>OY821745.1:11388239-13788239 GCA_963682055.1 Primula veris | reverse complement strand
TTTGATTAAATTCAACCAGTGTGTAGTTTGATTAAATTCAAAGCAAGACCAGATCCCAAAAACTCTCCAATTTAGTGTCAGTCCAACAACACTCCACACAGAATGGTTCGATCCGGTTTGGTTCGGTTTTTAGTAAAACCGAAATCGAACATATTTTCCGGTTCGGTTTTTTTTTATCCAGTTTTAGTTTTTTTCGGTTCAGTTTTATTGAAAAACGAAGCCGATCCAAAAAATTTTCGGTTTTTCGATTTTGGTCTTTTTGTTCCGTAATTGGTCCGTTTCGTTTTTTGCCACCCCTAACTCCATAGGTCACTGCATTTAAATTAGCCTAATTGATGTCATATATATAGGTATCTATTCACCTACAGTACTTCAACAATTATTCAGGGCCACTACTGTTTTTATTTAAAAAAAATGGCAGGAGTAATGGTTTTGGTACCGCATTCAAAAATAATATGGAAACTTATGTACACGGTATATTTTTGTTTATGTTGCCACATAACAGCATGTATCTTTGTAACTCTATATATATATATATAGTATAAATTACTTCTTTTAATATTAATCTACACATCTGTAAGCGTACTATGACTCTCGCTTAATGTTGTGCGAGCAACTTATTTCTCAAGCTGCGAAGGTCGACAGTCTGATGCTATAAAATTGCAAATAGATCGTATGATCACAAGCCGTAACTATCAATACCCTATAAGGCTATAGGTGAACATATGATTTATCAACCGAGTAAAAAGTCCATTTCGACATAAACTTTTTTTTCCCTTTGAGAACAACAAAAATGAAAACAGCCCGACTTAAAAATTTAGCACTATGTAGTTTAAAACAAAAAGACGGTAAAAGTGAGATTGAACTAAATGTCTTATTTTTAAAATTTTACATAAATAAATTACCAATATTCTAACAAACTCTCAAAATTTACACAAAATTTACCAAAAAAAAGTTGTTTTGATAAATTTTACAATTTTGGTTCATGTTATATTTTTGTCAATTGTATAAGTTTATATTTATTGAATGATTAACTAAATTGTCAATTTTTGAGAAGTTTTTTTGTTTGGTTTTAAACACTTGTATAACGCAATATGAAACATTAATTAAGTCGTCAATTTGGAGTCAATAATCAGTTTTTTATTTTTAATTTTATGTAAATTACTCTTTTTACATAAATTAAAATTCTAATAATTAAAATTAAAATACTGAATATTTTTTTCAAATTAAACATGATTTTTTTTTAATAAAAAAACTAAATGCCTTCTTTTTAAAATTATACATAAAATAAATTACCAATATTCTAACAATCTCTCAAAAAAAACACAAAATTTACACAAATTTACACAAAAAAAAATTGATTTGATAAATTTTATGTTTTTTGTTCATGTTATATTTAAGTGTATAAGTTGATATTTATTGAATGATTAACTAAATCGTCAATTTTTGTGAAGTTTTTGTTTTTTGTTTTTAACACTTGTATAACGCAATATGAAACATAACTAAGTCGTCAATTTGGTGTCAATCGACAATTTTCTTGAATGAAACAATCATAAATTATATAAATTTCATAAAAGAAATTAACCCAATATGCAAACATGAACTAAATTACATGAACTAAATTTCATAAAACAAATTTATTAAACATTTGTTTACATCATATAAATTTACAACAACTTGAAAAAAATAGTATTTTACATAAAATTAAAAATAAAAAACTGATTATGGACTTAGGTCTATAGGTTCTTCTTGATTTACTTTTTGCTTTCCCGATTGCTTTTCCAGCGCCATATATAACTTGAAATTTGGTCGAAAAAGTTCCTTCCATGGTGCAGCTGTCTCAGTGCGTGTTTGTTCCCACCGTGCTATAATTCCTGCCATTGGGAAGATCCCTTCTTCTTTAGGAATAACCTGAGCATAGTGACAACTGTTGACGAACACCATTACAGTCGGGATATAATTTGTCGTTCCCCGAGGCGGACCAGTATAAAGAGGTAAAAAAGTACTGTTCCACACGTTTACCCCTCCATCATTATTTTCCCATGAGGACAACAATACAATTGGAATATTGTAATGAGAAGCAATTAAAAACCCATAAGACGGAAATCTCATCCATTTGTCAATAGGTGCGGGATCTGTAGGATGATAAAAATTTAAACTTGATAAAATATAATCATACCGGTAAGCTTCAAAGCCAACATTCTCAAACAGCTCATAGTAAACACCTTTCATTTGCTGCAGCTCTTGAAACAACTCACATCTTACCGCATACCAATCATCTTCCCCATACTGTTTACCCGTCGCATTTGCAAGTACCCGGAACCCACAGTTACCATCCCCACGCACATCATAAACTGTTTCGATGTAACTATGTAACATGACCCATATTTGGTCACTGTACAGGAAGGTTGGCCTATTGGGGGTGGGTTTAGGGTTCTGGTTTCGCGGCCTCCTAGTTGGGTTTACCCTTACCTCCGGTGTTTCATCCGCCTTGCCTTTACCCTTGTCCCTACTAGCACCAGCACTCTGTTCCTCCACATACTCCCATCCCGACTTATCCCTCTTACTAGATTTGTCGCCTTTTCTAGTTCTCCCCCTATTTGCTCTCACTTCGGGGTCACTGATGGATGTTCTGGCTGATACGGTTATCTCTCGGAGTTGTGTTTTCATACGCCGTTTTTCAACATTAGTTTTGCTAGCATAAACACTTTTAAACTCTTCTAGATCACCCTCTACCCCATAATCATCGGTGTTCCCATTATCATCAATTACGTCTAATTTTTTCCAGAATGGATGAATATATTCTAGAGGAAGAGGCTTCCCGAATAAAATATGTTCACTCATAATATGATGACAAGGTAAACCGTGAGACAATTTGAAACCGCAAGAACAATTCTCATCAGCCTGGCCACTACATTTTTTGTGTTCTTGGAATAATAAATCAAAGGCATAGTGTGTGATATACGACCTAAGATTTATAAACAGAGGTGTTCGTTCAGAATGTGGAAAATAAGACTTGCATTTATCCAACTTCATCTTAATATCCTCAAACTGTTTTTCTAGAATTCTATTGACCTCTACCTAAACGGTTTCAAGCGTGCCAGTATTTGTGGAAAGGGATCTTTTCAGCTTAGCATGTTGTTGTTCGGCTCGATTGCTAGTTCTGTTACCTAGATGTGTTGTATGGTTGGTATAGCATGCAACAAACTTTTCAGCATAATCATTTAAAAACTTGTCTACATACTTAATCACAGCAGGGTACGATTTGTAAGAGGTATTGAAATTAGTTCGGTTATAATTGTACTCCTCTATCGACTCAGAATCAACCAATAAACCCCAATCATCTAGAAACGTTTGCCACTCCTCGTCAGGGATCTTTTTACGGCAGTTTTTCAAAACATTTTTTGCAATATGAAAAGTGCACAAAATATGATGCGAATCGGGAAAAACAACGGATAAAGCATTTGATAAGGCCATTTCCCTGTCGGTTACAAACACCCTAGGTAGTATACACCCCTCCAATGTAACTTTAAATTTTTCCAATACCCATATATAACTTTCTTGTGTCTCGTCACTCATGAAAACAAAACCTAAACAATATGTTTGGTTCGTTGATGTCATTCCTACGACTTCTAGAAATGACATATTAAAACGGTTTGTCCTATATGTACAATCCATTAACAAGACATCAGGAAAAGCTTTGAACATCCTTATAGAATCGGGGTGTGCAAAAAACAAGTTCTCAAGGCAATGGGTTGATGGGTTCATATTATAGTAGAATGTGTAGCGATGTCTATCCAACAAATTAAAAAGTTCCTGTATCGGGTTTCTACCATCGCGTTCTTTAAATTCCAGTCCGGCCAAAAAATTATGTATCGTTTTAGTGTTTGATACATTGTCAGGATTTCGATTTTTAATGGCCTCTAATATAGCACCAACTTTAAAACTACTTTGCCTTAAAGTTTTAACAATTTCTTTTTCATCTTGGGTTAAACGAGCACGTCGTGCTTGCCCTTGGAGGTAAGTTGGAGGTGGGTGGTTATGTTGTCCATTTTCTATGTGACACATCCATTCACCATTAACTACGTAACCTTTAATGAAAAATGGACAGTCTTTTTTCTTTGTACCTGATTTTACGGAAGATGGTTTCTTTTTTTCGTAAACCCCCGATTTATCACACACAATTTCAACATACGGTGTTCTGCTCCCATCACCCCCTCCAGACCTACGAATCGTAAGGATGAAACCCCAATTCCCAGCCACATCAGCAAGATCAGCAAGCATTTCATCCCTTGTTTCCCAAGTCAATTCATCAACTTCAAAGTGCTCTGAATAATCAGTTAGCTCATCGTTTGAGCCACTGGATGAATTCGCATTGTTGTTGTTATTCCATTGGTTGTTGTCATAACCATAGTTGTAATTCATTTTCGAAAAGTGGTTGTTTATATATTTTATTGGGGAGAAATGAGGATTTTTTTAGAGATTTCCGAAATGTGTTTGTGTTTGATTTTATGGTTTGTTAGAATTGGCAAAATGGAGTCATATTTATAGTGTTAATTTACACTACAAACCGTAGATTACTTTTACGGTTTGTAGTGAATTTTTGGTGTAGTCATTTCCAAACTTTAATAATGCATTGAGTAGTCATTTTCGGATAGGGTTGTCAAATCATAATAATTCAAAAGTAAGGTCTTGTCGGAATTATTTTGATAGATATGGTATCCAATGTCATTTACACTACAAACCGTAGATTACTTTTACGTTTTGTAGTTTTTTTTTTGGTGTAGTCATTTCCAAACTTTAATAATGCATTGAGTAGTCATTTTCGGATAGGGTTGTCAAATCATAATAATTCAAAAGTAAGGTCTTGTCGGAATTATTTTGATAGATATGGTATCCAATGTCATTTACACTACAAAACGTAGATTATTTTTACGGTTTGTAGTTTTTTTTTTTTTACGTTATTAACGGTGATTCAGTGCAAAAAGTACATTCAAAAAATGACGCTGCTTAAATCAGGGGTACAAACCGTATATTTAATGTACGGTTTGTACAGAATACATACAAACCGTACATTTAATGTACGGTTTGTATGAAATCTATACAAACCGTACATTAAATGTACGGTTTGTATGAAATCTATACAAACCGTACATTAAATGTACGGTTTGCATGTATATTTCAGAATATTTAGGGTTTAGGGTTTAGGGTTTAGGATTTAGGGTTTAGGGTTTAGAGTTTGTAATTTAGGGTTTGTAATTTGTAATTTAGGGTTTAGGGTTTAGGGTTTAGGATTTAGGGTTTAGGGTTTGTAATTTAGGGTTTAAGGTTTAGGGTTTGTAATTTAGGGTTTAGGGTTTAGGGTTTGTAATTTAGGGTTTAGGGTTTATAATTTAGGGTTTAGGGTTTAGGGTTTGTAATTTAGGGTTTAGGGTTTGTAATTTGGGTTTAGGGTTTAGGGTTTGTAATTTAGGGTTTAGGGTTTAGGGTTTAGGGTTTGTAAAAACTCAATATTGGTCCTATCAATTAAAATACAGAATATTTTTTAGAAACATACAAATCAAACATACGACTCAAATTAAACTTATGAATTTACAATATTCCAACTCAGGTAAGAATAAAACTTACAAATCAAACATAGAAATCAAATACAAAAAACATTTACAAAAAACACAAATGTGCATTTTTTTTTTTTTGTAACGACTAAATGATTTAAAGTTGGACGTAGGGAGCATCTTTCCGGCCGATGTTAATCTATCCGATGACGGCTCAGCAGACTCTTCGATTTCGTTTTGCTCCGTACGCCGTCTCTGTCGATGCTGCGATTCTGGATACGGAGCACGCTCGTGGGATGTAAGTGCTAATCCGCGACTCCAACTGTCGGTTGAATGCTGACTATGATAATCGAACGGAACATCATCCTGAACGTACTCCGACCCAGCAAAAGAAGCACGACGACCATGACCGCTTGAACTCGGACCCGGACCCTGATCTGTAGTCGGGGGTCGACCTCCAGTCGATCTTCTACCCCGGCTACTAGATTCGCCTTCCCCTCTGCCTCTTTCGTCGGGACGCCGACAACTTGAAGCCCTAGTGAACGTTCTTGGGTCGTAACGTAGGTCGTCATCACCATCGTCGTCGTCGTCGTCATCGTCATCCTCCTCATCCGACTGTTCATCAGCTGACCCATACGGATTCAATCCCATTTCAGCGAAGTCCTTTCGTAGTAAGTCCACTTCCGTTTTCAATTTATGCTGTTTGAACGATTTGAAATTTATGCTGTTTGAACGATTTGAAAAAAAAAACCCAATCAAAAACGATTTATAAGTATTGAAATATACAAACAGAAAAATAACAATCAAATATTAATGAACTTTAATTAGTTGTTACCATTTTACTGAACAACCCTGTATGCTCCCGGAAACCGTGAGATGGCGGGGCAAGTTCAGGTGGGTTTATGAAGATGCGGGTCCTCTCTCTATACCATCTCATGTAATCCGGTGACGTCCCCGTACCAAATTCGCCATTCACAAGCCGGTTGTGGCGGTCATTCCACACGATAATAAACTCTGCAAAAAGTGCAGGCCAATCGTGTTTTTGCCCAATCCCAAATCTTCTATCCTTGCCGTGACCATTTCTGGGTTTCCAAATATATGTAGGGACCTGCTGAACAAAACCGAACTGTCTCATGAACATGTCCGCGGGATGGAACTCAATCTTCTCATTACAAATGAGAGGCACAGAACAATGCCACATATAACGGCCCCGCGTGCAGTATTCCGGATACTGATTGAGATTCCCGTAAGGTTGCCACACTATCTGTAATCAGCAAAATTAGAATATATAAACAAGGGTTTAAAAATACTAGTAATAAATTCTGCGAACATAAGACCAATGCAAACATATACAACATATAATACGTAAGTTACATATAATACGAAAGTTAAAATTTACCTGTTCAGGCGACATATTGTCAAACTGGTCACGTATGTGGACCACATTATGTCCGTAGACATATGGCGTAAGGTTAGTTTGCCTCCAAATCTTCCATCTGTAATATACAAACAAAACCCGATAAACAATAAATATAACCGGCAGCTAAGTAAATGATAGATGACGCAATAAAAAAAAAAACCACAAATCCAAGACACAAAAACTAAATAATATCATACCTGTAACCGAGGGGGAACCTAGGCAAGCCCTCAGGTGGCTCGATATCTTCCGGCAGCTCTTCACATGGTCTAACCGGCAGTAGTCTGGTAATCGCCCACATATCCAGAAACATCACCGCCCCGCTTACTCCGTTTGTCTTACAACGTACCACCCTGCATAGATTAGCCTCTAACCAGGCCAGAAGAGCTGATCCCCAACTATACTCAGCACACGTGTCAAAATCCTCCAGAAATGGCAGAGGCCATAGTGGAATCTGATCACTGCTCTTATCTGAAAATACATGTGCCGCCAGTAATAACAACATGGCAGCCCTAGACTGATATAGCAAACGCTCCTCACTAGGGTTGGGGGGTAATTCACCAAACGTGTGTAACATCCAATCAAGTCTAACTGTCAGACAGGTTTTATCCACTTGATTGTCAGCCGGTCTAACACCCAACAAACTCTCTACCATATCTAACCTGCTCGCCCTGTTATCATTCCGCTCCGACCGGGTAACAGCAAGACCATCCACCCTGAGACCAAGCATAATCTCTACATCCTGTAAAGATATCCCCAACTCTCCACCGACAAAATGGAACGTGTGCGACTCATCACGCCACCTATCAACTAAGGCTGTAAGCAAGCCTCGGTCTACGGTATAATTACCTATACTGTGAATACCGTAAAAACCAGCCCTAATCATATTTTGAACTACCCTTTCAGGCGTCGGTATCTGCCAACTATAATTATAAACCCTAATCTTATTGGCATCTCCTCTACCCGCTTCTCTTCCAGCATTCCAAGTCTGATTAGAAATGTGACCGGTCTGTCGTAAAATACCCAACCTGCCTTTAATATGTGGACCTGGATCTGCCATTCTAACTGTGATAACCAAATATAACTCGGTTAATGATAACCAAACAATGATAAAATAACCAATTAATAACCAATTAATGATAACCAAACAATGATAAAATAACCAATTAATGATAACCAAACAATGATAACCAATTAATGATAACCAAACAATCATAACCAATTAATGATAACCAAACAATGATAACTCAATTATAACCAATTAATGATAACCAAAACAATGATAACCAAACAATTATAACCAAACAATCATAATCAAACAATAATAACTCAATTTTTTAATCATAACCAAACACACATTTAATCATAAACCAAACAATAATAATTCAATTTTTTAATCATAACCAAACACACATTTCATCATAAACCAAACAATAATAATTCAATTTTTTAATCATAACCAAACACACATTTAATCATAAACCAAACAATAATAACTCAATTTTTTAATCATAACCAAACACATTTAATCATAAAACCAAACAATAATAACTCAATTTTTTAATCATAACCAAACACACATTTAATCATAAACCAAACAATAATAATTCAATTTTTTAATCATAACCAAACACACATTTAATCATAAACCAAACAATAATAACTCAATTTTTTAATCATAACCAAACACACATTTAATTATAAAACCAAACAATAATAACTCAATTTTTTAATCATAACCAAACACACATTTAATCATAAACCAAACAATAATAATTCAATTTTTTAATCATAACCAAACACACATTTAATCATAAACCAAACAATAATAACTCCATTTTTTAATCATAACCAAACACACATTTAATCATAAAACCAAACAATAATAATTCAATTTTTTAATCATAACCAAACACACATTTAATCATAAACCAAACAATCATAACTCAATTTTTTAATCATAACCAAACACATTATCAACAATTATCAACAATTGAAATTAACCAAACACAAAATAAAAAAACATGCAAAAATGAGACAAATATCAACAATTATTATAATTTCTATAATTAATATAAACAAACAACAAACAATTATATATAGCTAAGTGAATTATGGTTTTGCATATTTTATATATTTTTTCCTAGTTTACAAATTAAAATTACACAAAAAAAACATGCAAAAATGGGACAAATATCAACAATTATTATAATTTCTATAATTAATATAAACAAACAATAAACAATTATATATAGCTAAGTGAATAATCAATTTGCATATTTTATATATTTTTTCCTATTTTACAAATTGAAATTACACAATATAAATAATAAATTAGAGAATAAAAGATATACCCTTGAATTATGGATAAATTTGATTGATGATTTGGAGTTTTTTTGTTAATTAATTTGATAGGTAATGTGTTTGATTGATTTGGATGGTTTTTTGGGATGAAAATTGGGGGTTTTTGAGAGAAAGAGTGAGAGTATAGTATAAAAGTTTATTTTTTTTTTAAAAAACGTGAAATTCTGTTTTCAAGGAACTGTCTGTGTAATTTTCGCGCAGGGACTGACTGTGTAATTTTGAAAAGCAGGGACTGACTGTGTAATTTCTGCATAATTTAATCCAGACCGTAGATTAAATCTACGGTCTCAGAGTTTTTCCAGATTATTTGATGTTTTTTCAGCCAACCTCTAATTCAACACCAAACATGTCCATATTTTCTGATAAAATGGGTGCTCAGGTTTTAGGGACTATGATAGGCTGCCAAATAAGACAAAAAGAAAGTGTTGGTGCGGATAATTCAAATGTTTTGTTTTTCACTCCCTAAGAAAAAAAAAAGGAGCATGAAAACTATCTATAAAAAAAAACTAGATAAAATCACTTCGACCTTGTC
Source organism: Primula veris (assembly GCA_963682055.1). Taxonomy (NCBI): domain Eukaryota; kingdom Viridiplantae; phylum Streptophyta; class Magnoliopsida; order Ericales; family Primulaceae; genus Primula; species Primula veris. The sequence goes on along the minus strand of OY821745.1, from coordinate 13,778,371 downwards.
AACTGTATGCCACCTAAATTTAATGCGTAGATCTCTTTAATGCACTTACGTACATTCTTTTTTTGAAAATGCAGCACAACTGGATCCTTCTGTTTTTCCATTCCTTTGCTTGGGTTTCTTAATTTCGTTTATTGAGTTTCCTTTGTTGTTAGAAAATGTTTATAGAATGCTATAGAAAATTAATTTTACAGTATATTACTACTGTACTACAGTTAGGATACGTACTCTAAAAATAAAAACCATATACAATTTTTTTTTGGTTCAATGTCAATGTTAAATATTTATGAATATAATTCTCACAATCATACGTTTATCTGTAGACCAAAACAACAACCGGAGCACCACTTAATTAAGATGTGTTTATAAATATAGAAAAATATATTTTAATGCATTAAAATACTGTGAAAAGTTATGATATCTTTGAAAAGTACATGAACATTTGCTTTATTAGCAAATATTGTGAATCATTTATAAAGAAATTGGCTAAATATGATTATACGTTTTGCATCTTTCTTGAAACTATCTAACAATCTTTTTCTCTACAAAACGAGTCCTAAATGAAATTGTATAATACTCATATAGTCATTGCATTTGTTTACTTTTAATGATCATCCATAATTACTACCATTAAACATGGGAATTTTTCATCATTCCTCCCTTAATTTAGGTGCTTTTTAATTGCTAATTTCTTTCCTTCTTTTTCTATTATCTTCGTGAACGAACTATTTTGGTGATAAATAACACATGCTAAATAGTGAACTACTGAACAACTTATTTACGTCCGAGGGCCTATTTCATGATACTCTTGTTCTTGTAAATAAGCATTAATTTACATCGTCTTGGCTGAATGACTGATGTGTATATAGTTACAATTTTAAAATAAATATTTTATAATTAAGACAGAAATATGTACAATAACTTATTGTGAAGATATGTGTCTACAATGTAAAATAGATAAAAACAATTTGAAATATAGCTTATTTCCGTTTATCGATAATAATGTCTTTAAATGTTAACCGAGGCTTCTTGAGTGTATAATCTTAATGAACATAACTCTCTATTTGCACCTGATACAATAGTTTACTCTCTGATGATACTTTGGCTAAGGCCTAAGTGTTACAAGCTTTTAAATTTTTGTACTTTATGGTATTTCAGTTGCGAATTACTCCTATATTAACTACTATAAACCAATAGCTCCTAAAATCAACATTTGTGCCTATTTAGTCTTAAATTATTCATTGGGTACATTTCAAGTTGTTAACAGGTTTATACGTACATATCTCACTGATAAAACATATACATGTAACTGTAAAGTCTGTAATATTCCTGATTAGGACAATTGTGACAAATTCCATTTCATAATTTTTTGGTATTTTATAATGTTCCTTTTTGTTGTAAAAACCAATCTATAAAGAAATTAAGTGAATTTGTTTTACATATATACACACACATTCTCCGTATGTACGTATTATCATAAAGAAAATTACTTGGTAGAACTGTGATACACATTTGCAAAATGTATGATTTGATCTTTTCTTCCTAATAATTATTCCATTTTGTATCACTATACAGTATATACTTCTATCCTAGAGTAGAAAGTTTGCATTTTTTTCAGAGAACCAAGTAACTACTAGTATCCTACTAAAAAGCGAGAACAGGTTAGCTTACACTTATATATCCTGCTAGAAAATGAGAACTAGTTTATGTAATACAGGGATGCCTACAACTGTCGTGCAGTTTCAAAATTGGACGTCGAACATTTTTAGTGATTTGGTGTACGTATTTCTTTGTGAGAAGATCACAGTTCTATATAAATGATTGTCGCAATTAAAAGAGATCCACTATAGTCATCATGGTAGTTTCTAACCCAGCTTCGTTCCAGTTTGTTACAGTTTGTTCTTTCTAGAAGTCATGAGACGGACAGACTACAACACAAGAAATGATTAACACGTTTAATCTAAGAAGCGGAGCAAAGGGAGAGAGAACAATTCATACCAATAAACATAAAATTCAACTTTTGTTCAAATTTAGACCAATAAGATATAAGTTCTGTCTGTTACAGTATCAACTGAAGCAACTAAGAAACAAAGGGTTCCTTAAACCTCAAATTTAAGCTCGTTTATTCTTCTTCGCTTTTAAATTAAAATCTTCATTTGATCTGTTTTGTAGCCTTCAGAACTTACATTCAGTCAAATGAGTTAGTTCTTAACCGACAAGGCAACTACAGATGATTCAACTTCATTTTCACTCAAGCAACAAACATAGCTTAAAAAACATGAAACTCAATAACGATTCCTTCGCAATTGGGCTATCATGCCAGTCTACAAAATTACTACAAAAAGAAGAGTCACATTAATCTCACAACCAAACTTTACAAAGACTTCACACAAAAGAAAATTTACGGTTCGTTAGTGGTCAATTGAGCCGCCCCAACCCCTTGTCCGTCCTCAAACACTTTTATCAAATCTGGATCAACATTCTCCACTGGCTCCCACGTCGTATCCTCCAAATCTGCCCATTTGACTAGATACTCCTTCGCCCCTCCTTCGCCTTCTCTTACTCCTAGCACGCACTCCACCACAGCATATTCCAACCCGGCCTCGAAATCCCTTACCAAATCCTCACCGATAAGATCCACTCTTACCCACTCACGATCTTCACAGTCCTTCCATTTGACCAGATACTCAACCCTCTCCCCTTTTCCCCTCTTCTCCATAATCTCCTCCACCTCCGCGTATTCGAACACAGCCCCTTCTAGTAATTTAATCACGTTTTCGAGCCCTATTCTTCTCGCGAACTGTACAGGATTACCCTTGGGAGTTACAGCTAAGATCTCTTTTGCCAAATCCAATGGCTTACGTCCCCGGGAATCTTCTGGCTCAGAGTCTGCTCCGAGCTGGATAAGAGCATCGACCACTGCTGGCCTTACGTAACCTGCAGCCATGTGAAGGGCTGTCAGGCCAACGGAATTCTCACGATGGTTAAGGTCAGCTCCAGCCTTTGCCAGTACCTATATACGAGTGAGTTAGGGTTTGTAAATCCATATATAATACTCGTTGGTAGGTAACTAGAGAATACATATATATGCTGGATCAGCTGTTACCACAATTAATCATGATTATGGCCGATGAAATTACAAAACAATCCTGGAAGGGGACAACTTCCTGTAAATAAAAAGATTTAGAGTATAGTACAAGCTAGAAAAGAGTTTCTTGTTAAAAACATACGATTACAACCCCCCTGTCGACGCATATCTACTTCTTGCCTGCAACTACAGTATAATCACAGAAATGGTAGATCAAGCTGCAGGCTGTTTTTTTTCCCCATATAGTTAACACTAGCGAAACAATTATGATAGTCATTTCTTATACAGAAAATCTTGAGGCTATGATTAGAAAACAATTGCAGGAACCTTTGTATTTATTCTTAAAAGTAGCAACTTTATTCAGTCAACATATCTTCATAATACACCAAACTCAAAAATATAACACTATCAGATGATAGGTACAACAAAATAACAACCTGCACTTAAGGCTTTGATCGAATATTCATTTACACCGAACTCAATAAAGTCCTATTCCGATGTTCACAGCAAAGCTAAACAGCAATACATAATATATATTCTAGTAGTAATTCCAGCTGCCACTCTTATACTCTTTCCGTCTCAAAACAGTTGTCCACTTTTACTATAATACACCACACACATATATGTAAGAAATGGGACTAAAGATATGAAATGGAAGGAGTATCCGATAATTGATCAAAGCTACAAAAATTATAACACTGCCAACAAACCTGTTACATTTGTTATAGTTAACACTAGCAACACAATTATGATAGTCATTTCTTATACACAAAATCTAGGGGCAATCATGATTAGAAAACAATTTCAGTAACCTTTGTATTTATTTATTGCACGCAAGGCATTGATCCAATATTCATAAACACTGAGAACTCAACAAAGTCCTGATTCCGGTGTTCACAGTAAATCAAAATAGCAATACATCTAATGTAGATTCTAGTAATTCCAGCTTCCACTCTTATACTCTTTCCGTCTCAAAACAGTTTGTCCACTTTTATTAGAATACACCACATGTATATATGAGAAATGGGGCTACAATCGTTGTATTTTTTTATTGAAACTTATTCAATCAACTTAAGTTTGTAATACACTAGACTTCAAAAAATACTATCAAACAACCTGCACCCAATGCTTTCATCTATTATTGAGAACTCAATAAAGTCCTGATTCCGGTGTTCATAGTAAAGCTAAATAGCAAGATTCTAGTAATTCAAGCTGCGCCCCTCTTATACTCTTTCCGTCTCAAAACAGTTATAAGAAATGAGACTAAAGACACAGGACAGAAAGAACATCCGATAATTGATCAAAACTACAAAAATGATAATAATAATAGTAACCTGGACGCAGGGCTCCGACCCAAGCCCAGCTACAAAGTGAAGCGCAGTACGACCCTCCTCGTCCACAGCATCAACATCCCTCCCTCCTTCTAAAACCAGCCCCTTGAGCGCCGAAGCATCCGCCTTCTTGGCTGCATTCCACCAAGGAGACTCGTACTCCCCCACCACGTCAGCAGCCACTAACTTAGACGGGACCCACGTGGGATCATGCTCGTCTCCCCACTCGATTAAATACTCCATCCCATTCTCTGTGGCTCGGCTACCAATGATACCCTTTACTTCTCCATATGACTCTTCTTGGTTATAGTCTAAGTATGCGAGTTTTTCTGTTTCTTGGGAATGAGTGGAGGCATGGAGGGATATGAGGCGGAGTGTGCCGAGGGAGGAGAGGGAAGGTGAAGAGAGGGAGAGTGGTGGGGAATGGAGCTTAGGAAGGAGGTTGAGACGGGAGAGAGATGAGTTGAGGTGAAGAGCTTCCATTTGGGATATACTTAGTGAAAGTTGTTCATGGCTTGAATGTGTCTTTTTGTCAAGAAAGCAGATTGTTTAAGATAAGGAACAATATCCATTCGACCCATGCCTCTTCTCCAATAAATTATGGTCAATAATTGTTTTTAACCCAATTTTTTTATGAACTTGAAATAAGTAATTGGTTTTCTTTTTTACCTTCTTGTATTTATGTATGCATTCGGACGGGGTTCTTCCCATTTTTTAATACAATCGGTTTGTTTAATTTCAAAAACGAATAAATAATAAGTAATCGTTTTTTCTTATACATTTTCTCGATGAGCCCCATGTATTGTTAATTTTAATGGTTGGTGTCTTCATCATTTTTTTTAAAATTTAAACTATTCCATTCAATTGTGTGACATGCACCAGAAAATGACCACGTATCCTTTTTATAAGACTTGTGTCTGTTTCTTTCTCTTTTACTCTTTGATTTGACGAATATTTAAAACAGAACTCTATGTAAATGATATTGATTTTCATTTCATTATTATAACTTTAAATATTTCAATTGCATTTTCTATCTCTAAATATATGTAACAAATGGTAAACGAAAATAATTTTTTTGATAAAACTTTAACGTATATGTTTCATATCCCAGCTTTTTTCAGTATCCATTTTGATCCATTTTTAAAGTGTGAACCTTTTCAATACCCAATTAGTCACTATCCATCTTGTCAATACCCGGTTAGACAATATCCACATTTCCACAATTCAATTAATCAATATCGACAAAATAGAACACATTTGATTATCTGCAACCTACCGACAAGTAACAAATCACATGATGGTACAAATGAGAAAACACAATAAAAAATTCATGGTATTTTGAGGAATCTGATGATGGTTCTACTCAAAGTAGTGAAGAAAAGGGAGGGTAAATTTGGAAAAGTCTATGATTATACCGATCATTTTTCAATTAATGTGGTATGTTTTAACTATTTTGTACATTCTTTTGAGTTAAAGAAAAAATTGTCATTTGATACTCATTTAGTGATTGCACCCTCGATTAGTTAGTACGCAGTCACGTTTCTTTACGTGGCTACCATGGCAACTAAAATCATTCGATACCTACCATGGCTGCTGAATTCACTGTGAACGCCTTATTAAGAAGAATTTTTTTTACTAAGAACCAACTGGTTCATATTTACATGCAAAGATTTTTTAACCTTAAAAAATCATCTTTATGTGAAAAATTGTATGCGTCATTCTGAACTACTATGTTGTCATGTTACAAAGTTGCATGAGTTTTTTTATGCATTGAATACAAAAAATTGCTTAGTGCAAACTATAAAACTTAATTCATAACTTGAGCAATTACTACAAATCACAGAAATGCATCTCAAGTATGATACAATATACCTTTTTGGTAATAAAATCTCATAAGTGTACACTTCTATGAGATATAACTTCACCCAAACTAAATTTTCTTTTAATTAGTCTATTATTGTCATGTCATTTAAAAGGCAAAATTTTAATAAAAATATATTTATCAGACTTTTCCTACACTTGATGAGCTCAATGGTTATTTATGCGTTGTTGTGATGGATGTTAGATTTTTATTAACGACATGATACTCAAGAAATATTAAAGCGTTATTGTCAAAGAAAAGTTTTTCAACGATGAAATGTGTGAACCATGGAGATTCTACACCAAAAAACCCTTCGAAAAGAGATATAAGAGCAAGCACTGCAGGTGGATTATATCAAGTTTTAATGCATATTTTGAGAAATCTCGTTAATTTTTAGCAAAAACTCACAATTATCAGCTTCCTTTAAAAAAATATTCAAAATTTGATGGTGGCACAATATTCCTTATATAAGAGAAATCAAAAGCCTTCCTCATATTATTTTACAAGTGTGAGCTTGCATAAAAAAATGTTTTAAAAGAGAGAGAAGGAAAATAAGAAGATTTATAAGGTAGCTAATATTTTGTGTTAATGTAAAAGTGTTATGTATAATGGAAAAAAGTGTAGTTTTTTTGTTAAATTTGATGAAAACAATGAGTAAGCTGTACTGATTGCCCTAAGTTCTGAAAAAAGTTTCGTGAGTTTACAATAGAGTGTTATAGGAAAAAAAAAAATTATTGGAAGTTTTTCATCCAAAATGGAGTTCACAATCATGACATGATTATTTACATAGAAGCTCACTTCCAAGCTCGTAGATTTGATGAACTAAATCTAGTACTGACCATGACTTTGAGTTTTGTCAGACCTAAAAATGTATACCATGCCTTAAAAAAATAAAATTCCGAAAAAGAAGCTATCTATTATGTAAAACTACCCCTCTCCACTGTAAAACCCCTCTCTCCCATCTATCTATATGTCTCACTCCATCATCAGTGGAGAGAAATTGCATGTATTAATGTAATGTAAGTGTTTGATGTATTAATGCAGGTGTTTTTATCTACTTAATGTAATGTGTTTTGATGTAGTAATGCTAATGTTTTCATGTATTGAAATCAATGTTTTAAAAAGTGCTAAGTTGATCAAAGCGTCTTTATAAGAGATACGGTAAAAGCGTTAATAGTGTAGTTTTGAAGCACAATGTCACGCCCCAAAATCCATAGAACACGGACATCGAGGCATGGCCTTTTTAAAACAAAGAAAAGAGAACCTGTTGGTACGAATTTAAAAATTTAAAAAGAAAACACTAACGAGCTAAATGAACAATTAACGGATAAATAAAAAGTTTGCCAAACGCGACTACAAGTCAGGATTTATAAAAGCTAAAAATAACAAACGAATGAATTTGCCCGTAGGCTACAACCTCAAAAACAATCTAAGTAAAAAGAAAGCAAAACCCCGAACCCATGTGATGTCTTGCTAAAACTCTTAACCATACGCCTCAACCTAAGTTGTACCTGAAATACAAAATTGTAACGGTGAGTCCCACGCACATAACTAGACGGGACGGCACCACAAATACCGTCACTCCATCCCATAAATGCAAGAGCTCACAAATTCTACAACTACGATAATCGACGTATAAAGAGAAATATAATGACATTATACAACTATGATAAATTAAATACACATCAACAGCATACATGGACCTCTCACGCCACCTACCCCAGTCCGTAAGGTAGGTCATTCCCTATCCCTTCGGCCGTCTTCTGTCCCCGGAATTAGGGAGAGACAGAGACCATTGCAACATAAAAGTAGATTTATAGTGCGCACTTGGACCTCTCACGCCACTCGTCCCAGTCCGTAAGACGAGTCATTCCCTATCCCTTCGGCCGTCTTATGCCCCCGGAATTAGGGAGAGACATAGACCATTGCTAACATAAAAGTAAATATAGTGCACACTGGGACCTCTAACGCCACTCGTCCCGGTCCGTAAGACGAGTCATTCCATATCCCCTCGGCCGTTTTCTGTCCTCGGAATTAGGGAGAGACAGAGACCATTGCCACTACAGCTAAATCACAAGGCCTCGGCCAATAATATAAAATCATTCAAATAACACCATCTCATACGTATAAATATTAAGGCCTCGGCCAATAATATTATACTATTCAAATAACATAATCTCATACGTCACTTAACGTAATACAACATAAACCATGATCATAGATGCTAGATTCACAACTAGCCAATCACTCCAACAACATAAAAACTCATTCAGGCATTTTAACAAACACCTTGTATGCATAAACTATAATTTATTTTTATGCAACATAAATTTACCCAATTAAAAAAATTCAGTATTATAGTCTTATACTTGAATACAGCTAAACTAAATCTGCCGATAGTATGTACAAATCAACAAGGAGATCTCGACATATATATATATATATATATATATATATATATATATATATATATATATATATATATATATATATCAATTAGCTATTATAGAATAATAATAAATCTCATGATTTAAAATAATTTAACGACATCTCTACAATAATAAATGTTATATTACTATACTCGAATACAGCTAAACCAAATCTGCCGATAGTACATGGATGAAAACAAAAGAAACTCTGCACATAGATCATTAAATTACAATCAAACTCGATGTATCATAACCCAGATTAATACTTTAATAACAAATCTCATAATTTAAAACAATTCAACTACACCTGTACAACTAAACTAAATCTTCAGATAGATCATAAACACAAATCACTACACATATCATCAAATTAATATAAAAGGCAAAAAACCCCAATTCGTAATAAACGCGAAACATAATCCTAACATACACACTCGTCTAGTCGCAATGGATAACCCCCTGTTACCTTAGCGTGTAGATGAGATGATTCCTGTAATAATCCGCTAACGTGGTTTCTCTTCTTCTTCTTCTCTTTTCTCTTTTTTTTTTATCTCTTGGCTGATTTTTAGGTTTAAAGAATTGAAAAGTGGGCTGGTTTTAGGTATAGAAAAAAACTGTTTTTACAAAGTTTGTGAAAGCGAACTATTTGGTCCCCAAAGTTCTAAAAGCTAACTTTTAACCAAAATTATTAATATACTACTCAATGATAACAAATCTTTAGAAACAAAACTATTGGGTCCTTTTTATTTATAAAATTAGTAACAGGTTTTAAAAATAAAGTTTTTCGGAATAGGTTCGGTTTTTTTTGGCTAAAAATTAGTCGAATGACCGGTTTTTGGTAAAATTTGTATAAAACGTTTTTGGATAATTTAAATCATGAATAAAAATTACTTATAAAAATACGGGATGTTACACACAAAGTGCTTCAAAAATATTATTCTGAAAACATACATGTTAGAAATATCGGAAAAAATATACATGTTCAATATATATTCTGAAAACATTATTTTACGATTTTCTATATAAATAAAATTGAAATATTTCATAAATAGCAAAAACACAAACGAATTTAAGTATTTTAGTACTTAAAATTTTCAGATGTTGTAGTTCGTCAAAATGAGCGATTTAGTATCACTGACACATGTGATAGAATTTGTTTGGAAATATGTTTTTCATAAAATCGCTAACACTAAATTAGCATCATTTTCATAGTTTTTGGGATAAAAAAAAACTACAAGTCCATAAAAGCATGCTTTTTAGCTTAAAAGCGCAAAATGCATGATATAAGTGCAAAAAAACGCACTAACTAGCCAAAAAGTGAAAAAGCGTAGCTATTTTTGTTTTGCAAAATGTTTTATCGCGATTTTTAAAACATTGATTGAAACGGGTGTACTCTTGATGTTGCAATTCGACGAAATTGGTAACGAGAACAAATTCGTAACTATGAAAACAAGAAACCAGAACAAGTTCGTAAAAAACAGTAAGTATATACAAGTAAAATCCGAGAACAAGTAAAAGTTTAAGCAAAATGTATGTTCCACACCTGATTAAAGTGTGATTATAGTGCATGGTTACATAAGAGCATGAAGATATGTTTTAGCTCAGATAAATTTAAAATAACAAATTACTGTTAATAGTTACTGATGCGAACATCATGTCAGCACTCTTCGTCGTCCATTGTGTCACTATGTTGGTTATCATTTTATTGAAACAGGCAAGGTTGGGGTTTCACCAATGGAAGGGGATGATTTTTAGGGAAAACTAGTCATATATATACATATTTAGTGAAAGTTTCAACTATAAATTTTAATCTCAATTTAGATAATATCTCACTTTCCCACATATTTTAATAAAAAAACAATATGATCAGCTATCTCTAGAGACATTAACATGTCACGACTTACATATATATACCCTAATACTCATCCACGTCCGGTAACAGATTCTACAGCCGCTTCTCCCTGTCAGAGTTACCGGATCTTCTTCCTAACTTAAATTACTAATTGGTGACGATTTGTTAGTTTCATAATCCGAAAAATTGGTGTTTTCTGCTAAACCGTGGATATGTTGTTATCTATGTATGTAAACCGGAAGTGAAGTAATATTAACTCATATCATAAGTAACAATATACTTTCAAAACCTATTGTTATAGCAAATGCTTACGATTTTAGTAAGATCTTACTGAAGATATCCGCTCAACACAATTTTTTATTTTTTTGGGCAAGGAACAAGAAGAATTACACTCAATCAGGCATCTTCATATTTGTAACATCAATGGCTCCCACTTGGAACTGTTATTGTCTAAAATTCCATTGTTGGGAATTTAGAAGGAGGAAAGGAAATGATATAGCAACCCAAAACAGGAAAGCGCCTTAAACGGAGTTAGAGCCGGTACAAGTACACAAATCCCCCTTGATATTACATTCCCGTAATTAAACATGGCCAAGACATATATTCTTTACATTTTTATGAGACACAATAAATATAATCTCGTAAATATATGAATATTGTACTTAACTCAGTAAAATGGTTCCTTAAGATTAAATACAGTAATGTAATTTTTCCATTTTTTTTTTTATGAAAATCATATTTATTACCAAAGTAGTATCTAATTTTTTTCATATTATATGTATTTAAGTTTTTCTTTCTCTTTATATAAGTTAGGGACAAGTTTTTAAAAAAAGAATTTTCAAAGTTGCGGGAACCCTCTCTAGTTTGCTCCAATGTTTTTGTTGCGTACCCCAGCATCTCTGATGAAACGCCTTCTCCGAACCCAGACATAGTTTCATGGTAACTACTTCCAACCAATTGTATGGGAACGACTCTTATATAACGTGAATCAGATATAATCCTTGATGAGAAACGGGTTCTAGTACTGATTCGACTATAATTATATGGAGTTCAAATCATCTGTCTCCTAATTGTGTCCCCTTTTCTGTCCCAAAAATATTAAAATATAGTAATATTTAGCTACTAAAGTTAATGAGTTAATTAAAGATACACATCAGTACAAACTTTTACACGTTACATACACAAAAAAAACCAACAAAAGCTAAAAGGTGGTTGAACATCCATGGCAGAATTGAATGCAAGTATGAAGTATGTATCGTGTTCTTAATACTTCTTTTAACAAATTTCTATTAACAATTCATGTGCATGTTCAATTAATTTTGTACGATTAATATTTCATATTCTTTTTACATAAATTAGTTATTTTTTTATATATATATTTCAGAAAATATGGATAATATCCCAACCGCAAGAAGATTAGATTTTGAAGAGAATTTGACTAACAATGAAGAAAATATAACTAGAGACCTCACCGGCTTAGTTGAAACTGACCATGAAACTATATCGCCAATAAATATGACAATGTCGAATGATTTGGTCCCTGTCATTGGTATGGAGTTTGAGTTAGAAAGTCTCCATACAACTTTTACAATACATATCTGATAAAGTAACAACTTTGATGGGTTGACGTTATGTTTTTCAACAATAATAGTATAATCAAGTGAAAGACAGTAATTATTGAACACTTCGTTGATCTTTATTATTGCTCGGTATTACTTTTGTTCGGATTACAGTTTCCTATTACAATTGTGCTCGACTTGATAATTTAATCTTGATCTTGGTCTTGTTCTTCTCTTCGGTATACGGTCTTTAGTCTTGCTCGGTTTGTTTTTTAGTGAGACAGAATCTGACTAGTTTCTCTCTTTTTTCTTCTTCACACAATTGTAATAGGAAACTGTAATCCGAACAAGAGTAATACCGAGCAATAATAAAGATCAACGAAGTGTTCAATAATTACTGTCTTTCACTTGATTATACTATTATTGTTGAAAAGCATAACGTCAACCCATCAAAATTATTGCTTTATCAATATCCTAAAATGGTTGGTTTTAGTATTCGAAGAAGTAAAGTTCACAAATCTAACGGAGAAATATTGGATAGAACATTTTGTTGTTCTTGTGAAGGACAACGTCCAAGTGACAAACGAAATGACAATGTAAAATCACACCGACCTGACACAATAACTGGTTGTTCAGCTTAACTTAAACTTTCAGCTCGGATGATGGGTAAACTTCGCGTTTACAAGTTTATGGCCGAACATAACCATCCTTTGATTAGCCCACGTAAAAGTCACTTGCTAAGATCTCACCGAAAAATAACAGATGTTCAAACGGCTGAACTTGATATGGCAAATAAGTCCGGGATAACTCCGAAAGCAACTATGGAATTATTATCAAACCAAGTAGGTGGACGTGAAAATATAGGTTTTATATCCGAAGATTACAAAAATTATCTACGCACAAAGAGAACAAGTTGCATTGAGGTTGATGACACGGGAGGGGTGTTAGAGTATTTGCAAAAAATGCAAGCACAAAATCCATGTTTTTCTTATGCAATACAAGTTGATATGGATGATTTAATCACAAATATATTTTGGGCGGATGCAAAGATGAAAGTTGATTTTGCTCACTTCGGGGATGTGGTTTGTTTCAATGCGACTTACAGAAAAAATAAAGAAGGACGCCCGTTTGTTTTATTTGTAGGTGTCAATCATCACAAACAAACCGTCATTTTTGAGGCTGCTTTACTATATGATGAAACAACTGAGACTTTTGAGTGGTAATTTAAATCTTTTACAAAGGTCCTGCTTGGGAAGATGCGGCAAACAATACTCACAGACCAAGATCATGCCATGGATGCTGCATTAGTTTTGACATGGCCAGAAACGTATCATCGACTTTGTGTATGGCATATATACCAAAACGCAGTGCGTTACCTTTCATCAGTATTTGAGCAATTCAAAAAATTTGCTAAAGATTTTAGTAGTTGTGCTTATGATCATGATGAAGTTCAAAACTTTATGTTGCATGAGATCAGATGCTTGAGAAGTACAACCTGAGAGAGAATAAATTATTAAAAAAGTTGTTTAAGAAGAAGGAACAATGGGATTAATTTATGGTCTCGACAAACTTTTTTTTTTGCTAAAATATGAGGTAATCTAGTGGAAGGAAGTGAAATCATTAATTTCATGAATTTTTTAAAACGGTGTATGACCAATAAAATAAGAAAGGCACACCAAAAGATCCAGCTATATGTTCATTTGGAACTTAGTAAGGCTCGCGTTTGTACTCTTCGAATTTGTTTGATTACAACTTTAAAGCTCAACTGAGATCACTAAGTTGTTGAATTTTAAACATTGTTAATTAATGTGCCAAAATTTCGCTGTATTACAAAGTTCGTACCAGCCATTTTCATTTAGTCATTTGGAATTGTAAGAGCTACCGTCTTTTTAGTGACAACTTTAAGCTACGTTCTATTTAAATATAAACTACTCACTCCTTCCAAAAATAATTGACTACTTGCATTATATATCTCATATTTATTCAAAAAAATGTATAATAAATTGATTTGGTAAATTGGTAACGTATTGTATGTAAAAAAAAAAAAAGATTATATTTGTATGTACGAGAAAAAAATAGTCTATAACGTGTTTGGTTGATCGCTTTGAAGTATAGATTTTTTTATTTTGATGATGATTAATCACTACAAGAAAAATAATAGGACAACACTATGCTACTATCTTGATGGTTCATGGTGAAGTGACCGTCATTAAATTTAAAAAATGCATAGCAATTGATTCTATTGCTGTACTGTTCCAAAATTACAACATTCACCTTAATTACTATCATGATAATGGTGTATATATATTGCCTGTTTACATTTTCTTATTGTGAATAATCTAAAAGTTTTAAGCTCACTGATTCCAGGTTTTCCCACCTTAAAAAAAAGCAGTTTATCTGGTGTTTAAAGAGGGTAGACAGCTCTAAATGTGACTAGCTCTAAATATACTAATCTTAAATAGTGTCTAATAGGCCGATTTCTTAAAACATGAGGGATGTATGGATGCTATTTAAACGCAATTATTTTACTCTGAGCATTACTTAACTTTAATCTGGAATTTCTCAAAACAAAATCTGAGTGTAGTTTATTATACTTTTATTATTCTCCATAAATGGAAAAATTTCCGAGGCACCTTGCTCTACATAAAAATTAATCCAACACATTTAGGCACATCTAGAATTACTCTTAACTCTAGTAAGCTGGCTATATGCAATTTTATGCTTATTGACTACTTCACATGAATTAGTATAATCCGCCCTCTAAAAATGTATTTTACCGTTTTAACTTTTTTTGTTGTAATTACTCCATATGTTTGTGTTCAAGAAATTTGTTCATAGCTTACTCCTATAAAATGCCTAAAAGAACTTATCAAATCATACAAAACGAGAATTGAAGGGAAGATAACAATGGGTTCTTCCAATCTTTTTGCGATGCTTTTGTTAGCCACCTTCGCCATGCAACTAGCCAACGCAACAGCGCCATCATTTTTTATATTTGGTGACTCGACAGCTGATGTTGGAACAAACAGCTTCTTGCCAGAGAGCTTTGCACGTGCCAATTTCCCTCCCTACGGTATCGATTTTCCCAATTCAAAGTCCACTGGGAGGTTTAGTAACGGGTTGAACAGTGCTGATTTTGTTGGTAAGTTTGCACGTAAATATAAGGATTTCTTATATTCTGGAATGAATTAGTATTACTCAAATGGCTCCTATGGTTTAGATCAAATACGCTTTGGTCCTCATGATTTTAACTAAATGAGCAATGATTCCAAATTAGAAACAATGCTGGAATTAGGTTCCAATTTCAAAGAAGGTTGTTGCTTTGGGTCACCTGCATATCCAAATTCTAAATCGCTATCCTGGAGATATTATGAACTATAAGAACACCAAAGATTATAAGAAAATAAAATGAACATGAAATCGCTATCCTGGAGATATTAGAAAAATAAGTCTATACTAGATTACGAGAGACCAACTCTATCACTTCTTAAACCAAATGAACAGGAAATCGCAAATGAACAGCTATATAATCGAAATCCAAACTATGAGGACCATTATTGTAATTAATCAATAAACTTATATGATTATATCCAAGACTGAGCTAGATCTCATATACTACATTAAGCTAATTAACCTTCATTTCTTTTGTTCTAATCAAACTTTGATTTTCAGCTAAGCATATGGGGTTCAAGAGAAGCCCTGAACCCTATTTATTCCTTCTTACAAAGCCAGATAGTTTCGGGAAAATGAAATTTCGAGGAGTGAACTTTGCTTCTGGCGGATCCGGCCTTCTAGATATTACGGGTCAAACGTTTGTAAGATCTCCAACTTTTTCTAAATTGCTATTTTCTTAAGTATAATCTTCCTACTAAATATTAGCTCACAAATCTTTGTGTTTGCAATAAACATTAACAAACAGAGAAAGGTTATTCCTTTATCAGAGCAAATCCAACAATTTGACAATGTTAAGGAAAGTCTCAAAGCTGCCTGGGGTCTAGAGAAAACCGAAATCATGCTTGCGAAATCACTTTTCACTATCAGTACCGGGAGCAATGATATTTTTGGCTATTTCGCTACCAATAGCACTATCCCACCTGATCAATTCATAGCTACTCTGATAGACTCTTACGAGGCCGCCATAAAGGTGCACTTGTTTTCTTGCACGTTCCAATTTAGTCTCAGCTTATTTACTTTCTCATCTATGAGTTGATCAAATGCACTTGGCTGGTTCTTTTTCTACAAATAATTGGATTAACCATGTTGTCAATATAGGCATATATGGTACTGGTAGCTAAACTTGATTATAGCAAGTTAGTCACGAACCTTCCTAATCGAAAAGTAATAATAACGGAATTTTTATTCCCCTTTTATTATGTCTAATATTTAACCTCGTTATAGAGTGATATTTTATTGGATCATTTACAAAAATAAAATAAAATAAATTTTTGACAATCATGAAATAGGAGGCCTATATATCTGATGGCCTAAACTCTCAAAAGCTTTCAA
Organism: Primula veris; assembly: GCA_963682055.1. Lineage (NCBI taxonomy): Eukaryota > Viridiplantae > Streptophyta > Magnoliopsida > Ericales > Primulaceae > Primula > Primula veris. The sequence goes on along the minus strand of OY821745.1, from coordinate 13,761,748 downwards.
ACTAGGGCTAAAAGTGCGTGTGGCGGACCGGCTTTATAGACGGAGCTTTTTATCCCCTCTCAGGGCTCGCAAAAACAATCTCCGTATTCTTCTTTCGAACTCAACAAATTGATAATAACTGGTTTTTTAAACTATTTCCAAAAACTCTTTTCAGGCTTTGTACTACTACGGAGCCCGGAAATTTGGAATCATAAGTATAGCACCAATTGGATGTTGCCCAGCTAATAGACTATTCAATGCCACCGGAGGTTGTTTAGAACCAATGAATGATTTTGCGCAAGCTTTTCATTTGGCCTTAGGAGCCCTCATGGGTAAACTCGCCTCGGAGCTCTCGTATATGAAGTATTCGCAAGGAAACACATACGAAATGACCATTAATTTTATGGAACATGCCAGTTCCTTCAGTAAGTATACTATACTTTACATTTATCATCTCATTTACCAAACAGTCTCCACTCTCCAATCTCCATACAGTTGGACCAAATATTTGGTCCTCGTAGTTACAAATTGGTAAAGAAAATCAACTAATGTATGTTTTGCTACATAAGCCTGTTCATTATTATACCGGCAACTAATTTTCCCAACTTTAGATTTTTACCTTGTCCAAAAACAGTGAAACAGAAACAGATAATGTCCATCATAAATATATCTTGTATAATTTGAAACTTCAAAGACAACATAGCTCCTTTGTAAGTTGCAGGGGCGGCCCACACTTGTAAATTATCCAAGGCTATAAAAAAATCTGTTCACCATTGTTACTAATGTTGCATAGTAAAAATAGAAAAAAATTGTTATGGTTGAATTTTGAACCCTAGTCTAGGGGAAATGAATTTAAATGCAGTACCATCATCCATCGAGCTACACAGCTTTATGCTGTTAAGAATTAGAATAAAATTATATTAATAATAGAAATAGCTGTATAATTGGGTTGTTGTTGCCCTCAAATTTTTTGGGCTTCACTTTCTCACGACCAAAGTCTTTGTGGACTTTACCCCTGGCCCGCCCCTGCTAAGTTGTAATGAAGACAACTGTAACTGGTGATTTCAGAGAACATGGAAACCATGATAAATGCATATTAAGAAATGCTGTATATCAATCTCATACTCATATTTATGGCAAACCAGCCTACTTTAGTTCCAACGGCTCTTCAGACGAGAACCTTGCGAATCAGTTAATAACTGCACATTTTCGCTATTCTTGAAGACTTGACTGAGGTTGTAAAGATAAGCTTTTCTGCCAGTAGAAACCTTAAAGATATTATTTGGTTAGGAAGATTGCATCAATTTTCTTCAGATCTTGTTGATGTTAAAATCCATATTTTTCTTCCTCAGATTTTGTAAATGTGGACACTGCTTGCTGTGGGTCTGGAAGGTTAAATGCACAAATTCCTTGTAATGCAACTACGAACCTCTGCTCAAAGCGCGACCAATACTTGTTCTGGGATCTGTATCACGCGACTGAAGCTGCTTCTAAAATTGCAGCTAGTACCCTCTTTGATGGTGGTTTAGAGTTTGTCGCTCCAATCAACTTCCGCCAGTTGCTCAAATCTTGTTAGCCAAAGAAAAGTGTTCTTAAGGCTTTGCTTGGTGCTCTTTAATCCCAACATATTACCTATTAGCTTATGATCTACAACATGAAGTGGTTCAATTTAAGCAGTTTTTTTCTTGGCTTAAAAAGCAACTTATTTTTGATTTGTATGAAACCAACTTTTTTTGAATGTTGAATAAACAAGTCTTGTTAGTTTAAACAGTTTGAATGGTTTAGGAAAAGACATGATATGTATTTTGTCGGGAAAAATGTTAAAATAGTACATAACCTATTAGTTTTTACTGATTTGATAACCAACCTAACACATTTTCTAATTTACTATCCAACCTATACATTTTCGTTATAATTAGGGGATTCAGTCCACCCCCGTCATTTTAACCTTATTAATTAATAACTCAAGAATTTTAAATAGTGATTTCACTTTAAATTCTTTAATATAAGAGTTAAAGCTTTCATATATGTTAATTAATAGTAAAATAGACTTATTATTCGTTAAAAACCGATGACCGGAGGCGAATTGATTCTGAACTGAATACGTATAGGTCGGGTACCAAATTAGAAAGCGTGTTTGGTTGGATACCAAATTAGAGCAAAACGTATAGGTTGGGTATCAAATCGTTAAAAGATGATAGGTTGGGTACCGTTTTAGCATGTTTTCCGTTAATTTTGGATGTTTTTCTTTGTGGGATGAATTTTTGTAATTATATTTACCATTATATTGCTAATATATTTTACTTAAAAAACAATTATGTGTATATGTCTAATTTATTTTTCATGAATTTTTGCACTGAAACACAATTTTTTTGCAAAAATATAATGAATTTTTGGATCAAATATTCTACCAACTATTTTAGTGCAATAATCTCTACGTAATGCTGTACTGTCACACATTTCTTACAATTTGAACTAAAACCAACCATGGACGAGTTCTCACAATGTGTTTCTGACTTTCATTCAATATAAAAAATGTGACGTGTAAACAGTAAATCACGATTAGCACAATGGCAAGTATAAAGATTTAGCAATTCTGCACACTTGATTTACAGTCAAGAAAGCAAATAGAGAACCATAAAGCTCACAATGTGTTTCCGATTTCACATTCAATATCAAAAATGTAATATTTGAGTAAACAGTAAACCACGATTCACCTAGCACAAAAACAAATATAAAGATTAAGCAATTCAGCAAACTTGTTTTACAGTCAAAGAAGCAATAGAGAACCAGAATACTTCCTTCTTTCAACTGTCTACAAAACCATAATTTTGGAATCCACATTGGTAAAGAAAAAACCAATAATCACATTTTTCACAAATTCCAGAGCTGGAATTCTAAAGTAAACACTACTCTATTACACAACTCAGGCTACACGTCCGTCATTGGTTTTCCTGCCTAGGGCCGAAATCCAATATACCGAGGCTCCTCGTTATATATTACCAACGTAGATGAAGACTTGTCGTCTTTGGTGGAATTTTATAATAGAATCTTAATTCAGTCGGCAATCTGCAAAACCAGAAAATGGAAAGTAAGATAAATAAATAAATTTTCAAATTAGAAAAAAAAAATCAAAGGTTTGTAAATATTATTATTAAGCTTCTGCTACCAACAAATACGCTACACCAACTGTAATTTCTCAAGAGATACAATACTAATACAGGGAAATCTCTATAGAAGGAATAACAAAAATCAGGTATTCATCTTCCAAAGAGATAAATTATGTTTAGTATATTTAACTATCAACATATTTCGATTTAATACACTGAACTATCACTTTTTTTAATTAGTAAACTAAACTAAAGTTTCTTTAATAATTAGTATATTTCTGTCCAACTTAAGCATTAAAGTACCAAATTACCCTCATCAAACTTATGCTAGTTTCAGTTTAGTAAATTGTCCAAATTTATTAAGAGATACAAAGGTCCTTAAGGACACCCTTATAACTTATTCTAACAAGACAAGAAGGATTTCTAGAAGTCTTGGTAGAATTGAACCAAATTTTCTTCCTGAATCATGAAAGTGTTTTTGGCTCAAGGAAACAAAAACCTTCAAAAATTAAGCCAGAGTAAATGTTATGCACATACTGATATGTTTGTGTGTTGTGCTTGACAGTGTCTAAACAAGTATTTATCCCTAAATCATGTCAAAAATTGAGCCACTAAAACTGGCAAGAAAAATACCAAAAATACTAGAGGTTTCAATATATACAGAGAAACTTCCCCATGAACCCAGTCTAGGTTGAGACACGGTGGACCAAGCCATAAATAAAAGTAGTTTCTCCAAAACCTAGTAAACTGGGAGATGGCCGCGTCAAAACACTGTTTGGCGGTCACAGACCCCTTTAGCTTCATTCTCTATTAGTTATATAAGTTCCCTAGAAAATCCATCACATTTTTCTTCGGGACATTATGGTCCGCCTTTTTGGAGATTCAGATTTAGGAATACGACAAATTTATTATCGAGGGAGATTTTGCTGGTCACATGACCACAGTTTTGAAAGGCTTATATAATAGGGAAAATATTAAATTAACATGTATGTGTGAGTATTCAAACCAAAGCTATGGTAAAATCAGAACGTCCGTCATATTAGATTAACATAAATATTAGCATTTTAAAAAATATATATAAATTCGTCAGAAGCCTCTGAACCATTGTGCTTAGTTTGTTCTCTTATGTTGACTTAAAAACTTACAGAAACTCAGTACTTTACAAAAGTCAAAAACCACTAAAATAAATAAATAGATTAACATGGAAAAAAAATCCCATGCCTCTGAGAGATAGTAATGACTATGGCGAGGCATATGGGTGGAAGTGAAAAGAAGGATCTGGAAACTAATCATAGCAATAAAACACCTAAAAAGGTTAAGGTGCAATCAGTGAAGGGTGCGTAAAACAAAGACTATGAAATGTGAAAGAGACCACATTATAGATGCAAAAGAGAATTGTTTTGCAATGCAGAGTCCACTTTACAAGGCCTCCAATGCTTGAAAAGAGTTGATACCCAATATTGGTGCCTTGTAACCGTGGGGTTCGAAGTTAGAGGTGAACTATTGCACACAAAAAGACATACAAAATTTCGAAAGTGAAGTTATTGACTGGGAAAAGTTCAATCCATATTATTTCCAAAAACAAATATATCCCGATGCTTGGTTTTCCAACTCCAATTATCCTAATTCAATGGGTTGAACATCGGATTGATAAAAAAATACAGCAGCAGCATAAGAAAGCGAATAAGTTTACCTGGTTAAGAGGATTGTCTGGGGATTTCTTCCAAAGCTTCCATATCAAGTCCTTATACTGAGTGTGAGTAAGACCTGGTTTCTCTTCCTTTAGCCTGGGAAGCTCGGCTTCTTCAAAAGCCTATCGGAAAGATCAATTGACAACCAAGCAACATATAAGAACAACATTAAGATAATAAATCATAAAAATTGGGCAGGCAATGTGTATTACTTAGATTTTTAATGACATGGAAATGGTAGTTCGAAAGCAAGTGCTTGACATTGTCATAATACTCTCACTCTGGTTCAATAGAGTTCCTCTCACAACTATTGGTATGTAACTTGTTTGCATGATCTGACCGCATGATCTGACCGAAGAACATTCATCTCAATTCCACAATTCTAATTTAAATGCAACATGAGTTTTAAGACACTAGTGTCAGTATAGACACATCTCAAAGCCTATAAGTTCATAAGCATAGCATGTGGCGAAATAAAATAACCATGATATAGTATTGTTGGAATTGTCCCACATCACTTCGAGCATTATCAAAGCCAAGTCTTAATATATGCCCCTCTCCTTCCTTACTAATAGGCCTTTTTAGATGGGAATGGACGGGCTTCTACAAGTATCATGTGTAATTGTGCACTAATCAAGTAGTTCCTGATATGTAAGTTCATACCTAGAGTTACAAAAACAAAAATACACATCACTACTATTCTGGATTATCTTTTTAACCCATGCTCACTCCCCGGAAAAGGCCAAACTTCCTCCATTTCTATCCTAATCTTATGATGAGAGGCTTATTGGTACTAAAAAAGCACATAAGGAGATAACTTTCTCGCAAGAAAGTGAGTTGAAAAGGGGGACGAGAGACTCATGGGATATGAAAAAGGTCACGTATAGAGAGATTCATTAGTCGCTAGCAAATAGAACTGGGGGATGCACCGGAGTTTTGACATCAACATTTCAAAAATTGGTTGTAGATGTCAAGTCTAAACTATGTGATCTAGATTGGACATACCAGAGAAAACAGGAGCCAAGTTGTAATTTACACTAAAATGATGGTAAATAAAAATTATAACTAGGCTCAATCACATTGAAGTTCATATTCGAACCGAAACAGAAGGGGATTTCCAATGCATACAACTGAAAACTTAAGCTATAGATTAAGCAAGAGCCATTAATATCTTAGTCTTTAAGAGATATCCTACTAAATATTTTTTCGTACTCAGCCAGTCGTATCACTCCATGTAATTTTTTTCTTATCAATTCTTTTATTTTTTTCCTTTTTTGTGTGTAAATAAAACTTGTAGAAGACATATTCTACGGATTATCACTTATTTACAAAACTCTATAGCAGAAGAAACAAAGTTAAAATGAATTTAACCCTAGCCACGGTTACTTTACCCGTTGTTTCTTGTGGCCTGATTATACGTTCCGCAACAAGCATAATTTTCTTAAACCATGATAGTTTTTAGGTTCTGGTTGCAAGAACTTGCTTATAATTAATTCAAGTATCCGTGCACAATGAAATCCTAACATACCAACATCAAGGTTCAGTCATGCCTAGATAGGAAGACAGGCATAAACTTTATCCAAGCCATTGCCGTCGCCTACCAAAAGGAAATGCAAAATGCCACTTGCACTTTCTTAAATAATTAGAAACAAGAATAAAATACAATAAAAAACTAAAGTTTTCTCCAAATAGAGAAGAGAACCAAACATAGAAGATAAACCTTTTAAAGATTAACGGAGTCTTGCGTAATGCTCTATGGTACAAGCATCTGACATTCCATGAAGACATTGAAAAGAAAAGTCTTATCAACGAAATATGAATTTATTCTCTTCACGATATTTCAAACAGTCCTGCCATATTTCCTGAAATACTACTCCGTCCAAAAGAAGCAAAGACATACACTATCACGTCATACAAATCTTCTTCCCTATGAGGTTTTCAGCATAAGAACCAATATTTCACACATAACAAGCTTGTTCTTGCCCATCAATTAAGAAACAGATAACCTTTTGACTAGAAAATCAACAAGCAAACCAATAGAGTTGAGGTTAGAACAGGTACTTAAATTTCAAACCAGTCCATGTATTAAAATTTGGAACATGACCTGCAAACACACTTGCATAGATGCATAACAAAGATTCAACCAGAACATGGAATGGAAAATATGCACAAAAATGGAGATAATTAATGTTAAGCGTATTCAACTTTCAGCTCATTTCGATTTACTATACTCAACTATCAACTTTTTGATTTAGTATACTGTACTAAATGAAAACTTTCGATTTAGTATTTTCCGTCCAAATTGACCGTTAAATAGTGACGTCAGCTAACGTTTTCAGTTAAGTTGAAGGGCAAAATGGTCTTTTTACCTACTAAATTAACTAAAACAAAAAAAACAGCAGCCCATGGGACTCGAACCCAGGCCTACCAATCAAAGTGGAAGGTTTTTAACCACTTGGCCACCAATACTTTTATTATAGTAACAGCGTTATATATATATATATATACTCTATCTGTGTATAGATGTGTATATATACACTTTGGGACTGATTTCGTAAATTTTAGAAAATTCAAATTTTATGTTTGTTTCATTTTGGTCTTTACATTTTCAAAAAATAGTTTAAAATTACAACAAAATAAAAAAAAACACAAAAAAATTATAAAAATCACAAAAAAATATAAAAAATAACAAAAAATTATAAAAATCACAAAAATTCATAAAAAAATATAAAAAATTATAAAAATCACAAAAAATCACAAAAAATCAAAAAAATTATAAAAAAAATTAAAAAGTGGTACATATAGTGAATATGAACTTATGAAGGTAGCTATGAGTAATATAAGTTCAAAAGTGGTATAAGTAGAAATTTTTTTTAAAGGAAGTTACTGAAAACAAAAACAAAAAAAATAATGCCCAAGAGGTACCACTTTTGAACTTATATTACTCATAACTACCTCCATAAGTTCATATTCACTATATGTACCACTTTTTAATTTTTTTATAATTTTTTTATAATTTTTTTGATTTTTTGTGATTTTTATAATTTTTTATATTTTTTTATGAATTTTTGTTTTTTTTTATAATTTTTTGTTATTTTTTATATTTTTTATATTTTTTTGTGATTTTTATAATTTTTATAATTTTTTTGTGTTTTTTTTTATTTTGTTGTAATTTTAAACTATTTTTTTGAAAATGTAAGGACCAAAATGAAACAAACATAAAATTTGAATTTTCTAAAATTTACGAAATCAGTCCCAAAGTGTATATATACACATCTATACATATATATATATAACGCTGTTACTATAATAAAAGTATTGGTGGCCAAGTGGTTAAAAACCTTCCACTTTGATTGGTAGGCCTGGGTTCGAGTCCCATGGGCTGCTATTTTTTTTGTTTTAGTTAATTTAGTAGGTAAAAAGACCATTTTGCCCTTCAACTTAACTGAAAACGTTAGCTGACGTCACTATTTAACGGTCAATTTGGACGGAAAATACTAAATCGAAAGTTTTCATTTAGTACAGTATACTAAATCACAAAGTTGACAGTTGAGTATAGTAAATCGAAATGAGCTGAAAGTTGAATACGCTTAACATTAATTATCTCACAAAAATGCATCAATTTTGTCGCTAGGAAGTAATAGAAGACCTAGGAACAACGTTACACGGGCTACTGAGACAAGAAGAAGACAAATATAGGATTTAAGCAACTAAATCCATATACATATTGACGAAAAAGGAAATGTTGTCATCATGTATAAAGAGCCAACTTCCATGATATACCAGTAAATGCACTGAGTAGCTTGGAATGCCAAGAACATGAAACAACAGAATGCCCAACATGATGATTTCAAATAATGGTCGTATACTACTAATAAATTTCTTATGTGATTGACTGATTGTAAGAAAGCAAAAGTGCAAACATGTATGAAATTCGAAATGTTTCTCATGCATTAAATGTGCACAAAATGGCAAATATATATCCAAATGGAAATCCCTGCGTTTCTCAAACAAAAGAAAGGTATCTCATATGATTTCATATAGCCGATTCAAATTCTTGGGTTGAAGGCATAGTTTGATAATGATGATTCCAAAACGAAGCTTTTTAAACCTATTATGCCATATTTACACTACACGTATTAGCACCAAGTCATCGACCCCTAAGTCCAAGTAAACACTCATAGAAATGCTTCCAAACTTCATTACTGCAAAATTTCATTACTTCTCGGTTACACGACGATGAGCCGCACCTCTGCCTAAACCATTCGTGTGTCACACATTAGTCGTTCGGCCCCTCTCTTACCCGATTAAGTCTCGGTTTGGCTTAACCCTTACTATAATTATGTCGGTACAAATTATGCTACGCATGTCACACACCTTTTCGGCTAGGTAGCAGATGCACAACTTATAAATTTACACAATATTATTTATACACTTGATTGTATAACATTTGGACTACATATTATCCCACATGATTTCACTAAATTTACTGGTTCGATACATGGACCGTTACGACTATAACATTTGGGGAATCACCGAGATGTGTCACCGTAGAATCATCACCATCAGGCCGATCATCACCACTAACATCTCGACGGACCCTTGTTCCTAAAATAAAAACGATAACCTCACGTGAAGTTTTATGCTTTTATCAATGGGAAGCTTATGTTTTATGCATATAGCATTAAAAAGGCTTACGGTTTTACCTAGATCACTTCTACAGTAGCGCCCTAATCCTATCAACATACTTCGGTGTTATTTGTCTGAAGTTGTAAGCTGTTGGTGGTTAGGCTTTTAAACACTATGGTATTTGGATGATAAACTTGTAAGCCAAACTTATTAGCCTTTACCTGAAAACTTTAAGCTCTATGGATAGAGTTTTTTTGTCCAAGAATTGCTGTAACAGAGCTACAATGATTCAGAAGACATTTCTAATGGCAATAGGCTCTTTCAAAAGACACTCCCAGGGAAACAATAGAGAGAGAGAGAGAGAGAAAGAGTTGAGATGAGCTGAGAAACAAACAAGAGATAAAAAGCTATGAGACATAGAAAACCCGACAGCCCAAGTAGTGAGGGGTGGACCCATAGCCGTGGTCATTTTGCTAACGTTACTCAGTAACCGAGCTGTGTGTAAGCTAATTCGAACACCCAATTATAAAAACCCAGTAAGGCGGTAACCAGAAAAGGTACAACTTCCTATCACAACACCAAAGTCAAAATAACTACCTCTAGTTCCAAAAAACATAAAAAATCTAGCCCATATCTTAACCTAATATAAATATAAATGTTGTTGCACGCCAGTACTAAAAGGTTGAAAACACACAAACAAACAGTATCACGACTAACCGATAAATTTTACCAAATGGGTGGCTTGACATTAGTCTTCCTTGAGGATCTAGTCTAAGTTACACGTAGTACTTGGGGTATCAGATCACCACAACAATCTTCTACCACCTTAGTCTTACCCTAAATATATAACATGCCCGTAACTTGATAAATTAATAAGACACAAACAAACAAGAACACAGCCGACCAATTCCGTGTAGATGGGCTGATGCTAATATTCCCTAATGAGTAGTCTACGTATGCTTAAGCTATAATAGGTACCAAGTCATAAAAGCCTTAATATCACAAAAGAACCAAACTTTAGTGTGTTTCCTATCAGCTCAAAAAGTGTCTATCCCCTTTGTTTTAACCATAATCTACAACACACACCCAAAATTAGAAATAAACAAACAGCAAAAAAAAAAAAATATAGACACCCTTTCTCCTAACCTAATTTAGCACCAGAATCTAAGTTGCTCACAAAATTCAAATAAAATCTAAACCGCACACCTTAAACGAAGCTTTCAGCCTCTTCTCGGGATGCCGGTCTACCGGCAAGCTCTCTCCCACCGTCATCTTTGCAATCGCCTCCTCCACGCTCCTCGCCTCAATCACCGTATCATCCCTATTTGTATTTGCCGCCAACAAAATCTTTTCATACTCTTCCTCTGCCTGTGTCCTGCTTGACCCCTCCTCTGCCCTCTTCCTTGCCTTCTCTGCCTCCTCCTCCCGCCTCTTCCTCAGTTCCGCTTCAGTCACCTATTAAAGATAATAACGAGTATTAGAGAACGAAAATTGATGGATAATTCAAAAGTATAATGTTTTTTTGAGTATTCGGTAGAAAGACTTGTATTTTTTAGTAAAAATAAACCCTCATTTTGGAAGCGTCATGGACTGTATGGTGGTGAGTATACTAAGGTCCTATTCAAAGTGGAAAACCCACTTTGCTCGAAGACTTGGTTTATTTGGGATTACTAATCTTTAAAATAAGCAAGAGGAAATTTTCCTCACACTCTGGTCATGTAATTTGACACTATATGATACCGGATAATGACGAGTTTAGCAGTTCCCATCGCCACCGTAGAGTAGTGAGAACAAATTCCGCAATATTATCAATTTCATACTAATATCAATTCCAAATTTGTAAATATAGAAATAAAGATAAATCTATTGAGTTTTTGTTGAATAAGTCTAGTAAAACATACACAAATTCCCTGTACTTCCAATGCTTATCTCAAATACAGTGAAAAATACATCTGCGACTATATATCACTACAAATTTTATCTCTTTCAAATTATAAACAATACTAATTGAACTCAAGATCCGTAAAAAATAATTTGTCAAGAAACATAAATTATAAGTCACTTATAAGTAAGCTTCTTTTAACAAGCTTTTTTCTCATCACTTTTTAAAAGCATCCTTTTGGTAGATGCCAAAAGCACCACACACACACACACACACATATGTGACCTTAGGTGGGGGTACGGAGACGTGTATACCAGGCTTTTTTTCTCATTATTTGCATGTTTGGCAGGAGCTTTTTTCTCAGATATGGATCAAAAGCTAGCTTTTTTCTCATTATGCGGTATGCTCAACTTTTTTCAAGATTCTTAAAAGCTAGCTTTTGGGTCAAAAAGGCTAAAAAAACAAAGAAAAGCTAAAAATTGAGAATTTTTTTAGCCTTTTCACATAAAAACTACCCCAGTTACTAAAATTTCAATTAAATCATCGTGTATATTTACAAGTCACTCATAAGCCAAAACAAGTATTTAAAACACAACCTGTCAAGAAACATAAATTATAAGTAAACTTCTTTTAAGAAAGCTTTTTACTCATACCTTTATAAAATCAGCCTTTTGGTAGATGCCAAAACACTCTATATACATACATACATAGACCTTGGGTGGGGGTACAGACCCGTCTATCAGGTTTCTTAGCTGCGCCTTTTTCCAATTAAATCATTTTGTGTATTTACAAGTCAGTTAAAAAATAAGTAAAAAAGAACTAATCAACAAACATAAGTTATAAATCACATATAAACTTCTGTTTTAAAAAGAAGCTTCGTAGTGAAAAAGCTCGATAAAAGCTCGGTTCAAAGCTTAAAAAAAGCTTAAAAGCTCGCTTTTTAGGCCGCTAAAAGCTTACGCTTTTAAGCTTTTAGCATATCTCTTACAACAACGCTTTAGCTAAGATTTTGCTTTTTAAAACATCGTTATAAACAAAAGCTTCTTCTAAGCAAGTTATATTCTCAATGCTTTTTAAAAGCAAATTTGACACAAAATAAATAAGCAAACACCAAAATAGACCTAAATATCAAAATACAATAAATTTATATTAATATATTATACATAAATAAAAGACCTTAGGTGGTGGCACGGAGACGCGCTTATCAATCTTCTTAGCAGCAGCGGCTTTCTCCATCTCCTTCTCCTCGGACTCAGCCAATCGTCTTGCCTCAGCCTTCCTTGCAACGGTCTCGGCCCGTTTCTCGGCCTCCTCCTCACGCTTCTTAGCGGCTTTTGATTTCGGACCCTCAGCCTCGCGCCAGTAGGATTCTTCTTTATTGCGGTTCTCGACCTCTTTGCGCTCGGCTTCGGTTGTCGATTTCCGTGCACGTGCGGCCTCGGCCTTGCTGTTCACCCCCATCTTTTTCGGCGGCATCGTTTTTATTCTCTCTCTTTTAGTGTTTGTTTTATTTTTATTTTATTTATTTTTTGTTGTTTTTGTTTTTGTTTTTGTTTTTGTTTTTTGTGTATGGGTGGGTGTGAAGAGAGTTTGGTTTTGTTGGGGTAAAATGCAAATTACCCCCCGAACTATACCTCATTTGCAAATAACCCCAGGAAAATATCAAAACTTTTCAATTAACCCCTATTAACTATCAAGAATTTGCAATTAACCCCAATTAACCATCAAAATTTTGCAATTGACCCTCAATTTCATATTGACATCACTTTTTATTCATTTGTCCATTTTTACAAGAACATTTGTTTTATATATTGATTTATCATTGTACACGAGTTAAAATTACAGAATCGTATAAAAGTCAACAAAAGTGGATTTAATATAAAAAAAATTGTCTAAAAAAGTATAATAAGTAAAATATTAATTAAAACGGATTCTCGAGCACAAAGTTATACTCCCTCCGTTCCTAATTAATTTTCCACTACGAAACTACGTGTAATTTTGACCATCCAATAACTTTTATCAAAATTGTCGAAATGAAAATTTTCAAAAGTTAATCATATAGTTCAAACATTAAATTATATGATTTAGTTTTGAAATTTGTCATTTCGACAATTTTGATACATGTTATAAGCCGGTCAAAATTGCACGTAATTTCGTAGAGAACAATTAATTGGGAACGGATGGAGTATCATTTAAAAGATAGTATATGGGTTATTTGCAAAAGTTTGATAGTTTATGGGTATTAAGTATTAACTATTAATAGCAATAACTAATAGTTCATGGGGTTATTTAAAAATTACCCATAGTTTAAGGGCTGATTTGTATTTTACTCATTTGTGGGAGTTAGTATGGAATATTAAATTAGATTGTCAGTGTGAGTTATATAAGTAGTATATAAATATTATTATACATACACAGTCAGTTACATATAAATTATAGATGATGACCTTAGGTGGTGGTGGTACAGAGACGCACTTATCAATCTTTTTTTAGCAGCAGCGGCTTTCTCCCGCTCCCTCTCCTCGGCCTCCACCAATCGTCTTGCCTCCGCCTTCCTCGCAACGGCTTCAGCGCGTTGCAGTTCACCCCAATCTTTTTCGGCAGCATCTTGCTTTTTTTTAATCTCTCATTTTTGGTTTTCTTTCGTTTATTTTTTTATTTTTTTATACCGTCGTCGTAATAAGAAGAGTATTTCTATACCGTTGATTTTGTAATAATCCAATGCTCTAAAATCACCCACTTCCATGACCAAACAACCCCCAAAAGTTCACATGTATTTCCCCTCCCACCCCCAAATTTTCCTTCCCTTTACTTTTTATCTTACAATTGTTCCAACTATAGTTGTCATGAAAGAAATGGGAGCGGTAAACAAAACGGAACTGTTAGAAAAATAAAAAATAAAAACTAAATTTTACATATGAAATAATTGGAAGCGAAAAACGGAAAAGTCGATTTTTGAAAGGGGATACGAGTTTTCCTATAATTACCATGAAACGATAGTGAGGTTAATGACGGTGATAAAACATAATTTTTGAGGGGTGCGATATGCTATTCAACGATAATATAATAAGTAAAAGACGATAATTATTGAACACTTCTTGGATCTTTATTATTGCTCGTCAATTATAATTGCTCGGTTTACAATTTCCTATTGCACTTGTGCTCAGATTAGTAATTTAATCTAAATCTCGGTCTTTCTCCTTCTCTTCGGTACTCGGTTCTTTATCTTGCTCGGTATGCTTTATAGTGTGATAAGCTTTGACAAATTTTTCTATTTTCTCTCATTCTCTCTATATTTCAAGGTCCTTCTTTTAGGGGGGATACTTGGCTATTTATAGGCAATTGTGCTTCATAGAATGTTGACAAATGTCGCCATCTTAGGCGCTACCTCATGGGCTTTTCCATTGTGGACCTTTACTACTGGGCTGGACCTTTATAGATAATGGCCTGTTAGTAAAGCTCTCTTAGACCATGGGTTTTGGGGTTTTAGCATTGGGTACCCTCTAATAAAGGGTGGGTCGATTCATACCCGAATAGACATATTCGGGTCCAATTTTTATGTTCTATCAAGTGCTCCCTGACTTCCTCGGTGTGGTCTCCACGTCGAGGGAGTCATGATCGGTTTGTCGAGAATGTTACTTCGGTCTTGCTGTTCCCAATGCTTCATCAAGAAATGCAACAGATTTATGACTGTTCCCTGGGGCACATTTGAGGTCATTTAAGAGGTCCTATCTTGATATCTTTTTTTCGAGGAAAACCCTTGACTTTCCCAACATTTTTCTACTATAAAAGGAAGTGCCCCATCCTCACTCATCCAATTTATTATTACTTTTACTGTGACGCAATGGCTTCTCCCCATGGTTCCACAGGAGCTAACTCTTCAGATTACATCGCATATTTCGAGAATGAAGTCCAGAAAGCTCGTGTCGCGAAGAGAAACTGGCTGTTGCGACCAAAAAGTTATCTGATATGGATGCGGCTCATCATTTGACGATGGCCGATCTGGATTGGGCCTTTGAATAGATAAAGAGGCTCGAAGCCGCTCTGGGTAAGCAAAGGGCAGCAAAAAGAGCATATAAGTTTGCCTTCAAGGAGCTGCATGATCGGTTCAAACCGGGATCGGATGACGTTGAAGCAAGCTCTTTCTCGGAATAATTAGCTTTTGTAATTTCTTTTGTATTGGGTATCATCACCAAGTTGTAATCGAATCATTGGAATTAATAAAATATTTCCTTATTCTCGTTCTTGTCTGTTTATCTTCTTAATACTTCATTGGATGACTTTAATTGGACTTGAATTGTTGTTAGTTAGCCATAAATGTCCTTGAAAAGTTCAAGAGGGTTAGTCTTTCTTCGAGATGACCTTTGATCTACCCCTTATTTCTTCCTATAAAAGGGGGCTGTACCTGTCTTCTTTGTATAACTCTCCTTATTAACGAACAAATGGCTTCTACTCGTGAAACTAGTGGTGACAACCTTCCTGAGTATGTTGCTCATCTAGAGGAGGAGGTGAGGAAAGCTCGTATTCTTGAAAGGAGGGTCGCCTCTTTGACCATGGAGACTCGTCGTGCGGTTGAAATGGACGAACGATTGGATGCCTTGGAGAGTGAATACCAGAGGTCTTTGATCGACAATATTTGGGCGCGTGCTCGGATCAAAGAGCTCGAGGCTTCTAGGAACAAGCATATTGCGTCCAAGAGGGCTTATAAATTGGCCCTCAAGGAAGTGTATGCTCGGTCTAAAAAGGGGCCGGGTGATGAAGCAGACCCTTACACAAAATAATTCTATTTTCTTTTCTTTTTTGTAATTTCCTTTTGCTCACTAGCATCTTGAAATGAAGTTCTAATTAATCAATGAGAATTCTTCTTTTTCTTGTTCTTATCTGATTTATTTTCCCAATGCACTTTATATTTACTGCGCACACGTGTGGCTTCAATAATGGGTTTATTGAGCCTTGTGTTTGACCTTATCCACTGGGTTTTCTCTCCCGGTGCAAAGAATATATTCAATGTTTCTGGAGATTGTTGCACTTTCCTATATGGACACGTGTGTAACTGCTTTTCCCATAAATATTAAAATAATGGCACAAATCCAAGAGTTTCTTTTGAACAGCCGCGTCTCTTTTAATGCCCACGCTTTTTCAAACCCTTTCTGGCTAACGGTTGCGATTCTTCACCTCACGCCTTTATCAATTTCTCTATAAATACCCCTTTGAAGCTTGTATCTTTTCATAATCTCTTAATACCAGTTTCTTTCTACATATATTCTTATTCTATATATTGCGATGGCTTCCCCCTTTTTCAATTCCTCCTTGACTTTGCAAGTGGAAGCTTTCAAGGCATCTTATGGCAATGCCTTGAAGCTTTTGAGAGATGCCGAGGTGGAGTTAGAGACAATGCGTGGTCACCATAAGGAGATGGTGAGAGAGTGGACTTGGTTGAAGGTCGAGCTGGATTACTGTAGGCGTGCCAATCAATCCTTGCTTGATGAGAACACATTTCTAAGGAGGAACCTTTCGCTCCAAGATGCTGCAAGTCCAGCGGGGCGCTCTCATCAATACCGACCATCTTCCTCCTAATAATTTCTTTTTGCTTTATTCTCTTGCACTCTTCTTCTTTTTCTCTTTTTCTGTTTTATACTTTGTTCTCTCACATTTTTTTTTTCTTTTTCTCTTTCTATTGTGTTCTCTCTATTTGAGCACCTTTTTTCTTCTTCGTTTTCTTGCTTTGTTTGATACTTTCTTCCCCCACACTTTTGTGGACTTTCTTCTTTTTCTTTTTCTTCTGTCTTATGTTTCTTTTCTTCGTATTTCTCTTTTCTTCTCTATGTTCCTCTTCTTTTTTTTATGCTTCTTTCCTTCGCGTCTCCTGTTCGCTCGGCTCGTTGATATAGTCGATCTTCTTTGAACATTGTCCTCTGATATAATCGATCTTTTTTTTATGTTGTCCTCTGATGTAATGAACACCGATGTAAGAGATTTTCTTTTGGGGCTGTCATCTGATGTAATGAATTACCTATGTAATCCAATTAATGAAATATATATTTGCATCTTCTGTTGTTCTTTTTATGTCGCTTTTGTGGTTTGTCGTTTTCTGCCCTTGTCAGAATCATCAAGTACTTGTCTTTTCTTCTTGTATAGTGTTGTACTGTACCCACGTGAAATCTGAGTCATGGCAGGTTAGTCAAAGATGCATGTTCCCAAGCATTTGTCAGAACATATTATCTTTGCTCTATAAATACTCCTCAACCTTTCTTTAGGATATTATCCTTTTTCATAAACTTGTGTTTGCTTCTCCCTCATCTCTCAACTTCTTCTGTATTATAACAATTTTGAAAAATGTTTGAGCCCGTGGTGAGATATCATGCCCAGATGAGGGACTTGGATGCTGAGGTATCGCGGGTCCGTCATCGAATGGATAGGCTTGAGAAGGAGTATGGTGCCCTGGCTTTGAGCTTGTTCAACTCGCACCCCGAGGAGACCGTTAAATGGACCGAGATTTCGGCCTTGAGTCGTCAGCTCGATCGCTTGTTGGCACGTAGAAATCATTTGGCCAACTCCTAGTATGAGGCCGAGAAGATTTGGGACCATGCCCAAGATGAGTTTGACAACTCTCCTCAAGGCCTAGCTAGCATGACGGTCAAGAATGCTCGGCTTAAAGAACAAGTTACTGCCCTTATTGGTGAGAATGCCTATCCTGCCAGGGAGAATGAGTGCTTGGTCGATATGAACGACTCATACAAATCTCGGTTAAATTGTTCTGCTCGGGTAGCCCTTTCTCGGTCCGGCAGTTCGGTTTTCCCGCCCATTAATCCTTAATTTTATTGGGCCTGTTTTCTGATGTATTTTTCTCACTTAGGAATTTGTATCAACTGTTGTACCTTTTCGTATTTCGTGCCTTTTTTGTTATTCTAAACTGTTGCAACGCCTCGTACTTTGTGCCTTTTATATTGTGAATTGTTACAACACCTCGTACTTGGTGCCTTTTCGTTTTTCGTGCCCTTCGAGTCTTTATAAAATGCTCCCTATTGTTTGCATTCCATTATTAACTCTTGCATTCTCTCTTGTTTTATAATTTTTGTTTCTTCTAACTTGCTTTTATCTAAGATGGCTCCCATCACTAGTTCTGCTACCAAAAAGAAAGTCCTTCTTGAAGAGGAGCCTACTTTTATGCTATCCCGTCCCCCTGGTTTCGGGGAAGAGGAATTGACTACTCTTCAGTTGAAAGAAATTGAGATGTCGTGGCTGAAAGCCGATCTCAAGTGCGCTCAGACTGAAGTCAGGAGGTTTAAACAATATTGGGACGAGGAGGGTGCTGCTGGTTTTGAAGCCAAGCAGAAATGCAAGTCTCAGTCTTACGCTTTACAACAGGATGAGATGGGTATTTCTCACTTGATCAATGAGAGGGATCATCTCAAAGAGCTCTTGGCAAAGAGGGACGCCGAGGAAGGGGGTAGTTCTAGGGTTCAAAAATAAAGAAGTATTTTATTGTTGCTGTCTTCCTTTGTAGTTTTTTATTTTATCCGTTGTAACTAATTGTTTTCCCCCTTGTGGATGAATAAAAGTACTTTGTTATATGTTTTCCTTTGTATTTTTCATCTCTTTTCTTACTATGTTCTTATCCTCGGTTATCCCCCCGGAGAGCGTTGCTAGACTGGAGGCTAAATTGCCGTCGAGCTAGGAACGGTCTTCGTTCATCTTGTTCGGTGTTCCTGTGTGAATAAACTGTTTGGCGTCGAGGAACTTGTACGGTGTGTGTCCTTGGTGGTAATTATTGTGCCACATTGCCCATATGAATATTGGTAGCGTATGTTGTAAGCTTTTAGTGGTGGGGTCCACTGGCCGTTTATATAGGTTCAATGATGTGAACTGTATGGGTTAGAGGGCTTAGCTTTTGACGTGGCAAGATCTGGAGCGCTGAATTGTAAAATATCTGTGGGCGTGTTGACTTTTCTGTGGCTGAAAAGAGGGAAACCTCTATGATACGAAAGGACGGTTAATATTTTATTTCCTTTATTGCGGCTCCACTCCCTTATCTTTCCTCAGTAATTCTTTTTGATCTTACCTTTCTCCCATAATTTCCCCACATTTTTCTCTCTCTAGGGTTTGTCCTTCTCTTTACAAAAAATATCTTCTGCTATCGACGCTATACTCTCCCCATAACATCGTAAGAGAAAGGTGATCTCCAAGGCTGTACTCTCCCCACCATAATGACTGTAAGTGTATTCATGATTCCTAGAATCCTTCGTAGGTTTATTTGCTTGTTGGCTTAGTTTATTGGTCTTTATTAGCAAGTCTTCTATTGATTTGTTCGTTATCCCAATATAGGTGTATATTGATCTGTTGTTGGTGGGTTTTTCTATATTGTATTGGAATTTTGTGGTGGGATTTGTGTTTAGGCGTAGATTGTATATGCTTGTGAGGTTCTTTGGTGTTTGTGGGGCTGGTGGACGGTCAGTATGGAATTGGAATTTTATGTTTAGGATTTTGTGGTTAGGTTGAGATTGTGGATGGGAAACCGTAGGTGATGTTGGATTTCTGGTGTGGTTGTTTTATTTGTGATACGTCTCACTGTAGGTTGTGTATTAATGGTTGGTTGTGTTAATATCTCAGGATCTTCTCTCCCAATGCCTGGCCCAACTTGGGGTTTTCAATGAAATGGATTTTAAAAAGCGAGCAGGAATAACTGCCGATGGGCACATCCGGCCTCCGAGGACCGTGAAGGAGGCACAGGGGCATGTGGCCGCAAACGAGGTGGCCCTTCGGTCATCGTCCCTGTTGACCGGTGGTTTGACGCTCTCGCTGTCGGATTGGATGGTCTCCTTCTTTGAGGCCTTCCAAATTGCTCCTTGCCAACTCAGGCTGAACACACTCAACGCTATAAAGAAGCTGTCGGAGTTGGCGAACGTGCCCGTGGAACTAAAGGATGTGCTTGGCATCTATGGGTTCAATTTTGAGTTGCGGAGCTCATATTTGAAGTCTATGCGTTCATTTACCCGACTGGTGATTGATTTCCCCGACACGAACAAGGAACACAACTTTGGGCTTGTGATCGTGTCGGGGAACTGGCGTCCTGCTGGTCGCCACATTCCTGCTCCCGTTGAGGCTGCTCCCGAGATGCCTATCCTCGGGGCTCCCAATTTGGATAGACTACTAGCTCTCTGGAGTTGGTGGGGGCCTTGTCCTATGAAACAGGCCAAGAGCCGGGCTGCTCCCAAGCTGCTTGGGTATGTCGCTAAGCCGGGGAATAGGTGCGCCAACGCGTCTGTAATCCCCAAAGAGATTGAGGCTGATTTCATGTCGATTGTTAGGCCTCGTATTGTAGCGCTGAGTAAGAAGTCTTCTCGGCGACGATCAGCTAAGCCTCGGGAGGAGCCTGCTAAGAAGGCAAGGGTCACCGAGTCAGCAAGAATTGATGCGTTTCCGGATGAGGGTACTGATGTGGAGGTGACGCCAGCGTCCCCAATATCAGCCTTCCCCCCTTTGGACAAGACATCCTAATCTGAGGGGAGCTTGAGTGGGGAAGTGTCTGCTCCCTCAAAGGAGAGTGCAATTTTGCTCGTCTCCCCTGAGGATAAAAATGCTGAGGTCGCGGTACGTATAATTTTTCTTTGTGATTGGGCTTTTGTTTTTCCCTTCTTTATCTGTTATTTGTCTTTCAGTCGTTGACGTCTCTGTTGGTTACGCTTTCCCTTGCCCGGTCTATGGGCGTTGTTTTGTATCAGGGGTCGTACAGTGACTTGTTCAATTATATGAACCTGGATGTGGACATGGAAGAGGATATGATGATTCTTCCCACTGTCTCGCCACCGGAAAAGGTGAAGGTGGCTGAGGATAAGACCCCTGAGACTGATGGGGTGGATACTGAAGAGGCCGATGCCGATAAGGATTTGGAGGTCACCGGCAAAGAGGTTGAGGTGGCCGGCGAGAAGGGGGCCGAGAAAGTGGGCGAGGGGAGTGCTGAAAAGGTAGAGGTGGACATGGTGGCTATGTCCCGTTATATCGCTAGGTGCGGCGAGCATCTGTTGGGACAGCCCCGAGCATTGAGGATGGGGTATACTGCACTGAGGCCTCTGGCATACAAGGATGTGGAGGAAATGGTTTCTAAGCCCACGGTGCCGGCCATAGAGCAGGTTAATGCTGATGCTCTCCGAGTATGTTGAATTGCTGTCAGATTTTATTTGTGACATCCTTTGTTGGTATCTTAGGAGGTTTTCTTGCAGGCTTTTCTGGGCACCGTTGAGATGAGGGATCGGTTTTTGGCGCTAGAGGCCGAGATGGCAGTGCTGGCGGAGCAGAATGCCAAATTGTTGGCCGAAGAAAAAGTCATCGCCGAGGAGAGGGCCCAGGCCCTGAGTGTGGCCGATAGTTATGCCAAATTGTCGGTCGACAATATACGTTTCTACCAGGAAAAAGAGAAGCTGGAGGCTGAGAATGTGCGGCTGGCCGATGATAAGGCAAAACTGGAGGCTGAGAAGGTGAACATGGCCGAGGAGAAGGCCAATGTGGAGTCTGAAAAGAAAGTGGTGGAGGACCGGGTAGCCCTATTGCAGAAAGGCCGAGCAGAGGATCGTGACCAGTTCACGAAGATCGTCAATTTCTATGCATATAGCTGTCATGTCCGTGCATTGAATCTGGCGAGGGTGCCCCTATCTGATCGTGCCTGGTCGGGATTGAAGTACCTGGTCCGAGATGCTGCACCTCTGTTGCCGAAGGATTGGGCTAACATTCATGATGAGGAGATGCCTCGCTTGCCGGGGCAATCGTCCTCTTCTGCGCTCCGACCTCATTCTGGGTCAGGCTCTTCGATCCCCCGAGCTGCGACTCCTCAGGGACCTGCAATTCCTCCGTCTTCTCCCCCTCAGGTTGATCCTTGATTCAACGCCATTTTTGTAAATGTTTTTAGCTGATGTAGGTATTGTTTTGGAGCCTGGCTTGTGGGCTGTTGTATAAACACAAAACTCTTTTGTGAAAGTTTATAATATCTTGCCTCATTGTCATTTGGCTTTGTTTATCGCTTTTGGTTGTTGCTTATTGCTTGTTATTAGTCTTCATCTGTTTGAAGATCATGACGATCATGTCAGGTACCGGTTAATCCTTTAGCCATGGTGGTCTGGTCACGACTAAGTGGTAGTGTAGGTGATCGGTTAGATAGTTCCGAGGAACCTAGTGCGTCTTGTATTGCAGAACTTAGCTCGGCCTGTCATGAGATTAAGGAGTTAAAAGCCCATATCGTTGACTTATCTACTCGGTTGCACAAGTTGGGTGAGAAGTTCAGCAAGAAGACCGCCCACTATACTGCAAACAAGGGAAAGGCCAAAGAGCTTCTTGGTGCACTTCGGCGCTCTCGGGATGAAGCCCGAGGCCGGGTAACGAGCTTGAACTTGGTGTTGGGGGCCGTTTATGAGGATGGCGACTTGCTGCTATCTTTTTTCAAGGCATATTGGGCCCGAGGTCGTGCACTAGAGGTGTACGATCATGCGAAAGGTAGGCGTGGTGTTGCCCGAGCAGAGCGTATGGTTGATGCTATGGCTGGGGTAACTGAGACCACGGCTGCCTTGAACCGCTTGGATGCGACTGTGAAGGATCGTTTAGGGACGCAAATAGTCTCGCTGCGAGATATTCATTTTGCTGATGCCTTAGAGACCTCGGCTTCTGTCGAGGGCTTATCTGACTAAGATTGAGTAGCTTGTATTGTTTTTTACTTGCAGCTTAATATAAAAGTATTCTCTATTTCGATTTCCTGTCTTTTCTTTATTTTTTGACGAATATTCATATCTCCTCCTCCCTTCTCCTCTTTTTGGTTTTATAGGCACATGCTACTACGTCACACCAGGCTGGTTCTCCGGGCCTTGTTAGACCGGGGCAAGTACCTACTGGTGCTGCCCGGGACGAGGGCTCATCTGGTGTGGCTAGTGAAGTGCGTGCCGATTGGCGTTATATCGACCTAATGGGCAAAAATGACAAACTGCATGGTCGGTGTGCCTGACTTAAGGCAAAGTTGAAGACCCAGGCGGCGTCTTTTTGTGAGTACGTTCAACGTGCCGAGCATGTGGTTAAAGTTCAGGAGTGCCGGTTAGACCGATATTGGTGTTTAAAAGGCAACTACTTTGGCAAATTAAAGTCGTTGGTCACCCGAGCCAATGTGTTGGTGAAGTATTTCCGTTTGTCCCGAGCTAGGTATGATGCATCTGCGGCCATGGCCGAAGTCCGTTAGCTTCCCTTCGACGACGCTCATCGTAAGGAAGTTGCGGATGCTCATGAGATCGCAAAAGTAGCCGAGTTCTCCGCTCGGCTTGAGGTGTTGAGATGTGTTGGTTCTCATACGACCAACTTTAATGCCCTAATTTCTGAGGAACGTTTTGATGGTGAGGAGACCGATGGGGATACATCGACGGATGACGAAGAGGTCGTGCTCGGTCAATTATTGTCGTGCTCCTCATGCAGTAGCTCCTCTTAGCTGATTTCTTTATTTTTCTTCGAACATTGTTGCCTCCGTAATGCGGGAGAGGACTATTTGCTTTATTTCTTTATTCATGTACTGGATGTTCTCATTGTCTTGTTGATATTTCATTGACTGGATTGAGTTTCCTTTGTTGTTTTCGTCGTTGGGTACTTTGTCGCCTCCGTAACACGGGCTAGAACTATTCAATAATCTTGGTTGACTCTTGCTCATTGGTACCGGCATATTTGCCTCTTTGTTTGGCTTTCCTTTGTTTGACTTTTGCTTACTGGTACCTGCATATTTGCCTCTTTGTTTGGCTTTTCTTTGTTCGACTTTTGCTTACAGGTACCTGCATATTTGCCTCTTTGTTTGGCTTTCCTTTGGTTGACTTTTGCTTATTGGTACCTGCATGTGTGTCTCCGGTACGTTGGAGGACTTGCTAGGGACTCAAACCCTGTTGCCTCCGATACGTTTGAGGACTTATGATTCCTAGGCACTTTCTTAGACATGCCATGTTGGGAATTAGTAACAGTATTCCTAGGCACTTTCTTAGACATGCCATGTTGGGAATTTCACAGTATTCCTAGGCACTTTCTTAGACATGCCATGTTGGGAATTTCACAGTATTCCTAGGCACATTCTTAGACATGCCATGTTGGGAATTTCACAGTATTCCTAGGCACTTTCTTAGACATGCCATGTTGGGAATTTCACATGCCTCCTTGGAGGACTTGTTAGACAGCATGACAAAATATTTCATTTATTCAAAAGAGAATGTCATGACAAAGCAGAGGTAAGGTAGTACCTGGGATGGTAAGCTAGCTTACACGTAGTACTTCTTAAGATTAGTTACGTTCCAAGAATTCTTTTCTCCTCGGCTGTTGTCGAACAGGACGCTTTTGATCTTGTAGGATACTGGGCTTGTTTTTTTAATGATTTCGTATGGGCCTTTCCAGGTGGGGCTTAGTTTGCCGTGTATCTCGTTTCTGGTATAGACCGTTACTCGCCGTAGCACCAGTTTTCCTACCATGAATTCCTTGGTCCCTTTCACCCTCTTGTCATAGGTTTGCTTGATGCTTTGTTGGTACTTTGCTAGGGTAAGGGCTGTTATCTCTCGTTTCTCGTCTAACATGTCGAGCTCCTCTCTCATTCTTTGTTCATTGTTTCCCTGCTCGACTAAAGTTGTTCGGAGTGTGGGTAGTCCGATTTCCTTGGTGCCCGTCTTCGGCGTAGTTCGGCATGACCATAAGACGTTAAGTAATTGCTCGGGCCATCTCCCCTTTGCTTGTTCCAGGGTTGTCTTTATTCCATCTAGGATAGTTCAGTTTGACACCTCTACTTGGCCGTTACCCTGTGGGTACATTGGAGTTGAATAGAACTTTCTGATACCAAGTTCTTCGTACCAAAGTTGTAGCTTGGTGTCCTTGAACTTGGTGCCGTTGTCTGCGACGATGGCGTATAGTATACCGAAACTAATGATGATGTGCTCACAGATGAGCTGTTTGACATTGCGGGCTTTAATTTCTCGGAGAGGTTTAGCTTCCACCCACTTGGTGAAGTAGTCCGTCGCTACGATCAAATATTCAATGCTGCCGGGTGCCTTAGGAAGCTTCCCGACTAGATCAATTGCCCATTGGGAAAATGGCCAGGGTGCCGATACCGGTGTCATCATAGAGGATGGGAGCCGAGGTATCTTGGCGAATCGTTGGCACTTGTCGCATCTTTGGACATAAATGTCGGCATCTCGTTTGATATAAGGCCACCAATATCCCTGTGTGATTGTCTTGTTAGCGAGGGACCTTCCTTTGATGTGTGCTCCGCATGATCCTTCGTGGATCTCTTCCAAGACTGGCTGTTGCAGTTCGGGACGGATGCACAGAAGGTGGGGTCCTCGGTAACTGGACTTATACAGTTTGTCATCCTCGGATAGCCAGAACCGAGGGGCCTTTCTCGTGATTTTCAACGCTTTTATCTTGTCCGCCGGGAGCGTCCCGTTTCGTAGATAGTGAATCATGTCGTCCATCCACCCTAGCTCGTATTGAATTGACGTTTCTCGGTCTATTATTTTGGTGATGCTCGGGGTTTCCAAAAGTTCCACTATGATTGACCGAGTGTTGGCTAATGTTAATGTCGAGGCTAAGGTTGCCAAGGCGTCGGCATGTGCGTTTTCGGTGCGATTGATCCTTATTAATTCGCACTGCTCGAACGTGGCCATTAAGCTCTGGACTTTCTGCTGGTAGAGGATCATTCTGTCGTCTTTGGCCTGGTACTCGCCGGTGGCTTGATTGACGATCAACATGGAGTCTGAATTCGCAGTTAAGTGGGAGCATCCGAGGGACCGGGAAATGAGCATGCCGTTTATCATGGCTTCGTATTCTGCCTCATTGTTAGTAGCTCGGAAGCCCAGTTTGATGCTTTTCTCTATGATCGCGCCCTCACTAGACTTGAGGACGATCCGTGCTCCTGATCCGTCCTTGGTTGCTGATCCATCGACATGTATTTGCCAGTGTGACTATGGGGATATAGCCAATGGCTCGTCATATCCTTCGGTGAACTCCGTGACGAAATCGGCCAAGACTTGTCCCTTTATGGCATGTCGGGGTGCGAACTCGATATTAAATTGGGATAGTTCGACCCCACATACCGCAACTCGGCTGCTAATGTCCGTCTGTTGAAGAGATTCCTTGATGTGGAATTTTGTGTAGACTTGGACCTGGTGAGCTATGAAGTAGTGTGGCAGTTTCCTGGTAGCAACGACCAATGCCAAGCATAGCTTTTCCAACGGTAGGTACCGTGTTTCGGCTTCAACCAGAGTTTTGCTGACGAAGTAGATCGGAAATTGTTCTCGACCTTCTTCTCTTAGGATGACTGCGCTCACAGCTGTAGTGTAAACTGCTAGGTAACATGCCAGAATATCTCCTTTGTTTGGCCTTACCAGCAGCGGCAGCATCCTTAAGTACTCCTTGAGGTTGTTGAATGAAGCCTCACACTCCGAGTCCCACACGAATTTTTTATCCTTCTTGAGTGATTCAAAAAACGGTCGTTCCTTGTCGGCGGATCGACTGATGAACCTGCTCAATGCTGCCATCATTCCCGTGAGCTCTTGCACCTTCTTCTTATTCTTGGGTGCTGCTAGGTTTTGCAGAGCTGTGATCTAGTCGAGATTAGCATCTATTCCTCTTCGGCTGACCATATGCCCCAAAAACTTCCCTTTGCTGATGCCGAACGCGCACTTGCTTCCGTTGAGCTTCAGTTTATGCTTGCCCAATGTTTGGAAGAAGTCTTTAATATCTTGGAGTTGGGATGTGGCCCTTTCGCTTTTGACGACCATGTCGTCTATGTACACCTCCATTGTCTTCCCTATATGCTGTCGGCATACCTTCGTTATCATCCTTTGGTATGTGTCTCCCGCATTGCATAGGCCGAACGGCATTACCGTATAGCAATAGTTTCCCAAAGGCGATATGAACGATGTCTTTTCTTGATCCTCATGGGCGAGGGGGATTTGGTGATACCCCGAGTACGCATCGAGGAAGGTCATCATTTCCGCT
This sequence comes from Primula veris, assembly GCA_963682055.1. Lineage (NCBI taxonomy): Eukaryota > Viridiplantae > Streptophyta > Magnoliopsida > Ericales > Primulaceae > Primula > Primula veris. Next base: position 13,734,464 of record OY821745.1, on the reverse strand, counting down.
CCCACTGTCGCATCCACCAGTTGATCAATCCTTGGAAGGGGGAATGGATCCCTCGTCAGGCTTTGTTCAGATTGGTGAAGTCTATACAGACTCTTTCCTTCCCGTTCTTCTTAGGGACGACGACCGGATTGGATAACCACTTTGGGTAGAACACCTCCTTTATAGCTCCGGCTTCTAACAGCTTTCAGACTTCTGCAATTATAGCCGCTCAGTGCTGGACAGATACTTTCCTGCTCCTTTGAGCTATTGGCTTATACTCGGCGTTTACACTTAGGTGGTGACATGCCGTTTTAGGGTCTAGGCCAGGCATGTCTTTGGGGCTCCATGCGAATTTATCAATGTTATTGAAGAGGAACGTTTCCAGCTCCTCGGATTCCCCTTTGGGAAGGCTATCGCAGATGAGAAAGTAGTGTTCCTCGTCCATATTAGGGATACTCACCTTCCAGAACGTCTCTCCTACTTGTTCTTCAACAACCCTCTCAGCTCGGGCTATTTGGTTGAGCAGCTTCCTCGTTCTTGTGGATTGTTCGACAACAACCAGCTGTCTCTTTAGAGTAGCGGTGATGTCTTCATAGCGTCTCGAATCCTCTTGACACCCTCGGGCTGTCTCGATTTCCCCCTTAGCATTAGGGTATTTCACCTTCTGGTGGTATGTCGAAGGAATGGCCCGCATGGCATGAAGCCATGGTCGGCCCAAGATCGCATTGTGGCCTGAATTGTCATTGACCACCAAGAATTCCACGAGGACTGATACGGATCCCGTTGTAACATTAAGGACGATCTTTCCCAACGGTTTAGTCGTCCCAGAGATGAACCCGGTTAGTGTGACGTCGGTGGGCTGTAGATCTTGCATCTTGAGCTCCATTTTGTCAAAAAGCTCCTTGTACATGATATCACAAGAGGCTCCTTGGTCGACAAGCACTCTGCTGACCGTGTCCATGCCAATTTGGATGCGGAGGTTAATGGCGTCCCCGTGGGGGTATATCACCCCTTCTTCGTCAAGATCCGAGAAAGAAATGGGCGGGTGTCGCTGCGGCGTGCACTGCCACTTAGAAGTTGACGCCTGTGATGCCTTGGCTACTTGCCCAAAGTGCGCCAGTTGCCGCTGTTGTGATCTTTCCCCTCCCGTGGTCTTGGGTCTTGACAGATGCACGACGTTAATTGTTTTGCCTTGTCGACTGTCGAATCCCTCGATGGCTAGCTATTTGCCTTTGTTCCCAGCGCCCTTGATGAACTTGTTGAGGTATCCCGCATCACCCCATGTGTTCATCTTCCACAGCAGATTGCGACAGCGCTCGGTGAGGTGGCCGTGATCCTCATGATAAGCGCAGAAGAACTTGGAGTCTCTTAGATTGGGTGGGGTGGGGGGGGGGGGGGGGGGGTAGCGAACGGTCGGTTAAAAGTGTATCGCAGCTCGACCAGTTCAAAGTTTTTTCGGTGTTCCCTCTCTTGGAACCGACCTTGTTGAAGTGGTTTGGGGGGCATTGGGTAGGCGATCTGGAGCGGTTTAGGCTCGGGCTCTCAGGGTCGCTCTACCCTTCGCTGGACCTCGGGACCTTTGTCCCACCTGGTTTGCAGGACCGTTTCCCCCAGATTGTTCTTAGCTCTCTTGCGGTCCACCTGGGCTGCTCGGACCGTCTCTCTTCTCGGCAGAGTTTGGTTGAGAAGTCGCATTTCCTCATTCTTATCGGTGAGGTGGGTGCAAAAGGCAAGCAGAACGTCAGTGGTCGGAAAGCTTTTGCCTATGAACTTCTTTCTCGCCCAATAGCCGTTGGGGATGGAGTTGATAAAGTTTTGGATGGCTATATTATTCGCGTACTGCGGAATCTGGTTTGCCACGTCGATGAAACGTATGTAATAATCATTGAGTCGTTCATTCGGCAGCATCGCCATTTTCAGAAGGGTGTCGATGTTGACCTTCTTCTTTCGATGAGCAGCATATCGGGTGGAGTACGCACGGAGAAGTTCCGTCCAGCTTCCTATGGATTCCCGTGGCAGTTTGTGATACCACGACGAAGCCTCTTGGCCCAAACTGTTTTTGAAAAACTTGCACATCAGTGCAGCGTCATCACTCCACAGCTCCATCCTGGTTTTGTAGTGGCACAGATGATCAATTGGGCAACTCTTTCCATTATAGAGCTTGAATTCGGGGATGATGAACCCCACAGGATTGCGGTGCCGAGTGATTTGCTCGGTGCATGGAGTTTCTTGGCATACGTCCCAAGCCTGTTGGAATGCTTCATCCGGTGCTTGGTAGTGGGGGGGGGGGGAGGGTATTCCCCATAGTGAGGTTGTGGGTAGTATCCTACAACGACCCTGTGCTCGGGGTATCTATCGTTGTTCGGGTTTTTGTTGGGGATAGGTCCCCGAGGAGCATCTTGGCGACCGACGGCTGTTGGGGTCATCCTTGGGATATGTTCCCCTTGTCGGGGTATCCTTGTATCATGTGTTCGGCCACGTGTCGGGGGTCGGTATGTGCATTGGCGGTTTGGGTGGACGGTATTGTGATACCTGCTTCCGCCATGGCTGACATGCATGCGGCCAGCTGAGCTTGAAGCTGGGCATTGTGACCACGCTCGGCTAGTGTTAATGCGGCCTCGTTCCCTGCTTGGGGAATAATGGGTTGTACTTTGACCGTGGACGGTGTAATTATACGCGGTGGGAGTATCGGTGGTCGGGACGTTTGTTCGAGTACAAAGTCCTCGGGCATGCCAAACCGGTGGGCTTCATTCGTTTGAAGACGAACATGGTAGGAGCTGGAATTGACCGAGGCTGCTGGCAGGTGGGCCCTTGAGCTTGGCACTGCATTGTTAAAGTGGCGGTTGTCTGGCAAGGTTTCCCCTGCGCGCCTTGCCGCGGACAGCGCTCTTTCGTCCTCTGAGTCTGTAGGGTTCTCGTCGACGAACCCGTCGACTGGAGGAGGTCGGTTGGTTTGGATGTTAGAGATGGTCGGTCTAGAGCCGGTCTGGAGCGCCTCGTAGCGGTCTTGGATGTCGATGAGATATGCTAGCTCGTCTCGGCGGATTGAGACTTCTTGGTTAGATGTTGTTCCTACTTCCTCTGGGCGGGTTTCTTCATTGGTATTTGCCATTGTTGCTCGTATGATAGAGTATTGGTGTTCGATTTCGAAACTAGCTGGGAACTAGATGATTCCCGGGGACGGCGCCATTTGATAAAGCATAATCTTTGAGGGGTGCGATATGTTTTTCAACGATAATATAATAAGTAAAAGACGATAATTATTGAACACTTCTTGGATCTTTAATATTGCTCGTCAATTATAGTTGCTCGGTTTACAATTTCCTATTGCACTTGTGCTCGGATTAGTAATTTAATCTAAATCTTGGTCTTTCTCCTTCTCTTCAGTACTCGGTTATTTATCTTGCTCGGTATGCTTTATAGTGTGATAAGTTTTGACAAGTTTTTCTATTTTCTTTTCTTCTCTCTATATTTTTTTGATATATTTCAGGGTCCTTCTTTTAGGGGGGGTACTTGGCTATTTATAGCCAATTGTGCTTCATAGGATGTTGACAAATGTCGCCATCTTAGGCGCCACCTCATGGGTTTTTCCATTGTGGACCTTTACTACTGGGCTGTACCTTTATAGATAATGACCTGTTAGGAAAGCTCTCTTAGACCATGGGTTTTTGGATTTTAACATTGGGTACCCTCTAATAAAGAGTGGGTCGATTCATATCCGAATAGACATATTCGGGTCCAATTTTTATGTTATATAAGAGGGAACCACGAATTTGTTGGGGGTGGGGACGGTGGGTTTAGAATTCTTATAAAAATGATAATAATGGGCAAATTAACCAAGTTACTGGATTACATAACATAGTCACCGACTTACATAAATTACATTATTATACAAAAGATTTCCAAAAAATACATGATTATACAAAAGTTTTCCCATGTACTCGCAAAACATCTTGCACTAGATTTATAGAATCAAATATGACAACTTAATCTAAAAAGTAGGAATTGAGGTGTTCGCTTTTTTGCAAATATATCATTGATGGAGTATGTAGCAGTTATATAAGGAGTTTCCTTCTCAATATATAGCATTATATAGTCCGTAGAAACTCATCTTCCATTTTGTTTCGAATACATGTTTTGATAAGTTTATAGCCGAAATTGATCCTTCAAAGCTTGATGTTGAAACTGGAAGAGTAAGCACCAATACAATCACCCTATACAAAAGTTGAAAAGTCGTTGGCATGTTCTTACTTACTAACAATCGACGAAGGGTCGAAATAGTCTTCAAGCCCTTGTACTCAGCATTTTTACCACTACGTGCTCGTAAACTTGAATTTCAACCCTTAGTTGTTCTTTATCAACCCTTCTAAAGTTTTTATGATAAAATTTTCTCTGTAACTCACAAATATCATAAATTTTAAAGTCGAAGAATGACTATGAGGGCTTAATGTAGAGCTTAAACTTAACAACTCTATAGCACGGGCACTAAACCAACGATTAAGATATTGCAATTGAGAATGTATTGCACAGTAAACTATATCGACCCGATATCGGTCTTTTATACTAAAATGATTACAGGGACTTGGTCTTTTATACTAAAATGATTACAGGGACTTTCATATCTATCAACATATTGAGCATCCAAATTTGTGATATCAATGTTACATGCATCACAAAATGATTTCACTTGGCTAAGTAAATGATCAAATTTATTTCCCGTAATTCATGAAGAAGAGCTTTTGTTGTTAAACCCATTTCCATTCCATTTAAAATATTTTGGGTTTTACACTGCAAACTTTAACAATGTATATAAGTAATCACTGACGTCTTTTTCATAAGATAAACTATGAATAAAAATTCAAATAAGATCAATGATTCAAGAGAGAAAGTGCTTCTCCTTTTTTAGAACTTGATCCAACCTCGAGAACTTCAAGAAAAATCAAACATCCAACACTATACATATTCAAGAAGTACTCAATGAGAACTCTTAACGAGTGTCTCCAAGTCGTGGTATGGTACCAACTTAATTTTTTCTTTTATAGTTTCAAGTACGTGAATAGAAAGCAAGTACTCAATATCACTAACTTGGGCGACTTTGAGTTCATCATTGCGTTTGCATGAACATAACAATATTAACAACCCAACTTAATTTTAAAAAAACGTTCAACACACGCATCATCATTCGCCGAAGCCACTAGCGCTAATTGCAAACGATGTGCAAAACAATAAACATAATATGCATACAAGCAATCATTTGCAATCAAATATACTTATTTATTAAATTCACCTTGCATATTACTTGCATCCAGGGCGGAGCCAATGTACGCTCAGTGAGGGCTATAGCCCCCGCTGAAATTTGAAAAACTATTATTTTATATATATTTGTTAATCAAAGTCTAATGTATCATAATAGTTCAATGTTAAATGCAGAATTTTGCTTGATTGTTGGTTCGAATCTACACAGGAGAAACTATCATATTTTGGCTTTTTGTAAAAATATTACATTGGTAATATTATCTGTGTATTATATGTTGTGATGAGAACATTTTTTTTTTCATTTTTACAAAAAAAAATATTCTATAAACATTGTACAATTTCTCAAAATCTTCATAAATATTGAAATTTAAAAGCACTAGTACATCTTGTAGTTGTACTAAATATAAATAAAATATATTGTTTGAATTTATTAAAATGTAATTTATTTTTTATTGTCATCGTTTAATTTAACCAATTAGGGAAGAATATTGAAGAATTGGGAACATCATTTGTAAAACGTTTATCATATATAAAAAAAAAAATATATATATATATCTATTATATTGTACCCCCACTCAACCGAAATTCTGGTTCAACCCCTGCTTGCACCATCAAATTATTGACCTCAAATATTTTGAAGGGTAAATTATGGTTTAGTGACCTGGGTTTTGGTCAATTTTAGGATAAGTGACCTAAATTTTTGCAATTTCGGTTTGTGACCTAAGTTTAACTTTTGTATTGTTTTAGTGACTTTGCGTCAATTCAGTGGACGGAATACGTTACACGTGCTGTCACGTGCCCTCACGTCTGTTAACTACAAGGGTAAAATCTGAGGGTATTTTAGTACTTTTAGCAAGAACTATGCTTTTTTTTCGAAAAATATGATGGCAGGTCACTAAATTGCTAACAAAGTTAAACTTATGTCACAAAACCGAAATTATAAAAACTTAGATCACTTATACTAAAATTAGGCAAAACTCAAGTAACTAAAACATAATTTGCACTATTTTGAATGTCTAGATCATGCGAAGCAACGTTGAATACATACCCTATTTAAGCGTCAATGCCACAATGTCCCGAACATGGGTTACTGCAAAAAAACACTCTTATACAAAGCCACATTTTGAGACAAATCTCATAACTAACACCATCTGCCCCTTTTTCGATTCATCCCATAGTTCATTTATAATAATATGTAATTTAGCATCGTCAATTTCATCCTGATAAGTTTCTTTACTTCTGTAGAAAAAATCTTACTTCTTATGCCCCTATTTAAATGTATTGTACGAGAAACTGTGCTTTTAAGAGACCATATGAATTTTGTTCATTGTTTACCTATAATACTTTTATATATAAGCATGGCCCATATATGTCCTGTATTTAAGTTTTACACGTCTCTTTTCTACTTATCACATGTGTAATCATTGCATTTTGTTTTTACTTTTACAAAAAATTGGGTGGCTGAACTTCTACTCTTATTTATCTAAATTAAAACGTTTCATTTACCAAAATTTCATTTCTACAGTACTTCTCAATCGTCCAAATAAAATGGCGGTAAGGATTAATTTTGAATTGTCACTAGAATTTCATTTTGATACCAAAATTTCAGTTCACCAAAAAAAATGGCGATAAAGTTAGAATTTTCTAAGCAAGTCAAAATTTTCGTAAACAAAATAAATACCCATGTCCACTTAACATTCCGTCTTCATCCATTTTTAATCTCCTAAATTATCTATTCTTACTCTATTATGGAAAATTTTAATCAAAATTCTTCTAATGCTCGTGGCTTGAAAACCAATATAACCGACGAACAACATCGACTTATATTTGAAATCTTATTGAAAAAAAGTCACAATGGGAAACTAGAACATGGTTCTTTAACTTCTTTAGGTAATGATTTTCCGTCAACGTCAAAACCATAAGCCGCATTTGGCAAAGAGGGAAAGAATGCATTGTGGGTGGCCAAGTTGCAAATGTAGGTAGTAGAAAGACAACAACGGTTGGTCGTAAATGAGTTCAAATTATCCCATCTAAAATTTCCCGAATTCCTCTAATTTTTCAAACTAATATTCGAAAAATGTCCAGTAAATTGGGTGTTGCAAAATCCATTCTCCATAAGAGGATTAAAGAAGATTTACTTAAACCATATAGAAGCACTTTGAAACCACACATTTCCGAAGAAGGTAAAAAATCAAAACTCCGGTTTCGTATTTTAATGCTTGAGCCCGCAAGCCTTCTAAGTCAACCAACGTTCAAAGGTCTATACTGTTAGACTAATTATCACACATCGACTATAATATGATATAGTCTATGGTTTATAAGTGAGTTACCACCATGACCATTACGAAGCCTTTTAATGGTAAGTTATATGGAGATTTAACATTGTATCAGAGCGGGTCTAGCGATGTTGGACTCACTTCCACCCAGGAGGAAGCTAAGTGGGGACGATCGGGTGCCACGGCACCCCCCATAATTTTAGAAATCTCAAGTGACGCAATTTTTTTTTAGTACAATTTATTTTTAGGTGTATATTTGGCACCCCCATAAAAATATGTTACTTGTACATATATTTTGACACCCCCCATTTACACATCCTGTCTTCGCCCCTGCAGTCCACCCATTTAATATTGTGCGCTCGTTGGCTCTTGAAATATCGGGCTATGAGTAATAAAGAGTGTTAGAGTAATTATCTCACACCGAATATAATATGATATAGCATATGGTTTATAAGTGAGTTACCATCATTACCACTACTGTAAAATCCCGGATTTTTTAATATTATTTTGAATATTTTTCTTCGTTGATAATTACTCATGTCATTTTTTTTTTCTTTCCAAAATAAGAATACTAATGTAACTAGTTAGCAGTTGTATTGTTTAAGTAATTTTGCACGTTATCGAAGTTAATAAGTTGTAGTTTTAAATAAAATGATTGATATTTAGTAATTAATAATTTAATTCCTTAATATTAGAATTGTCGGTTTCAAGAAGATAATATTAATTGTATTAATAGCATTAATGATGTGGGTTTGTAATATGGAATGGCTTGCTATACTTAATACATACTAGCGGACCTGCCCACCCGATAGGTGTGAATTCAAAAAAAATATATGCATACATACGTGTAATAACAAAATACGCTGGATTCTATATTTTAATTTGAATAATTAATGAGATAAAGATTGAAGTAAAAAGTAGAATAAATGAAGAGAAATGATATTTACCTGTATTTTCAATGCTTTTCTGGTTTTTTTTAGAAAGAGTTTTTTTGCTGGTGTAATTTCTTTTTTCTTGGGGCAGTTCTATTTAATGGAACGGCAGTTTTATTGGGGCAGTTTTATTTAATGGAACGGCAGTTTTTTTTTTATGGTGTAACTTCTTTTTTCTTGTTTTGTAATTTTTCTATTTATTAGGGCTTTTTTGAAAGAAAAGTGTTTCAAGGATTCATAAGACCCTCTACACATATATTAATAGTATAGATAAATAACGCGGTAGCTAATAAAAATATTAGTGTTATTATTAAGATGAAAATACCAAACGTTAGTCATGTAGTTAGTATTTGGCTTAAAGAGTATTAATAATTATGCATTAAATTATAAGGAGTTACGTGTTTCATTATTTCTCAATACATATCAGAAGTCTTAATGCTACTACCAATTGAGTTCTATTGCTATTTATATGTGTGACACACGAGAGAAATGTAAGATGGTTGTCTGATTCTAAATTAGTGTATATTCATATGATCATTATCCTATACATAATATATATATATATATATACACACCAAAAGAAAATTAAATTTCAAGAGAAGGGTGTAATGAATAAGTCAAGTTCTTAAGGCTAGCTTATTCATATTACAATGCTTCGGTTGTTTCAGATCCACAGTTGTTTTGTCTTCCTATTATAAAAGTACTTAATTGCATATTTTTAACAAATATTACATGTTTGTTTTATTATTTGTAAGTATCATCTATATATGTACTGTAACGACCCGGTCCTACAGACCGAACCGCTACGTCCGTATCAACAATATTGTCCGTTTTGGCACAACTTCTCAGGGGGGGTCACACATCCTGGTACTACTCCAAGCTAAGCACGCTTAAGTATAGAGTTTCGTCCTCGCTATTGTGCCGCACGGATTTAAAAGGTCTTGTTGATAGGAAATTGATCTTTAAGTTCATATACCACACGAGTACTCTCATATCTGGGCGATGTGAGACTGACGCACAATACCGCACCACAAAAATTCCTTCCGGGAAATCTGGGTCATCACAAATCACGAATAATTTCCCCCACGATGATCCCAAAGCGATGCGATAACATTATCAAGCAATCGTTATTTGATCCGGAATTTCAAGCCGGCCAAAGTCACAACATCTTAGTGCTCTTATCAATTGACTTCGATCAAATAATAGCACACTGAACATCTAAATCATCTTATCAATCCACGGCATGCGTGTGATAAGATTACGATTTGAGTTCACGGTTAAATAAATACTACTTGGAATACTTCTCAACTTCTCCAAAATACGTTTTTGGTCGTATTATTGTGTAAAAAAAAAATATATACACCAATTTCAGAACATTCTCCAGATTATACTGGTTTTATCAAATATCATTTACAAGTCAAGTAGGCATGTAAAACGCCTCTAGGAGTGTAAAACCTCTTTGTCATTTTGACAATGCGAGTTGACTTTACCAAAAACATCGGTTAAAACCGACAACTTCAAAATATTTGTCGCGAAGGTTACTTTAGGCATGTAGATGGTGAAACAATTTTAACCGTACATGGCAATGTGAGTGGTACACTGTTAGCCACTATAGCCTAACAACCACTACCCCACTTATATTTCCATAAAGTTCAATACTTTAAAGTTTGGTCACATATATTCAAGTAATTTACTCAAAATACTTTAAATTATTGGAGAAAATTTCAAAAGCACAAACCATAACCCAAAAGATTGGTCCAAAAAGGACAATGCATAGTACAAATGGAAAAACAAAATCCAATGAAGTTAAATATAAGCTCACTCAAAAAATGTGCCAAACTACTATTGAGCCATGAAAATATGGTCATCAAGAGTTTACTTTCCATCAGATTTAACCACATGAGTCTCGGCTTTTCTACCACCAAGATAGGCCCAAACTTCTTAAGCAATAGCTTGACATAAGTTCTGCCATTGATCAGTACAACCACATTTATAGCAGACATCAATCTCGCAAGCATTGTCTTAGTTTGACGTAAAATCAACGTTTTTCGTTCATTTGCCTCGACAAAAACAAAAATAACCCGCCTATTCGGAAAACATTCATAATTATTCCAACTTAAATGCGAGTCTATACACGTTCACAAATTTCAACTCAAAAGCTACATATAATGTTCAAGCTGGAGTAAAATTTAAAACTCAAAATCTACATTTAAAATGTTCAATCTCGAGGAATTTTCAACTCAAAATCTACATGTAAAATGTTCAAGATCGAGGAAATTTTTATCTAAAAAGCTACATTTACAATGTTCAACCTTGAGGAAATTACGAGCACAAGTGACATATAAATGTCTACGGACTTTTATGTGAAAACATAAAATTGCCTTCAACAATATCGTAATATAGAGGTATGACATACTCATGTAAACTAGTACTATCATGGATTAGGAATATTAAATGACATGAGTTGTAGATTATATCATCTTATCTATCACTAAAGTGACTTATGCCATTTTCTATGTGTAATTACTATATCACATAAGTTATATCAATTTGTAGATAATAAAAGGTGGGATGCAAAGAGCCTAAATTCAATTATGTCACATTAGAAACTTATTATCTCATGCAATAGTCATTTTCGACAAGTATTAGATGTTATAACAATTAAATCTAAGCTTAATTGTGTGTAGAAAATTCTAAATGGACCAAACAGTAGGCAAACTCGTACACATATACTATTATGTGAATAAGGGAGAACTAGATGGACTATACGTGTAAATATAGGAAACTATATGCAGTTTAAGGGTAATTACATCGTCAGTCCAGAAGATTCAGAAATATTTTTATATCAGTACACAAATTTCAAAGAGTTGCATATTGGTCATCTAATATTCTAAAAGTGACAGTTTTGGTCCGACAGTTTAATATGTAACTATACATGTTATAACTCGGTTTATAAGTGACATACATGGGTTGCAATAGCAATTTTTCATCAAAATAAACCATCTATCATACGATATACATCATAAACATGAGATTACCGATTCTATTCTTGATTAATCATGCAATTTCTACGTTTTGTTACAAGTAGAAATTGTGTACCTTAATTCGGTAATGCTAAAGGAATGATCGATACTTGATCTAACAACCCAATAAACCCTTTTTCTAACTCTTCGAGAAAAAAAGCGGTCCGTATACTCCTTTCTAATGAAACTCTCTAGCGATTTCTTGACTCCGTCTTCATGCAAAGTGCCGATAACGAGTTGTGACAATTATTAGGCAAGTATCGACGAAAACAAAAAATATAGAGAGATAATAAGGTATAGTTTTTTATTCATATGAATGTCTTTTCTATACAAAGATAAGTCTATCAACCCCTTTATATAATGGGGGTAGAGCAAGTTACATACATCAGTTAATGAAGGAAAGTTAAAAAATATAAGGTTTCAACATTAAGAATCATTAACATATATGAAGGTCTATGAATGATGTATCACAACAATTAGTCATTTATTGCTGATGCAGAATTGCATATGTTTCTTAATAAAGCTCAATGGTGCTACTTAATTTTTGATCAATACCGATGGTGCTATGTATTGCCTCATTTCTATTACTATTATATTTGATTCTTAATGAAGTTGTATCGTGAAATATGTTTCTTGATGGACCTTTATGATGCTACTTTATTTAGTTGGGCTAGTCATAAATATCGGGAAAATGTGTTCCGAAAATGGTATAGAATTTTGGGTTAGGGTCGATACCCGATCCGTAAACATTCAACTCGTATCCCGATCCCGATTACTTTTGAAAGTGAAAAAAAAATCCGACCCCGACCCGACAAAAGTCGGGATCCGACTTTTTCGGGACCCGAATTTTCAGGATCCCGTAGGGTCGGGATAGGTTTATCACGAATTTCCCGACATATTTTTTTATTTTACGACAACGTTATTTTTTATTAACAATTTTTATTTGAGAAGTCTAAAAATGTTATTAATACGAAACATAATACTAGTTTAAAAATAATATTCCTAATAAATAGAAAAAAAATTAACATGTAGTCGAAAAAATAGTATGAAAATACAAATAATGGAGTAGATAAAAAAATGATCAGATTCTGTTAGTATTTAGTTTTATTCACACAATCAACAATTATCATACTAAATGAGATACATTATCATTATAATTTTTATAATAAAAAAATAATAATCATTTTGTTGTAGAATATTATTGGACTATTGGACTTGTACTTTATGGGCCCAAGTGGGCTTATAACCCTATCCCTCTATCTATATAAAGAGGGTTAGGGTCTTATATTTCACATTCATTCATATACATTCTAATTAATAAAGTCTTCCTTATTGTCTCTCTCTATATTCTCTCCTCATATCTATATGCATATATATGTGAGCTAATATGTCACACAACACGTTATCAGCACGTTGCTCGCGGAGACTAAGATATACGCTCGCGGATATTGGAGATTTTGGTTAAACGCACGGATATTGGGTATTTATAAACCTTGAGGTTTATCCGGGTTTAATTGAGTTATTGTTATATCGACCTTCATCAAAATACGAGGCGTACGGTATACAAATATTTTTTCTACCCTTACAAATAAATAAACTAATTGCTAACGAGTACTGTGTAAAAAAGTATTATTGAATACAAATTGGAATTGTTTGTTTTGTCATAAATTGAATATATTGTGAAAATTGAAACCATACATGTATCACACTATTTCGCTCTGTAATACTACTTATGAATTGTATTAAAAGTCATGTAATCAATTGATTTCGCTCTGTAATACTGCTATTAACCTAATTAAGGTGATAGTAATACCACGGTACTACTCCAAACAATTCTAACAGATTCTGAATATATTATACAAAGTGGTTTGTTTTTACATGTTCATCAATTAAGTGAAAGATCCCTTGGCACAGCCAGTCCAAAGAACAAATCTGGGGAATTGAAAATCATGTAATTATGAACATATAGTTATAAGTCGGACGGAATATGTGATGAATTGAAACCAGGAATACTATTTTGTAATTCGCTGAAACTATTGACTGTGCATGTTAATTACTAAATGACTAAACTGAAACTTGTCTGAAATTATGGACTGAAGCTGTAATAATGCTGTAAATAAATATATAGTTTGCTGAAATTACACGGATAGTCCCTGTAGTATATTAGATGTATAAAAACAGTATATATGTGTTATAAAAGTTAATATTCGGTCTAAATATTCACCCACATGCATATATATATTTATTAAAAAGGCAAGTGAATAAAAATTGCATGTTAATTGAATAAATTGATATATTTCCATGTAAATTTAACCTTTTGCATGTTAAAATATTTTTTTACCATATATAGAATTAATTGGTAATTAAAAATATATTGCTTGCTTGCATGTTAAAACTACCATGTATAGAATTACTTATATGGCAATAAACCGTAGATAATTGATTGATATCTTATTAGTATAATCAACATATCTTTTGATATTACCATAGATAAATATATCATATGGCAGTTAATTGATTTGATTTGATTTGGTATGATATAATTTGTGTGATTGATAATCCTGAATTGATTTAGTTTATCACCAAATCTACTGCATGATTAGATATATATCATGAATATATTTTATACTGCCTTGTATATATGTGGTTATCTAGAAAAGATATACCTGTTATTTATTGCCATGAATGGTAAAATTGCGAAATCATATATATTCACATTTAAGTTGGAAAAATTATGAACCTTCCCCAAATAGGCTCACCTATTTGGATACGATGTCTAGGAAAGATATAGGCGGAAGTCGATATCCTAATGAGGTCGGGTTTTAAGTGGCATTCGTGCCCTCCACCCTCACCGTCTTTCCTGGTCGTTTTTCAAGTAGAGCTACCGAAAGGGGTTGACTAAATAATAATTTCCCCGAGTGTGTTTATATAGTGATGTATGTTTCGCCGAATTGGTGTCTCTGTATCGACCTGTCGTTCGATCAATGAGAACCTATTCACATTACAAGCAAAACTATTTTTCGAACCTGTCGTTTCGAAATAAAGTTTATGATTGTGCAAACCATAAACATATAAACCAGTCGTTTTATATGATAAATAATCTCCCAACACATGTTGGATGCCATCTATGATGAGAAAAATCGTAAAAACATACTTGCGAAATGACTGTTTAAACGTTGATTTTAATCCGTCACCACATGTTACTCACCCTGATGTGTGAAAATGTGATGCCCAAAAAAAAAAAATATTTTTGGATGCCATCTTTGATAAGTAAAACACAAATTTGTTGTTATCATCAGGATGAATGTTAAGGCGATGATTTTATTCCGTCGCCACATTTGAGACGTGATGACGTCTATGGTGAACAAATGTCTGAAATTGACATATTGGAGTTATCTTTCACCAAAATACTAGCTTGGAAATTGTATTCCATAAGCAGTATCGTGAATTTATATTCACCACGTTCCTTTATCGCCCATCTGTTATTGGATAAGAAAATTACCCCGATGAGTAGTTTTAATCCTATTGGGTCAATGGCGAATTGTTTGCCTGATATTAATGCTCTTCGTGTATATTTTTTTCCACGAATCGAGAACCGAGACAAGTGTTATTTGTCTCAAACTGTCGCGATCCCGATGAATCGCCTAGCCAAGCGAGATTTTAGACAATCGTCAAAATCGAAAACATGTGGCTCCAAGATAGTAATTGAAAGGAACAATATGACCCGTTGTCACAAAGCAAGAGATAATGCTCAATGAGGCAACTCTATGCTATAAAGACAAAGGTCATGCACGGTTACTCCTTAAATAGTTCAAAACTATTATAAAGGTGAAAAAATCGATGCTAATGTGGTTAAAGCTAACTGAAAGGAAACTCTTGAGACCCCCGGTTTTGTGTCTCAAATGAGTTTGGGACCTTTCTTTATTGATTTTGATAAATCATTGAGCCATTTTTTCGCTCATCTGGATTATGTTTTCCATTTGGATTATTATTTTTCCATTTGGACCATACTTTTGGATTATGGTTTGCCTGTTTACAAAATTTCTCGAAATAATTTAAAGTGTTTTGAGAAAATTCCTTTGACAAATGTGACCAAACTTTAAATTATGAAATTTTAGGCAATACTTGTGGGATAGTTGATTTTTTTGGAAATAGTGGGTAACAGTGTACCACATAATTTCACCAACTACTTGCCTAAAAGAGTACTCAGTGACAACGATTCTGGACCTGTCGTTCCAAATCAAAATCTTTGCTAAAACCAAAATTGATTTGTCAAATATGAGGTCTTATACTCATGTAGGTCCTGTCGTACCTTGTTGAGTTATAAAATATTCGAGAAAACCAGTGTTATCTGGTAATAGCTCATGAAAGAATTAAAATTTCTTTACATAGCCTCCATTCAATATGACCAAAAGCGTATTTTAGAGGAGTTGAAATGTCTTTCAAGTGGTTTCTACCACAATTTTTAAAAGCATTTAAAGTTACCTTATCATTTCGCCTGTCGTCGAAATGATAAATAATTTAGATGCTAAGACATGATTGTCTATACTATCATTCGCCTGTCGTCGATTGATAAGAGCATTTTGATATTGTGGCATTGACCGGATGAGATATTCCCGGGTCAAAAGACGATGCTTGATTTATAATCGCATCGCATTTGGATTCTCTCTGAGAATATATTTCGTGATTAATCCGAAATTCATGCCACTAATGCTCACTTTGAAAGACAGTATGTGTAAAGATCACGAAAAGAACTCGTAGAATTCTTGTAAAGAATTGAAGGAGTTATTGTGGACTTATCCAACCATAAGACGGACCATAAATATAAATGGTTATGGTTGATGCATCGACAATAAGGTCACATGATTATTGTTGTCCACAAAAATGCAGCATTTCCTAAACTTCTAGCTCTATCATTAAGTTGATGGTTCATGATCCGGATTATCCTGAAAAGTCTAGTTGACTTGATAATTCCGAAGAGTAAAAAAAATCGAAATTTCGATTTGAATTACTTGAGTTTGGAAATTCAAATTGAACATCCTGTCGATTATGTTCAGACCCAAACGGACTCACGGAAAGTTTGATGATGCGACTGCAAATGATTGCACGCATTTCTTGGTCTTGCGCACCAAGATTTATATTTCCGTGTGGGGTTATGCTATTTTGCTGCATTGGTCCGTCATGAGGCCCATAGATACTCAAACACCATATGCGTACCAGCTGGTTACTGGTTATGAGCCAGAAGTCTCATATTAACGCGTGTTTGGAGTGCTTAATTAATATTTTGATTGAGCCGCTATAGCGTTCAAAATATGGACCTCTGAAGGGGACATAAATCGATTATGAATCTCCTGCCTATCATTTGATAGAGTAACCTTGGCAAGCGATCTCTTTACCGCATGATATGCGAAAGTGATATCGCTAAGACTGTTCTTCCCGTCGTTAGGGGGAGATTTGCACGTTACCGTTGATAAGGAACGACATGAAGTAACGTGGCATAACCCACTCAGTCTTAGCTTGATCCCCAAAACTGCACTTAGTGATAAGTAAGTGCATAGACTCCCTCAAGTCTAACTAAATGCCAGATGCATTTAATGACTTTATGAGATGTCACGAGATCATTTATACCTACTGCAAAATGCTTGCAAGGATAGACGTCCCTGTCGGACGCCGTGTTCCTGTCGTAACATGTTGCTTTGGCCGAACCCGCCAAGCAAAGGACGCTGTCATCGGCCGTCAGTCTGTCGTCCTTCCCAAGATATGAGGAAGTTGACCGGTTCTTAATTCGTTCAGCCCCAGAGGTGGTGAACTGAAACTCGTTTGTTGCACGAGATTATAAAGGATCAAGGAGATGTGTGATTTCCTCCTCATCCTAAGAATCTCGAAATATCTGTCGATCATGATATCTTAGACGATATTGAAGCGAAACGAGACTGTCATTGATTACTTGTTCATATATTCGGTGACGACTGATAATATGAACAAATTATGACAGAGAACCATGTACCGTTGCCTGTAGTCAACGTAGAATTGACTGTACTAATGGAAACTTGCAATCCAAGTAGACTCCTTAACGAAAGTGTGTTCGGACCTGTAGTTCCAACACCACCAATGTTAAACGAGTTCGTTTATTTGGTTATTCGTAAGGAAAAGTGATGAGAATAATGAGATTGTAGAATGCTCGCCTAGTAGCGCAAGGCTTCTCTCACACCTTGGAATTGATTACGAGATGGTTGATTTCCTCGTAATGGACATTATAACAGTCCCCTACTTTACCAGTTTAGTAGTTTCCGAAAAACTGAGTATGCAGCCATGAATGTGGTCACGGTTTTATCTCTATGGGGATTTAGACAAAGAGATATAGATGAAGGTCCCTGTGTGACTTCATGTGCTTAAATCAAGTAGTTTCTGACCACGGAACACGATCTCAATTGACTGAGACGTTTACTATATGGATTAATATAATCCGAACGGATGTGGTATACCGCCTAAGTGAGTACTTGATTAGCTTGGGATACTTGAACAAGTATTATGCCCTTGTGTGTTTTATTATGCGATCCACTTTTTGGATTTGCCTTCGAGATGAAGGATCTTGGGAAGAAACGGTAGTGACTCGACCTGATGATCGAGTCCCGTAAAGATTGAATCTAAGTCCATGATTCAGACTACACCCAGAAGGTGTTATGACGTTTTAGTCATCATGACGCTAAGTCATCAGATTCTTCCATGATCGTTCGATCACTAGACATTGATATAGACCCAGTCCGTCCCTGATGAGACGATGAAGAGATATTGAACCATAATGTTCATATCTAAGTACAATAAGCGCATCATTGTACTTGGTCTAATGTGCTAGGACGAACATCTCGTCTGTTGTGAATGGTATAGCTCGACACAACATCGCGCTAACATGCTGCCATCGAAATGGCACTAAAGACACATTCCCTTACCTTATGGTAATTTTGGAAGTGGGCTAGTTTATCCCATTTGCGTCATCGAGTGTACCTACCCCCTTCGGTACTCGAATTAACGCAACCCTTTTTCGGTTATACCGATGCCGGTTACTTATTAGACCCGCATAAGGGATATTCCTAACATGGTATGTCTTTACCATTAGGAATAAGGCGACATCTTGGAGGTCTTGGAATGACTCCAAGTGAATCACTCTGATCTATTCATGCTCTATGAGACGACTAGAGAGTGTATATGGCTTCGAGCTAGTATTAGTCATATTTGAATTACATATGTTCTGTCTCACGATCCAGATAAAACACTTGTCATAGAAGACAACTTGTTGTTATTGATCAAGAGAGACATGACTACATTATGCTATTTAGCATTTCTCGCCGAAATTAATCTTCACAAATGAAGTTTAAGAGCATCCAGTTGAATGCTCGTTCTATTCCACGTTAGATTTTCTTGCATCCAGTCGTATGTAAGTAAATGAGGCATCCAGTCGAATGCTCGTACTCTTTATTCGAATATGAAATCATTGCACTTAGTCGTGCGCAAGTGAGGGGGAGCATCCAGGTGAATGCTTAGTACACTAATTACTACTTAGTCGAAATCCTCGCACCCTGTCGTGTGCAAGTGAGGGGGAGCATCCAGTCGCATGCCCGTGTACTCTTTTTGTCCTTAGACCAAGGTTTTTTCCCACTGGGTTTTCCTTGGCAAGGTTTTTAGCGAGACACGTTCCCATCATATCTCACTTTAGATTGCCGAAATTAGGGGGAGTATCCTGTTGTATACTTCTTACCACTGTGTACTCTTTTGTCCTTCGACTAGAGGTTTTTTCCACTGGGTTTACTCTAGTAAGGTTTTGATGAGGCACCTGTTTTGTGGTTGATCCCTACTACTACCATTGTTGCACTCTTTTTCCTTCGATCAGAGATTTTCCCATTGGGTTTGCTCTGGCAAGGTTTTGATGAAGCACACTGTTTTGTGGTTAGTTACTTACATGATATTTCGGCCTATATCATTCGGCTACACAGTTTCTCCTAGGTACCGGTTTTGTCCCACACTGGGTTTTCCGTCCCTAAGGTTTTTATGTGTTTAGCACTGCGAATGAACTCGACTGCATGAAGACGAAGAATTCAATACGTCCAAAGGGGGAGTGTTGTAGGATATTATTGGACTATTGGGCTTGTACTTTATGGGCCCAAGTGGGCTTATAACCCTACCCCTCTATCTATATAAAGAGGGTTAGGGTCTTGTATTTCACATTCATTCATATACATTATGATTAATAAAGTCTTCTTTATTGTCTCTCTCTATATTCTCTCCTCATATCTATATGCATATATATGTGAGCTAATATGTCACACAACACATTTATCTTTTTTGAAGTAACAATATAACTTTTTAATTTAAGTATATTTTTTAATTTAATAATTTCATATATTCAAAACTACAAATTTATATTATACTTATGTAATTATAACTAATAAATATTTAACAAAAATGATTATAACACATGTGCTAGAGTGATTACATTACATGTTATAGAGGTACACGTTTCGATTCTCATCACTTGCATTTAATATAAATTAATTTACATTTTACTATTGAAATAAAAATAATAATGTTATATAATATAAAATATAAATTAATTAAAAAATCGGGTCGGTTCGGGTCGGGACTCCGGCGAAATCAACATTGCCACCCTATCCCGATTCCGAAGTTTGTCGGGTCGGGACAAAACTCGACATTTTCGGATCGAAAAATTTCGGATCGGGTGCAGATCGGGTTACGGGTCGGGTCGGA
Organism: Primula veris; assembly: GCA_963682055.1. NCBI lineage: Eukaryota > Viridiplantae > Streptophyta > Magnoliopsida > Ericales > Primulaceae > Primula > Primula veris. Next base: position 13,714,235 of record OY821745.1, on the reverse strand, counting down.
ATTTTCCCCCAGCCCTATACAATTGTAACTTCGTTCCAGTATCCCAATTGTCTACATAGAATTACCAATTAATTTGTTCTCCAAATATGTTTTTTTTTTCTTTTTTGCTCTTCAACTTACCAATTGACCGTTCTTCAAATAATCACAAATGTTCAAATAAATACTCGCAAACTTCAGGTGCATTTTTGTTGTTGATGGCAGTGAAGTAAAATAGGGCAATTTTTGTACAAATACGGAGTATATATTAATTGTAGTTTAATTGAATGAGATACTTATTCAATGATCGTGATTTTACCAATAGATAATTATACATATAGTTGCAAATTTTATCGAAATAGATTTTTCCAAATTTTAGATCTTTCAGGAACTAGTGAATGTTGTTCTAATTTAGCCGTCTCATATATTATCAACGTCTCTTGATGACTTCATTTTCATAGCAGAAATATAAACTAATCTCTGAAATTATTTTGACTTGATTTTGTAATACTAAAACTGCACCTAGCTATTGTGTTTATAGGGGAATCAGATTTCCAATACTAGTTGTAGGAGTATTTTGGAGCAGAGAAAACAATTTGCTTTACTGAAATCATTCCAGTTAATCGTTTATTTGAGTAAAAAGTAGGAAAATCACTTTTATAAAAGTACATACAAAAATTTAAATAAAAAAAACCCAAAATAGTCAAGACAAATATTTTATTCTTTTCAAAGTGTTGTCGATAACGTAATTAGACCATTCACCTTTCAGGGGATTATTAGTTTAATGACTAGTACAAGATCAGTACATAGCCACCACAAATACGTACCGATGATAATGCAAATCGAATTCGAGGTGAATCAGATGGAGTATACGTTAGGCACTCTACTTGTTTTTGTTCACATTAAACTTATCCCTATTTCATTTCAACGTAATTAGGATTACTATTAATACAACTTAATTACAAGTACTCTAGTTTGTTCATAATCCACTCAAAATCAATCATTTTTTCTAGTGCACTCCAACCGGAAAATATGTACTCCTTTGTGGGCGTCTTTTTATTTTATTGTGTTTCATATTTTCCATATTTTTTCCATTGTTATTCAGTTGTATATACGTAGAATTTTTGTAAGACTACGGCTTACATTGTTTCTTGATCTGCGGGTCAATCTTTGTCTAGCTATTCTAAATAACTTCAATATCGTTATAAAGTCCTTTGTATAGCGATGGCTTCGCCTTCGGGACTCTGGATGCCGAATAGTGTACAACTAGGTCAATATGATGGAAATTTGTGCTTAGAGCCAGAGGTGTACATTCATGTTACTTACAATTTTTTGATTTTTTTTCTCGATGGATTTTTTAATTTCAAACTCAAGTAATATACTCTACTTCAGTTCCATTTAAATTGCCATTCTTATAAAAAGATAACCCATATAAATGAAATTTAACGTATACCATCACATTTTGTATCCTTTTGGAATTCATCTCTCACAAGTCACAACAATCAATTAATCCTGTTGATACAAAAAACTGATTTTGACCATCATTAAGTAGCACAGGCACAAAAAATGGGAATTGGGGGGTTCCAATATTTTTTTTTTATTGGATGCTCTCATAAAAAAAATTTGGACTGTTTGATCTAGATCCAACGACCATAAACACAAATTTAGGATAGTTTGTTTTGGTTTTATTAATATGTGTTGGGTTTTTCGTGATATTAAGTTATATATGAACCATTTGATCTACATCTAACGGTTTACAATTTTTTATGAAAGGCTCCGATAAAAAAAAAAAACATTATTAGAACCCTCATCCAAAACAATGCGGGTATGCACAGAGATAGTTATGATTGACCAGGCAAGCTATAGGATGCCGGGTGCTCCCATAAATGTTTTTTTTATTGGAGCCTCTCATACAAAATTATGAATAGTTAGATCTAGATTCAATTGTTTATATTTGTTGGCCCGTAAGTGTCTAAACCTTAAAGGGGGTGAATAAGTTTTACGTATGATTTTCGCAGAATAAAACTTTGAGCTATTAACAACGATAATTAGTAGATTTTATAACTAAACAATTTTGTTAACTATTTAATGCTAGTTTAATCTATGCAAGCAATCAAAATAAACAATAAATAAGTGCGAAAAATAAAAGTTAAGGGAAAAGAAATAACACAAGATGTATAGAGGTTCGGCAAAACGCGCCTACTCCCCTCCTCGGTATTCACACTATCGAGTATTTCACTAGAATCTTCTTACCAATATTACAACCTAACGAGCTAATCCGCGGATTAAGCTCCCCCTCACTCTGTGAGTATCCCGAATGAAAAGACCTAGAACTTTTAAGCAACACTCGCTTACAAAGCCTCTACCCGATCACTCGCTCACAAATGAGTTTACAATTCACTCTACAATTTTGAATCGAAAGAGTATCGCTCACTAACAAATAATATCTTGGTGTTTATATGATTACAATAATATTACACTCAAGAATTTATACGAATACAAGTGAGAAATATGTAGTATAAAACATTTTGTTGCTTTGATTTTGGATTTGATTGCTATGAAATTGGGTGTGTCATTGGTTGTGTTTGAAGAGGTATTTGGGGGGTTTTATCAGCTCCAAAATATCCAGTGGGTATTATATGACCGTTTTAAGTGGTTGAGTATTTTATCAAATGGGTAAAGCCACTTTTTGAAAAAGCTAAAAAGCTGTTTTTTTTTATCTGCACTTTGACCCACCGGTGGGTGTCTTCTGACCCATTGGTGGGTGAAATTTTGCTTGTTTCTGAAACATTGACCCACTGGTGGGTTCTGTATACCCACTGGTGCATAGTATCTGAGAAAATTCTTCTTGTTCTGTCCACTAGACCCACTGGTGGGTTCTGTAAGACCCACGGGTGGGTGTTTACACTTGGTTGATTTTGTTTCCGAAAATGAATTTTGACAAGTGATAAATTACTTTCAAACAACAACACTTGAAAATATATTAGAAACACTTAATGAGCATATTTAGTGTTAATTCACTTTATTTATCATTAAAATGGGATTTTACAAAACACGGTTCAATAATATTTAACCACAACACCACTAAAAACTCAATACATATTAATAAACACAAAACAAATTACCCTAAATTTGTGTTTATGGACCGTTTAATCTAGATTCAATGGTCCAGATTTTTTTATTGGATCCCCCTTTTCCCCAAACTATATATGAAACATCTCTATATTAATATTCTATATAACAATAAACTCACTATATAAGAATAAAAATGATCGGTTCAACTTGTTCCGGTTCAAAATAATAATAACCTTCATATTGTAATATTTCATGAATTTTATAGTCCCGCATTAACAAATTTTCATTTATATAGGAATAAATTACATATATGTGTAAAATTATATATATATATATATATATATATATATATATATATATATATATATATATATAAACTTAAAACGATTTAAAATATTTATCTAATGTGTAGTCTGTGATAGTCTTGATTTTTTGTGTTGTCACCATATCATTTAACTTGTGGATATGTAATAGCTCGTACACGTGAACATTTTATTGTTGAAACAAAATATTAAATGAAAATTTATGCTATATGATACCTAGTATTTATACATGTAAAAAAAAATTTAGATAAACTTTTAAATGACTTTCCACATTTCTAAATAAATATATTTAATTTTTCAAATACATATGTAATTAATTAAATTTTATTAAATTCATGAATATGTTAGTTTCGTAACTTTTCAACTCTTTTGGATTATGTGTTTGACTTGTTACATAGATACATATGTTTGTCTTTTGAATATTTATGCTAATTAATTAAATTATGTACACATATATATTTTATTATGCGAAATATTTATTTAAGTATTTTTTTTTTATATATATCAACCTTTATTTAGGAATAAACTACTTATAATAATATTTTCTCCATGTACGGAAGTTATTGTTGTAGAGATGTTCTGCTATATTAAAAAAAAAACTATATAGGATCCTTTTGACTTTATACAAAAAAAAAGTGCATGATCCGTTATGGAAACATTAATCTTTGGTCACGTGAGAAAACTAGCTAAATCCGGTCTACTAAATTTAAGAGTCTGTCATCCATTAAAAAGACAATACTTATTAATAAAATCAAAAATAAATACATTAAAATTAATTCAACCGCGGCGACGTATTCCGCCTCCGCCGTAGAAAGTGCAACCGAGTTTTGTTTCTTACTATGCGAAGAAACTATGCATTTCCTAAAAATTGGCAAGTCCCACTAGTACTCTTTCTATCCAAACGACAACCGTCAAAGTCGGCGTCGGAATAGCCTAGCAAATCAAACGAAGTATCATGAGGGTAAAATAATCCTAGATTACAAGTACCTACAAGATATCTAAAAATACGTTTAACGGCAACAACATGCGATTCTTTAGGACAAGATTGATATCTAGCACACAAACAAACACTAAACATGATATCGGGTCTACTTGCGGTTAAATATAAGAGGGATCCAATCATACCTCTATATAGTTTTTGATCCACACAAATGCCGGATTCATCTTTGTCTAGCTTTGTTACCGGACTCATTGGAGTTCCTAGTGGCTTCGCATCGCTCATGTTGAAACGCTTGAGCACGTCTCTTGTGTATTTCGCTTGATTCACAAATATGCCATCATTTGTTTGTTTGATTTGAAGTCCGAGAAAGTATGTGAGTTAACCCATCATGCTCATCTCGAATTCACCTTGCATACATTTAGAAAACTCCTCGCACATGCAAAGATTAGTACCACCAAAGATGATATCATCAACATAAATTTGAATTAAAAGGATATCTTTTCCATCTTTTTTAATAAAAAGAGTAATATCCAAAGTACCATGAGAAAAACATTTTTCAATCAAAAACTTACTAAGTCTCTCATAACAAGCCCCGGGTGCTTGTTTTAAACTATAAAGTGTTTTTTGAAGTTTGTAAACATGATCGGGAAACTCATGATTTTCAAAACTGGGTGGTTGTTTTACATAAACTTCCTCATTTATAAAACCGTTCAAAAATGCACTTTTAACATCCATTTGAAACAATTTAAAGCGTTTAAAAGAAGCATAAGCAAGCAACATCCTAATGACTTCTAGTCTAGCTAGGGGTGCATAAGTTTCATCGAAATCGATGCCCTTTTCTTGGTTATACCCTTGAGCCACTAGTCTAGCCTTATTTCTAATGACTACCCCGGATTCATCCATCTTATTACGAAATATCCATTTCGTACCTATGATGGTTTTCTCACGCGGTCTAGGTACTAAAGTCCATACGTTACTACGCTCGAATTGATTTAATTCGTCATGCATAGCTAATACCCAACTCTCATCGAGTTCCGCTTCATGAATGTTCTTAGGCTCTAATTGAGACAAGAATGCATGATGATTAACTAAATTTCTCAATGAAGAACGTGTATGCACTCTTTCTCCCGGGTTACCCAAGATTAATTCTTGCGGATGGTGATTGGCAAACCTCCATTCTTGAGGCAAATCGTCATGAATATGTACACTAGATTCTAGGTCCGTTTGAAGTCTCTCTATAGTGACTTCTTCAACAACGGGTTCAACCTCTATACTAGGCGTAATCTCTAAGATAGATGTAACATGATTAGAAGAAGATGCATTATGAAAAATATCATCATCAATATTATGAACGATTGATGGCTTATCAATAGTCGGTAAATTCTCATCAAACGAGACATGTACCGATTCTTCCACCAACAAGGTTCTTTTATTAAAAATTCTATACGTTTTACTCGATAGAGCATATCCGATGAAAATTCATTCATCGGACTTAGCATCAAATTTTTCTAAATTATCCTTACCATTATTATGAACATAGCATTTGCAACCAAATGCACGTAAATAAGAAATATTGGGCTTTCGCTCATTCCATAATTCGTAAGGTGTCCTTTTCAATATGGGCCTAATTAAGTCTCTATTTAAAATGTAACAAGCGGAATTTACGGCTTCAGCCCAAAAATACTTTGGCAAATTATTTTCACAAAGCATGGTCCGTGCCATTTCCTCTAGGGTTCTATTCTTCCTCTCTACTACCCCATTTTGTTGGGGCGTACGAGGGGCCGAAAAATTATGATCAATACCATTTTCATCACAATAAGTTTGAAATGGAGTATTTTCAAATTCCTTACCATGATCGGTTCGGATACTTTTGATCATATAACCCTTTCGTGTTTGGAGCTTTTTGCAAATAATAGAGAATTCTCTAAATGTTTCATGCTTATGAGTTAAAAACAAAACCCAAGTAAAACGACTAAAATCGTCAACCATGACGAATGCATATGCACTCCTTATTATAAGGAGCTTTTGGTAACCTATTACCAAATCTTTTCTAGAAAGTTTAGCGAGTAAATCAAGACTAGCATGACCAAGTCTTCTATGCCAAAGCCAACCATTGTCGTTGATACTAACAAGACACTTGACCTCATTATCCACCGAACTATTCAAATCAATCATATAGACATTATTTTGTCTTTAACCCATGAGAATAGTTTTATTTTCCGAAATACAATGAATGATGCAATGCGATTTTTCAAAAATGACTTTGTGACCCAAATCGCAAAGTTGACTTATACTAAGCAAGTTATGTTTAAGACCATCAACAAGCAATACATTATCAATGATAACATTTGATATTTTAGAAATACTACCAATACTGATGATTTTACCCTTACTATTATCCCCGAAGGTCACAAAGCCTCCGTCTTTAGGTGCAAGAGTAGTAAATTTCGTTTTGTCTCCCGTCATATGTCTTGAGCATCCACTATCCAAGAACCACTTGTCATCGTTAATTTTTGACCTCAAGCATACCTACAAAACAAAACGATCATTGGTACCCTAATCCACTTTTGGGTCCTTGAGGGTTAGTGTCTCGACCCTTTGAAATCCAAACCAAGTCATTTCTATTTAATTTATATCTATAAGAGCAATAGACATAATTCTTAAAGTGATCACAGCGGTTGCAAGTAAGACATTTAGCATGCACACTTGGTTTAACAAAACGATAATAAACTAAGTCATTTTTATGCAAGTTGTTTTTACGAGAGTGACTTTGTCGTCTATTTTAATTTCTAGTCATTTGTTTGGTGAATAGATTTTTATGCTTTGCCGTTAGAAGTGGGTTGTACCCTACACCGGTTTTATCATACGCGCCTTGTTGAGAAGCTAATATAGTACTTAACATTTTACTTCCTTTGGTGAACTTAGCAAGAGTAAGTTCGGTGCTATCCGCCTTAAGTTTACATGAACTAAGGTCATTTACTAACTTATCATTTTCCATGGTAAGTTCGACATTTTTAGAGGTGAGTGAGTCATTTTTTATAGCTAAGTTTTCAAGTTCGTCTTGTAAAGTAATTAATATTTTTTTAAAGGATTTGTTTTTACCTTTAGCTTTTTCTAAAGAAGCTAACACATCATTTATGTCAAAACAATCATCACTAGAAAGAGAAGAGTTAGAGGAGTGGAAGCTTACATCCTCGGTTTCGTCGTCTCTAGCCATGAGACATAGGTTTGCGACTTCTTCATTGTCGCTATCGGAGCTATCATCATCGCTCCCACATGCGGCCATGAATGCATTCTTGTATTCCTTTTTCTTTTCGAACTTGTCCTTTTTCTTCAAGGGACATTCATTTTGCATATGGCCGGGTTTGTGATATTTATAGCAAATAATTCCGTCCTTCTTGTTCGATTTGTCGGATGGCTCTCCCTTATATTCCTTTTTTCCGAAATCATTGTCCGCTCTTCTTTTTCCAACTTAGGAACTTGTTGTAGTGTTTGGCGAATAGTGCCATTTCATCATCCTCACTAGAGGAATCGTTATCGCTATCATTATTCATTGTACTTTTGAAGGCGATGCCTTTCTTCTTTTTCGAGTCATCCCCTTGTTTTCGAGTTGTCATGTCTAGTTCATGGGTGCTTAAGGATCCTATGAGGTTGTCGAAAGAGAGAGTGTTCATGTCCTTGACTTCTTGTATAGCCGTCACTTTTGATTCCCATTTTCTCGGAAGACTTTTTAGGATCTTTGTCACCATCTCCTTGCTAGAATACACTTTTTTAAGTCTTTTAAGATCGTTAGTAATTTTAGTAAAACGAGTGTACATAGAAGCAATAGACTCGTCATCATCAACTTTAAAAAGTTCATAATCATGAATAAGCATACTAATTTTAGAGTCCTTAACTTGACTAATTCTCTCGTGCATAATAGCTAGCTTATCCCATATTTGCTTAGCGGTATCACAACCAGAAATCTTATCATACTCACTAGGCGAGAGCGCACAAGTTATAGAAGTCATAGCTCTGCAATTAAGAGAAAAAGCATGGTGTTCATCCGTGTCAAGTTCTTCTACGAGTTTATCTAAACCATTCTCCTAGGCATTTTGTAGCCTTTGCTAATGCTAATCCATTGGTCTATTTCGTAACCACATAGAAATTTTTTCATAAGATCTCTCCAATACGGATAGTTTGTACCATAAAAGAACGGGGGCCTAGTTATGGATTTTGAGTCAGCGTACGTAAACATATCAGATCTTTAAACTAAAAATCGTTAGATTTTATAAATAGAAGAGTTAGGCTCTGATACCAATTGTTGTCCCGTAAGTGTCTAAACCTTAGGGGGGGGTGAATAAGGTTTACGTACGATTTTCGCAGAATAAAACTTTGAGCTATTAACAACGATAATTAGTAGATTTTATAACTAAACAATTTTGTTAACTATTTAATGCTAGTTTAAGCTATGCAAGCAATCAAAATAAACAATAAATAAGTGCGGAAAATAAAAGTTAAGGGAAAAGAAATAACACAAGATGTATAGAGGTTCGGCAAAACGCGCATACTCCCCTCCTCGGTATTCACACTACCGAGTATTTCACTAGATTTTTCTTCCCAAGATTACAACCTAACGAGCTAATCCTCGGATTAAGCTCCCCCTCACTCTGTGAGTATCCCGAATGAAAAGACCTAGAGCTTTTAAGCAACACTCGCTTACAAAGCCTCTACCCGATCACTCGCTCACAAATGAGTTTATAATTCACTCTACAATTTTGAATCGAAAGAGTATCGCTCACTAACAAATAATATCTTGGTGTTTATATGATTACAATAATATTATACTCAAGAATTTATACGAATACAAGTGAGAAATATGTAGTATAAAGCCTTTTGTTGCTTTGATTTTGGATTTGATTGCTATGAAATTGGGTGTGTGATTGGTTGTGTTTGAAGAGGTATTTGGGGGGTTTTATCAGCTCCAAAATGTCCGGTGGGTATTATATGACCGTTTTAAGTGGTTGAGTGTTTTATCAAATGGGTAAAGCCTCTTTTTCAAAAAGCTAAAACGATGTTTTTTTTTTATCTGCACTTTGACCCACCGGTGGGTGTCTTCTGACCCATTGGTGGTTGAAATCTTGCTTGGTTCTGAAACATTGACCCACTGGTGGGTTCTGTATACCCACACTGGTGGGTAGCATCTGAGAAAATTCTTCTTGTTCTGTCCACTAGACCCACTGATGGGTTCTGTAAGACCCACGGGTGGGTGTTTACACTTGGTTGATTTTGTTTTCGAAAATGAATTTTGACAAGTGATAAATTACTTTCAAACAACAACACTTGAAAATATATTAGAAACACTTAATGAGCATATTTAGTGTTAATTCACTTTGTTTATCATTAAAATGAGATTTTACAAAACACGTTCAACAATATTTAACCACAACACCACTAAAAACTCAATACATATTAATAAACACAAAACAAATTACCCTAAATTTGTGTTTATGGACCATTTAATCTAGATTCAATGGTCCAGATTTTTTTATTGGATCCCCCCTTTTCCCCAAACTATATATGAAACATCTCTATATTAATTAATATTCTATATAACAATAAACTCACTATATAAGAATAAAAATGATCGGTCCAACTTGTTCTGGTTCAAAATAATAATAACCTTCATGTTGTAATATTTCATGAATTTTATAGTCCCGCATTAACAAATTTTCATTTATATAGAAATAAATTGCATATATGTGTAAAATTATATATATATATATATATATATATATATATATATATATATATATATATATATATATATATATATATATATATATATATATATCGTTATATTAAACTTAAAACGATTTAAAATATTTATCTAATGTGTAGTCGGTGATAGTCTTATTTTTTGTGTTGTCACCATATCATTTAACTTGTGGATATGTAATAGTTCGTACACGTGAACATTTTATTGTTGAAACAAAAAATTAAATGAAAATTTATGCTATATGATACCTAGTATTTATACATGTAAAAAAAAATTTAGATAAACTTTTAAATGACTTTCCACATTTCTAAATAAATATACTTAATTTTTCAAATACATATGTACTTAATTAAATTTTATTAAATTCATGAATATGTTAGTTTCGTAACTTTTCAACTCTTTTGGATTATGTGTTTAACTTGTTACATAGATACATGTGTTTGTCTTTTGAATATTTATGCTAATTAATTAAATTATGTACACATATATCTTTTATTATGCGAAATATTTATTTAAGTATTTTTTTTTTATATATCAACCTTTATTTAGGAATAAACTACTTATAATAATATTTTCTCCATGTACGGAAGTTATTGTTGTAGAGATGTTCTACTATATTAAAAAAAAACTATATAGGATCCTTTTGACTTTACACAAAAAAAAAAGTGCATGATCCGTTATGGAAACATTAATCTTTGGTCACGTGAGAAAACTAGCTAAATCCGGTCTACTAAATTTAAGAGTCTGTCATCCATTAAAAAGACAACACTTATTAATAAAATAAAAAATAAATACATTAAAATTAATTCAAAATACAAATTAAAAAATCTGATTGATTGACACACCTAATAAAATAATGGACCGAGTTCATATAATTGTTTCTCATGTTTGTTATGAAATCTCAGAGCATTCTCAACAGTGGTATACAAAGTTATTGTATAAATATAGAGTTATATAGCTTTTTAAGCCACTTTAGATATATTCACGTGTTTACACACATCAGTGTTGTATACTACTACTATATGTTCTATTAAAATAATATTACATATTTTAATTTTAATTATCAAAGCATATCAGATCTGCGGCCTGATCCATATAATTTCTCTCACCATCAGTCCTTCCACCAAGATATGGTGCCATGACGGAGAAAGATCATACCCGTCCACCTAGAATTGGGGGTCGATGAGTGATAATAAGAACAATGGTCCAAATACCCAAATTTTGATGCGTGATTTGGGGTTCAACAGCCTCATATATTGTATATATGTTTATATGTATATGAACCTGCGAGAAATATATGGAGGCGAGATTCACATGGAGGGAGACGAAAATGAATGAGATAGTTTGGGAGAGAGATAGAATGAGCTATTAGTAAAGCTTTTAGAGAGAGAAACAGACTTGGTAAAAGTGAATGACAAAAGAAATAAATTGGGGGTAGGTATGATCTATTTTTTTAATAAAATAATAGATATATTTTTCTTCAATTTCTGTATACATGTAGAGAGTTTTTGTAAAAACTTTTAACTTTAAAGATACAATTTGCTTATATATGGACTGATGGGTAGCAAAAAGTATGAGTACTCTCTACATTAATAGATATATTGCTCTCAACACTACCGAGGTGATTATTGTAAATTTGTATGATACTCTTACAGAACGTCCGTTACTTTTGCTTTTGCAACAGTACATACATAATAACGCCCTGTATTATGAATGTTTTGCATGTAGCCCCAATAGACTGAAAGAATTGCATTATACCCTCATATCACAAAAATTTCAAAAAGGGATAACTTCATGTACATTGGTCCGCTTCCGGATAATTTTGATGAAAACGTAAAAAAAAAAAAAACTTTAATTTTTATCAAAATATTCAAAAATTAGCATCAACCCCATATTACATAAAAAAATCCATATAGGAAACAATTATATAGAATATTGATATCTCCCATTTAAAAATTTGTGGTTCCATCACTATATGGATAAGATATCAATAAGTTTAACATAAAAAAAAAAAAAGTATTTTACCACCATAAATTAATCTATATCCTTAATATTTTGCTTGTGGGCCAAAAATTATAACATGGGAGATATAACTCTGAAGAATTTTTAAAATTGAATTACATACACAAACTTATTCTTTTTCAGAAATAGTTACGGATCATTGATGAGGTTTAATTGAAATAATAAGAAGTTTATGAGGGTTATTTACAAAACATCATAGTTTTGGGGTTTATTTAAAAAGGATGTCATGAGTGGAGTGCATTAGAGTTTACTCCATGCGTTCCAAATTTTCTATATACTATTTGGCAAGTTAATTTTTTATGAACGTACTATTATTATTTCGTTTAATAGTTCAAATACCAACTATACGCGTTATGCGTGATGAATGCTTCTTATCACAAAATTTCAAACCCAAAAATCTAACGTGAAAATTTGATATATTATGTGGACCAATCATTTTTCTTATGATTTTGAAAATAAATTACATTCTATATATGATTGATTCACCTAATTTATCAGATTAGATGATAACGTTGTTAGCTAGGTATATCAATACTCTTAAAACAAATTTTGTAATCAAAACAAATCAGAAACACTTGTTAAATTTTGTAGTGGACATAACATAAGGAAACAATAAAGAAGTTTCGAAAAAGAAAAAGCAAAATGACAAACATTTTGGATTGCAGGATGCCAGGGACCAACTTGGTTTGCACTATTTACCCAAAGGAAAAACTTGGTTTACAGTTACCAATAAATGAAAAATGAATGGCCATAGTTTATCGATGCACATATAAAATTGCATAAAATTTATTTGTGATGGTAACAGACACTGTCTTATTGTGTTGTACAATTGATTTCCTCTACAATTTGCCCCATAGTATAGCAGTAACTGGTAAATAAAAGAATTATAGTACGAAAGAGAGAACAACTTATACAGGGTTTTATATCTTTTGGTATAGTATTCTTCAATTTTTTCTCTTTCGTAACTTTTTTCTTAATTTGTTTTTTTCTATCTTGGTTTATAATATTTTTTTTCCTTTTTTTGTTAGTTTTGACTTTTTTTTCCAAATTTTTAAAAAACCCGCAACATAAAGCAACATGTCCAAGTTTCGATGATTGAAAATCGACCCAAAAAAAAGAAAAAGTAGAAACCAATGTACAAAATAGAAAAAATAAGAAACCAGGGTATAAAAAGACAAAAAATAAGAAACCAAGAAACAAAGAAGAAAAAAAAAAATACAAAATGATAATAAATCGGGATCCATTTTTGTTGTCCTAATATTTTTAGGATAGCCTGGACTGAATTTTTGAGTGTCATTGGATCAAAATCAATCCAATATAATGGTAAAAAAACAAACTATGAAAAAATATTTTGGTTTTAATATTTTGGAATTAACAACGAACGAGTATGTAACTATTATTTAGGGTATGTCACTTACTAAAAACCTAACACCTATTAATAAATCCAAAAATATCTAGCCTAAAATAATTTAAAATTAAAATTAAAAAATACTAAAAACTAACACTTATCAATGAACTCGAAAATATCTACCATAAAATTAATTCAAAATTAAAATTAAAAAATATTATTAGTTGACACACCCCAAATAATAATGCACTCGTATAATTATTTTTCCTATGTTGACACAATATAAAAAAAAAAATCAAATTTTTTATTGACACTTGGATGAGTTTGTATTTAATTTAATAGGTTTACAAAAAATGTGCCGTAAAAAAAAAAACAAGGAAAAACCCATCCAATAAACCCCACTTTGTTTAAAACATAAATGATGCACAGATGAAATTAGACAAATCTATTTGTGGGGTTATAAGATGACATTGTCTTATTGTGTTGTACAATTGATTTCCTGTATATCATTTGCCCCACAAATAAAATACAGGTTACAAATTTACAATACATAAATTAGGAGTAATAAATTAATAATAGTAAATAATAATAAAATTATAGTGAGGGGGGAGAGAGAGAGAACCACTTTTATGCTTCACCCTGCAGTGTACTAATGGTGGGCCTCTTCACTTAAATGTTAAATACCATTACATTACATTACCTACATATATTTCCTCACTCTCTCTACTTTATACTATTCTACTTTATTTTTCACTCTCTCTCTCTCTCTCTCTCTATATATATATATATATATACATACATATCAATATGTATCTATCTCTCACAATATATTAGGAAGAGTAGATCTCACTTATTCTTAGTTTATACTCCATTTTATAATAAGTTAATATTTAACAAGCAATATTGAATGGGGAGTTTTTCGTCTGAGTCTGAGGAGTCCGACCAGCTTCCACGTGGCAGCTACAGCCTCAGCGCTGATGTCAGCGAGTCTGAGAGCTCCACCGGATTCTCCTCTCCGCCTCTGCTCCTCCGTCCACCGCCAGGGTTTTCTTTTCCAGTCGCCGGAGGAGGTGGAGGAAAGGATGTTATGTTCTGGGACGACACGAGCTCGACACGTGGTGCTGAGCTGTCCGGTAAGGAGTTTCCCTCTTTTCTTTTTTTCTTTCTGTTTTTAGTTTATTTTATTTGTTTTTAATTTGTTTATAGAAAAATTTAAGTTTGTTTAGAGATTAGAAACATGTTTTAGTGTAACATATGGGGTAGAACTGGTAAGTGTACTAAATAGTGTTTGTTTATTATAGCATGACAATGTTACTAAACTAATTAGTTAATTCTGAGGATATTTTATTACTATTTTGTTTTTAATGTATTTTTTTTTTATATAGAAATTTGAGTATATTTAGATACCAGAAGTGTGTTTTAGTGTAATATCTAGGATAGAAGTGACAAGGTTATTAAACTGTGTCTGTTTGTTATAACATGACAATGTTACTTCAGTCCGTTTGGTATGAGGATTTGTTAGTAGATTTTTTTTATGGGTGTTTGGACCGTCGGATTATTTAGATTTTAAAAAGAAGATTTTTAGGCATATATTCTAAAAATCGAAAATCTAGATTTTCAGTGGATTATTGAAACATATTTTTTAAATTTGATTTTGGACCAAAATATTTGTTGCCAAACATAGCCTTAATTACTTAGTTAATTATAAGTTTTGGACGTGGTCCTTTTTTAGTAAGTGTATTAGTAGATAAATGTTTACAGTTTACATAATATTTGTATATCTAATATTCTAGTTATATTGAATATATGTAAAAAGTGTGTGTTTATGTTAAGCTGATTGAGTTCACTAGTTGATTTACAACTGTGGCAACTCATTAATTCTTATTTGAGACCGAAATTTGTTAGTTACTATAGTTAAGTTACTTTTTATTGGCTTATTAGGTTTTTAAATGACTTCTCAGGTCCGAAATTTGTTAGTCCACAGTAACTAAATATCGAAATTTGTTAGTCCACAGTAACTAAATATCGAAATTTGTTAGTTACTAAATATTGATTGATTTATGTTCTTGCCAATCATATAAGATGATTTTGTAATCTTGATAAGACCGAGTTAAATCGCTTGCTGGGGTAAAATAGGCTGGAAGTAAATTTACATTATGGTATTCGGATTGTAATGTTTTGTTAATTGTGCAATTAACAATTAATTAATGCTTTGCGTAGTTTGATTTTAACCTTGAGTATTTTCTCTTCATCTTTCCCATGTTTCCTAGATTTCACAAATAAGTCGTGAATTTAATGCTTAACAAATTCAAAAGTCATGGGACTTTGACTGAGTTGTTTCTGCTCATTTCAAAAAAACTTATCCATCTCCTCGTCTTACTACAAATATTAATCCAGTTAATATAGTCATTGGTGCATAGCCCCTTTTTTCTTGTTTATTTTGATGCAAATTTGTAGAAATTGAGATGATGAAGGAAAGATTTGCTAAGCTTCTACTCGGGGAAGACATGTCTGGAGGAGGTAAAGGAGTATGCACTGCACTCGCGATATCAAATGCAATAACAAATCTATCTGGTTAGTCCTAACCGTTTTTTTCATAACTACAAATTTGGGTTTTTCTTCGTTTTGTATGCTGAATTCTATTTCTCCCGCAATTGTAGCGACTGTTTTTGGCGAGCTTTGGAGGTTAGAGCCTTTGGCAGCACAGAGAAAGGCAATGTGGTGTAGGGAAATGGAATGGCTATTATGCGTGAGTGATTCGATTGTTGAGCTTGTGCCGTCTATACAACAGTTCCCTGGCGGAGGTACATACGAAGTAATGGCAACAAGGCCAAGGTCAGATTTATACATCAACCTCCCAGCCTTGAAAAAACTCGACAATATATTAATAAGTATTCTCGATGGGTTCCAAGATACTGAGTTTTGGTACGTAGATCGAAGCGTATTTGTGCCTGATGCTGATGACGAAAACAATTTATCGTCGAATAATTCAAGTGGAAGGCCTTCGATAAGACAGGAAGAGAAGTGGTGGCTTCCGTTTCCGAAAGTTCCTCTAAAGGGTCTATCAGAAAACGCGAGGAAGAAGCTGCAGCAGTCACGAGACTGCACGAGTCAGATACTAAAAGCGGCTATGGCTATTAATAGCAGTGTGCTTGTTGAGATGGAAGTTCCAAGTGCTTATATGGAGACTTTGCCCAAAGTAAGTCAATAGTATAGCTCTTAAAAGTACTCTAATATGGACCCCTACACTAATATATACTACATTCTTCTGGGAGTATATCTTTATTTTGGTGAAAAGAGTAATGTAGAAAAAAATTCATGCCTAGGACTACAAGAGCTCAAAAAGCATCAGTGCCCCATTTTTATACCCCGTCTCTCCTTAAACTATCCCTCCTTATACAATTGCCAAATTTTCAGTAAACCATCTCAAATTATAGTCCTGGTTTATCTAAATTTTATTATTTTAGTTTATCAGGTCCCAATTTGTTGTCCGTTTGTCTAGAATAGTACTGTTATGCTTTTATTTAATTGCACTTTTACTACGGACCTATAATAGGTAGTCAAATGAATAAATTAAGTAATGACATATTTGGTAAACCGGATATTATACTTGATGTTTAAAACGGAGCATCTTTTAGGACGGAGTCAGTAAAACTACAGTTTACCTCTACCTCCCTCTTTGTTATTCATTGACCTAGCACTTAAACTTGTATGTTCTGAATTTTGTTACCGTCTTATACTGCTTAGCATAGTTTTTTTATATTTGTATGCTGTTATGCAATCAAAATTTATGATATTTACTATTTATTGCCTTTTCATTTTCAAGGATTTAACATGTTTTTTTTTAATTAGTATCATGGGTTACCATGATACTAATTTTACTGCATCGATTATTTATATTACTGTATAAGTGGTTACTACCTTCCTTTTGATTGTGATGTTTAGTAATGTATAGCAGGTCCTTACTTAAGAGAACATAACAATAAAATAATAGTGTATAAAGTGCTTGAAAGAGAACAAGAAGTTTTTTCATTGGAAAAAATATGCCTGGAGCCAAGTGTGGAGGAATATGAACTGTCTTTTGTCTTGGCCTTTATTATTCATGGAAAGAAATGCAAAGAACAAAAAATAGAATGGAAAGAGGGATGGGGCAGGGAACCATAAGAAGTTTGTCTTATCTTCAGCTTTACAATTCTCTTTTGTTCTATCTTGGGAGTTACATGTTTCTCAACTACCTCTTCTGTGTGATCTTCTGTTATCTATAGATTGGTGAAGCCAACCACATATTATCTAGTAGGATCATGCATTGCATTTTTAATCAACTGACCTAGAGCATATAATATCTTCAAAAATGAAAAGTACAATGAAACAAAAGAGCTATGAGATTAGAGAACTAGGTTAGAACCTTGGAAAATTGTTGATGTGAAAATAGAGGGATCTATGTTTCGTATTCGTAAACATTAATGATAGTGATGACAGGACAAGCTCTCTACAAGTATGCCTCAAAATTCAGAAGGGACCATAACTTAAATAAGAAAAGAATGGCATATTCCAACTAATAACTGAAATAACCAAACAACTACATAATTCCCTTAATTAAACTAATAGGGAGAAATAAGCAATATAAGCCGCGATTTATCAAAGTATAACATTGATATCAATAGCTACCTAAATAACAGTACGGATATTTGTAACAAGGTGAAAGGTAACTACGAAGAACACTTGTTTCGAATTATAACCAATTTTTTTGTTATGATGCAAATTCCAGTTGTTCTCATTGACGGAGACGTTTTCTTAGTTTGTCTGGAACCAGCAAAGGCTGTATTTTTACTCATTTTGGTCCGTGCAGATTAGGAGCTACACTGTTTAAAATCGGCATTCGTGCCATGTTTGGTACAATATTCGTCGCAAGAACACACAAAAGAAGAAGTTCTGATTAAAATTTTCAACAGGCAGAAAAAAAAAAGGATTTTTTTTTTTTAAGTTTCATTTTCTTCATGAAAATCTTTGGGGGAAAAGGTAGCGTATATCAACTGCTTATTAGTAAAGACTGAATTGCTTCTGCAACTAAGAGTTGAAAAGGCTTCCAAATGAATGGAAAAAGACTGATAGCGTACTCCAAAATACACTACTGTTTACGGGTATTTTTTTATTTGGGATAGTAAGCTAGGATAAATATTAGCCTTTAATTTTTCATATGCATGCAAATGACATGAGACGAGGACTGTTGTCTTATGGTTGTCAGCAACTCGGCATGTTAGTGTTACTCTTGTAGATTTAAAAACTAATTATAATTTGTTTTTCAGTTTTTTATTAATATAATCCTGTAGTCTAGGCAATATTTTTTTATGAGGGGTGTGCATTTAGGATAGTCAACATTTCGCCTTCAATTCGTCTTCTATATGCACATAACCTCTCACTGTTGTCTATATGTTCAAAGCATGTCGGTGTTACTCTAGCTAACTTTTTCTTTCATTTAACATGGTTATTAATTATTGTATTTCATTGCTACTAATCACGTAATTAAATTTCTGCTACAGAGTGGAAAGGCCTGTTTGGGGGATATCATATACAACTACATTACAGCAGAGCAGTTTACACCAGAGTGTCTTCTTAATTGCCTTGATCTATCATCAGAACATCAGACACTAGAAGTAGCAAACAGGATCGAAGCTGCGGTATATGTTTGGAAAAGAAAATCTCAGAGAAAAGATAAAAAGCAAAAGAAATCTAAGCGTTCAACATGGGGAGGAAAAGTCAAAGGCCTTGTTATTGACGGTGACAAAAATAAGTTTTTGGCAGAGAGAGCAGAGGCACTTTTACGTAGCTTGCGACTTCGTTTTCCCGCTCTTCCACAGACTGCACTCGACATGACTAAAATTCAATATAATAAGGTACTATATCAATCTATAATATGGTTTTCTTAATAATTAAATACTTCACATTTTAAAGTAGCAGATACACAGTATTATGCAAATACTCACAGTGCTACTTTGAGTTTAGTTCCGGCCTTCCTGATATTTAGTTGACATGACTGGATATTTTAGTGGGATATGTAGGAATTCAGACTGATATGTGATGACTTCCGATTCGACATGGTTTCATGCAGAAAGTGACAACTTGTGCATTGTAAAAAAGATAACCATGAAATCATTATATCAGTGTACTTTTTGTTCATAGCAACATGTTATAATGATATTTTCCAAACTCACCCTTAAAACTATTTTTCATTCTATATCCTTACATCAATAACTGGAGGCTGTTTCTTTTGAATAGAAACATTATAATTTTTATTTCTAAACATTCCACGGTTAAGCTAGGGCTTATATAGTACCATAAATTTTCACATATCGTAGTATTAATTTCTAACTTTTGCAAACTGGTGATTTTTGGTATAAATACGATATCAACGGATTTTGGTCATCTGATGTGCACACGCTCAGCAACATCTAGAAAGAGATGTCAATTTAAAATGGGCATTTACACTCACGTGAGCTTTAGTTGGAAAACAAAATATCTCGACCTTATTCAACACTAATATGCGTATATCTCCAACATATTCATAAAGATGTACACATATTCCCCCAAAAGGTGCATCTCTCTTGTGGTTTTCTTTATTTATGATTATTGTGTTTGTTGCAGGACGTGGGACAGTCCATTCTCGAAAGCTACTCGAGGGTAACAGAGAGCTTGGCCTTCAACATAACTGCGAGAATCGATGACGTGTTTTATGCAGACGATGCAATTAAACGATGTTCCCAAGCAGAATTAATGTCCATTTTCAACAGGGGAGGATTAGGAGGTTTTCCGATCCAGAAAAGGATGTCCCCCAGTCCGTTCTCGATCCAGCACACGCCTTTTGCGTCTCCATTCGCCACCCCAACATTTTGTGCTTCTCCTCCCCTTCTCCGAAGCCCAGGGAGGACCCACCAATCCATGAACAAAAGTAGTTTAAAAGTGGCGTCACGACATCTGTTGGAGAAACCGGTTCCTGTTGAACTGGAGAAACTTTGGTCTTATGCTGGGAATCTTAGTTCAAGAAGAATATCTGGGAATGCGCCTGAACGTGATTGAATTTCTAGGTTCTTTTATGAGAATATGAGATGATAATGATTCAAGTGTTTCTCCTTTGTCTTGTAAATATTATTCTAGGCAAAGACGTGTCATGGTCAAAAACAGCCTTAGGGGTGGAGCTACGTAGGGACCAGTAGCAGCTGTTATCCTGGCTTTGATTTTAGAATCGGAATTACTATATTACCCCTGCCTTATAACTGAATTACTAATATACCATTTATCTGTTTCTTTTTCTTTGATGTTTTGTATCTTTTTGGGGATTGTAGTTGTTGATCCATAAAAGTTAATCAAACTATTGTATTGCTTTGATGATGATGAAAAAAAGTGAACTTAATCTTAATATATGTTCTTAACTATGAGACGTCTCCTCTAGACCACCCTATTTGAGATTATGGAAACAAATTTCCTTTTGTTGTCAGTTCTTGCCATTTTGATTTTGTTTTTCGATTGTTTACCTGGTTCTGCACGTGTAATAACAATATCTGGCGGTAGAGGGCTCTTTGCTTTTCTCTTATATTCAGATAAATGTTTTGGGGCATATTAGGGAAAAGTTAAGACTACTACACATGCTTGTTGTCACGAGTTTAAGACTTTCTAAGCTACCTTGATGTACGTATCTTGCTCAATCTTACTTCCAGGGGCTCGGTTTGCATATAAACTAGCTTGAATCTGAAGTTGGAAGCATGAGACTGAGAAAGCAAACACACGAGAAATACAGTGAAAGGAGATAGATGTCAAGAATGATTACACGAGACGAGACTATGAGGGGGTCCAAACTTGACATATATATAGTAACAAAGTTGCAGAAGTAGAATTACCATCATAACATAACATAAATATTATAGTACTTCATACATTAGACATTGCTGAGGATCACAATATCGAATCCTTGATACCAAGGGATTCCTAGATATAAGTTTAAAACCAGAAATGTATAAGATCCGTTATTTCCCATAAAAGCAGAGAATCACTAGTTTTACTTCTAAACTTCCCATTTATAAACAATCCTGTATTCCTGCATGTTTGTAGTCCAACATGAAAACGGTATTTATGAAATAATTCCAAACAATATAAACAATTGGATCATGCAATTCAAATGGAACTGTTATTACCATCAGGGTCTCTGACTAATCATAGATAATACACCAAACACAGGTAATATATATAGACTTATATCGCGTCAATCATGACGAGTTATGAGGACGGATACTTTAAATTGTTCATAAACACAGTTTTGAAAACAAGTGTGGTAAGAGAGAGAAAACAACAAAGGGAAATAATTACCAGGCGTAAAACAGCCTATTTATTAACAAAAAGGGTAGAAGAAATTTTTTTAGTTCAAGAATTAGGGGGTAGGAAAAAAACAGGGGAACATATCTACTCAAATCGGATATGCCCATTAACAGCTCATCTCATATTCCGAGTTGATTCAAACCATCCTGCAAAAGGATACAAAACTAATTAATCAAACATAAATAATTAAACTTCAAGAGAAAAAAAATGATAACCTTCACGATGTCATTGGTTATATAATTCATTATGTAACTACTATTAATAGAGTTTAAGGTTCCAAAATAGCAGATCGGATTTTAAATCAGTTGAAGTTAAAATGCATCAAAACTCAATGAAATACGAGTTCCCTGAGTGCTTAAACAAAGTAACCTATTTTCTTTTCAGTAAGCAAAAATAATTGCTATTAGCAAACAAATGTAACAGATTCAAGCATTTAGATTGTAAGCAAAGAGCAGGTACATCATAGCCATGTTTGAACAATTGTAATAAAGCATCAACATGTTATAGCATACCCTGTTGTTAGAAAGAAAAGCCAAGATATTTGCCCAAAAAAGGCTACCGCACACATGCACACTGACATGAGACATAAGCCCGTTACAAAAACAAACATAAAACAAGTTAAACCCAAATAGATAGTGTTTTAAACCGGAATACAGCTGTAACTGATAACATTTAGGTTGTGTTCTGATACAAGGGAAACTCCTTGAACAAGACCCAATCATTATCAAAACTTAGCAAATACTTGTACTTAAAATGGATCTGAAGTATATTGTGTAAGTAGCTAGTTCCTTCGTTCTAATATCTTTGTATGGTTGTTTGTTGAAAACACTTTTAATTTTGCAGCGGAAAAACTGGCCTTGAATACTGATTATAGTGTATATGGATTTAATAAAAACAATACAGAAATACCTCACGGGCAGAGGTAGATCACACTTCTTCTGTCGTATTCCTATTATATTTCTTGCTATTAGAGAGGTGGACTCTCAAAATTGTTAGGAAACCCTAATTATGAAGGTTGTTCGTTTTCCTTAACATATGAACAGTATATATAGGCTACAACAGGGACCTAGTGCACAAGAAGGAAAAGACTTCTACCTTACCTAGAACTCTAACCCTACTTAGATTAGTACTTAATTAATAAATATTATATAATCTTATTAACAAGATTAATATAATATTATCTAATTAATAATTTACCAATTTTAGGATATTCTAACGGTAAATTATATTCATTTCCACTAAACAATATAATTGTACTCTAAATCCTTCTCAAATAATATTTGAGAGCACATTATTAAATACTTAATTTTCTCCTCACGTTAAGATCACAGATATCCACCAAGTAAATAAATTACTGACAATTATTTTACTTGGCATATTATTTCCTCGACCTTTCCACTTAACTTATTTGTTGTGTCGGATATAAAATCCACTTACAAGATTTGACACAAACAAAACTTATAAGCTTCTCGACGGGATATCATCAATCCTTGTTAACGGACGTGAATTCCTTCGATTATAAACACACCATATAAATAATATTACTGCTCAACGTATGGATTTGTTGACCACAACAAATCTCACCCATTGTAAATCAAAGTAGTATATATTATAAATATGTGTATCGAAAATAATCTAGGGATTAAGAGTATAAGTAATCATAATAATTCATTAGGTATAATTATTTTATTCTGGTCAGTACCATAAAATAATACAACTTTGTCCTGTTCAATATACTCTAATTATACTAGCACAAAGAGTCGGAACTCAATTGTTCCATGTAGTCAAGACAGACCTACTAAAACTATGTGCTACAACTATACCGATGGTTGTCCACTCCATCTAAAGTTGTGAACGATAAAATATATTTTGTTAGAACCAGTGATTTGATCTGTAAGGCGTACTCTACACACCAAATCACTTATTAGACAGAATAAAAACACATGTACATATAAATAACATGTACAACATTGCTCAAAACTATTCTCAAATAAATCATTCGTTGTTAATAAATAAATACTAAAAACAACAATAAATCATGTCTTTTAGTATATCATTCTAACAATCTCCCACTTATACTTAAAGTCATGATTTCCTACATTAAACTCTCAGCCCCTCTATTTATCCAAGACCTTACCGAGAAAGTCTTAATAAAGGGTTTACTAGAAAGTTAGTATGTAATCATATTTACTTTTAACTCTGTGTTGATTTTCTAGAATTACTACTCGACTAAAATCTAAGTGTACTAATCAAAATGATTAAAGACCAACTTCTTGGTAAAACTATATTTAATCCTTAATCATTTAAGATACTTCATTAAATATTTTACCATACTCAAACAATCTTGCTATGAGCTAGATCTTTATCTACTATCAATGCCAAATGCAAAATAAATATAATATCTAACGAATTTCATAACATACATAAGACTTTCAATTGCCAACGCATATGGAATCGTCTATTCAACATTCCAAATCTGAAATGAGTAATCCTTTCTTGGAAAACAGTATGTTAAATTCGGCTAGAACCAATATAGCTTGTTTTGTGAGAAGCCCAACATCAATTGATATGACTGGCTTATCACAAATCCTTTAATATCTAACTATATGGATAATTATACCTTTTAGTGTAAATAACAATTCCACATCACATCTGAGTTAATTTAATCATAGTACCAAAAATATCAAAACATACCCATCATGCTTCCAGTACTTATACTACTTATCCGACCATTGATCAAAGTCATAAGACTTTATAGCCCGATCAATACGGATAAATTAAGATCTAGATGGCTGCTTAAGTCTAGAGACTTCTTAAGCTTGCACAATATGTGCTATTGGCTCCTTGAAGAATATCTGTTTGTACTATAAAATACTACACTAAGACTTTCAATTAGAAAAACTGTCGACCAGATTTCTAACCATTTGCCAATAATCTGCATCTATTTCTCATTGAGATTCATTGTATCTAGTGGTTCAATTTACAACTTATCAAGGATCATCTCGCAAGATTATCCTAAAATTAGAAACGTAAAAGTCGTTTCATGACCCTCGCACTACGATGAACATCCCTATAATTACTAAGCATTAATAACTTTTGAACTGGTGTTATACACCAACATCCTCTGCATGAATCACTCGATTTCTCCCACTGAGAAAACGTATCCGTGAGTCCATCATGCGACGTTTCTTTTTGAACTATAGGTATAAAAATAAATGTCACTCTACTTACTCTTAACTACTATCAAGCTAACTTTATTTTGAATTCGTAGTAACATCTTATCATTTTTCAAGAATAAATCAATGTGCTAATAATGACTTCCGATTCTTAGAACAATAAGAAACCATTTTTCGTTTCTTTTGGATAACATACAAGAAACAAACATCAATATTTGATTAAAACTTCTTTTGCTTTTTCCTTCAACACGTGTGTTGGACCCCCACGAAACAGAACTTCTTAATACTAGACTTGTGCCAAATCTAAAGTTCTAAGGAAGTACTACGTACTAGCTAAAAGATAAAACCGAGTTAAAGATGTACGCTAATGTTTCTACTACGTATCCTAAAAACGAATAAAATTAACTGAATAACTCACCATCAACTTAACCATTCCTATAAGTGTCTTTTTACCTTCATTTTACTACACCGTTTGATGATTATTTACTAGGTGAAGTAAACTGAGATATAATCACTATATCTGATAAGTAGTCCACTATCTATCCAAAGAGTTACTCGCCACCTCGATCAAATCGAAATGTCGATATACATTTCCAAGATGATTATCTGTCTTCGTGTTAAATGCATTAAATACTTTAAAACACTTAAACGTATGATGCATCAAATGAATGTACATATACTTTGAATAATCACAAATAAATGTGACCGTCTATTCAAAACTCATGTATCATGGATCTCGTAGGATTACACGAATCAGAATGAACTAATCCTTACACTTCTTAACTCATATAACATTTGATCGTAAAAGATCACTTGATTATTTTACTATCTAAACATGATTCAAGAGTTGGTAGTGCCTCCATTTTCAATGATCCAAAATGGACCATTTTAAACCAACCTTGACATCTTTTTAGATTAAAATAACCTAGGTGTACATGCCAAAGTTATGTATAATTCATTACTTGAAAGTTAATTTCTCTAATATGATATGTTAATAATATTATTCAAATTTTAATTTCTATGTAGAATTAGAATTTAACAATGATATAAAGATCATTCACTTATTTACCATATCCGACAAATTGTTTATTTTACCTAATAAGCGAAGAGTTATTAAAATAAACAAAATGACTTCATCCATTATCTTAGAAACTGAACTAAAGTTCTTTCTAATGGAAGGTCTTATAGAATGTCTATTATTATCAATATATGATTAATACTAATCATTTCATCTTCCACTCTAACTACTTGCACCTTGTGCAATCTTCCAAAAAATATAATCTCGCCATCACTAAACTGTCTGATTTACTGGAAACTTTTGCAATAAATTGCAACCATGATTAGTGATTCTAATATCTACACAACAGCTTACGGTAGATACAATCACTAAACATTTTTCAGCAACAAGTGAAAGAGATATAACTTATAGCTTAATTTTAAGTTAAATGTATTGGACAATATTATTTTAAATGACTTGCTACCGATTCATATGACTTTTTCCTTTTCTTATAACCTTTCGATTTAGAAACAGAAACTTTTCATTAACCTAAGCAACAATAGACTTTTCATGAGACCTTTTGGTGCCTTAACTATCAATTTGGCTTTCGCCATTGATTTCACCTTTAAGAAATTTCAGATATTATTTTCTCTATTATCACAATCTCGAATCTCAAATATACGTTCTAGATTCATCGTGATGTCATAGAAATATATCATAAATTGATATTGACGTCGCAATACAATAGTCATGAATGACAATATGTATTACCGTTACATCTCATCAAATTATATTCAATCCACCTCCGATAAGCCTTGTCAACTAATTAGTTACCCACTCACTCGGAACCAATGGACATACCTTAAAACACAAAATTTTGCTTATTAGCAGTGAAATAAAATTATCCTAGTTTTTTACTTTTACGGTCATAATAAATCAAATCAACAACTTTACTTCTAAGTATAATAACTAGTGGTATAAATGCTATTTATTATCATGAGAAAACTATTTCTAATAAAATATTAAATGAGCAACAAAAATAACTATGGATTATTAATAAATATGGTCCATAATCCAATATTTAAAACTTTAATCCACCACCAGCCTAATCACCGTAAATAATATGCCTCGATAGGAGGACGTATATTATTTAACATTCGATATGCTAGTTTAGCCATTTAATTGTCTAGAGAAAAGTCAAAATAAAAATTAAATATCTGGCTTAATTTTGGTCATATAAATATTAACATAGCCTCAGATGGAGAGGGATAATAATAATTATATCTAAGTGAATACCATCACCAATTATAAATCCATTGTTCCGGTATATAATCTCTCAGATTGAGAGAAGATTAGATACTAACAAAATATTTATATTTTATACTTGATGATTCCGTAATTATTCCATCCGATGGGGAGGAAGACACTATAGTTAACGCGTAAAATAATTACTTCATCTATAAAATAGGGATGGAGACCATGACATTTATACAAATAAATTCACTCTCCCACTTATTTATTAATTTTAGGGATACAAATTATACTTAATGATCTGTAATTAATTTCATCCGATATGGAGGAAGGCACTATAGCCAACGCGTGAAAATTAAATACATCACTTATAATTTGCCTTCTGTCAATTCAATTAACCATAAATTAAAACTTATTGTTATTAATTAAATTAAAACAAATTAATTAACTCTAAACAATATTAATTAATCCAGGTAATCAAATTCAAACTATTATCAATTTAATCTAAATAGTTTCTAATTAATTAAACTATAACTATTATTAATCAATAACAAAAATCAATTAAATCTAAATAGTTAATAATTAATTACACCTTAACTATTATTAATCAATAACAAAAATCAATTAAATCTAAATAGTTACTAATTAATTAAACCTTAACTATTATTAATCAATAACAAAAATCAATTAAATCTAAATAGTTAATAATTAATTACACCTTAACTATTATTAATCAATAACAAAAATCAATTAAATCTAAATAGTTAATAATTAATTACACCTTAACTATTATTAATCAATTACAAGAATTAATTAAATCTAAATAGTTACTAATCAATTATATTCAGATTTTAAGATCATATATAAACCGTAATACTATATATGTCCAAATCTGTAAATTGTGGGTCAATTCGTAATTTTCTGAATTTGTTCTTGCCAATACTATTATGTTTGGGAAAACATGTGGTGTAACGGATATTTTGAATACTACAAAGACCAACTTAAAACACAGCAAAATTAATCATTAACAAGGCTAGTCCTTGTAACCTTTTAAATTTACAAAGAAAGTCTCTGAATAAAAAATACAGCGGCTAGGGTTTTAATCCCATAGCGGCCGCCTCTACACCCCTTCACCCGAAACTCGTCCCCGCTGAGCTCCGGATTCTGATCTGGCCGAAGCCCAGATCCGGTCGCTGCTCCGGTGAGAACAACTACAACCAAGCCCAACAATTAACTAAAATTACAGACCCATCATTATATACATATCTACATAAAACTATATGCATACATTCCTGACTACATATACAAGATAATTATATATAGCAACTTTAGAAACAATTAAATTCTTATAACATATACTGATATAACAAGATAATTTGAAATTTGTAGCACAAATCACATCCGATATATACTTACCACTCAATATCAAATACTAATCTCGTACTAGATTAAAACTTTAATCCACATGCATGTACTGTATATACAAAGAATTTAATATATAATATTTAAAGATCCTATAACAAATGTATAAACTGCAGTTACAGTAACGAATAGGTAAATCGGTAGGTTCGGGATATGTTTATCCCGAATCTCCCGAAATATTTTTATATTTTATGACGTCATTTTTTATTAACAATTTTCATTTGAGAAGTCTAAACACGTTATTAAAACGAAACATAATCCTAGTTTAAAAATAATATTCCTAATAAATGAAAAAAGAAATTAACATTTAGTAGAAAAAAATAGTGTGAAAGTATAAATAATGGAGTAGATAAAAAAATTGATACGTTTTTTATCAGTTTCTTTTAGTATTTAGTTTTATTCACACAAGCAACAATTATCATACTAAATGAGATATTATAATTTTTTATAATCGGAAAATAATAATCGTTTATCTTTCTTGAAAATAACAATATAATTTTTTAATTTAAGTATATTGTTTATTTTAATAGTTTCATATATTCAAAACTATAAATATATAATATACTTATTGTTGTGATACATTGTATGTGGTTGTCCATATTCATGTATCGGTTACATACATTGTGTATAACCTTTGAGTTTATGACTTATGCCTTTCTAGCTTCTCGCATATACATGTATCTTGTTCCACCCCTCCACTATATAAAGGGGTTGAACTCTTCATAGTTGAACACACATATTCATACTTGAATAAGACGACTTTACTTTCTCTCCATACATATCTTACTATGTCGATACTTTGCTAATAGTTGCCACACAACACGTTATCCGCACTTTGCTTAACGACGGAATAGAGAAATAGTTAGATAGTTTCATTAGACGTGAGTATACGGATCTATTTCTTCTTCGAAGGGTTAGGAAGAGGGTTTATTGGGTTGTTAGATTGCATATCGATCATCCTTTCGCATTTCCAAATTAAGGCATGTATTGTGGGGCAGTTGATTGTCTGGTTGATAGTGGCACTACACACACTATCTTAAAAGATAAATGGTTTTTTATCAACTTCACGCCTAAAGTAACCTCAGTGAACAATTTCGGGCCCGTCGACCCTTGTTGAAGGCTTTGGTAAAGCTAAATTCACGTTGTCAAATGGTACTCCTGTTGAAGTATCTGAGGCCTTATATTCTCCGAGGTCCAGTCGTACTTTGTTGAGCTTTAAGGATATCCGAGAAAATAAGTTTCATCTTGAAACTGCTCGTGAAAATGGTATTGAATACCTTCACATTACCTCCACTCAATACGACCAAAAGCGTATTCTGGAGAAGTTGGGATGTCTTTCAAGTGGTTTGTATGTTACTACAATCCAAAACTTTGAAAGCAATCTAATCATTGGGCGGGCGCCGATTGATGAGAGCACTTTTATGCTATGGTATGACCGGCTGGGACACCCGGGTCAAAATACGATGCTTCAAACGATGAACGCATCTCATGGGCATCCTCTTGGAGGAAAGAATTTCGTGATTAATCCGAAAAGCCTATGTCAAGCATGCTCGATTGGAAAGACTACTCTCAAACCAATTCGTGTGAAACCTACGACATTGGTTTCCCAATTCCTTGAAAGAATTCAAGGAGATATTTGTGGACCTATCCAACCAACATGCGGACCATTTAAATATTTCATGGTTTTGGTTGATGCATCGACAAGATGGTCACACGTAGCTTTGTTGTCCACAAGAAACGCAGCGTTTCCAAAACTCCTAGCCCAGATCATTAAATTGAGGGCTCATCATCCGGATTATCCGATAAAGTCTATTAGACTTGATAATGCCGCGGAGTTTACATCGAAAACTTTCGATGACTATTGCATGACTTTGGGAATTAATCTTGAACACCCAGTTGCGTATGTTCATACCCAAAATGGCCTTGCAGAAGCTTTCATTAAGCGATTGCAAATGATTGGTAGAACTTTGGTTATGCGCACCAAACTTCCTATTTCTGCTTGGGGCTATGCCATTTTGCATGCTGCTGCGTTGGTCCGTCTGAGGCCCATGGCCACCCAACCACTATCTGCGTACCAGTTGGTAACTGAATATGAGCCCGATGTCTCACATTTACGCGTGTTTGGGTGTTTAGTCAATGTTCCAATTGAGCCGCCTAAGCGTTCCAAATTTGGACCTCAGAAACGACGGGGCATATATGTCGGTTATGAATCCCCGTCCATAATACGCTATTTAGAGCCCTTGACA
This sequence comes from Primula veris, assembly GCA_963682055.1. NCBI lineage: Eukaryota > Viridiplantae > Streptophyta > Magnoliopsida > Ericales > Primulaceae > Primula > Primula veris. The sequence continues at coordinate 13,683,334 of OY821745.1, read as the reverse complement.
GGCGATCTCTTTACCGCTAGACATGCGGATTGTGACTTTGATGAGACACTTCCCGTCGTTAGGGGGAGAAATGCACGTTAACGTTGATAAGGAACGACGCGAATTAATGTGGCATGCACCCACTGTCTCATCTAGATCCCCCAACTGCACATAGTGATAAGGAAGTGCAGAGAATCCTAGCTCTGCAAAATGTTGCAAATCAAATGCCAGACGCATTTAATGACCTGGCCAATGTCACGAGATCACATATACCTGCTGCAAATGTGCCTGCAAGGATAGACGTTCCTGTGAGACGCCATGTTCCTGTTGAACATGTTGCTCCGGTTATACCCACCGAGCAAAGGACGCTGCCGTCGGCCGTCCAGTCCGCCGCTCTTCCCAAGAAAAGAGGAAGACTGGTTGGTTCCAAGGATGTTCTGCCTCGGAGGAGGAGAAATCATGTTGCATCCGTTTTGCCACACGAGATCATTAAGGATCACGGTGATGTATTAGAGGAGTGTGTTCCAGATGAAACACCAGTTCCTAATCATCCCGATAACCTCGAAATATCTGTCGATTATACTAGTTTAGACGATATTTTGAAGCGAAACGAAACTGTCATCGATGATGTGTTTATATACACAGTGGCCACTGACATTATGAACAATGATGACATGGAACCACGTACCGTTGCTGATTGTCAGCGAAGAACGGACTGGCCTCAATGGAAACAAGCAATCCAGGCTGAATTGGATTCCTTCACGAAACGAAGAGTGTTTGGACCTATCGTTCCAACACCACCCAATGTTAAACCAGTTGGTTATAAATGGGTTTTCGTAAGGAAACGTAATGAGAGTAATGAGATTGTTAGATACAAAGCTCGCCTAGTGGCGCAAGGCTTCTCTCAACGCCCTGGAATTGATTACGAGGAGACGTATTCTCCCGTAATGGACGTTATAACGTTCCGCTACTTAATCAGTTTAGTAGTTTCCGAAAAATTGAATATGCAGCTCATGGATGTGGTCACAGCTTATCTCTACGGGGATCTGGACACAGAGATATATATGAAAGTCCCTGATGGACTTAAGTTGCCTGAATCAAGTAGTTTCCGGCCACGGAACACATTCTCGATTAGACTGAGACGATCACTATATGGATTGAAACAATCCGGACGGATGTGGTATAACCGTCTGAGTGAATACTTGATCGGCTTGGGATATGTTAATAATGAACTATGCCCATGCGTGTTCATAAAGAAATCCACTTCAGGATATGCGATTATCGCAGTCTATGTAGATGATATGAATCTCATAGGAACCTCGAAAGAGGTGTTTGAAACTGCTGAAATCCTGAAGAAGGAATTCGAGATGAAAGATCTTGGGAAGACACGGTATTGCCTCGGCCTGCAGATCGAGCACCGTAAAGATGGAATTTTAGTCCATCAAGAAAGCTACACCCAAAAGGTGTTCAGGCGCTTTAGTCATGGTGACGCTAAGCCGTCCTCTACTCCCATGGTCGTCCGCTCTCTAGACATTCATAAGGACCCCTTCCGTCCAAAGGAGGACGATGAAGAGATATTGAGCCCTGAGTGTTCATATCTGGGTGCAATAGGCGCACTATTGTACTTGGCCCAATGTACTAGACCGAACATCTCGTTTGCTGTGAATTGTCTAGCTCGACACAGCACCGCGCCAACACGCCGCCACTGGACTGGTATAAAAGACATTTTCCGTTACCTTAGAGGTACTACGGACATGGCCTTATTCTATCCCTTTGCGCCGAGTGGATCTAGCTCCATTGATCCTCGAAATAACGCAACCCTTGTCGGTTACGCCGATGCGGGTTACTTATCAGACCCGCACAAGGGACGTTCCCAATCTGGTTATGTCTTTACCATTGGAAACACGGCGATATCGTGGAGGTCTCGTAAACAGACCTTGGTGGCTACTTCGACGAACCACTCTGAGCTACTCGCGCTCTATGAGGCGACTAGAGAGTGTGTATGGCTTCGAGCAGTTATTGGCCATATTCGAAGTACGTGTGATCTACCTTATGATCCTGATGAACCAGTTGTTATTTATGAGGACAACACCGCTGTTATTGATCAAGCGAAACATGGTTACATCAAAGGTGATGCCACTAAACATATCTCGCCAAAGTTGTTCTTTACACATGAACAACAAGCGCTTCAAAGGATTGAAGTGAAGCATATTGGATCCAAGAACAATCATGCAGACTTGTTCACCAAGTCACTGCCAAAATATTCGTCCCAAAAACATGTTAGAGCGATCGGACTTAGGAAGCTCTCTGAGCTTTCCTAAACGACATGTTTCCATGCATCCTGTTGTGTGCAAGTGAGGGGGAGCATCCTGACGTATGTTTATCACCCTGTTGTGTGTATCCTCACATATGCTTAGCACCCTGTTGCGTGCAAGTTCTCACTAGTTATTATTCCCGCACCCAGTTGTGTGCATGTGGGGGAGCATCCTGATGAATGCTTATGTACGTTTTTTGTCCTTAGTTCAAGGGTTTGTCCCACTAGGTTTACCTTGACAAGGTTTTTAGCGAGACACATTTCTAATCCCGTTCTCACTTATGATTGCCGAAATCAGGGGGAGTATCCAGTTGTATACTTCTAACCATCGTGCACTCTTTTGTCCTTCGATTAGAGTTTTGTCCCACAGGGTTTTCTCTAACAAGGTTTTAATGAGGCACACCGTGTATGGTTATTTCTTCCGGTCTTACTGACAGTTATGCACTCTTTTGTCCTTCGACCAAGTTTTTTCCCACTGGGTTTTCTTGGCAAGGTTTTGATGAGGCACATATTTTCTAGTCAGTTCATTCACGCACTCAATGGCGTTTCGGCCCACTCCATTCGGCAACACCTTTTTTTTGTCCTATGATCTGGTTTTTGCCCCACATCGGGTTTTCCAGGCTTGAGGTTTTATGTGTTGACAATAGCGAATGCGACTCAACAACTCATCAGAGTCTATGAAGACGAGGAAGCTTGCAGTATGTTTGGACACCCAAGGGGGAGTGTTGTGATACACTGTATGTGGTTGTCCATATTCATGTATCGGTTACATACATTGTGTATAACCTTTGAGTTTATGACTTATGGCTTTCTAGCTTCTCGCATATACATGTATCTTGTTCCACCCCTCCACTATATAAAGGGGTTGAACTCTTCATAGTTGAACACACATATTCATACTTGAATAAGACGACTTTACTTTCTCTCCATACATATCTTACTATGTCGATACTTTGCTAATAGTTGTCACACAACACTTATATAATTATAACTAATATATAAAACAAAAATGATTGTAGCTCATATGGTAGAGTGCTTACATTGTATGTTAGATGTATAAGGTTTGATTCTCATCAGTTGCATTTGATATAAATTAATTTAGATTTTTATATAAAATATAAATTAATTAAAAAATCGGGTCGGGTCGGGACACCCGACGAAATCGAAATTGTCACCCGATCCCGATCCCGATCCCGAAGTTTGTCGGGTCGAGACAAAACCCGATATTTTCGGGTCGGAACTATTTTCGGGTCGGGTGCGCGGCGGGACACGGGTCAGGTCGGGATTTCAGGATTTTTTCCCGGCCCTAATTGCAATTAAACAAGCCTTACAACTCAATGTTTCTTTTTTAAATCTTATTAAAGAGGATCAAGAGATTTCATAACCTATTCCTTTAACAATACTCAAACCATGTACCTAAGCTATTCCTAGCGGATTGTAGTACCCGTTAGCCCACTAGGAATACAACTCAATGTTCCCATACTCGCCTTAAGCAACAATACCAAACCCCTATTCCTTACTTTAGTCCCCATAACACATTAAAAACAAAATATACGACAAATCCTACTAGTTCCAAAATTCCCAAATTCAACCAAAATCGTAAAAGATGCAAAAAAAAGGCCCTTAATAACTTGATCAAAAAGAAAATAGACCGCACTTACTTCCAACGTTGTTGAGGAAGAAAACACCCAACTCGGTGGAGGCCAAAACATTTTCGAATAACCTGGACAATCACCCAAAAAACCAATGCTACCATTCGCTAAATCAAACACACCGACTCCACGACTCTTCACCGCTCCCTCTTCCTCTTCCTCCCTACTCGAATAAAAAGTGCGATCCGCAAAAATGATACAATTCCCTTTACAGCCATCGAAATCCGAGGCTGGGGATGAAAATGTGCTATAATCACCCAAAAACAGCATCTTATCCCCCAAATCCTTCACCTCTTCCCACTTCTTCATTCCCCAATCTAGCCTAAAGACCTTGAACCGAACAGTCCTCTCACTCAAATAACAATCAAATTCCTCGTAAAACTCCACTTCCTCCTCGAACCCTGCGTCATCCTCAGGTCCCACACTCAAAAACGTATCTACCAACAACAATTCATCACCCGACACCACCATTGTTTTCTTATCCCCTCCAAAAACTGGTTCAGCTACCATTTCCACTACAGGGGCAAACGATTTCGATGGGTCCAAATTCACAACCACGGTCCTTCCTGTGTTATCTACTGCGTAAAAAAGCCCGTTACACAACGCCACGTCATCGTACGGGGACTTTAAATCCTCGATAATGGTCCATTTTTTATCCCCTACTTTAAACATAACTAACTTACCAGACACATGAATTGTTAGAAGCACATACCCGATACGCGGATCGAAGAAAAGAGCCACCTTTTCCATGTACAAATTCCCCGCATCGCTTATTGAGCTCGCAAAGGGTCGGTAGTTGATGTAGCGGAGGATATACTCAAACCCCAATTCGGAAATCCTGATAGGCATCAAATCTAGTGTCTTGGGGAAACCCATAGACAAATTAAGGCGGGGCTGTACCGAATTCTCGTTCCCCAAACCCGATTCAGAAATGCAAACTGATGTCGAAATGTCCTGTTTGGAGCTCGATTCGCAAACCCCAAACTCCGTCGAATCTGTGGCTTTTCGGGGACCTGAATTAGAATCAAAATGGCATCTTACGAGGTGGATCGGTGTCGGATTCTCATATTCTGAACCGGAGACAGAAACGCCGATTATTGCCGATTTCTCCTGTCTCTCACCTGATTCGGAAACCTCAGTTTCCATTAAATCTAGCGCCTTTTCACCCTTTTCCAAACCCGAATCCGGATCAAAATGGGATTTTACAAAATGGGTCAGCGTCGGATTCTCACATCCTGAACCGGATACAGAAACGCCAACAATAGTCGAATTTTCCTCTCTTTCACTCGCTTCAGAAACCCCAGTTTCCACCAAATCCACCGCTTTTTCACCCTTTCTAGAACCTAAACTAGGATCAAATTGTAATTTCCCAAAATGGGTCGGTGTCGAATTTTGACAATCAGGTCTAGAACGAGAACCCCCAATTCGATCCGATCCGATTGGTTTTGATTTATCAAAACCCAGATTAAAACCGATATTAAGATCAAATTGTGAGCTAGTAAGGGGATTAACAAGATGAGTAAACCCAGGACTATCCTGCTCAACTTTCACAACCCACGATCGGGATGGAAATAAAGGCGAAGAGAGAGATAAAACAGTGCGTTTCGATAAATAGAATCCCCAAGAGGTTTCTGAGATGCCGTTGTTGGGAAGGATCGAAAGGCGATGTGAAGGGGGAGGAGGGAGGGATGTGCGCCAGGTGAAGCATACGGAACGGAAGCGGATTTGATCGAAGTGGGTTTTGAGGGTTTTGCCTATTAGGGTTAGGAGGTCGGTTGGGAGCTGGGACCAGTCCGCCATTGCGCGCTCTCTCTCTCTCCCTGTGTGTGTGTTTTTGTGAGAGAGATTGATCAACAGAATAACCGCTGGATTTTCCACCGCAATTGTTTCCGTCTAAATTCTATTGAAATTAAAATCTATTACTTATTTAAATTAAACAAATTCAATGCATATATGAATAAACGTTGTTCATAATTTAAATAAAATATTTTAAGATGAAAAATATCAAAAATTAACTAAAAGTCACAAAAATTAACTAAAAGTCACAAAAATGAATAAGTTCGTGAAAGTTTAAAAACATTAGTGATTAAAATTACAATTATTTTGAAAAATATGAAAAATATCAAAAATTAACTAAAAGTCACAAAAATTAATTAAAAGTCACAAAAATGAATAAGTTCGTGAAAGTTTAAAAACATTAGTGATTAAAATTACAATTATTTTGACGGAAAAAAAGCTAAAAGTTCGTCTACTTTTCTGAAAGGAACTTCGTCAACATGTATAGAAAACTTAACCTAAACACATATTTTATTTCATATACGTCACTTATAATAACTTATAATTTTTCAACATATAAACTCATAAAATTATAAGTATAGAAGATATTATTGAATTTTTTTAGCTTTTTCAAATTTTCTTAGGTTTTTAGATTTTTCAGAATTTTTTGTTTTATTTTTTCCATTTTTTTGTTATTTTTTAGATTTTTTCCTATTTATTTATATTTTTATTGGTTAATTAGATTTTAGCTTTTTCAAATTTTCTTGGGTTTTTTAGATTTGTCAGAATATTTTGTTTTATTTTTTCCATTTTTTTGTTATTTTTTAGATTTTTTCCTATTTATTTATATTTTTATTGGTTAATTAGATTTTAGCTTTTTCAAAATTTCTTGGGTTTTTTAGATTTTTCGGATTTTTTTTTTTCCATTTTTGTTATTTTTTAGAATTTTTCATGTTTTTTTCTTTTTTTTATTGGTTAGTAGATAGAATTTAACTAATTATTAAATAATTTTGAAAGAATAGACCTATAATTAATAATAGTTATAATACTAGTATTAGAAATAATATAGAGAGAGAGGCTCCGTAAACCGTTTACAACTTTATTTGCGGGGTAATCGTTTTCCCCAATTTTACTGGATATGTGAGAAAAGTTTTCCCAAAAAAAATATTTTACGTTAAACCAATCACCCGAAAAATCTATTTTACCCGTAAATGTTTGTTTACCCCAATTTTACAACAAAACAAACAGAGCCTATATTTTTTTTAGACGCATTAAGTCTGACTCACGGTTTGATGGTTAAAATACCAAATTGTTTCTGCGTTTGAAATCTGAAAAATTCACAGAGACCAATCGATTGGACACGGCCGATCGATCGTCTAAACTCTCTAAAAAAATTTCCACGGACCGATCGATCGATTTTCCTGTCCAATCGATAAGCATGTGGAAAATTTCCAGACATATATACATACGTACATTCATGTACACATATTTACATAAATATCTCTATATTACTCTAAATTCGCCCATTTTTCATCAGAAACAGTTAAATCTTCAACAAAATCACTATTTTTTGTTAAAATTCTCCATTTTCATCACTCTAACACATATATTACACATCAATTCAACCCCAAATCCATTGATTTTTCTCAAATCAATTCGGATTTTTTTTAAAAAAAAACCCTAATTTCTCAAATTCAATCCAAATGGTTCGTAAGGCAAGCTCTTCTCAAGAAATCGGCTCATCCGCTCCTCGTTCGGGTAATATTTCTAAATCTATATCCGAAAATTCTATCACTAATAGGAATATCGTAAAGCGTGTTTCTATTAACATGTCATTTCTCGATAAATTTCCTCTCATTCAAGAGAATATAACATTTCAAAATTGGGATTATTTGATTTTTTTAGATAATGATATATATGTTGAGGAAACGTATCAATTTTATGAAAATCTCATAGTTGACACAAATAACGATGGTGTCTTTGAACTTAAATCCAAGGTTAACAAAAAACATATTGTGTTAACCATCGCTCAACTTTGTGACCTTTTAGGATTAGATCAATGTGGCATTTCAAAATTGAAAGAGGTTACGAATATCTATAATGTAGGTAAATTTATTGAGGTTAGTCAAGCCGTTTTTCACCCTCAACATGTCGGAGAACCAAAAGCGAATGGTCTCCATTTTCAAAACAAAATTACTTTCTTTATTCCCACGAAAGTAATTTTTTCCCATAGCTCAAATTTTAGTGATGTTTTGGAAGAAAACATTGTTGTTTTTGCTTGTATGCAAAGACAAATAAAATTAGATATCGCCACACTAATTTTTAAGAAAATGATGTATGCAAAAAATAAAAATAAAACACTCTCTTCCGTATGGCTCTCTTATTAGCGGTATTCTTTACTATTTCAAAATTCCCACAAAACGCAAAACTCTCGAGTTTACGATTGAGATTTCATCTAGTAATCTTTCTCAAATGAAAATTTATGATAAAGATAATGGGATTCGAACTTGGTATGGACGCCAAGTTATGGAAAAATGGTATAAACCACTCCCTCTTCATTTAGAGCCATATGTAGGTGTTAAAGTCGATGTTTTTGTTCTGGGTTTGGAACCCGATGATCTTTTCAATCCTATTTCTTCTTCTGATGCTATTCTTCGTACTTCTTCTGATCATATTCCTCGTACTTCTTTCGATCATATTCCTCCTACCAACCCCATTCACTCGTCTTCGCATAGGGAGAATGGCAAATGAATAGCGGCATCCTCCTCTATTCCGCATCTTCTCCTTTCCTCGTAATCCTCCTTGGGCACCCGCCACCGGAAATTCTCATGCCGACAAAATGACGATGGATTATGAATTTCATCGTATGCAACGTCATTAATACCGTGAATATAGAATTTACAAGGATGAGAATTATGGAGAAATCGATGCGTATAGTGAAGAAGAATATAAGTATTATCGTGCATACTTTCCGAACTATCATCGCCCACTCTATGATGATACCGAGGATGATGCTAATTCGAAACGAAATGACTAGCATTTGTAATTTTTTTATGTTTCGATGTCATTTCTATTTGTTTTTCTTCAAACAATATGTAATTTTATTTTATTTATTTTGCATTGTAATTTGGGATTCGTTGCATTATAATCGTTAATGTTTAATTTTATTTATTATTTTATCTTATCTTTGAAATTCCTATCCGCTGTTCTAGTTGCAGTTTTGCAGTTAGGTTCCAAGTGAGGTTGTAACCACAGGTTGGAACCAAGTGTATAAGGTTCCAAGTAATGTTGGAACTGCAGTTGGAACCAAATGTATTAATGGACAGAACTGTTTTAAAATTAAATGTACTTGAAAATAATTCACACGCACATTTAACAACGGAGTTCACCTAACTAGGCTACGTCTCCGGGGCACTTACCCAGATTATGATATTATAAAAAGCTTACAATATATGACTCAAGTCTTAATGAAAAACTTAGACTCCCTCTAGGTTTTTCTGCCTATCACTATATTGCTCCTACTCTATAACTATCACTTATAAATCAATGGCATCCCACCATTGTTTTCTTTTTAAAGCTCACGTGTATTCTCTCTAGAAAAATAAGTTCTTTATAATTTAGAACACACACATTTTACAAGCTTAGTTATCAACTATATAAAGAGAACAAATCAATCTTCTTTCTTCAAGATCTTTTACGATTGCTTTGACTCTATTTGATTGGCTTCAATCTTTCCAATCAATGCGTGATTCTTCAGCGTGGATTAACTCCAATCATCATTGGTTGATACCTGATTGATAACTAGCTTGATTGTAGGAATTAGTATTTGCATATGACAAGGAAACATATGAAGATAATATCCTTTAGAGATAATATCTTCCCATATATATATGAAACACTTAACTCCATATTTCATTCAATCTTTAAACAAATCATACTGAATATAGATAAGGAATAAAGATTGAAACATGTGATAAGGGCAAGTATAAGAATAGAGATTTATATTTAAAAGGAAACATAACCTTATAAACTAATCTCTTTATATCTTGTAGAAAACATCTTTCCTTAACACATTAATATTCTCAATAAACACATATAAACGTTTAAGACCTTATGAGAATATATCCTACATACTTTAAAACAAATGATTAACATTAAACAAGTAGTAATGTAGAATAATGAAACAAGACAGAATTCTGCTTCGCAGTAGGTTGGAACTCGTGGTTGCAACTGAGGTTGCAACATTGCTTGAAACCTGTCAACACAGGTTGTAACTGAGGTTGCAACTAGTACTTGAAACCTAATACTACTAACTTAGTAGGTTGTAACTGAGGTTGCAACTGGTACTTGGAAACCTGTCAATCCTGTCTTAGTTCTTAATAACAGTTAGGATTTATTTAGTAAAAACCAATAGACAATCAACAATACTTAGACCAGAAATCTGGTCCTAACAATCTTGAATGGTTTGTTCGTATAATTATGTTGTTGTTATTACGTGTTATTATTGTAGTGTTTGTCAAATGTTATTATTGTGGTATTAGATGTAAATTATTGGGTTGATCATTTTGTTAATTTTATTTGTGGCGATGCTCCAATTTTAAGCAAAATTATGGCGAATTTTTCATTTACATGTATGGCGTTTAAATAATACTTGAAAATGATAATTTTTTATTTACATTAATAGAGTTTTACGACCATTGCAACATTTACAAAATTCAACATTTCATTTACATAAAAAATGAATCACATAAATTTACAGTAACTCATTTGCTTCTTTTTGAACGACTAAAGTCCTTAAAGTACGACATAAGAAGTTGCTTTCCCACCGATGTCAATCTGTCAGATGACGGCTCAGTCGACTCATCTATATCATTAAGCTTTCACCGACGTCTATGTCTAACATGCGATTTTGGTGGCGGAGCATGCTCGTATGAAAGGGGTGACAGTCTTCGTAACCAAGGGTTGTTTGCAGAAGTCTGACTGAACAGATGCTCATAAGACCCAACTGACTGCCTATGACCGTAAAGGGTATGGTAAGCGATCTCTATATCCATTTGAATATTCTCAAATCCCACGGAAGCAGCACGACAATGACCACTGGTATCTATATCACTATCCTCGTATCTATTCGTACGTCCTCCTCCACTTGTACGTCTACTCCCAGTACGACCACTGCTGCTAAACTCACCTTTACATCTACCTCTGTCCGTATCTACCTCCAGTACTCGCAGTACATGTGTAACTTCTCGGCATATCCTCGTAACTGCGATCCCACGATCATCGTAATCGTCATAATCAGGGTCATTGTCATCCTGGTTATCGTCCTCCAATGGTTCATCACTCGACCTTTTTGGATCAATGCCAATTCAGCCATACCAGTGGCTAAATATTGCACCTCATGTTTAACTTTGAGCTGTTTAAAAGTTTTGTAACTATGACGTAGCAAATGTTTCTGCAAAAACATAAATTAATTAATAAAATATAGTAATAAATTTTTGAAAAATAAATCATACTAAGATTACGCAAGAAACAGTTGGCATTAAGATAAATTCAGCCAATTAAACAGATAACACATTCCTTTTTCAAAACAGATTCATCCAAAATTTGAAAATACAAACGTTGAAGCTTATTAAGGAAATTTGACCTGATTCAAGATAAAGAACAATTAAACAGATATCTAACTTTTAGGAGAAAAAAAATCTAGCTATTTACTCAAGAAAAAAATGTTTATCAAAGAATAACTCTAATAAAGATTAAATTTGGGGAGCTTAAATTGAGCATATCCGTTTTTATCTCTACACAAAAACTAGTTTGATGACCTCATCAAGGAAAGAGTATAAGTGATGTCAAAATTTTACAAGACTTTGTCTTGACAGTTATAATATAGACTGAGGTTTCAACTGATGTTTCAACTGAGCTTGCAACCAGTATTTTTAACACAAGGTTTCAACTGATGTTGCAACTGAACTTCCAACCAACTATTGAGAGTGTGAGGTTTCAACTGATGTTGCAACTGAACTTGCAACCATCATAAAAAATTGCACTTTGTGCTTGCAACTCTATTACCAGAGAGGTTTTTAAGGACAAGTTACCTCACATCTGTTTTTGAGGCACCAAAAAAGCGGCTTTTTCAAGACAAAAACATCATAGCTCAAAATAAGACTTTAACCTTAGAAATAAAACTTATTAAAGGTACTCAATACAGACATATTTAGCAAAAGCATTCAATTAGATTGATAATGACATACCCCTATGTCACTTCTTAATGATTCAAACTTGTTTGTATCAAGGGGCTTTGTGAAAATATCTGCTAATTGTCTTTCAGTTGAAACATGTTCTAAAATTAAGCTCTTTTCTTCAACTAGTTCTCTAATAAAATGATGCCTTAGATCAATATGTTTGGTTCTGGAATGTTGAACTGGATTTTTAGCTAAATCTATAGCACTTTTGTTATCACAAAACAGAGTTAATATCTCTTGTTTAACATTATAATCAGTTAACATTTGTTTCATCCAAATTAGTTGAGTGCATCCACTTCCAGCTGCAACATATTCTGCCTCAGCAGTAGATAAAGATATGCAATTTTGCTTTTTACTGAACCAAGAAACAAGATTGTTTCCAAAATAAAAACAACCACCAGAAGTACTCTTTCTATCATCTATGTTTCCTGCCCAATCTGCATCACAGTAGCCACTAAGAAAATGGTTTGTATCTTTAGAAAACCATAGGCCTAGATGAGGTGTTCCTTTTACATACCTTAGAATTCTTTTGACAGCTAGAAGATGAGGTTCTAAAGGATTTGCTTGATATCTGGCACAAACTCCTACACTTAAGCACAGGTCTGGTCTACTAGCAGTTAAATACAGCAAACTTCCAATCATGGATCTATAAAGACTGGGACAAACACTTTTTCCTTTATCATTTTTAGACAGTTTAAGAGTAGTACTCATAGGAGTTCTCTTTTCTTTACTCTCACTTAGACCAAACTTCTTAACAAGATTGTCTGCATACTTGCTTTGACATAGAAAAATCCCTTTCTCATTCTGTTTAACTTGCAATCCTAGAAAGTAAGTCAATTCACCTCCACCACTCATTTCAAACTCATTTTTCATATCAGAAATGAATTCTTCTATCATATTATTAGAAGATGAGCCAAACACAATGTCATCAACATATATTTGAGCAACAATTATATCCTTTGTAGTTTTCTTTGTAAACAGAGTTTTATCAACTCCCCCTCTTTTAAAACCTTTTTCAAGCAAAAACTTGGTTAATCTATCATACCAAGCTCTAGGGGCTTGCTTAAGACCATACAAGGCCTTTTTCAGCAAATAAACATGTTCAGGAAAGTTAGGATCTTCAAATCCCTTAGGTTGACTGACATAAACCTCTTCATTAATCACACCATTAAGAAAAGCACTCTTTATGTCAAGTTGAAACAATTTAAAATCATACAGACATGCAAGAGATACTAGCATTCTAATGGATTCAATTCTAGCTACAGGAGCAAAGGTTTCATCAAAGTCAATTCCCTCAATTTGTGTATAACCCTAAGCTACCAACCTAGCTTTATTCCTGATGATCACTCCATCCTCATCACTTTTATTTCTAAAAATCCATTTAGTCCCTATAACATTTTTATTAGAAGGTCTGGGTACTAAAGTCCATACATCATTTCTCTCAAATTGAGCCAATTCATCCTGCATAGCTAAAATCCATTCACTATCTTCTAGAGCTTCTTTTATATTCTTAGGTTCTAACTGAGAGATATAACAAGCAAAGTGAATAACATTATTTCTTTTACCTCTGGTTTTCATACCTGAAGTAACTTCTCCTATGACATTGTCAAGAGAATGATTTTTCTGAGTCCTTACATAGCGAGGCCTGCTAGTTGACTGAGCATGAGAACTTTCTTCTTCTTCTTCAGATTCAGCAGCATTCTGGGTTTCAACTGTGGTTCCAACCTCAGTTGTAACCTCAGTTGCAACTGGACTTCCAACCACTCTGGGACTTCCAGTTTGTTGAGTTTCTTCTTTCTCTTTTTCTGTAGTCTCAGCCTGTTCATCATCACCTGTAATCTCATCAACAGTTTTTAGGTCATCAAATAACACATTATAAGATTCCATAACACAGTTTGTTCTTTGATTGAAGACTCTAAATGCTCTACTATTCTGAGCATAACCAAGAAAAATCCCTTTATCACTTTTAGAGTCAAATTTACCAAGATGCTCTCTATCTCTGAGAATGTAGCAAACACATCCAAAAACTTGAAAATACTTTACATTGGGTTTTCTACCTTTCCATATTTCATAAGCTGTCATGGAAGTACCTTTAGTAATATACACTCTATTAACTATATGACAGGCAGTATTAACAGCTTCAGCCCAAAATCTATTGGCAAGTTTCTTAGAGTTAAGCATTACTCTAGCCATTTCCTGAATGATTCTATTTTTCCTTTCAACTATGCCATTTTGCTGTGGAGTCTTAGGAGCAGAGAACTCATGACATATTCCTAAGGAGTTGCAGAATTCTTTAAACCTGATATTTTCAAATTCAGTTCCATGATCACTTCTAATCCTAGCAATATTACCACTAGTGGAACCTTTTTCAAGTTGCAGTTTTAAGCACAGAGTTTTGAATAGTTCAAAAGTTTCAGACTTATCCTTTAAGAACACTACCCAAGAGTATCTGGAGAAATCATCTACAACTACTAGAATGTACTTCTTACCACCTATACTGGCAGTTTGCATAGGACCCATCAAGTCAATGTGAAGAAGTTCTAAGACTCTCTTAGTGTAGATTAGACTAGTACTTTTGTGAATACTTTTGGTTTGTTTGCCTATAGCACAATCACCACAGACACTTTGAGTTTTAGCACTAAGTTTAGGAATTCCTCTTATCAATTCCTTTTTAACAAGCTTATCTAAAGTTTTGTAATTCACATGCCCAAGCCTTTTATGCCAAATATCTACATTATTAGTAATGGCTTGATTACACCTACTTTGAGGCAATTCTTTTTCAGCTTTTTCAAACACATAGCAACTGTTGGTTGATCTAACTCCAGTCATGATTAAATCATTGTTAAGATTAGTAATTAAACACCTTTCTTTGTCAAATTTAACAGTCATTTCATTATCACAGAGTTGACTGATACTAATAAGATTAGCTTTTAAACCATCTACAAGAAAAACATCCTCAATATTAGGCATTCCAGGTTTGTTTAAAGTACCTTTACCAATAATTTTACCTGTATCTCCACCTCCAAACACAACAGTGTTACCTGTAAGAATGGTGACATTTTTTAGGAGACTTGCAGTACCTGTCATATGCTTAGAGCATCCACTGTCAAAATACCAATCATTAGAAGTAACAGCATTCAAAGAGTTAATAACAGCTTTGTTGTTAGCAATTAAGATAGCTTTTTCTTTAACTTTCCAGACCCAGTTCAAATTTTTATTAATAGAAGCTAACCAGGTTTTCTGAGAAATATACCTTCTGTTTCTTTTCAAATAACACTCGATTTCAGAATGACCAGGTTTCTTGCAGAAATTACACAACTTCAACCTAAAGTTACTTTTATCTCTAAAAATATTCAGTTTATTCATGGTTGCAACTTTGGTTGTAACTGAGCTTCCAACCTTCTTTACATAAACCTGAGTTTTATTCCTGGTTGCAACTCTGGTTGCAACTGAGCTTCTAACCTTGTGGTCAAAATCATGAGTTTTAGCTTTAGCAACAGCTTCAATAAAAGTAGTTTTCCCTGTACTCTTACCACCATAGTAACCTAGACCACTGATATCTTTGGAGCCTCTAGAATATGACAGCATGTCATCTAATTTATCTGAAGCAGAAACATTCAGCAATTTTATTATCTTTTTAGTTTCAGTAAGTTCAGCCAGTTGTAATTTAAGCTTCTCAGTAAGACTTTTAACCTCATCCTTTAGATCAACATTCAGTTTGCTTATGATCAAGGATTGTTTACTCAGACATTTATACTTTTCATACAGAACAAGGTATTGCTTAGTAATGTTTTCATCAGAAGGCTCTTCCTCATCACTGCTATATGTTTCACAGGTAGTTGTAACTGGGGTTGAAACCTGCTCACAGTCACTTTCATAAGTAGGTTCTTTTTCAGTGATTATTCCCATGAAATTAACAAAATTGGAACCATCCTCTTCATCACTGTTACTCTCAGAATCACTATCACTATGAGTGGTTATATAAGCATTTTTGTTTCTTTTTAAAGTGTTTGCACACTCAGCCTGAATATGACCAAAACCTCTACATTCTCTACACTGAATCTCTTTAGGTTTGTATTCTTTGTTATCCTTTTCTTTGGAATTCCACTTTCCTGTAGAGTTATTATTGAACCTAGACTCTGTCTTAAACTGGTTATCCTTTTTCTGAAAGTTTTTAGATGAACCAGTATCATCCTCCTTTTTCTTATAAAATTTCTTGTACACCTTTTTTGCAAAGAAAGCTAGTTGTTCTTCATCACTCATTTTATCACAGGCATTAGATTCAGATTTCTTAGCTTGAAATGCTATTCCCTTTTCTGGTCTTTTATGTTTGAAGAATTTCAGTTCATGAGTACTTAGATTTCCTATGAGTTCTTCAAGTTTAAGATTATCTAAGTCAGTTGATTCTTCAATAGCTGTGACCTTAATTTCAAACCTTTCTGGGAGTGACCTAAGAGTTTTCTTAACAAGTTTAGCATCACTGTATTTTTCACCTAAGGTTCCAGCTTGATGAGCAATGTGGCAGATTCTACCATTAAATTGTTCAATGTTTTCATCTTCCTCCATTCTTAAGTTCTCAAATTGGGTAGTTAACTGTTGAAGTTTGAAAGCTTTTACTTTAGTGGTTCCTTCAAAAGTAACTTGCAAAATATCCCATGCTTCTTTAGCTGTTTCACAATGAGAGATATACCTGAATACGCTGAGAGTTACACCAGCAAAAATCAAGTTTATGGCTGTTGAGTTGGCACTTGATTTTCTATCTTCTTCAGCAGACCATCTGTCTTCTGGTAAGAGAATCAGTTCTCCTTCATTATCCATGGTAGTTGGAGCCTCCCATCCATACATAACAGTCTTCCATGCATGTTCATTCTGCTGTTTGATGAAAGACCTCATTCTAATTTTCCATACTCCATAGTTTACTCCTCCTTCAAGCAATGGAGGTTTGTTGAAGGCGTTTCCTTCCCTCATTAAGTCCATTGTTACTAGAACACAGGATCCACACTAAGTAAGATCTAGTGTGAAGCTCTGATACCAATTGAAATTCCTATCCGCTGTTCTAGTTGCAGTTTTGCAGTTAGGTTCCAAGTGAGGTTGTAACCACAGGTTGGAACCAAGTGTATAAGGTTCCAAGTAATGTTGGAACTGCAGTTGGAACCAAATGTATTAATGGACAGAACTGTTTTAAAATTAAATGTACTTGAAAATAATTCACACGCACATTTAACAACGGAGTTCACCTAACTAGGCTACGTCTCCGGGGCACTTACCCAGATTATGATATTATAAAAAGCTTACAATATATGACTCAAGTCTTAATGAAAAACTTAGACTCCCTCTAGGTTTTTCTGCCTATCACTATATTGCTCCTACTCTATAACTATCACTTATAAATCAATGGCATCCCACCATTGTTTTCTTTTTAAAGCTCACGTGTATTCTCTCTAGAAAAATAAGTTCTTTATAATTTAGAACACACACATTTTACAAGCTTAGTTATCAACTATATAAAGAGAACAAATCAATCTTCTTTCTTCAAGATCTTTTACGATTGCTTTGACTCTATTTGATTGGCTTCAATCTTTCCAATCAATGCGTGATTCTTCAGCGTGGATTAACTCCAATCATCATTGGTTGATACCTGATTGATAACTAGCTTGATTGTAGGAATTAGTATTTGCATATGACAAGGAAACATATGAAGATAATATCCTTTAGAGATAATATCTTCCCATATATATATGAAACACTTAACTCCATATTTCATTCAATCTTTAAACAAATCATACTGAATATAGATAAGGAATAAAGATTGAAACATGTGATAAGGGCAAGTATAAGAATAGAGATTTATATTTAAAAGGAAACATAACCTTATAAACTAATCTCTTTATATCTTGTAGAAAACATCTTTCCTTAACACATTAATATTCTCAATAAACACATATAAACGTTTAAGACCTTATGAGAATATATCCTACATACTTTAAAACAAATGATTAACATTAAACAAGTAGTAATGTAGAATAATGAAACAAGACAGAATTCTGCTTCGCAGTAGGTTGGAACTCGTGGTTGCAACTGAGGTTGCAACATTGCTTGAAACTTGTCAACACAGGTTGTAACTGAGGTTGCAACTAGTACTTGAAACCTAATACTACTAACTTAGTAGGTTGTAACTGAGGTTGCAACTGGTACTTGGAAACCTGTCAATCATGTCTTAGTTCTTAATAACAGTTAGGATTTATTTAGTAAAAACCAATAGACAATCAACAATACTTAGACCAGAAATCTGGTCCTAACAATCTTGAATGGTTTGTTCGAATAATTATGTTGTTGTTATTACGTGTTATTATTGTAGTGTTTGTCAAATGTTATTATTGTGGTATTAGATGTAAATTATTGGGTTGATCATTTTGTTAATTTTATTTGTGGCGATGCTCCAATTTTAAGCAAAATTATGGCGAATTTTTCATTTACATGTATGGCGTTTAAATAATACTTGAAAATGATAATTTTTTATTTACATTACTAGAGTTTTACGACCATTGCAACATTTACAAAATTCAACATTTCATTTACATAAAAAATGAATCACATAAATTTACAGTAACTCATTTGCTTCTTTTTGAACGACTAAAGTCCTTAAAGTACGACATAAGAAGTTGCTTTCCCACCGATGTCAATCTGTCAGATGACGGCTCAGTCGACTCATCTATATCATTAAGCTTTCACCGACGTCTATGTCTAACATGCGATTTTGGTGGCGGAGCATGCTCGTATGAAAGGGGTGACAGTCTTCGTAACCAAGGGTTGTTTGCAGAAGTCTGACTGAACAGATGCTCATAAGACCCAACTGACTGCCTATGACCGTAAAGGGTATGGTAAGCGATCTCTATATCCATTTGAATATTCTCAAATCCCACGGAAGCAGCACGACAATGACCACTGGTATCTATATCACTATCCTCGTATCTATTCGTACGTCCTCCTCCACTTGTACGTCTACTCCCAGTACGACCACTGCTGCTAAACTCACCTTTACATCTACCTCTGTCCGTATCTACCTCCAGTACTCGCAGTACATGTGTAACTTCTCGGCATATCCTCGTAACTGCGATCCCACGATCATCGTAATCGTCATAATCAGGGTCATTGTCATCCTGGTTATCGTCCTCCAATGGTTCATCACTCGACCTTTTTGGATCAATGCCAATTCAGCCATACCAGTGGCTAAATATTGCACCTCATGTTTAACTTTGAGCTGTTTAAAAGTTTTGTAACTATGACGTAGCAAATGTTTCTGCAAAAACATAAATTAATTAATAAAATATAGTAATAATTTTTTTTTTGAAATAAGCAATGGTGCTAGTTTACTAAATTAGTTTTTTACCATTTTAGTAATCAAACCCGCAGTCACACGAATACCGTGTTCCGGCACTTCGAGAAGAGGTGGGTTTATGAGAAGGCGTGTCTGAACTCTGTACCATTGTAGGTAATCCGGTGACGTTCACGTACCGAATTCGCCGTTATTAAGTCGGTGGTGGCAATCATTCCACTGGGTTATAAACCTGGAATTCCAAATCTTCGTAGGCACAACCTATATAAACTCAAACTGCCTCATAATTCTCCACGCGATATGCCACTCAATCTTCTCGTTGTATATGAGCGGAACAGACGAATGCCACATATATTTACCCCATGTACAATATTTAGGATGAGTATTGATGTCCCCGTATGTCTGCCAGTCTATCTGTTATTCAAAAAAAATCATTATGTATGCAATCATATACAACATATAAGTAACAATAATACGTAGTAAAAAAAAAGACTTTTACCTGTTCAGGCGTTAACTGGTCAAACATGTCTCGTATAAAAACCACATTATGCCGTACCACATGTTGATCAGAGTGTGTCAATTTTTTCCACTTATAATAATACAAGTATAGTAGATAAACAATAAATATGACTGTAATTTGAGAATCGAGAATTAAGAAGTGAATAATATAGAGATTTAAACTATATAATATAGAGAATCGAGATTTAAACTATATAATATAGAGAATCGAGAATTAAGAAGTGAATAAAGAAATACATTTACCCGATCTATGTGATTTGGAATTAATCGGAGTTAAAAACCTATCAAGTGGTTGTAATTTGAGAGAATTTGAGAGAATGTTTAAGAAGAATGAGAGTTTTGGAAAGTGAATGTTTTGGTAGGTTAACAAGGCAAATTTATAGTACTCAGCCGATCGATCAGCCTGTGGAAAATTTTCCAGAGAGCTTGGCCGATCGATCGGCCTCTGTAAAATTTTCAAATTTCAAACGTGGGGGTAATTTGGTAATTTCACAGTCAAACTGTAAGTTAGATTTACGAACCGTAAGTTAAATTTACGGTTTGACTTTTGAGCATGGAAATAGATAAATTGCAGTGGAAAATTCCAGCCTCCTAACCTTATTAGATGATGTTTTATGGTCCCCCGCTACCAAATTTAGCTTTTTACAAATACATACGTATTTACTTAAATTTTATTAAATTAATGTGCTATTTTTGTAACTTTTCAACTCTTTTATGTTTGATTTGTTACATAAATAAATACATGTATTTATCTCTTGAATATTTGTGCTAATTAGTTAAATTAGGTACAAATATATCTTTTATTATGCGACATATTTTTTTAAGTATTTTTTTATTTTTTTATATATCAACCTTTAGTTAGGAATAATCTATTTATAATAATATTTTCTTCCGGTCCCGAGCTTATTCCTGTAAAAAGGTTCTACTGCACAACTGTACAAGTATGTTTTAAGAGCAACCGCATCAATAACCATTTACTCAAAAGTAACACATTTTATATATTTTAACGAACTGTTTACGTTTACACAAAATTTCAGCTTACTTATTAATTTACTTATAATAACCTATATTATTTATTTTTATTTGTTTATTATCATTTAATAATCATAACAATATTGCAACTAGGGGTGGGTTAGGGTCGGGATCCGACCCGTAAACGCTCAACCAGTATCCCGACCCGATTACTTTTGGGAGAGAAAAAATAATTCCGATCCCGACTCGACAAAAGTCAGGACCAGACTTTTTCGGAACCCAAATTTTCGGGATCCCGTAGGGTCGGGATAGGTTTATTCCGAATCTCCCGACAAATTTTTTTTTATTTTACGACGACGTCATTTTTTATTAACAATTTTCATTTGAGAAGTCTAAACATGTTATTAACACGAAACATAATCTTATTTTAAAAATAATATTCCTAATAAATGAAAAAACAAATTAACATGTAGTAGAAAAAATAGTGTCAAACTACAAATAATGGAGTAGATAAAAAAATTGATACGTTTTTTTATCAGATTATTTTATTATTTAGTTTTATTCACACAAGCAACAATTATCATATTTAATGAGATACATTATCAATATAGTTTTTGTAATCGGAAAATAATAATCATTTATCTTTCTTGAAAATAACAATATAATTTTTTAATTTAAGTATATTTTTTATTTTAATAGTTTCATATATTCAAAACTATAAATATATATTATACTTATATAATTATTACTAATATATAAAACAAAAAAGATTGTATCTCATATGATAGAGTGTTTGCATTGTATGCTAAAGATACAATGTTCGATTCCCATCACTTGCATTTGATATTAATTAATTTATATTTGTATATAAAATATAAATTAATTAAAAAATCGGATTGGGTCGGGACAGCCGACGAAATCAAAATTGTCACCCGATCGCAAAGTTTGTCGAGTCGGGACAAAACCCGACATTTTCGGGTCGGAAAAATTCGGGTCGGGTGCGGTCGGGACACGAGTCGGGTTGGAATTTCAGAATTTTTCCTCGGTCCTAATTGCAACCATAAAAATGTGGATCCTATACAAAAATATGGATCTGATAGTTTATTACTATTATATTTATCTAGGGAATCGTATATAAAAAATGAATTTTGTGTGTTGATTGAAATTTAAGTAATTTATAAGGTTGATTATTCACGTCGCTTGTTATATCTTAATGGTCAAATTTTACAGAAACATATGTTGTGAGTTAGCGAGATACTGTAACACTAGATTGCTACGTTTCACACCAAAATGTTTTGACAGTTATGGTGCACTTTTAACTGCTTTGGTACAATAAATGAATATTCATCCACACAGTAATGTAATCTCTTGGTGCTTTTTTTTATCTATACCAAATATTCTTGTAAATACCTGCCGTCTCAACTAATTGGTGCACTTTTCATTTCCATACGTCCCAAAATTAGTGTTTATTTTTCTTTTTTAGTAATTTTTTTATTTTATATTTTTTGATATATCTCTTATTTTGGTAGTTAGATCATATCAAATTTACAATTGTAATCTCATACATCAAGTACGAAATAGTTTTTAATTGAAAATTTCATTTTTTTTAATAGTTTTTGGTTAATTTTCAAGTGAAATTCGTTGAAATACTTAAACATTAAACTTATTTTGGGATGGAAGGAATCTTATATAATAGTTTACACAATGACTAGGACACTTATTTTCCTTTAAAGTTGTACTAGTTTTATCAAGTAATTATTAAAAATATTGGAAGGTAAGATTTACAAAATTAATATTATTGTTGAAAAATCAAAGAATATATGTTTAGTGTTATGTGTAGTGTTATGTTTTGTACAAGTGGGTTAAATATGCAATTACACATAGTGTGGAATTTACATTATTTGAGTGTGAAACTTGTACCATTTTAATATTGATAAAATACATGTGCACTGCATTCAATTTTCACACGTATCCAATTTAGTGTATTGTACTATCAAATTTATTGATTAATATAGTATCGATCTTGTAAGTAATTTTCACATATGTATATTGTTGTCTAATTGATCGTAAAAACTAAAAATAGCCGGCAAGCAACCTTAGATACATGCTTCATTTTATTCGCTATCTCGTATATTGCGCACCAAACATATACGTATGTAATAATTTTTTTATTGATTACTTTCTGAAGTTCCCGATACACTTTCAAAGAGTAACAATATCGATAAGCACGTGCTGACACTTCCAAACTACCCGTGCTACACATGTGATGTACCAATACTCAAAAAAATTGGGTCAACAACATGCACGAACTTACCCAAAAATAAGTCGTAACCGATTTTTCGGTCTAAAATCAAAAATCCGTCTTACAAATACACTGAAAATCTAGATTTTTTTATAATTAAAACCTTTTTAGCCTACAGATATGATTTTTACAACCTAAATAGTCTGATTGTGCAAACACCAAAACATTTTAAAAATTAAAAATCCAAAAATGAACTTAAAAAAAGAAGTAAAAGTTCCATTAGCAAACAAAACCTTAGTCGAGTACAACCCAAGCCCACAACACTAACAAGCCCAATCAAGATTTTTTTTATAATTAAAACCTTTTTAGCCTATAGATATGATTTTTACAACCTAAATATTCTGATTGTGCAAACACCAATAAATTTTAAAAATTAAAAATTCAAAAATGAACTTAAAAAAAAAAAGTAAAAGTTCCATTAGCAAACAAAACCTTAGTCGAGTACAACCCAAGCCCACAACACTAACAAGCCCAATCAAAGCCTTTAAATAGTTAAATCCAAACTCCTCCTCCTAGGGTTTAACCTCACACACACACACACACACACACACACACACACACACACAAAACAAGAAGAAAAAAAGGGGCAAATGGCGCCTCGGGCAGCAAACGCGAGCCGAAACCCGGAGCTGATACGCGGAGTCGGAAAATTTTCGAGGTCAAAAATGTACCACAAAAGGGGTCTTTGGGCTATCAAAGCCAAAAACGGAGGCTCATTCCCGCGCCATGATAAGAAGCCAGCTCAGGTTTTACCCACTGTTAAGCTGCCTAAATTCTACCCAGCTGATGATGTTAAGAAGCCCGTCCCGAATAAGCGCAAAGAAAAGCCTACTAAGCTCAGGTCATTATTCTTTTCTGTATATTATCTTACTGTGCAATTTATACACGTGTTTTGAAGTGCATTTTATGTCCTTGTTTGTAAATGCATTTTATGCTCTGGTTTGAGAAAGCATTTTATACTTGTTATTTGAAATCTGATCATTTATCTTATTTTTATATGTTTATATATATATATGTGTGTGTGTGTGAACTTTTTGTGTTATTATTTTACGTGCAATGTATACTCGTGTTTGGAAGTGCAATTTATGCTCGTGTTTGCAAATGCATTTTATAGTTGTTATTTGAATTTAAATTATAATGATATTTGAAAAGTAATCTATGGCCTTTAGCCGCTGTTAAGCCGCCTAAGTTTTACTCAGCTGATGATGTTAAGAAACCCGTGCCTAGTAAGCGTAAAGAAAAGCCCACTAAGCTCAGGTCATTTATATTTTATCTTTATGTATTTATTTATGTGTGTGTGAACTTTTTAAGTGTTATGTTCTACTAGTGTTTTAAAAATAAAACTTATTAGTGCTATTATTATCTTGTAGTGCCATTTTAAGCTCAGGTCATTTATCTCTCTGTATGTATATATTTATGTGTGTGTGTGTGTGTGTGTATTTGAGTGTTTGTGTGTGAAAACTGTTGGGTGTTATTTTATACCAGTGTTTTAAAAAATTAAACTAGGCTGTGCTATTATTATTATATCCATGTTTTACCCAGCTGATGATATTAAAAAGCCTATGCCTAATAAACGCAAAGCCAAGCACATTAAACTCAGGTCATTTATATTATATTTCTCTGTATATATTAATATATATGTGTGTGTGTGTGTTTGAATGTTTGTGTATGTGTACTGTTAAAGAGGTCGGTTTTCAATTATTTAAGTTAAGTAACACTTGCTTTTTTGGAAAATAAAACTGGTTTGAGCTATTATTATTTTACAGTGCAATTTGTACTCGTGTTTTAAAATGCAATTTATGCTCTTCTTTGCAAATGCATTTTATACTAGAATTCATGTTGTGTATGTGAACTGCTAGGTGTTAATTTATTAGTGTTTTAAAGAATAAAACTGATTTGTGCCTACTATTATCTTACAGTGCAATTTATACTCATGTTTTAAAGTGCAATTTATGATCTTGTTTGCAAATGCATTTTATATTATAAAGCCGGTGCCTAATAAACGCAAAGCCAAGCCCACTAAACTCAGGTCATTTATGTTTTATCTCTCTGTATTTATTTGTATATATTAGTAGTGCAGATATGTGTGTATATTTGAATGTTTGTGTATGTGTACTGTTAAGAGTTAGATTTTTCAGTATCTAAGTTAATTTAGACCAGTGTTTTAAAATTTTGAACCGGTTGGTGCTGTTATTATCTTACAGTGCAATTTATATTCGTGTTTTGAAGTGCCATTTATGCTCTTGTTTGGCAAATGCATTTTATACTAGAATTCATGTCGTGTATGTGAATTGTCAAGTGTTAATTTATACTAGTGTTTAAAACATAAAACTGATTTGTGCTATTATTTTGCAATACAAAGCCAAGCCTGCGAAGCTTAGGTAATTTATCTCTCGCTCTGTATATATTTATTTATATGTGTGTGTGTGTGTGAATGTTGTGTATGTGAACTGTTAGGTGTTAATTTAGACTAGTGTTTTATAAAATAAGACTGATTGGTGCTATTCTTATCTTACAGTGCAATTTATACTGGTGTTTTAAATTGCAATTTGTGCTTGTGTTTGCAAATGCATTTGTGTGTGTGTTTAAATATTGTGTTTGTGAACTGTTAAGTTTAATTTATACTAGTGTTTTCAAAACTAGAACTGATTTGTGCTAATACTATCTTACCATACAATTTATACTCGTGTTTTATATTTCAATCTACACTTGTGTTAGCAAATGCATTTTATACTTTGCTTTTTAAATTTAAACCCAACTGGTATTTAGAAAGATGCAGATACCCACAAGCTCAGTTCATTTATCTCTCTGTATATATAAATTTGAATTTTTGTGTATGTGAACTGTTAATTTATACTCCGCTAGGGTTTTATAGAATAAAACAGATTTGTGCTATTATTTTACGTGCAATTTATGCCCGTGTTTGCAAATGCATTTTTAGCTTGTTATATGAATTCAAATTAAACTGATGTTTAAAGTGCAATTTATACCTGTGTTTTAAAATGCAATTCGTAGTCATGCTTTAAAAAGGGTGAAGAGCTAATTGCCGCTTCGCTACTCTGTGTTTTTAGCATATTGAATTTTATTTTTAATGCCATGATGGAAAAGTACATCAAAAGCTAATTTGGATCGTGTTTGTTTGACAATTGTTATTTACGTGTTACTCATCCAGGTATCTCTTTTATGTCGCCAAGATAAATTACTCATTAAGCTTTAGTCATCCTGTAATAATTGAAATGAGTTGAACTAGTCTGATTGGCTAGAAATTTGGGATTTGAAAAGCTTTTATTTGAAAATGTTACAATGCTTTGGAAATGCTAACTTTTTGCACATATTTCTGTTGTCCACTACTTTATTATGATCATGTATTTGTCCGTGTCAATGGATCAGTATGTCTTTGTGATTACTGTTTCTAGTAGGTTAATTTCCAAACTGTAGATGTAGTATTTTGTTGATACCACAATCTAGATGCAAAACAGTTGAAAATTGAAATGTCAAAAGTAACTTGTCAAGCATGTTAATTGTTAACAGATAAAACTATTGATGAGATGTATTAGGGTTGTTAATTGCTTAATATATTGTTGCACCCTTGTGTTTACTTAGTGTTTATTGAATGCTAAGAGCATTCTCAACAGTTGATACTAACGGGTGTATATGTACTAGTTTGGACAAAATAAAAAAAATAGACTACCCATCAGTCTAGCTTAGCTGTTGTCCAGAACGAAATTTGTGTACATGTCCACAAATCATGTCCATATCTAGACAGAAATTATAGACATGTCCACGAATTTTTAAATATATTTACAATCAATCAAAACCCAACCTTCTGTATTTTCTTCCTCATTTGTCACTTTATCTATCTCTCTCTCTAGAATAAAATCTCATCCCTCTCAAAGAGAAAATCGTCTTTTTTACACCTCTCTTTCCCCTCCTAACCCTCACTATGAAAAAAAAAACTATTATTTTTGTTGGTTCATAATCAGATCCACCCTTGTTCTACATTATTAATTTCGAATCACCCACGATTTAGTAGGACCGTGAGTTTCCGATGGTCTGATCGAGGTTTGTATCTCCGAATAATCTCAAATCCTGACATTAATGGAGATCCATAAAGTTTCAAGGTGACTTGATTTTTACTTCACAAAAATATCATCAATTCCCAGTTGGGGGCAACGAGGCTCAAATTGATCTCGGGTGAACTAATGGTGGAGGCCAACAAAAGAGAGAAAGTTTGGAAATTTTGTGGGTTGTAGTTGTAGTGATGCTATATTTTTTTTAAGTGACATGCCAAAATACTAATTTTTAATTATGGGTATATGAAGTAAGTATAGCACTGATGTGCTGCAATGTCAAATAAGCCAATACTAAAGTTAATATAAAGGTAGTATATGTGTTTTTAGACAGAATTTTAATATCAACTGTTGAGAATGCTCTAACTAAGCTTCTAATTTAATCTCTAATATACTTTTATCTTGCTTCTGTTAATTTTAATCATCTCTTTATTTCATGGCAGGGCTAGTATCACTCCTGGGACAGTGCTGATCATTTTGGCTGGGAGGTTCAAAGGTAAGAGGGTTGTGTTCCTCAAGCAGCTCACTTCTGGCTTGCTTCTTGTTACTGGTAAGCATTTCTCATCCTAACCCTTAGGGGTGGGCAAAAATACCGGAAAACCGGACCGAACCGGACCGGGACTGAACGGTTCAGTTTTTAAAATTAAAATAGTTGAACCGAACCGGAACCGAGTGGTTCAATCAGGTATGGTTTCGGTTCTTTGTTTGAAAACCGAAACCAGTACCGAAAACCGAATTATATAAAATAGTGTAAAATATTAACAGTATTGTTACTTTGCCGTGTGGTAGCCAGCTTGGGCTTTCATGTTAAAGGTCACAAGTTCAAAACCCAGCCCTCTCAATTTTTTTATTAATTTGGTTTTACATCAAAACTACGTCGTATAGGCTCTTGTGGTAATTTTTTTTATTTCAACCCTACTTTCTCCTAATGAAAACTCAGCCGCCTCTACAACACTCTCTCACACAAATAACATGCATACCGAGGCATCTATATACATACAAATGGTCACTTATTATTCACAAAACATTGAAAATTTACCATCTTCCTTTATATTGTTCTTATTCACTGTGCTCAGATTACAAATAAATATTTCTCTTTTAATTTTTTTTTCATTTTTTAATTTGAAAAACCGAACCGGTCGGTTTCGGTTCAGTTCGGTTCAACCTTCAAAAACAGCAAAACCGAACCGAACCGAAACCGGAAAATAATTTGGTTTTGGTTTCGGGTTTGACGAGAACCGAACCGTGCCCACCCCTACTAACCCTAGTGCATATTTTTTTATTTTACACGTTTTATTTGCCGTGTTGACAAATTTTTCTTACATGTTTTTTATTGAAGTTCATATCATATTGAGTTAAAGATGTTAATATTTACGCTCTCTATGTTGGTGAACCATATGTGATTCATTAATCAGATGTTCATACTTCAAAAAACCATGAGTTAATTTAGTATATATTTCGCTTAGAGTTCGATTTGTTGCTTCAAGGTCAATAGTTTCTCCTGATTTTCTGTATAAAGTTTACAACTTTTTTAATCAACTATGAAGTGCTCTTTAGGCAAATACACACAGCTTATTTGATTAACAGTATAGAAGTATGTACCTCCGTTGTATTATTAAACTGGCCAGATAGAATGGTTGTGCAATAGTTCTCCCAAACAAGCCCTAGTTATTGTTGTTTGTTTTAACTAATTAATTGTCATAATAATACGTAGGACCATTCAAGATCAACGGGGTACCTATTAGAAGAGTAAACCAAGCTTACATCATTGGCACATCGACCAAGGTTGATGTATCTGGAGTCTCTCTAGACAAATTTGATGATAAGTACTTTGCCAAGCAAGCTCAGAAGAAGACAAAGAAGGCTGAGGGAGAGTTCTTTGAGGCTGACAAAGAGGTTTGTTCATTATCATTTCTCATAAGAATTTGTTGAGCTAGCTGCCCAACTTTTTTTTTTTCTATAATAAAGCTACTCCTAGACATGTGTAATATACTTCCCAGTTTATTTTTCCAGTATTAGTGCTTGTTCTTTGCTTCAACAATTCTGAATTGAGAGTGTTGTATACTCTTGAGCCTCACTCTACATGAGTATTGTGCTTAATTACCTTTAGTTTTTTTCTTATGCTTTATTAAGAGCTTTAAACTATTTAGCCCATGATGTTACAATCCACCTTAGTGAGATGTAGTGGAGCCAAGCTCTGTTAATTCAGGGGAACCTACTTGGTGAAGCTACATTTCATATGAATTGATCGGATTTCACTGAGGCATGTTTTTCTTTGTCCCGTAATGAATTTATTTTCCCTGACATTTTCTTCTTCTGGGCGAAATCTATATTTTTCTATGATCAATTGACATCTGGTATAATATTATTTGATTTCACCACAACATATTTTTAAATGAGTTTTGGTTATTATATATATTTAGGAGTCTTTCGACTCTTGGACTGAAAGTTTTCTTGTTTAATCTTTGTATTTGTTTGACAATTTTTTGAGGTTTGCTGTCCAACCGTAGATACTTTTTGTAGTATAATATTCTCTTTCCTTATGAAATTGAGTTTTAGATATGATATTGTTGACCTTTTGTAATTTAATGTTTATCTTGTCTTTTGAGTTTGAGTTTTAATTATTCTCTAGACCCTTGATATTTTTGGTGTAGAGTCTGAGAAACTCATATATCGCTGTGTTGTCTATCAGCTTTTTCTCTTGATCCTCACGAGATTCGAGTTAAACAGCACAAAATTTTATGTAATTATTTAGATTTTCATCTCTATTATCTTTTTATCCATTACCTTTCACTAATCCTTTGGGTCTGTTTGAGTTAAAGGTTTGCTGCCTACTTTATTTTATGATTGCATATTGAGTTCTGCCTCGGAATATTGTAGGAGAAGAATGTTCTCCCCCAGGGAAAGAAGGATGACCAGAAGGCAGTTGACTCGGCTTTGTTGAACTCCATCGAAGCTGTTCCTATTTTGAAAGATTATCTTTCTTCTCGATTTTCTCTCAAGGCAGGCATGAAGCCTCATGAGCTTGTGTTTTAGAGAGATTTTGGCTTGTTTAAGGTTGTCAGAGTTTGTGCTACTTCATTACATTTGCTATGATTACCTAAATTTTGTTTAGTGAGATGACCCGATGATTTCTTGTTTCGCTATGAACTTGTTAGATCATCATCTTCAGAATTACCTTGTTACTTTTATCATTTGCTGTCCAAAATCTATTTCTGTAAGGGCAACTTTTTGTCACTGTATTCCATCTATATATTTGATTTACCTATTATCAGTGCCCACAAGTTAACCTTTACAAGTGTGATGATCACATTTATCCTTAGTATATAGATCATATTGTTGTATGGGATTTGCTTTTTGGTGTTTAGGGTGAGAGTGATGAACTTGCTCGTGTATATAGGCTGGCTGAATTTGTCACCAAGCAATAAATATAGCACACACCATATTTATTGCTTGGAGATTTTTTAATTAACGGTGGTGATAATTTTGTAATTGTCAATACTTAACTCTTATACATGGAACATTTTTTGATACAGTCTTTGATTTTCTGTTTGGTATTTTGTTCGTTGGTCAGCCTCATGTAGATCAGTAGATGCGCTTCTGAGTTAACTTGTGTAAATTATTTTGAAGTCTAGAGGTGGGTTAGGATCGGAACCTGACCCGTTTACATTCAATCCGTATCCCGACCCAATTAGTTTTGAAATTAAAAAAAAAATCCTGATCCGACAAAAATCGGGATCCGACTTTTTCGCGACCCAAATTTTCAGGATCCTGTAGGGTCGGGATATGTTTATCCCGAATTTCCTGACATATTTTTTTATTTTACGACGATGTCATTTTTTATTAACAATTTTCATTTGAGAAGTCTAAACATGTTATTAATACGAAACATAATCTTATTTTAAAAATAATATTCCTAATAAATGAAAAAAGAAATTAACATGTAGTAGAAAAAATAGTGTGAAATTACAAATAATGGAGTAGATAAAAAATTTGATACGTTTTTTATCAGATTCTTTTAGTATTTAGTTTTATTCACAAACAATTATCTTAGTAAATGAGATACGTTATCATTATAAATTTTATAATCGGAAAATAATAATCGTTTATTTTTCTTGAAAATAACAATATAATTTTTTAATTTATGTATATTGTTTATTTTAATAGTTTCATATATTCAAAACTATAAATATATATTATACTTATATAATTATAACTAATATATAAAACAAAAAGTATTGTAGCTCATATGGTAGAGTAATTATATTGTATGCTATATGTGTAATGTTCGATTTTCATCAGTTGCATTTGATATAAATTAATTTGTATTTTTATATAAAATATAAATTAATTAAAAAATCGGGTTGGGTCGGGTCGGGACACCCAGCGAAATCAAAATTGTCACCAGATCCCGATACCGAAGTTTATCGGGTCGGGACAAAGTCCGACGTTTTCGGGTCGGGACTATTCTCGGATTGGGAAATTTCGGGTCGAGATTTTAGGATTTTTTTCCGGCCCTATCTATAACTATGTATATGAGAATACTAAATTACGAAAAAGATAAAGATAGTATAATGCCTAAATCACGAAAAACAAAAGTGGGTATAAATGTGGAAATGTATTGCAAGGGTAAATTAGGGAAGCAGCGTAGGTGACTCTGAGTCAGAGTGTCCACAGCCATTGGATATTGCTACAGTATATTTCATATTTTAAATGTAGCAATATCCAATGGATGTGGACTCAGAGTCAGCTTGACTCAGAGTCACCTACGCTGCATCCGTAAATTAGTTATTCATATTTTAAGTTACACTGGATGTGAGTGACTAAATTGGTCCCATTTGTATTGTATCGTGGCTAAATTGGAAATTTTCAAAGTAGCAGTACATTGTACAAATTTTGGTATTCACCCAATTTATGAATATTTATTCATATATTTAGATATCATTTTTGCTAACTTTTTATTAAATAATACTTATTTATATAGAGAAATACAACAATGGCTTAAGAGTAATTTTACCTTTTATTGTGGGGAAGAACGGTAAAAGAAAATATATATGACGCGTGACGGTAAAAGCAAATATATAACGCGTGTAATTACATGTACTCGTTACATTTCTTCATACAATCACCATGAGAGAGCAGTGATAACGAAAACACTACATGACAAAACTAAATTTATCACTGCTCGTCTTGCAAGAAGTGTAGACGTGTGTGCAAATTATTTTTGAATCTAAATGGAGTTTGTGAAATGATCATCTCCATGTATTACAAGTGTTTCATTATTTTTAGATAATTCACAAATAATTTGTCTTTGAAAGAAATATTGGCCCAAATACTCCAATTCTGACAAGTTGTAGTATTTTCAGTAAAGCTAATATTATGAGCGCATGAAATATACAATTTATCATTTTGATTAAGAATCATGTCAATGGTGTTGTATCTCTTAAAATAGATTGCCACATGATAATCAAAGAATAACCATAAGTAGAGTTGATCCAATAAAGTTTACTATCAATGTTAGTATTAAAAATACATGGTGCAAAGATATAATTAAGTAAAATTCAGGATAGTTACCCGTCCCGTTTGAATAGAGCAGTAGCGGAGCCATGACCAGTACATATGGGGCTGCATTTTAAAAAATCAATATGAAGAGAGGCTAAATCGTTATTTTCGTTCAAATAATTTTTTTTACACTGTAAAAATTTGTTTTTTAAAAATCGCTAGTGGTCGGTTTGAGATGAGAAAGTTATACTTTTTCAGAAGAAATGTTTTAAGAATAGCACTTTTTGAAATATAGTTTGATAATTGAAACTTTTTGCCAATTGTCCCAATACTCTATGCATTAAACTGACTTAATATAAGTAATAAATTAAAAAGTTAAAATAATATATATAAGGATTGTTGGAAGATCATACAATTTATATAACAAACAAATAAATAATGATCACAACTTAAAAGGGTATCACGATATACCTTTCAAGTCCACAAGGTCTATCATGATGCCTTAGAGGGAATCAAGAATAATAGTATATCTCAAACTCTCAGTATGATACATATATATATATATATATATATATATATATATATGGGATAGATAGAGTTTGTTAAGAGTTTAACTCATCGTTATCCTATGTTAATTCGATTCAGTGATATGTTTTCGAAATTATGGTAAAATTTAAAAATTCAAAACATGTCATTATACATCTCAGAAAAAAAAAACAAGACGCATATTTGTGTTCCCGTCGTGAAACCATTGAGATTTGCATTAACCAAATTTTGATTTGGAGCGTTTTTACGAAAAAGTGTCTAGTTGGGTGTTTTTCATGATGTTCATGAAAACTTAAAAATTCGACGAGTCTCTAAGAATCGAGGGTATTGAACCTGCTCTAAGAAAACTAGACACTGATCCTTCAAAGTAAGAAAAGTTCAAAATGAGTTCTTATCATTTCTCTTACGTCCTATTAATGCTTCAGCGAATAGCGCTCTTAATTCCGTTTTTCACGAGCGCACGAAGCATATTGAAATTGATTGTCACTTTGTCCGCATTATACGCAACAGAAGCACCTGAAGTACTAAACGGAATAGGTATTAGTTTGGTAATGGTTGGAGCAGCAAACTCGGATTCGGCAAGAATCTCATTTTTTGGTAGTACGAAGGGGGAATTGGCCCAAAAATGGGATAGGGGTCAAGACGCTGTCGGGCGCCGGCGGCTAAAGTAAGCCCACAGTTGTGAGGTACTTACCAACTTAGAAAGGGCCAGAACACCGATAAAGGGACCGAATCTGGCACCAATAGCATCCCCCGTGAAATAATAATACTCTGTATTTAATACATGAAGTCTGATCATTGTCATCTTACTGTATCTAAAATTTCATAAGAAAGAAGTTTGCTGTGATATTTGTCTTTGTTACTAATACCATTTTGTATGCAGAGGAGTAAGCTATCTGAGGACAGTCCTGTTAATCCGATGGATTATCTGTCAACTGCAAGTGACAGCTCCAAAATTCAAGGTTAGAGCTCATCTTTACCTTTTTGTTCTTGTGAGTTTGTATTCGTTTTTACTACTATTTTTAGTTTGCGTGCGTATTAAAAATAGCATGCTGTCCCACATTCCCAGTGTAAAAAGTATTATGAGTATAGGAGTTACTAAATTTTGAGAATGTTGTGGCCTTGTCGTTGTTTCTGAATTTTGTAAGCATTTACAAGGTTTGGTTCTTTGTTGACCGGAGTGGCACTTGTACAGTTGTACTCGGGTGTTAAGTTATAGAAAGGGTGTGAAACTGTTTTTCATTGAGTAAGCATTTTTAAACTTGACAGATCCAAATGTGAAGTGGTAATTCATTTCGTTGTTTCAAGTATTCTAAAGGTTGCAGTTTTAACATCTTAAGGATAAGGCTTGGACTATTTGTTGGAATTTGTTTACTTATTCCTCTTTTTGTCGTTTTCAACAGAGAAGCTAAAGAGTTCAGAAACCAACAGTAATGTGAATTTCAATTTCAAGTCACCTGTGGTCACCATATCTGTTGTAAAGAAGAAGCAACCTAAGGAGGAGAAAAAACAAGAAGTAGAAGCAAATGTCAATCTTGAAAACACTGAACTGCATTCTCTTTTACAAAGTTATGGCAGCGACGATGATTCTGATTCATAGGTTTCGTACATACTGTAATTCGCTTTTGATTTGGTGGTAATCGTATCCGGATCACAGATTATATGAATCCGTCTTTTTTTGTTAAAGATGTTACCATGAAACTTTGGAATATGTTTTCCTGGTGTTGTGACTTTATCATTGAGCATTTTTATAATGTAAAATTATTTTCACTGACGGTATCCGTAGCCAAAAATTGATTACTAGTATATATGGGTATGCATGAATTGGCTTTTATAATGACATGATAACAAATGGTCTTCGTTATTATATACATGAGAAAGTACTCTCATGAGAATGTGAAATATTTTCTCTATTTTCTTTTATCATCTCTAGGTTTTTTTTTTTTATAATCAGAAACCCTCTTTTGGAGGTAAACCTGCTTCGCAGGCGCCAAAGTTCGAACCCTGGTGGTTAGCGTGGTATTCTCGGGTACCAACCACTTTTCATCTCTAGGTTGTATACTTGTTATGTTCAATACATGAACTGATGTATTCTTGTTATGTTCAATACATGAACTGTTTACTATAGAAAAATATAATTTTCATGAGCATAACAGCCCAGATTTTCCAGAACTTTCTAGGCAACTTTGAAGCATCATTACTCGGTCCCCGGTTATCCAAACACTTGGGTTTTAGCTCCCACGCGACCGCATACAAGTCTTCTAATAGCTTTGCTAAAATTCACATAAATTGAGAACTTTTTGCTACGGTAAATGTGTACTTTTTTACACAGCGGTCTAGCTGTCCAAACAGGAAAAACTGCACATATGCTCAACTATGAAAAAATCACAAGTAGATAACCGTTTAATCAAATGGAATGGTTCAAGTCCCAAAGCGTTCCCTAATATCGAGCCTAAATTTCCTCCAAGATATTCCAAAAAATCAGTCCGTTTGTTATAAGAAAAAATGTTTTTCACGAGCACCAAAGTATGTAGATTATAATTCTTTTCGAATCTCCATAAACAAGATATTTATATCATCACGCTCTATGATTCTCGAACAATTTATAATAGTGATGAAATAAAGAAACACAAGTGCCACCAAAAAATCGCAACAAAATATAATTTTAAATTCAGATGGGATCAAACTTAATCAAATAATTAATATACCTTTCATTTCTGAAAAAGATAATATTAAAGCCACGACCCTCAAAAATTATATTTCCACAATTATAACTTCCAAATTTAATAAAATCCGGACTAAGTTTGGCAATAATTGTCTTACGACCGCATGAAACACACACCACAATATCAATTTTGGTTGTATCCAGTTTATCGCGATCGCATGGATGCCCGACCAAATCATCCCATTCATAAAAAAAAACGCTAATTTGTCAATTTCAACCAAAATATAATCGTTTTTACAAATCCGACTTATTTCGGTAATTTCATCAAACACATTGGATTCGCAACCAGAACTCATAAACTCACTTTAAAAATCAGCATCTTCTATTTTTTCCCAAGCCCATAATCTCGATAAATTATAAAAGCAACTAATTTCTTTCGACTTTTCAAAAAAATATTCATTAAATAAATATTTAGAAGGGATAATTCCATATAAAACTTCATTTAATTCGTCATTTTTGTGATCTATTATAATAGCATTCATTAATTAATGCTGGAATCAGAATATTTATCGTATAATACATCTCCAAAAGGGTCAACAAAATTACTTCTAGGCTTATTATAAGAAAAAAGATACCGAGATACCTTATAATCTCTATCTATCTCAATAGGGTTAGTCCAATTGTCGCTATAATCAATAGTTTTGTCGACTAAATCAACCGCATAAGTATCAATATAATAATTAGTAGGTTTTTCGAAAACTATATTATCTAGGTATAGCTCACCATTACATTTTTTCACCAAGGTAAATGACGATAAGTCATCCACGTTATGCCCCAACATTATCACGTCTTATCACTAAACTCGGACTCACCGTCCCATAGACCCTCTTCTTTTCCGAAATGAGACCTACCAATCCACAACCCGAGGACGTCTTCATCGTCGCTAACTTCTGATTCACTATCCAACGAACCTTGTATTCTTCGAAATGGTGCCCATTACCCTCATAATTTCCGCTACCAAACCTCCCATTAACATGCGAGCCTGGACGCCGCCAGAATCCGCCTATCCTATCACTTCCGTCCATATGCCCGTAGCTTTTGTTGAAATAATAAAATGTTTGGTTCAATCTTTGCTTTAATGCCATGAACCTTTCGGATATATGCATAGACCTTTGATATGGATGCATGAATAAATTATGTCTTTTGATTTTCTAGAATAAATGTTCATTAACTCAAGACCTTTGATATTTTCTTGAGTTTAGTATAAATAGGTACTCTACTTCCATTTGTAAGTACATCAAAAATTTAGTTTGACTTTGATATTATAAGAGTTCTTTCTCTCTCTATATTTTGTGTTGTCATTTTATGTGAGTGAATGGTCGTTTCGACCCAACAATGGTATTAGAGCGAGACGGTCCTAATGGCCGGAAATATGACCCCCTTTATCCCTATCCTTAAAAAGGAATTTTACGATAATTGGAGTATACGAATGAAGGTGTTTCTTAGTTCCCAAGAGGTGTGGGAAGCCGTAGAGAACGGATGTGTGGAACCCGGAGAAGGCGCCATTCGAGCACAAAAAGAGGCGGGGGTGGAGTTGGTGAAAAAGGATCGAAAAGCTCTCACCATCCTTCATTATGCTTTGGACGAAATGATGTTCTAAAAGGTGGCATGTGCGACCTCGAGTAAGGAGGCGTGAGACATCTTGGAGAATTCTTTCAAAGGAGTTGACAAGGTCAAGAAGGTGCGACTTCAAACCTTGCGTGGTAATTTTGAGGCGTTGTGGATGAAGGCGTCCGAGTGCGTTGATGATTATTTTTCACGAGTCCAAACGGTCGTGAACCAAATGAAGAGGTGTGGAGAAGTTTTAGATGACACATGTGTGGTTGAAAAAATTCTACGCTCTTTAGACTCCAAGTGGGATTATATTGTCTTGGCTATCGAGGAGTTTAAAGATGTGGAAACTATGACAGTGGACCAACTTTTAGGTTTGCTCCAAGCGCATGAGGACAAACTCAACAAAAGAGTTGTCAAGGAAGAGCCGTTCAAACAAGCTCTCCAAACGAACCTTAGCATGGACGAAAAGAATGTTGGCAATTCGAAAAACCAAGGAGGAAGAGGACGAGGTCAAAGGTACGTCCGTGGAGGTTACAATTCTTTTGAGAAAGAAGAAAGGAGGCCAAGCTCGTATTCGACAAGAGGCCGTGGAAGAGGGGAAAATTTTGGTGGAAAACCAATGTATGACAAGTCCAAAATTAAATGTTATAATTGTCAAAAATTTGGGCATTACGTTTCCGAATGTAGATTGGGTAAAAATAAAATGGAGGAAAGAGCAAATTTTGCTAAAAAAAATGAAGAGCGTTTTACACTTTTGTTTGCCCATAAAGGAAATGAAAATGAAGGAAATAATACTTGGTATTTAGATACTGGCGCGAGCAACCATATATGTGGCGATAAAAGTGTCTTTATCAAACTCGACGAAAAAGTGAATAGTGATATTTGCTTTGGCGATGAATCTAAAGTTCCGAGAAAAGGAAAGGAAAAAGTTTTAATAAAATTAAAAAATGAAGAAAATGATTTTATCTCTAATGTTTATTATGTCCCTAATATGAAATCTAATATTTTGAGTTTGGGACAACTCTTGGAAAAAAGCTACGATGTGTATTCGGAAAACCTTAGCCTTGTTTTAAAAGATAAAAATGAAAATTTGGTTGCACAAGTGCCTATGTCGAAAAATAGAATGTTTTCTTTGAATATTAGTTATGGTAGGGCTAAATGTTTAAAATCGTGTTTGAAAGAAAAATCTTGGCTTTGGCATTTGAGATTTGACCATTTAAATTTTGGGGCACTAAAATTGTTGAGTAACAAAAATATGGTGAATGGTTTACCCCATATTGATCATATCGATGAGCTTTGTGAAGGGTGTTTATTTGGAAAACAATGGAGAAAAAGTTTTCCTAAAAAATCAACTACGAGAGCTAAAGCACCTTTAGAACTTGTGCATACGGATATTTGTGGCCCTATAAAACCAAGTTCTCTCGGAAAAAGTAACTATTTTGCTCTTTTTATCGATGATTTTAGTCGAAAGACTTGGGCTTATTTTTTGAAACAAAAATCTGATGTTTTTGATGCTTTCAAGAAATTTAAAACTCTTGTTGAAAATGAAAGTGGTTTAAAAATAAAGGCCATGAGATCGGATCGAGGAGGAGAATTTACTTCGAATGATTTTGAAAAATATTGTGAAGAAAATGGCATTTTTCGTCCTTTGACGGTTTGTCTATACCTCACAACAAAACGGGGTTGTTCAAAGAAAAAATCGATATCTTTTAAATATGGCTCGTAGTATGTTGAAAAGCAAAAGTATTCCAAAAGAATTTTGGGCCGAGGCCGTTGATAGTGCGGTTTATTTGTCGAACCGATCCTCATCTCGAAGTGTTTGTGGTAAAACTCCCGAAGAAGCGTGGAGTGGAAGAAAGCTGGGAATAGAGCATTTAAGAGTTTTTGGGAGCATCACATATGCTCATTTTCCGGACCAAAAAAGGTCCAAATTGGATGCTAAAAGCGAGAAGTTTATATTCATTGGCTACGACCCGAGGGTAAAAGGTTATAAGCTATACAATCCGGAGAACGAAAAATTTGTTGTGAGCCGAGACGTTGAGTTCGACGAAGAAGGAACGTGGAATTTCAACAAAATGGAGGACGACTATAATTTCTTTCCTTATTATAGCAATGAGGAAGACGAGCAAGTTCAAGTAGAAGAGGAGCCCAGACGCCACCACCATCACCTCCTTCGCATGGCGAAGTAGGATCCGTGAGCGATGAAAGTTCAAGCGAAAGGCCCCAACGATTTCGAACCTTACAAGACTTATACGAAGTGACCGAAAGAATCGACGACAACGTTACTCTTTTTTGTCTCTTTGCGGGTTGTGAACCGATCGGCGTTGAAGAAGCGATGCAAAACAAAAACTGGAGAAACGCTATGGATGAAGAAATAAACTCGATAACGAAAAATGATACGTGGGTGTTGGCGGACTTATCGAAAGGGCACAAAGCTACTGGCGCGAAATTGGTCTATAAGGAGAAGAAGAACGCAAAAGGAGAAATCGAAAAATACAAAGCTATATTGGTCGCAAAAGCTTACAACCAAAAGGCCGGCATCGACTATGACGAAGTGTTTGCTCCCGTCGCTCGTTTCGAAACGATAAGATTTTTAATCTCTTTGGAGGCGCAAAATAATTGGAAAATAAATCAAATGGATGTGAAATCCGCGTTTTTAAATGGAAACTTAGAAGAAGAAGTTTATTTGCAACAACCGCCGGGTTATGAAATAAAAGGTCGTGAAAATAAAGTTTTAAAATTGAAAAAGGCGCTTTATGGTTTAAAGCAAGCTCAACGAGCTTGGAATACTAGAATTGATAAGTATTTACAAGAAAATAATTTTATAAAATGTCATCACAAGCATTCTCTTTATGTGAAAATGAATGAAAATGGAGATGTTTTGATCGTTTGTCTATATGTGGACGATTTGATTTTTACGGAAAATAATCCAAAACTATTTGAGGATTTTAAAGGTGTTATGAGTCGTGAATTTGAAATGACGGACATCAGACTTATGCCTTATTATCTTGGTATTGAGGTGAATCAATTCGCAAGAAGGGTATGCAAAATATATCCTTGAAAAGTTTAAAATGGAAGGGTGTAAACCAATTAATACACCGATGGATTGCGCTACAAAATTATCGAAGTATTTTGAAGAAGAAAGTATGGATCCAACGTTCTTTAAAAGTTTAGTTGGAAGCTTGCGTTACTTGATGATTACGAGACCGGATATTTTATATGGAGTTGGTGTTCTTAGTCGCTATATGGAGGCACCAACTTTATCGTATTGGAAGGCCGCGAAACGGATTATTCGTTATATAAAAGGTATAATTGATTTTGGGTTAAACTACTCATTTTCTAATAACTATAAGTTGATTGGCTATAGTGATAGCGATTGGGGAGGCGACGTTGATGATTGAAAAAATACAAGTGGATTCGTATTTTATATGGGAGATACGATGTTTACATGGAGTTCGAAAAAGCAACATATTGTAACGCTTTCCACTTGTGAGGCCGAGTATGTGGCCGCTAATGCATGCATTTGTCATTCATTTTGGTTACGAAATTTGTTGAAGGAATTGGAAATGCCGCAAAATGAAGCTATAAAAATATTTGTTGATAATAAATCTGCGATTGTCCTCGCTAAGAATCCGGTGTTCCATGATCGAAGTAAACATATTGACACTCGTTATCATTTTATTCGTAAGTGTGTTGAAAAAGGAGATGTTGAAATGAAGTACACGAAGTCACAAGACCAAGTGGCCGATATTTTTACGAAGGCTTTAAAGTATGAAGACTTTTGAAGATTGAGAAGTTCACTCGGAGTTGCCAAACAAGTTTAAGAGGGAGTGTTGAAATAATAAATTGTTTGGTTCAATTTTTGCTTTAATGCCATGAACTTTTCGGATACATGCATAGACCTTTGATACGGATGCATGAATAAATTATGTCTTTTGATTTTCTAGAATAAATGTTCATAACTCAAGACCTTTGATGTTTTCTTGAGTTTAGTATAAATAGGTGCTCTACTTCCATTTGTAAGTAAACCAAAAATTTAGTTTGACTTTGATATTATAAGAGTTCTTTCTCTCTGTATATTTTGCGTTGTCATTTTATGTGAATGAGTGGTCGTTTCGACCCAACAGCTTTCCCCACCTTGCGGTGGTTCGGGCTGTGTCCCACCGTGTGAGTTCCCACGACCACCTTGGCGTCGCCCCTCCCCTTCTTACTCCACTGCCCATCGACTCTTTCAACGTCCTCATCATCTGATCAATTTTTTGTTAAGCTCTATATACGATTGATATTTTTTCGAATAACAATTTATTGATGATAATTTTTTGAATAATAATCCATTGATGTTTTTTTTTTGTGTTTTTGATTTTTTTTGAAGACAAGAAAAAATAAAAGATAATGGTTTGGCTTCAAACTCTCTGTCTTAATCGACCAAGCTGTTTGTACTAATGATGAATACGATTGTATTCTCGAAAAATAGCACAGAAGTGGGGATATAGTTCTGTAACCAAATAACATAAGGTACACAATAAAATAGTACCAACCCATGAGGCCATAAACTAATAATAAATAACAAAGTAGTCCATAAACTGATAAAAATGACTAGCTCGTCACATAATCACGTAGAGGAAGAGGTGAGCGCCTCACCCCAAAGCGTCGCCACACCCTGTGTTCATTATGTGTATGCACTTTTTTGATGGTGTAAGCACTTTTTCGGGTCGTATATTCAGTTTTCCAAACTGCGTATGCATTTTTCTCGATTGTGTATGTATTTATCTTGATTTTGTATGTATTTTTTCCGGATTGTGTATGTACATTCCTTGATTTTTTATTCAGTTTTCTTGATTAGATATGATCTTTTCTGGTTGTGTATGCACTTTCCGAATTGTGTGCAATTTTTCTCTTTTGTGTATGCAAATTTCTAATTGTTTATGCACATTTTTTGGATTATTTTTGCACTTTTCTGTACTGTGTATGTCATTTTCTGACAGTGTATGCACTTTTCTGACATTGTATGCACTTTTCTAACCGTATATGCACTTTTCACGATTGTGTATGCGTTTTTTATCAGTGTGTATACAATTTTTGAATTGTGTATGCACTTTCTTGAACTTGTCTCTACTATTGTTAGTTGTGTATGCATTTTATTAATGGTTTATGCATTCTTCTAGACTGAGTTTAAATTTATATTTTTAAATTTTTATTATATTTAAAAAAAATGTATTGTTTTTTAAACTTTTTTATGTTTTTTTTGGGTATATTTTTGCATTTTTTTTTTAATTTTTAATTTTAATTTTTTTTTGAAATTTTGTAATTGTTTTAATTTGGAATTGAGTGCGGGTTGACGGCATGGCATTGGTCCGTCTAACCTCCGACGAACTCGACGTAGCTCCGGCAGGCCATCACCGTTGTCGTTAAGTCATGAGCAAGTACTGGGTTGAATTATGGGAACAACTGTAACGACCCGGCCCTACGGACCGAACCGCCACGCCTGTATCAACAATATTGTCCGCTTTGGCACAACTTCCCAGGGGAGTCACCCATCCTGTTACTACTCCAAGGTAAGCACGCTTAACTGTGGAGTTCCGTCCTCGCTGTTGTGCCGCACGGCTTTAAAAGGCCTTGTTGATAGGAAATGGACCTTTAAGCTCATATACCACACGAGTACTCTCATATCTGGGTGATGTGGGACTGATGCACAATACCGCACCACAGAATTTCCTTCATGGAAATCTGGGTCGTCACAATCACCCTCCCTTTAGGCACGACGTCCTCGTCGGGCACGTCGTCCTTCAGGGGTTCACACACACGTGCTTAGTCCCCACATTTCCGGTCAGATAGAGGCTCTGATACCATCTGTAACGACCCGGCCCTACGGACCGAACCGCCACGCCCGTATGAGAGTACCCGTGTGGTATATGAGCTTAAAGATCCATTTCCTATCAACAAGGCCTTTTAAAGCCGTGTGACACAACAGCGAGGACGGAACTCCACAGTTAAGCGTGCTTAGCTTGGAGTAGTACCAGGATGGGTGACCCCCCCGGGAAGTTGTGCCAAAGCGGACAATATTGTTGATACGGGCGTGACGGTTCGGTCCGTGGGGTCGGATCGTTACAGGTGGTATCAGAGCCTCTATCTGACCGGAAATGTGGGGACTAGCACGTGTGTGTGAGCCCCTGAAGGACGACGTGCCCGACGAGGACGTCGTGCCTAAAGGGAGGGTGATTATGACGACCCAGATTTCTAGGATGGAAATTCTGTGGTGCGGTGTTGTGCGTCAGTCCCACATCGCCCAGATATGAGAGTACTCGTGTGGTATATGAGCTTAAAGATCCATTTTCTATCAACAAGGCCTTTTAAAGCCGTGCGGCACAATAGCGAGGACGGAACTCCACAGTTAAGCGTGCTTAGCTAGGAGTAGTACCAGGATGGGTGACCACCCTGGGAAGTTGTGCCAAAGCGGACAATATTGTTGATACGGGCGTGACGGTTCGGTCCGTGGGGTCGGATCGTTACAGAATTGTGACGACCCAGATTTCCAGGAAGAAAATTCTGTGGTGCGGTGTTGTGCGTCAGTCCCACATCGCCCAGATATGAGAGTACCCGTGTGGTATATGAGCTTAAAGATCTATTTCCTATCAACAAGGCCTTTTAAAGCCGTGCGGCACAACAGCGAGGACGGAACTCCACAGTTAAGCGTGCTTAGCTTGGAGTAGTACCAGGATGGGTGACCCCCCTGGGAAGTTGTGCCAAAGCGGACAATATTGTTGATACGGGCGTGACGGTTCGGTCCGTGGGGTCGGATCGTTACAGGTGGTATCAGAGCCTCTATCTGGCCGGAAATGTGAGGACTAGCACGTGTGTGTGCGCCCCTGAAGGACGACGTGCCCGACGAGGACGTCGTGCCTAAAGGGAGGGTGATTGTGACGACCCAGATTTACAGGAAGGAAATTCTGTGGTGCGGTGTTGTGCGTCAGTCCCACATCGCCCAGATATGAGAGTACGCGTGTGGTATATGAGCTTAAAGATCCATTTCCTATCAACAAGGCCTTTTAAAGCCGTGCGGCACAACAGCGAGGACGGAACTCCACAGTTAAGCGTGCTTAGCTTGGAGTAGTACCAGGATGGGTGACCCCCCTGGGAAGTTGTGCCAAAGCGGACAATATTGTTGACACGGAACAATATTGTCCGCTTTAGCACAACTTCCCAGGGGGGTCACCCATCCTGGTACTACTCCAAGCGTCCGTGTC
The DNA here is from genome assembly GCA_963682055.1 of Primula veris. NCBI lineage: Eukaryota > Viridiplantae > Streptophyta > Magnoliopsida > Ericales > Primulaceae > Primula > Primula veris. Next base: position 13,638,604 of record OY821745.1, on the reverse strand, counting down.
AACAATATTGTCCGCTTTTGGCACAACTTCCCAGGGGGGTCACCCATCCTGGTACTACTCCAAGCTAAGCACGCTTAACTGTGGAGTTCCGTCCTCGCTGTTGTGCCGCACGGCTTTAAAAGGCCTTGTTGATAGGAAATGGATCTTTAAGCTCATATACCACACGCGTACTCTCATATCTGGGCGATGTGGGACTGACGCACAACACCGCACCACAGAATTTCCTTCCTGGAAATCTGGGTCGTCACAATCACCCTCCCTTTAGGCACGATGTCCTCGTCGGGCACGTCGTCCTTCAGGGGTCCACACACACGTGCTAGTCCCCATATTTCCGGCCAGATAGAGGCTCTGATAACATCTGTAACGACCCGGTCCCACGGACCGAACCGCCACGCCCGTATCAATAATATTATCCGCTTTGGCACAACTTCCCAGGGGGGTCACCTATCCTGGTACTACTCCAAGTTAAGCACCCTTAACTGTGGAGTTCCGTCCTCGCTGTTGTGCCGCACGGCTTTAAAAGGCCTTGTTGATAGGAAATGAATCTTTAAGCTCATATACCACACGAGTACTCTTATATCTGGGCGATTTGGGACTGACGCACAACACCGCACCACAGAATTTCCTTCCTGGAAATCTGGGTCGTCACAATCCATCTGTAACGACCCGGCCCCACGGACCGAACCGCCACGCCCGTATCAACAATATTGTCCGCTTTGGCACAACTTTCCAGGGGGGTCACCCATCCTGGTACTACTCCAAGTTAAGCACGCTTAACTGTGGAGTTCCGTCCTCGCTGTTGTGCCGCACGGCTTTAAAAGGCCTTGTTGATAGGAAATGGACCTTTAAGCTCATATACCACACGAGTACTCTCATATCTGGGTGATGTGGGACTGATGCACAATACCGCACCACAGAATTTCCTTCATGGAAATCTGGGTCGTCACAACAACTCTATTTTAATTTGACTTAAGTGTGGATTGCCGGCGGCGGCAGTCCGTCCAGCTACGACGACCTCGTAGGAGCTGCAACGGACCGCCGTTGCCAATTTATAAACAAGTGGTGGGTTGGAGTATGATAACAAACTCTAATTGAGGGAAGAGAGCTATAGTGTAATGTGATGGTTTATATACGAGAAGATAGAGCAAGATCGGAGAAAGACTAAAGATAAAAAGTACTCCACTTAAATAAATAAAAAAGGTTTGGCACCTTCCTTTAACACTGGGGGATTGCAAGTGTTTCCACAGGTGTTTTTAATGCTTTTTTGGCGTTTTTTTCGATGAATTAAGGCAAGTCTGTATGGTGTGTGGAATTTTGATCTGCTTTAAAGAACATGATATTTGACACTGATTCATGGGCGAACCCATGGGATGGACATGGTCATCCGGACGATGATTTTTTATTTTTTTTTTATATGTGAAATTTAATTTTTTTTTTTAAATATATATATTGGTAGTCCCTCTTAATTAAACAAAAAAGCGGTTGATGTAGTGGTAAAATTGAGTTTAAGATAGTGGAATGTTATGTGTTTTTTTCTAAAATTTTCTGACTTTTACCTTGAAATTACTAAATTTTGTAAATAACCTTTGTATTTTCCCAAACAAAATTACTAAAAAAAATATTATATTGCCCAATGCCCTTTATCTTAACTTCGTATTTATTTTATGTTATGTTAAACATAGAAAAAATTCTTTATTTTTGTATTAGACCTTATTTATTTTATCTTCTATTCCACATAGTTTTTACAGAACGACTCCCCAAAAATCTATCCTGGTTCCGCGCCCCTGCACTGATTCCATCAACTTTTCAATTTTCGTTTTCCTTACTTCTTTATTGAATTTCAATCACGATTCATAAAATTTTTTTAATAGAAAATCAGTATCGCATTTTGCAATCCTTTGTTTCGTTCCGTACAAGTGCATCAACAAAGAAGCAAAAAAAAACACAAGAACATAAGAGCACTCACATCAGTTGATACTAAATATTGTCTTGTACTAAATTAGACAAAAAAAAAGGAATTTTTTTTACATAACAGTCTATACAAGAAATTGTCTTGTTAGGACATATACTAAATATATTGCTTTTATGTCCAAATATGGACATATTTTGTAGGCTTATACTAACATTTTTTAATATATTTTTTTGCTTTACACAATACTCAAGAAAATATGCATGTGTATAAGAGATGTAATAAAGCAAAATATAATAAATTATTAATATTATATTCCTAGTATAACTTAGTTTGTATAAATTGTTATGTAATTTTGTGTAATTTACTCGTATAATTGTTAGATGAGAGTTAATATTAATTTGTTTTGATAGAATTTTAGGCGAGACTATTGGGAATGCTGTCAAAGCATTTTTTAATGCAGAAAACACTATGCAACTACCGTAGATTGTTTACTTTTGAACTAAACTTTTTTATTTTAGCTTTATTGCATAGTAGACTAGTCTATTTTTGATTAATTAATATGAAGAACATGCTTTCCAATTTATTGACCCAAAACTTCAAGCATTTTCAAGGAACATAAAAACTTTAAATCACTCACTATAAAAGCTGCAAACAAAACCCAGTGTCAAATATGAAATAACAATAAAAACATGCATTTGACAACAAACCTTTAATTACCATGTATGGAAGATATATTTTGTTAAAAAACTTAAAAACTTAAAAACATAGACTTGCCGGCCTAAACTTCCCAGGGTCTTTTAAGCTATATATATATATCTCGAGAAAAGCAGATAATTCGCTTGAGAATCATTCAAGCAATCCCTTGTAAGAAACTATTTAGCTGGACCGACAATATTAAGTTAATATGAAAAAGCAGAGAAAAAAGAAGACTACAACGAGCTTACGAAACAACCAAGTAAAGATCTGACACTACATTATCAAAATAAAGATAATAATAGCACAAAAAAAAATAAAAAAATAAACAACCTTGTTCATCTGGAAGTAATCACAAACACTAAAAATCATACACCCCATCCCAAAGAATCATAGAAAAAATATAAACATAACATAAAAGAGAGTGAACGAGTGAGTAGTAAGCTACATGCTGCTTAATTCAGAAAATACTATGCAACTACCACTGCTTGTTTGATCTTCCAGCTTCGAAACTCACCTTCTTTTTTGAGCTTTTTTGCATAAGAAAATAGTATGGTTAAATAGTATACAACATAGCTTGTGTGATTCTTTGCCTTAAAAGGGCTCTAAGCAAGATGGAAGTAGATTTTTAAATAACCTAAAAGAACCAAGACTAATTTCTATAAAAGTTTATTGATTATAGTGTATTGAAGTTTTTGTAAAATGTAATATACTTAGTTGTAAAGAACTGTTGGAGACAGTTCTGGAACTCTTAGGACTAAATTGAAGTTTCTGTAATGTAATGTACTTGATTGTAAAGAACTGTTGGAGACAGTTCTGAAACTCTTAGGACCAGTTTGAAGTTTGATAATATGTATATATATTTCAGCTGTAAACAATTGCTTTTAAGTTGATTTAATAAAAAGAGCTTTCTCTCTATCTCTCTCTCTCTCTAACCCTTTCTCTCAATATAAACAGTAAAGTTGATCGTAATACGATCAACTTGTTAAAATCCACCAGAACGTGGATTATACTTTTCTACATGGTATCAGAGCTTTATAAAGCTTCTTTTCGCTGCGATTTTACACAGTTCTTTTGGGTTTCCTTATTGGTTTAACTGAGAAGGTTTTAATTTGGGGTTCTTGGTAGATTTCGTCTCTACAATTGGTAATACCTGTATTACTCTTTCTTTTGATTATCAACTCTTTGATTAATTGGTGAATCTTGGGTTTTCTTGAAGAATTAGGGCTTATTTGGGTTTTAATTTGGTTCTTATTCTCTCTTCTTCTCCTTATTAAAATTAGGTTTTTTTTTTTTTTTTTTTTTTTTTCTGAAAACAAGAAATGTCAGAATTGGTAATGATAATGATGTTCAACCTACGGTTATTTCTTCTATAACTACCATGGGCCCATATTACATAGGTTCCAATGAAAATACTAGCACTAGCCTAGTTACCCCTGTGTTAGCTGGGGCTAATTTTCATTCTTGGAGGAGAGCCATGGAAATTTCAATAGGTGCCAAATCCAAATTAGGGTTTGTGACAGGTACCCTACCTTGTCCACCAGATACTGATCCAATTAATGGAGCTTGGTTGCAGTGCAACCTGATAGTTATGTCTTGGATCATTAATTCAGTTAGTAGTGATATAGCACAATCTATTTTATATGTGGATTCTGCTTCTAAAATGTGGAGAGAGTTAACAGAAAGATTTGCTCAAGGAAATGAGTCTAGAATTTATGAATTACATAAAGATATTCATAGTATTGTTCAAGATTCACTTAGTGTATATAGTTATTTTACTAAAATTGAGACTTTATGGAATCAGCTGAGTGTTTTAAGTTCTATTCCTAGGTGTTCTTGTGGTATAATAGGAGGTTGTTCTTGTAATTTCATGAGTGCTATTGTGGCTAGGGAACAGAGGATTTTTAAGATGATTTTCTTGATGGGTTTAAATGAAAGATTTGCTCATGTTAGGAGTCAAATTTTTTTAACTAGGCCTCTTCCTCCTTTGAATGATTTGTATCAAATGGTAATTCAAGAAGAGAAACAACAGAATGTAGGGGTTCATGGTGGGATTTCTGAGAATAACATGGCACTTGCTACTCAATATAGTAAATCCCAGAATAGTCAAGGTGCTAGTCAAGGGTTTAGACCTCAATCTAGTCAGTTTTTTAGGCCAACTGGTGCTAACAATAGTTCTAGGCCCTATAGACCTTTTTATAATATGGGCAGAGGGATGGCTATGAAATGTTCTCATTGTGGGTCAAATAGACACACCAAAGATAGGTGTTATAAATTACATGGGTATCCACCTGGGTGGACTCCAAGACCAAGAGGGTTTAGTCCTTCTTATTCTGGAAATAATATGGCACACTTAGTCACTTATCACGATGGGGATGTGTTTGGTAATGATACAGGACAACAACATCAAAAGGAAAATTCAAGAGAGGTTGATTTGCAGCAGCAGCATGATAGTCAGCAAGCTGGTGCTACACCTCTCTCTAACATGGTTTTTACTGGCATGTCAGGTAAACAAAGTTCTTGTTCTTCTTTTTATTCTAATGTATGTCATAATACAAGCATACTAGATACTGATTTATGGATAGTTGATAGTGGGGATAATGAACATATGGTTAATTCTTTACATTATTTTAATAGTTTTGAGAAGGTTGATTCACATGTTAATTTACCTAATGGCCAAAAGGCTGTAGTTACTCATGTAGGGACTATTGTTTTTAAAAATAATATAGTATTATACAATGCCCTATGTGTACCTTCTTTTGGGTTTAATTTAATTGCTGTTAGTAAGTTGGCTAATGACTCTGGGTTATTAGTAGTTTTTGATTCAAAAGGTTGTTATATTCAGGACCAGGTCTCTTTGAGGATGATTGGTAGTGCATAGGCAAAGAATGGCTTGTATGTTTTCCAGAGAAAAAAATTTCTTGATAAATCATCTGTTTGTAATAGTTCTATTTCTGAGAATAAGCCACATATTTGGCACTCTAGGTTAGGACATCCATCAATTGCTATTTTAAATATCCTTTCTAATGATGTAAATGTCAAGTTCAGTACTTTAAAATCAGTTCCTTGTGATGTTTGTCATTTAGCTAAGCACCATAGACTTAGTTTCCCTGTAAAAACTTCTCATACTAATAAAGCTTTTGACCTTGTTCACTGTGATCTTTGGGGTCCTTATTCTATTTCTACTTATAATGATTATAGTTATTTTTTGACCATTGTTGATGATTTTACCAGATGTACTTGGATTTTCTTACTTAAAAATAAGTCTGACACAACTATTATTTTTCCACAATTTCATAAAATGGTAGCAACACAGTTTAATTCCAAGATTAAAATTATGAGAAGTGACAATGGAACTGAGTTTAATCTGTTAGATTTTTATTCTAAAACTCGTATTATACATCAAACTAGATGTGTTGAGACTCCACAACAAAATGGTATTGCAGAAAGAAAGCATCAACACTTGCTGAATGTGACCAGGGCTATAAGATTTCAGTCTAATTTGCCTTTAAAATTTTGAGGGAAATGTGTTTTAACTGCTGCATACTTAATCAATAGAACACCTATATCTCTTTTGGCTAATAAAAGTCCTTATCAAATGTTGTATGGTTCTAAACATAATTATCATCATTTAAGAGTTATTGGTTGTTTATGTTACTCCAGTACTTTGAGTAAAAATAGAACTAAGTTTGATAAAAGAGGTAAGAAGTGTATTTTACTTGGATATGGTGCTAGTACTAAGGGGTACAGATTATTAGATTTAATTACAAATGAGGTTTTTCTTACAAGAGATGTTGTTTTTTATGAAGATTATTTTCCTTTTCAACAGCAACCTAATTTAGTTATTTCTATAGAACCTTTGGTTTCTAATGAACCTTTAGTTCCCAATGAAACTTTAGTTTGTATTCAAGATAACAATAAAAGTGTATCCATACATGTTAAACCTCTACCTAATAGGCAATCTATAAGAGTTTCTAAAGCTCCTAAGTATTTACATGATTTTCATTGTTCTGCTACTAATAATAATATATTATCTGTAACTCATGATAAACCTGTTCATGATTTGTCTTCTTATCTTACTTATGAGAATGTTTCTTCTTCATATAAGTCTTTTTGTATGTTAGTTTCTTCTATTTCTGAACCTAAGACTTATAAGCAGGCTAGTAGTGACCCACTTTGGATAAAGGCTATGGAAACAGAAATTCAAGCTTTAGAGGTTAATAATACTTGGTTTTTGACTAAATTACCACATGGTAAACAACCAATAGGATGTAAATGGGTTTATGAGATTAAGCATAAGTCTGATGGATCTATAGAAAGGTATAAAGTTAGGCTAGTTGCAAAAGGTTATACTCAATTAGAAGGTATAGATTATGAAGCTACTTTTTCACCTGTAGCAAAGATGACCACAGTAAGATGTTTTTTAGCTCTTGCAGCTTCTCAAAATTGGTTTTTAACTCAAATAGATGTAAATAATGCTTTTTTACATGGTGAATTAGATGAGGAGGTTTACATGACATCACCACCAGGTTTTTTTACAACAGGATAATACTTTGGTTTGTAAATTACAAAAATCCTTGTATGGTTTGAAACAGGCTTCAAGGCAGTGGTTTTCAAAATTAAGTAATGGTTTAATACTGTTTGGTTTTAAACAGTCTGTTGGTGACTATTCTTTGTTTACAGTCACTAAGAATGGTTTTTTTTTTTTAGCTCTTTTGGTTTATGTAGATGACATTATATTAGGTAGTACATGTTCAAAATTTTAACTTCAATTTTATAAATGAAGTTAAAAATTTTCTTAATAAACAGTTTCAATTAAAGGATTTAGAACATTTGAGGTTTTTTTTAGGTCTTGAAGTAGCTAGAAATAATACAGGAATTCATGTATGTCAAAGAAAGTATGCATTATAAGTTTTAGCTGATACTGGTCTTTTAACATCCAAACCTTCTAGTTTTCCAATGGATACAAAACAGAAATTTACAAGTTTTAATGATGATTGTTTTGAAGATATTACTTTGTATAGAAGGTTAAACCTTCTAGTTTTCCAATGGATACAAAACAGAAATTTACAAGTTTTAATGTTGATTGTTTTGAAGATATTACTTTGTATAGAAGGTTAATTGATAAACTTTTATATCTAACCATTACAAGACTAGATATTGCTTATTCTATACATGTTTTGAGCCAGTTTTTAGCTAACCCCAGCAAGAAGCATTATGCAGCAGCTTTGAAGGTGTTGAGATACATTAAGAAATCACCAGCACAAGGTATTTTCTTCTCTTCTTCATCTTCTTTATCTTTGAAAGCTTATAGTGACTCTGTCTGGGCAGCATGTATTGACTCTAGAAGATCAGTGACTGGTTTTAGTATTTTTTTAGGAGATGCTTTGATTTCTTGGAAAAGTAAGAAACAGAATGTTGTATCTAGGAGTAGTGCAGAAGCTGAATATAGAGCACTTGTAGTGACTAGATGTGAAATTATGTGGTTGATTTATTTACTCAAAGATTTAGGTATTAATCATGACAAACCAGTAGCTTTATTCATAGACAGCAAAAGTGCACTTGCATTAGCTTATAATCATGTAAATCATGAAAGGAGCAAGCATATAGAGGTTGATTGTCATTTTATAAGAGATTTAGTACTTAAAAATACTGTTCATTTATTACATGTTGGTGCTAATGATAATGTAGCAGATTTATTTACAAAAGCTTTAGGTTCAGCTCAGTTTCAGCATTTGATTGTAAAGATGGGAGTGTTATCCCTTCACTCCCCATCTTGAGGAGGGCATATTGATTACAGTGTATTGAAGTTTCTGTAAAATGTAATATACTTAGTTGTAAAGAACTGTTGGAGACAGTTCTGGAACTCTTAGGACTAAATTGAAGTTTCTGTAATGTAATGTACTTGATTGTAAAGAACTGTTGGAGACAGTTCTGGAACTCTTAGGACCAGTTTGAAGTTTGATAATATGTATATATATTTCAGCTGTAAACAATTTATTTTAAGTTGATTTAATAAAAAGAGCTTTTTTTCTCTCTCTCTCTCTAACCCTTTCTCTCAATATATACAGTAAAGTTGATCGTAATACGATCAACTTGTTAAAATCCACCAGAATGTGGATTATACTTTTCTACAAAGTTGCAACTAAAACTCAGTGCAAAATATGAAATATTAATAAAAACAAGAGTCCGACAACAAACCTTTTTTAACTAAAGGAGACGGCCATCCACTGTTCTTGGTAATGGGAGAATAAGGATACTCTTTTTTTCTACTAGGGTTGTTCAAAAGACTCAAAGTTGGGCTCTTGAAAGTTCAATTCTGGAAAATGAAATGGTAAATGGAAAAACCATTGAGAATAATCACATATTGGAAGATTAAGAATTAATTTTACAATATATATACAATACCAAACCATGTAGTTGTTAAACTAACATGTCCACATACATCTAAGAGTATTAGTGTGTACCACACACACACGTTCGCTCGGGTTTCGGGACTCGGGACTCGGGTCTCGTGTCTCGGATCGCGGGCATGGGCGCGGGTATGGGATTTGGGATTTGGGATTTGGAGAATGTCTCGGGTCTTGGGTCAAATCCGAAAAGGTAGTTTTGTATAAAATACAAAAACAGTCCCTAGAGTTTCCAGCAACTGAAACGCCAGCAATAAATGAGATTAAATTGCAGCAGTTTCAAAAATTAAGTGGGCGGATTCTGGGGGCGTAACTCCCAGAATTGAATGATCATTATGGCTGCGGTTTCAAGAAAGCCTATAAATGGCAGCCCTCCCCCTCTCATTTCAGACACAACATACAACACACACACACAGCATACATAGCATCATATAGAGAGAGAATCACACCACCAACAGCTCGACATGTGGTTCGGTGCCGGTTTCCATACGAGCCACTCTGAGACAGGAGTTGTACCTTGGGAACAAAGTCCCGAAACCAGAAACCTCTAAAGGTGGTTCGGGAAATATTGTTTAAGGAAAACTGCCCAGCAGTTGCCTCTCATTTTTTATTTCAGTCCTTTTAAATTCTGTTCTTTCATTTCAGTACATTTATTTTTGTATTTACATTTCAGTACTGTTTTACATTATGTATTTTATTTTCCTGTACTGTTTACATTCTGTCTTTACTTTTCAATAACTTTAGTTTCTGTAATATCAATTCAGTCTTTCCAATTCAATAATTTACTTTTCTGTATTTACAGAAACAGTCCAGCAGTTTAGTAATTATATTATTCTGTCTGGCAGTTTTTTTTAATTGTTAAATAGTCCAGCAGTTTTGTATTATACTATTCTGTCTGACAGTTTCAAACAATTACAATTCAGTCCAGCAGTTTAATAAGTTATATTAAATATGTCTGGAATTTAAATTAGTGTGATTTTAATTCTGTTGAATCAGGAATTGTAATTTATATTCCAGTTGTGAGAAATAAATTGTTATTTCCATTGCGTCTCTGTCTTTTAATTTATTGTCCTTTCTATTATTGCTTTCTCGATATAGTACAAAACCAACAATCTTAAACAATAATGCTTTTGGGTTTTTACTAAAATTCGAAAAGGGAAAAGACTTTTGTTTTTATTTTTTGTTGTAGACGTCTTGGAATTTATTCTTGCAAAATCATTGCTAGTTTACTAGAAATTGAAATTTGCAAATAGAATAACTCCGATTGGATTTAATCGATTTATTATTATAAAAAAGGAGTTCTTGGTGAAATCAAAAGTGATTTGATTTTCACGCTAGAATCCCTTTTAATTGTTTTATTCTTTTAAAGCAAACTAATTAATTTATAATTAAGAATATTAGTTTTATGGCGAGAAACTAAACGGTTTAATATTGTCATTTCATATGACTAATGAGGATCAAACACCCACCGTTCCTTCGGGAGACGTGCAGGGCGCAGTTGTGATTGGCAGTAGCCATAACATTACGAGCGCTGCGAGTGGGGTGGCTTAGGCTGAGGCTGAGGCCGAAGCTGCTGCGGCAAAGGCTGCGGCCAACGCCGCTGCGGCAGAGGCCGATACTATGGCTGCGGCTGCGGCCGCAGCACAGGCTGTGGCCAAGGCAGCGCTTGTGGCTGCGGCCAGGGCAAAGGGCAAGGCTCCGACGACGCCGTCTATGCCAATGTTGCCAACCTCTCATCTAGAGAAACCGGAAAAGTTTAGGGGCAACAACTTCAAACGTTGGCAGCAAAAAATACTATTTTATTTAACTGCCCTTAACCTTACCCGTTTTCTCAAGGAGACTGCACCCGTCCTTAGAGAGGACGATGAGGACGTGCAGACGGTTTCGGCGGTGGAAGCGTGGAAACATGGTGACTACCTATGCCGAAACTACATCATGTGTGCTCTGGATGACACTCTTTTCAGTGTGTTTGAGCCCAAGGCTTCTGCAAAGGAGCTTTGGGAGTCTCTCGAAATAAAGTACAAAGTGAATAACGCCGGCGCAAAGAAATTTATCGTCACGGACTTTCACGAGTACATGATGACTGATGGAAAGAGTGTTATCGAGCAGGTTGAGGAACTCCAACTCATATACCATAGGCTTAAGTTTGAGGGGTTAGTTATTAACGAACCTTTCCAGGTGGCATTAATGATTGAGAAACTGCCACCCTCATGGAAAGAGTTTCAAAACTACCTGAAACACAAGCGAAAGGCTATGACTTTGGAATGACTTATTGAGAGGCTCAATGTTGAGCAAAGCAACCACTGATCCGGAAGGAAATTCGATGGCGGAGCAGGCAACACGGTTGCCAAGGCCAATGTTGTTGAGGACGCTATATCCAAGCGGAAATGCATGGGAGACTGCTTTGTGTGCAACAAACCGGGCCATCATGCCGTGGATTGTAAGATGCGCATCGACAAGCCCAAACCACCCTCCCCCCCCCCCCCCCCCCCCCCCAAAGAGGAAGTTCCAAGGGAAAGGGAGGAAGAGGGCACCTGCTCAGGCAAATGTGGCTGAGGGAGGAGATGATGCTGGACAAGACTATATGCACCTGAGTGCTGTGGTCTCGGAAGTGAACCTGGTGGGAAGCAACCCAAATGAATGGTGGCTAGACACATACGCCACTAGTCACATCTGTGCCAGCAAATAGATGTTCAAGACCTATACGGCCGAGGACAATGAGAGCTGCTTCATGGGGAACTCGGATACTTCCAGGGTGGAAGGAAAAGGAACCGTGATGCTGAAGATGACGTCGGAAAAGGAGCTGACACCGAACGGCGTGCTCCATGTGCCGGAAATTCGTAAGAATCTAGTCTCCGGCTCAGTGATGGTGAACAAAGGGTTTAAACTTGTATTTGAATCCGCTAAAATTGTAATCACCCTTAATGGAATGTATGTAGGCTGTGGCTATATAACCAACGACATGTTTAAATTAAATGTTGGTACTCCGACTCCTAAAGCCGAGTCTGCTATTGAGGGTACTAAGGCTGAGGCCAGTACCAAGAATAATGTAATCGTTAATGTTGCCAAAGTGGCCAATAAAACTTCTTTTGCTTATTCTTGTGATTCATTTAATTTATGGCATGGTAGATTAGGTCATGTGAATATTAGTTCAATGAAGAAATTAATATCACTAAATCTACTACCAAGTTTTGTCTTCAATAAATAACATAAATGTGAGATTTGTGTTGAGGCAAAATTAACCAAGTCTTAGTAGCAACATATTGAACGAAGTATTGAACCTCTCGGTCTAATACACACGGCTGTATGTGACTTAAATTTTATACAAACGCGAGGAGGAAAAAAGTATTTTATCACGTTTATAGATGATTGTACTAGATACTGTTATGTTTACTTAATGAGAAGTAAAGACGAAACGGTAGAGAAATTCGCTCTTTATAAGACCGAAGTAGAAAATCAACTCAATAAAAAGATTAAAATGTTGAGGAGTGATAGGGCGGTGAATATGAGACACCGTTTGCGCAGATTTGCGCAGAAAATGGCATTATACATTAAACCACAGCCCCATACTCTCCGGAGCAGAATGAGGTTGCCGAGCGTAAGAATAGGACGCTCAAGGAAATGATGAATGCTATGTTAATAAGTTCTGGGTTATCCTAGAACATGTGGGGGGAAGCGCTACTTTCCGCCAACTATGTATTGAACAAGCTACCGCATAAGAAGCGTGATAAACCACCTTATGAACTATGGAAAGGCCATCGGCCGAACTATAAATTCTTAAGGGTTTGGGGTTGTCTTGCGAAGGTCCTTGTCTCGCTTCTGAAAAGAACGAGAATAGGACCAAAGACGGTAGACTGTGTGTTCATAGGATATGCACACACCAGTAGTGCTTATTGTTTTCTCGTACACAAGTCGGATAATCCCGATGTGCATGTAGATACTATCATCGAAGCTCGAGAATCTTATTTCTTCGAGGAGATCTTTCCCTGCAAGTCTTCCATAACTGTAGAGACTGAGGAGTCAAACAGTGAGGAAAATATGGGGGCATGCGAACCGTTGGAGGAAGAAGAAGAAGAGCCTCGACGTAGTAAAAGGGCTAGAAAGGAAACGTTTTTCGGTCCAGATTTTGTAACCTTCATGATAGAAGGCGAACCGGCGACATTCAAACAAGCAATGTCATCCCCGGAAGCCCAATATTGGGAGGAGGCGATCAACAATGAGGTTGAATCAATATTACAAAATCACACTTGGGAACTAGTGGATTTACCACCCGGGTGTAAGCCACTAGGACACAAGTGGATCTTCAAGAGGAAGAGAAAGCTCGATGGAATGATCGAGAAATACAAGGCGAGGCTTGTAGTGAAAGGTTTTAGACAAATCGAAGGTGTCGACTATTTCGACACCTATGCTCCTGTATCCAGGAAGACGTCAATCCGGATAGTCATTGCTCTCGAGCACTGTTCGATATGGAAATACATCAAATGGATGTTAAAACGGCGTTCTTGAATGGTGAACTGGAAGAGGAAATTTACATGGAACAACTAGAAGGGTTTGTGGTTCCATGTAAAGCGCACAAGGTGTGTAAACTTGTGAAGTCCTTATATGGACTTAAACAAGAACCTAAACAATGGCACGAAAAATTTAATAGAGTGATGCTATCAAACGGTTTTCGGATAAACGAGTGTGACAAATGCGTCTACGTAAAAGGAAATGAAGAGGACTATGTGGTAGTCTGCCTCTACGTAGATGACATGATTATAATAGGGAGTATTGATAACATCAACTCCACTAAGAGAATGTTGTCAAAAAATTCGAGATGAAAGATTTGGGTGTCGCTGATGTAATACTTGGTATGAAAATTACCAAGACATCAGATAGATATGCACTATCTCAAACTCACTATGTCAAGCAGATGCACGTTATGAACTGTACTAGACCAGACATAGCCAAATCAGTTAGTAGACTGAGTAGGTACACCAGTAATTCCAATGAGGAACACTGAAAGGCCATCATGAGACTTCTCATATACATGAGGTTCACTGCCGACCGAGGGTTGCATTATACCAGATATACAGTTGTACTGGAAGGGTATTCTGATGCAAACTGGATCTCGGATTCCAACAGTACACGATCCACTAGCGGATATGTGTTTGTGGTGGGAGGAGCAGCTGTCTCGTGGAGATCATCCAAGCAGACCTGCATAGCCAGATCAACTATGGAATCTAAGTTCATAGCGTTGGAAGGCTGACTGGCTGAGAAGCTTTCTGAGTCCAATGTGGCCGAAACCTGTCCCAGCAATAAGCATGCACTGCGATAGTCAGTTGGCTATTGGCGGGCGCATGATCATATGTATAATGGAAAGTCCTGACACATTCATCGGAGACATAAATCCGTAAGAGAATTGTTAGCTAACGGTGTGGTGTCATTAGATTTTGTGAGATCTAAGGACAATATTGCGGATCCATTTACAAAAGGCTTGACTCAGGTAGGAGTTGAAGTTTCATCAAGGGGAATGGGGTTGAAGCCCATCAAACTAGAAACCTCCTCAGAGGCAACCCAACCCGAACTGGATTCTCCAGCATCGGGTTCAACGAGAAAACCGAACTGTGAGGGTGACCGAACAAAGAACTCGGAAACTTAAGTACCCAACCCATTTCTAGGATGAAAGAGTGATAGATCTAGACCATCTAAAGGGTGAGCATGAGACTCTTAATGAAAATAAGTATCTCGAAGGTCGAGAGGGGTGAGTCAGGACACCCTTGACTTGAAATCACCTATGATGAGTGTGTATGGCCGATACTATGTGTTGGTCCGTATGAGTCTAAACCTTAGAGGGGGGGTGAATAAGGTTTTGTACGTTTTTCGCGGAATAAAAACTTTGAGTTATTTACTAAGTTAATTAGTGGTTTTATCACCTAAACTCTTTCGTTAACAAGTTATCGCTAAATTAATGTAAGCAAGCAATAAATATAAGCGATAAGTAAATACGAAAAGTAAAAGTTAAGGGAAGAAATAACACAAGATTTATAGAGGTTCGGCAAACCGCGCCTACGTCCTCTCCTCGGTATTTTCACTACCGAGTGTTTCACTAAAAACTTCGATTCAAGGTTACACCTTAACGAGCTTAATCAACCGATTACGCTCCCCCTCACTATATGAGTATCCCGAATAAATGACCTAGAGCTTTTAAGCTATACTTGCTTAAAAGCCTCTACCCAATTCACTCGCTCACAAATGAGTTTATAAAATTACTCTTTTACAAATTGGATCACTCACTAACAAATAATATTTCGGAGTTTATAGAATTACTAGAATAATACTCTCGAGAATAATACAAGTGAGATTTTGTAGTATAAGCTTCAAGAATAGCTTTGTAAGAATTGCTTATAAGTTGGTATGCTTGGGGTATCCTCTCCAATGGACTTTGGGGCCTTTTTGTAGAGTGAAAAGCTTCAGCATTTAATTTCAGACCGTTGCTGGTTGTTGAGTTCATTCAATGTTGTTTTCGCAGTTGTTCGCCCAATTTTCAGGAAGAGCTTAAAAGCTGGAATTTGAAAATCTACAAAAACGATCGGTCGTTTCTGTAAAACGATCGGTCGTTTCCTCTTGGCGATCGGTCGTTTTTACGTTGTGCTCACTGGAAGAAATTTGCACTGAATATGATCGATCGTTTTTGCTTATAGATCAATCGTTTTTAATTCTGGGCATGTTTCGGTTTTCTCGACCAACTTCGAAAGCTTGTAACTTGTTCGATTTAATTCCGATTGACGTTCCGCTTGATCCGTTGACTTCGTATTTGCGTATTCTATCATTTTGACCCTTTGACACGCTAGATAAATGATTAGTACGCAAAACGAGCTTTTATCATGTTTTACAAATATTGTTATCATCAAAATAATCGATTTGAAGAATCAACGTTCAACAATCTCTCCCTTTTTGATGATGACAAAATATTGATTATAACATACTATAAGCTCTTTTTGCTAAACAAGTATAACCGAAATGTGTAGATGACGCTTTACTTGGATAAAGGTTTTTAGAGAAAAGGCAAGTAAATGTCATAACATCCGATTTAAATAAAACGACGTTAAACACAATGCTAAATGATTAGGGATAACGAAGATCGATATGCAAGCGAAAATTTGGCCATCGTTTTGCCTAAAAATGTATAAACGCCACAAAAGAAAAACAATGTATAAACCCAATCAACTATCAATCTATGTGCGCCAAAAGCAATAATATCAAAATAAGATACAACGCATATTTAAAATTGCAATCACACAATGCCATATGAACAAGAGCAATATAAGAAGAAACGCATCATAATCATAATAACCAAGTAAACCGTTTCCTACTTATTACATCAAAAACAACTTGTTCAACTAAAAAGGAATTAATAGAAATACAACGCAAGGACAAAAGAGAGAGGTATTTCTCCCCCTTTGACATCATCAAAAACATGAAAAATAATATATCCGCCTAGTCGTGGTGGGAAGTCGCATCATCTTCGTCGTCGTCGTCGTCGTTGTTGATGTTGGGCCCGGCAAGGTTGGGAAAGAAGCCATTGAACTCGGCCCGTTGCTCGGCGCTCATACGATCAAGTTCTTCGAGTTCTTCTTGACCCGGGTTCATGAATCGAAACATCCGACGGGTCATTTGAGCATTGCGATATTGATTTATATAGATTGCGTTGTAGAAGTCGTCGGTTCGCGGTGGAGGGTTGGAGGATCCGACTTGGGCTTTTCCTTTGCCCCGAGCTCGAGAAGGACGAGAGGAGGTAGGGACATCGGTGGGGGGAATGGAATCAGAGGAGATAGCGACGTCCTCATGAGAAGCACGCGGTGTGGCCTTGGGACCGACATACTCTTCCTCTTCGGGGGAAAGAGGGGTATAGCCGGGGCCGGACACCCGTTTACCGGACCACGTAATGGTCTTGTCGGTAGTATTGAATTTTATGGACATTTGGGAAAGATAGGAAGTGTCCCAAATATGTTTGTCCTTATTTTTGAACAATGTTCCACCGGGAACTAGATGAAGGTCCTTTAGGATGGCCGAAATCAAGGCACCGTAAGGTAGCCCATTTTTGGATTTCGTTTTGAGCGAATCCATCTTAAGGAAGATGAGGGTCGCAAAGTCGAGTTTGACTCGGCGATGGATGCACCCGAGAAGAAAGATATACTCGTTGGTGACATCCGTGAAATTGGAAGTATGGGGTAGGACAATGTGAGATAGGATGTGATAGGCTAATTTGTTGCGGAATAAGAGGCCATGGGCTTTGTTGGATTGATTGTTATGGAGGGGATGAAAAATTTCGTTTTTAAGATCATTAAAATTTTCGATCTCGAGTGTGTCGCAAAGATCGTCACTCGACTCATGGACGCCGTCGTTATCTAGGCGTAAAAGGGTTCGTAGATGGTCTATACCGTAAACGAAAGGTTGTCCGTTAAACGATGAACGCAAGCGGAGTGCGTCATCATTATCCCTATCGAGAACTAGGTGATGATAAAATTCGTAGACATTTTCTTTGTAAAAGGGTTCTTTAAGAGAAAGGATAGTATCAAGTTTGTAAAAGCTTAAATCAATCATAAGAGCGGGAAAGCGTTCACGGAAAAGAGGCATATCAAGTGTGAAATTAGATCAAATACCTCTTTTATCCATCGAAGGTGGATAGAGAGGTGGAAGAGAGCCGGAAGGGGCACTGGGGCCCGAGGGAGGAGCGGTGGAGGATGAGCCGGCTCGGCGAGCACGAGGAATGCGGGGGCGAGTGGACGGAGGCACGTAGTCGTCCTCGGGTTCATCAACGAGGTTGCGTGAGGCACTCTTCGTACGAGCCATGTTTGATTGACTTGGATAAAAAATTGGAAAATTTGGGTAATTTTGGAGGAGGAGGCGAATTTGAGAGAGAGAGTTTTGAAGAGTTTAATGAAATTAGGGTTTTGAAAAGTGTTTTAACACTGAAAATCACAAAAACGATCGGTCGTTTTTGTGTGACGATCGATCGAAAAAGGTCTGAAAAATTCCAGAGAGTAAGACTAAAAAACGATCGGTCGTTTTTGTGGAACGATCGGTCGTCTGTAGCAAAACGATCGGTCGTTTTATCTGATGATCGATCGACTGTAAATGAGGTACAGAACAGAAATTTTGGCACATTTCGACACAGATTTGGCAAGAAAAAAATATGCAAAAATACTAAAATATATGAAATTAATCAAATACATGTATATATGTATATTTCACACATCAAACATGCCTAACTCTCGTCGAATAAAACAAAATTGTTCCTCATTAAGGGGTTTTGTAAAAATATCGGCTAATTGCCTATCGGTACTTATATATTCAAGTGTAATATCCCCTTTTTGGACATGATCCCTTAAAAAGTGATGACGTAAATTAATATGTTTAGTGCGAGAGTGTTGGATCGGATTTTTCAAAAGATTTATTGCACTAGTATTATCACACAAAATAGGTACACTATCAAACGATAATTCAAAGTCGTTTAGTTGTTGACGCATCCAAAGGATTTGGCGCAACAACTACCCGCGGCGACGTATTCCGCCTCCGCCGTGGAAAGCGCAACCGAGTTTTGTTTCTTGCTATGCCAAGAAACTAAGGCGTTTCCTAAAAAATGGCAAGTGCCACTAGTACTCTTTCTATCTAATCGACAACCGGCAAAGTCGGCGTCGGAATAGCCAAGCAATTCAAAAGAAGTATCATGAGGATAAAACAATTCTAAATTGCAAGTACCTACAAGATATCTAAAAATGCGCTTAACGGCTATAACATGCGATTCCTTAGGGCAAGATTGATACCTAGCTCACAAGCAAACACTAAACATGATATCGGGTCTACTTGCTGTTAAATATAAGAGGGATCCAATCATACCTCTATAAAGCTTTTGATCCACGCTTTTACCCGATTCATCCTTGTCTAATTTTGTTGCCGGACTCATTGGCATTCCTAACGGCTTTGCATCGCTCATGTTGAACCTCTTGAGCAAGTCCCTTGTGTATTTGGCTTGATTGACGAAAATTCCGTCCTTTGTTTGTTTGATTTGCAATCCAAGAAAGTATGTGAGTTCACCCATCATGCTCATCTCGAATTCACCTTGCATACACTTAGAAAACTCCTCGCACATGCGAGCATTAGTAGCACCGAAAATAATATCATCAACATATATTTGAATTAAAAGCATATCTTTTCCATCCTTTTTAATAAAAAGAGTAGTGTCTAAAGTACCACGAGAAAAACCCTTTTTGATCAAAAATTTACTAAGTCTTTCATATCACGCCCGGGGTGCTTGTTTTAAACCATAAAGTGCTTTACGAAGTTTGTAAACATGATCGGGAAATGCGTGATTTTCAAAGCCGGGTGGTTGTTTTACATAAACTTCCTCATTTATAAAACCGTTCAAAAAGGCACTTTTAACATCCATTTGAAACAATTTAAAACGTTTAAAAGAAGCATAAGCAAGCAACATTCTAATGGCTTCTAGTCTAGCTACGGGTGCGTATGTTTCATCGAAATCGATGCCTTCTTCTTGGTTATACCCTTGAGCTACTAGTCTAGCCTTATTTCTAATGACTACCCCGGATTCATCCATCTTATTACGAAATATCCATTTCGTACCTATAATGGTTTTCTCACGCGGTCTAGGTACTAATGTCCATACGTTGCTACGCTCGAATTGATTTAATTCGTCATGCATAGCTAATACCCAACTCTCATCGAGTTCCGCTTCATGAATGTTCTTGGGCTCTAATTGAGACAAGAATGCAAAATGATTAACTATATTTCTTAATGATGAACGTGTATGCACTCTTTCTCCCGGGTTACCCAAAATTAAATCTTGCGGATGGTGATTGGCAAAACGCCATTCTTGAGGCAAATCCTCATGAATATGTACGCTAGATTGTAAGTCCTTTTGAAGTCTCTCTATAGTGACTTCTTCATCAACGGGTTCAACCTCTATGCTAGGCGTTGACTCTAAGCTAGATGTAACATGATTCGAAGAAGATGCTTTATGAAAAATATCATCATTAATATTATGAACAATTAAAGGCTTATCAATCGTCGGCAAATTCTCATCAAACGAGACATGTACCGACTCTTCCACCAATAAAGTTCTTTTATTAAAAATACGATAAGCTTTACTCGATATTGCATATCCGATGAAAATTCCTTCATCGGACTTAGCGTCGAATTTTCCTAGATTATCCTTACCATTATTATGAACATAGCATTTACAACCAAATGCACGTAAATGAGAAATATTGGGCTTTCGCTCATTCCATAATTCGAAAGGTGTCTTTTTTAATATGGGCCTAATTAGGGCTCTATTTAAAATATAACAAGCGGAATTTACGGCTTCGGCCCAAAAATACTTTGGCAAATTATTTTCGCAAAGCATGGTCCTTGCCATTTCCTCTAGGGTTCTATTCTTTCTCTCTACTACTCCATTTTGTTGGGGCGTACGAGGTGCCGAAAAATTATGATCAATACCATTTTCATCACAATAAGTTTGAAATGGAGTATTCTCAAATTCCTTACCATGATCGGTTCGGATACTTTTGATCATATAACCCTTTCGTGTTTGGAGCTTTTTGTAAATAATAGAGAATTCTCTAAATGCTTCATGCTTATGAGTTAAAAATAATACCCAAGTAAAGCGACTATAATCGTCAACCATGACGAAAGCATATGCACGCCCACCAAGACTAAGTGTCCGGGAGGGGCCAACTAAGTCCATATGAATGAGCTCCAAACAACGAGTAGTAGAAATAATATTTTTAGACTTAAAAGAAATCTTTGTTTGTTTGCCTAATTGGCAAGCGTGACAAAGTTTGTCCTTTATATAAGGAGCTTTTGGTAAACCTATCACCAAATCTTTACTAGAAAGCTTAGCAAGTAAATCAAGGCTAGCATGACCAAGTCGTCTATGCCACAACCAACCATTGTCGTTGATAGTAACAAGACACTTAACTTCATCATCCACCGAACTATTCAAATCAATCATATAGACATTATTTTGTCTTTGACCCATGAGAATAGTTTTATTATCCGAAATACAATGAATAATGCAATGTGATTTTTCAAAAATGACTTTGTGACCCAAATCACAAAGTTGACTTATACTAAGCAAGTTATGTTTAAGACCATCAACAAGCAAAACATTATCAATCACAACATTAGAGGGTTTAGAGATGCTACCAATGCCGATGATTTTACCCTTGCTATTATCCCCGAAGGTCACAAAGCCTCCGTCTTTAGGTGCAAGAGTGGTGAATTTTGTTTTGTCTCCCGTCATATGTCTTGAGCATCCACTATCTAGGAACCACTTGTCCTCGTTGATTTTTGATCTCAAGCATACCTACAAGACAAAACGATCATTGGTACCCTAATCCATTTTTGGGTCCTTGAGGGTTAGAGTCTCGACCATTTGAAATCCAAACCAAATCATTTCTACTTACTTTATACCTATTAGGGAAATATATATAATCCTCATAGTGGTCACTACGGTTGCAAGTAATACATTTAACATGCGAGATAGGTTTAACAAAACGATTATAAACTAAGTTCTTTTTATACGAGTTGTTCTTACGGGAGTAACTTGGGGTTCTATTTTCATTTTTCTCCACTTGCTTGGTGAATAGATTTTTATGCTTAGCCGCTAAGAGAGGGTTGTATCCTACACCGGTTTTATCATATGCGCCTTGTTGAGAAGCTAATATAGTACTTAGCATTTTACTTCCTTTAACTTAGAGAGTGTGAGTTCGGCTCTATCCACCTTTTCTTTACATGAACTTAGGTCATTAGCTAACTTATCATTTTCTATTGTAAGTTCGGCATTTTTAGACGTAAGTGAGTCATTTGTTATAGCTAAGTTCTCGAGTTCGTCTTGTAGAGTAATTAGCAATTTTCTAAACGATTTGTTTTTACCTCTAGCTTTTTCTAAGGAAGCTAACACATCATTTATATCAAGATCATCATCACTAGAAATAGAAGAGTTAGAGGAGTGAAAGCTTATATCCTCGGTATCGTCGTCTCTAGCCATGAGACAAAGGTTTGCGACTTCTTCATTGTCGCTATCAGAGCTATCATCATCGCTCCCCCATGCGGCCAAGAATGCCTTCTTGTATTCCTTTTTCTTTCCGAACTTGTCCTTTTTCTTCAAGGGACATTCGTTTTGCATATGGCCGGGCTTGTGACATTTATAGCAAATGATTTCGTCCTTCTTGTTCGATTTTTCGGAAGGCTCTCCTTTATACTCCTTTTTCCGGAATCGTTGTCCACCCTTCTTTTTCCAACTTAGGAATTTGTTGTAGCGTTTGGCGAAGAGTGCCATTTCATCATCCTCGCTAGAGGAATCGTTGTCGCTATCGTCATTTGTTGTGCTTTTGAAGGCAATGCCTTTCTTCTTTTTCGAGTCATCCTCATGTTTTCGAGTCGTCATATCTAGCTCATGGGTGCTCAAGGATCCTATGAGGTTGTCGAGAGAAAGTGTGTTCATATCCTTGGCTTCTTGTATAGCCGTCACTTTCGATTCCCACCTCCTTGGAAGACTTCGAAGGATTTTCATCACCATCTCCTTGCTATAATATACCTTTTCAAGTCTTTTAAGATCATTAGTAATCTTAGTAAAACGAGTATACATGGAAGCAATAGACTCGTCATCATCGACTTTAAATAATTCATAATCATGAATAAGCATGCTAATTTTCGAGTCCTTAACTTGACTAGTTCCTTCGTGCATAATAGCTAGCTTATCCCACATTTGCTTGGCGGTGTCACAACCGGAAATCTTATCATATTCACTAGGCGAGAGCGCACAAGTGATTGAGGTCATAGCCCTACAATTTAAGGAGAAGGCAAGGCGTTCATCCGTGTCTAGTTCTTCTACAAGTTTATCTAGACCATTTCTCCTAGGCGTTTTATAGCCTTTACTTATGCTAATCCATTGATCTATTTCATATCCACATAGAAAAATTTTCATTAGGTCTCTCCAATAGGGATAGTTAGTACCGTCAAAGAACGGGGGCCTAGTTATGGATTTAGAGTCGACGTACGAAGACATAGCGGATCTTTAAACTATAAAATCGTTAGATTTTTGTAAATAAAATAGCTAAGCTCTGATACCAATTGTTGGTCCGTATGAGTCTAAACCTTAGAGGGGGGGTGAATAAGGTTTTGTACGTTTTTCGCGGAATAAAAACTTTGAGTTATTTACTAAGTTAATTAGTGGTTTTATCACCTAAACTCTTTCGTTAACAAGTTATCACTAAATTAATCTAAGCAAGCAATAAATATAAGCGATAAGTAAATACGAAAAGTAAAAGTTAAGGGAAGAAATAACACAAGATTTATAGAGGTTCGGCAAACCGCGCCTACGTCCTCTCCTCGGTATTTTCACTACCGAGTGTTTCACTAAAAACTTTGATTCAAGGTTACACCTTAACGAGCTTAATCAACCGATTACGCTCCCCCTCACTATATGAGTATCCCGAATAAATGACCTAGAGCTTTTAAGCTATACTTGCTTAAAAGCCTCTACCCAATTCACTCGCTCACAAATGAGTTTATAAAATTACTCTTTTACAAATTGGATCACTCACTAACAAATAATATTTCGGAGTTTATAGAATTACTAGAATAATACTCTCGAGAATAATACAAGTGAGATTTTGTAGTATAAGCTTCAAGAATAGCTTTGTAAGAATTGCTTATAAGTTGGTATGCTTGGGGTATCCTCTCCAATGGACTTTGGGGCCTTTTTGTAGAGTGAAAAGCTTCAGCATTTAATTTCAGACCGTTGCTGGTTGTTGAGTTCATTCAATGCTGTTTTCGCAGTTGTTTGCCCAATTTTCAGGAAGAGCTTAAAAGCTGGAATTTGAAAATCTACAGAAACGATCGGTCGTTTCTGTAAAACGATCGGTCGTTTTTGATCTGAGTTCTCTGGAAGAATTTATACTGAAAACGATCGGTCGTTTCCTCTTGGCGATCGGTTGTTTTTACGTTGTGCTCACTGGAAGAAATTTGCACTGAATATGATCGATCGTTTTTGCTTATAAATCAATCGTTTTTAATTCTGGGCATGTTTCGGTTTTCTCGACCAACTTCGAAAGCTTGTAACTTGTTCGATTTAATTCCGATTGACGTTCTGCTTGATCCGTTGACTTCGTATTTGCGTATTCTATCATTTTGACCCTTTGACACGCTAGATAAATGATTAGTACGCAAAACGAGCTTTTATCATGTTTTACAAATATTGTTATCATCAAAATAATCGATTTGAAGAATCAACGTTCAACACTATGTGATGAGCCATGGACTAAATCACTAGAGCACTAGGTTGAATTTTGCCAAGACAGTCCACGTCCAAATATGGACAACAACCAAAGGGCTTAGTAAGTGGTGTAGAGAGGACACTGTGTGAGTATTACCCTGGTATGAACAAACGCTAAATGGTTCAAGACTTAAGGCTACCCAATAGTAGCATATCAGATTTTACTACACTACGGCAGGTTCAAGACGCGCGCTACCTGTCCTTATGCAGTGAACTCTTGCGGTTCTCTCTTATGCATTTAGGGGCATTTTTATTTTCAGCCAATTGCATTCATGTGGGGGATTGTTGGAAAAACATATTTTAACATGGGTGTTTCCGAATGGTCACAAGACCAACTTCGAGTCGATATTACATGTGACAACGCTGAGTTGTTAATACCGTACTCAACGCGATTGAGTAGCTCGTGTGACGAGCTTCGTAACGGTATATCGCATGACCTATTCAGAGAATGGGTGTGAATACTAATCGGCTTCAAAGTTGGGCTCTGGAAAACTCAATTCTAGAAAATGAAATGGTAAATGGAAAAAACCATTGAGGATAATCCCATATTGGAAGATTAAGAGTTAATTTTACAATATATATACAATACCAACCCATGTAGTTGTTAATCTAACATGTCCACATACATCTAAGAGTATTAGTGTGTATCGGGACTCGGGACTCGGGTCTCGGGTCGCGGGCGCGGACACGGGCTTGGGCGTGGGTTTGGGCGTGGGATTGGGCTTGGGATTGCGATTGCGATTTGGGATTTGGGATTTGTGATTTGGGATTTTGGGAAATGTCTCGGGTCTTGGGTCAAATCCGAAAAGTGAGTTTTGTATAAAATACAAAAAACAGTCCCTAGAGTTTTCAGCAACTGAAACGTCAACAATAAATGAGATTAAATTACAGCAGTTTCAGAAATTAAGTATTTCAGACACAACATACAACACACACACACAGCATACATAGCATCATATAGAGAGAGAATCGCACCATCAACAGCTCGACCTGTGGTTCGGTGCCGGTTTCCATACGAGCCACTCTGAGACAGGAGTTGTACCTTGGGAACAAAGTCCCGAAACCAGAAACCTCTAAAGGTGGTTCGGGAAATATTGTTTAAGAAAAACTGCCCAGCAGTTGCCTCTCCTTTTTTTATTTCAGTCCTTTTAAATTCTGTTCTTTCATTTCAGTACATTTATTTCTGTATTTACATTTCAGTATTGTTTTACATTATGTATTTTATTTTCCTGTACTGTTTACATTTTGTCTTTACTTTTCAGTACCTTTAGTTTATGTAATTTCAATTCAGTCTTTCCAATTCTGTAATTTACTTTTCTGTATTTACAGAAACAGTCCAGCAGTTTAGTAATTATACTATTCTGTCTGGCAGTTTCTTTAATTGTTCAACAGTCCAGCAGTTTAGTATTATACTATTCTGTCTGACAGTTTCAAACAATTACAATTCAGTCCAACAATTTAATAAGTTATATTAAATCTGTCTGGAATTTAAATTAGTGTAATTTTAATTTTGTTGAGTCAGGAATTGTAATTTATATTCCAATTGTGAGAAATAAATTGTTATTTCCATTACGTCCATGTCTTTTAATTTATTGTCTTTTCTATTATTGATTTTTCGATATAGTACAAAACCAAAAAAAAAACACATTAGCCAGCAAAACTAAGAATGGAGCCGGGATGTTTTCCAGCTAAAACCAACGGACCCTACGTAAAATTCAAGGCATTCACCACTTGGTACAACTGCCCTGGCGATATTTATATGTATTAATCAAATGTTCCATTTATTGAGATGTATGTGTGATAACAATGAAAACCACATCATCCGAAGACTCTAACCTGGATTCATGCTACACAATGAAGCCATGCTAGAATACACTTTAAAATAAACAAATAGTATATGGTGTTGTAAGCAATATTTTAGCAGAAAAAGCACATGCATCAATGGTTTTGTCACCAACAAAAATAAATTAATGGTAAGTATGTTGGGTTAAAACTTGGTGATAAGAATTATTATTTATTTTTTTGAAAATCTGTGGAAAAAGAGGTCTCCATTTCTGAATACTTAATAGTACAGCCATATAGTAGTAAATTGCACAAACCAAATATATATACATAGATGGTTTTGTCAGGTTATTTTCACTTTTATTCAACAACAAAAAAACTCATATATTTCAGATAAGTAGTATTTAACCAAAAGCAAACAACAAAAGTAGTTGTTAAATTGGGCAATAATAATAATAGTTTAGTAACATCGGATTCTCACCCGAGCAAGATCGTCTGGATTCCTATTAATTGTTGAGAGAATTGTTTTGCATGTTATTTGGGTCTGCCATGAAAAGATGTAGATCGAGAGAGATATAGATAGATAGATAAATAGGGATCAAACTTGTCTCCTATACCTAGTCCTAGTAGGAGGTCTACCAAGTTGCCAACATTAAATATTTCATATACCATATATCTAGTATTTTGTTCTTCCTGAAAATTAGTTGCCAAAAAAAAACTTATTTTCAAATGATATTTTACAAACTTTTAAACTAATGAGAAATTTTTCACCTTTCTGTCTAGATATAAACAAATATGTAAAAGAGTATTATAATTTTGAAAGTGTTTCTTGTTGAAATATGCAAGTTTTACACTTTTTAGATTATAATCAATTCTTAAACCATACGGACTTGATTGTACTAGTTTATAAACACTTTCGTTTCAAAAAGGCAAAAACTTAAAATGGTGTGTAGTTAATCGATCATTTTCAGTAACATGGTTACGCAAATTAAAAGATCGGAAATTATGGTGAGACTAAATAACGTTAAATGCAAAATGAAAGACATGCATACGAAACTTATCATAAAATAAAAAAGATAAAGAAACCAAATAGCACCAAATTATATCTTTTAAAGAAAAAAAAGTTAATGATGCTTCTAGTATGTGTTGTTTTAGTTGTGACTAGTGGCTAAAATATAAGTTTATATTGACTTTGACCAAACTTTTCATATAGTGTACTACTACTCAACGAAAACAAGTTTTTCTGCCCCCTACTTAAATTGATGCCTTGGGCAAGAACTCCGTCTACCCCTGGCCTAAACAGGCTATGCCCAAGACATACACCTAGATGGTACATGTTAGCGGAATCGTCTTTATATTGATAAAGTAAGTAAGATATATATGATAGAGTGAATTACAGGTCGATATCTTTTAAAACTATTAATTTAAAAGTTATTACCACTTTCAAAATAATTATTGCAAATTAGTAGCACTTGTCAATATATACATAAGTAAGACATATATGATAGAGTGAATTGCAGGTCGATATCTTTTAAAACTATTAATTTAAAAGTTACTACCACTTTCAAAATAATGATTGCAAATTAGTAACACTTGTCAATATATACATAAGTCCAACACATTTGGTCTTATAAAAGTTTGAATAAGACCAAGACCATTTACCGGTCTCCAGTGTTGACTGTCGTACTCCGGTATTAACCGTTGGATTCCGGCATTGACCGAAAAATGAAAAAAACTCGAAAAAGAAAAAAACTCAAAAAGATAGAAAAAAAATAATAAAAGTCTAGAAAAATATAAAAAGAAATGAAAAAATTCCAAAAAAATCTAAAAAAATCCATAAAAAATGTTTATTCATAAAAATGCAGAACAAAACAAAGGGGAGAAAAAATAAAAGCAAAAGCTGGCATAAAAAGAGTTGTTTATTCATTTTCCAAGAAGATCATTACAAGCAGAGGAAACAAAAAATAATAATAATAAAAAGTTACATCAGATAAAGAAAAACAACTCAAGCCCTAATCGGCCCCGTCATCATCCACCTCCTCGTCCGAAAGGGCCCGGGGTGACAGCAGAACCACCGCCGGCATGGGAGCCCCGGGGGCGGGAACGATGATGTTCTCCAACCTCCACACCGAATGCTCAGGCCCTGCCCGCATGAAGAGGTTGCCTCAGTCCAACCCTCGACGTAGAAGGAGTTGAAATCCTTCTGCGTCTCGAGGGCCACGGCAGCCCTTACCTCAGCCTTTGCAGACGTCCTTTAGGCCAGCAACCTCGGCCTGTAGCGAGGCCAGAACACCCTCAACTTCGGTTCTGGCCCACGAGGCTTCGACCCTTTGAG
Source organism: Primula veris (assembly GCA_963682055.1). NCBI lineage: Eukaryota > Viridiplantae > Streptophyta > Magnoliopsida > Ericales > Primulaceae > Primula > Primula veris. The sequence continues at coordinate 13,610,132 of OY821745.1, read as the reverse complement.
CCTCGATGCTAGCATTGAGGACCTCGGCCCGGTCCGCCCTAGCATGGGCCACCTCTGCCTGCAACCCGGACTCACTGGCCAGCTCGTACCTCCAAACAAAAGGAGAATTGTTCTGTACGTGGACGAATGTATAGGAACAGGTACTTCGGCTTCCGGTATGGGAAGTATCCTTGAATGTTTTCTTTAATAGGGTCGCCTCCTATTTTCCTTAACCCCTCGATGAGAGTTCTTTCTGCATCCAGCCGGGAGGTACCGTACCCATCTAATTAGCTCTGGTTCCACAATTATCATTATTAGCCCCACACAGGGAAACCTCAGAGCTATCCCCTCGGACTTCATTCAAAGGTCAACTCCGCTTCCTTACGCATTTTTTCGAGATCTTTCTTTTGTCCCTTCCAGGCAATCGGCTATTTATTTTTATTTCAAATTGGTCCGGAGCTCTTTTACCTTGGAAACTGGCGTTGCTCTCGGCCTTCGCGGCCCATGACCTCGCCAGTTGGGCCTGATGATACACACATTGGTTCATCATCAGGTAGCCCTACAAGGAAAAAAACAACACTTAGCCAAAATTAAGCGAATTAAATGAGAACACAGAAATCACACAAGGGAAACAGCAACGTACCTGAGGGATCATGGCCATGGCAGACGCCATAGAAGACGTGAGGTCACGACCGCGATGGTCTGCCTCGATGGTCTGTTACTGGAGCGCAGCAAGGATGAGCATCCCGGTGGAGGGATGAGCCTCCATGATGCTCTTCATCCCAGTGGCTTCCATCACCTCCTCGGGGGTTTGAAGGGGCATCCTATGCATCCCGGGGGTCGGGGGAGCGGAGCCCGGGCCTAGACTCGAGTCTTCCCCACTCGACAACGGATCCTCCTTGGGGGGAAGACCGAACACCTCACGCTCCTCCTCGACCACCACTGATGGGTCCGCAGTAACAGTGTTCTCCCTTAGCCTCTCGGAGGGCCTTCACCTCCTCCAGCTTCCTCTTTCTCCCCTCCCCAGCCTGAGCCTTTCGGACAATCCGGTCCCGCCTCGTTTGCTCTGCCAACATTCTCAAGGCATCAGCCTCGGGATCCCCCTCCGGGACCTCAGCGGGAGACATCCTCCCCACCCCGACAACCGCACCCTCCTCACCCTCTTCTCTACACCCTCCCCGACATCCTCCTCACCCTCCTCCTCTTCATCCCCCTCCTCGTCGGAGCGAACCACCTACATGAACAAACCTCACATAAACAAAAACTAGAGATATCAAGCAAATTCTCTAAGTAAAAAATCAAGTCAAATAAGTAGAAAAGCTTACCCTCGTGCGCGAGGTGCCCGGGTTCATCCAGGAAAGAGCCACCTTAGGCGAGCTATCCTTCAGGTGAGCAGAGGCCCCGACGTTGGGCTCCATAGAGCGCATGAGAAGAACCTCAGGCAGTGGCTTCCCCCACTGGTCAATGTAGACCCTGATCCCCCTCGGGCCCTTTCGATAAGGGGCCGAGGTACTATCCGGCCGGGCCTCGTAGTAGACCCCAACCGATTCAGCATCGGGGAAGTACCTCTTGATCACGGGCTTCGCCCTGCGACTCAGCTTTGCCGTCTTCTCGACGGGCCTCTCCGCGGCCTCAGTTTCCTTGGGTACCCTAGGGGGGAGAGTGGACTCCAAGCCCTTCTCCTTCTCTCACTTGTCCCGGGAATATCCCACGGGGCAGAAGGTCCTCTGGGGCCAGAGGAAGTCGTTCCCCTTGCAAGATGTGGGGGAACCGCACGTCAGCAATTGCTCCGCCTTGCATGCACCCACATCGGTCCCATAAGGGCCCCAACAGTTAAGGGCCACCTCGATCGACCTGACGTTCGCCTCGCCTAGGCCCCGCATCATTAGGTTTACCATGGCCTTGTGCTCCTTAGTACTGAGCACCTTTTCCGGCCTGGTCGGGAGTGTGAGGTTATCTCGGAGCAGCCAGTTGCCCTCTACGACTATCACGTCTTGCGTGTAACCCCAATTTGAGTTGGAGTTACCAGTGATCAACTGATTATTGGTCTGGCAGCACAGGTATGACTGCCTGCTCTTGGCTTGGGAGTCGGGCTTGCTCTGTAAGAATTCATAGCAAGCGAGATGCTCCCTCAATACCAGAGGCTCCGGAAGGGCCGGGCCCAATAGCACATTCAGAACCTCCATACCGGCACAGACTCGATGTGCCTATAGGGGCCATTGGCCAGGAAGGGTCTGCGTCCAGGCGCATAGCTCGGCCAGCAACTCTTGGATAGGGAGGTGGGTGCCCCCATATAGTAAGGTGGACATTAAGAGCGTCACCATGCTCTTGGGGTCCGACACGATCCCGTGCACCTCGTCCGCACTCCGACATTTCCGGAGGCAGAAGTCCTCGCCGATCCCACACAAGGACCGGAATTCGCCCAGATCGGCCCCATGCTTCCTCACCATAATGTTGTGGTCGTTCACGTCCAAGGTCAGGGTCGGGTCGATCACCATGGCTTGGAAGGGCAGGGCGTTCACATTCACGGCCAGGCATCGGGGGGTAGGGGCAACCATTGGGACTTTGCCGGCTCCATGGATGATAACCATGTTTCGATATTTGGTGAATGTGGAAAAGGAGTAAGAAATAGAGCTCTTGTTGCTGCAAATGTCTAGAGAGAGAAAGAGAGTATGAGAAATGAATTGCACTGGGGGTATTTATAGACTCCCACCCAGAAGATGAAACGACGCTACGGCCTCTTGCACAAACTCCCATATGTAATCGCCGCCACGCAGTAAAGCAACTCCACGTGTACAGCGAGCAGAGGCCAACCGCCACGTGTCCCACAACAGTCATTGACATAAATGGCATTGATGACATTGATAAGACAAAACGGTGCCCCATAAAATCTTGACAGGTGTGCTCCACGTGTGCGAAATCTTTTCCAATTGAACACGTGTCATGTGGCGACATCTGCCAAGGCGTTCCCGGCACACACAAGCACTCGTAACAGTCCCGATCCCACCCTCTTTAGCTACATATTTGTATCAAGATTTTAGGACCCCCTCCACCGTATTGACTTGACCGTCAGAGAGGGAAATCCTAGGATCAACCTGGGACCCCTGTTCGTTGCTTGTGCAGGTACGACAAACATCCGTTGCTAAAGTAGACGATATCACCACCGGACCTCCTAACGACCTCGACGCTCTCCCGACAAGATCCAGGGCCGACATGAGTTCTAGGTTAATCCGAGCCTAGGATGAAAAATTGGCTCGCCAGCATTGGCCATGGTTGCTGAAGACCGTCAGATTAACGATGTGCTGGAAGAGCTATTCGCCGAAGAGGTAAAGACTTTTTACTGAAACGAATTTCCTTGAATTCTAAACCAAACCATTATAGAACAAATTGATATTTTTTTATGCAAAGCATTTATATTTCAATCCAAACCAAACCTTGGATCGATCAGTTTGTTCGAGTTTGCGGATTTATCAGTTTAGAGCGGATTCGAATTGGATTCAGTTTTGACAGTGTTAGTTACTCGTTCTTATTAAGAGTTATTAGTTCATATCTATTTTATATTGTAATTTGAAGGACCAGTAATGTAATTTTGGCTATTACTCTATTTTTAATATATATGAAGTGTGGGTGTATTTTAGTAATACACCACATCATTTTCCTTATCATCTAACTTGGTACCAGAGCCAATAATAAACACTGAAACTCAAGCCGCCCCAAATTATGTATCGGCCAATTGACTGGTACATAATCATCGAAACCCTAAATTAATTATATATACTTAATCCTCATTTAATTTCGACCTTAACCCACTTAACCTTGTTGGAGTTGGACGCATCATGCGCCGCCACGTGCGGCTAACTTCCAGCGACCGTCGCTGCTGCCGACGGCGCGTGCACGCGTGGCTCACTATCCGGCCATTTTTATTCTGTTAAATTGGTCGACTGGGTGTATGTAACTCTTCTGTATACTTTATTTTGTGTCTCGATTTGGTTCCGAATATTATTCAACTGTTTGGTTATTTGGTATGTTTTGAACGACTGTTTTGGTGATTCCGCTGTGTTTAATGGACTGATTCTGAGTAAACTGTTGGTTGAGATTTGATGTTTTAATTGCTTTCGGTTTAGTCTTTCCTCACTTGTTTTTGGATTGCCGGGTTTGGTTGTTGTTCGGCTATTTGGGGTTGTGATTTTGTATTTAGCCTCTTCTGCTTTTACGTTTTGTTGGAAGGAAAAATATCCAGACCCGAAAGTGTTGCACTTTATAATCAGCTTAGTGAGCTTATTCAGACATTGCGTGCCTCCCTTTTTGATGGTTCAGTTGTCACTTTGGCTAATTCACATAAGGTCGCTTGTGTTGCCTCGTCTTCTGATATGTGGCTTATTGATTCCGGTGCGAGTTCGTGATTTTGTATTTAGCCTCTTCTGCTTTTACGTTTTGTTGGAAGGAAAAATGTCCAGACCCGAAAGTGTTGCACTTTATAATCAGCTTAGTGAGCTTATTCAGACATTGCGTGCCTCCCTTTTTGATGGTTCAGTTGTCACTTTGGCTAATTCACATAAGGTCGCTTGTGTTGCCTCGTCTTCTGATATGTGGCTTATTGATTCCGGTGCGAGTTCTCATATGTCTGGTACATCTTCTCTTTTCTCTAATTTGAATCATTTTGATCATCGTATTGTCTTAGCTGATGTTTCTTCTCGACCTGTATCTGCAAAAGGAACACTTAACCCTCATCGATTGTTGTCTCTGCCCGATAGCCTTTGTGTGCCTAATTTTCCTTTCAACTTACTATTTGTTAGTCAATTGATTAAATCACTAAACTGTTCTGTAACTTTTTCTCCTAAATCATATGTGTTTCAGGATCTCAAAACGAAAAAAATGATTTATTCAGGATATGAAAAAGATGGTCTTTATTATTTGGATCCCACTAGTTCTGCTTCTTCGCGTTCATCGGCCTTAAGTGCTACTGTTTCTCCTAGTACACCCTTCCCTGACTAAATTTAAAATAGCCATTCCTTTCTTGCGTCATTTGTCTAATTTAGAGTGTGAGGCTTGTCAACTTGGCAAACATCATCACAGTTCATTTCCTAGTCGGGGCCTTACTAGGAAGCCTCAACCATTTGATCTCGCTCATTCTAACATATGAGGTCCTTCTTGTACTTTTGCTCATAACAATTTTCGATATTTGTTCGTTTTCGTTGATGACTTTTCACGGATGACTTGGTTATTTTTAATGAAAAATCGGAGTGAAACTACAGCTTATTATTTCTCGTTTCTATAATGAAATTTTAACTCAGTTTGATAAGAAGATCAATATTTTCCGCTCTGATAATGCATTAGATTACGTTCAGACCGTTATGGGATCTTTTTGTGTCGATCATGGTATTATTCATCAGACTAGTTGTGCTGGCACATCCCAGTAAAATGGTGTTGCCGAGCGCAAACATAGACATGAATGAAAATAACTCTTTTTTGATTAACCGTATTTACAGCTAAATCAAAGTGTTTATAGTAATGAGCAAGTTTCACTAAAATACAATTAGACCCATTACTTTACAGAAGTAACAGAAAGACAATTAAGACTATTACAAACAAGTCCTTAGTAAGTATAAAATAACATAATAAGAATTAATATCTCCATATAACAAATGAAAAAGGAAACAGTTCCGATACAATTAATCATGGTAGTTCTTTAGTTGGGTTTAAAAAACTAATAGATAATGTTAGTAATTGTAATTAATTACAGTACTTAAAATCATTCTTATCCTACCATAAATTTATTTTAAGTCATACAGACAATTTAATGAAAACAAATTCGGTGTAAATGCAATAATTAAATACCATTACCTTTTTGTGTGTGTAAGTAAATCGAATCATTAAAACATTTTATTTAATGAGATATCAAAATCAGGCTATAGAAAGAATTGAGAACAACCGGATACACCACAATATAAGCAGAGAAATTGAAAGAGAAAGAAGGTAAAAGATATCAAACACATTGAACACATGAGGTTTTTTACCCACGTTTCATATTTTCTTTTGGCTCTCGTAATATATTATTTTTCCACAATGTTTGTTCATGAGGATATAAGCAAGCATGCATTTTTGTGATTTGTTGATTACATCATCTTTATTAATTAATATTTTTTAATGGAACACCTTGTTATGTTGAGAAATGTAACTAATTATTCTTGTGTTTTTGTGTAATAAGGATTAAAAGAAATCTAATTGATACAGTAACCGTAAATGCTATAGATGTTCTATATGCCTTTATTAAACAATTCTTGATATTTAATTTAAAAATATAAAATTATTGACAACAAAACAAAAAAAAATTCTGCAAAATAATGTATGTTGGATAGGTTTTTTGTAAAAAGGAAAATAACAACTTAAGATTTTTCCAAAGTAACAAAGAGGGAAATTTTATTTTTTATTTTTGTTTTGGAGATGAAAAATATGAACTACTCGTCAATTACGGCCGGGGAGTATATTATTGAGTATTATATACACACGTTATGGGTGAAGCTAGGATCTAGTTGTATCGGGTTAATTTGCTTAGAAACTACCTAACAATAAAAGAAAAATAAATCATGGAGATGTAAACTATCATTCTATAATGCACATTATAAAAACTATCGTTGTGTGCCCCGATGATCTCTACTTATATCTTTGTCTTTGCACAAATTTTTCTTTTCTTATTGTACAAACTACATGCATTTCCTCTAAATTTGTTTATAAATATCATGATTACTATTCAATTAGTTCACTTAATTCAGACCTATGCGTAATTGACATACTAAGAGCACCCACACTAGGTTTCTATAACTCTATTCAAATTTAACACAAAAATCTTAATTTTTTAGATTTAGCTATTATCCTTTCTTCTTTATACGTAGCAGGCTCTATATCATATTAGCTATGACAAATAAATTATCATTTTATTCATTATAATTTGCTTCTTCTCAATCTTTTTTCTATGTAGATATTTAATTTATCTATATACATGATAAATCTACGTGTGTTTCTGTTTGGAATCCGAACCCCACATTTGATTTGTTAAAATCCAACCAAAATAACCATATAAAATTAACACAGAGGTTAAAAAATTCTATTTGTATTTTTTGTCCCTTTTTTTTTTCTTTTTTACAAAGATAGCGCTAAATGCAAGAAATGATAACGTATCTTGTTTTTGGTTTAATGTGTGGTAAAAGACAGAAAATGAGATAAGAGCCAAAAGGTAGAAAGCAATAAAAAATAACAATTAATGTTTGTTGAGTGGTAAAAGCTAGGTACTATGTATGACTAGCACTTTTAACATATTGGTATATTATCTAGAAAGGAGCTAGCCTGAAAATCGAAGTTTTTGTGTGTATAATTATGCAAATTTTGGCTAAAACTTTGTTTACTTATCCGATGTGAGTGCTCTAAAGCTTAAAATGTTTCCAGTCTCAAAATATTATCTTTTTGATCTGATATATTGCACAGATTTCAAATTAATAGTCTTTTTAGGGTTTCTCATAGTTAGGAACTAAAACAAATTTACATACAGGACACCACGTAAATTTTTTGCCAAACATACATAATTCTGATGATAAATTCCATATTATGCCATAACAGATCCTGATCGAAAGAAAGAAAGAATGCAAGCTCGAATAGCAATGTTAGTCTCGAGTCTTCCACTAGATCTTGTGGCTGATATAATCTCAAGGTTGTCCGTCAAGTCACTCCTCCAGATGAGGTGTGTATGCAAGGACTGGTGTAATTTAATTGATAGCACAGACTTTGTAAATTTGCACCTTACCCGATCCACCAAAAACGAAATGAGTCAATGCCTCATATTAGAGAGCCGCGGTTTAGGTGAAACATTCCTTTACTCTATAGAATTAAGATCTCTTTCTAAAGCTGTGGAACTCGATATTAACTCATGGCAACCAAATGATCGCTGGGACGACTCTTTTTATAAGTCACATGTGCTTTGCGGATCATGCCATGGCTTGGTATGTTTAGCTTTCTTTTGGAAATATGTTGCTTTGTGGAACCCCGCCACAAAGAAGCACTTGTTCTTGTCGCCGTTGACTTTGGATGACGATGATGGCCTACAGTCGACAGGTAACCATGATTTCGTTGAAGTAGATATTGGATTTGGGTTTGACTCTGCTTCTGGCGATTATAAAATTGTTAGTATTTTAGAGCAACATGCACACAATGTTAATGGTAATAACATAGTAAAAACAGAGGTTAAGGTCTATAGTCTAAAATCAAATTCTTGGCGAAGAGTTTATGGAACTCCAAAGGAGCAAATACGTAGGAGTACTAATGGTGTTCTAGTTAGAGAGACTCTTTATTGGCTAGTCTCTATTCTTAAGTTCCATGGTGAGGAGTGGTCTTCCGAGGTCTCTGCCTGTTATAATTCTATATTTTCATTTGATCTTCAATCGGAGGAGTTACGTTTTCTCCTCATGCCAATCAACACAAAGGACTCGATTCAGGAAGAGATTTTCCCTTATATCCATGTTATTGGGGGATTCCTTTCAGCAAGTTACTTTTATGAGAATGGAGGTTTTGATTTATGGGTGATGAAAGAGCATGGAGCGGAGGAATCTTGGACTAAATTGATCTCGATTAGTGATCCATTCTTATCCTCGTTTTATAACTTGTGGCCTATATCATATAGTAAGAATAACGAGCTGTTAATTATTGCGGATGAAGCTTCTGACCGAATTAAGGTTATTCGGTATGATATTGAAACTAAAGCATTTGAGGAAAAAATGAATCTTCCTCTTCCTAGGTTCGCTTCAGTTAAAGTATTTTATTCGGAGAGCCTTGTCTGTCTTGTTGGTGGTGATCATTAACATGATCTTCAAATATATAATATCTCAAGACAAAATATAAGAAGAATCCAATCAACGAACAGAGAAGTGACACATCGTTTCAATCGGGGTCAATTTTGAAGTTTCATTTAAAAGTTGTAATAATATGGGTGAACTAAGTGAGTTAATTTTATAAAAGATAATTGTTTGGAAATTATTGGAAGTGTTGTTGTTTATACTTTATATATATAGATAACATAGGACTTCTCGAATGAACTCAGTGATTGCAGTCTATGATAAAACTTTTGATTTTTTTTTATAAATAATTTAGTTCCTTCTCTATCATTTAAATTGCCTGATTTTTACGTTGTTTCCTTTTACATTGTTTCAAATAATTGCCTGGTTTTACTGTTTATACGTACTTCATGTAGAAAAGTTGTTACATTGTGTTGGCAATAAGCAAGTATCATAACATCCAAGCCATATCGCAGTCGTAAAACCAGGCATTCTAAGGCTGGTGAATAGGCTCTCAGTAGTGGACTAGAACCAGCACTATCAAATAGAAGGTGCAGATCAATTCGAGTATTATTGGAGGTAGGTGTGGAATCCATTGATCATGAAATAAAAATAAAATAAAAATAGGCACATGGAAAATTTTCAGGCCTTTTCGTATTTTGTCTACATGGGAAGGAGCATTTCCCATTTTTGACGAGGAGAAGGGAGAGATGATGAAAAGTTAACTTATTTTTTTAGTTAGCTCAATATAGACGTTTATTTCGTTAGTAGGGTTTTGATCTTTTTCAAAGAATGATATTTCCTCTTATTCTTTGAGTCACTCTTTACCTAATCAGAAACAGACTAGGTTGGTCGATTTATGTAGGTCTTCTCTTTGTCGTGTCTTTAATAGGAATTCAACGGAGCAAATAACCCCTCGACTTATACGTAAATATTGATTACCGAGTTAACTCTTCCACTTTACAGTTCCTAGATATTTTGCTCAAGGCAGATCCAAAATTTGTGATATCTTGTTTTCTCCACTCACGAAGGTCATACCTATAGATTTTTTTACTTCTGGTTTTTGGTTGTTTGCCTTTGCTTGTGCTTTATTCATGTGGACTGCTCTTATGAGCGACTTTTCTTAAATATATATGGTTTTGGTTTCTTTCAGAATATACGCGTCAAACAATATTGAGTCTTTTGTAAGAAAGTTTTTAAAAAAGGCAACCTGAAAGTCTGGCCTAAATATTATTTATGTCAAATAGGTAATGTTAAGACATAGCAGTAGTGTTGTATCATTATCGGTCACAAAGGGAACTGAAATATATACGGGCAAGGTTAACCACATACTTTCTGTATGTTATAGACAATAAATATGACTGAGCTTCATTCGTTGCAAAAAAATCTTTTTGTTGTAGGAGTACTTTGTTTTGCTTTTCATGAAGTCAAGTTTTTTGTAAAGGATAATCAACTAGAATTCTCTTAGAAGTGTTACGGTGAACCAAATCTTCTTCTCCTCGTTTCGTTACTACGTTTGCTTGATATTTTCACAGACTAAAGTTACCAACTGTCTTTCTGAGGTTTATCTTTTTAATACTGATCACTAATTATGAGCTAATTAGTCCTTGCTTATCTTAATTCAGTTTTTCCATTTTACCATACTTTTAATATCGAGCATCGAATTTATATAAATGATTAAGCTTGTATTTCTTTTAGGTCTCTTATCATTTAACTTCGCTTGCGTTCATGTCGAATGCTTTTACAAACAGCTTCATTTCATTTATATTCTTATGCTTTCTCTCCCTTTTGAACAATGAAAAATTGTATTTTGCTCCAGGTGGGCAACTTTTTTCCATCACATTGACTCTTTTATTTCGAATACTTTTTCTTCATGACCCCATTGGGCTTTCCGTTGATAACATAGTAGTTCTGTAATTCCATCTTCTCGAAATTGATTAAAGAATTCAATTCATAGATAGTTGGATTCAACTTGAGACAACTAAGGTGATTAGCAGAGGATGGTTATTGTTTTCCTTTATACTAATGCTACTAGCATTAAATTTTGAATGTAACATACAAAGATTGACATAATATTTATAAAAATAAAATTGTGAAACACTAGACTCAACAAAACAGTACAACATGGATTGTAACGATCCGGATTTTCGTAGGAAAATATCGTGTTAAAGAGAAGTGAGATATTCCACATCACCTAAATATGTGCGTACCTATATGATATATAAGTTAGGTGTATTTTTCTTCTAATCACCAAAACCTTTTAAAGTCATGCGGTCTAAAAAATATGACTTGGGCCAAACCAGACAATATTGATGGTATGAAGCAGATGGAGACGGTCTGTTCGTAAGACCGGGTCGTTACAATTGGTATCAGAATCGCTATCTAGCCGATGTGGGCACTGGCAACTCCGGAAGGGCGGCGTCCTGACGAGAACGTCGTGCCTGAAAGAGAAAAAGTGTAACGACCCTGATTTTCGTATGGAAATAACATGGTAAAGATAAGTGAGTTATCACACATCATCTAGATAAGTGAGTTATCACACATCATCTAGATAAATGAGTATCTATATGGTATATAAGATAACTGTATCATCCTTCTTATCACCAACCTCTTTTAAAGCCGTGCGGCCCAATAAGCGAGTACGGAATTGAGGCAAAGAGGACAGTATTGGTAGTAGCAAGCAGATTGTGCGGTCTGCTCGGAAGACTGAATCGTTACATAGATCTCTTTCTTTTACCAATCTTCTCTATGTTCCGGGATCCACTTATTGCGCTTTAACATTTGAGTGATGGATTGATCTACCCATTCTTGAACCATCCTGAATTATAATAATTTTTTCCCTCTTTTTGGAGATAACTCATTCTGCGGACGCCACGGATCGAACTTTATGGTGATTGTGTGAATCGAAATTTTATTCTTACTTAGCGTGTGAATCAAATATAATTAGTCTCATTGCATTTGTAGATAATATGTAAACTCTGCTATATAGAAAAATATGTAGTTTTCTTTTAAAAAAATCTTAGTCATAACAAAAAAATACTGACAAACAATCCCCTCCCCCCTCTCTTGTACCATATCCGTGTCGTAACGATTCTTCCTCTCTTGTATCCAAATCAAAGAGTTGGTATCGTTTAGTGTCAAAGGCATAACCAAGAAAAACACATTTTCTAACTCTTGAATCAAATTTTTTTCTATCTCTACCTAGAGTAGAAGCATAAGGTAAGCATCCAAAACATTTAAGATGAACATAAGAAGGAACTTTAGAATATAGTATCTCATAAGGACATTTACTGGATAAAACAGAGCTAGGTAGTCTGTTTATTAAATAAGTTGCTGTTAAAATGTAATCTCCCCCAAAAGCAATAGGCAAACAGGCCTGAAACATCAAAGCCCTAGCCACATTTAATAAGTAGTGGTGTTTAAGTTCTACCACTCCATTTTGTTGTGGTGTATCAATGCAATTTGTTTGATGTTTAACACCAGAACTATGAATGAAGTCGTATAAGAAAAATCTAGTGCCTTTATCACTTCCAATTGTATTGACCTTTTTATTGAACTGTGTAGCAACCATAATACAAAAGGCGGGAATCAAAATACTGGTCTCACTCTGGCTTTTCAACATATAAACACATGTACTTCTACTGTAATCATCTACCACAATAAGAAAAAATTGATAACCTCCATGTGAGCTAACAGCATAAGATCCCCACAAATCAACATGGGTTATTTTTTAAAAATATCACTAGTTTGGCTAGTACTATAAGAAAAACTAGTTTTATGTTACTTGGACATATGCCATACTTCACAAGTATCTTCATTATTTTCTTGAATACCGTGTAGAGAGCTCTTTATTTTTCTCATTTGAGTTGAGGGAACATGTCCTAGTCTTCTGTGCCACAAGGAGTAAAAATCAATAATTTGAGCTGCAGTCACTTTATTACAAGTGCACTATTTTGTAATGTGTACAATCCTTACTGCTCTTTAACAAGGCCAATAGTCTTCATTGTGTTCAGCCCCTGGACCACACAATTTTTTGAATCAAAATATAAGTAGTAAGATTGATCTCTAGTTAATTTGCTTGCAGATAACCAATTCAACCCAAAAGTATGTACACATAACACCCTTTTAAGAGTTAATCCAGAAGAAAAAGTAACACTACCTATATGTGTTACCACAACACTTTGTCATGTGGGTAAATATATCAAGGAATTCTTATTCTCAATATCTGATGTAAACAAGTAGCACTACCTATATGTGTTAACACAACAAGTGGTTGATCTTATGCTAGTCATTGTAATCTAATAAAATAAAACCCTAGAAATTCAGTTAATCGATATAGTAACTCAAATTTTTGAATAAAATTCCCAAATATCAGAGATTCCAATAAAACCTTCAACATCTTCAATTAACTAACCCAAAACTCAATTTAGTAATCACAATATCTTCAAATCAATTGAAAACCCCCAAATATATCACAAATAACCCGATCGTAAATTAGAAACCCCTAATATATCGTTAATAACCCAATTAATGGCCGATTTTTTTTTCTAAAAAGACTTATTAGAGAGGATAATCATAGAAACTTACAAATGTAGACGAATATTGAGAAAATAAAATGTAAATCTTCTCTCAGTCGCAGCATGATAGCTCGTATTACAGCTCTGATACCATGTAAAAAAGTTAAATTATCTCCATTGTATGCAAATTCAGAGAGAGAAAATGAATGAAAATAACTGTTTTCGTTAGCCGTATTTACAGCTGGGTCACAGTATTTATAGTAACGAGCAAATTTGACCAAAATACAATTAGACCCATTGCTTTACAGAAGTAACAGAAAGACAATTAAGACTACTACAAACAGGTTCTTAGTAAGTATAAAAAAATAGTATAAGAATTAATATCTTCACATACCAAATGGAAAAAGGAAACAGTCCCGATACAATCATTGTAGTTCTTTAGTTGAGTTTAAAAAACTAATAAATAATGTTAGTAATTGTAATTAATTATAGTACTTAAAATCATTCTTATCCTACCATAAATTTATTTTAAATCATAAAGATAGTTTAATGAAAACAAATTCGGTGTAAATGCAAAAATTAAATACCATTACCTTTTGTGTGTGTAAAAGTAAACTGAATCATATGACATACCAAAAAAAAAAAGGTATCAAGAATCATCAAAACTTTTTTTTTATTGAGATATCAAAATCAGGATATAAAAAGGATTGAGAACAATCTGATACAACACAATATATACAGGGAAATTGAAAGAGAGAGAACGTAAAAGATATCAATCACATTGAACACATAATGTTTTTGTATCCACATTTCATTTTTTGTTTTGGCTCTCAGTAATATATTATTTTTCCACAATGCTTGTTCATGAGGATATAAGTATGCATGCATTTTTGTGATTTGTTTATTACATCATCTTTATTAATTAACATTTTTTAATGGCACACCTTGTTATGTTAAGAAATCTAACTAAGTATTCTTGTGTTTTGGTGTAATAAGGATTAAAAGAAATCTAATTGATATAGTAACCATAAATGCTATAGATGTTGTTCTATATGCCTTAATTAAACAATTCTTGATATTTAATATAAAAATAAAAAATTCTTGACAACAAAACAAAAAACAATTATGTTAAATATTGTATGTTGGATGGGTTTTTTTTTTTTAAAGGAAAATAACAACCTAACCTTTTTTCAAAGTAACAAAGGGGGACATTTTATTTTTTATTTTTGTTTTGGTAATGAAAAATATGAACTACTCCTTGTCAATTACGGCTGGAGAGTATATTATTGAGTATTATATACACACGTTATGGGTGAAGGTAGTATCTAGTTGTATCGGGTTAATTTTCTTAGAAACTAACTAAAAATAAGAGAAAAATAAATCATAGAGATGTCAAACTATCATTCTGTAATACACATTATAAAAATTATAAAAATCATAACATTTAAAGTTATGGGGAGTGTCGTATATTGCCCCGATGGTCTCTACTTAACTTTGTCTTTGCACATATTGTTCTTTTCTCATTGTAGAAACTACTTGCATTTCCTCTAAATTTTGTTACAAATATCATGACTACTATTCAATTAGTTCACTTAATTCAGACCTATGCCTAATTGACATACTAAGAGCACCAGCATTAGGCTCTCTATAACTCTATTCAAATTTAACACAAAAATCTTACTTTTTTAGATTTAGCTATTATCCTTTCTTCTTTATATGTAGCAGACTCTATATCATATTAGCTATGACAAATAAATTATCATTTTATTCATTATAATTTGATTCTTCTCAATCTTTTTTCTATGAAGATATTTAATTTATATATACATGATAAATCTACGTGTGTTTCTATTTGGAATCTGAACCCCGCGTTTGATTTGTTAAAATCCAACCAAAATAACCATATAAAATTAACACAAAGGTTAAAATTTTCTATTTGTATTTTTTGTCCCATTTTTTTTTTTACAAAGATAGCGCTAAATGCAAGGAATTATAACGTATCTTGTTTTTGGTTTAATGTGTGGTAAAAGACAGAAAATGAGATAAGAGCCAAAAGGTAGAAAGCAATAAAAAAATACTCCCACCGTCCCAAAATATTAGGTCCCTATGTATTTACGTGCAAATTTGACCGATAAATATCTCGTGCTTAAATTGTTGAAATTTAAAATTTTAAAATTTGTTCATATAGTTTAATATTTAAACTACGTGATTAACTTTTGAAATTTTCGATTTCGACAACTTAGATATGAGTTATTTATCGGTTAAAATTGTACGTAAATACATAGAGTCCCAATATTTTGACACGGAAGGAGTAACGATTAATGTTTGTTGAGCGGTAAAGGCTAGGTACTATATATGACTAGCACTTTTACATATTGGTATATTATCTAGAAAGGAGCTAGCCTGAAAATCAAAGTTTTTGTGTGTATAATGCAAATTTTGGCTAAAACCTTGTTTACCTATATATCCAGATGTGAGTTCTCAAAAGCTTAAAATGTTTCCAGGCTAAAAATATTATCTTTTTTGATCTGATATATTGCACAGATTTTAAATTAATAGTCTTTTTAGGGTTTCTCATAGTTAGGAACTAGAACAAATTTACATACACGACACCACGTAATTTTTCTGCTAAACATACATAATTCTGATGATAAATTCCATATTATGCCATAACGGATCCCGATCGAAAGAAAGAATGGATGCTCGAATAACAATGTTAGTCTCGAGTCTTCCACTAGATCTTGTGGCTGATATAATCTCAAGGTTGTCCGTCAAGTCACTCCTCCAGATGAGGTGTGTATGCAAGGACTGGTGTAATTTAATTGATAGCACAGACTTTGTAAATATGCACCTTACTCGATCCACCCAAAACGAAATGAGTCAATGAATCATATTACAGAGCCGCGGTTTAGGTGAAACATTCCTTTACTCTATAGAATTAAGATCTCTTTCTAAAGCTGTGGAACTCGATGTTAACTCATGGCAACCAAATGATCTCTTTTTAGGTTGGTCGATTTATGTAGGTCTTCTCTTTGTCGTGTCTTTAATAGGAATGCAATGGAGTAAAGAACCCTCGACTTATACGGAAATATTGATTACCGAGTTAACTCTTCCACTTTACAGTTCCTAGATATTTTGCCCAATGCAGATCCAAATTTGTGATATCTTGTTTTCTCCACTCACGAAGGTCATACCTATAGATTTTTTTACTTCTGGTTTTTGGTTGCTTGCCTTTGCTTGTGCTTTATTCATGTGGACTGCTCTTATGAGCGACTTTTCTTAAATATGGTTTTGGTTTCTCTCAGAATATACGCGTCAAACAATATTGGGTTTTTTGAAAGAAAGTATTTAAAAATGGCAACCTGAAAGTCTGGCCTAAATATCATTTATGTCAAGTAGGTAATGTTAAGACTTGAAGAGTAATGTTGCTATCATTATCGGTCACAAAGCGAACTGAAATACGGGCAAGGTTAACCTCATACTTGTTGTATGACAATAAATACTACTGAGCTTCATTCATTGCACAAAATTCTTGTTGTTGTAGGAGTACTTTGTTTTGCTTTTCATGAAGGCAAGTTTTTTGTAAAGGATAATCAATTAGAGTTCTCTTAAAAGTGTTACGGTGAACCAAATCTTCTTCTCCTCGTTTCGTTGCTACGTTTGCTTGATATTTTCACAGACTAAAGTTACCAAATGACTTTCTGAGGTGTATCATTTTAATACTGATTACTAATTATGAGCTAATTAGTCCTTACTTATCTTAATTCATTTTTTCCATTTTAGTGTACTTTTAATATCGAGAATCGAATTTATATAAATGATTAATCTTGTATTTCTTATAGGTCTCTTATCATTTAACTTCGCTTGTGTTCATGTCGAATGCTTTTACAAACAACTTCATTTCATTTATATTCTTATGCTCTCTCCCTTTTGAACATTGAAAAATTGTATTTTGCTCCTGGTGAGCAAATTTTTTCTACCACATTGGTTATTATACGAATACTTTTTTCTTTCGTGACCTCTTCGGCTTGCAGTTGGTAACATAGTATTTGTGTAATTGCATCGTTCTCGAAATTGATTAAAGAATTCAATTCATAGATAGGTGGATTTAACTTGAGACAACTAGCAAAAGATGGTTATTGTTTTCCTTTATACTAATGCTACTAGCATTAATTAAATTTTGAACGTAACATACGAAGATTGCCATAATATTTATATAAAAAAAAATGATACATTAGACTCAACAAAACAGTACAACATGGATCTCTTTCTTTTACCAATTTGATGTATGTTCCGGGATCCACTTATTACGCTTTAGCGTTTGAGCCATGGATTGATCCACCCATTCTTGAACCATCTTGAATAATAGTAATTTTTTCCTCCTTGGAGGTAACTCATTTTGCAGCCGTCACAGATCGAACTTGATGGTGAACGTGTGAATCTGAATTTTATTCTTACTTAGCGTGTGAATCAAATATAATTAGTCTCATTGCATTTGTAGATAATATCTAAACTCTCCTATACAGAAAAACATGTACTTTTCTTTTAAAAAAAATCTTAGTCATAATGAAAATTACTGACAAACAATCCTCCGCTTCTTGTACCATATCCGTGTCGTAACGGTTCTTTCTTTACTGTACCGGAACGTGAAATGTCGTACAACTTAAGTACTCGTATTACATAGATCTAAATTAAATTCTCCTATGAAATATGAGCAAATGTGGACCGTCGATCTTCATAATCTGAGCAAGACCATTGGACTCGTTAACAAACCTTGTAGTGTTGTTTCACAAAATTGCCAGAATTTAAAACATGCATGTGCCACATTTTGCTTGCATTAGAAATGTTATCAGACCGACTAACTTCGCTACCTAGTGTCACAGGCCAAGTTGTTTGTTAAACGTACGAGCAAGTTAATGGGCGACTTGATTTAAGAGTGTTTAATTTTTACATTGTTTTGTTTCACAGTGTTTGGAAAGTATTCGTTCACTCTGCTAAAATTCTTTCTAACTGAATATGTTTGATATGAAAATAAGTTTTACTAGCTCAAACTAACATATTCAATGCATAATACAATAACTAACTAAATCTAAGATGTGTAGAGTTGTCAGTATGAGAAACGGAAACGGAAAACGAAACGAGAAACGGTACAATTATGACGAAGAAAAAAAAATCATGCATGAAATAATAGGCGGTTCTTCCTTCTAAGGGTTTTTTTGCAGTTTTGTACATCGTATTATGCATTTTTACGATTTTGTATACGTTATTAACAGATTATTTAATTAGTACACCAAACTATCAGTTTCCGTCGATTTTATACACTTTCGTCCAAATTAACGGAATAGTATGATGTCATCTGACTTTTCTTATCTAAATTGAGAGGCAATATAGTCATTTGTAATGTTTATCTATTTTTGACCATCAGATCTGATGATGGTCGAAATGTTTTGTAAAAAAAAACAAAATACTAACTAAATAAATTAATCAACATATATATATACACACATATATACATGTGGTTCAATGCACACTCCTTTTTGACACTCCGATTAAAAACATTCGAAATTAAGATTTTATCAATGCAGATCTGCACGGTTTCATGACGGGAACCCAACTATGAGTTTTGTTTTTTTTTCTCGATATGTATAATTGTCGGTATTGAAATTTTTTAAAATTCACCATGTGTAATTATACATCTCGGAAAAACAAACGAGATGCATATTTGGCTTTCCGTCGTAAAACCGTGCAAATCTACATTAATAAAATCTTGATTTGGAGGGTTTTTCATCGGAGTGTCAAAAAGGAGTGTGTGTCACTTGAACCGCTCCATCTATCTATCTCACACACATATATATACTCACGTTATACACACACATATATATAAGATGATATACGGTATCGGTATGTATGAATACACGGGTTGTTGTATGTGGTGGAGATCGATAAGATGGGGTGGACGGGCGTGTATAAACGAGAGAGATGGGGAAGAGAGAGGCCGAGAAACACTATAATTAAGGGTGTGACCAACCAATAGAATGTTTTACTTTTAATTTTGAATTATTTTTAGCCTAATTATTTTGGAGTTTATTAATAAATGTTGGGTTTTTACTGGATGACACACCCTAAATCACAATGTATCAGGTTTACGGTAGTGTTACTCAGAGAACATATCGACGAGTATGATGATGACGTGGACACGGTGATGGCGACTAGGGTGTTGTTAGTAAATGAACTGATTTTTTGTAAATTCAATATTTAGTAGGACCATTTTTAAGTTTAACAGTTTTACCTGATTGTGATTTGGTCCTATAACTTTTCTTCCATACTATAGATCGCATGTGTTTGATTTAAGTACCAAATTGAATTTAATTAGTCATTCAAGTTTATACTATGCTTATATCAGATTTTGATACTAAATTCTTATTAAAACTTCATTTATTTTTATTAAAATTTTGCATTTTTAGAATTTTAGGACTAAATTGTATTGTATTTAAACTACTTTGAACAGATTTGCGATAAACAATAAGTATAGAGTTGTAGCTCTTGTAGTGTCTTAACATGTAATTATCCAAGTTGAATAAGGGCATTTGTGTAAAATAACATTTCCCAACCGAAAAATTGACCAAAGTATACAAAATCACATAAAAATGAAAGTATGGTGTAATAATTAAATAATTTGATATTAACGTGTATAAAATCGTAAAAAAATGCATAGTATTGTGTACAAAAATGCAAAAAAACCCTCATTCTAATAACCGGCATATCTATTATTATTTTTTCGAGATGAAGCAACATGAAGCGGTAAACGAAAAACATGGTTTTCATAGGCGAAACGAGTTTACCGATAACATGTGGGTAGCCAGCATGAAAAATGATTTACCTCACATATTTTTTCACCTACAAAACCAACCAGCTGACATGACATGTTCCGTGACATGTCTAGTAATCAATGATTACTCATAAATGATTCCTCATAAATACAATCACCGATTAGAATTTATGACCAAACTTTAATATATATTACATGATTAGTTAAGAAATTTTAATTGCTCAAATGGAAGGCACAACTTCTAACAAAAAAATGGAGGAAAATATATAGCAAAAAAGACAAGATTACAACATACAAATAACTGTAAACAAATTATTGACTAAAACTAAAGATCTATTTAATTAGTTTTGTTAATTCATGGACCAACTTAGAAATTATTAAAAAAAAAACATTTGTATGGTTGAAGCTATATATTTTGTACAAAACATTATATGGAGTGGTGGGTACCTTTTTGTTTAGTACAATTATCTTTTACCGTTACTTTATAGTTAAATATTTTTGGTCATCGTCTTTTCATAATTGGTCACATTAAATATTAAGAAACTATATAATTAATAGTATACTCCAGTGGACAGGAAATATCAAATGGCCGGACATGCTAAGAAATTATGACATTAATTACTATTGAAAATTAATTACAAAGTAATAGAATAGTATTGGAAGAGGGTGACTGGACTATGCCACCTCAACAGGTAATTATTTCGGGTAGATATACTGGGTTGGAATAGCATCACTCAGCCACGAGAGCTGTCACTCAAAACTCAACGAGTCGGAGGTTACGTAATATCAAATTAAATATCAACTTTGATATTTTTTTTTGTAAAAACGTTTAAAATTAAGATTTGACTATTTCAAATCTCCATGGTTTCACGATGGAAAAACAAGCATGCGTCTTTTTTTTTTTTTTTCGAGATGTATAATGACATATTTTTAAAATACGTATATTTTTATTTCCGTCGTGAAGTCATGGACATTTGAAATGTTTTTATAAAAAAAATGTTAAGTCTAGGTCTACTTTGTAAAATCTAATTCTTTCAATGTTTGATGTGTCAAATTTTAAGTTGGAAAACCTGATGGAAAAAAAGCAACAGCAAACGTGTCAATCTTCATACCCGGGGATTAAAACTGGAATAATAAAAAAAAGAGGCATTTTTCATAAACCAAAAAGGGTAAGTGTAATATTAGTATACAAAACAGAGAGAGAAGGGGAAAAGAAAAGAAGAAGAAGAGGTAGAGGGAATAAGAATGGAGGTTATCCCGACGGCGATATTAGCGACGATAATGATGAAACTTGACGTAGCGTCGATATGTTCTGTATCCGCCACGTGTAAAACTTTCAACGCTTGCGCCAACACCATCCTCTCTTTCCTCCCTAATTTCCACCTCCTCGTTAGTATCTATTTCCTAATTTTATACATCCATTAACTTAATCAAACATTACTCCTATTATTTATTCACCTCCCTGTTTATTTCGTACCTATTATTAAATTAATTACCTTTTTCGCTTTCATTTTGTATATACACACTGTTTTCATAAAAAAAACTTCTTCTAATTCCCAAATTGTTACCTACATAGTTTAATAAATTTACAAAATGCACCCCAATTATTAAAAACCTGACTCTTTTGGTCCAAACTATTAGTGGTCGATTAATCACCCATTAATCCTAACTCCCACCTCCTCCTATCTATCTATGTTTGTTTCTATTTTTATATATGCCATCGGTCATTCCTTTTATTTATTTAATCACTCCAGATCGATCAGATAAGTATTGTACTGTATAATTTCCCTATTTAGACTCCCATGTTCACATAATCAATCCTAAATACACTTGTTATGTGCTCATTGTTCTATATCTATCTATCTATTTGTATATGTATCTATTTTTATCTATATTTGTCTTCGGTAATTTTTTTATTTATTTTTTCGTCACTCCAGCAGATCGATAGCGTAATCATATTTTAATTTTTCCCAATTTTAGACACCCTAAATCAAACATTGAATCCTAAATGTACAAAATTCATAACTTGAGTAATTATTAGATTCGCTTTAATTTTGTTTATACAGTGTTATAAAAACTTCTACTGATTCCCAAATTGTTACATACACAGTTTAAGAAAATTTCAAAATGCACCCCAATAATTAATAAACTGACATTTATGGTCCAAATGATTAATCGGTAAATCGGCGAGGCCTTTAATGCTTGTGCCTCCACCATCCTCTCTTTCCTCCCTAACTTCCACATCTTCGACTCCTCGGAAGTAACTAATATGTATCTGTTTATATTTATTGTATTTGCCTTCGGTAATTCCTTTTTTCTACTTCATCACTCCAGGAGATTGTTAGCGTTATCATACTATAAAATGTCCCAATTTAAGACACCCTTAATAAAACATTGAATCCTAAATACACTTATTATGTACTAGGTACACAAAATCCTTATAACTTAGTAATTTACTAGATTCGCTTTAATTTTGTATATACAGTCTACATACAAAGTTTAAGAAAATTACAAAATGTACCCCGATAATTAAAAAACTGACACTTTTGGTCCAAATGATTAATCGGGAAATCGGTGAAGCCTTTAACGCGTGTTTTACAATTTTAGACACTTATTTACTGAGTCGGATCGTTTAAGACAGAGTAATTAAAATTTTAATCATAAATACACCTGATACGTACTAATTGTTGTTTCACGACCAGTATACTAGGTACAAAAAATTCATAACTTGAGGAATTATTAGATTCACTTTAATTTGGTACATACAGTCTTGTAAAAACTTCTACTGATTCCCAAAAATGTTACATACAAAGTTTAAGAAAATTACAAAATGCACCCCAATAATTAACACTTATGCCTCCACCATCCTCTCTTTCCTCCCTAACTTCCACCTCTCCATAAGTATCTATCTATCTATATATGTATGTATATGTTTATATACTGTATTTGTCTCCGGTGTTTTTTTATTTTTATTTCATCACTCCAGCATATCGATAGCGTGACATCATACTATTATACAATATCCCAATTTAGACAGCCTTATTTACATAATCGAATCATTTATGATAGGGTAATTAAACTTTGAATCCTAAATACACCTGTTATGTACTACTAATTGTTGTTTCATGACCAGTTAACTAGGTACACAGAATCCATACCTTGAGGAATTATTAGATTCGCTTAGATCCTATCGATATATGTATACATACATTTCGGGATTTGTACAGTTTCATAGTACAATACACTTTTTTCGATTTAGTACCTTCTACTGTGAATTTAATACCTTCTACTATCAAATTCGGTCAATTTCTTAAGTGATTTTGGTAATTGAAGCTACTAAATTTAGAAAAGTGTATTCTAGAGGGCACTAAACGGTTTTAATCTCGGTGACGTGGCGGTGATGGCGTCATTGCCACGTCACTTTTTGTTAAGTAATTGACCGAGAGGGTACTAAATTGAATGATTTTGGTAGTTGAAGGTGCTAAGTTGGATTTTTAGTAGTAGAAGGTACAAATTTAAAATTGTGTATTGTACGGAGTGTTAAACTGTTTAAATCCCCCTATATATCTATATTCGATTGGTACTTTTGGGGAACACTTAGTTTTGAGTTCCTAATAGTTATTTCATTATAATTTTATTCAACACGAATAGGTTTCGCATAAAGGGTACTTCTTTTGGTAATCCAACATTTGGGCATGTAGGTAATCATTATTGAATTAGGCTATGTTTGGCAAAAGATTTTCTGATCGGAAATCCGCTTTAACAAATTTGTTAAAAAAATCAATTGAAAATCCAGAATTTGTATTTTTAGATTTTTTGAAGGCTAATGTCTGTTTTTTTTTTTTTAAATCTAGATAATGACTGTCCAAACACCCACAGATTTTTTAAATAAAAAAATCTAATAATCAGCCAAAGATCTGATGCCAAACGGACCGTTAGTTCTAGTTTCTCCTCTGCGTGTCTCTATTTGGATAAACATCTGCACACGTTTTATGAAGTCATTAATTGGTAAGTTTGTGGGTAATGTAAATTTTGAGAAATGATTTGATTGGTTTTAACATTATATGTGAAACCCGTATGTGCAGTCTGTATTTTGTTACTTTCTACGGAATCATTGTGTTTGCATTTATTTGATCATTTGCTTTAATATATTATCAGGATGTGGCCCCGTCTACAGAATTGTTGAGGCCACTGCTGCCTCTGAACCTTCACCTTCACAGTCTCAAGGTTGATTGCTCTCGTCTCGATGATTCGTCTATAAATTTGATGATCGGGCCTTCGCTTGTCGAGCTTCAACTTTATAACTGTGGCGATTTTAGTGGTAAGCTCCTATCAGAGATAGGAGTTCGTTGCAAAGGCTTGAGGTAGTGTTGTTATTCTTTTTTTCTCTCACTTCTTTTGTTATTCGTTGCAGCTTAACGAATACTTAAGTAAATATTTAATTACAGCATCAGTATAGAAAAGTATTTCTTTTTGTGAGTGAAAACGACTAAGAAAACCTTCATGTGGACAGACGGTGTGTTCGAACTAAACTTTAATTACACTGTAAAGTCTAAAGCTTATTTACACTCTTGATTTTGTTCAATTATAGCCTTTTTTTTATTTCTATAACTGGAGTGTCCTAGCAGCTTACTTGAGACTCAACTTAATTGGGGACCACAACTATTCTGGTCTCTCGAGAATGTCAGTTACTTGTGTATGTTGCTTTATTTGTTGAGTTAATGATGTGCGGAATTCAATTGTTATTAGATGTTGAGCATTTAACCTTTCTTCAGGTCTCTGTACTTGAGTTCGGTGGCATATAAAAGGGGAAGGTCAATCCATGTCTCCGATCTAGAGGAGTTGCTAAGTGGTTGCTCTGAGTTAGAAGTAAGGCTTTCATTACAATAGATGATAGATTAGGTGGAAAATGGATTTTGTTGCCTTTTAACATTAATTGTAACAAGCGGTATAACTTTCAAACAATTTCATTTAATTTAAACTATGATTTCTATATGTTTTTTCGGAACTATGGATTGATCTCGGGTAACAAAGGTTTCTTTTGGAGTTTTTTTAGGATTGAATGTTTTGAAATGTTATTAATTTGTATGTTAATTATCATAAGATTAAAGTGTGCATTCTTTCCAGGGAAATATTTCCGCATCAAAGTATCAAACTAATGAGAATATTGATTACCTTGCTCCACTATTCATGTTTACATGTACTTTATCTGCATTGTTTTATTTTTCGGTTGCTAAATAGATAAATCAAATTTCAGCATTAATAATCTGAAATTTAATGCTCTAGGATTAGATTTAATTACTGAAAATGGCTAATTTTTACTCTACCAGCGTTTACTTTACTTGCTCCGTGTTCATTGACTGCTATCTCTTGCTCCGTTTTCTTTTTACCATATTTACTTGTTTATGTATCATGTTTATTATCAGTTACTTCCTATCAAAGAGTAAAAAATAGTAGAAACACTTGGTGTTGGTATCCATGACCTAGGTGAGGTCATATCCAAACTTTGAAGTAGAATGAGCATTTAAGTAACCAAGCAGAAACTGCGCAATCCAACAATCTATTTCTAAATGCTAGTCCCGCATTATTTTCCAGAGCATTAGGCTTTCTGTTTGAGAGCTGTTGATGTGTAAGGGAACTGTTAGGGGCCTTATTCCTGTTCAATTATTCTCGAGTTTCGTATTAATGTGACTACAAGGCCTTGGTCTTTATTTTAGGAGCAAAATATCATTTCAACTGTAATGGTGATGGTTACAGATAATGGGTTTCAGTGCAAAGGGATTATGAGGACTCATTTGGTTAAAACCTATGCAGCACGGATACTTTGATTTTATTTTATTTTATTTTGAAGTATCGGATACGGATACGCCCCCGATAAGGGGATACGATATCCGATATGGGGATTGGAGTATCGTTGACTATTTTGAGGTTTGACCAGTTTGGATACGGCTAGGATATGGCGCGAATACGTTTGGATAAGTTTTGGATACGGCGGGTTGAAAAATAATATTTTTAAAAAAAAATTGGGGGGAAAAAAAGTAAAACATAAAAGGGTCACACATGTAATAAAGATAAAGGGATAAATTTACTTTTAGATCTACTTTGATTTTCACACTTCATTTGTTTACTCAACAGATATATGTACCTACACACTAATATAGAGAAAGGATGGACAATTGTTATGTTCAGCTAAAGTTTCAAGTGTAACTAAATACTAATTTTTGGTTTGAATGTTTTTTAGCTACTTTTTTATTATATATAAAATATTTTAATATTTTAATGATTGACGTATCCTAGCCGTATCGTATCCTAAATTTTCAAAAAATCCGTATCTGCGTATCCGTATCGGATAGCATCCGTGCAACATAGGTTAAAACCCTTTCTTTTTATATCAATAATATAAGAATTTTTTGTTGTGCTCTTTTGAGGGCATCTGTGTGATGACACTTCATTGGTATATTATTCAAGAGAGATTTTGACATTGTAAGAGACTACTTAGCCTCGTTAAGGGAGAATCAAACATATTCTATATTATATACTGTTTTCTTTACATACATCGGAGGATTATGCAATTCTCATATCAGTACTCGTTTATACCGATTTTATGTGTAAAAAAGCAGCCCAAATAAAAATTTAAAGGAAAAGGATGTAACAATGGGAGAACCGATGTACTCATTAATTCTTTTTATTTTTCTTAATCTTATTATATTTAATAATCTTATACTTTGTACTTTTTGCAGACCCTGGTCCTTATGTTCGACGTATCAATATTTCTTCGGCATAATTTTTCTCGCATCTGGGCTTTGGCTTCGCAAAAACTCAGTTCTCTCAAGATTGGTTTTATCTCCTCTGTGATGGTGACCGAACTACTTACCCCGAATATTGGACTTCAACAATTACCTACTCAAACAAGAACACCCATATTGCCTATGATTTGCAAGCTTTCCCTTTCAGTAGATTACATCACTGACACCATGGTCGCTACAATATCCAGAAATCTCAACTTATTAACCCATTTAGACCTTAAAGATGCACCGTTTATCGAGCCTACTTTCACGTTTGACCTTACCAACGCAGGTCTTCAGCAGATAAATCCACAAGGGAAATTAAAACATCTGTCCCTAGTCCGTAGTCAAGAGTATATCTATACTTATTTTAAGCGAGTAAATGATCTCGGAATTCTATTAATGGCCGATAGGTGTTCGAAAATAGAAAGTATACACCTGGGTGGATTTTGTCGAGTTACAGATACGGGGTTCAAGACCATTCTACATTCATGTTCAAAGCTATACAAGTTCAAAATCACACATGGGGCACATCTTACAGATCTTGTATTTCACGACATAGCTGCCACCTCTCTTTCTCTTACTCATGCTAGTTTAAGATGGTGTAATCTCTTGACGAAACAAGCGATTATTCCTTTGTCCTTTAACGCGAAACTCAGTTTTCTCGATTTAAGGGACTGCAGACACCTAGGTGACGAATCCCTCAAAGCCATAAGCCGCCTATTTAACTTAAAAACTTTGTTATTAGACGGCACTGATATAACAGATTTGGGATTCTCATATTTAAAGCAAGGGGTTATAAGCTCGTTAATGTCCTTGTCTATTAGAGGGTGCAAGAGACTTACAGACAAGTCTATGTCTTTATTGTTTGATGGCTCTTCTCAATTAGAGCTACGGGAACTTGACCTATCAAATCTCCCTAACCTTTCAGATGATTCTATCTTGTTGCTTGCTAAGAGTCGAATCCCGTTTACGGAGCTTAAAATTAGACAATGCCCACGTATAGGTGACACCTCTGTTATGGCTTTAGCTTCTATGCTGGTTGATGAAGATTGGTGTAGAGGAAGTAGTTTGAGATTATTGGATATTTACAATTGCGGTGGGATAACACAGCTCTCCTTTCGGTGGCTTAAAAAACCGTATTTTCCTCGGTTAAGATGGTTGGGAGTGACTCGGATTGCAAATAGAGATATGGTACTTGATGCTTTAGCTAGAAACAGGCCGTTTCTGCGTGTGGCTTGTCACGGCAAGGAGTTGGGTTCTGGCCAGTGGGATACGCCTGATGAGATATATATGCACGATAATGAAGAAGTTGATGAACTGGTACAGTGGCCTCTTGAGAATAATGATGGAAGTGGTGATGAAGAGATGGTAGAGGCTGAAAATGATGCTGAGGCGGGCTAATGACAGTGTTTGCTCACTTATGGAAAATATTTGCGTATTTTACGCAAAATTTCACTTTGATGCTCTAGATAATCGTATTTAACTTATTCCCTCAAATGTTAGAAATATATAAAGATTTTATTTCCATGTTTTAGTAACTCGGCCACTGGGGTCTGATTAAATCTCTGTATTCTTTGTTCTGTATTCAGTAATACCATGTGACCGTGTATTGTATGTGGCTAATGCTTGTTTATTGTGTTATATGTACTAAGAACTATCTATGAAGTGGTAGAAATTAGTAATGTTCTGGTTATGCAATAAAAGTAGTAAAGGTGTAAATTATCTGAACATTTGCTTATTGGTTTCTTCTTTTTAGTTTGAAAAATAGTCATTTGAAATATTGTTATGCTTAATTAGACTACTGACTAATGGTTGCGACTGTATGGAAGTTATAGGTATCAGTTTCTGCTTTTGTTCGCAGCACCAGTCAGGGCTCATATATTTCTGAAGTTATGGTTAATTTGATTTCACATTCTAGATACCTTAATTCGGCAATGATCATTCTGTTTCTACAGTTATTTTATCTTGACCATTTTTCCCAATAAGTCAGGACGCAGACTTTCATACTATAAGGCAATTCGAGAATGAAGACTTTCAAAATAAAAAACTGGCCAACTTGCATATGAAGAGGCTTTTGCACTGTGAACAGTGAATATTTGAAACCCTATTAGATTTGTATTATGCGACGATTGCCTTTTGCAGTCCCCTGGCACCAAGGAGCAATGATAATATATCCCTGTCGACGGAAATACTTGAGCACCATTTGTTCAGCAAGTCCAATAGCTATGAGAAAATGATGAAAATGTATATATAACTGATACTTAATTATCAAAAACTTCAAATCTAAAACACTTTTAAAAATTGATGCATACTATTTTATTTATTTCTACTATACTCTTAAAATTAGTGGGCACGTCATCTCTCTTCTCACCCTATCATATGCATACAATAAAACTTATTTTATTTATTTCTACTGTATCCTTAAAATTAGTGACACATCATCTCTCTACTCACTCTATCATATGCATAGAATAAAACTTAATATATCTCATATGAGCCTGGATTTTTTCACTGCAATTTATCTGATTTCACGCTCAAACTGTGAAAAAAAATTTCGAACCGTAAAATTGACTTACGAACCGTAAGTCAAACTTATGGTTTGACTTTTGGTCAAAACCATAACTTTGACTTACGGTTCGTAAGTCAATTTTACGGTTTATATGTGAAATTACCAAATTGCTCATGCGTTGAATTTTTCAAATTTTACAGTGGACCGATCGATCGGCCATCACAGTCGATCAATCGGCCAAGCATTCTGTAATATTTTACAGTGGACCGATCGATCGTTGCGTACAATCTCTGAAAAATTCTAGAGAGGTTGTCCGATCGATCGGACAGTGCAAATTTGCACTGCATATACATAGTTTTAATCTCTCACTCTCCCACTCTCTTACTAAAAAAATATCTCCAAATCAGCATACTCATCAAATTTGTTTTAAACCGATTATTTATTCCGATTAAACCAAGCTCTTTCTATGGCGGAACATGACGACAACCACTATTGAGACTATAATTATGTTGGTTCTTCAAGTAGTTCAAATGTGCAACTAACCGATTATACACAATATTTCGATGTCGATGATTTGTATTGGGATAGTAGGGATAACATGCTTAAAGATCTTTCTGACATGGCTGAAAATTAGGGTTTTATTCTTTCTATTCGTAGATTAGGGGGGGTTTACGGTATAAGAGTACCGTATGTTGAGATATGTTGTGATATGTCGGGTGTTTACCAGAAAAATAAGGCGTCTTCCACTGGTTCAGGTACGAAAAAAACAGGCTGTCCATTTTCTATTAAGAGTTTTTGATTAATGATGAATGGAGGTGTCGTGTGGAAAATGGAAACTATAATCATAAACCCCCCACTTACCTCCAAGAGCAAGCACGACGTGCTCGTTTATCGGAACCCGAAAAAGAATTGTGTAGATCATTAAGGCAAAGTACTTTTAAAGTTAGTGCCATATTAGAGGCTTTAAAAATTCGAGACCTTGACAATGTGTCAAACACAAAAACATTATATAATTCTTTTGCTTCTATTAAATTTAAAGAGTGAGATGGTAGGACCCCGACACAAGAACTGCTTAATTTGTTGGACAAATATCATTATAGTTTCCTTTATGAAGCGAACCCAACCACCCATCGCCTAGAAAACTTATTTTTTGCCCATCCCGATTCTATAAGGCTGTTCAAAGCTTTTCCTGATTTATTGTTAATGGACTGTACATATAGGACAAACCGCTTCAATATGTCAATTCTACAAATTGTTGGGATGACTTCGACAAGCCAAACATATTGCTTTGGTTTGTTTTATGCCGGATGAGACGGAACGAAGTTATATTTGGGTTATGCAAAAATTAAAAGATACATTGGGGGGGTGTACACTACCTAGAGTTTTTATAACCGACAGAGATATGGCCCTGATGAATGCGCTGTGTGTTGTTTTTCTTGATTCTTATCATTTGTTATGCACCTTCCACATTTCAAAAAACATTTTGAAACAGTGTAAACCAAAAATCCCTTCGCAAAATTGGCAAAAGTTTCTAGATGATTGGAGTTTAGTGGTTGATGCTGAAACGATAGAGGAGTACAATTATAGCGTAGCCACGTTCATGTTCTCCTACGATTCGTATCCTAATGTTGTTAATTATATAACGAGCTTGTTATGTGAATATGTCACCAAGTTTGTTGCATGCTATACCAACTCTTCAACACATCTAGGTAATAAAATTAGTAATCGGGCTGAACAACAACACTCGAAGCTAAAATCCTCACTTTCCAGCAATTCTGGCACCCTTGAAAATGTTTGGGTCGTTGTGCATAAAATTCTTAATAAACAGTTCGACGAGATTAAAATAAAGTTGGAAAAGGCCAAATCTTATTTTCCACATGCAGAACGGGGACCTATCTTTACAAATCTTAGATCCTATATATCATACCATGCATTTGATTTATTATTTGAAGAACATAAAAAATGTGATGGACAGTCCGCTACGGATTGTGATTATGGTATAAAGTTGTCTCATGGCCTACCTTGTCACCATATCATGAGTGAGCATTATTTATTTGGCAAGGCTCTTTTACTAGAAGATATTCATAAATTCTCGAAAAAATTAGATGTTATTGATGATAATGGGTCGAACGATAATTATGAGGTTGACGCTGATCTGGACGAGTTTAAAAGTGTTTATTCTACAAAAACCTCCGTTGAAAAACGACGCATGAAAACACAACTCCGAGAGATAACTTTACCATCTAGAACATCAATGAATGATCCCGAAGTGAAAAAAAGTAGGGGGAGACCTAGGAAAGGAAACACTTCTAGTAAGAGGGACAAGTCAGGATGGGAGTATGTGGACGAAGAACTTGCTAGTCAGGATAAAGGAAAAGTCGAAGCAGAAAAGTTGCTAGGCGAGATAAAGGGAAAGGGAAAGCCGAAGAAACAGCATTTCAGCCAACTAGTAGGACGCGTAGGACGATAAATAACCCCACCACTAGGACAAACTTGAAATACAGTGAACAAATATTGTCCATGCTACATAATTTTATTGATACGGTAAATGATGTGCGTGGTGATGGTAATTGTGGTGTTGAACCATGGGTTCAATAATTGATTTTGATTATATGTGTGATTATGATTTAATGATTTTATAATTCGATGATAAAATGTTTGATCTTTTATAAAAAGAGAAAATGTATATTTCAGGACTTAAAATGATAGAGCACTCAATAATGAATCCAACGGTTCAAACGGAAGTCGATTCGGAGTCCGAACGAGCAAATTACGAGTGTTTCAAAAACTAGGAAAATCAGTCCAGAAATCTCGATCGATCGAGATATAGTCCGATTGATCGAAAATGGTGCAAAAAGTTCCAGTGAATCTCGATCGATCGAGATGCAGTCCGATCGATCGAAATTATAGCAGTATAATTTTTTTCCAGAAATCTTGATCGATCGAGATCAGTCCGATCGATCGAGATTTAGTCCGTTTCAAAAAAGTTAGTTTTTGCTTTTTCGAAAACAAGCTTTTACCCATTGAACAAAAGCCACAACAACTCTCAACGGTCATCTATGGACCAATGGTCATTTTGCCTCTTCAAATACACCCCAATCCCTCTCCAAAACATACCAATTACCATCCCTCAACCTCTCTCCATCTTAAACACTTAAAATCACCATTGTTGAGAAAAAGCTCGAAAAGAGGGAAATTGAAGAGAAAGCGATTTAAGCTCAAATCAAAATCAAACATCGTCACATCTCACAAATTAACTTATTTAAAAGCAATCAAATTGTGAGTGTTGTTTTATTTTCGATAAATTTGTAAAGAGCAAATTATAAGCTTATTTGTGAGTGAGTGTTTGGGTAGAAGCTTTTAAGCCAAAGTGTTGGTTAAAAGTTCTAGGTTAAACACTTGGGTACTCATAGATTGAGGGGGAGTCGTTGACTCGTCTTTTGTGTACTGTTGCACTTGTATCAAGATTGTATCCTCGGATAGACGGTGAGCAAATCGGTTGTTTAGCTCGGTAGGATTTGTAATCTTGGTAAGAAGATTATAGTGAAATACTCGGTAGCGTGAATACCGAGGAGAGGACTAGGCGGGTTTGCCGAACATCTATATATCGTTATATATCGTGGTGTCAACTTCTTCCCTTACTATTTACTTTCCGCAACTTATATTATTTGTGATTGTGCGCATGTTTCAATTTATTCATAGATTATCATCTCATATTTATTGTCGCAAATAGATATCGAGTTAGTTGGGTTGTTAGTTGCGCTTAGAATTTTAATTATGTGAAAAACGCCTAAAACCTTATTCACCCTCCTCTAAGGTTTAGCCGCACGGGCCAACAATTGGTATCAGAGCCGAGACTCTTTTATATAGAAATCTAGCGATTTAAGAGTTTAGATCCTGATGGCTAACATACTTAATTTCGCTTCCAGTATTGCTTCATCGCCCAATACTCGACCATTTTTTGATGAAGTAAATTATTCATATTGAAATGATAGAATGAGTATGTTTTTGTAAAGTTACAATGTTAAACTTTGGATGAGCATAAAAGTAAGATATTCCGCACCTACATCCGAAAATAGCGAAAACCCAATCCCCGTAGAGGAATTAAATGACGCTCAACTAGAAGCCTACTCTACTAACGCTATAGCAATGTACGCTATTGTTTGTGCCATTTCACCTAACGAGTACAACAAAATTTCCGCTTGTAAAATGGCTAAGGGTATGTGGGATAAGTCAGTGGTTATGCACGAGGGCACTAACCAAGTTAAGGATTGCAAACTCCAACTTTTAGTGCACGACTACGAGCTTTTTAAGATGAGCGAGGGAGAAACTATTTCTGATATGCTTGCTAGATTTACCATTATTACTAAAGGATTAACATCTCTTGGTAAATGTTTGTCTTGTAAGGAAATGGTTTCAAAGGTGATTCAGAGCTTACCGAAGGAATGGGAACCAAAGGTTACCGCAATTCAAGAGGCGCATGACATGAACACATACACTTTTGATGCATTGACGGGTTCACTCATTACTCACGAGATCACCCTCAATAGTCACAAGCCAATCTCGAAAAAGAAGGAGATAGCTTTTAAAGGAACAACTTGTGAAGAAAATGATGAACTATCCGATGACGAGAAAAATTCAATGCAAATCATTCGAATCGTCAAGGAAATACTAAAGCTTAAATGCAAACACAAACATAAAGGTAAATCGTCAAATAGTTCAATTATTTCTAACGATTTTGTTTGCTATTCATGTGGCAATGAAGGACACATAGCAAGAGATTGCGTCAAGAATCGTAAAAGCAAAGGCAAGAAGAAGATATTCGCTTCAAGCTCTAGCGATAGTTCCGACCAAGACAAAGTCGACCATGTTGCTTGTTATATGGCCATGGAAGACATCAATGAATTTAACCAATCATTTTCAAGTGAAAGTGAAAGTGAAACCGGTGAGGTAAATGATCTATCCTACGATGATTTACTTTATATGTGTGATGTTTACTCAAAAAGGTTTCCTAAACTTTCGGAAAAAGTTGAATCTCTTAAAATGATAAATTCTTCTCTCAATGAAGAAATAAGATCCTTGAAAAGAGATGACATTGAACACAAGTCTAGTCCGAAATCGTCATTATCTTTACATGATGTAGATGACGAAAAGGAAGACTTGAAATATAAAAATAATGATATCGTTGTTCAAAAAGAGTCTTTACAAACCGAGATCAATTTTCTTAAAAATGAAGTCTCTAGACTTGCTAAAACTCTTCCAAAATCCCCTTCTTTAGTTTGCGACTTAGTAGAAAATTTTGAAGAGTTAAAGGATGCTTTCGATAAAGTTAAAAGCAAAAACAAGCTTTTGAATTCTCTAGCGTTTAACTTAAATGACAAGGTCAAACTTTTAGAAACCGAGAATGAAACTTTGAAAAATAAAAACAACGAGCTTGTCATTTCCATTGAAAAACTTGATTTAACAATTTCAAAGTTTTCTAAAGATAAAACCGTTTTAGATGACATTTTGAGTTGTCAAAAAGATTTCAATGACAAAAGTGGTATAGGTTATGATTGCATTAATTCTAGTCCAAACAAAACCCACTTCGTCAAAGCCTCTATAATATTTTTAAAACTCATATTCCGTTCAAACAAGAGGTTGTTTCTGCTAAAGCGAGTACTTCAAAAGTTTTTCAAAAATCTTTCAACGATAGGAAAGGGTTGGGGTTTCATAACAAAATCGTTCATCATACTCCTAAAAATTCTTACAAAACTTCATATAGTTCTCGTTATGCAAAAAAATTTATGCATTGTGTACATTGTAGTAGAAATGAGCATATTTCTTCTAGATGTCCGTATAGGTTTCGTGTGACTAGAAGCGATTTGAAATGGGTAGTAAAGACCCATGTCACTAACAATGTCGGACCCAAAAGAAATTGGGGACAAAAAGACAAATCTCGTGTTGTAGGTATCTCCGTTCAAAAGGAGAAAATCAACAATTGGTTGACAACACCCGTAAAATCTGTGAAAGTCAAGAAAATCGACCCCACCATAAAGAATGAAGTACCATTGATCGACAAAAGTGGAAGGCATACCAACAAGTGGTACCACATACTTGGACTTGGAAACGCTCAATGCAAATGTCATTAAAGAGCAGACTCGACATCATATATTCAGTACATATAACTCTATAATCTTTACATATATGTGATTAGTTGGGTTATATGCATCATGATAACATTTTTCATGTTTTATTAATTCTTTCAAAACTCTCCATAAAAGCTCAATTTTATTAGCTTTTTGATAATTCCAAAGGGGGAGAAAATTGATATTTAAAGAAATGTGATTTGTTTAAATAGGGGCGATATGTTTTATACTTGTAAAATCATTATTATTTTGTCATAATCAAAATGGGGGAGATTGTTGAACCTGAATAATTGATTTTGATTATGTGTGATTATGATCTAATAATTTTATAATTCGATGATATAATGTTTGATCTTCTCCAAAAAGAGAAAATGTATATTTCAGGATTTAAAATGATAGAGCACTCAATAATGAATCCAACGGTTCAAACGGAAGTAGATTCGGAATCCGAACGAGCAAATTACGAGTGTTTCAAAAAGTAGGAAAATCAGTCCAGAAATCTCGATCGATCGAGATATAGTCCGATTGATCGAAAATGGTCCAAAAAGTTCCAGTGAATCTCGATCGATCGAGATGCAGTCCGATCGATCGAAATTATAGCAGTACATTTTTTTTCCAGAAATCTTGATCGATCGAGATCAGTCTGATAGATCGAGATTTAGTCCGTTTCAAAAAAGTTAGTTTTTGCTTTTTCAAAAACAAGCTTTTACCCATTGAACAAAAGCCACAACAACTCTCAACGGTCATCTATGGACCAATGGTCATTTTGCCTCTTCAAATACACCCCAATCCCTCTCCAAAACATACCAATTACCATCCCTCAACCTCTTTCCATCTTAAACACTTAAAATCACCATTGTTGAGAAAAAACTTGAAAAGAGGGGAATTGAAGAGAAAGCGATTCAAGCTCAAATCAAAATCAAACATCGTCACATCTCACAAATTAGCTTATTTAAAAGCAATCAAATTGTGAGTGTTGTTTTATTTTCGATAAATTTGTAAAGAGCAAATTATAAGCTCATTTGTGAGTGAGTGTTTGGGTAGAAGCTTTTAAGCCAAAGTGTTGGCTAAAAGTTCTAGGTTAAACACTTGGGTACTCATAGATTGAGGGGGAGTCGTTGACTCGTCTTTTGTGTACTGTTGCACTTGTATCAAGATTGTATCCTCGGGTAGAC
Source organism: Primula veris (assembly GCA_963682055.1). Taxonomy (NCBI): domain Eukaryota; kingdom Viridiplantae; phylum Streptophyta; class Magnoliopsida; order Ericales; family Primulaceae; genus Primula; species Primula veris. Next base: position 13,573,385 of record OY821745.1, on the reverse strand, counting down.
GGTGAGCAAATCGGTTGTTTAGCTCGGTAGGATTTGTAATCTTGGGAAGAAGATTATAGTGAAATACTCGGTAGCGTGAATACCGAGGAGAAGACTAGGCGGGTTTGCGGAACCTCTATATATCGTGGTGTCAACTTCTTCCCTTACTATTTACTTTCCGCAACTTATATTATTTGTGATTGTGCGCATGTTTCAATTTATTCATAGATTATCATCGCATATTTATTGTCGCAAATAGATATCGAGCTAGTTGGGTTGTTAGTTGGGCTTAGAATTTTAATTATGTGAAAAACGCCTAAAACCTTATTCACCCCCCCTATAAGGTTTAGCCGCACAGGATAACATGTGGCTTTCAAGTAATTGCGAAAGCGCTGCGTAAAAATGAAGGGGAAGAAAATTGGTTCGAAGTTAGATGGGAGTTGTATCAGGAGCTTTGTCGAATGAGAGCTGTTTATTATAATCTGTTCCAAAACTGCGACAACAAATGCTTTAATTATGTTTTATCCAGTTTGGATTATAGCAATACTCAAAACGACGTCGCTATCGATAAATGGATTAGATTTTCTGTATGTGGTTTTCTAATTGTATCTTGTTATGATATACCACTTGTAATATTGGAATTAACCAATAGTAGTCGGGGTATAATTTGTCGGAACAACACCTATTTACCTCTTTACACTGCACCTCCTAAACTGACACATTACATCCCTATTATAATGGTGTTTGTCAACGAATGTCATTATGCTGAAGTTGTTCCTAAAGACGAGAATTTTCCGATGCCACCAATTATAGGTCGGTGGAAAGAAAAACACACTAAAGATGCTGATCCATGGAAAGAAATATTTCGACCAAATTTCAACTTTTACAGTCCATTGCAAAGGCAAGATGGAAAAGAAGTCGATACTTGAAGCATCAACGTAGACGATGCATATTAGTTTTTCATTTTTTTTCCGAACAAATTTCAATTATTTTTGTTATTTATGCGACTTATGTGATTCATTTTTGTAAATGTTGCAACGGTCGTAAAACTCTCTTTATGTAAATGAAAAATTATCATTTTCAAGTTTTATTTAAACGCCCCTTCTTTATGGTACTAGTTGTATCGCCAGAAATAAGATTAACAAAATGATCAACCCAATACTTTACATTTAATACCAATAAACAACACCGACAAGAGTATAAATCAAGATACAAGAGATTGGTAAGTAAATATCGAGCAAAAAATTCGCCATAGTTTTGTTTAAAAATAGATCATCGCCACAAATAAAAAAAATACAATCACCAACCCACTATATCAAATAAATAATACAACAACACCACAATAACCAATCGCACAAATGGAAACATACGATAAAATGATAATAAAAGATAAAAATAATTAATCGCATATTAACATAGCCAATCGCAAAAACGATTAACATTTATAATGCAACGAGTCCCAAAATAGGCACGGTTTAACAAAATAAATAAAATAAAATTACACATTGTTCGAAACATAGAAAAGTTACATCGAAACATAGAAAAATTACAATACTAGTCATGTTTCGAAGTAGCATCATAGTCGGTATCATCATAGAGCGGAAGACGATAGTTCGGAAAATATGCACGATAATACTTATACTTCTCTTCACTATAGGCATCGATTTCTCCGTAATCCTCACCCTTATCCATCGTCATTTTGTCCGCATAAAAATTTCCGGTCGCGGGCGCCCAAGGAGGGTTTCGAGGAAAGGAGAAGCGAGCATTTTCAGTATTATGAGGAGGAGAGGCTTCAATAGGAGGAAGAGAGGAGGATGTCGCTATTCTTTTCCCCTTTCGTCGACGCGAGGATTAGGGAATGGTGTCGGAAGGAGGACCCTCGGGTTTCGTATTAGGACCTAGAGAAGAATCATGGGGTTTCAAAACGAGTTCGATAGGGATTGCCTCAGGGCCTACATAGGGCTCTAGATGAAGAGAGAGAGGTGCAAAAAATTCATCGGTAATTATTCGGACATACCAAGTTAGAATATTATTACCGATGACACGAATTTTCATTTGCGAAAGATTTTTTGACTCAAGAACACTAATCGACTCAATTTTAATGCCTTTGCACTTGTTATTAAAATAATTGAGAATTTCGGTAATAAGAGAGCCATACGGAAGAGAGTGATTTGTGGAGTCTTTGGCTTCTCTCATTGTTTTAAGAATTATGGTAGCGGTATCCAATTTAATTTTGTTTTGAATACATGCTAGAATAACAATGTTATCTTCCGTAACATCGGTAATATTTGAGCTATGAGGGAATATAATTTTAGCGACAACAAAAAAGGAGATTTTATTTTGAAAGTGAGACCATTAGCTTTTGGCTCTCCACGATGATCGGGGTGAAACACGGATTGACGAAGTTCAGACATGTTTGACGAACTTCCTCGGTTTTTGATACGCCACTAGACTCTAAATCTAAGAGGTCGCGTAGTTGAGAGGCGGAAATAACTATTTTCTTTTTATTGACATTGGTTGAAAGTTCGAGTTCATTATTGTCATTCGTATAAACAATAAGATTTTGATAAAATTGGTAAGTTTCATCAATATATATATATATATATATATATATATATATATATATATATCTTTAGATAAATAAATCAATTTTTTCCAATTTTGAAAACCGATGTTCTCTTCAAGAAGCGGAAATTTACGAAGGAAACTTGCATAATCTAAAGATACACGATTGACAATTGTCCTATTCAAGATACAATTATCGGCTTTGGAAGACTTACCCAAACGAGAAGTGGAGGAGCCGATATCTTTAGAAGTCGCTTTCGAAGAGCTTTTCTCTCGAACCATTTTATTGAATTTGAGAAATTCGGGTTTATGAGAAATTAGGGTCTTTTTCAAAAAAAAAAAAACAAATTGATTTGGGCCAAATCAATGGATTTTAGATTGAATTGATTTGAAATATATGTATTAGGGTGATGAAAATAGAGATTTAAAAAAAGTGATTTTGCTGAAGATTTGATAATTTTTTATGAAATATGCGAATTTTTTGGTGTTATAGAGAGATGTATATATGTATATATTAGTCTATATATGTATGCATACGCAGTGCAAATTTGCACTGGCCGATCGATCGGCCAACCTCTCTGGAATTTTTCAGAGATTGTACACAGAGCGATCGATCGGAGTTGACAGCCGATCGATCGGTCCACTGTAAAATTTAAAAAATTAAATGCAGGGGCAATTTGGTAATTTCATAGATAAACTGAAAATTGATTTACGAACCGTAAGTCAAAGTTACGGTTTTGACCAAAAGTCAAACCGTAAGTTTGACTTACGGTTCGTAAGCCAATTTTACGGTTCGGAAAAAAATTTCACAGTTTGAGCATGGAAACAGATAAACTGCAGTGGAAAAATCCAGCCTCATCTCATATTCAATAAAACTTTCACCAAATGGAGGATTTAAAACTTAACATAATCATGACTTAATCAAATCATTTTTATGAGTTGAGAAACGTACTTGTCAATCTTACTCTCTTTTATGTGAGTTGAAAATGTGAGTTTTTGGTAAACTACGTTTTTATGTTCTAATAACTGATTACCAAGATATACTTATTTTTACTATTTCTTATTAAATCTGATGCCACTACAAATGTTACATGATGCTGCTATATATGATAACGATGCTAATACAAATGTTACATGATGATACTATAAATGGTACATGATGCTGCTTATTTTTACTCTTTATTTTTAATTTTGATGCTAAATTTTATTTATCAAATTTTAAATAAGAGGTTGGAATGATACTACATTATTTTTCCACCATTGTTGTAGATATGAAGTTTTAATTTGTTGAGTGATTTATTAAGAGAGACAAAAGATGGTAATATTAGGGACTGATTTATGAAAAATTCGAAGAAATATTTTTAGATGACGATGTTTAATGAAAATTAAGGTTATTCTACTCTAATAGATTTACCTATGTATCAAATTTAAAAGACATTTAAAAATTCGGATTTTTATAGATTATGTCTCTTTTTATGTACTAATTAACTATGTACTAATTAAAATCTCTTTGTTTGAAATGGCCAGAGAGAGTCTTGAATATTTATAGCTCACCTTAATTATAGCTTCGCAGTGACAACTACTGTAAAACCATTGTCCCATTATATTTCACTTTCTTGTTACATTATAACATTTACTTTTGTTTAGGGCTTACAAGTTGTTAAATGGCTAACTTGGTTGTCCTTAACGAATTATCACTATTTTTTTTTATTTTTTTTTGAATTATCAATATATAAAGAATGACTAACTTAGAAGTCTCCCTGATACAGGTGTATCCTTCTAGAAGGTTATGAAATAATTCTTTAGTAAGATTACTTGTTTACCAAGTATTAAGAGATTATTACTTAAAGAAACAATTTCTTAATGGATTCCTTATTGATCAAGGGAATTGGGAAGTTGTCTCCTAATTGGTTTAGGAAGTATTTCATTGTGGAAATAGATTCATAATAAGTTTAGAACTAATAGCTAACATATAGATAAAGGGGTTGATGTTAATTCTATAAATATAGACAAAACAGTACGAGTTATATTGTTTCGAAATATGCTTAGCCTGGGTCTAAGTATAGAGAGATAGAGAAAACTTAATACCGGTTATTGTGTTTTAGTATATGTTTACATTTTAACTAGACATAGTAAACATTGAGAGCATACGAATTGCATAGCTCTAGAGAGATATTGTAGAGAGAGAGAGTGCTTTATTGTAGTTCTCTTTGCTTCAATATTAAGAGAAAATGTATTTATTTGGATTTCTTTTCTTGTTCGTCTTTACTTTCGTTAATTCCACAAACGATAGTTCTTGCCCGGTTTATTTGTATCAAGTTGGTATCAGAGCGTATCTATTTTACAAGGGTTCATGTTGTCCATGGTCCTAACTCTATCGCGATACAATAGACTATGAAAGGTTCTTCTTCTTGGAAGAAGTATAGGAAAACAAGAATAAAGAGGATATATGAAACAGAGGACAAAACTTGGCTTGATCCAGTCAAGTAGAAATTGGCATCGACGGGTACAATTCTTACAAGTTTTACCGAATTCATTCTAAAGAAGGAAAAGAATGAATCTTATTCATATGAGTCAAATAAGATAACACCAGATTCCGAGGATGAAGACGGGGAAGAAGATTCGGACGAAGAAGGACCTTGCGACACCAAAGACGAGTGATCCATCGAGTTCTCTCAGCTCCGTTTATAACTTAAATGGGAGTTTAAGTTTCTAAAAGGGGAAGCCATAATACGGGTGTATCCTGCTAGAAGCTTAGAAAATAATTCCTTAGTACGATTCCTTGTTGACCAAGGATTAAGGGATTATTAGTTAGGAAACAATTCCTGAATGGATTCCTTGTTGATAAATGGAATTAGGAAGTTGTCTCCTAATTGGTTTAGCAAGTATTTCATTGTGCAAATAGATTCATAATGAGTTTAGGACTAATAGTTAACAAAAATAAAGAAGAACAAGAACTAAAATACAACTAATCTAGAGGCAAATTAGCTATTAATAATTTTCCATTTATGGTTGATAATTTGATGTAAACATTGATCTATTTAAAGCAATAATGTTTGGTTATGTCTAAAGTTTGTAGAGCGGAATTGAGAAAATTAAGACCTTGGGGGTTCACGAGTAGTAATAAGTTTCTAATTCATGTACACTCATGTATACCAGATTTTTAAAAATACATTTAGAGAGAGAGAGAGAGAAATAAAAGACGATTAAAACCTAACCACGCCCCGTCTCATGGCTAACCATGCAAATCTCTCATCGGAGAGAGACAAAGACCAATCAGATACGTCAAGTGCGCAGCTTATGCCACATGATCCTAAGCCTACCAAGTCTTTTGCGAGTATTTTTAGCTCGCAAGCTCACAAGATTAAAATAGATCTAAAAGAGATTGGATCATGTAAGAAAGAGCTTATCATTTAATTCAGCATGAAAGATGTCGAAGTGCTATCGGAACCATTTAAATAAAGGGTAAATACTCGCAAAATTTTGGATGTACCAATTCTTAATTATCTCTTAAATAAACAATCGTGGATAAGTTTTCTCATGGTTGACCTAATGTTGAAATTATTAAAAATTCTACTGTAAGGTTTGCTTAAAACTGCTTATCAAATTGGAGTTTGGGACTCGAAACATATTTTGATTAGATGCTTTCATGAAGAGGATTTTCAAAGAATCTGGTAAAAAAATCTGCTATATAGAAAACAATCCAATGAGAACCTTTAAATGGTGTTATGAATTTAATCCTCAAATTGAATCTACTATAGCGCCCGTTTGGATTACCCTTTCTAAGTTTCATATTCATCTATACAACATGTCTAGCATTTTTTCTATAGCTAAAGCTTTTAGTAATCTGCTAAAAGCTTATGAACCTACTGCTAAGTTATCTAGACCTGGTATAGCTCGAGTTTGTGTGGAAATTGACCTAAACAAGGAACTTGTCGAATATGTAAGAATCGGAAATGGAGATATTATTGAAGATAAAGGGTTCTGGCAACATTGTGATTATGAAGATCTTCCTAAATACTGCTATTATTGTTGCAAACAAGGTCATGAAGAAAAGGTTAACAAATTCAAAGAAAATGACAATAAGGGAGCTAATTCAAACACAAATGAAAATAAAGAAGATAAAGGGGGAAACAACTAGGGGTGAAACGCAAATGGGAAAGAAAAAGAGCTACATGCCAAATTATACAATACCAATAAGCCTCTCAACCTCACCAAATTAACAAAACTTACTAGAAAATAACAAAGTACAAACGATTGGGTGAATAATACGTTTGGTGCTCCTGTAAAATCACAAGAAAAAACGAAATAAGACCAGGGTGAAAAATTGAATCTTGATAAAGGGACAAAAAGTGGGAAAAATAAGTAAAATGTTATTATAGTAGATGAAGAAATACCTAAGAGCTGGTAACCAAAAAAGTATATATTATATTGGGATTAAATGAATGAAATGTAGATTATGAAGATATTGAGGAAGGGGAAATGATCACAGAAAATACCTTGGAGGAAAATCCAATTGAAAAAGGAATTGAGACACCTCTTTTAGAAGGTTTAGATAATCCACATGTTGAAAATAGAGAGTTGCAAGTTATTAGTGCTACTAGTGAATTTTTAGCACCTATAGAGACAGATTTTGAAGAATTACCAGATATTTCTTATAATTTATCTATTAAATTAAATTTATCTTCAAGGGCCATACCAATTGAACCTGGAGATAAACACTGAGAAGTAACCAGAGAACAAAGGAAAATGAACAAAAAGAAAGAAAGACAAATTGGAAGATACAGATTCTTCAAACATGTTACTTTTTTTTATAATCAATATCGGCATTCTCATTATTATTATAAATAATATGCGGAAGTAATACAAGAGTCACTGCACTTGAAACATGCTCCAAAGGCTAAATAAAAAAACAATACATAGCACACAATGCCCCATATAGCTAAAGTCAATATAAATCATCCCACAACATACAGGATAAAAAGAATTCAACAAGCCGTAAATACAAAACATACTCATATAAACTGACTAAATGAAAAGTGAAATATTGTTATGCAAACCAATCTCTAACAGGCGATACAGAAGCTGATTAACCGATGGTCACAGAAAATAGCACAAACTGATCAAGCAGAAGTACACGAAAAGCTTAAAATGGTCTACTCAACAGCTCAAGATAACACCATCGGGGTGCCAGCATACTAATAAACCCAATCAAAGAATAAGTCAGCCGAGACCAGTGACCCAAAATACCAATCCAACAACTGCAAATGACTGCAATACACTCTCTCCTAAATCAAGATCGAAAGGCCATAATCCAAAATGTACTGGCAATAATCGCATAATACTAAAAACTACATATATGAAAAAGGTCAGGCATAGATAATCAAGCAAAATAAATACCCAAATCAGCTACCCACGTGACAAGCTCCGCCAACTTAATTATAGACTATCGAATTGAGATCAAACATGTTACTTAGACCCTCTAATGTAGGGGGTAACAAGGGTGTTAAATGATTAATGCACTTTTCTGAAATGTTAGAGGTATTGGTAATTCAGCCACTACAAAGAGGATTAAATGTATTGAATATACAGGTCTTGTTTTGTTACTTTTGCTATGTAAAGTACTAAATAGAAGTTTCTGTATAATGTATAATGGACTGGTTCTGTTACTTTTGCTATGTAAAGTACTAAATAGAAGTTTCTGTATAATGGACTGGTTCTGTTACTTTTGTATGTCTCAGGACTGTATTGTAAATACTGTATATGTATATATAGGCGAATACACAGAGAACATACTAATTAATTCAATATATACAGTCTATTTCTTATCTCTCTCTCTCTATATATATATACATATATATACACAGTGCGTATACATACATATTTGATCATAGCTAAGACCACCAAAACGTGGTTTTATGCCTTTCTACATGGTATCAGAGCAATAATAGGCTCTTTTCCGCTGTCTTTAATCCACACATTTGGATTTAATTGGAATTAGGGTTCCTGATCAAGAATTTGGGGGTTTTCTGGATATTTGGGGTTTTTCTACAAATTGATCGTCCCTTTGCTTGGTATTCGCGAATTAGGGTTCCTGATCAAGAATTTGGGGGTTTTCTGGATATTTGGGGTTTTTCTACAAATTGATCGTTTCTTTGCTTGGTATTCGCTGAAACCCTAAATTGTTTCTTAAGTTTTCTGTGTATTTGTTATTCTTAAGTTTAGAATCTTTAATTCAAGATTATGTCAGGATTAGGAGAAAACCAAACTAATGACCAACCTAGGGTTCATAATCATGTTACCACTATGAGTCCGTATTTTATTGGCTCTAACGAGAATACTAGTACATCCTTAGTTAATCCTGTCTTGAATGGTCTTAATTTCCATTCTTGGAGAAGGGCCATGGAAATTTCAATAGGTGCTAAATCAAAATTAGGGTTTGTGACTGGTTCTTTAGCTTGCCCATCTGAGGATGATCCTATGTATGGGGCTTGGTTGCAGTGTAATTTGATTGTCATGTCCTGGATCATTAATTCTGTTAATAATGAAATAAGTCAATCTATTTTATATGTTGATAGTACTTCTAAGATGTGGAAAGAATTAACAGAGAGATTTCCTCAGGGTAATGAAGCCAGGATTTATGAATTACATCATGATATACATACAATGATTCAAGAAAATTTATCTGTATCTTCCTATTTTACCAAATTAGAAACTTTGTGGAATCAATTAAGTGTTCTAATTCCTATACCTAGGTGTACTTGTGGTAATATTAGTGGTTGTGGTTGTAATTTCATGGCTGCTATAATAGCAAGGGAGCATAGGGTGTTTAAGATGATTTTTCTAATGGGATTAAATGAGAAATTTGCTCATGTTAGAAGCCAGATTTTGTTAATGAAACCACTGCCTAGTGTAAATGATATGTATCAGTTGATGGGACAAGAGGAGAAACAACAAAATATAGGTGCTCATGCTATAGCAAACCAGCATAATATGATTCTTGCTTCCCAGTTTAATCAGGGTAGTCATGCTAGGGGTTCTTCTAGTCAAAACTTTAGGCCTCCTACTTCTACTAGCAATACTTTTATACCTTTTAGGCCTAATATGGGGAGGGGTAATCCTATGAAATGTTCTCATTGTGGATCCAATAGGCATACCAAAGATAGGTGTTACAGGCTACATGGGTATCCATCTGGTTGGACACCAAGGCCAAGGGGGTTTAGTCAAGGGTTTTCTGGTGATAATATGGTTCATCAGGTTTCATATCAAGGGGGTGATAGTTATAGGGATAATGGGGTGCAAGGAGGACTTCCTACTCCTTTGCATATACAGGGGTTTTCTGATCAAGAAAAGTGTCAAGATTCTGGTTTGCAGCAGCAAGGTGTGGCAACACCAAAAATACAATCCAACATGGTGTATACTGGCATGACAGGTATGTTTTTAACTTGTTCTACTATTTTTTTAGATAAAAATAAAGATATACATAATTGCAATGTATGGATTATTGATAGTGGAGCAAATGAGCACATGGTTGCTTCTTTAAGTCATCTTAGTCATTTTAAAATAGTTAATTCTCATGTTAATCTTCCTAATGGACAAGTTGCTGCAGTAACTCATATAGGGAGTGTGTTTTTTAAAAATGGTATAGTATTACATAATGTCCTGTGTGTTCCTTCATTTCGTTATAATCTAGTTTCTGTTAGTAAACTAGCAAGGGACTCTAATTATTGTTTAGTTTTTGATAAACAAACATGTTATATTCAGGACCAGGTGTCTTTGAAGATGATTGGTAGGGCAGAAGCAAAGAATGGCTTGTATATTTTCTTAAAAGAGGGTGTTCATAGTTCTTTAAAAACTAGTTGTAATAGTACTGTTTTACATAATCAGCCTAATGATTGGCATTGCAGATTAGGACATCCCTCTGTTTCTGTGTTGAATTTGATTTCAGATGATGTAAAAGTAAAGTTTACTGTTAAAAATTGTACTCCCTGTGATGTTTGTCATCTTTCTAAACAACAAAGGTTGAGTTTTCCATTGAGTAGTACTCATGTTAATAAAGCTTTTGAGCTTATACATTGTGATGTTTGGGGTAATTTTACTGTTCCTACTTATAATGGTTTTGTTTATTTTTTGACTATAGTAGATGATTACACTAGGTGTACTTGGATTTTTTTGTTAAAACACAAGTCTGAAACATCTACAATACTGCCTCAGTTTTTTAGAATGGTTGAAACACAGTTAAATAGTAAAATCAAAGTTTTAAGAAGTGATAATGGGACTGAGTTTCACCTAATGGATTTTTATTCTAAAAATGGTATCATTCATCAAACCAGTTGTGTAGAAACACCACAACAAAATGGAATAGTAGAAAGAAAACACCAACATTTGTTAAATATTGCTAGGGCTTTAAGATTTCAGTCTTCTTTACCATTGAGTTTTTGGGGAGAATGTGTATTAACTGCAGCTTATATTATTAATAGGACTCCTACTCCTTTGTTAGCCAATAAAAGTCCTTATGAAATTATTTATGGTCATAAACCTACTTATAATCATTTAAAAGTATTTGGGTGTCTGTGTTATGCTAGTACTTTAAGAAGAAATAGATCTAAGTTTGATGCTAGAGGAAGGAAATGTGTTTTTTTAGGATATGGTACAAGTACTAAAGGTTATAAATTGTTAGATTTAGACACCAATGATGTTTTTCTAACCAGGGATGTTATCTTTTATGAAGAAGTTTTTCCTTTTCTAAAACAAGATAGTACTACAAATAAAGATAATGATAAGGATTATGTTATTAGTGATGAGCAAACTCAGAATAGTACTAAGACTGACAATGATTCTGTTAAAAGGAATAAAAGAAATGGTAAGGCCCCTGCTTATTTACAGGATTATCATTGTGCTTTAAGTAATATTGTTAATGTTCCTTCTATATCAAATCCTGTTCATGCTTTAAGTTCTTGTATTACATATGATAACATTTCTAATGATTATAAAAAATTTTGTTTATCAGTTTATTCTGTTATTGAACCTAAAACTTATAAACAAGCTAGTACAGATCCCTTATGGATTCAAGCAATGGAAGATGAGATTTTGGCTTTACAAACCAATAACACTTGGTTACTTACTGAATTACCTAATAGCAAACAACCTATTGGCTGTAAATGAGTTTTTAAAATAAAACATAAAGCAGATGGTTCCATAGAAAGATATAAAGCTAGATTGGTAGCTAAGGGTTATACCCAACTTGAAGGAATAGACTATGAAGCTACTTTTTCACCAGTTGCTAAAATGACTACAGTTAGGTGTTTTTTAGCTACTGCAGCTTCTCAAAATTGGTTTTTAGCTCAAATAGATGTTAACAATGCTTTTTTACATGGTGATCTAGAGGAAGAAGTATATATGTTACCTCCACCAGGTTTTTTACAAGATAATAAAAATTTAGTCTGTAAACTGCAAAAATCTTTATATGGTTTGAAACAAGTATCAAAACAATGGTTTTCCAAACTAAGTAGTGCTCTTTTATCTTTTGGTTTTCAACAGTCAATAGCAGATTATTCTTTGTTTACTATTTCTAGAAATGGTTTTTTTTTAGCATTACTGGTATATGTAGATGATATTGTTCTAGGTAGTTCATCTCAAGAACTAATTACATAAGTAAATTTTTTTCTGAATAACAAGTTCAAATTGAAAGACTTAGGCAATTTAAGATATTTTTTAGGTCTAGAAGTGGCAAGAAACAAAAATGGTATTCATATTTGTCAAAGGAAATATGCACTGGAGATTTTGGCAGATACAGGTTTATTAGCCTCTAAGCCTACTAATTTTCCAATGGATACAAAGCAAAAATTCACTAATTCTGATGATAATTTTTTTAAGGACATTACTTTATTTAGGAAATTGATTGGTAAGTTGTTATATCTAACCATTACTAGACCAGATATTTGTTATTCTGTTCATGTGTTAAGTCAGTTTTTAGCAGCACCAAGTCAGTCACATTATGCAGCAGCATTAAGGGTTCTAAGGTACATAAAGAAAAATTCAGCTCAAGGTATTCTTTTTTCTTCAAATTCTTCTTTAGATTTAAAGGCTTTTAGTGACTCTGATTGGGCTGCCTGTGTAGATACTAGGAGATCAGTTACAGGTTTTAGTATTTTTCTTGGTAATTCTCTTATATCATGGAAGAGTAAAAAGCAAAAAATTGTTTCTAGGAGTAGTGTTGAGGCTGAATATAGGGCTTTAGCAATTACTAGTTGTGAAGTTCTATGGTTAATTAGTTTGTTAAAAGACTTGGGCATAAAAACAGAAAAGCTAGTTTCCTTATTTACAGACAGTAAATCTGCACTTGCTTTGGCGTACAATCCTGTAAATCATGAAAGAACTAAGCATGTTGAAGTGGACTGTCATTTTATTAGGGATTTAATCATACAAAATATTATTCATCCTTTACATGTTAGTACTACTAACAATATTGCAGATTTGTTCACTAAATCTCTTGGAGCATCTTGTTTTCAGCATTTACTGGTCAAGATGGGTGAGCTATCACTCCGCTCTCCATCTTGAGGGGGGCATATTGAATATACAGGTCTTGTTTTGTTACTTTTGCTATGTAAAGTACTAAATAGAAGTTTCTGTATAATGTATAATGGATTGGTTATGTTACTTTTGCTATGTAAAGTACTAAATAGAAGTTTCTGTATAATGGACTGGTTCTGTTACTTTTGTAAGTCTCAGGACTGTATTGTAAATACTGTATATGTATATATAGGCGAATACACAGAGAACATACTAATTAATTCAATATATACAGTCTATTTCTTTTATCTCTCTCTCTCTATATATATATATATATATACATATATATACACAGTACGTATACATACATATTTGATCATAGCTAAGACCACCAAAACGTGGTTTTATGCCTTTCTGCAAAATGTTTATGCAAGTTACACAAATTAGTTCTTTTAGTCTTTTTGGAACCTATGGTTTGTGTTAATAAGTTGGAAAAGATCAAAAGAAAGCTAGGGTTTGATTTAGCCATTGCTCAAAATGACCACAAAATTTGGGTGTTCTACAAGATTGATCTGGATATTGAATTTGTTAATCAAAATAATCAATGTTTAAATGTTAAAGTCTCTGCAAATTATTTAAGTAAAGCCTATTATCCTCACAGGTATCTATGCTAAATGTACTATATTTGCCCTTTCTGAGACCTAATTACAACAATGATCACTGGATTTTGGAGGAGATTTCAATGGAATTTCTAAAGAAGATGATAGAGTGGGGGGTAATACTATTAATATGAGATATGCTCAAGATGACCTGGACTGTATTGATGATATTGAAGCCCCAGAGTTGACCTGGTGGAATAAAAAAAAATGTATTAATTCTATTTTGCAAATAATTGATCAAATTTTGGTTAATAAATCTTGCCTAGATCTTTTCCAAATTGTTTCTTTGGAGCATCTCAGAAGGACTGAATCTGATCGCAGGCGTTTGTTGATCACCTTTAGCACTAAATTTGACAATAATCCTAAAAGATTCATCTTTCAAAAAATTTGTACTGATCAATCAGAATATTATTTTTTGGTGGAAAAAGTTTGGAAACCTTATTATAAAAGTAATGCACTGTATGGTTTGGTTAATAATTTAAAATTTTGAGAAAAGAGCTTATCAGCTGGAGTAAAGCTAAATTTGAAAACTTACTCCAAAAAGTTAAAGAAGCTGAATGTGAGGTTAAAAAAAAGAGAATTTGATTTTGAAACATATCCCTCCATGGAGAATAAAACCAAAATTGCTGAAGCTAAAGCTAATTTAAAGTATAGATTAAAAATAGAGGGTGATTTTTGGACTAAAAAAGCCAACTTAAAGTGGGCATTGGAGGGTGAAGTGAACTCTAAAAAATTTCATTGGGTTGTTAAAAAGAAAAGGAAAAAAAGGTTTATTAATGATAATGGTAATATTGTTATAGACAAGACTGGTATTGAAAATGAAGCTATTAGCTACTTTACATCCTTATTAGCTAACAACAGTAGCCACAATTTTGAGTACAAAAGTTTGGACATTCTCCTTATTATTTTAAATGAAGAAGAGAACTTTCTGTTAGACAAAGAGATTGAGAAAGATGAAGTGATCAAAGCAAAAGTTTGGGGTTTGAATAAAAATAGATGGATGCAATGGGTTATTTTTCACTTCAGTATAGGATATTATTGGTCAAGATGTAATCAAATTTGTAAAGAAATTTTTTAGTGGCTCTCTTATTCCTAAAGTTATGTCGTATACACTGATTGTCTTGATTCCAAAAAATAACAACCCTAATAACTTCTCAGAATTTAAACTTATAAGTCTTTGCACCTTTTGTAATAAAGTTATTGCAAAAATAATGACCATTAGATCAGGGGTCTCCATTTTTTTGCCGTGATTGACTTAGACTGTACAATGTTCAGTCATTTTTACAACCATTAGATTAAAAAATAGAATGTTAGATAATATATTTTCAATAACTAATTTAATTTTTCAATTTTTATTATATATTAGACAAATTAGGATTTAATAAATTAAAAACAAATTTTACAACACAATAAAAACCCAAATAAAAATATAGAACCATAATGGATACTACCCAAAATTTAATTATTAATCAAAATTTGAAAAAAAAAATAACAATTGAATATTTAATTTTGAAAACGGAATTTTGTGCTGTTCAATTGATTGACTGCACAAAAGTAAAACCCCTAGATTAGCCTAAGTTCTTCCTAAAATTATTTTAAAAAATTAAAGTGGGTTTGTAAAGAATAGAAATATTATTGATAATATTTTACTGGCCCAAAAGTTTATTGAAACTATGAATAGAAAAAATAGTGAGTAAAACCTGACTTTAAAATTATACATGAAAAAACCTTATGATAAGCTATCCTGGCAATTTATTATGGCTATTATGAGGAAAATGAGCTTGACTGAATGTTGGAGTGATAGAACTAGAGATTGGTTTCTGGGAATAATATTTCTATAACAGTTAATGGGTTTCCTACTAGTTATTTTGCTCCTACAAATGCTCTTAGACAAGTGGATCCTTTTTCAGCAAGCTTGTTTATTATGTGTTCAGAAATACTTATCAAAAATTTAAATGCTTTATCTTGTAAAAAAACATTGGAAGCACTTCAAAAGTCACCATGGTGGTCCTTTAATTAGCCACATGACATTTGCTGATGATCTTATTATTTTTAATGCTGCAAATAAAAACTCAGTGAGACAGGTAAATAAGGTCTTGAAGATGTATAATAAAAAGATTTTGAGCAAGAGATTAGCATTGATAAATTTTTTGCTTATTTCTCAAAAAGTGTTGTTGAATATCAAAAAGAATGTATAAAAAATATCATGGGTATTTCTAGGAAGAAGCCATCGAATTTTCGAAAATAAAACAATAGACAAAAAAATATCCCATTTCCATTAGCAAATAGCAAATATCCCATACCGTCTAGCACTACAAAAATCAAAATATAAAAACAAATAAGAATTTAAGCAAATAGCAAAAGAACCTCAGGTTTATTCAAATAGAAGTGGAATAAACAAACCAAACTGCTTAGTTCTTAATTGAATAGTAATAAAGTTTCGATGAAAAATACCAAATTGAAGAGAGTGTCATAATTTTTAAGTACATGGGTTGTCAGCTATATTCTTGTCAAAAAAAATGTATTCTCTTTCATGAACTTATTCTCAAATTTAGAAGAAAGTTAGCTACATGGAAATCTCAGACTCTTACTATGGGAGGTAAATTATTACTTATCAGGCATGTTCTTCAATCAATACCAGTTTATACTTTTTCTGGTATTAATCCTCCTAAATTGGTCATTAGAAAAATTAATCAAATATTTGCTAATTTTCTTTGGGGTCAGCATGATGGTAAATAAAAGTATCATTGGATTAGATGAAAAAAAAAATTATAGACCTATTAAAGAAGGTGGTAGGATTAAGAAGCTTTGAAAATATCATTTTAGCATTTTACATTAAGCTCTTGTGTAAATTCAGAACTAAAAAGAGTTTGTGGTCTATTTTCATGACTAACAAGTATTGTGGTAAAAAACATGCTAATGACTTACTAAATAAAAAGGGGCTCCAATACTTGGACTAGAATAAAAAAAAAAAAAAATATGCTGAAAATCACACCCAAGGGTTAATAGGCAAAGGCAATATTCTGGTGAATCTTATAGGACTGGGCTTGGTCACTCAAAAGATCCCACTATCAGTAATAAGTGCAAAACAAAAGACTTCTGTACTGCTAATAAATGGGACAAAAATAAGATAAATGCTAATATTCCTCCTGCTTTTACGGTGCATTTTACAAAAGCAATTGAGCTCAATGATAAAGAAGATGAAGCTATTTGGAAGAATACTCACAAAGGGGATTTTAAATTAAAGACAGGTTGGAAATTAATTAGAGATAAATATAATCATAGCTGGTCAAGTAATTTGTGCTGTGATAAAATTATACCTTTGAACATCTTTGTTTTTTGTATGGAGAATGAATTATGGTGCAATTCATGTTGACTCTCAAATCAAAAAAGTTAGAATTTAACTTGCTTCTATTTGTTGGTGCTACAAAAAAACAAGAGGAAACTTTGAATCATCTCTTAGCTACTGGAATTATAGTCAACGAAGTTTGGAAATTTTTTTTGAAATTTTCACCGGAATTATTAATAGCAGTGGTACAGTTACAGGTAAAATTATCTCTTCATGGTGTGAAGAACACAGCTAGCTCTATCCGATTTATGTGTGTGAATGTATAATAATTAGTGAATAAACAGTCACAAGACACAATATTGGGGCAATTTTCGTATTTATATTTCGCTACTTCAAACGTAAATCAACGAAAATAACTCTTACAACTGGGAAAATGAAAACAAACTGAAAATAAAGTAAACGGAAATTAACAAGGTTCTTTTCTGCATAAGGAATAAGGTTACACACTTCAGGTCATTATATAGTGTTTGATCCTTAAACCTAACAGTCTCATTTGGACACTTGTCCCTCTATCAGTGGCTGAGAAGCTTCCATTCGCATTGGGCTTATCAGTCCACTATCAATATTAGCTCCAGTTGGGCCCTTCACACACGTGTTCTTCACATGCACCAGCTGTGGATTTATTTTATTCATGTGGCACTCATCTAATCCATCCACTCTTTTCTTGATCCAACGGCTCTCTCCCATAAGCTGATCATAAAAGATATTTTCTATTTCAGTCTCAATTAAGCATAAGTCGAATCCCAAAGGTGCGAGCTTTGCCTTCTTCTTATTCTGATCAATTGCTTCTTGATGCACTTCAATTATTCCCTCTCCTGTATAATCCGCACTCCTCCTTTTATAAGTAATCCATTCCTTTTCTGAATTGGATTTCTCGGTAGTAATCAATGGAGAATCGTCACAACACACCACACCTTGAAAAGACACCTTGTCCTCAAGGTGTGGGTAACCTTTTAGCATCTCGTACCATGATTCCCATGTAGCCTCTTCTTTCGTTTGCCCCTCCCACTGAATGAGTGCTTCCGTTCGTGATCTCTTCTTCTTGGTTACCTTCCTCCTCTCCAAGACAACAATTGGTACTGGAAGTAGTTCCCCTTTGCTGTTAGTAAATGGTAAGCAACTTTGTACTGTAATAGCTCTTTTTATCTTCTCTTTTAGCTGCGAGACATGAAAAGTGGGGTGGATCGCACTCGTACTTGGCAATTGGAGCTTATAAGCCACTGCTCCAACTTTGTCAATTATTTTAAAGGGACCATAATACATTTGAGAAAGTTTAACATTTTTCCTTTGAATGGTTGTTTGCTGCCTATATGGTTGTAGCTTTAGATACACCCAGTCTCCCACTTGGTAACTTTTTTCAATTCGTTTATTATCAGCTTGTAACTTCATTCTATTCTGGGCTTTTAGCAGGTGTATTTTGAGATTATGCAAGATCTCCTCCCTGTCTTTGGACCAATTAAGCACTTCAAAGTTAGTGCTTCTCCCTTGCAAGTAATTTTGTAGCTTAGGGGGATCCTTTCCATAATTTGCAAAGTAGGGAGTCATTTTAATGGCAGAATGGTGGAAGGTATTGTAGCTCCATTCTGCCATATACAACCACTGGCTCCACAACTTTGGTTTAGCTGAAGTAAAACACCTTAAGTATGTTTCCAGTCCCTTGTTCACAATTTCTGATTGCCCGTCCGTTTGGGGGTGGTAAGAAGTACTGTACTTCAATTTCGTACCCATCATCTTGAACATTTCTTTCCAAAACTCACTCGTGAAAATAGTGTCCCTATCAGAGACAATGGATAAGGTAGGCCATGCAACTTGAATATATTTTTCATAAAAATTTCAGCTAAACTTGCTGCCGTATAGGGGTGTTTAAGGGGTATAAAGTGAGCATATTTGGATAATCTATCCACCACCACCCAAATCACAGGGTATAAAGTGGAATACCTTCAATAAAGTCCATCGAGAGGTGTTGCCAAGAGTCATATTAGGCATTGGCAAGGGTTGAAGTAGACCTGCTTTTTTATTTTGACTCATTTTGCAGGTTTGACACACGTCACAAGATGTTATATAGCTCACTATATCTGTTTTTAACCCACTCCAAAAGACCTCTTTGTATGCCCTCTGCAAAGTTTTGGTGATACCACCATGCCCCGCGCTTGGATCATCATGTAAGTATTGTAGTACTCTTGTTCTCAAGTCATTGTCCTTTGGTATTAATAGTCTTCCTTTATATAAGATAATTCCATCAACAATAGAATACTCTTCTATGCCTACTTGCTGCTTCTCAATAGCTTTTTTAATTCTGCTCATAATTTCATCTCTAACATAAGCTTCTTTTATTTCCGTTAGTAGATGAGGCAGAGGCTCACTTAATTGCATTAACCAACAAGACATGAAGGTATCGTTACCCACTTCATTCATTCTCGAAAGCCCATCCGCTACCTTGTTCTCCACCCCTTGTTTGTAGACAATTTTAAAGTGATAACCCAATAGCTTGGTTATCCATTTTTGTTGAGTCAAGGTACCGATTTTCTGCTCTAGTAAAAATTTTAAGCTTTAGTGATCCATTTTGATCACAAATTCTTGACCAAAAAGATAAGGCCTCCATTTTTTTACTGCTTGCATTAGTGCATAGAGCTCTTTTTCATAAGTAGACATATTAACTATTTTCCCCTTTAACCCTTGGCTGAAATAAGCCACTGGTCTCTTCTCTTGCATTAGCACAGCTCCAATTCCCATGCCCGACGCATCACACTCAATAATAAAAGTTTTATTAAAATTAGGCAGAGCGAGAGCCGGAGGAGAGGTAACCGCAACCTTAAGGTTGTTGAAAGCGGTTGTAGCCTTTTCTGTCCAAACAAAAGAATTTTTCTTTAACAAGTCCGTGAGTGGTCTAGCAATACCCCCATATCCTTGTATGAATTTTCTGTAGTACCCTGTAAGCCCCAGAAATCCCCGCAAAGACTTGATATTTTTTGGTAGTGGCCACTTGAGCATGTCTTTAATTTTGTTAGGATCACCTTGTACACCTGTACCCGAGATTATATGGCCCAAATAGTCAATCTCCTTCATTCCAAACTTGCATTTAGAAACCTTGGCAAAGAGTTTATGCTTTCTCATCAAGTCTAAGGTCAACTTTAAGTGGATTAAGTGGGAATTTTTGTCCTTGCTGTATATCAAAATATCATCAAAGAACACTAGCACAAAGTCTCTCAGATAGGGTTTAAAAATCTGATTCATTAAGCTTTGAAAGGTTGCAGGGGCATTGGTCAAACCGAATGGCATCACCAAGAATTCAAAGTGGCCTTGATGAGTTCTAAATGCAGTTTTAGGTATGTCTTCAGTTGCCATTCGAATTTGATGGTAGCCCGATTTTAAATCCAATTTAGTAAATATTTGGGCACCCGCTAGCTCATCCAACAACTCATCTACTATGGGTATAGGAAATTTATCCTTAATAGTAGCTTTATTTAAAGCTCTATAGTCAATACACAACCTCCAAGTACCATCACCTTTCTTTACTAGCAGTACTGGAGAGGGAAAAGGGGACTGGCTAGGCCTCACAAAGCCTAGGTTTAGCAGTTCTTCAACCAATTTTTCAATTTCGCCTTTTTGGAAGTGAGGGTACCTATATGGCCTCACTGAGATAGGATTGGTACCTTGAGCTAGTACAATGTGGTGTTCGTGCCCTCTCACTGGTGGCAAGCTTGAGGGTTCACAAAATATGTCATTATGCTGACTTATTACTTTTTGAATTTCAAGCTCAATGACTTGAGCTTCCTCACTTGACACGGCCCACAATTGGAGGAGATAACCGTGAGCTTGTACTTTGGTATCCTCTCTATATTCCAGAAATTCCATAGAGTTATGTGGATTTTGCAATCCTTGTAAGCACAATTCTTTCCCTTGCCATTTAATTTTCATAGTCAGATTTAGAAAATCACATGTAATGGGCCCCAGCAGTTTAAGCCATTGTATGCCCAATATAGCGTCGTAGCCAATTAATGGTAGTAGCAGAAAGTCAATAGGGAATTCTCGCCCTTGTAGCTTAAGGGGTACTTTAGCGGAGCAACCCTTGCTACTTAGTAAGTCGCCATTAGCCACCTTTACTTGTACCTCTTTTTGCTGTTCTACATTTAACTTTAGCTTTTCTGCTAGAGACGGGTCAATAAAGTTGTGTGTGGAGCCCGTATCCACCAGTATAAGTACCTTATGCCCATAAATAGAACCTGATAACCCCATGGAAGAAGTTGAGTGGCTACCAGTGAGGGCTTGTAGAGTGATTTCTGGATTATCCGCTTGGTTTAGAGCCTCGTTACTTTCGCCCTCCCGTTCATCCTCATTCATCATATAATTCTCATCATTTTCCCCTTCTAGATTTAAGGCAAAAAGCTGTTCCACCATGTACAACTTAGGAGCTTTGCACATGTGGCCCCTCACATATTTCTCATCACAATGAAAACATAAGCCCTTAAGTCTTCTTTCATCTGCTTCTCTTTGTGAGATTCTGTGTATAGGGTAAGTAGGAGTATTCTCTTTTGGCCTATTTATCCAAGTGTTATTTTTGGGCTTAAAAGTAGAGGTACTTTGGTTTCTCATTAATGATTTTCTTGTTGCAGCTAGGCTTTCTTCTTGATACACAGCATGCGCATAAGCCGAGTTGACAGTTTGGAGGTACATCATCTTTACCACATGTTTAATCTCTTCTTTTAACCCATTTATAAAAAAGCTTAACTTAAATCCTTCTGATAATCCTCTCACCCTGTTGGTGGCTATCTCAAACTGGCATTTAAACTCCTCCACTGTAGTAGTTTGTTTTAAATTAATGAGTGCACTTAAGGGATCAGAATGCATACCATCATTAAAACGCAAGAGTACGTCAGTGGAGAATTGCTCTCAGGTAGAGGCTACTAGAAGCCACCATATCTTGAAACCAGTACATTGCTTTACCCTCCAAATGCATAGAAACTAGGCTAAGTTTCTGAGATTCTGGTATTTGGTAATGGTAAAAAAATTGGATAACTTTATAGATCCAATCATTGCAGTTATCACCATTGAATACGGGGAAATCCAACTTCACTGTCTTCATTTGCATTTGTGTATGCTCATTAGCATGGTAACCCGGGGGTCCTCTAGGAGTGTTATTAGAAGTGATATTATGGTTGAAATTGTTAAGGGGATATTGGTAAGTATTAGAGGGTTGTGTATAAGAATGGTGGTAGTGGTGAGGTTGTATTTGGTTATTGTGGTTGTTGTAAGGACTGCAATGGAAACTAGAGTGTGTTGGCAAGTTCTGCAGTTGAGTGAAAAGAGATCCAGTAATCGATTGTTGAGTTTGTGGTGGGTATTGGTATGTGGTGGTGGGGAGGATCGGGTAGTTGAAGGTGGTGGTAGGTGGAGTGTTTGTGAAAGTGAGAGGTTGAAAGATTTGAGGTGAGGACGTAAGTGGTGGTCTCGTAGGCAAAGATACAACATGAGGCTGGGTTCTCGGCGGTGTAGAGTTGTTTAAACTATTATTAGGACTAGGGTTTACACTTCTTTGTGAGGACTCGCCCCTATTCAGATTCAGTTGCGTTAAGAGATGGATTTGATGAGTTAACGATCGCATACATTCATCCTGTTTTTTCCACCTCTCATTTTCCATATTTTTTTGTTCTTGCAGCTGCACCTGCAATAGTTGTTGTTGCTCATTCAAACGAACATCCAAAGTCTGTCAGATCTCATCTTGCTGTGCCCTTACTCCAGCCAAGACCTCCTCAGCAATAATGGATTGAGAACGGGTTCCCATACCGGCCAAGGACGGCTCTGATACCACTTTGTGAAGAACACAGCTAGCTCTATCCGATTTATGTGTGTGAATGTGTAATAATTAGTGAATAAACAGTCACAAGACACAATATTGGGGCAATTTTCGTATTTATATTTCGCTACTTCAAACATAAATCAACGGAAATAACTCTTACAACTGGGAAAATGAAAACAAACTGAAAGTAAAGTAAACGGAAATTAACAAGGTTCTTTTCTGCGTAAGGAATAAGGTTACACACTTCAGATCATTATATAGTGTTTGATCCTTAAACCTAACAGTCTCATTTGGACACTTGTCCCTCTATCAGTGGCTGAGAAGCTTCCATTCGCATTGGGCCTATCAGTCCACTATTAATATTAGCTCCAGTTGGGCCCTTCACACACGTGTTCTTCACATGCACCAGCTGTGGATTTATTTTATTTCATGTGGCACTCATCTAATCCATCCATTCTTTTCTTGATCCAACGGCTCTCTCCCATAAGCTGATCATAAAAGATATTTTCTATTTCAGTCTCAATTAAGCATAAGTCGAATCCCAAAGGTGCGAGCTTTCCCTTCTTCTTATTCTGATCAATTGCTTCTTGATTCACTTCAATTATTCCCTCTTCTGTATAATCCGCACTCCTCCTTTTATAAGTAATCCATTCCTTTTC
Organism: Primula veris; assembly: GCA_963682055.1. Taxonomy (NCBI): domain Eukaryota; kingdom Viridiplantae; phylum Streptophyta; class Magnoliopsida; order Ericales; family Primulaceae; genus Primula; species Primula veris. The sequence goes on along the minus strand of OY821745.1, from coordinate 13,549,865 downwards.
TGAATTGGATTTCTCGGTAGTAATCAATGGAGAATCGTTACAGGTGGTCACAATCTAGGAAGACAGACTCTAAAATGTTTTGAAAACTATGCAAGATTTTGCCTTGCTTTATAGTCTGGTCCATTTGGCAAGCAAGATGCTTGTGTATTTATGAAGAAGTGGAGATGAGAGGTACGTATATTATTTCTAATATTTGTTATCTGGTTGATCTTTATGTCCAAAAGGATGTACTTTTTCTAAGAATTTCAATTTTCTTAATTCTCATATGAAGATTATTTCACCAAGTCAGAAGAAATTAAAGAATGTTAAATGGTCATGTCCCCTTCAAGGTTATCTAAAGATTAATACAGATGGTTGTTTCTACAACAATGAATTTAAAACGCGTATTGGAGGATTGATCAGAGATAATAAAGGTAATTTTATTAAAGGGTTTTGTGATTAGTTTCAAGGAAGTTCTGATATAAAAAATTGAAGCCCAAACAATCTATAATTAGGGGATTACTTTAGTTTGAGTAGGTTCTATATGTATTGAAAGTGATTCTGTTCAGCTAATCCACATAATACATGTGTTGAAAATTAAAGCATTCATGGAGTATATCCTATATTATCTACAAAATTAAAGAGCTCTTAAAAGGAAGAACTTATCTGGCAATGCATGTGTTGAGAAAGGCTAATAAAGGAGCAGATAGTGTATGGGAGGAGAAATGGATTGGTTATTTCTGATGATATAAGAGATTTTCCTTGGTTTTGAAGATGGGTGGTGAAGACTTACTGGGATTTGAAAAGAGAAGACTGAATCTCCATTTGTTGGGAATCGGGAAACGGAAGAGGTGATGAATGTTACGTGGCACACGGACAAGCAGATACTTTTTAGAGTTTTTGCTTCTTTAGCCCGCAAGTTTTTATTTCTTTCTATCAAGTCTGTTAAGTTATATTTCTTTTCGAATTCATACTGCCTCTGTTATATTTGGTATTTTGTGGGGTTTTTCATTCCTATTTTATGAATCTAATAAAATGTGGTTTTCCCCACCATATTATATAAAAAAAAAATGCATACCAGATTTTTTTTATTGTATTCTTGTCAGCGAGTCAGCTGAATATTAAGTCATGCATGTTTGATTAATTAAGAGAAGCAAATGGTCCAAGTTCAATGTATTTGAGAAAAAACGTCTACGTTCGTTAGTGACTCTAATCATAGATTTCCCCCTATTTTGGTGAATTTAGGCGGTGTGAATCGGTGAATGTGATATAGTTGCTTATTATTAATAGAGTAGTTTCACGAACTAATGAACCTTGTGAATTTAATTCAAAGACAACCAATTACACGAGTAGAAGCTTTAAGTATTTGCCCTACAAGAAAATATTGATAAAAAAAAAAAAAAAAGGAGGCAAATTCTGTTGCTAATTAGCAACAGAAACAAACAAAATAGCAACATAAATTATGAAAAATATTTAGCAACAAAATTACCAACTATTTACCAACTTAAAATTAACAACACAATAATTTATTGCTAAGAAAGTTGTCAAAATTTTTAGATAAATACAGAAATAGAATTACCATCAATTTAGCAACACGATCTCCCCATAAAGTTATCAACATAAAAATACGTTGCTAAATCATACATTTGTGTTTAGTTGCAAATAGCAATGGAACTGTATCAAAATTTGGCAACATAAGTTACTTGATGCTAGTAGGTTGCTGATTTACAAATTTGTTATCAAGATTCTCAATATCGGTCCCCTATTTACAAAAGTAAGTTTGCTCCTATTTAGTTTTCATTAAAAAAGGTCTTGTTATATCGTTTGTAATTTGATTATAATCAATTATCGTTAATTTATTTAGTTTAACTTAGACTATAGTTGATTTGTTGAAGGTAGCATATTTTATTAAGTTTCATAAACTTTGGTTACAATTGATTACATGATGTGTATTTTTATTGTGTCTTTAATTACATAATTAGGGGTAATTGAAACTAAAATTTAAAGATATTTAAACCTAAAGTTCTAGTATTTACAATTTTCCTTTACAATAGATTTAACAACGTCGGTTTTTAATCTAATACTTCATTCAAACAAATCTACGATCTATTAAAATTTAGGGGTAGTTGAAACTAAAGAGTTAGTATTTTTAGTTTCCATAGATCAAGTTATATACAGTTAATTTGGTTTATAGGTACAAACTTCACATGTTAAAGTACCGATCTCACAAAATAACAATTAGACTAACATTATATACGAATGGATTTATTCAGTTTTGTCTATATTGAAAACAATACTCGCTATGGCCAATGATTGTAATATCTTACAATTTTTTTGTCAAGAACGTGTATGAAAGTGGAGTTCACATCTTAATAACTACACCGCGATTCTTTCCACTAATGATGGTCACATCGTACAACTTGACAAACCAAGCTACCAAATCTATATAACTGAAATTGAAGATGCAATTTATTAACAATCTCATTTGATTCGATCAATGATGATGAACATGACAATTAACGAGAAACATATGCAAATTATATACTAAGTCATAACTCACTTTTAAATATGAGGTTAAAGTTAAAAAGGAGCAACTGTGAGAGACTTTGATCATCTACAATATATATATATATATATATATATATATATATATATATATATATACAATTTGTGATAAAAAAAAAAATACTATTTTTAATAGGAAATTTTATGACTTTTCAAAAAACATGCCAAGTCCTTTTTTTTTATAAAGATTTCCCAGCTTTATTTTCATTTTGCGCCTATGTTTCCCACTTATTTTTTAATAAAATTTTGGAAAATACTGTATGCAAGACACATCTCTCTCTCTATATATCTCACTCGCCGCACAAAGGAAAATAAAACCATAGATCTATACCTGCCGCTCAACTCTTCTACTCACAGGTCTCTCTCTATTTCCTCTATCCCTACAATTATGTTATGTTAGCTTGAATCTGATTATTGTGTATTTAATCGTCTATAACGGTAAATATGTTCTAATTGGTGCAAGTCTTTAATTAATTCTAGCCTTTTTACCTTTTTCAAATCTTAAATCATTTATAGGTGTATCCCATGCTTGAGTGTATGTTGATTCGTTGAAGGTATATATGTGTATTATAAGTTTATGTTTATATATCTGCAATTTCTTTGAAATTCACTAATTTGATGGTAAGTTTTTGTAAATCTAAAGTTTTAAAATTACCCCCAACCTATAAATATGTAGTTTTGGATCTCAGATAATTAAGGATAAGTTTTGAAACTACAGTTCATATTGTCTTGATTCCGCACTCCACTTGAAGTTTGATACACCTTGATGTTTACTGGACTGAAATCCATTAGACTTCGTGAAAGCTTAAACTAAACAAATCTTATATGTATCTGTTAATTCTTGTTTTGTTCTAGTGTCAAATTGTCTAAGGTAATTGTGGAACTAAAAAAATCCATTTATTGTTGTTCTGCTTGTTCATAAGCAAATAAATACAAAATATGTTGGTTTATTTGTAAATAAATGGGAATAGTCCATACAATTTATAATAGTTCCAATGCTCATGGTTCAGGTGGGTGGGGGAGTGGCGTGAATCTGCAGTTGAGGCTAAGGCGTCGGTGCTCATTCCCTTTAGAACGATGTGGTCCGTGTTGAGATATAAATCAATGTGACTACAAAGAAAGTTTCTTGGTAATAAAATTAAATTTTATGATATTTTGCTTGATATCTTATCTGTCGAAGTACTTCATTTCGCTTGAAGGGCTGAAGAAAAGGTTACGAAGTGCTGAGATAAAGCAGCTCAGAGACGCTATCGAGATTTTACAAATGATCGAGAGAAAAAGTCGGTAAGGGGACTATAACCCGGAAGTTGTTTGGAACAAGTAGAAGGCGGAATAGAACACTCCTGAGGATTTAGAGCTCTATCAAGGAAGAAAAAGTTAGCATTTATAGGGCTTAACGGACAGTCTTCTAAGCATACTAGAGATTCCATCACAACTTCTGAGCATGCTGTTCCTTTTGAAATGAATAAAAGAAGCTAATCTACAAGACCAGTGACCTATTCATTTTTTTTATTTTGTTGTCTGTTTTGAGATTACAGGTCGAAAGTAATCAGTTGTAATATTTTGAATTAACTGATCAAGTCAATACTAGTTGTGTTATGCTGAAGTTTGTTTATACTATATTTACATATATATATATATACATATATATATATATATATTAAATGTAAATAACTAGCAACAAATTAATTTATTTTTTTAATTTACTGGACAAATAATAGCAACAAATTCTCGTAAGAAAATTGAAAAGAGAATGATGGAAAATTGTAACAAATTTCTGACATAACCCAGTTATGTCACAGAAGTGTTGCATTTCCATCCAAAAAACTCATCAATTGGTAACATAAAAAATATGTTATTGATATTGCAACATAAACATTGTGTTACAGTTATGTTACCAGGTATAATATTGTGCTGCTAAGTTAGTTGCTCAAATTTGTAAAAAGGCAAACAATAACATACCAGTTTTTGTTGCTAAATTGTTGCTGATCCTGATTTGCAACATAAATAGCTTAAATAACAACACAAATTTTTGTTGCCATATGCGTTTTTTCTTGTAGTGTTGTTTTGGTCTTGAAGAAGAAAAAATTTCCATATTAGGGCACCTAAAGAACACTTGTAGTGCTATCCTGATGAGTACAAATCTTCTACCCTCTATTCTCTATCCCCTTCCGTATCCCCTTACTTATTTTCACTCAAATTTTAAATTTTCACAACTTGTTCCACAAATTTATAACCTTTTATATTATATTGTATTCAAATTTTAAAACATTTGGGCATAATTTTGTTTTAGACAATTTTTCTAAGATTTAATATTTAATTTACACTAATTTATACATTTATTCCAAAATAAATTGCGTGTGCATTTTTTTTTTAAAATTAATTATTGGAATGTATTGATACATGCATTATAGTAATTGTACAATTTTTTTCAAGTTTTTTAAAAAAAATTTTTAGATAAAATAAAAAAGAGGGCACGGAAGAGTTAGAGAATATGGGGTAAAAGATTCCTATAATTTTTTATGAGAGAAAATGAAGAGCTCCTGCATTTTTATTTTTTTAACACAAATAAAGGGTTTCTTGTTGCAATAGATGAAAAAGTGTCATTTCCCAAATTAAAAACAAGATGATAGCATAAAGTACAATAAACTCAAACTGAACGAGAATCCTAACGAGGTTAAAATGATAACTACTGAACATAACAGTAACCAGCATATGAGCTTTAATTTCTAGTCTTCTTCTTCTTCCTCTTCACTGCCTTCCTCCACATCATCCTCATCATGGACCTCTGACTTGGATTTGCCAGTCTCCTCGTCATCATCCGCACCGCCCTGGGTCTGTTTCTTGTTGTAGGCTGTAATGGTTTTCTCGTAATCTTTCTTGCGCTTATGTGCCTTATCCTGGAATGGAGCTTTCTCAGCATCAGACATTGACTTCCATTTGTCACCACCCGCTTTAGCAACAACAGCCCATCAATTGAGGTGTGGGACACGACCAATTTGCATACCAGCCTGAGTTGGGGACACGGCCATTGGTGAAATGAATCTGATTAGTAGTCAATAATTGCCGCTATCGAGACAGAGACGTATAGAAAAAACTAGTAGCTATTTAGACAGTAACAAGGATATATAACTGTTTGAAGTTTGAACAGCCATCCTCACTCTTAAGCTTTATTAAAAAGATCTTATACTTGATAAATTAGATCGAACTGCCTAGCCATGCTTTCAAAATACTCCTTTGGGGAGGGGGTTAGGCATGTGATGGTCACATAAAAAGAAATTATAAATATACATTTTTAAAATTTAATTGGTGGGGAAAATCCATTTTTTACTTTATTTATTGGAAAATAAAAAATGAGGGAAGACCCCACAAAGAAGAAATATACCAAATCTGTTACTAAAAGAAAGAAAAAAAAATGACAAACAATACTATAAGCAAAGACAAAATAAAGAATTTATTCTATCTTACCCAGGTTAAGGTTTTAAAAACCCTCCAAATTAAAGAAATGCAATGAACAATAACCTGTGTCCTGATCCAGTTTGACACCAATTCTCATCGATGTTGTATTCGTCTATCTTTCTCAAAATACTCCTGAACAGTTTCAAATAACCTGATGCAGAGCAAAAAATCAACATCCAGAGAACAAATATGCAATTTCAGGAAGTTAAAGAAAATCTCATAATATTTTTACAAAAAAAAAAAAAAAAAAAACCTAGGGCTGAAGGTTAAACCAGTCATTTAATTTCCACATCAACTTTATGTTTCCTTTAAAATGTTTATAGTTTTTTAAAAATAAAACGATATTGAAAGGCTCAAGGAGTCTTTTCCCCTCGTTTGAAGGAAAAAAGTAGAGATTCTTGACAAAAATTGTTTAAAAACATCGAGATGAGCGGGTACCAGCTTGGTAAGCAACCGCTTTCATTCAAATATTTTTTTCACTTTTATACAAGTTATATTAACTTTATACAAATTAAAATGCAATATTTGATTTCTAAGAAAGGACGAAGGTTCCTTTAAAATAGGGTGAAATTTACATATCTCAAATTTTAAGGAAAGTGAAACTAATGCAAGGGTATTTTTGGTGACAAAAGCTTAAAATTTAGGGTATTTTATTCATGTTTTTTTCGGGGTTTTGCCTATTTAAAGTTTTTTTTATTTTTTCAGATTTTTTTTTTCATTTTTATTTTATGGATTTTTTTCATTTTTTCTTATTTTTTACATTTTTATTGGTTAGTAAGGTTAAATGAACCAATACTTAATTAATTTTAGTTTAATGAATCAATTCTTAATTAAGTTGTAGATAAACTAGCAATCCAAAATTTACTCGGATACTTATCCCTTATATAATACCGAATGAATTTGTGTAAACAAATAAGTTATAACATGGATCACACGATATTAATAATATTATAACAATTCTTATACGTAAACAAACCTGCACTTATGAAATGCATAAAGTAAGATTTAGCAGCTAGACGGTATGGTGTCATTATTAACTTTATCTTTGGTGCTCAGCTCATCGAAATATGTAAAGTGAATTGGTGTCCGAGCACTAGGCTTCGCAAAATGCTCGAAAAATATTCACATCTTTGTCATAAGTAAAAAGTCATGCATATACCGTATACACCATCATAAAGTATAGAATCTTGTAAAGGAACACACTTGCGCCCGAGAACATAATCTTGTAAAGGAACACACTTGTGCCCGAGAACATACTCAAGCCACTCCCAATATTTTGGTACGCAACAAAACTTTTTAACTACATTCACATTCGGATCCCATTTCGTTTCTCCAGAAATAGTTCTTCGACCAAGAGTATTGAACGAGCGATTATCACAAGATGTCGCAGCATGAGACGACAACAATAAGAAATGTTTATTATCCTTGTAATCTTTGTGCCTCCATTCCTTAATTTTCTGAATATATTCCAATGGTAGTCGAGGTAGAGCATGCCTAGACCAGAAGTAATAATTGATGTCATTTTACAATGAGATGTAATGACTAATTTCTTGCCATCATTAATATTCATTATTTCAAACTTCACCATGACGTACCTTGAATCTTCAAGCCAAAATAAAAGAAAAGGAAGTTATAATTAGACAAAATATTGATAAAAAAATAGTATGACATGATAGACAAAGGGGGCTAAGCCTGGTATTTTGCCAAGATAAAAAAAAATTATTATATGAGGAACTTGAATACCGTGGCTAACAAATTTAGAAACAACAAGAGTATGACCGAAAAGAATATTTATACTCAGGTTTTTCCATGGAACCTTAAGTAAAAATGTCGTCAAAATTTTAGTTCATGTGAAAATTTTGTATGCTTGAACGTCCCAACCTGATAACCTGAAAGGGTTTTTAAAAAAGGTCATGGCCTAAGGAAGGAATAGGATGAATCAGCTAATATAAACGGGACCAAAACACTGGTTCTAGATAGATGAAACCAAGCCAACATTTACTCCGAAGAAACGAGCCGAATCCCGGATCTTCGAAAGACGAAACTGAGCTAGCAATGCTGGATGTACAGTTATACAGATTTTGCTCGATGAACACCTTTTAATTTTCCATCTCTATTGTACGCTTTTGGTTTTCAAACACAAGCCTTTTTTTGTCGTTTTAAGTTGGGAGACATATCTAGATCTTATTTATTCAACTAGAAAAACAGTAATCATATAGAAAGTATCCAGAAGTAAGCGTCCCTTACCGATTTATTTATCTAGATCTTATTTATTTATCTAGCCTACTCGTAAGGTTTTTGCATAAATATCAGTTATATCTGCTAAAACCTGAGGCTTGGAACCAGAAGTAAGCGTCCCTTACTGATTCAGCCTATAGTCGATGTAGAATAATCGTTAGCTTTTCATTATTATGCTATTGAGATGGAAGTGTATCTCATGTTATATATCAATCTATGCAACTTTGAACACTACTACAGTTGATAATTGAATAGAAATCACAGTCCAAACAACAAGAAGCAAAAATCTACTTATTGATCATTAGTAATGCAGTTTGAAGATATTCTGTTGCTTTAGTATTGTGGTTTGAAAATAGCCTACTTGTCAATGCACCGGTAACAATAATTTCGCATATATATGACACGATAGACACAAACTACCCATTTGAATAGATGTCTTTTATACAGTTTTCTCTACAACAGACCCAAATTATCCATTTAGTACCCTAGAGCAGATAGAAGCAGGTCGCAGAATAGCAAGAACGGCAGTAGACAATTATTGATTGGTTATTGTCTAGATTTTCTGGAGATTTTACTACTTATCAGAAGCTAGCCTAGGAAACAATTGTTAAGTATGCGGCCAATGGAAAGACAAGGAATGTTCAGTAAAACGAATGAACTTGATATTCTCATATAAATTTGGTACTAGAGAAGGTAAAAATGAAGAGAAAGAACCATTAATGCATTACTTTAGTGAAGAACACTGTACAGATCTGGTGAAAGAGTTGGTCTCTAGTTTTCAAATTTTGCTCCTTGTATCTCTATTTATATTTACGATTCTTGTATCAGTGATGTCCCCTTCTTAGAAGAGAAAGAAACCTGCCTGATGATTTTTCCTTCCCTTCATCGTCCTTAACCTGTCCACATATCATAGTAGAACATAGTTCAGAATCCAGATCCCAAACAAAGTATGTTTGTTTCAATCTTTGTTGTAAGTTTAAATTGACTACTCAATTTATTATAAAACGGAAAGAGTTCCCTGTTGCTTGTATCTCCTTCGGGTGTGCATAAAAATTCTTTCTTATGTTCAAAAGTCCTTCTAAACATAACACTATTTCAGTTCTAATCAAGATATAGTTGCATTTGTCTTCAAAAAGAGAAGGTAGGGTTGTACTGCATGCAACTGCAGGATTCAGTCAAACTACTTTATGTTGCCATTCGAAAGATAAATTAGAGCAAATGACCAACCAAATTTATTGGGAGAAAAGAAAAATATGAAACTACGACTTTTATATCATTTTATTTAAAGAGCGAAAGATAGTAGATAGTTGGGAAGAAGAGAAAATACCTCGTTGGTTATTTGCTTCAAGATATTAATTATTTCAGAGAAATCGGGTCTTAATGTTGGGTCTTGCTGCCAGCATTTCTGAAGAAGCTCAGAAAGTTTTGGTAGTGTGTTTTTCGGGATGGGAGGCCTTAAACCCTGAAATGAGAGTCCATAAAAATAATAAGCGATTTCAAAAAGATAGGATTTAAATTCAAAAACAGAACAAAACCAAATAACTAAATCATTTGGGATTTGCATATTTAATTTGTATATTGCAGTTATATGGTTTACAATTTCAATCTTATTTGTATGGTGGCTGTATGCTAGTACATTAATAGCATAAATTTCAGAACATATGCAGTTTCTATGTGGAAATTCTCATGCTAGATGGAATCTCAAATCACCGAAGCGATATTTTGGTGTCACATTACAAGCAAACAACTTACCTTTTTCCTATCTCCCAATGGCAATTGGCACATATAAACTTTGGTAACATAAAAAACAACTTCGATAGATTAACGTGAACATAGATATATACCTTTTGCACTACTCCAACAGCAGCTTGTAATGGGGTCAAATCATTATATGGAAGCTGGCCAAACCAAACAAGACAATACTCAAATATAGAAACAAGAAAAAGATATAAACCTGATGATAATTCTTAGCTAGATATGCTACCTTTCCAGTCAATAACTCCCACAAAACAATTCCGAAGCTGAAAACATCCGCCTTGTGATCATAAAGCTTGTGCTCAATAACCTTTGTTGGAAACAAAAAACACAAAGAAAATGGAAAATCATTTGAAAACAAATGAGAACGAGAAACAATTTTTCTTGGGAAAGGTATAAATATACATAAACTATTCACTTCTCATAAATCACAAGAAAAGAATCGCCAAGTCTATTATCGTATTGGTCAACAATTGATGTCTGAACCATATGGTCATGTTTGGTTTTGGAAATTTCGAACTTAACATGATAGTTATGGACCTGTATTTAATCTTACATAATGAACCTGGCACTTCTACTAGAAGTAGACAAAGTAGGCCGTAATACCACTCTAGGATGGTGTAATAGGGGTATATGTATAAGGAGTGAAAATAAGGTGAAATCAATTAAATCTATAAAAAGGTCAACACAAATGGATCTAAAGAATATTCACCTCAGGAGCCATCCAACGGTATGTACCGGTTTCCGCTGTCATAACTCCTGTTTGGGTTTTCACTCTGGCAAGTCCAAAATCAGCAACCTTTACAACCTGAAAAACAGTAGTAGAATAAAAAAAATAATCTTCCGCAAGAAATTCTTCTGAAGCTTCAATGCATGCAATAATAAACTTCTTAACTAACTAAGCTTCCATACTCGATACTCATTTCAACAAGAATAAATAAAAATGACAACCAGAAATCAGATCACTTCATCAACTCTGAAAACTAGAAAATGAAAAATAGGAAATCGGAATACTTGGAAAATGGGAAAACTAATAGTAGTATAGAAATTTTATTTTAGAACATTTGTAAATAAAGTTCTATGAATGTCAAGACCCATCCTAGTAAATTCTTAAAACTAAGGTTAATCTAAGTTTTTCTGTGAAGGCCTGAGTTATTACAAGCAGCACCAGAACATCCGAGAAACCATTACAAGGTGGGTTCAGAAAACTGGAACTGGTTTTTAGACTATAAAGAGAGGCATAATTGAGAGCCAGTGGCTCTCATAATTTTATTTTAAGTGAAGGTCTTGATAATAGTCTTATTTGATTCAAGGATAAAGACTAATATTCAAGCTCGTATCTTCGATGCGATCCCATGGTGTTAAAGACCACAAATATGTAAAGTATCAGTTCTAGAGTTTCCCTTATGTTCTTTACTTCTCTCCAAATCCCATTCAAAATCTGATTCTCAGGGTGTATTTTTGACAAACAAATAACTGAATAAGTAAAAATGGTTCGGGCTCCCGGCTACCTTTAAAAGACGAAACGATTGCATCTATCTATCTGACAGTTACAATTCCCACATTCAGTAGGTTTTGTTTTTACAACCAGTAGTTTTTAATGTCATCAACGTTACACTGGATAGGTTCACGGTGACATCTGAAAATCCATTAATTTTACTTAAATAAATTCAAATATTCACCGAGCTGCTCAAAGAGAACTAGTTTGGGCAATTAATTACACACATCCTTAACCAAGCAAGGGTAAGTGTACTCTCTAACTATATGATATTAAGAAACGTTATAAAAGCATCTTACGTCATTTTCATCCATTAGGAGATTGGGAGCCTTCAGATCTCTGTGAATAATGTTATTTTGGTGAAGATAGTTCATACCCTTTGATATATCAATTGCCACTTTTAGTAATGCTGGTAGTTTAAAACTCCCCTTTTGCTTGTGAAGATAATCGTAAACACTCCCACCAGACATAAATTCTGCAACCAAAACGATATCATGCAAAGAGTTAAAACTTACAACCAAAACTTGAAAATAAAAGAATACTACACTTTAAAGAGGCATAAATGGATATGTTGGCTGATACCTGTAACAATGCATAAAGTTGGAGGCTTGGTACATGCGCCGATAAATTGTACAACATTCTTGTGGCGAACTTTTCTGTAAGAGTGAACATTTAGAATGTTAATGCTATTGAATGAATCAACATTTGCATCAATATTTCCTGCAAGCGAAACACTCCCTAAAAACAATGACATCCTATTAGATAAGAAAAAAACTGCCCACAAATGATTTAAAAAGCTTTTTCTTATTCTTTCTACCCGGTATAAAGACATATTCCAAGATAGATTCTAAAAGAAAGAAGAAAATCATCAAACTGGAATCATACAAACATGACATCGACTTTTTTGTCAAATATAAGGCTTTCACAAACCTCATTATATACACTTCTTGTGCAAATTCGTTCTGCAAATCTGAATCTAAACGCTCAGGCTTTAGGACTTTGATAGCTACTTCCTGGCTACAGTATGAACCTTTATATCTACAAATTTAAGGGTGAAAAGGTCAAAAATATTGAAATTAATTACAAAATAACCATCAACAAAATTGTCAAACTTACAGATCACCATATGACCCTGATGCAATTTCCTTCTCGTATTTCAAAAGCTGAGAATCAATTTCCCAAACATCAGTCCCGTCATTTGGTATAGTAAGATGATCTGATTCGGACTTTGTATTTGCCTCCTGGGGGTCACCAACCGGAGATGACACACGATGATTTGACTGATATTGTTTCTGCACAAAAATTTAAATTGCCAAGTCAAGAACCAATTCACACTAGATATCACACGATTCTAAAACTTGAGTTCTGGATGGAGAGTCCGAGTTTGTTACAAATTCACAACTCGTTTTCTTCTAGTCAGAAAGTCATGTACTGTTAAAAAGCTTGGCTTATGCCATAAACTATTGTGCGAGATGTAAAAACTTTTGTGAATTTTTTGACCAGTATAAAGCAGATTCCCGACATAAAATTATAAATAAAGACTAAAAATCCCTCAAGAAAAGTTAAGTTCCCGAAACGATTTGCATTGTCATGCCATATTGGGCACACTTTTTATGTATACAAGTATAATTTATGACGAGGATTTTAAAGAATACTTTCAGGTATTATTTATAGATATGTTAATGTTAGTTGGTAACGAGTGAATTGAAGTTCAAACATGTCAACCAAAATATCAACACAAAAGAGGAAGAGCATATGAACTTCACTGATAGTTATAACTTATGCATATTTATTGCTGCCATTTTTTGAATCCTAGCGATTCCAGAATATATTGCATAGCTTATACTAGTATATAATGAATTGTGTAACTACAGGATAAGAGAATTAGAAATGAACAGTGAAAAGTGGCCTTTTACACTGACAAAGCACGGCAAATTTTTCCGGCGTTATAGCTGGAACCCAAATACACTTACAAGATGCAACTCTTGGAGAGAATTACTATAAATCCGTTACAAACATTATAGACAGTGTATCACAAAATAAGAAGAGGACCACACCTCAATTTTGAAGAGTTCTTTTTCCAATGCGGTTTGGAGCTGTTCCGTTTCCTAAAAGTAACATTAAGTCAGTCGTGAGATTTGTTGGCACGTATAAACAAAATACCTTTCACACTTAAGACTATACAACGTTATCTTACAATACAATTTCAAGAATTACCCCAACTTTAATACTCCATTTTAAAGTGAAGGGGAAGAAACTGAATCACTACATTAAGTCTCTGAAAGGCAAAACGTTTATCTCATGAAGAGCAACATAGTTTGTAAAGCAACAAGAAACATAGGAAGAAGAAACAGCACAATTACAAATGCGTAATAAAATCCATTGTTTTAAAAAACGCGCTATAGTTCACGAAATAGCGTTTTTTCGGCCGAAAAACGCTATGATAAACCGCTATTTGGAGAAAAACGCTAAATTCGTGCTATATGGACGCTATTTACGCTATAGCGGGTGCAGTCTAATTTATTTATTTTTCCTTAATTTTTTGTTTGTCAAAATTTTAATGAAATTATTGGAGTTTAAAGAGAATCAAACTCCAAACCTCTTGCAAACAAAGTAAATACTCTGACATCTCAACTACAATCATTTTGTGATTATTAGTTACAACTTTTTATATATATTTACTTAATTTTTATTAAATGTTCTGAATTTAATGCTATATTTATATGTATTTAGGCAAAAAAAAATTACACCGCAAAACACTATATAGCAACGCTATTTACGTTTTTAGCGTTTTTCTCGAAAAAATGCTACGGTAGCGATAATGCTATTTTAAAATATTGATAAAATCACAGCAATGGCACTTTGTTATGCAATACATGACCTTTAAATGCCAGATGTTATAAACGTACAGGGACAGAGAACAACAAAGCAGTAGAGGCTAAGAGGAAAAGGGCACATGAAGATGCATAATATATCAGACAAAAGGACAAAGACGGTCTTTTGTAAAGTAGGATGAATATAGTAGGAGAGGAAAATATTACCTCAAAAGGCCAACCATCGACGACAAAGACGTCCAAGGAGTACCCATCTACAGTAGAATAAGCATGTGCTTCCTGAATGTTCAATCCAACCTCGGCCAGCAGTGCAGTCAACTGCAGATTTTCTAAGTCAGCGATCCAACCGTTGACGCATGTAATACAGCTAAATGGATTTGTGTTCAATTGCTCATGTATGTGCTACACGTCTACTATTCACTTTCTCAGTACATTCAGAACTAACATTAAATATTCAAGTGACATATGCTATTAAGGAGGTCGTAAGATCACTAGAAGAGGTCATGAAACACACAGTTCCATATAATGCGGAAATGAAATGAGAGTACCAGAGATATATAGGGCATTAGATTATTCGGTAATGTGACATGCTACATATAATTCCAAAATAGCTTAAGCAATATGCTTTAGTTCTCGACTTGTACTAGTAGATAAACTAGCAGGATTAGGGGACAACTAAAGAAAAAGATGAGAAAATACTCTTGCGTTACAAATAAAGTGGAAGACAGATCTGCCATACTGAAGCCTCAGCGAAAACTCTAAATCAAACATACAAAATGGAAAAAAACCAAAAGATTTTGGGAGAATGTTGATCATTCCAAAATCTTGAAATTTATGTGAAATGATAACTGGACTAAATAAGCAAAGTATTCAGCTACCTGACACAGAAGCTTTGGCTTGTCATCTGCTGAAAAAGTTATTTCATGCATGGCCCTGGACAAGGTAGAGATTTTTATGAGCTCACGACAACATAAATAAACCACAAGTCAACGGGAGGGCGGAAAAATAATGACACTGAAAAGTAATTGTCAAAACCTGAACACACAAATTTAAATAACCTGACTAGTATTTACCGTGAAAATTGCACACGAGAAGCAACAGTATCCGCATCTTGAACTTCAGATATGCTTGCTTCAAGAGCAAGAGCTTCAAGGTTAGGAGATGAACCAAAAGCAGGTGGTAGAGGAATACTGATACATCACCAAATATTATGTCAGCGTCTTTATGATTATATTTTGGTAGTCCATTGGGAATAATCTTTAGTACAATAAACAAGACTAATTATGGGGTAAATAGACAAAAATGTAAAATATATAAAAGTTAATTCAGCATTTTCCAACATAACAGACTTGAATGCAACTATAACTAGTAAAAAGAAGGGACTAGTAACTTAGAGGTAAGACCTTCGTGCACTTCTGTTTCTCACACAGCTTGAGCAAGCAGAATCTGTTGTATTTGCATCAGAAGTGGGGGGAACCTACATGCAGTATGTGCAAAAGTAATTAAAATCCCCAAATTAGCATTTCTATTTATTGCAGCTAACATAAAATTTGTATACAAGAGAACTAGAGAAGTACACAAAAGGAATTATTTCTTTTTCAAACAGAGACTTTTATTAAAGAAGGTATATTATTGAAGGCAGGACTAAAATGATCAAGAACCATCAAGACAAATGCCTAAAAGTATCACTAGATTTCAAGTACAAATAACTGAGAGCTTACAGGGAATGGAAGAATATTGAGAATCAACATCCCTTTCTAACACAAATAAAAATAAAAATCCCTACCCGAGCGTTTAAGAATTGGTGATCTATCTCCTAATATATTCCAAGTCAATCAAGAAATGGAAACCGATCTCGTTCACTAGAGAACGCCTACCTATTGTACACGTTGGTAAGCAAATACAATTGGCAGTTGGCACTCAATACAAAGCTAATTTTACCTACCAATACCATATTGCATGAACATAGGAGCTTAAGGTGTAGAGATAAAGGATCAGCACACATAAGTACCCGTCTAGATGGAATGTGCAATCAGATAAAATATGAAACATATATAGAAGAACATTAAGCGGGCCATCAAGGTATTAACTATGATGTGGGTAAAAGAATATATGCAGAATAATATGCTTTGCAAATTTACTAACCTGCACTAAACGAATTTCGAAAACAAGACTATTAGAAGGATCACGAGCTAGATGCAGTAGACGCTTGTGCAGGAGGACATCATTAACCCTCTCTACATTCACATCGAGTGCATATCTGCAATGCCGGAATATCCACCCAAAATAAAGAAAAGAAAAAAGCCAAATCAGTTCAACAAGATAACCACTTCGACTGCACTCATGAAAAATAAGAGGGTTTTATTTTCCAATGATGTTGCTTGAACTTGGACCACTTAATTATACTTCCTAGATACTTGAATAAAGTATGTAGGAGAGAAAAAGATCCAGCAAGTTGAAAAGTGATATTTAGCAATCATTTTCCACATACATGTAAACAATCGAAACATAATTACTGGTATTTCTTGGCCTACATAGAAGTTAGTAAGACTGCAGCCTACATCTATTAGGCAAATAGGGTGAGAGAATTTAAATTGAGGTTGTTAAATTGGACATATACAGAAAACAAACAAAAACATCTCGTACCAGGTTTGAAGATTAATGTAGCCAACTACTGTATAAACTACAACTTATAACCAGAAAAAAATATAACTAAGCTTAGAACCTACAAACAAACATGCCTTACTAACACAAAATTTTCATTGAGTACCAATAGGTACATGTATTCATGCAAACAATAAAGACGATAGAAATGAAGAAATTAGTATGAAAGAGAACTGTTTGTTGCGTACAGCTTAGCAACAAAAGAAGTTGACTAGATTAAGGATGACGAAATAGTTAATTCCTTTCAGCTTAAAACTTTTTTCATGGAAGGAAAGTTGGTAAGAAAATAAGTAAAAAGGAAAAAAATAACCCAGCTTAAAAGCTCTGACTACCCTTTGATCAGAATTACTGCAACAACAATATAAATAAAAGATAGTATAAAACCAACTTCAACATATTTGAGATCTATTGATCTTATCGAAACGAAACAATTTATTAAAAAAACGTTATAAAAAGAAAATCCTGCATTTTCTTCGGCGTCTTTCGGTTCGTCGTCACCTAAGCAAAATATATGTTTTGGCTTATAGTAGACCCGACCATATCCGCGCACACACACAAATATATACATATATATTGTTTTAAAAAGTGAAATCTAGATAAAGTGTTTTTTTGCAAGAGCTAGCTAAAAGCTAAACGCGTAAAGATAAAAAAAAATATCAGTGTTAAAAGCAAAACGAGTTTTTTCTTTTTTTTTTAAGCTTTCAAAAGAGCTTTTTTTTTTGTTTTGTTTGGAAGAGAGAATTATAAAACGATGATACAGAAAAACACAAATGGTACAAACAATCTTGGAGCATAATAAGGTTGTCACCCAACACTACTGTATAGGCAATGCACAAGTACAATATACACGAACACAAACATAACTTAATTAACATACAGTACTCTATTGTAGTATAAAGTATATAAATGGAAATATAAGTATATAAATACCAGTGGTTTAAAAAGCAAAATCTTAGGTAAAACTTTTTTTTATAAGAGCTACGCTAAAAAGCGGAAAAACGAGTTTTTCATGTTTTTCGTAAGGTTTGAATCATGGTTTTTAACTACGAAGCATGCTTTTTAGAACAGTGATAAATACCGAGAGGGGAGGCGATTGAAATGGGACCAAAGGTCAAACTCAAAGTTGGTCTCTTTGGACTCTTCTACGTTCGAGTCTTTTAGCCTACGCAGCACCTCGTTGTAAACCTCCCCCTTCTTCCCTCTCCTTGGTACCTCAGCCACTCTCATCACCATCTTAGAGAGAGAGAGAGAGAGAGAGAGAGAGAGAGAGTGTGTGTGTGATATAATGTTTGAATGCACGTCGAGTATTTATATACGAATTCACCAGTGAATATGTATCTTTTTTTGTTGTTGAGAAAAGTGAATATGCATATACATGTACAGTGTATTAAATAAATGTACATGTATGTACACAACTATACTATTGGTATTGGATTTGCCCTCATGAAAAAAAATCATGCAAGTACGTAAAATTCACATAATGATGCTCATGAATAAAGTAAAAAAAAAAAAAACCTAAACTTTGTTTGGTTTTCACATTGTTATTCCTTGGACTTTGAGTCCTTAGATTACAAATTTACAATTTACAGTGGATAAAAGCTAAAGATGGTCGGACTAATTTGAAGAAGAAAATGTATTCCCTTTTTATGTTTTATAGTAATTTTTTTTAAATGTGACCAAACTAATGATTTTAGAATTAGACTATTTAGATTAGAAATATGAAGTGAAGGGAAAGTTATCCGTTACTAAAAAGAGCAAGTTATTGTTTAATAAACACTGTAGTTCTAAACACCAATTTGGACCACTTAGTACCTATTAACATACTATCACTGAAAATCAAATTAAAAACAAAAAGTAAAAATAAATAGCAGTATTGAGACCAAAAAATAAGTAGCATTATGATACCAATGATGAAATAGGTAGGTTGTTGACGGTTCAACCACAATGAAATTGGGATATTCGCACCCTCATAGGGAATCACCACTCAAATTAAATCTCTCTACCTCTTAGTTTATATTAATCATAAATTAAAGAAGTCTAATAATTAAATAAGGAAAAACATAAAATAATAAAAATAACATAGTATCATAGCTAAGGGGCGGCCGAACCGGATATGGTAATATTTTCCATGGTGGAAATTGTTCAAAATGGACGAACACGTGGCCAGCTTAAGTGATGAGTCCAAATCTTCTATCCCATTATCTATATCTTTTTGTGTCCTCTTGCTTAATTTCACTCAAATTTTAAATTTTCACAACTTATATCGCAATTTTATAAATTTTTATATTATATTGTATTCAAATTTTAAAACATTTGAACATAATATTGTTTTAAACAATTTTTTTAATATTCAATGTTTAATTTACACTAATTTATACATTTATTTCAAAATAAGTTTTGTGTGGATTTTCTTTTAAAAATAATTATTGAAATGTATTGATACATGTATTATAGTAATTGTATAATTTTTTTCAAGTTTCTTAGAATTTTTTTTTTGATAAAATAAGTAAGAGGGCACGGAAGGGCATAGAGAAGTGAGGTAGAATATGTGGACTCTTTTACTTGTGACCGCATCCAATATTGAATAAAATTTAATCCTGTTATTATCTGATTAAGAAAAGGTTTTGTCAACTCGAAAACGTTTTCTTTACTTCTTATTTTATATTCAACACCTATTTCTTCATGATAATTTATTACATGTTCAGAAACTTATTTACAAAAATTCGTTTATTTTGAACTTTATAACTGTTTTACAAAAATGTACATAATTTATGAATTTATTTAGAAATAGATATATATGGCATTAAAAATCCAAAAATTAAAAAATTAAAAACCAAAATTAAAAAAATTACATTTTTTATAGGAAAAATATGTGAGATCATGTCTAATCATGTTCAATCATGTATGTCTAATTCTGTTTGATCTTGTCCAATATTGTATGTCTAATCCTATCTAATCATGTTCAATCATTTCTAATCCTGTTTGATACTATGTACAATTTTTTTGATTTTTTCAAAATAAATTTTCAAATTTTTTCAAATTTTTTTATCTTTTTATTTATTTATTTATTTATGATTTATTTTGTATATTTTGTTATTTTTTATGATATATATATCTAATTGTAAATAAGTATATGTAGCTAATTATAAAGAAGTAGAAATAGGTGGATTTTTTTATAATTAATTAATTTGATTGGTATGTATGTATTTGTAATTCTCCCTTGTTCATAACTTTATTTAATTTGTTCCTAAAGCCATACCGAATTTAAATTTAAATGAAAAACAATGTTTATGTTAATATATAAGAATCCTGTTTCGAGGGGGTTCCAGAATATGACATGTTATAATTTTGTGGGTCATGGATTTTTTTATTTTTTTTCCAAAAGATTTCTAAACCTAACTCACACAAGCTAGGTTATAATCGATTTTTGAAGTCATTGTGACGGATTTTTAGATTTATGACAATTTTATGAAGGTTTTTGAACGTCGCTAGTTAATTTTATTTTGTAAAGTGGTCTAATAAGTTGTTCATTTTTTAGTATATCTGGCTTAGCACTAGGTTCAAAATTTAACTAGCTTGTTTTATTTTAAGATTAAACGGGCTCGGCAAAAACCTCAATCTTAGAGCATTTTTATCGGTATGTTGGTTTAACTTAAGTTGAAGGTGTTGGTTCGTATGAAGCGACGGGTCAAGTTTATCGATGTGTTGGCTTATGGTGTTTGTTTAACTTAAGTTTAAAAAAAAAATATTTCCTCCGTCCCTAATTAAGTGTCCGCTATTTTATATTGATTTGTCCCAAAATAGTGTCCGCGTTTTCAATATGGTAATTATAATGCAACAAATTTACTCTGTTACCCTTATATACTTACCATTTATAACTACAACAACAACAATTTTTAACAAACAAGTTCCCTACATTAACTTTAATTATGATATTTATAAGGGTAATATTGATAGTTTATGTATCAAAACTTAATATCCTTAAAAAGTAGCAATTTATAAGGGGGACACTTAAAAATGGACGGAAGGAGTATAATATTAAGTTTTGAATGTTATTTTAATTACTAAATAAATTCTAAGAATGTTATTGCAAATAGGTGGTAACAGTTATAATTGTAATAAACAACTAAAAACTTTAGTAAAAATTTAAATAACATAAAAATAAACATTCATTTCATTAATTAATAAAATAGTACATCAATAAAAAAAATTACATCAATTAAAAATAAAAATCACATCAATTAAAAATAAAAACTACATCAATTGAAAATAAAAATTACATCAAATAAGAAATTAAAACTACATCTATTAAACCGAAAGATTTCGTATGATTTCAGCTTGTTTTGCTATGGTACATCTCCTTATACCTGTCGTGATATTCGAATCATCGGGATCCAATCTCATAATCGTTTCTTCCATCTCTCAAAATTGTGCACGTGATTTCTCTCTGGCTGCAGCCGTTTTCTCTTTAGCTGCAGCCGCTTTCTCTTTAGTTGCAGCCGCCATTGACGACATGTTGCTCGCTGATATTTGATACCTCGCACTTTGTTCCTTTCTATAAGAAGCCATAAAATCCATCATACTAGATGATGAACTAGAATTTTGAGAGACCTCCGCATTTGCGGCCTTTCTACCTTTTGGCCTCTCTAATTTATGCGAAACCGATACTCCTTCAACGGAGTCATCATCGATATCAAAACCGGTTGATTTTGATCCACCCGCTACATTAGTTTTTTGTTTTTTTATTGTATCTTTTTGAATATGAGCATGCCATTTTGGTTGATCTTTTTAAAACGGTAAAACAGAGATGATCTTTAAAGTATTTTTGCGTATCTTCAAAAAAATCGAGTTCCGCGGCTTTATACTAAAAATTTGTAAAAAATTTATTATAATTAGTTTAAACAAACAAGTTGATAATTTAAAAACTAATTTATATTACTAATTAAAAAATTATGTATAAGTTTATAAAATCATACCACATCGTGGTCGACTCTCCCACTTTTCGATGTGGTCGACTCTCCCACTTTTTTACCTCCTTTCCTCGTGGTTAAAACATGCTTGGAATTTTTTCACCCTTTTACTGACATCGCCAAAGTGGTGGCGCAACATTTCCGATGATCACTCAGAATGCCAACCATCATGAATTTTCAACCAGTATTGTCATTTTGCTTGTTCATTGCCCACAATCCTATCAGTTGATATATTACACCAACTTTTACAAAGTCACTCATCTTAGTATTCGTTCCACACTTTTCGATCAACCGTATTCGTATCGGTTTGAGTTATATATTTTTCTTGGCTTGCATTTTGAAAGTTGAGAAGATTGGGGTTGAAAAGGTTGCGTTGAATATTGAGGTGAGTTGTCGTACGTATATTGGGAGGAATGATATTAGGAGGAAGAAACGTAATACGTTTCATCATCGGGATTTATTGGGTAACTGAAATTATCACCACCATAATTGGCCATTTGTAAAGAATAAATATGTTTAGTGATATAGCAAAGGTAATAAGAGTGAGAAAATTTGTGTGGTTTGAATGAAAATGTGTGTCGGTTTATATAGGAAGGTGAATGGGTCAAATTTAATTTTTTAAAATATTTTGGATTGAAAAAAAATAACTAGCCGTTATTTAGGACCTATTTATATAATTTAAAAGTTTAGTGACCTTAAAAATTACTAATATTACCGTTATAATAATCTGAAACTACAGGACCAGCGGAGTAATTATAACGGTCTGATTTTTTTTAATACAATACAAAATACAGGGACTGATTTGTAATTATAACAGGAACCAGTCTCTGTAATTAAAAAGTTTGAACCAACACTGATACAATGTTGGCTGCCAGAGGAGATAAGGAAGAAGAGAGAGAGATGGAAACCACTGACCCTTCGCAACCAACATCATCTGCTCCATCCGATAAAGACGACGACATGTTGGCTGCGGCTCCACCCACCGCAAACACAGCCCCGATAAACACCGCAAATGGGCTACTTGAAAGCGAGTAAGAATGTATAAAAGGAAAAATGCCCGTAAGTCACACCTTTTGAACTTAATTCTTAAAAAGTCACACATAAGATCACTCTTTTCAATTAGTCACACTTTCTAAATAATATAAATACTCTAGAAAATTCTAATTTTTAATTCTAGATCTAATCTCTCCCTTTATCTCTATAGATAAAAGATGGCGATTTGCCCTCTTTCTACCTTCATCTCTCTCTAGTATGATACCACCACCACGAAACCACACCACGACCACCACTAGCGTCGAACAACCTCCATCCCCGACGAGCTCCTTTAGGCGACAGGTTGAGTTCGTCTCCGACGAGTTTGAATCGTACCATTAAGGTCATCTCTCTCACTCTATATATATATATATATATATATATATATATATGAGGAAGGATTCATACACATAAGAAAACATATTATTTTTACACATCAATCACAACCCTCAATTTACTTACTTTTAATAGTCAAGATTATGCGTTTATTCTGTTATTATATGAACTAATCTTGACCATTAAAAGTAAGTAAATTGAGGGTTGTGATTGATGTCTAAACATAATGTGTTTTTTTTATGTGTGTATAGATCATCCCCATATATATATATATATATATATATATATATATATGCATATGCATATCTACACATATAATATGTATAATTATATGCACACATGCTTATAATTTATTGATAAAAGGTATGTTTTTTTATGTGTGTTAAATCTATGCCTAAATCACCTGCAGCAAGCGAAAATTACAGTTTTATTGGTTGACAATTTATATTTATATATTACACATATTGTAATTTGACTTGAATTTTATATAGATTCAGTTAGTTGTACATTTGGTTTTTTGTTTTGTTTTAGTCGCATTGACTTTATGTGTATAGGAAGTGGTGGCTTTTGTAGCTAGATCGGGTTTTATCCCGATCGAGGAAGATGTGAAGCATAAGTCTGAATTTGCAAAAAATATGTTTTTAGTAAAAAAACATTTTAAAATTTGTTGACCGGTGTTAATGTATTTGACAAATGACGGAATTTTTTTTACTTATGAGTTCTACAATCAATTTCTAGAGTCATATTATTAGTTGTTATTCGAAGTAGTTCATTACTTAACAGTTGCAACTCGCGACTAGTTTGACATTTTTGACGAATGAATTTTGGTTGGACTCAGGTATTTCATTGTTTGTTTGGCCAACTTTAGTACTTGTTTTGATCGACTTTTAGAAACCATAATAAAAGACTAATTAACGACTATAGATCCGTAAACTCAAAATTGTAAGAGCGCTTGAAGCTGACGGGTTGAGATGTTGGTGGTTCAAATCCACCCGGATCTTGAGGAGTTTTGCATTTTTTATGCACTTTTAACTCCTATGCATTTTTATGCACTTTTATGTACTTTTATGCACCTTTTATGCACTTTTTATTCACTTTTATGCACTTTTATACACTTTTTATGCACATTTATGTTTTTTATGCACATTTTATGTAAATTTTATACACTTTTATACACCTTTTATGCAATTATTGTGCATTTTATGCACTTTTTATACACCTTTTTATGCACCATTTATACACCTTTTATGCATTTTTATGCACCTTTTATAAAAAAAAATTACACATTTTGTGCATTTTTTATGCACGTTTATGCACAAGGGCGGATGCAGGATTATGGTTTAGGGGGCACGATTAGAATAAAAATCGCAAGTTTCTTTTAATGGTTAAAATATGAATATATGATTAATGTTTTTTTTTACTATATGATATGCGATTGAACTTTTGTTCTCCTAACAAAAAATATATATATATGCACATAGAGTTTCTTTTAATAATTCTTGAAATAAATAATTTTGCTCTAAAGATTTTAAGAAAATATCACATTACCGATTTCTCAACAATGAATTGGGTAACGAGAACTAATAATTTATTAAACACATACTAATGGAAGAAAACAAAAAAAATAAATTAATTTACGACCCACCACTATACTTTGTAAAATAAGAAAAAATTGTTATGCACATTTATACACTTGGTATGCGCATTGATTCACTTTTTATGCGTTTTTTATATACATATATGCCCTTGTTACGCATCTTTATGCACATTTTATACACTTGTTATGCACATTTATACACTTTTTATGAACTTTTTATCCACGTATACGCACTTTTCATGCACTTGTTATGCACTTTATGTTCTTTTTATGCAGGTTTATGCAATTGTTATGCAGCTATACACACCTTTATGCCTTATTACGCACTTTTATGTACTTTGATACACGTTTTATGCATATTTGTGTACTTGTTATGCGCATTTATGCACTTGTTATGCACTCTTATATATTTTTTATGCACTTTTTATACACTTTTATGCAATTTTATGTACTTGTTATGCATCTTTATGCACTTTCTATGCACATTTATGCACTTTTTACGTAATTTTTTGCACTCGTTATACACATTTATGCACTTGTTATATACATTTATGCAATTTTTATACACGTATATGCATTTTTATGCACTTTCTATGCACCTTTTATGTATTTTTTATCAACTTTTTAATGTATTTTTATACACTTTTTATGCACATTTATGCACTTTTGATGCACTTTTATACACTTTTTTATGCATTTTTTTGCACCTTATACACTTTTTATGCATATATATGCACTTGTTATGCATACTTATGCACTATTTATACACTTTTTATGCAGCTTTATAAACTTGTTATGCACTTCTTATTCACTTTTTATCTATTTTTTATGCACATTTATATACTTATTATGAACTTTTTTCGAATCGTACACACTTCTTATCGACCCGTATGCACTTTTATTCGCTTTTTATGCACTTTTATGCGTTTTTTATGTAATTTTTATTTACTGTATCATGCACTTCATTATGTATTTTTAGTGAACTTTATGCACTTAACTATGCATTTTAGTCTATTTTAGGCACTTTTATAAAAAAATTTGATTATATTTATTTTTGATTTTTTTTTCGATTTTTTGATTTTTTTTTTCTATTAAAATCTGACATTCCGTAAAACGACAAACCACAAATGCTACATAAAAAGAGGAGCAGTAAAAGATGCAAATATCAATTTCATTAATAAAGATGGGACACATATGCGTTCATTACATCAGAGGACAAAACATCCAAAGGAAATCCCTTACATCAGAGGACAAAACATCTAAAGGAGATCGATTATATCGAAGAGTAAAGCGAACAAGAAACACAACCAAACAAAAAGGGAAAAAAGAAAAGAAAAAAGAGAGAAGAAAGTATAAAACAGAGCGCAAGAGAATAAATCAATTTATTCTCGCGCTTAGGGCGAAATTGGTCGGTAGCGATGAGAGGGCCCCGCAGGTATTACAGTATCTTGAAGAGAAGAATTCCTCCTTAGAACATTGTTCTCATCGATCAAAGATTGATGAGCACGCCTACAATAGTCCAACTCGTCCCTCAGCCAAGTCAACTCTCTCACCATCTCGGCATGATGAGCACGCATCACACCCATCTCTGCCTCAGCATCTCTTAACATCTTCAGTACATTGTCATAAGAGGCTTGAAAAGCCTCTACTTTCAAGGCCAAAGCTGACCCAGTAAAGGGGGCAGCCATTGCAATTTACCGGATAATAATATATATATAGCAGAAGGAATGTATGGAGAAATTATGAAGAAAGACCAGTTTCAAAGGGGTATTTATAGATAAATTGAGAGAAGCAATAAAGTGGGAAATCACATCCGTTCGCCAAAAGGTTTAAAGAACCGTGCGCATTAAAGAGACGCGAGCGTTCAAAGGAGAGTCTTGGATTCGTGCTATTATTTTGAAAAGGCATATGCATTTATGACCTTATGGGGAATTGCTACAATCTCAAAAGTATTAAATAAGATTTTTTGCACAGGGCTCAAGAAAACTCAAGTGGATAAGATCAGGCACAAGGCTCAAGAAAACCCATCACATCACCACACGCGCGTGATAAAAAGAAATACAGTAAAGATAAAGTGCGTTGGGAACATAAAACAGAATGAGAACAAAGAGATATTTTATTAATTCCAAAGACTCCATTACAAAGAAAGGCCACAATCAAAGAGAAAAAGAAATCACGAAAATAAACTATTTATCAGAAGAGCCTGCTTCAACGTCGTCCGGCCTCTTCTTGGACAGAGCATACACCTCCTTGAGGGCCAGTTTGTAGGCCCTCTTGGATGCCTTATGCCTATCCCTAGAGGCCTCGAGCTCTTTAACCCGAGCAAGCGTCCAACCTTTCTCGACCAAGGCCATCTGATAATCACTTTCCAAGGAAGCCAATTTTTCCTCCAGTTCAGGAGCCCGATGAGCTTCCTTCGTTAAGAAGGCAAACCTCTTCTTGAGAATACGTGCTTTCCTAACCTCCTCCTCTAAGTGGACAACATACTCAGGAAGGTTATCTCCACTAGATCCATGAGGAGAAGCCATTGAATCGTTATAAAAAGTGAGTTGTACAAAGAGAGCAGATATAGCCCCCTTTTATAAAGATAGATAATGGATATGTCAAAGGTCTCCTCGAAGCAAGACAAACTTCTTGAACTTCCCAATGACATTTATAGCCACCTAAAAACGGTTTCAGTCCAATTACGTCATCCAATAAATATTGGGAAGGTACACAAACAAGAATGAGAATAAGGAAATATTTTATTAATTTTAATAATCCAGTTACAACTAGGTGATGTCACCCAACAAAAAAAAAAGAAATTACAAAAACAAATTATCCCGAAGAGGAGCTTGCTTCAACGTCATCCGATCCAGGTTTGGACCGAGCATGCAGCTCCTTGAAGGCAAGCTTATAAGCCCTTTTTGCCGCCTTATGCTTATTTCGAGAAGCCTCGAGCTTCTTTATCCGTTCATAGGCCTAATCCCGATCAGTCATCGTCACGTGATGAGACGCGTCCATATCAGACAACTTTTTCCTATAGTATGGTACCCTGAGAAATTCTTTTGCCACAACAGCAAACTTCCTCTTCACAATACGAGCCTTCTTGACCTCATTTTCTAAGTAAGCAATGTATTCAGGAGAGTTGTCACCATTAGAACCATTGGGAGAGGCCATTACGTTACTAGCAAATTGTCAAGTAATTAAATATTTATAGAGAGGGTGCAATCCCTTTTATAATATACAAATGGGGGAAGATCAAGAGTCAACTCGAAGCAAGATAGCATGCTTGAAATTCCCCATAACATTGAATGGCCACAAGGAAACAGTTATAAATCTATTACGCTTCTCGATGAAGCATTGGGAACAGCAAGATCGAAGCAACATCCTCGTGAGATAGAGCATGACTCCCTCGCCGTGGACACCACACCGAAGAAGTCAGGGAGCACTTGATAGAACACAAAAGTTAGACCCGAATTTATCTATTCGGATACGGTTCAACCCAAACTTTATTAATGGGTATCCAATGCTTAAATGATAGATATTGGGCTATCACATGTCTTTCCTTAAGAATGAAGGTTAGAATACTATCAAAAGTCCAAGCCCACTTAACTAGGGCCCTACATGGGGAAGCCCATGAGATGATGCATGAGATGAAGACACTTGTCAACATCCTATGACGCATAAATGCCTATAAATAGCCCAGTACCTTCGCTGGGAAAGGGACCTGAAGTCTGTCTGAAAAATATAGAGAGAAGAAGAGAAAATAGAGAAACTTGTCAGAGCTTATCTCACTAGAAAGCAAACCGAGCAAGACTAAAGACCGATCACAGAAGAGAAAGATAAAGAGCAAGATCAAGATTAATTATTAAGTCGAGCACAAGTGTAATAAGAAATTGTAAACCGAGCAAGTATAATTGTCGATCAATAAGAAAGAACAACGAAATGTCCAATAATTATTGTCCTTTACTTATTATATTATCGTTGAAAAACATAACGACACCGATCAAAGTTATTGCTTTATCAAGTGTGGTATCCAAATTGGAATATTTGAAAGTTAGATACCCAAATCGTTAACAGCACTATAGTTTGGTGTAGTAAATGCATTTTTTTCCCAAGAACAAGTGATTTATATTTTTCGAATTTGTGGACAACCATTATTGACACCTACAATACTCAAACTTTTGTAGCATGTCCATTGATTGTCCATTGTGGGTTCTTGATTATTAAAGAGAAAACACAAGTAATTAATTTTACAGCTAGGGTTTCAAAGTTTTTATCCCCTGAGAGACTTATCCTAAACATAATCACTAAGATAAATGATAATATAATTAAGCACATCATTTGTTTCGATAATTAAATAATCAGATGACGACATAATGTGGACATAAAATGACATAATCTTGACCATAAAACTAATTAGAGTTAATCCATAACTAATAGAAGGTGACATGGAAGATTGGGCTTAACCTAGCTACATATGACAAAAGTGTTCTTTGGCGTTCACCAAAAGCCAATTTTCTTCATTTTAATTTACCCCTCGTGTATATATTTAATGAGGAATAGATGGAACTTCGAACGATGTTTGCCAGGGACGTTGCAAATAGTCGCTGCTGAAATGGCCCTCGGAATATGCGGATCATGTACGCAGATCGACATATGGATGTATTAATTATAATATTTTTCTTATAGCTAGCACGTTAATCTGATCTAAAGATCTTCAGTGAAGTATTATTTATACTTATCTTACAATTCCCATGCATATATCGTGACTTGAGTTAAACTTACCAACATTATAAAAGTAAAGACCTTCGAGACTATAATTATTTTAATTTTTTGATGCGCAGTTGATGTTTAACACTAATGAATTACTAGAAGATAAGTAATTCTAAATTTTGTTGGAACACTGCAGCCAGCGTGCATTTGTAAGGTGTAAACAAATATATAAATTAAACGTCATTGAATGGGTAAAATCCGTTATGAAACTACATGAAAATGTAATTCAGGTGGCGGTCAAAATTATTACAATACCGAGTTGTAATGTTTGTTACTTAATCATTGATCTCATTTCTTTTTAATCAGTGATTTTTTTAGAAAAATATTTTACAGCCACCACGAATTTTAGAAGAACATCATCTTGCAAATGGATTACTAGGGTTAGTATATAATCATGATCATTAACTGGTCTCATCGGGTCTAGTAAAGAGATTTACAAATATTTACATAGCAATCAATTTAATTACAAAAATCCACCTATGTGTACTTTTTTTTACAATTAGCTATATTAATTTATTTATAATTAGTTACATATATCATAAAAAATAACAAAATATACAAAAAAACAAAAACAAATAAAAAAATAAAATATTCAAAAAAAATCGAAAAAATTGAAAATATTCAAAAAAATATTTAAAAAAATCAAAAAAATTATACTTAGTATCAAACATGATTAGACATGATTGAACATAATTAGATAAAATTAAACAGGATTAGACGTAAAAGATTGGACAGAATTGGACATGACTGGACAGTATTAGACAGGATCAGACCGGATCACACATTTTTTGTATAAAAATGTAATTTTTAAATATTTTTTTAGATTTCTTTGGATTTTTTAATGACATATGTACCTATTTGTAAATAAGTTCACAAAGCATATATATTTTTTTTTATAAAAGAGTCATCAAGTTCAAAACAATAAGAATTTTTGTAAATAAATTTCTAAATATGTACTAAATTGTTATTTTCCAAAGATAGTACTTCTATTAAATTGCACATATTTTAATGCTTAAAAAACAAATCAGTATATAACTGGACCAAACAAATTTCTAAAATAAAAATAAAATGTTCATAATTAAGCAGTACACTTCTTTAAATAAAATATAGTAATTTTTTCTTCTTCAAGGCCAAAACAAATACTTAAGCTTCTACTCGTGTAATATTTGGTTGTCTTTGAAATTTCACAAGGTTCATTAATTCATGAAACTGCTGTATTCTCCACATTTTATGGAATGCTATTAAAAATCAATCAGATTACGTTCACGCCGCCTTAAATCCACCAAAATAGGGGGAAATCTATGATTAGAGTCAGTGACTAACTAACGAACCTAGACGTTTTTTTTAAAATAGATTGAACTTGGACTCTTTCTACTTCTCTTAATTAATCAAATGTTCAGACTTATTCAGTTGACAAGAATACAATAGAAATTCTGGTAGAAATTTATATGAGTGCACACAAATTAGAAACTTATCTCTACTCGACTACTCGTAAAACCCCAAGATCTTAATTTTCTCAATTCTGCTCTACAAACTATAGTCAGTTCCAAACATTATTGCTCTAAATAGATCAATGTTTACATCAAATTATCAAACCATAAATCGAAGATTATTAATAGATAATTTCCCTCTAGATTAGTTGCATTTTAGTAATCTCCTTGTTCGAATCGCATCTAGCTTTAAAAGAGCCATCGAACAGCTAAAAAAAGCACTCACAGTATTTCTCTTTGTAAATCAATATCAGATTAAGTGAAATAAGATTCATATAACAAAAATGAAGAAATTTCCAATCAAACTATTTTCCATATTTTATTTTATTTTCCATATATAGAATAGCACTTTTTCCTTCTTTTTTTTGCTAGTACTGATATAGGCGAATCCAGCAATAAAAATTCTTGTTAATGAGGAAGCATTGTTCTTAATAATATTACTAATGTGTGCATTATCGAGAAAGTATTATGCATGTTTCGGACTAGAAATTATGGAACGCCCTACCAATAACACGACATGACGAACACTTTGGCCACCCATGTGTTTAATGGTAGAAGACTATCAAGTTAGTCATTCTTTATTTAGTGGTAATTCGTAGCCATTTCAACCAACTTGTAACCCCTAAACAAAAGTAAATGTTATAATGTAACAAGAAAATGAGATATAATGGGACAATGGTTTTACATTGGTTGTCACTGTCAAGCTATAGTTAAGGTGAGCTATAAATATTAAACTCTCTCTCTAGTCATTTCAAACAGTGAGATTCGTTTAAGGTGATCTATAAATATTCAAGACTCTCTATAACCATTTCAAACAGTGAGATTCTTTTAACTAGTACATAAATAGAGACATAATCTATAAAAACCTGAATTTTTAAATCTTTTTTAAATTTGATACATATGTAAATTTATAGGACTACAATACCCTTAATTTTCATTAAACATCATCATTCAAAAATATTTCTTAGAATTTTTCATAAATCACTCCCTAATATTACCATATTTTGTCTCTCTCCATAAATCATTCAACAAATTAAAAATTCATATCTAAAACAATGGTAGAAAAAATGTAGCATCATTCCAACCTCTTATTTAAGATTTGATAAATATTATGTAGCATCAAATTTAAAAATAAAGAGTAAAAATAAATAGTATCATGTATCATTTGTAGTAGCATCATGTAACATTTTTAGTAGCATCATGTTTCATCAGATTTAATAACAAATGTTGCCCCCGTACCGAAATAAGTGTGTTGTATTCTATTTTGGGACGTCCCAAAATAAGTGTCCACTTTCATTTTTTTAGTAAATGTTTTATTTTTTATTTTTTTAAATATCTTTTTTTGGTAGTTAAATCATATCAAATTTACAATTATTATCTCATATTATAAGTAAGAGATAGTTTTTGTTCGAAATTTTTGATTTTTTAATATTTTTTATAGTATTTTAAGTGAAATTAGTTCAAATTCTTAACTATTATCTCCTAACACAATTTTAAAAGTAAGACACTTATATTGGAACGAAGAGAGTAGTAAAAATAGTAGCATCATGTAGCATTTCTTGATAATCAACTATTATTATATAAAAACATACTTAATCTACCAAAAACTAACATTTTCAACTCATATAAAAGGAAATAAGATTGATAATTACGTTTCTCAACTCATAAAAATGATTTGAATAAGTCATGATTATGCTATGTTTTAAATCAGGTGAAAGTTTTATTGAATAGGAGATATGTTAAATTTTATTTAATGCATATAACAGGGTGAGTGGAGAGATGACGTGTCATTGATTTTAAATGTATAGTAAGAATAAATAAAATAGTATGTATCAATATTTAGAAGTGTTTTAGGGTCGGAGTTTTTGATAATTAAGTAACAGTTATTCCAACATTTTCATCATTTTCTCATAGCTATTGAACTTGTTCAATAAATGGTGTTTAAGTACGTTTGGTTATTAGAACCTAATTAAGTGTTTAAATACGGTAGCTTTTCTTTATTTGAAAAATCAGGTACTAAAACTTTTAAAAAATGTTTTAGAGGATACTGTTCGCCATGTTTTTGAATTGGTAATTCAGTTGTACTCTTTTTTTAAAAGCAAGATGCAATTGTATTTTGGGTGAGAACTAAGACTCTTTTTTTTTTTTTAAATTAAGCGAGTATATCAGCCAAAAAATCGATCAATGTCCGAGTGAAACAACAAAAACAACGGAAGAAAGCCTCACCTTAAGAATGAAGGGCCGAACTTCCAAGAGTTACGAATATACATATTTCTAGCGTTATTATTTAAATTTACAAAGCTATTGAAGCTATTAAAAACTAAGAACTCAATATCCTATAAACCATTATGGGAGAAGTTTTGGTAACCCGATAGATAACATTGTTCTTTTTCTGCCAAATACAATAAACGGTGCTCATGAGGATACCGATCAACGAGTTGGAAACCGTATTAGCTTTATAATGGGCATTAACCCAGCTCACCTTGCATTTACCCTTTAAAGGGAATTACTAGGTCTTCACTTTTACGGTAGCATCATATTTTTAAAATTACCGTCTCTCAGTATGGTTATGAAGATAAATATTAAGACTCATGGGAAATATTTAAGCAGCATGATTCTCGTTGTCACTTCTATAAACTAAGTAGATATATGTCGGATAACTTGGTCCACGCCTGTTTTAGATAATACCTCTATTAGTTTGTTTATTTAAGGTGGGGACCCACATTCAAATTCTATTATGAATAAATTTAATGTGGATTAAAAATCCCACTAAGTAGTAAAAAAATTCTATTTAGAGAAAAATATAAAGTGCTGAAAAGGAAGAAAAAAAAAAGACCAGGGAAAGTGAAAAAGGAAACAAATATTGAAGTTTTTATGTATCTGGCTCTTAATTTTGATTTGTTTACCATGATGAAAAAGCCAAGCCTAAATTCTCAAAGAAGAGATACTAAAGGAGGATAGGTAATAATTTAAAAGGGGACAATTAACATAAATATACCTTATACATATTATATTAATAAAAACATATTATTAAAAGTTAAATTATTAAAAACATAACTTCAATTAATTAATAAAAAAATAAAAAATCTTATTCATTACTCATATCTTTTTCATCTGTCTATCATTCTTTCACTCTCATCCTCTCACTCTGTCTCCGATCTCTCTCTTTTTATCCTCCTTCATCTCTCCGATCTCTCCTTCTTACTCTCTGTTTCTGATCTCTCTCTGCTCCTTCTTTTTCCTCGATCTTTCTCTCCTCATCCTTCTCTCTTTTTGATCTTTCTCATGCAGATTGAAGCAGAGACATCCGTCGGAGTGTGCTGTAAGTGTGTAGAGCGAGTTTGAAAATTCGAGATTGATGCCGACGGAGATGCGGTCGTCTAAGGAGAGCCTCACGACGGCGACGTGAAAGTTTGAGATCGGAGGACGAGTAATGATTGAATGTGTTAACTAATGTATAAGGTTGAAAAATAAGTGTATGAACTCGTGAATTAAGGGTATGAAGTTTAAAATTATAGATATAAATTATGTAAATAAGTATATGAATTCTGTTAATTGAGTTACGAGCTTTACGAATTAAGGTATGAACTTTTAAAATAACGGTATGAACTTTTGAAATAATGGTATAAAAATATATAAATTAGGGTATAAAATTTTGAAATAAATGTTTGAACTTTTGGAATAAGTGTATAAAATATACAAATTAGATTATAGACTTTTGGATATATTTTTGATAATTAGAAATTTTTTAGGTATGTTTTTGTTAATTTATTTTCAAAAGTATTATGTTTTGTTAATTTATCTATATAAATTAAATTTTGTAGGATGACAAATAATTAAATAGTTTTGTTTCTATGTACCAATAATTAATTTCCCCATCTTGGGCCATCAACTCATACTAATATGAAATAACTTAGATTTAAATTATTCTAACAATTTGGAAGTCCACCTATCACATACAAGTCCCAAATGATCATTGATACTTCTCTCACAAAATTGTAAAGTGAATTGGTGTCCGAGCGCTAGGTTTCACAAAATGCTCAAAAAGTAAAAAGTGATGCTTATATTATAAAGGAAATCTTGTAAATGAAAACACACTTGAACCCAAGAATATCGTAACCCACTCCCAATATTTTTGGTATGTAAAGAAATTTTCTAAGTGCATTCACATTGAAACCCCATTTCGCTTCTCCAGAAATAATTTCTGGGCAGGGTATTGAATGAGCGACTATCACAGGATGTCGTAGCATGAGACAACGACAATAATAAATGTCCGTTATATTTGTAATATTTGTGTGTACATTCCTTAATTCCCCACGGTTAGTGCAAGAGAAATAATAAGTGATTTCATTTTATCATGATATGTAATGACTGATTTATTGCCATCATCACTGTTTTTTATTTACTAAACCATAATTAATTATTAAAAAAAATGTCATAATAAATAAAGGGGGAAAAGCGATATAAAAAAAGTATATGAGTACAAATCTAGGAACAACATAGTATTCCAAACTTCAATATGACCAAATATAATATTAAAACTCTCAAATTTTTCCATAGAGTCCATAAGAAAAATTGTCATCTCAAAATTTTAGTTCATGAGAAAATTTTGTAAGTGAGAAAATCCCAGCTTGATAACTTTGAAAGTGTTTTGAAAAAAGGGTCATTGCAGGACCAAAGCACTGAACAGTTCTCCATAGGTGAATACGAGTCTTCATTAGACGAAACTGAGCCAACGAGGACTCTGAAGAGACGAGTTGAATCTCGGGTCTTCCTAAGTCAAAACCAAGCCGGCAACGACTTTGTAGAGACAGGCTTATTCGCATGACTTTTCCGTTTACATATTGAACGGACAAAGACTGGAAGAGATGGCCAATCACCTAATGTTTCGTATGTCCTAGGTGCTTTGATTATCTAGCTCAAGAAAACAACGCGGTAATATAGCATACTAATGCTTAGTTCTACTACTTTTGTTAAGCTTTATTAATGGTATAAACTTTAAGTTTATACAAGTAAACTCCCAAATGATACACCAGGTACAACAAGAAGGGGAAAAAACTTTGTTAAGGAAAACTAATAGTGGATACAGAGGAACCTTTAAATCATCCGAAAGGGGGTTCGCAACCACCAAATAAGTTTATTTTTTAAGGCCGAGATGACTTTCAACCAAAATAACACTTATACTATCTTTCCTACTAGAGTCCCAGTAGGTTCGACTCAAAGCATGTCCGTATGCCCTAAAAAAATAACTGAAAGGGGAAACCAAATTAAACAAAAGGGGTAAGTAATCTTTGTATTGAGACTTGTTACCATTTTAAAGTGAATACAAGCTTTTGCATGCAAAGTTCTCCTTTTGGCCATGTAAAAAGCTAACTACCCAATTCTGCTTTGAAAGAAAAATCACTGCAATACTGTACACCTTTGTTTAGCAAGTTTAAGTCATGAGAAATTACTTCTTTATAAACAAAAGGTTTCAGTAAAAAAATTGGGTAGAAAGAAAAGGTACGAAAGAAAACGAGAGGCAAAACCAGTCATTCGCATTTATTTAAATGTTTACGTAAGTTACCAAAAGCAATTTTTTTATTTATTAATAACCCGAGATAATCTGTTTCGCAGACGTCAGTGATTAAACTCTGATTATGAGGCATGCTATACTCACGTCTCAAGCACTTAAACAACCACTTTGATCACCAAAATCAAGTTCATGAGTCTTTTTTTTGTCTTATTTGCTCTGGAAGAAAGCAAACAAAATTATATGCGTACATAAAAAAGGTTGTTGCAGTATAGGAAACAATATTTAAATTTTTTTTTTTTTTTATGTACGTTACAACAAATTTAAGAATTAGTTATAATTTTTTTTTTTTAGAGATAATCAAAATTTGTCTTCAAATATTAAATTTTCGGGACAAAAATAATATTTTACACAAAAATAATTTTTTTGTCTCCAAATCTAACTTTTAGCCACATAATTTGAAAAAAAAAATTGTCTCCAAAGACAATCTCATACGGATATAAGGAGACAATTTAATTTCGTCTCAAAAATTATTTAGAGACACATTTTAATTGTCTTCTTGTGTTCGTATGTGATTGTCTTTGGAGACAAAAAAAATCAAACTATGTGCCAAAAGTTAGATTTGAAAAAAATTATTTTTATCCCGAAAAGTTACCATTTGGAAACAAAATTTAATTGGCTTTAAAAATATTGTTGTTAATTCTTAAGTTTTTTGTAGTGGCGTACATAAAAAAAAGTACTTTTTTTCATTTCAAAAAGAGAAAAGAAAGGGTTTACAAACTTTCCAAACAAAAAGAAAAAGAAAATGTTGATGCCGTGAATTCAATAACAACAAAAGAATAAATAAAGGAGAAGAAGAACTCACTGTATTATAATTTTTTAGAGAAAATTAAGAATTAGACCATGAAAACAAAAGTATTTAAAAATTGGTTCGTCTATAAAATTTATTTAAGAATTGTTCTATTATTTTTGAAACTAATTAAGGGTTGGTCCAATATATATAATATATATAACTGTTTTTTTAAACTATCAGATGTATCTCTCTCTAAACCATCTCTCTCAGCAGCTTGTATATCTCTCTCTAAATCATTTCTCTCAGAACGAATTTTTTCAAATTGTTTTATCTATCTCCGACGGACAAGTTCTATCTCTCTCTAGGACCTTCAGACTGTTTTTTATTGCTAGCTCCATTTTTCTTACTGAGTTTAGCTCAAATTGCTAGCTCAGTTTAGGTTTTAGAGATTTATAATAATAAATCAGACTGTTCTGTAATACAATGTATGATTTTGTATTATTAAAATTCAAGAGTTCATACTGTTTTTTCTTGTATTCAGACTGTTTTAAAAAACAGTTTGAGTTATTGTATTTAAGAGTTACAGAAAACAGTCTGAGTTATTATACACCGTCTGAGCTATTGTATTCTTGTTATATAATAATTCAGACTGTTTTCTGTAACACAATGGATGTTTTTGCTAGATTTTTAGAGATCAATTGCGTTTATTATTAAAATTCAATAGTTCATACTGTTTTTTCTTGTATTCAGACTGTTTTAAAAGCTATTATATTCAAGAGTTACAGAAAACAGTCTGAGTTATTATAAACAGTCTGAGTTATTGTATTCTTGTTATATAATAACTCAGACAGTTTTCTGTAACACAATGCATGTTTTTGTTAGATTTTAGAGATCAATTGCGTTTATTATTAAATTTTAAGAGTTCATACTGTTTTTTCTTGTATTCAGACTGTTTTAATTTATTTTTCAGACTGTTTATTTTTCAGACTGCTTTTTAATTAATTTATTTTTCAGACTGTTTTAATAAAAACAACGATAATAAGGGTAAATTTTGGATTTACGGGACAATAATGAGTATAATAAACTTACCTTCACCATGTTATTTTCTGAAATCAACGAAGAGAGAGAATACAGTATGATGGCGGGATTTGTTGGCGGTTTAAAGGGAGAGAATACAGTCTACAGACGTTTTTTTGGAGAGAGAGGAGAGAGAGAAAGAGAAATAGAAAGTTTCAGTTTTTATTTTTTAATTGTTTTTTATGACGTGAGCAATTTTTTTTAATGATGTCACCAAATGGACCAATGCTTAATTAGTTTCATTTTTATGGTTCAATCCTTAATTAAGTTATAGATATGTACCAAACCCAAAATTTAAGGGTAACTTATAAATGAAAAACATAGTAAAGTAACTAAAAGGGGATTTTTTTTGCTAGTTGAAATAAGTTAACATCAAATCACAAACAGTAACTTACATAAAATATTTAGTTATATATTTTTATTTATGAAATAAAGTAGCTTAAATGTCTAAATGATGATTTATATTTGGTCTCATTCATCGTACCCGTAGTTTAATGCCATGGTGACCATTAAAAAAATCTCTAAATTAATAACCCTTGTACATGAAGAAATAATTGTTGTAAGACATAATCTCATAGTAAAAATAATAATTTATTGTATATTAGTTGAAATTAACTTATCTTCAACTTAGAATTCTTGAAATAAAAATTTAAAGTTAACAAGAATTATAAGTTAGCACTGAGAGTAATTTTTAAGTTGAAACCAACCTTTTTTTTTTTTTTTTTGCATAAGATAAAATCAATATATATATATATATATATATATATAATAGGGGCAGGATCAGTAGACACATATAAAAACATATTAAGTTTACACATAGATCACAGCCCTTCATCTAATTTAACATCCAATGGTTCAGATTAGTTTGAGTTAATACATACAAAATAACAAGCATCAATTAAATTAAAACCTAAACCTCTCTGCTCTTCTCACACTCATCACCACCAAAACCTCACCTCTTCACCATCACCGTCCGGCCTCCTTCTCAACCCGACGTCGCCTCCCAAACCGATCCCACCTGACCCAACACATCACTGTAAGGGCTTTTCAGGTATCATCTTCTCTCTCTCTCTATATATATATATGTATATATATATGGTTGTGATGTATCAAATGTGTGAATTATATTATCGGTGATTATGAGATTATAAAACCAGAAAAGATGAGTAAATACTTTGGTGTGGATTTTATCTTTGGAGAATTACCACTCAGATTTTATGTGGGTATTGAATTTGATTTTAAAAAAAGATCCACCTTTTATTAATTAAGGGATTTGTAATTGATTTTGGATAGAGTTTTGGAGTTGTGTTTATTTGTTTTTCTTTTACCAACAAAATTTTAAACTGCTCATTTGTTTTTATGATATTGTATAATTGCAATATTAGTTTCAGACTTAGATAAGATTTACATTTTTTTTCTTTTACGGTTTGAAAATTTAATTCAAAGTCATGAGTTTGCTGACTAAGATCTTTAAGGTTTGTGGTTTACTGGAATGTTAAAAAAAATCAATTTTGATGAATTTAACCAAATGGAAATTGGATAATTTGAAAAAGACTCATCTTTTCATAATCAAGATTTTTTTGATAATAATATATTTACAATTTTTTGATAGGGATTTGGAAAACTCTGATTCTTTGCCTTCAAAGCTTAAAAGTGATTCACTTTAGTAATTGTCCACATAAATGGATTTATTTTGCTTTTCCTTTTCCTTTTCCTTTTCCTTTTTTTATTGTACTCTCTTTCTTTATATCTGAATTATATGTATTCTCTCTCAATGCTTATAGGAGAAGATGGGATTGGAAATGAGCAAACCAATGGAAACTCAAAATGGAACCACAAAAAGAAAGGGATGAATTAGACAGAGAAAAATGGAATTACAACAAGATGTAAATCTTTTTTTTTTAATTTTCTTTTATTATTTATTGCTTTTGAACTTATATATTGCGGTACATTTGGTTGGCTAGCTTAAAGCCAAGCTGTTTTTGTCTTTTTAAACATGAAAAGGCTAGAAGTTTTACTTTTTAGATGCAGCCAAACAAGCCCATGATCTCTTGTTTTGTTAAATTTTAGCTGATTTAAGGATTTCATGGATTAATGTTGCTTAATTTTCAGGTGGATAAATTAAAGAAAAAGCTTAGACATGAAGAGAATGTTCATAGGGCATTAGAGAGAGCTTTCAACAGACCCTTGGGTGCACTTCCTCGTCTCCCGCCTTATCTTCCTCCTTATGTAAGTAATTATATTTAGAGCTTGTTATGATTGCAGATTTTAAGCTGAGCTTAGTCCCCTTTGTTCCTCTTTCTGGTAAGTAATAAGTTGTAATGCATTTGGTTGGGCAGGGTAAAACATAGTAAGTTTTTTTGTTTCCAAAAAAATAAGCTGGATGAACCCAACTTTTACTCAACCTCAAATAAGGCAGCTTATTTGTTTAAAATCTGCAGCAAACGTTATAATAAATCGAAATGTTTTTCATTCCATTCATAAGATTTAGGCGTAGAACAGTTAATTTCTAGAAAATTTCTCGCAATGCAAGTGATTTGTGCTTAATACTTAGGCCTTAAAGCAAAAACAAAAGATTGAAATGCTATTTTTGTAATGTTCAGACATTGGAGCTGCTTGCTGAGGTGGCAGTTCTGGAAGAGGAAGTTGTTAGGTTCGAAGAACAAGTTGTGCATTTTAGACAAGGCCTTTATAACGAAGCTTTATATATTTCATTCTCAAAGAGAAATACTGAAAGCTCGGTTGATTTATACGACCCTTACCCCATTAAAAATTCCAAGCAAAAGCAATCGAAGCTTTCAGTTCAAGCTGAGGGCAATTTGGGAATATCATCATTTATCGATGACTTTTCGGAAGTGTGCATCTTTTTTATTTTCATTTTCCAATTGTTATTCATGGTGTCTCTGGTTTTGTATCTGTACTCTTATGGGGTTGTGTTGAACAAGGAGACGTCTTCATTAGACTTTCTGTATAGTATAAGTGGTGTAGAATCGATGTTGATTGTATGTCTACACTTGTTAATTGACTACTGTTTTCCTTTTTGAAGAAAATTGATTGTAGAAAACAACCTATTATGTGCTGAACAAAAGTTTTGTACAAATCTAAGTTGTATCTTGGTTCCCGACATTTGATATAAATAAAAATCATGTTTTTTCTTTGCTAATGATTATACAGCATGCTCAATTTTCAATAACGATTGCGATGCAACCAGAAAATGCCAAGAAACTTTACTAGAAAATGCCAAGAAACTTTACATTTATAGAAAATGCCAAGAAACTTTACATTTATAGAAAATGCCAAGAAACTTTACATTTATAGAAAATGCCAAGAAACTTTACATTTATAGAAAATGCTTGTGAAAAAAAAAGTACATCTGAAAACAAAACTTCCCAAAATCTAGTCCCAACTTCAACCAAACCAAAAACTTCACTGCAAAATATATCAGATGAGATGAAAAATCATAGCATAATTAGAGAGAAAAGTTCAAGCAAAATATGTAACAAAATCTGCACTTTCTGCAAAATCTGCAAAACAGCAACTTCACCAAGAAAAATCTGCAAAATCTGCACTTTCTGCAAAATCTGCAAAACAACAACTTCACAAAGAAAAATCTGCACTTTCTTGACCTCCCACACTACAACGAAAACCAAAAAACAAAAGAAAAAGTTACATGAGAGCAAATTAAAATTAAAACATTGATAAGATGAGCAACTAGAAATAAGAAAGCTAAAACATAATTACCATATCATTTTCCCGATGCTTCCGCTTGCAAAGCTGTAGATATCAATAAACCATTTAAATATAAATCAAATAAAAATTCAAATATGTCAAACACAATTTTTATCTTGCTCACATTTGTAAGCTTTACTCATCGGATTTTGAGGACAATTTCTCCAATCGTGTGTAACAAGTTTATTACATCCCTTACAATTTCTTTTAGCTTTGGACGTCTCAATTCCGCTTTTTAATCTTTCGTCGGTACCTTTTCTCCTACCCTTAGTTTGTGAGATGTTCGGATCCAAGAGTAAATTTTGACATGAGTCACTAGAATCTAAGTTATTATTTTCTTTGATTGCTAAAGGTGAGGGATCACTAACTTTTACGAGCTTTTGGAGCTTCTCGGATAAATCATTCATGCATTCCATATAAATCTTGTAACCCTCGTATGATGGAGAAGCCAAACAAGCCAATTTGGTAGATTCTTGACACATATGTGCAAGCCTTAACGTCTCTGATTCTTCTTTATCATCATCATACTTAAGAGATATCGATTCAACTCTTCTAAATTTGTTGGCCTTTTGTCTCCATCGCGGTAGAATAAAATGATCTGGTATTTTATCAATGTCCTCTATGAGAAATACTTTTAATATATGTCTACATAATATACCAACAAACTCGAAGTTTTGGCATTCACACTTACCTGACGAATCACGATAGACAAATAAAATTAATAAACTATAAAAAATTAATAAACCTAAATAATACCTTTAAAGTATAGACAACAAAATCATACCTTCCTTTGTTTCCAAATCCATTGTGACAATAAACTTTTGGCTTTTAAATTTTCTAGAAGCAATGACATATGATGTTAGTCCATTAGCTTTTGTTTCATTTTCTTTTTTGAAACCTAAAGCACCGGTCATTTCATCCTTGAACTTAT
Source organism: Primula veris (assembly GCA_963682055.1). Classification (NCBI taxonomy): domain Eukaryota; kingdom Viridiplantae; phylum Streptophyta; class Magnoliopsida; order Ericales; family Primulaceae; genus Primula; species Primula veris. The sequence continues at coordinate 13,506,648 of OY821745.1, read as the reverse complement.
GGAAGACATTTCTGGTGTAAACTTTTGTGGCATGCCTTAACAAAAATTCGTTCTCATCAACAATTCTGTATCTATGTTCGGATTCAAAATCTTCATCATTCTCCCTTTTAATGATCTTCTTCAACGCTTGCTCATACTTTAAAACAAATTCTCTAAGAGTTGTACTTTTAGTAACAAATTCATTAAAAAATGAATTGACACCCTCGCTACGCCCGGTCGTATTCATACCTGCAAAGAATACGTCACGGTTATAAGGAGGAATCCACATTTTGACTTTTGGAATATTAGCAGTTTAGTGTAATGGGTCTTCCCAGACTGTTAATTGCAGCTCCAATATGGCATTACTTATGAGTTATGACAGTAATTTGTACCGTGGGCATTTAGGGGTGTGCATTTGTCAGTCCTTCGTTTATAGCTCAGGCTCGTTACCCGTAATTTTGTACTTCATGTATTAAGATTAAAGTTGCAGCAAAGCAATTTTTTGGGTTCTTATTTGATGTTAATATTTTCGATTCAAAAATGTTCTGAATAGTTTTAGTGATTTAGGAGTAGATTGCTAACCCGGGCATGTGTTATTTCGATTCATACCTGCAAAGAATACGTCACGGTTATAAGCAGGAATCCACATTTCACGAATCTTGTACATTTGTTGAAGCCAATCGTTACTTTCTAATCCATAATCCTTCATCAATGACGTCCATTTTTCTTCAAACTCTTCTTTCTTGTATGTATACCAGAAACAATTTTTTACATCTTTTTTGAATTTTGATTTCTCATGATACACATGCGCCAGCTTTTCAGCAAATTTCTTTTTAATATGCCAATAACATAGACGATGACGCGTATTTGGAAAAACTTTGGAAATAGCCGCTTTCATCGCCAAGTCTTGGTCCGTTAGAATAGCAACCGGAGGGCGTCCACCCATTGCTTTAAACCAAACATCAAACAACCAACAGAAAGTCACCTCAGTCTCATCCTGTAAAAGTGCACACCCAAATTGTATCGACTGCATATGATGGTTTACACCAGTAAAAGGCGCAAATGGCATATCGTATTTGTTTGTACGATATGTCGTGTCAAATGAGACTACATCCCCAAAGTAATGGTATGCCATACGAGATTGAGAGTCAACCCAAAAAAAATTAGTCGCCCTATCGTTATCATCCTGTTGAACTGCATAGTAAAATTGCGGGTTTTGTGCTTGTTTGTTTTCAAAGTAATTTAGCACAAATCTTGCATCGCCGCCTTCTAGGTCTCGATGTCTCACATTTCTCAAATGATTATAAAAGTCTCTATTATCAAATCCCATATGATCACCTCCAATAATGGAAGGAATCTTACAATTTTTCAAATTTTCCCTATGAAATACTTCGGTCAAACTCTTAACAGCATCTGGCAATTTTTTCTTTGACCTCAGTTTTATCCTTTTAGCTGGGGACACCAAAATGTGATTATGAGAATTATTAAAATCTGTTACCTTCCATCTGTCCTTTAAAACTTCATAATTAATCCGTAGTCGAGCCTCACATCCACAACGCGTGGTTGAACAATTTCTCTTTCTTTGCTTTTTTTTCACTTCCTCACCCATACCGTCTTCTATTTCGACATTAATTTGTTGAACCCGAGAAACATATTTTCCTTCATTGACACAAACAAATAAAATGTTGTTTTCGGATGAAGTTCGGATACTTATCATGAAACCATATTTTTGACCATAATCAATATAATAATTTTTTGCATCTTCGCTTGTCGCGAATGACATCTCATTTATTGGTGTTTCTAATTCTAATGTATTCATAGTTGCCAACCCTTCACATATAAAATCATCTACTCCCAAATTATTCACATCCATGATTTCCAAGTCTTCTAATTCGGAAGTCATCACTGTATATAACTTTTATCTAGATAAATATCAACACGAAGCAAACATAAAAGCAAGTAAATATCAAATTTGTTTAGTACACTTTAATAAAGTGATGATATTAATTTCTTGTATGATATTAACTAAATTTAGCCTCTTAGCATGCTACCATTTATTGCGTATGAATTGATATAACATATGCGATGTATTAATTACCCATAAAAAATGGTAAAAATCACACTTTAGTGTTGGATTAAATAATAACTCATGTGGTTTAATATTACTACTCCATGTTAGGACTAGTTTACATGAGTATGACATGCTTTTATATTACGATATTGTTGAATGCTATTTTATCCTGTCATATAAAAGCTCGTAGACAATGTTACGTGAGCTTATAAATTGCCTCGAATTTGAACATTTTACAATGTATCTCTTTTGAGTAGAAATTTTTCTCAATCTTAAACATTTAGATGTAGCTTTTGAGTTGAAAATTTACGAAATCTGGTATATGTATTCACATTTAAGTTGTAATAATAATGAATCTTCCCCAAATAGGCTCATCTATTTGGATACGATGTCTAGGAAAGATAAAGGCGGAAGTCGCTCTCCTAATGAGGTAGGTTTTTAAGTGGCATTCGTGCTCACCCACCTCACCGTTTTTCCTAGTCATGTTCAACTAGAGCTACCGAAAGTGGTTGAGTAAATAATAAGTTCTCCGAGTGTGTTTATATAGGTGTATATTTCACCGAATTGGTGTCTCAGTATCGACATGTCGTTCGATCAATGAGAACCTATTCACAAAAGCAAAACTTGTGTTTTTCGAACCTGCCGTTTCGAAACAAAGTTTCTGCTTATGAAAACCATAATAGACATATAAACATGTAGTTTTATATGATAATTAATACAGAACTCCCAACACATGTTGGATGCCATCTATGATGAGGAAAATTGCGAAGCATACTTGCGAAATGATTGTTTAGACGATAATTTTATTTCGTCACCACAATTAGTCACCCTGATGTGTGAAAATGTGATGCCCAAATTTTTTTGGATACCATCTTTGATGAGTAAAACATGAGCTTGTTGTTACTCATAAGATGAAGGCTAAGCCTTCGATTTATTCTGCCACCACATGTTAGACGCGATGACGTCTATGGTGAACTTTTTCGTCTAAAATTGACAATGAGAGCAAACTTTCACCAAAATACTAGCTTTGAAAACGTATTTCATAAGCAGTATTGTGAATTTATATTCACTATGTTCCTTTAGATCATCGCCCATCTGTTATTGAATAGGAAAATTGTCCCAATGAGCATTTTTTTAATCCTATTGGATCAATGGCGAATTGTTTGCATGATACTAATGCTCTTCATGGACATTTTTCCCCGAATCGGGAACTGAGACAAGTGTTATTTATCTCGAACTGTCACGAGTTCAATGCTCGCCTAGTCAAGACAGTCCTTGAAAGAAATAATAAGGGCCCGTCATCCCAAATAAAGAGACAATGCTCAAGCAGCCAATTCTCTGCTATAAATAATCAATGTCATTCCCGGCTACTCCTTAAATAGTTCAAAACTATCATGAGGGTAAAAAAGCCGAAGCTAATGTGGTTAAAGCTAACTGAAAGGAAACTCTTGAGACCCCCGGTTTTGTGGCTCAAATGAGTTTGCTACATTTCTTTATTAAATTTTGAGCCGATTTGTCACTCATCTGGATTATGTTTTTCCATTTGGATTATGATTATTCCATTTCCACCATACTTTTGGATTATGGTTTGTTTGTTTATGAAATTTCTCGAAATAATTTAAAGTATTTTTGAGAAAAATTCTTTTATAAATGTGACCAACCAAACTTTAAATTATGAAACTTTAGGCAATACTCGTGGGGTAGTTGGTTGTCTGGAAATAGTGGGTAACAGTGTACCATATAATTTCACCAACTACTTGCCTAAAGAATCCTAACTGACAACGATTTTGGACCTGTCGCTCCAAATCAGAATCTTTGGTAAAACCAAATTGATTTGTTTAAAATGAGACTTTATACTCCAGGTCATGTCGTACCTTGTTGAGTTATAAGATATTCGAGAAAAACAGTGTTATCTGGTAATAGCTCATGAAAGAATTAAAATTTATTTACATAGCCTCCACTCAACACGACTAAAAGCGTATTTTAGCGGAGTTAAAATGTCTTTCTAGTGGTTGCTACCACGTTTTTAAAAGCAATTGAAGTTACCTTATCATTTTGCCTAACGTCGATTGATAAGTGGTCTTAGATGCTAAGACATGTTTGTCTATACTATCATTCGCATGTCGTCGGTTGATAAGATTATTTTGACGTTATGGCATTGACCGGATGAGATATACCCAAGTCAAAAAATGATATTAGATTTATAATCGAATTGCATTTGGATCCTTTTTGAGCAATAATTTCGTGAATGATCCGAAATTCATGCCACTAATGCTCTCTCTGAAAGACTAGTATGTGTAAATGTCACAAAATATACTCGTAGAATTCTTGTAAAGAATTGAAGGAGTTATTGTGGACTTATCCAACCATAAGACGGACCATAAATATATATGATTATGGTTGATGCATCGATAATATGGTCACATTCTATTATTGTCCACAGAAATGCAGCACTTACCAAACTCTAAGTCTAATCATTAAGTTGATTGCTTATTACTCGAATTATCCTGAAAAGTCTAGTCGACTTGATAATACCGAAGAGTTAAGATCAAAGTTTTGATTTGTATTACTTGACTTTTGGAATTGAAATTGAACATCATGTTGATTATGCTCAGACCCGAAATGGACTCACAGAAAATTTAAGCGATTGCAAATAATTGCACGCGTTATTTGGTGATGCGCACCTATATATATTTCTATGTATGGTCACGATATATTGCACACTGCTGTATTGATCCGTTTGAGGTTCATAGTCACTCAAAACACTAAATGTGTACCAGTTGGTAGCTGGTTATAAGCCTGATGCCTCATATGAATGCGTGTTTGAGTGCTTGATTAATATTTTGATTGGGCCGCAAAAGCGTTCAAAATATGGACCTCTAAAGGGGACATACGTCGATTATGTATCCCCTTCCTATCAAATAATAAAGTTACATTGGCAAGCGATCTTTTTATCGCATGACATGTGAAGTGGCATTGTTAAAACTGTACTTCCCTTTGTTAGGAGAGATTTGCACATTAACGTTGAAAAGGAACGACAAGAAATAACGTGGTAATAACCCACTAAGTCTTACCTTGATCCCCAAAATGCACTAAGTGATAAGTGTGTGCATAGACTCCCCCAAGTCTAAATAAGTGGCAGATGCACTTGGTTATGAAATATCACGAGATCATATATATACCTGCTGTAAATTACTTGCAAGGATAGTCGTCCCTGTTGGACGTCGTGTTCCTGTCGAAACACGTTGCTTTCGTCGTACCCATCAAGCAAATGACGCTGCTGTCGGACGTCAGTCTGTAGTCCTTCCCATGTAACGAGGAAGTTGACTGGTTCTGAATTTGTTTAGCCCCTGAAGTGGTGAACTGAAACTCGTTTGTTGCACGAGATTTTAAAGGATCAAGGAGATGTGTGATTCCTCCTCATCCTGAGAATCTCGAAATATCTGTCGATCATGATATCTTAGATGATATTGAAGCGAAACGAAATTGTAATTGATTACTTGTTCATATATTTAGTGATGACTGATAATATGAGTAAACGATGACAGAGAACCATGTACCATTGTCTGAAGTCAACGAAAATCAGACTGACCAAATGGAAACTTACATTTCAAGGCAAATTCCTTAGCGAAACAAAGTGTGTGTGGACATGTTCCAATACCACCCAATGTCTAAACGAGTTTGTTTATTCGGGTATTTGTAAGGCAGCGTGATGAGAATAATGAGACTGTATAAGTGCTCGCCTACTAGCGCAAGGCTTCTCTCACAACTTGTAATTGATTGCGAGATGGTTTACTTCTTCGTAATGGACGTTATAATTGTCCCCTAATTTATCAGTTTAGTAGCTTCCGAAAAACTGAGTATGCAGCCATGAATGTGGTCATATTTTATCTCTATGGGAATTTAGACAAGAGATGTGAATGAAGGTCCCTGTATGACTTCATATGCTTGAATCAAGTAGTTCCTGACTATGGAACACGATCTCAATTGACTGAGACGTTCATTGTATGGATTAATATAATCCGAGCGGATGTGATATACCCGCCTAAGTGAGTACTTGATCAGCTTGGAATACTTGAACAAGTATTATGCCCTTGCGTGTTTTGAAGAAATTCACGTTTTGGATTTTCCCTTCGAGATGAAGGATCTTGGGAAGACACGGTAGTGACTCGGTCTGATGATCGAGTCCCGTAAGGATTGAATCTATGTCCATGATTCAGACTACACCCAGAAGGTGTTTTGACGCTTAGTAAGTCGTCAAATTCTCTCATGATTGTTAGATCACTAGCCATTGATATAGACTCATTCCGTCACTGGAGTGACGTTGAAGAGATATCGAACCATGATGTTCATATCCAAGTACAATAAGCGCACCACTGTACTTGGTCTAATGTACTAGGACGAACATCTCGTGTGCTGTAAATTATATAGCTCGACACAGCATCGCGCTAACACGTTGTCACGACAATGGCCTTAAATACATTCTTCCATTAACATAAAAGGTACTATGGAAAAGGGCTTGTTTATCCCATTTGCATCATCAACTGGGCCTATCCTCATTGGTATTCAAAATAATGCGACCCTTATCGGTTACGCCGATGCATGTTACTTATTAGACCCGCATAAGGGACGTTCACAATCTTGTTATGTCTTTACCATCGGGAACACGACGATATATTGGAGGTCTCGTAAACATACCATAGTGGCTACTTCGACAAACCACTCTAAGCTACTCGTGCTTTACGAGGCGACTAGAGAGTGTGTATGGCTTCGAGAGGTTATTGGCCATATTAGAAGTGCATGTGACCTTACTTACGATCATTATGAACCAGTTGTCATTTATGAGGACAACACCGTTGTTATTGATCAAGCGAAACATGGTTATATCAAAGGTGACGCCACTAAGCATATCTCGCCAAATTTGTTCTTTACACATGAACAACAAACACTTCAAAGGATTGAAAGCATATTGTATCCGAGAACAATCACGCAGACTTGTTCATGAAGTCACTGCCAAAGTATTCATACCAAAAACATGTTAGAACGATCGGACTTATGAAGCTCTCCGAGCTTTCCTAAACGACATGTCTCCATGCACCTTGTTATGTGCAAGTGAGGGGGAGTACCCTAACGTATGCTTAGCACCCTGTTGTGTGTATCCTCACATATGTTTTGCACCATGTTGCGTGCAAATGAGAAAGAGCATCCTGACATATGATTAGTTCTCACTAGTTATTATCCCTGCATCCTGTTATGTGCAAGTAAGAGAGAGCATCCCGATGCATGCTTATTTTCTACCTAGTCGAAATTTCCACACCCAGTTGTGTGCATGTGAGTGGGAGCATCCTGATGAATGCTTGTGTACTCTTTTTGTCCTTAGTTTAAGAGTTTGTCCCACTGGGTTTACCTTGACAAGATTTTTTTTAGCGATACACATTTCTAATCCCGTTCTCACTAATGATTGCCGAAATCAGGGGGAGTATCCGGTTCTATACTTCTAACCATCGTATACTCATTTGTCCTTCGATTAGAGTGTTTTTCCCACAGGGTTTTCTATAACAAGATTTTAATGAGACACACCGTGTATGGTTATTTCCTCTGCTACTACTGATAGTTGTGTACTCTTTTGTCATTCGACCAAGTTTTTTACCACTGGGTTTTCTTGGCAAAGTTTTGATAAGTCACATATTTTCTAATCAGTTCATTCACGCACTTGTATAGCGTTTCGGCCCACTCCATTCGGCAACACCATTTTGTCTTATGATCCGGTTTTTGTCCCACATCGGGTTTTTCGGGCTTGAGGTTTTATGTGTTAGTAATAGCAAATGCGTCTCAGCGACTGATCACACTTTATGAAGATGAGAAAGCTTGGAGTTTGTTTTTGACATACAAGGGGGAGTGTTGTGATACATTTAGTGATGGATGGTTCATATACCAAACCTCCATGTTTATGGTGTTTTATGATAAGCCTCTTGGCTTTCTAGCTTTCTTCTCATTATGGTGATACATGTAACTTAGTTCATCCCTAAATTATATAAAGGGATGAGAGTATTACCATTACCACAGACACATTCATACTTTAATAAGAATACTTTTCCCTCTCTCCATACATTTCTTGTTATGTCGATAGTTTGCTAATAGTTGTCACACAACAAGATTGAAATTTTTTGTATTGTAAAAGTGGATAGCTAAAACTAATAAAGCGTGGTTTTTGTTTTAAGTTTAGATAGTATTGCAAGAGCACTCACATTTGGCTCTTGATTTATTAATGTTATGTAAAATTTGAAGAGTTACACATAAAATAAGTGTCACATTAGGCTAGCTATTTAAATTTAGGGAAATGTTTTTACTCACACATTTATTTACCCAAAAACTCTATCCGCTTAAGTGACATGTACACACGACATGTACAATCACTAATCAACATAAACTCTTAATATACATGTATATATATTAGTAATACTACATTTAACAATTTTTCTTATTTTTAATTAATATTTAAATTTAGGGTGGTCTAATATAGGTTTCTAATATATTTTTATCTGAGTTTTTAATAGGTTGAGTTTTTAGATTTAACAATTTTTCTTACTTTTAATTAATATTTAAATTTATGTTAGACTCAACTAGTGTTCTACTATATGTTTATTTGAGTTTTTAGTAGATTTAGTTTTTATTGTGTTGGATATTTATATTTGGATTTATCAAATTATAAATTGTATTTTATGTATATTTGGAGGGATAAATATGTATTTTATTTGCCTATAGAGTGTGTGAGTTGTGTGCAAGTTGTGTGTATAGCATTAGTCGGTTAGTAATGTTAGAAAAAAATAATTAAAAGATTGAGTTACTTGAGATATTATTAAACAAATAAAATCAAATGAATAAAGAAAGAATTTGGTCACTAATTAAATATTGTTGTAATAATCGTTCGTTTTCCTCTTTTATTATTTTAATTTACTTTAATTAATGAGATAATAGTATTAATTAGCATGAGTTGGATAAGTCCATTAATATTTTGGGTTGATTTTAAATATTGCAATATCATCCCTCTTAACTTTATGATGCTAGTTAAAAATAGTGAACATAGTTAAACATATAAAGTATTATTATATGTATATTCCTCTCCCCTCCCACTAAATTCTTCTCTGTCTTTTCAAATAAAACATATATTATTTAATTAAAATAGATAGCATTAAATAGAGCCTAATATTTTGAGAAAATGTAAATTGAATAGATAAAAATAATAATGTGGCTTTTTGTTGATAAAAATAGCTAGCACAATATAAAGTCTGGTATGATTAATCTAAATATGTTGATGTGGTTGCTCTAACGGTTATGAACGAGTAAGTTAATAACAGCTATACTTATACTTCTTCTTTTTTTGAAATTGTAAGTTCTAATAGCTATGAAAATCGACTACCAGTAATACTAGTACCTTTACATTTATGTATGCAAATAGCATAGCTGGGTTTTATGTAATTGCTAGAAGAAGGGTAAAAGAAGGGTAGAAAATCAATTACTCTAAACTTCTGTAGTTGTGTTTATGTGTGTTTTTGCTAGGCACAAATTAAATATAAAGTCCTCAATGTCTATGTCAATTTCATTTGGGTACTATTTTCAAGTGTAATTGCACATGTCACCGAGCTTTAAGAAAATAGAGTAATAATATTTCGAGTAAATAGTACCTCCATGCTTTCACATCAAGACTTCAAAAAATATGCTAGAGTTAAAAGTTTATACAAATAAAAGTCATAAGGAAATAACATAAAAGTCACAAAATGGTCAATTTATATTCATTTGGAAATGACTTTTAGTTCAACTTTAGCATTTGAGCAAAAAAATGAGGAAGATTATTGTTTAACTAAAAACTGTTAATGATGAAAAAATAAATTCACTTTATGGACTACAATTTTAGTATAGTTTTACTTATAATATTTTCATTTGAGGAAAATAGCAAAATATAATAGTTCAGTCAATTGTTCATGCACCGCAAGAAAAAGTTCATTTACCAACAATTTACTTTTTAAAAATTGTTGGTAAAGTGAGTGTCGCTAAATTTTAGCAATAGTTTAGCAACAGAATAACAACTAATTATGTTGCTATTCTGTTGCTAAAATTTAACGACACTCACTTTAACAACATTTTTCAAAAATTAAACTGATGGTAAATGAACTTTTTATTGTAGTGACGACCCTAAGATAGGCAAGTGAAAATAACAAATATCTTATACTTTTTATTGTAATAATTTTCATTTAAAACACGAGTTAGTATAAATTTAAATTGTCTTACATACCAATACATAATTTAGAAAGTTGTATCAATATTGTTTTCACCGAGAGCATCTTTTGCGACAAATATTAATGAGGCCCGCCTTTAATTTGGCTTTACAATTTCGCATTGTTGTTTTAAGTTTTAAGATTACAATTGTGATCCCCGTCATGCAATATTTTGGCTCCGCCACTGTCTGCAGTAGTCTATGTAAAATGGTTTCCGCTAATATTGTCACTCAAAATAATTTCCTCAAAAAATTTCATGCTGCTAAAAAAAAACATAAAATATGAGAAAACAAAATTACTCACAGCTAAATACTTTAAGAAAATGTTTTTGCACGAAAAAAGAAAAAGATAAACGAATAGAGCATATGGTAAGTGAAAGGTACTAAAAAAAAATATGATTAACAATAAATTAACAAAACATATTACTTTTAAAACTAAATTAACAAAAATATAACCAAAATTTTTTAATTAACAAAAATATATCCAAAAGTCCATAACCTAATTTGTATATTTCATACACTTATTCCAAAAGTCCATACATTTATTTTAAAAGTTAATACCATAATTTGTATATTTTAATACATTTATTCCAAAAGTTCATACATTTATTTCAAAAGTTTATACCATAATTTGTATATTTTTATAGCATTATTTCAAAAGTTTATACAATTATTTCAAAAGTTCATATACTAATTCGTAGAGTTCACTATTATTTTCAAATTTCATACCCCAATTTACAAAATTTATATTTTTACTTACATAATTCATATCAATAATTTTCAACTTTATACATTTAATTCACGGAATTTATACACTTATTTTTTAAGTTTATACACTAGTTAACAAATACAACTATTGCCCGTACTCCGATCTCGAACTAACATGTCATCATCGTAGGCCTCTCATTCGACGATCGCATCTTCGTCGACATCAATCTCGAGTTTTCGATCTTGCTATATACCCTCGCCGCCCAATCCGATGGATGTCTCCGTCTCAATATCCACCGAATAGAGAGATCGGAGAAAGAGAAAGGAAAGATGAGAAAAAGATCAAAAAGATAGAAAAATGAGGAAATAGATCGGAAAGAGAGAGAAATGATAAGAGATCGGAGAGAATGAGAAGGGGAGTTCTCTTTCACATACTCAAATTGCTTACAATTATAACAGACCTGGGAATTCGATTCCCACGTCTACGTGGCATCTCTATATATATATATATATTTTTTCAAACTTTTCTTTCTTTTCACGTGCTGCGAATTGTTTGGTTTTTATTTTATTCTTTTTCTTTCTCTTCGTCTCTTCTTGTCTGTCTGTCTCTAAATTCATTCATACTTTTAATATATACAAAATTCTTCAATCTTACCCAAAAACTTTCCCAATTTTATCCCAAAAAAACCCTAACTATCAACCATCAAATTCCTTTATATATCAAATTAATATATTTTTTTATCAAATCAACATCACTCTACCACTACAATTATCACCAATTTTACCTAAAAAAAAAAAAACATCTCCCAATTTACCCAAAAAAAAATTATAACCATCGACCATCAAATTCCTTCATATATCAAATTAATATATTTTTTTATCAAATCAACATCACTCTACCACTATAATTATACCCAATTTTACCCAAAACAAAAACATCTCCCAATTTACCCAAAAAAAAACATTCCCAATTTTACCCAAAAAAAACCCTAACCATCAACCATTAAACTCCTTCATATATCAAATTAATATATTTTTTTATCAAATTAATATCACTCTACCACTACATTTATCCCCAATTTTAACAACAACAAAAAAACTATCCCAATTTACCAAAAAAAAAAACATCTCCCAATTTACCAAAATAATATCTCCCCCAATTTTACAAAAAATAAACTCTAACCATCAACAACCAAATTACTTCCTATATCAAATTAAGATCATTTTTTTTTCTCAAGTATGGATAACAATTATAATATTTGGGGAATGGATCTTAATTTATCTTCTCCGGATAATACTCCCCAAAACACCCAATTTCCGATCGATTCTAATCAAAATACTTTTTTTCCATCTCAAAATATCAATTTTCCGACTGATCCTTATGAGAATGCTCAGTTTTCTTATGATTCATATTTGAATAATCATCCCAATCCGTATTTTGATAATCAGTTTGTAAGTGGTGACTATAATTACACGAGTCACCAACCTGGCGCATCACAAGAAGTTTTTACAAGTCAGTTTGTAGAACTTCAGCGGGATAATGATGGATATAACGAAAATCCCCAACCAGATGATAACGAACATAATATTAATTCTTCGCCAACTGAATTCGGGATAGGTTATGATTATAGAAATCATTTCCAAAGTACTCTGGTTTGTCTCAAAAATCCTTTCTATATTTTAAATAATTGTCTATTTTTATTTATTTTCAAAACCACGTGATATACTCCGTTTAATGTTGTAGCTAAAAATAATTATTTACATTTTTTTACAATCGTTTATAGTGTGATTGAATAAATTAGATAAATGAATGTTATTTATTAGATAAATATTTCGTTTAATGTTTTTTTTATAAGTATGGTATTTATATAAAATGAATTGTTATTTCCCAAAATTGACTTAAAAGACTTGTTTTGTTTAATACTCATATAAATAATTTAATCAAAAAATTTATTTATTTGTTCTGGATTATTTCTTATTTGAGAGTTATTTCTTAATATCTTATTTCTACAGGTTTTTGCTTCACTCAATGAAATGAAAGACTACTTGTACGTTATATCGACTGGTCTAGGTTTTTTTTTGACTACGACGTACTCGAAAAATATCAATGCACACTTTGATAGTAAAAGTCGAGTCACTTTGAAGTGTTAAAAACATGGGGATCCGAAACCGAAAAAGTCATCAAGAAGAGACACAAGTTCTGGTAAATGTTTTTGTTTATTTAAAATCGAGTGTTACATGGAGGAAAACAATTGGAGATTTTACATCGAAAATGGAACGCATAATCATGAAAATGATATTTATCCAGAAGCTCATTCACAAGCGCACAGACTTAATAAAGATGAAAATGGTATGTTTAGAATTATGGTAGATAGTCTTGCCAAGCCGGGGACTATTTTTTCTGCAATAAAACGTAAATTTCCTGGCAATAAGTCTAATAAGAAAGACATATATAATTTTAAAGCTAGGGAAAAAGTTAAAGAAAGGGTAGGTAAAAGTCAAATACAACATCTCATGCATCTTTTGGATAGAAAAGAGTTTATATCGTTTCATAGGACCAACCCACACACAAATCAACTAGAAGATTTGTTTTATACGCATAAAGATTCCGTGAAGTTGGTATGTGCATTTCCCAATGTATTGTGCTTGGATTGCACTTATAGTACAAATAGGTTTAACATGCCATTTCTCCAAATTGTGGGCGTCACATCGACACAAAATACATTTTGTGTTGCTTTTGCTTGTTTGCGTAATGAGCAACAACCTACTTACGAATGGGCCTTAGAGTGTCTCCGGATGATAATGAAAAATTGTAAGACCCCACGAGTAATGTTGACAGATAGGGATCAAGCGTTAACGAATGTTGTGCAAAAAAATTTTCCTACGACAAACCATCTATTTTGCACATTTCACATTTCGCAGAACGTCGTAACACATTGCAGTCCAAAAGTCCCTAAGGCTATATGGGCGAAGATGTATAAAGATTGGTTAACTGTTGTTGATAGTAAAACTGAATATGACTTTGAAGCAGCACGCATGACACTGTCGAGTGTCTACAAAGCATATCCAATTGCTTTGAAATATATGTGTGATTTATTAGATAGTCACAAAGAAAAGTTTGTGGCCTGTTACACTAACAAGACAAGGCACTTCGGGAACAGGACGACTAATAGGTATGATATTTACATATTTTTCTGATATATGTATTTGATTTTTATATATAAATAATCATGTTGTTTAATTAACATTTTATTTGAAATAGGATCGAGGTCATTTAAAAGATATATTGGAACCTCCGGTGGCGACCTTGAAAACATGGTGATATACATAATTGACTTGTTGTCAATTCAACACAATCGAATTAGGGGGTCATTGGGGAATAGTATGAATGTTGTTAAAAGACAACACGAAATTCCATATTTTTCAGAATTAAGAGGTCAGATTCTATTATTTAATTAATATTTCTTTTTGTGAAATTTCATATTTTTATGCACCCAAATTATTTAGTTGTTTTCGTTGAACTTATATAGTTGTATTCTCACTTTTATATCAGGTAAATGTTCTCTCCACGCAATGGATATGATGCTAAAAGAGGTTAAGCAACTCGAATGGATAAAAGCAGACCCTACATGCTCTAGCTGTGAGATAACATTGGTCTACAATCTTCCATGTTGCCATGTTATTCGTAACTACGGAGAGCGAGGTTGTCCTATTCCACTAGAATGCATCGATCCTCACTGGAGAAAATTAAGGTTTGACGAAGAGAATATAGCGGAGGATGAAGACAACATTGCTGAGCATATAATGGCTTTAAGGCGAAAGTATGATCAAACGAGTGATCCAATCATGAGGGAGAATTTCAAGGCACAAATTGAACTTTTGTATAATCCTTTAAAAACAACAGCCAGAGAGCCTCTGGTCAAACCACGAAATAAACCATCGTCAAGGGGGAAAAGACCTACCAAATATTCAACCACATGGGACCCATCTGCCTTTGAGTATACTCAGTTTTTCAAGGATCAACAGACACAAAAAAGACGCAGTTACAGCAGTGAAAAAACTAATTATGGTCCATTACCCCCCATACCCCCTAGGTATTCAGTTTATGAGAAACGGAAAGGTAAAGCAACATCGCAGTCAAGCCCTCATTTCCGCAAGTCATTTAAATATATGGAGCAGATTCCGTCTATGTTTCACGATCATATATTGACGGTCAATGATGTAGCCGGTGATGGGCATTGTGGGTTTCGAGTGATTGCAAAGGCAATGGGAATGAGATTAGGAGCCGATGATTGGAGTCAAGTGCGTAAAAACCTTTTCCATGAAATTGATAACCACCCAACTTACTATTTTGATCTTATTGGACAAATAAGAGATTACACTTTCATTCGGAACTCATTTATTTGGAATGATCCGTATAATATGTCAAATGAAGAAAATTGGATGCACTTCCCAGAGTCGGGTTATGTAATTGCATCAAAGTACAATATGACAGTGGTGACACTTGATGAAGGATTGACAACTTATTTGCCTATGCATACAGCTCCTCCGACAAATCCTTCTATGATTGTAATGGCCAATGTGAATAGAAACCATTACGTGGAGATCATCATTGATCAAAGCGGAAACAATGTCAGGCCTTTTCCCATGCCAAATATTAGTGCCGGGTGGAAAAAGACTCGCTCTTGTGAAGCTTCTCCATGGGAAGAAGTTTTTAGACCAAATTTTAATTATTATGAAGCTTTAAGAAGAATGTCGAGACCGGACACTTATTTTGGTGTTACCAATTTATCAGATGATGAATAATTATAATGTTGTAACAAATGTTAGCTATTTTACGTATTTCACATTTCGTGAATTTTGCTTAATGTCTCTATTTATTACCTGGCTATTGTTATTTCATTACTTGGCTAAATACAAACGGGAAAACGAAATAAAATTGTCACACATGATTTGGTACAAAATATATAAAACGAAAAATACTACTAACTCATGCACCACTAAAAACATATTCTTAAATAAAAATACTTCAAAAATCCGTGCACGGTCCTTCGTCAGGAAAAACATTGGGGTTTGAGGTTTGGTACTCATTAAAAGAAAAGCTTGTCATGTCATGCGCAAACGATGAAGTAGGCATTTGAGGCTGAACCCATGGACAAAAATCGCTTGTCATGTCATTGCGCAAACGATGAAGTAGAATGTCGAGGCTGAACCCATGGACTCCATTGTGAATTTTTCTCAAGATATGTGTATGACGACTGTGGGATGTAACAATCACTAGTAGAGTAAGTCGGACCCGAATCCGGACCCGAAGGTGGATGTGGTGGGACGTTCGAAGGCTGTTGGTGCGGTATTTCGGCATGGTCCAGCACTGGAGGTCTCCTTCCAACAGTTTGAATCATATTCCAATATTTTTGTATCTTACTCATCTTACCCTTTCGAACCGCCTTTTCATAATTTTGTTCCAATTCTTCAAACTACAAAAAACAAAGACATTAAAATACTGATTAATAAAACTATTTAAAAAATGACCACTAAAAGCAATGGTGTCCTGAATTAATATTTTATTTTCACAAGGTGCGAAGTCATTAAAGTCTAAAGTCTCAAGTCATCAAAATTATAACTTTTAAAAATTATTAATGTTAACAATTAAAAAAAATAGCTAAATAAGTACCATGTATTCCATAACGTCCGCAACTGGCTGCACACCTTTTTCTTGTGGGTGCGTCACAGGCGGACCTATCCTTTTTCTGGTGATTCTATTATACCATCTCATGTAGTTATCACTTGCTATTTGGATGTCATTATGAAATTCGGATGTTTGAACGTGTTCTGCTCTTACATTCCAAGTTTCAAGGTGCTCTTGATAACGTTGCACCCAGTTATAGTTCGCATGACCTTTACGGCTCAGTGTGCGTAAGTTTTTAGAGTTTTTGGCGGGAGGGGGTATTTTTTGTATCATACCAAATTGTGGCATCACTCTTTCCGGATTATGATACTCCACTAAATCCGTACATATAAGAGGGACGCTTGAACGCCATATACATTGACCTGCCTTCGAGCAATCAGGCAAATCAGCCAGTTTTGGATATGGCTCCCAAATGACCTGATAATAAAAATTAAAAATTATTAATAGTGAGAAAGAGGGTTACAATTTTCTACATATAAATGGACAAACAAATATGAAAAAATATTTACCTGACGATGACCCACCATGTCAAACAAGTCACGAAATACCCGAACGCTATGAAAAGGGATACCTAATGTATACGTCACCTTACATCTAACCAATCTACATAATATTTACAAAACCAAATAGCAAAATTAATCATATAATACATATCAATAATTTGAACGACGAAAACTAAAAGCAAACTTATCAACCTGCGTCCAAAGGGATAAGATGGAAACCCTTCAGGTGGCGTATCATCCGCTGAATATTCAGGACGCATAAACCTAAATCTACTCCATGCCCAATATTGCAACAATTGCAATGCGCCAGTCACCCCCCTTTTTGATTTGCCTCTTTTGTCAATAAGAGCTGCTTTTGTTAGTGACCTATATGTATATCCCAATATGCTGAATGCCAACTATATTGTCCGCAGATATCAAAATCTCTCATATAAGCTAAATAGTGTACTGTCACACCAACTCCTTTGTCGTCTTGTGAATACTGACTTCCAATAATCAATAACATACATGCTCTTGTAACACGCATAATATAGTCCACAGATGAAAACTTGTTAACAGATTGAGGGTTAAATGTATAACACAACCAACTAAATTTAATCATCCCATCATCAGTAAAAGTATCACGTGTAACTATACCTAATAAATCAGTTATCAAAGCATGTTTAGCCGTTGTTGTAAATCCACTTTCATCACATACAAGAGCATTTCCGTCCACTTTAACCCCACCTAATACCTCTATATCTTGAAGAGTCATTGTTAACTCTCCAATCGTAAAATGAAACGTATTAGTCTCTGGTCTCCAGCGCTCGATTAATGCAGTTATCAAATGATTATCAACATTTTTATATCCCAAACTATACAACCCATAAAAACCAGCCACATTTAGCAAATATAAAACTCATGATCATCAATTACCGGAAACCGATTATAGTTACGAATGTCCTTTTCTTCGTCTAACAAAGTTGATCCCCAAATGATATTACAAATATGATGTTTCTGCTCATATAAAACGGTATAATCAATGGGACCTGGATTTAACTTTATTTTTTCTGTCATAGTTACCTAAACAATTGAATATTTTAACACATATCACTGTCAAATATAAATGATACAATAAAATATTTAACATAAATTTAAATATATGAGTTAATACGTTTAACTTCCAAAAAATTATAAGAATCCAACAAGTTAATTACTAACCTAAACTCCAAAATAATAAAATGTCTCTAACAAAACAAGTTCACATGTACATGCCCAAACAAGTTTTTTTTAATCATTTATCTAAGTTATTTTCATTACTCAAGTGTTATTAGAGCAACATATAACATTATATAATTAGAACTCAATATTAGTTGTGATTAAACAAATTTGAAGATAAATATTTAAAGGTCAATAAAAAAAGTTAAAAAATTTTAATTAATAAATGTTATAACTTATTAATAATTATATCTATTTACATAAAATTTAAACTCAATAATAAAAATAAATACTTACTTGATAATTGTAGTGGTAGAGTGATGTTGATTTGAGAAAAAAAAATGATCTTAATTTGATATAGGAAGTAGTTTGGTGGTTGATGGTTAGAGTTTATTTTTTGTAAAATTGGGGATGTATTATTTTGGTAGATTGGGATAGTTTTTTTTTTTTTGGTTAAAATTGGGGATAAATGTAGTGGTAGAGTGATGTTGATTTGATAAAAAAATATATTAATTTGATATGCGAAGGAGTTTGATGGTTGATGGTTAGGGTTTTTTTTTTTTTGTAAAATTGGGAATGTTTTTTTTTTTTTGGTAAATTGGGAGATGTTTTTGTTTTGGGTAAAATTGGGTATAATTGTAGTGATAGAGTAATGTTGATTTGATAAAAAAAAAATATTAATTTGATATATGAAGGAATTTGATGGTTGATGGTTATGATTTTTTTTTGGGTAAATTGTGAGATGTTTTTTTTTAGGTAAAATTGGGGATAATTGTAGTGGTAGAGTGATGTTGATTTGATAAAAAAATATATTAATTTGATATATAAATGAATTTGATGGTTGATAGTTAGGGTTTTTTTGGGATAAAATTGGGAAAGTTTTTGGGTAAGATTAGAGAATTTTGTATATATTAAAAATATGAATGAATTTAGAGACAGACAGACAAGAAGAGGCGAAGAGAAAGAAAAAAAATAAAATAAAAACCAAACAATTCGCAGCACCTGAAAAGAAAGAAAAGAAGGAAAAGAAATATATTTATATATATATGCCACGTAGACGTGGGAATCGAATTCTCACGTCTGTTATAATTGTAAGCAATTTGAGTATCTGAAAGAGAACTCCCCAAATGAGAAGGAGAAGAAGGAGGAGAGAAAGAGATTGGAGAGAGAGTGACAGGAGTAGAGAGTGAGAGAAAGAGATTTGGAGGGATAAATGAGATTTTTTGTTTTTTTTTATTAATTATTAATTTAATGTATTTTTTTGATAATATAAATTTTGGAGATATGTTTTTGTTAATATAATAGACGTGGAATATAATTATGTTTATTAGTCATGTGATTAAAAATAGATTAAGTTGGTTTGTTTTTTACTACCCAACTTGACATAGGATTTGAATGCTCTGAAAAATTCAATGCATTTTGTCTTGAATTTTGAAAACAACAAAATCCTATTCCAATTGGATTCATTTAGTATATTTTTAGTTTTATTAATAAGTATTAAGTTTTTAGTATGTGACATAAACAAAATAATAATGTACTAGATTCACAGTAGTGTTAATCGTTCGGTGTTGATTCCAAAATACACTATTATTTAGGGTGTGTTAACCAATATTATTTTTTAGAATTAATTTTAGGGTCGATTTTTTTTTTTTATTAACATGTGTTATGTTTTTTGTATTTTTTAGTTCTAATTTTAAATTAATTTCAGGATATATATTTTTGGGTTCATTAATATGTGTTAGGTTTTTAGTATGGGACACATCATAAATAATAATAAACTAGATTCACGGTACTAATCATTCGATATTGATTCCAAAGCATTAAAACAAAAATATAACATACAAAATTACATTATTTCAAAAAAAATAATAAAAATATAAAAATACATATTATACTGTCAGACAAATTTAATAAAAAATGCACCCCCAAACTTGGGTAAGATAATAACAAGTATTGAGACTTGATTAATAAGGCCGCATTACTGGCAAATAAAAGTCACACTCCTTGTATGTATTTTTATTTTTTGAAAATTAGTGTATGAGCTTTGCCCTGCCTTTTATCATCTCAAAAAAACATGCTCAACCTTAAAACCACCATTTTCCATGTCTTAAAAAAAACTCAATACAAACTCTCTTATAATATACTCACACACACTTACAAAACAACAACAACAACAACATTCCACAATATACTCAATTCGAACAAGAAAATCACAGTTTTAATCCGAAACGGAAGGCTCAAAACCGCTCGATCACTGTTCGATGAAATGCCTGATAAAAACACCGTCACGTGGAACTCGATTCTCACGGGTTATGTTAGGAGAAGGGAGATGAATAATGCCCGGAAGCTGTTTGATGAAATTCCGAAGAAAGATGTTGTGTCGTGGAACCTCATGGTTTCTGGGTACGTCTCATGTGGGATGATCGAAGAGGGACGGGGAGTGTTTGATCAAATGCCTCAGAGGTGAAAATATTCAAAATAGTATGTTTATATGTTTTTACTTTGTATCATTGTTAAATTTAACTTGGGTTTTTGTTAATTTTTATAAACGATTATATATGACATGTTTGTTTGCAGTGTAATACAAAAGGGTGTAATTTTTTAGTTTAAATAGAATTATACTTCATTTAGAACAAATTAGAAATTCTATAAACAAACATGGAATAAGGTGGGTCGTACAGAGGACAAATTATATATGTGCAAGTCTCGTGTGGGATGCTCGAAGAGGGACGCAAAGTGTTCGATCAAATGCCTTATAGATCAAAATAGTAATTTATTTATTTATTTACTTTATTATTTATTACTACTTCCGTTCCGAAACAAGTGTCCTGCTTCCCATTTTGATACGTCTTAAATTAGTCCCAAAATAAGTGTCAACTTTCATTTTTTAAGTAAATTTTCTCTTTTTATTTTTTGAAATATCTATTTGTGATAGGGAAATCATACCAAATTTACAATATTTAATCTCATATTATAAGTAAGATATAGTTTTTGTTCGAAAATTTTGACTTTTAATACTTTTTTGTTGAATTTGAAGTGAAATTGGTTCAAATCCTTAAATATCACGGTTTTCGAAGCAGAACACTTATTTCGGGACGGAGGGAATATATCATTGAATAATATGTTTATATGTATTTTATAATATATTTGTTTATTAATTAAAACTTTGATATGAGAAATGTAGCCAACTGACAAAATCCGATTTGCCTCACGAGTAGGATTTTGTCAGTTATTGTGTATATGAAAAGCCTCAGAGGTGAAAACAGTATTTTATAAGTATTTTATAATATCTCTGTGCATTGATAAAATTCCTTAAAGATTAAAAATTATGAAATGGCGAAATGCTGTAAGCCACACGAAGGATCATATTTCACCAGATTAAATAGAATAAGGTTACTAATCGGGAGAAACAGGGATAATATGTATCATTGTGTTAACCAGAAAAGCTTAAATGCTGAGCTTTTCTAAACAGGATATAAGCTTTTAGGTGCCAGTTTTTTGTTTCAGTAAGCTTTTAGGTGCCCTTTTGGTTTTGTCTTTTTATAAAACGGACTTATTGGTTGAACAGCTTAGAGGTTGAGCTTTTCTCGCCTTTTGTGCCCAAAAAGATTGAAGTTTTATTCTGGGTTTGGTTGGTTCAGATTTTAGTTTGTTTTGCTGAACTGCATTTGATTGACCAGCTTAAATGCTGAGCTTCCTTGGTTTGTTGCCCTGAAGAAGGTTACCAAATTTGGGGAAACAAGTATCTTCGAGTATTATATACTTGTGAAGTAGTATGTTTATATGTATTTACTATATATCATTGCATATTTGATAGAAATCTAGAAATTATAAGAATAATGTAATGAGTTAATGATCATATTCATCTGATTAAATAGAAGAAAGTTACCGATTCAGGGGAAACAAGCATCTTCAAATATGATTGTTAGTTTCATAGAAGATTATATATGTCATGTTTGTTTGCAAGTGTAATACTACGAAGGGGTATAATTTGTAATATAAATAGAATTATACTTCAGTTAGGACAAATTACTAATTCTATAAACAAACATGGAATAAGGTGGGTCATACAGTACAATAATGAAATGAAAATCCTGCATGCCACACAAAGGACCATATTTCATCTGATTAAATAGAATAAAGTTACCAAATCGGGGGAAACAAGCATAATTTATATCATTGTATTAACTAGAAAGACTTAAAAGCTGACCTTTTATAGCTTTGTGCCGTAAAAAGATAGAAGCTTTGAGGTGCTGATTTTTGGTTTCAGATTTGCAGCTAGCCCTTTTGTTTTTTTTCTTCTTCTTAGAAGGCATACTAATTGGTTGTTAAGCTTATTGAGCTTTCTAGCCTTTTGTTCGAAGAAAATAGCCGCTCTATGCTGGGTTTATTTGCTTCAGTTTTAAGATTGTTTTTGCTTAAGCTGGACTGCATTTGATGACCAGCTTAAAAGCTAAGCTTCTTTGGTTTTTTTCTCTGAAGAAGGTTACCAAATTTGGGGAAACAAGTACCTTCAAATATAATTGTGTATATTGATAGAAGGTTAAATAAATTATTAAAGTCGATGGGTTAATATAATAGTTTTTTTTTGAATTAAAATTCTACATTGCCAGAACTAGGTAACATTACCAAGTTCGCAAAGTCAACAATGAAAAAGGTAAACTGTGAAAAAAGCTGCATAAATCTTTAACTCATTACTGCTCATTAAAAAACCACAGTACAGTATAGAATAATCTAAATGGCAGACTTCTCTGGCAACTAATTCGTTACTACAAATTTGGAAAAAAGTCTCACTTTCATTTTGTCAAGAAGTTACAGAACAAACATTAATGGCTCAAAGTAAAGAAACACCTCTTTCTTGCTCATATTCAAGCAAAAGCTCTAGCATGAAAATTTGATCAGGAGGCAAAACTAAGCAGCTAGCCTTTTTTTCTGAAAGTCTAATAAACGAGAAGCCAGGAGTTCTTAATCTATGCCTAGACACAAGCACCTTTGTGTATAAGTTTTTTTTTTAATTCAAGCGCACCAATTTTAATGCATCATACCGATTCGACAAAGGTAGAATAGAATGCCTGGTCGAATATCATGCTCTCACCAAAGAAAGCCGCATACATTTGTTACCATCTGATTCACACACCTAATGTCAAAAACCTTAGTAATATGTTATGTAAGAAGCACACTCCTAGAGAGACAACCAGGCTTCTGAAACTGAATGTTTCAATATAATAGTTTACTAGTTAACCTTTTAAAATTATGTCTTGTTACCTGATATTTGATGCATCTGTTTTTAGGGATGTCGTGTCATGGAATACAATGATCACAGGGTACGCACGGGGCGGGAAGATGGAGAAAGCATTGGCGGTGTTTAACGAGATGCCAGAGAAGAATATAGTATCGTGGAACGCGGTGGTTTCGGGTTTTCTTGGGAATGGGGATGTGAAAAACGCAGTTGAGTATTTTGAGAAAATGCCAGAAAGGGACGGGGCTTCTCTCTCCGGGCTCATATCGGGTTTGATAAAGAATGGAGAGTTAGATAGAGCGGCGGAGGTATTAATTGAGATTGGGGATAAGGGTAGTAAAGAGGATTTGGTTAAAGCTTATAACACTCTGATTGCCGGGTATGGTCAAAAGGGGAGAGTCGACGACGCTAAGCGTCTTTTTGATAATATTTCTTTGTTGGAGTTGAAAAGGAATCTCGTTGCATGGAATTCGATGATAATGTGCTATGTGAAAGCGGGTGATATTATTTCTGCAAGGGAACTTTTTGAGCAGATGACGTTGAGAGATACAATTACGTGGAACACCATAATAACTGGATATGTTAACGTTTTGGATATGAAAGAAGCGTTTGAATTGTTTGAAAAAACGCCAAACCCTGATATCTTTTCGTGGAATTCAATTATCTCAGGATTTTCCGAGACGGGTGACTTGGAAATGGCTTGTGATATTTTTAAGAGGATGCGCTATAAAAACTTAGTTTCATGGAATTCGATGATATCAGGGTATGAGAAAAATAAAGACTGCGAAGGAGCATTTAGGCTTTTTATGGAGATGCAAGCCGAGGGTGTAAAACCAGATAGGCACACGTTATCATCGCTTCTTAGCGTTTGTGCAGAATCATCTGATCTTCAACTTGGTATGCAAATTCATCAACATGTAGTAAAATTGGTTATTCCTGATATTCCATTGAATAACTCGTTGATTACTATGTACGCTCGATGTGGCGAAATTTTAGAGGCAAAAGCGATTTTTGATGATATGAAGTATAAGGAAGGTGTAATCTCTTGGAACGCAATGATCGGAGGCTACGCCTCTCACGGTCACGCTGAAGAAGCTCTTGAGCTTTTCCAGGTGATGAAAAGGGTTAAAGTCCAACCCAATTTTATTACGTTTATATCTGTTTTAAACGCATGTGCCAATGCTGGTTTGGTAAATGAAGGGAAGTTGCATTTTAGGTCGATGATAGATATATATGGTATTGAGCCAAGAGTGGAACATTATGCCTCTCTCGTGGATATTATTGCTCGAAATGGGGATGTTGAAGAAGCAATGGCTGTGATTAATAGTATGAAAATTCAGCCCGATAAAGCTGTCTGGGGTGCCTTATTAGGTGCGTGTAGAGTTCATAATAACGTGGAGTTGGCACGAGTTGCAGCTGAGGCACTGACGAAGCTTGAGCCAGAAAGCTCGTCTCCGTATGTGTTGTTGTATAATATGTATGCTGATCTTGAACGGTGGGACGAAGCAGCTGAAGTGAGGATGATAATGGATAATAATAAAATAAAAAAGCAACCTGGTTGGGTTATAGTTGGCTAGATTCATTGACTGTGACGCATCAACTTTAAGTTATAATAACTAGAAAGCCGGGATGCAATTGCTTAAGTGAAATTAGGAGAAAGTTGAATATTGCACTTTACCGTTGGTAGTGCCACGTGGAGACAACGCCAGACCTGTGTCAAATACATCCCAAAATGACCAGATTATCCATAAATATGCGTTCACCTTTATTCAGGTAAGAGTGTTTATTGGTAGGTTTTTTTTTTTTGTAATCGTGTTTATTGGTAGTTGTTAACTTTAACATTTTGGAGCTAAAAATATTAACGTCCCCCCCACCCAATTTTTTTTTGTATAAATAAATGAAAATCTAATTGTGTTTATCTTTTTAACATGATTACTGGAATTTATCGATCATGCAGAAAAGTCCAACAACTTCTTTTTTAGGATTTTTGTCAGTGTTTTACTGTTATTTCTCCATTAATTCCAGATTCTAGGTGTTCCTACTCTTAAGTTCTTTAAATCTGGAGTTTCTTTCTAAGATTTGGTTTTTATATCTTATTATTGTGTTCCTTAAATTTTTTGTGAGTTTGAAACACAAAGAACAATGAATTCAAGTTTATGAAATGCATTCTTCTGTCTTTGATAGGGGCGACTGGGTCAAGAGTTGATAAAAAATCCAGCTACAGGGAAAGAAGACTCGCAAGTTCAGGAAATTGTGGTGGAAGCAGTTAGAAGGTCGTCATTACTTAGTTGGAAAACTGACAAAGTGGTGTAAAACGCACATAAATTTCAGCTCTACCCCAATGAAACCTCTAAGAGGACTCTTTCAGTTCTGTGATTTTTCAGTTGTTTGATACGGGCACTCCATCATATTCATTTTGTTCTTATGGGCCGGATTTGGGGGTTACTTTGGATTTTAAAAGCTCAAATATGTTTGTTATTGTTAAAGAAAAGATTTGGAGGGTTCCGGATTTGAACTCATACCTTTGTTTCAGTGATTTTATAGCAGTTACCTATCCATGCTCTCTACCCTTTATTTTCTTTGCATTAATTTTCCGTCTCCGCTTCTGTTAAGCTACAGAATAGCTATTTATCATTTTACTATTTCTATGTACTAAATGTGTAAACTCTGATAGTTATTTCTGTTAACTTTCTATCATAGTGTACTTAATTGTAAGTCGTTTTATAGTTGAGGGTAGTAAGTGTAGAAGTATGTTATTGCCAGCTATAATACAGTGATTGGCCTATAACTAAGAATACGTTGTAACTATTTTACGGTTTAATCAAGATATTTTGGTTCATTCTCTCTCTCTACTTTTGCGATAATCTCAGGTGAAATCACCATTGTTAACATGGTATCAGAGCTTATAAAGCTCTTTTCCCCTACGATATCTACTATTATTGGTTAGATTACTCTGCATTTCTTCTTGTTCTTTTCAGTTTGAGATTTTTCTGCAATTTTTCTGGAATAAATTGAGAAATTTGAGTTTTTCTCGCGAAGCTTATTGTTCTTTGATTATCTGATAAATTGGAAATATTTGAGACTTTTATCGTTGTTTCTGAGAAATTATCTTGCTTATATCCGATTATTAAGTGAAAATGAGGTCGTATGTACCTGCAGTAAATGGGTCTTCACCTAGGGTTAATAGGGCTAATTCATCTGATTTATTGAATGGTCATTATTCCCTAAGTTCTAATAAAAACACCAATACTAGTCTGGTTAATCCTATTTTAACCGGTGGAAATTATAATTCCTGAAAAATATCCATGGAAAATGCCCTTGGTGCAAAATCAAAAATAGGTTTTGTTAATGGGAGATTATCATGTGCAGAAGAGGATAATGCTCTATATGACATGTGGAATACTTGTAATCTAGTGGTACAATCCTGGATTTTAAATTCAGTTAGTCCTGAGATTGCTCAATCTATTTTATATGTTGAAACTGCCGCTGAAATGTGAAGGATTTTGAGCCAAAGATTTTCTCAATCCAGTGAACCTAGGGTTTTTGAGGTACAACAAGAACTGAATGATCTAGTGCAAGGATCATCTTCACTAACTGCTTATTTTACACAACTAGAGATTTTGTGGAGTGAATTAGCAGTACTAAACCATATGCCAAGGTGTAATTGTGGGGGACTTAGTAGTTGCTCTTGTAAAATAATCGAGTTATTTTGTGAAAGAGAACAGAAATGGAACAAAATGAAGTTTCTAATGGAATTAAATGATAATTTTGAGAGGGTAAGAAGTCATGTTTTGATGATGAAGCCAACTCCTAGTGTGAATAATGTTTTTAACCTGGTGACTCAAGAGGACAAACAAATGAGTATTAAGCCTAATAGCTCAAATTCACATGAGAATATAGCATTTCTGTCTTCTACCTAGAAAGGGGGTTTTAAAGGCAAATCAACTCTGCATTGTTCTTTCTGTAATATGACTGGACATACAAAGGAAAAATGCTATAAATTGCATGGGTATCCTCTTGCCTAGAAGAAGAAAACTTTTGGTTCTGGTTCTATTTCCAGTTCCTCTTCTTATGAAAATAATGCGAACCATGGAAATGGTAATCTAAGTATATTGGGGGCTAGAAGTAGTTATGCTCATCAAGTGAGTGCTCAGGGTATTGGTTCTAACATGGCCAATGGTGCTAAAGAGAATGATATGGGGTTTACTCCACTACAACTGCAACAACTTTGCTCTTATATGAAAAATATTAACAAGGAGAATTCTAACATCAATACTGAAAATAGCTCTTTCATGCTATCTCTTCTCTCTAACATGGCCTATGCTCATGTCTCAGGTATTACTCTTACTTGTTTTTCTAATAAAGCAACAAACCCGAATAGTAGCTCTCCTTGGATATTAGATACTGGAGCAACAGAACATATGGTCAATTCTATTAATTTTTTTTGTGAATAAACCACAAGAAGTAAACTCTACAGTTTATCTACCCAATGGACAAACTGCAAATGTGACACATATAGGGAAAGTGGTACTAGCATGTGGGATTATTCTTGAGAAAGTGTTATGTATACCCTCGTTTGGCTTCAATTTGGTTTCTGCTAGTAAATTGGCTAAAACAAACAATTGCTGTTTGGTGTTTATGCCAAACATGTGCTTAATTCAGGACCTAACACATTGGAAAGTGATTGGGAAAGCTGATCAAATTAGAGGGTTGTATTACTTGCAAGGAGCTGTCAAACTAGAGAAGTTATGTTCATATGTTCAAACACATTCTTCTGAGGTTGTTTGGCACCAGAGATTAGGTCACCCATCTTTTTGTTGCATGAAACTACTTAAGAAAGTTTCTATTCCTAGTTTGTTTCTAGATAATAAAGAAGCTTGTGATGCTTGCCATCTAGCAAAGCAGAAAAGGTTACATTTCTCTAATAGTAGTATTCATAGCATTCAATCTTTTGACATGCTTCATTGTGATTTGTGGGGTCCTTATCATGTAAACACAATGGACGGTTTTCGTCATTTCCTGACAATTGTTGATGATTACACAAGATGTACATGGGTTTTCTTATTGAAAATTAAAGGAGAGGCTAGTTCTTCACTGATTGGTTTTTGTGCTTATGTTAAGACACAACATGGTAAAAATGTTAAAGTGATTAGGACAGATAATGGTAAAGAATTCTTATTGCTATATTTTTATATGAAAGAAGGTATTATCCATCAAACTACTTGTGTAGAGACAGCACAACAAAATGGTGTTGTGGAACGTAAACACCAACATCTTCTTAATGTGGCTAGGGCATTGAGATTTCAATCTAATCTCCTATTAAAATTCTGGGGACACTGTATCCTAACTACAGTATATCTAATAAATAGATTACCTTCTATACAACTTGACACCAAAACACCTTATGGAAAGTTGTTTGGTTGTGTACCTAGTTATGAGCATTTGAGAATTGTTGGGTCTTTATGTTATGCATCATCTCTCTCTAGAGGAAGAACTAAATTTGATGCCAAATCAAAGAAATGTATCATGATAGGGTATCCTTTTGCTACTAAAGGATACAAGCTCTATGATTTAGCTACTCACACTGTGTTTTTTTCTAGGGATGTGCAATTTTATGAGCACATCTTCCCTTTCAAAAATGAGATTTCTATTCATCAAAGTTCTTCCAATGTACCTATTTTTTGTTTCGATAGTGGGGCAACCACTTCTTCTTCTATTTCTACTCCTGGTAATGGTGACAGTATTTCTTCCCCTATAGTGTCTGACACTATTTCTTTCCCTATAGTCCCTGACACTTCACCTATTTCTATTCAATCAACTGTTGTTGTACCTATAAGAAAATCTGATAGGCACTCAAAACACCCTCACATCTTAATCAATATCATTGTTACATGGCTGAAACACCAAGTTATTCTGTCACCTATCCTATCTCCAATTATGTGTCTTACTCAAAATTGTCTCCTACCTATAGAGTTTTTTGTTATAGTGTGAGTATACTCAAAGAACCCTTTAGTTATAATCAAGCAATGGGGGATGTAAATTGGGAAAATGCTATAAATGCAGAGATCCAAGCTTTGCAAGCAAATAATACTTGGGTTCTTACTTCTCTCCCTTCTGGTAAGCACACAGTGGGATGCAAATGGGTATATAAGCTCAAATATAAATCTGATGGTTATTTAGAGAGATATAAAGCCATGCTTATTGCCAAAGGCTATACACAACAAGAAGGCTTAGATTTTGAAGCTACTTTCTCCCTTGTGGCAAAAATGACAACTGTTAGAGTGATTTTGGCATTAGCAGGTGCTAAGGGCTTGTTTCTAAACCAATTAGATGTCAACAATGCTTTTCTCCATGGTGAATTAAAAGAGGAAGTATTTATGACACCACCTCCTGGTCTTCTTGACCCTACTGATACCAGAGTTTGTCTTCTTAAAAAGTCATTATATGGCTTGAAACAAGCTAGTAGACAGTGGTTTTCTAAATTGTCTACTTGCTTGCTAAATTTTGGTTTTACCCAAAGTTTCTCTGATAATTTTCTTTTTATCCTTAAAACTGAGAAAGCTTTTGTGGTGTTACTTGTCTACGTGGATGACATAATTTTAGTTGGGGATAATACAACATGTAAAGGGCTTCTTACATAGTAATTTTCACATCAATGATCTAGGGGTACTAAGCTATTTTTTAGGCCTGGAGGTAGCAAAATCTGAGAAATGTATTCTTATATGTCAAAGGAAATATGCTCTTAGTCTTATAGAAGAAGCAGGTTTGCTAGCTTGCAAAACCAGTGAAATCTCCTATGGATATTACTCTCAAACTTACTTCTCATGCACCTGACAAATTAAGTGATCCTACAAGCTATAGAAGATTGATTGGAAGGTTAATATATCTTACTATAACCAGACCAGACATCTCTTATGTAGTGAATTCTCTTAACCAGTTTCTCTCTTCTCCTTGTAAAATTCATTATGATGCTGCTTTTAGAGTGCTGAAATACCTTAAAGGAAATCCAGGTGAAGGTTTACTCTTCTCAGTAAATTCCTCTATTCAACTTAAAGGATATTCTAATGTAGACTGGGCATCATGTATAACACAAGAAAATCAGTTACAGGATATTAAAAAATTAATTTTGAAATGTTCAAATTTACATGTACATGTTCAAATTTTCAATTATACTGCATATAAGTTCATAAGATAGCAATTCACATCCGTTTAATTCTATTAAATTTACAAAATCACAAATTCGTTATTAATAACATAAACATTTCAATTTTGAAACCGGAAATCCCTTCCTGATATCGATAAACTTAAAACGCAAGATCCTATCATAATCCTAATGAATAACAAATATTGGCATATTGCATTTTATTAAAACACCACTAATTGCATATAAAATAAACTTCTTATATTCATAAAAAAGTATGGTCTCGATTTGGGCTAGTTATAAAGAATATTAACAATGTATTGTTTATTACATGTTTTTTAGCCTCCATACTTTAAAAGAATTGGAAAAAATCCAAAAAAAACCGAGAAAATCGGTTATGTTCGGGTCATACTCCAAGAAGACAAAAAACCTGCCAAAACTGAACCGAAATTTTAACTCGGTTTTGGCAATGACTGAACATAACCGAAACCGAGCCTAGCCCTATGCATAATTAGGGGTGAAAATGAGGCGAATTCTCGTGAAAGTTTCCGTATTTGTTTCGTTAAGAGCTCGGCTCAATTACATTTATTACGAAACGAAATATAATATACATTTCATCTAGTAAATGAGATGATAATAATCATAGCCCTTTTGGATTCGTAGAATTTCGTTGTCCTTTGAAACTCATATAGTATAAAAAACGGTTCATGAGAAAAGAAAGAAAATTTTCATATCATTCACGATACAAAAATGAAACAAAATGTTTTGTTTCGCCACGAAAACGAAACGATAATGGAGCAGCTCAAAACTAAATGAAACGAAAATAAAATAGATCATTTTCGTGTCATTTCGGCTCACACCCGCTTACTATTTGGCAAGAATCCACCTTCCATCGAAAACCGAACGGTTTTTATTAAATTATTATTTCTATTATTCAGGCCCAAACCGGAAACTAAAACATCTCTTTGTGTAAATGTAAAAAATACTATTGGTTGTAATAGTATATCGAGTTCATATAATTTTTTATTTCTGTATATGTGTCTTTAAATTTTACTCTTTAACCCATACATAGATAGGAATATACATATACATAGTGGTGGAATTTTTTACCATATTGTACCAACCAACCGCTCATACTGCACGTACCG
Source organism: Primula veris (assembly GCA_963682055.1). Classification (NCBI taxonomy): domain Eukaryota; kingdom Viridiplantae; phylum Streptophyta; class Magnoliopsida; order Ericales; family Primulaceae; genus Primula; species Primula veris. The sequence goes on along the minus strand of OY821745.1, from coordinate 13,474,698 downwards.
TACCATTTGTACCGCATTTACCGCACTGTGGTACGGTAATACCGTATCGTTCTTTTTTACGGTACGGTAGTGGTGTGTATTTTAAAAAAACCATGGTATTACCATTTTCTATCGATGTACCATTCAATTAATAATCAATTTTATTTACATTTTAATACTTGTTTACATATGTTTCATACATGTATAAACTCATATAGGAAATAAATAATCAAACAACTAATGAGGCAGACTCAATCTTTGAACCGGTTGTTATTTGGTTTGAAAATTCAGTTGAGGTTTCAAAAGTGGTACTCATTACTAAGTATTTACCATTGTTAACACAATTTAATTGTTGCTACATAACGTCACTAATAGCTCAATAATATAATAAGTATTGACTACATAAATCTAAAATGAACACGAGATATAACATAATTCGGCATTTCAACACTTCTGGGCTGAACCCTACTCCACGGAAAGATCAGTACCTTTTTATATATACGAAAGTGGGAATTTACAAAGTACAATATTCGGTACTAAACAATTTGGTTTTCTTTTCGGATGATCCTTAAGTGCAATTGAAGTGCACTATTTATACACACATAGCAGGCATATCATCTAATACAATTGTGAGACATGTCACTTGGGTGTGTCATGATCTAATTTGATAGGCCCATGTGTAATGTTGTGGGCATTACACCAAGTAATGGTGATGACTCTAACACTCCCCCTTAATGACCATAATTTAGTTTCACTTTCAATTTCCAAGTCTCCCCCTGATGATCAGAACTCAAAGTGATAATTTCAAAACTTCTTTCAGACTTCTCATCCCAATAATGTATACTAATTTCTTAAACGTTGTTGCAGGAAGAGGCTTAATTAATAAGTCGGCCAAATTATCTGTTGATCGTATTTGGCGAACGTCTGTTTCACTATTCTTTTGGAGATCGTGGGTATAGAAGAATTTTGGAGAAATATGCTTAGTTCGATCCCCTTTAATATACCCTCCTCGAATCTGCGTAATACATGCTGTATTATCTTCATATAGTAATGTTGGCTGAATTTTTGTCGAAGTCAAGCCTGACTGTTCTTGTACATAGTGTATCATTGATCTTAGCAAAACACATTCTCGACTTGCTTCATGAATTGCAAGTATTTTCGAATGATTCGAAGAAGTTGCAGTTAATTTCTGTTTTATAGAACGCCAAGAGATTGCAGTACCAGCATATGTAAAAACATATCCGGTTTGTAATTTAGCATTATGTGGATCTGACAGATAGCCAGCGTTTGCATATCCAACTATTTTTCCATTTCCATTGTTCGAGTAAAATAATTCTAAATCGACGGTTCCTCGTAAATATCGCAATATATGTTTAACACCATTCCAATGCCTTCAAGTTGGTGCTGAACTATATCTTGCAAGTAGATTGACAGAGAATGCAATGTCTGGTCTAGTGCAATTTACAAGGTATATAAGGGCACCAATTGCACTTAAGTATGGCACTTCAGGGCCTAGTAAATCATCATCCTTGCCTTTTGGACGAAAAAGATCTTTCTTGATATCGAGTGAGCGAACAACCATAGGTGAATTTAGCGGGGGTACTTTGTCCATATAAAATTGGCGAAGTACCTTTTCAGTGTAGTTAGACTGATGAACAAATATACCATTAGATGTATGCTCGATTTGTAAACCGAGACAATACTTTATTTTCCCAAGATCTTTCATCTCAAATTCCACTTCGAGGTAATTAGTAGCCTTTGAAATCTCTTTAGGAGTCCCAATTATATTTATATCATCCACATAAACTGCAATAATAGCAAACCCATAATTCGCTTTCTTGATAAAAATGTATGGACATATCAGACTATGTACATAACTCTCTTTTAAGAGATAATCACTGAGCCGATTGTAGCACATGCGTCCTGACTGTTTTAAGCCATATAACGATCTTTGAAGCTTAATCGAGTGTAAACTCCTATCTTTTGCTTCATGTAATTTAAAACCTTCAGGAATTTTCATATAGATGTCACTATCTAACGACCCATATAAATATGCAGTGACCACGTCCATTAGACGCATTTCTAGCCGTTCAACGACTGCCAAACTGATCAAGAATCGAAAAGTACTCCCATCCATTACTGGAGAGTATGTTTATTCGTATTCAATCCCATGTCTTAGGGAGAAACCTTGAGAAACAAGTCGTGCTTTATATGTTACGACTTCGTTGTGTTCGTTATGTTTTTGTACAAATATTCATTTGTACCCTACGGGATTGACATCTTCTGGTGTCAGGACTACTGGTCCAAATACTTCCCGTTTTGCTAAAGAGTTTAATTCGACTTTAATAGCATTTTTCCATTTTGGCCAATCACTTCTACATCGACATTCTTCGACGGAAGTTGGTTCATGATCCTTATTATCAATAATTTCTAGAGCCATAGCAGATGTAAATTTTTCATCGACAACCACATTACTACTATCCCATTCCTTCTCATAAAATATTGAGATCTCATTATTGTTTTCAGGTACCTATATCTCTTCAGGAGATATAACCTCTTCACGAGGAATTTGTCGTGGGGGTTGGGACGAAGTTGCTTGTGGAGCCTCTTCAGGGGCATTTTTATTCGACTCTTTACTCCCTTCCGGGGTTCTTTGTAATTTCTCTTCGGGAGAATTACTTAGAAAAGTTTCCTATGCTGGAGGATTACTTGGTCTCAGTTCTTTCCTTTTTCGGAGCAATTTATCTTTTGCACCCACGGGTCTTCCACGCTTCTGGCATAGTTTGGGTTCATTCATTATTGGTTCCCTTATAGGAACATCAATACGTGCCATAGTGTTAGATGTAGGTACATATGACTTTAATACTTTATGTGTATCAGTAAATGCATCGGGTAAATTATTAGCAATGCTTTGCAAGTGAATGATTTTCTGAACTTCTAATTCACTTTGTCTGGTACGAGGGTCCAGATGAGACAATGATGGTACATTCCATTCAAATTCATGTTCTGCTATGTGTTTAGAGTTTACTTCCCCTAATGGTGGGAAAATAGTCTCATCAAACTGACAATCTGTGAAACGAGCCTTAAACGAATCACTGGTTAACGGTTCAAGATATCTAATAATAGATGGTGAATCAAAAGCAACATAGATACATAGGCGTCATTGTGGACCCATTTTAATACGTTATGGTGGTGATATTGGAACGTATACTGCACACCCAAAAATACGTAAATGAGATATATTTGGTTGGTGACCAGATACTAGCTGTAGTGGGGAATAAACATGATTGGCAGATGGGCGAATACGAATTAAGGATGCAGCATGTAGAACAGCATGCCCCCACGCTGACTCTGCTAATTGAGACTTCATGAGTAATGGTCTGGATATCAATTGTATGCGTTTAATGAAAGATTCTGCTAGGGACAGGATGTTCAACATCTATCCCTACAACAATGCAATAGTCGTCAAATGCTTGAGAAGTAAATTCACCAGCATTATCAAGACGTATTGACTTACTTGGATATTTGGGGAACAGAGCTCTTAAACGAATGATTTGAGCTAAAAGCCTAGAAAATGTAACGTTTCTCGTTAATAGTAAGCAGACATGAGACCATTTAGATGATGCATCTATTAAGACCATAAAATAACGAAATTGACCACGTGATGGATGAATTGGTCCACAAATATTTCATTGAATGTGTTGCAAAAAACTTGGTGATTCAACACCGATTTTTAGAGGAGATGGTTTCGTAATCAATTTACCTTTTGAACAAGAAACACATGTATACTTTCTAGGCAATGGAATCTTCATGTTCCTTAATGAATGACCATTTGAACCTTCTACTATTCGGTTCATCATAGTTGAACCTGGATGACCGAGACGATTATGCCAAAGGACAAAAGTTCTAGAATCAGAATGAACATTTTGAACTTTGGTGCACTTCTGGTGCTGTTCCCTAATGCACTTCAGGTGCTGCGCTTTAGTGGTGCACTTCAATTGCTGTGCTTTAGTGCACTTCAGGTGCACTATAGAGTATGATTCAATACACTTTATTATTGTGTAATATAACCCTGAAAAATAAGTACTTAGTCTTTCAAGTACAAGCTTCTGGCTTGTAACCAAACTTGTTATATCGAGATAATCTTTATCTCACTTATTTCTAGTTTCAATATGATATCCATTACTGCGAATATCTTTGAAACTCGACAAATTTTTATTTGACTTGGGAGAGTATAATGCACATTCAATGCGGATCTTTGTACCCTTAGGTAGTATCACATATGCTCTTCCGGAGCCTTCTATGATGTCTGTTGGTCCGCTAATCGTATTAACGTTGGCAATAAGAGGTTCTATGAACTCAAAAAACTTTTTAACTCAGAATATGCTATGAGTTGTTACACTGTCCACCAAACATAAGTCCTGATCATACGTACTGCTAGATTGGAAATTCATGGTTTCAATATTATGTATTGTTCACTACTTCAGATAGACATAATCTCTTAAGATTACTAAACGTTAACTACTTCTAGTAGTTATAATTCTTCTGGAATTATCTTTAAAGTTCTTCGGAAACTATAAATTTCGTAGCTCTTCGGGAGTAATTTAATACTAATTCTTCAGGAATTAATTATGCATTAATCTGCAGGATTAATCAATATTTATACTTCATCATAAATTTATCAATCTTCAGGATTGTTTGCATTAATTCTTCAGGAATTAATCAAGTGTCATTCTTCAGGAATGATTAATATTAATTCTTCAGGAATTAAGCAACTATCATTCTTCAGGAATGATTAGTATTAATTCTTCAAGAATTAACCAAATATCATTCCTGAGTCTTCAGGAATGATTAGTAGCTACTAAATAAATTAATTCATATTTATACTTCGGGATGAATATGTCAATCTTGAGAATTGATATTTCGGAATTTGAAAAATATAATTAAATTGTAAAAATGGTATTATACACTTTTACAAAATATTAGTGTAAAATTATATACTGGTCCAACATAACAAAACCAATACTTAAATAGAGACTCGTGCTGATAACGTGTTATATAACGGCACTAATAGCACAATAATATAATAAGTATTGACTACGTAAATATAAAATGAAGACGAGATATAACGTGGTTCGACGTTTCAACACTTCTGTGTTGAACCCTACTCCATGAAAAGATCAGTACATTTTTATATATACGAAAGTGAGAATTTACAAAGTACAATATTTGGTACTAAACAATTTGTTTTTCTTTTCGGATGATCCTTAAGTGCAATTGAAGTGCACTATTTATACACACATAGCATGCATATCATCTAATACAATTGTGACACATGTCACTTGGGCGGGCCTAATTTGATAGGTCCATGTGTAATGTTATGGGCATTACACCAAGTAATGGTGATGACTCATAACAATAGTAATGTTTTTTTAAACATTTGTTAACAGTTTTGGTTGTATATGCCAGTGAAAGATTGTTGAAATATTTTAATATATTAGTCAGTTGCAGTTCGCTATACCGAACCTGAAATATATTAATTTTTTTATAACACATGTTGGTAATGTAGCATAGCCTATCATTACCGTACCATGTTTACGGTATAACTTGTGTGCTATGGTGTAAGTGTGGTACTGTGATGGTACGAAATTTATGACACATGTATGCTGGGAGTTTTATTTTCATTATCCATATTACTCACCACTATAACAGACCGTGACAGCATTTTTTTTTAATTCATAAATAAACATGTGGATGGAAAAAATGAACGTAGAACCCGGACTTTCCAACCTCACGTCCTAAGTGGCTATTAGGTCCTATTAAATTGAATTAGGAGTGTATTTATTATTAGCTCCCGTTGAATTGAATTAAAAAAAATAAAAAATGCTGCCACGTAGTCCGTTATACTGGTGAGTAATATGGGTAACCAAAAAACAACTCCCCCTCTTCCACCCTAGGTGTATATATATATATATATATATATAGAGAGAGAGAGAGAGAGAGAGAAAGATGGTTGGAAAGAGGGGAAGGTTGAAGAGTGCGATAATAGATGTATGTGGAAGAGAGCTTGGTCAAATCCACACCAAAGCCTTCTCTAATCGCTTTGTCGCCTCCCAGGTTAATTTAATTCAATATTTATTTTATATATAAATATATCATATATCCATGTGTCTTTTCATTTTTATGGTTTTTGTTCCATATTTGTATTTATTTCTGAATTTATTCACTTCATTCATTTATCTTTGTTAAATGTAAGGGTTTTTATCACTGTTAAGTTTTCTACTACTGAATTATTATGTTTAATCGCTGTCTATAATGTGTGCTGTTTACGTTTCTCCGTTTTGTTGTTCGGATGTTTCTTATTGTGTTGCAATTATAAGTGCCTTGTTGCTAAATTCTACCTAATCTGGTTGAAAAATGGATTAATAAGTGTCGGGGAGTGATGATTCCGCAAAATTACCAAGCAAGAGAACGAGAATTATCATGGCAATGGAGAAAAACTATTCATTACCAGAAACTACCGGAAAAAAAGTTGCGTTAAAATGATTCTTGATACCGGAAAGAACTTGCTTTAAAATGATTCTTGGCATACAAAAGTGTTATGTTTGATTTAATTTTTTAATGGTTGGCCACTCAATTGCTACATTTTGTCAAATATTGAGGTAGTAATCTGAATATGAGCAAGTTGCGGTGCTAAACCACACACATCTGAAAGGATGGTCAACCAGAGCTCAGTGATCCCATATATATATATATATATATATATATATGCATGTATGCATATATATATACACAACTGACACATTAGTTGATGGTTTTTATTCTGTATATATAAAGACTGTTCTTTTATTCCGATACAATGAATTGGATGATTATGTTGTCATTATGTCGCTTCATACTCAAGATTGCCACTTCAATTGGCTCATTTTAGTCTGTATGTGTGTGGAGTGGTGTATTTGTGATTGTAGACAGGTTTGATATTTGTATAGCAAGTTATCGCTTCATATTTCACGTGAAAGTATTTTATAAGTTTTTTCTTTCAGTCTGCATATCTTCTTATACAAGTATTTACTCAATTGATAATTTTTGTGTCTGTTTAAAATTGCTGAAATTGTTTATCCAATGGATTTGATACTTAAAGGTTAAGTTTTCCCTTTCCTATTTTTCGTAGAAACTATATATCTTTATCTTTTGTTCATTCAGATAGCGTCCAAATTTTACAAAATAGAATGTTTCTTTTCTTTGTCAGATACAGTATTAAAGATAATGTGAATAAAACTCAAAATAGAGAATGGTTATGGCGAGATGTATTTGCTTGCTACCTGTGACACTTGCACAGGAAAATTTCTCTATCACAATCGGTAAAGATTGCAAGTTTAGAAATTTGCTTGCTAATATTATTTGTGTCCTTCTGTAGTATGCATCTTATTTTAGGCTAGCTATGATTTTCCCAGTAGGTTGGTTTATACATCATTCATCAGCATAAGTAAAGAGTTAGTCTAAGTTTTACAGAAGCTTTTTTTTTCAGGATCTTGTGCTTCGCCTTGATGTCTACAAAAGACTTGAGAGACACAAAGGTTGTGTTAACACCGTTAGTTTCAGTGGAGATGGTGATCTCCTCGTGTCAGGCTCAGATGATAGGAGGATTATAGTTTGGGATTGGCAAAGTGGTGGTGTTAAGCTATGTTTTCATTCTGGTCATTTGAATAACATTTTTCAAGCCAGGATTATGCCTTACACAGAAGATCGAAGCATTGTTACCTGTGCCGCTGATGGACAGGTATTGGAATTGAGAGCTGATATCTTTGTCATTTCATCATTATTGCTGGTTAGGTTACAGAGCCGGTTTTAGAGTTCTAGAGGCTCCAGGCCTTTCTCAATTGTGACCTTCCTATGTTTTTTTCATTGTTAATTAGTTTAACAAAAGATAACTTATTGTGTATAAAAAAAATTAAAAAAGCCACAAAGAAAAATTGAGAATATGTCGTCTAATAAATTATCATTATTATTATTATATGTTTTATATATCTTTATTTTACTTCGAGGTAGGTTAATTGGCTCTACTATCCTATTTTCCAAATTTCTTAGTTATAATGCATTTATTTTTAATAATAGGTGCGACATGCTCAAATTGTAGAAAATGGCCCACCGGATACTAAGTTACTCGGAAGGCATCGAGGCCGAGCTCATAAATTGGGTATAGAACCTGCAAGCCCGCATATTTTTTATACCTGCGGCGAGGACGGGTTAGTTCAACATGTAAGTTTTTTCATCTCATTTCTCTCTCTTAGTTCTTATTCTTTCTCTTCTTTGTTTGGAAAACCAAGGTATTATGTTTATTCTATCTTAGAAATTGTTGAATCATGTATCTTTTTGGTGCTTGTTTATGTGTTTTCATAATTAATTTTACCTTATGCTCGAAGGTTCTTCCAGCTATTTGACATTGCTGTACTTTATTACAGTTTGATCTAAGGACTTCTGTGGGCACGCCCCTCTTTACTTGCCAGTCTCTACCTCATCGAGGTCCCACTCGTTTTGTCCGTCTAAACACAATTACGATAGATCCAAGGAGCCCTCATCTATTTGCAGTCGGAGGGTCTGATGAATATGCTCGACTATACGATATACGTAAATATAGGTCAAACGGATCGACTGATTATGGTATCCCCGTTGACAACTTTTGTCCTTCACATTTGATTGGTGAAGAGGTTGTGTCTATTACAGGATTAGCATTTTCGGATGAGAGCGAGCTACTTGTCTCTTACAGTGAGGAGTTTATTTATTTATTTAAAAAGGAAATGGGCCTCGGCTCAGATTTAACTCAAGGATCTGTAGCGATGGGAAGTGATAAAGAAGAAGATAAACAAACAACGTCTTCTTTTGAAATGGACGATGATGATGATGATCTTATTGACGAAACCCAAGATTTATTATCTCAAGCAACTAAGGTGAGTGAAATCGAAAAGGATGAACAAACAACAGAACCTTCTTTTCCTGATTTTGAAAATGAACCCCAAGTCTTTAAGGGTCACATTAATTGTGAAACCGTGAAGGGTGTTAATTTTTTCGGCCCAAAATGCGAGTATATAGTTAGCGGATCTGATTGTGGGCGCATATTTATCTGGAATAAGAAAAGTGGGGAGTTGATCCGTGTTATGCAAGCAGATAAGCATATAGTAAATTGCATCGAGTCTCACCCTTATAGCACTGTGCTTGCAAGTAGCGGAATCGAAAATAACATAAAGATTTGGACTCCAAAAGCTTGTGATGGAGCAACTTTGCCAACCAATGTTGAAAAGGTATGTTTATTAGCATATGCACAGTACTATACTATGGGTTGTTTCACTTTTTGTGTGTTCCTATATGTTTGGGCAAGACCATGATAACTTACTTAATAAGGATGTCTGCTCATCCTGATTCGGTGGCTTTGGAATGAACCAAGTTGGAGGGCCCATTGTGAATTTTGCTTGGATTTTCGATTCAAGCATAAGTTGTGATTTTCCTTTGAAGCATATTAATAGACTTCTTTTGGATTTGAGTAGTGGCTTATTTTTGGTTTCTGGTTTCATTGACTCAGTGACATGTCAATTCAATCCTATAGGTTTTTTTTATTCCACACAAAATTTATGATATCTTACGTAAGCGCCTTCATAATTCCGAATCGCCAACATTTACTTTCTGCCCATCTTCTTCTTGTTCATAAAAGAAATGTTTCTTCAGTGTCGCTTGGGCGACTTAATTGTGCCTTCCTTAAGCAGCCAGTGATTATAGGAAATGTGTTATATAGGTAGACCCAAAACTCATTTGGTTTAAGATTTGTTTTTTGCGTAGAAAATGGGTCTAGACGCTTCATTTTCCGAGGTTGTTTGGTTGATTTCTTGTTTGTTTTTCCAAAGATAATTTTTAAGGGAATGCATACATATCGAGAATACTATAAATTTTCCGACTTGACAAGTTCATCTGAATAAAGTTGCAAAAATTTCTCCTTTTAAACAGCATCTTTTTGGAACTCAAAAAAGGTACAAGTTTTCTTTCTCTCGCTTCCTTCTTTTTCTCGAGGTTTTGCTTTGAGTGAATAATTTACCAGTAATAGTTATTATGATACAACTTTAAACTTGTTGGTTTTAGTCCCTTGGTAGCCCTATCTTTTACCTACCAAGTATCATAAATTTGACATTATTATTTAACAAGAGGCATTGCTTAAGTTTCTACCTACAATCTGGCTGTGGAGGATGATCTAATATCTCTGCTGTTGTATTTTTCTTGTAAAGGTATTGATGCCTCACCGGGTCCGATTCTTTCCCTATATCGACATTGTTGATGATTACGAGTACGATGATGACGATACTAATAATGATAATGAAGAAGACAGTAATGGGGAAGAAGAAGATAGTTATGGAAGTTCCGGTGATAGCGATGAGGATGACAATGAGGGAAATGATAGATCGATGGATTCCAGTGACCATGATGACGATGAATGTGCAGAATCTTCTGATGGTCTTGTTAATGACGATATCCAAGAGAATAATGACGGGGAAGGTTCAGATGGCGGGGATGATGATGTTAATAATAGATGACACATTATAGTGGTCATTTAGTGGGAAGAAATTTAGTTAAAGGGTAGCGTACTTCTATATTATTTTTGCTATATAACTTAATTTACTTTATTTCTTAAAACAAAGAAGTTTGCCATTTTAATTTCTTTTAGAGCGGTGTTGTAGATATTTCGTGTTATAATCAACAAGTGATGGTTTTACAATTTCTGCTACAAGCAGAGGGTCAATTCGAGGGATTGGATGAAAATATTAAACTTTACCGATGGAAGGGAACTTGCAGAGCTTATGTTGGCTTTTAATGGCAACTATAGTGATAGCTTTTCCTATGAAGGTGATGAGTCTAGCGGTGATGAAGACCGTGAAATTTAACTATTATTCATCAGCCTCTGTTTAGAAGATACCTCTGTTAACTGTTAATAGAATCGGGGAGTAGTATACTTAACTTCCTAAGTGGATTTTTGTGGTTTATAATGTTTTCTTTTTTATACCGTCTTTACTTTCTTTATAATATATATTTCATATAACCGTTTCCCGAGCCCATTTTACATTAATTTTCCATGAGCTTCTGAACAAGTCGATAGTTTTCCACTTGTAAGATCAATTCATAGTTTCCGTTCGGAAACACTTTTTCCTCAAGTAGTCAGTCTCATAGAGACTGCTTGAATAATAGCTACACTTGTAAATAACATTTGGATGTTCAAACACTACGATTTTATAAAAGCATTATCACTTGTCAGAATCATGTCTTTAAACTTTAAAGTAAAAAAAAAAATGTTAAAGAATATTTATTGAAAAAATGATATATTTAAATGTAAAAGAATATTCGGAAAATCAAAAATTTCAAATATAAACGCGCTAAACCACTTAACGGTAATAATAACTGTCACTCTAATCAATACAAAATCTAATACACCCACTTTCTCTCTCTCTCTCTCTATATATATATATAAATACATATATGTGTGTATAGATATGTATATCAATTTCCATAATTACTAAAACCCATTAATACTAAATGGCCTCAATTCTCATTTTTAGCTATTCTTACAAACCCAAACCTTCCCAAAATTCACCAAAAGCCAACCTATCAAAAACAAACAATGCCCATGAGCTTAAATCTCTTCGAAATAGCCGAAAACCCACAAAAAATGATAAACTTAAAGATTTCCAACAAAGCTTGTCGATAAAAGAACTTAATAATTGTATAAATTCTGGGTCTATTGAAAATGCACTCCAAGTGTTTGATAAAATGAGTAAAAGAGACTCTTTTATTTATAATATTGTCATAAGGGCATTAACTTATAATGGGTACTTTGAAAAAGCCGTCGAATTTTATTACCAAATGTTGTTTGAGGGTGTTCGTCCTGATAATTTCACATACCCTTTTGTGATAAAGGCGTGTGTTGGGTCGTTTTCTTTATTAGAGGCTCAAAAAGTTCACTCAAGGTTGATTAAAGTTGGGCTTGATTTGGACCTTTATGTTGGCAATTCGCTAATTTCTATGTATGCGAAGCTTGGTTTTATCAACCTTGCTGAGCGGGTTTTTGAATGTTTGTCGGTTAGGGATTTGGTTAGTTGGAATTCGATGATTAGTGGCTTTGTTTCGGTTGGGGATGGTTTAAATGCATTGAAGTTTCTCAAGAAAATGATAATGTTTGGACTAATACCTGATCGGTTTACTGTAATTTCCGGTGTCGGGGCTTGTTCCCTCGAGCGTACATTACGGAATGGAAAAGAAATCCATGGGGTAGTAATTAGAAACGAAATAAAACCGGACATTATGTTGCAAACTTCCCTCGTTGATATGTATGGAAAATGTGGTTGTGTGGATTATGCAGAGATATTGTTTGAACAGACTTTAGAGAAAAACATCGTAATTTGGAACTCTATGATTGGTGGGTATGTGATAAATGGGAAATTCATAAAGGCCTTTACTTGTTTTAAAAAGTTACAAGGGGATGAACACTTGGTTCCTGATGTGATCACAGCCGTTAATTTGCTCCCAGCTTGTCGACAAATCGAGGATCTTTTACTGGGGAAGTCAATCCACGGAGTTGCCATTAGAAAACAACTTCTCCCTCATTTAGTACTTGAAACTGCTCTCGTCGACATGTATGGAAAATATGGTGACCTAAAACTTGCAAACTCCGTTTTCAAAAACATGAGGGAGACAAACTTGGTATCCTGGAACGCCATTGTCGCTGCTTATGTTCATAATGGGAAATATAGAGAAGCATTGTTACTATTTGAAAATTTATTGAATGAGCCTTATAATCCCGATTCAACAACAATAGCTACTATTTTATCAGCCTATGCCGAAGTAGCTTTGCTTAGAGAAGGAAAGCAAATACATAGTTATATCATAAAACTAAATCTCAGTTCAGTTACTATAATTTCGAATTCTGTTGTGAATATCTATGCAAAATGTGGGGATCTAAAGACTGCACGAAAGATTTTTGATAGGATTTTGTTTAAGGATATTGTCACATGGAATACAATGATTATGGGTTATGCTATACATGGGTTTGGCCCGGATTCAGTTAAATTGTTTTCTCAAATGACTGACTGTGGAATTGAACCAAACGCGGGTACATTTGCTGCGTTGCTTTTAACTTGTAGCAACTCTGGTATGGTGAATAAAGCATGGGAATACTTCAATTCAATGAAAAAGACTTACGGAATTGACCCTGGAATCGAGCACTATGGTTGTATTGTAGATATCATCGGCCGTTCCTCTAACCTTGAGTTAACTAAAAATTTTATTGACAACATGCCCTTAAAACCTACACCTAGAATCTGGGGGTCTCTTTTAACTGCTAGCAGGCAAAAGAGAAATATAGAAATAGCTGAGCTGGCAAGCAAGCATATATTATCATTCGGACATGATAACACAGGTTGCTACGTATTGCTTTCAAATATGTATGCTGAAGCTGGCAGATGGGAAGATGTAGAAAGAATAAAAAATCGTATGAATTATGAAGGATTAAATAGAACTGATGGTTATAGCACCGTTGAGAACAAAGGTAAAATTCACAAGTTTGTAAATCTCGAAAAATTACATAGTATGTCTGAGCTGATTTACAATGTTCTTGACATTGTTTCAAGGAATATTGGGGATGATGTGTTTATGAACAGTTTATCGAAGTTCAAGCCATTAGAATTGATAAGAAAAAGATCAGCTTCACCAGAGTGCCACAGTGTAAGATTAGCTATTTGTTTCGGCTTAATTTCCAAGTCAATTGGAAAACCTATTCTTGTACGGAAAAACATAAGATTATGTGAAGCTTGTCATGGGGCGGTGAAGAAGATTTCAGAGATTACGAAAAGAGAGATAATCGTAGGAGATCCAAAGATGTACCATCACTTCAGTAATGGACGATGTTCTTGTGGCGAGTACTGGTGATGATTTTGTTTCATTCTTTTGTTCTTTTATAATTGTAATCATGTCAAATGGATTTAGATTTAGTCTTTTAGATATACAACAGTGACCAAGGCAAATGATATAAACAATATATCACTGAAACTTATACTTTGTTAATTGTATCTGACATGCTATTGAATCTAAAGCATTGGATTGTATAGGATATTCCAGTTTTTCTTCCTGTTGACTTATCAAATGGCAGTCCATAAAATAAATAAATAAAAACTGGAAGAAACAACAAAAGATAGGATGATTTTTTAGTTTTCTAATTTAGGCTGCTGTAAGCTTCATTTGGATCCATGTTAATGCCCTTGTCATAACTGCAACTCCTATGGAGTGGATTTGTCCAGATATACTATAAATGAATTGTTTCATTGTATCATAATTAGTTTTCACCTTATTCGGAAAGAGAAGTCGTGATGATACTTTTCTCTATCCATATGATATCAATATTAAAATCACAATTACAAATGATATTCGTCCACAAATTAGTTAAAATTCCGAGTGTCATTTGTCCGGAATCGTGACGTGGTAAGAGGATTTACAAAGTCTTTGATACTATAAACTGTCGTAATTTTATTTTTTTTAAATGAAAACTGTCGTAATTTGCTCCAATGACAATTGAACATTTATTTATTTTGGGTTAGAACTTAGAACCACAGTTAAGAGTCATAATCTAAATAAAAAATGACATGTTAAATGAGGACACACAGTGTCACTATTTCAGAAAGACTTTTCCTCCCTTGCTTTTTCCCCTCTTTATCTTTTCTCTGCCTCTTTTTCCCTTTTGATCTTCAAAATGTATGTGTGAGTGTGCGGGTGTGCACAACTTGGTGAAGGAGGCTCTTGCATTACGGGTCTGTGTAGAGATTGAAGTACGTATCCTTGCTTCCAGTCCTACAGAGGCTAATCCAGCTTCTAATCGTGATCCTTTTTCTCGGTATCTAGTTGTTTATGTTCTTTTGTATTTTGGTATGTGCTTGTGTGTGCATGTGAATCACAATGTGGTCCTAAAAAGCAAGGACCTAAAAATGGCAAGGATGATGAATTACGCATGGAAGATGTTTTTTATTAGGTAAAAAGGCAACAACAACAACAAAAAAAAACCTATTTGTTAGTTTTCATATAATCCCATTTTCCAGCCTGTATCAATTTCAGGTTCTCAAGATTACACATTTTGACTTTCATTTACACCAAGTGGTTTTATTAGATTTGTTTTGTGTGCCCAATGCCATTTAAACAATCTGTATATAAAATCCGTTTTCCCTAGTGTGTAATATCATTGAAATATAACCATTTTGTCTCTTGCTAAAATTCTAATTTTAATCAGCCTGCATCATTGTTAGCGTTTCTATTTATCATTCTTTGTCCTGATAAACATCCACTTGGCATACCCATACGAGGGGACAAGAACAAAAATGACCATACAATGCCATATGTTGATGATCACAATGCTCTCTTTAGTTGAAAATACAATGCTTTCACCTTCTATATCATCGCTGTTTTTGCCTTTTTCTTCTCAAGTTACAAGCTTAAAAGGTATCACCAAACAATCCTACTTCTCCCTGATCACCAAACATATCCCTAGAGAAGTTACAAAATGGGTGCTAAAAGAGAAACCCCTCCAAATAAGCCACATTTCACCCTCAAGAACCTCTTTGATCTTGATTCAAGCCACAACTCTACCACAACCACAATCCTTAAGAAATCATCGTCTTTTGCTCCTGAAAACGAAGAGATTCTTTCTGTGATCGCTTACTGCAACTCTTTATACACCTTCAAAGACCCTTTAGAATCACCTTCCGGCCAAGACCTCAAGCGCCTTAAACTCATCCAACTTTTATCCATCATAAAAACATCTAGAACACCGATCCAAACACAAATACTAAACCCTCTCTTCTCCATGCTATCAACCAATCTCTTTAGGCCTCTCCCACCTTGTACCACCTCATACATTGTCACTCTCCCAGATGACGAGGATCTAATCGCAATTCCAAGCCCCTTATGGCCTCATCTGCAAATAATTTATGATATCCTTCTCCGTTTGATCTCTAGCCATGAAGCTAAGTCGCTCAAACCTTATCTCAGCCCTTTGTTCCTCATTAGTCTCCTCAATCTCTTCCAATCCGACGACCCTAGAGAGAGAGATGCGGTGAAGAATGTGTACCACCGGATCTACTCCAAGTTCACTTTCCATCGTTCATTGATGAGGAAAGCTATGAATGATGTTCTTTTACAATACATATTTGAAAATGATCACAAACCCTGTGGGATCGGTGATTTACTAGAAATTTGGGGGACTATTATAAACGGATTCGCAGTTCCTCTTAAAGAAGAGCATAAAGTTGTTTTGATGAGGGTTTTAATACCTTTGCATAAGCCGAAAGCTATACACGCTTATTACAGACAGTTGGGTTATTGTGTATCGCAGTTTTTGCAAAAAGAACCTAGTTTGAGTGAGGTTGTTTTGAGGGGAATCTTGAGGTATTGGCCTGTGTCTAATTTTCAAAAGGAGATTACTTTTATGGGGGAGTTAGAGGAGTTGATGGACAATATTGACCCTGAAGAATATAGAAGCTTAGCTTTGCCTTTGTGTTCTCAAATCACCAAGTGCTTGAACAGTTGGAATTCACAGGTAATATAAATCATCCATGTCCATAAAAGCTTCAGTTGTTAAGGAGACGCACATTATTTTATTTATTATTATCAAGACTTCTTTTGACTTGGGGCGTATAATCGATACTTTAGGGATGGTTAGAGGCGCAATATGTTTATTAGATTTCATACTGCTCTTATTCAATTTTCGCTAAATGAACTTGGCAATGGTTAAAGGTGTAGATGAGCAAAGTCGTTTACTACCCGACATTTAAAACAAAGTCGACTGCGCAACTTCCATAAGACTTTTCTACAAACTTTACAACAAAATCTAGCCGTGACTCCGGTCTTTCACGAATTGGATATTTAAATATTTAATATTTTGGGCATCCATTAATTATTAAAGAAATTTAAACACTATATTGGGTTTCTTGTCTAAGCATGAACGTTATATTTTTCACTTGTTCAAGTTTGGACTAAGCAAAGAAAGGGATACTTCTCTTCCAGAGTGCTGTACTCTCAACTTCATAGCTATTAAGATTGATAAAGCCATAACTTTGGTCGGTCGCGTTAGACTTTTCAACAATAATATAATAGTAAATCAACTGTAAATAATGGACACTTCCTGATCTTTATTATTACTCGGATTATTATCCTTGTTCGGACTATTACACTTGCTCGGATTAGTATCTCTGTTTTACAATTGTGCTCGATTTGACTATTTAATCTCTCTTATTGGTCTTTCTCCCCTTTTATTCGGTGCTCGGCTTTATCTCTGCTCGGTTTATTTCTTGACGTGATATGCTTTGACTAGTTTCTCTCTTTTCTCAACTTCTCTCTATATTTTTTGGATAGATTTTCTGGTCCTTTTCTAGGAGGGGTAGTTGGCTATTTATAGGCAACTATGCTTTCTAAGATATTGACAAATGTCTTCATCTCAGGGGGTTTTTCAGACATGGGTCCCCAGTTGAGTGGGCTTGGGCTTTTGATAGTAATACCTTATTTTCCTATAAAAAAGCATGAGATGACTCATTTAAGCGTTGGATACCCATTTATAAAATGGGTTGATTATTACCCGAATAGAATATTCGGGTCTAATTTTTATGTTCTATCAAGTGCTCCCTGACTTCCTCGGCGTGCTTTCCATGTCGAGGGAGTCATGCTTGGTCTACCGAGGATATTACTTCGGTCTCGTCGTTCCCAATGCTTCGTTGAAAATCGTAATAGATTTATGACGGTTCCTTGGTGGGCCCATTTAATGTCTCCTATCCTAATATCTTTTTTCGAGGAAAACTCCTATAAAGGGGTGTGCCCCCTCCATAATTAGGCATTTTACTACTACTTTGCTCGTGACGTAATGGCTTCCTCTGGTTCTACTGGTGAGAGCTCCTTTAATTATATTTCTTATTTAGAAATGGAGATCAAGAAATCTCGTACCGCGAATAAGAAACTCGTGGTCAAGGTTTCAAATTACAAGAAAAGGTTGTCTGACATGGATTCTGATCATCATGTGACGATGGCCGATCGGGATTGGGCTTACGAGCATATAAAGAGGCTTGAGGCTAATCTGGCTAAGCAGAAGGCAGCAAAAAGGGCGTATAAGCTTGCCTTCAAGGAGCTGCATGCTCGGTCTAAACCGAGTTCGGATGAAGATGAAGAAGGCTCTTCCTCGAAATAATTAGTCTTTTGTGATTTCTGTTGTAATTTCTTTTGAATGGGGAGTCTTCTCCTCAGTTGTAATCGAAGTTTTTGAAATTAATAAAATATTTCCCTATCCTTGTTCTTGTCTGTTCATCTTCTTGATATCTTTTTGGATGACTTTAATTGGATTTGGAACTGTGGTTAATTTGCCGTAAATGCTCTTGGTAAGTTCAAGAGGTTGTATTTCTTCGAGATGACCTTTGATCAACTCCTTGTTTCTTCCTATAAAAGGGGACTGTCCCTGTATTCTTTGTGCAATTCATTCTTTATTAACGAACAAATGGCTTCTCCTCATGAAACTAATGGTGACAACCTTCCTGAATATGTTTCTCATCTTGAAGAGGAAGTTAAGAAGGTGCGTCATCTCGAGAAGAGGGTTGCCCGGCTGTCGGTGGAAGCTCCTCGGGCCGCCGAACTAGACGAGCGATTGGACGCCATGGAGAAGGAGCACCAGAGGTCTTTTCTCGACAGTATTCGCGCTCGTGCTCGGATCAAGGAGCTCGAGGCCTCCAGAGACAGGCAACTTGCTTCCAAGAGGGCTTACAAACTGGCCCTTAAGGAAGTGTATGCTCGGTCGAAGGGGAAACCAAATGACGAAGCGGGCCCTTCTACGAAATGATTTTATTGTTTTTATTGTATTTCCTTTTACTGCTTCTTCTGTAACGAAGTATCAATCAATCAATAAAGACTTCTTTTTCTTGTTTATATCTGAATTACTTTCCCAATGCAATTTATTTTGACTGCGCACGCTTGTGGCCTCATTAATGCTTTTTCTTGGGCCTTGCATTTGACCTTATCCATTGCACCTTCTTACTCTTTATATCTGGGGACCAGTGGGATTTCTTGAGCCTTGTGCATAAAATCTTATTCACCAGAGTTTTCTTGAGCTTTGCGCAAAAGATCTTTATCATTTATTTGAACTGCTGCCTTTCCCCAAAATGACGCGTGTTTCGATGCCATTATGACTTACCCCCTTTAAATATTGATAAGAATCCAAGCGTTTCTTGAACAAGAGTGGCTTTTAATTACTCACACTTTTTTAGAGCCCTTTGGGAATCCAAACGTTTTTTCTTGAACAGACACATCTTTTAATTGCCGTCGCTTCTTACTACCCATTGGCGAACGGTTGCGACTCTCAATACCAGCCCTCATCTAATTGATCTATAAATACTTGCTTACATCATGGTTATATCCACAACCCTCATCATATTATTTTCCCCCATATACAGATCCTCATCTTATAATTTGCATAAGATGTCTGGTCCTTTCTCCCAATCAGCATTAGCTTTGCAAGTGGAGGCTTTTGAAGCCTCCTATAGCCATGTACAAAGGCTGTTGAAGGATGCCGAGGAGGAATTGAAGGTGATGCGTTATCACCATACCGAGATGGTTCGGGAATTAACTTGGCTAAGATCCGAACTGGCTTTTTGCCGTCGTGCTCGTCAGGCTCTAGTCGAAGAGAATGAGATGCTAAGGGGGAACCCGACACTGAGGGACAGGGATGTCTCTGCCGGGCCCTCTCACCGATACCGATCGACTTCCCCCTAACCTTCCCCCTTCTTTTTTATTTTTCTCTTTTTTTCCCCATCTTTTCCCATCTCTTTCTTTTTCTTCTTTTTATTTCTCAGTTTCCCTCATTTCTTCCTCTTCCTCTTTTGTTTTGTTTTTTTATGCTCTGTTCTCTCTACTGTTTTTTCATTCTTTTCTTTTTCCCTTTCTTTTTGTTTTGTTTCTTTGACTTCCTTTTTATTTGTCTGTTTCCTTCATTTCTTTATCTTCTTCTTATCTATTTTTCTTTTTCTTCTGCGCCTCCTCTTTCTTTTTCTTCATCTTCTCTCCCATCACT
This sequence comes from Primula veris, assembly GCA_963682055.1. NCBI lineage: Eukaryota > Viridiplantae > Streptophyta > Magnoliopsida > Ericales > Primulaceae > Primula > Primula veris. The sequence continues at coordinate 13,454,600 of OY821745.1, read as the reverse complement.
CTTTTTCTTTTTCTTCTTTTTTGCACCACTATGATGTAACAATCAACCATGTGATCCTAAGGGTTTTGTTGTTATATCTAGGGTTTTTGTCATTTTTCTTTTTGACTCTTCTTTCTTATCACTTCCTCTTTATGTTCCTCCTCTTCGCTTCTTTCTTCCCTTTCTGTTTTCTTTTTATGCTTCTTTCCTTCGTTTCCTGCTGTTCGCCTGATTTGATGATGTTGTCGTTCTTCTTTGGCCACGTTGTCTACTCAGTTGGCTCCACAACTAACACACATTGTAATAGATTTTCTTTTGATGTAATCCTCGGATGTAATAGACCTCAATGTAATAGATTGTCTTTTGATGTAGTCCTCGGATGTAATAGACCTCAATGTAATAGATTGTCTTTTGATGTAATGAACAATGATGTATTCCATCTTTATTAATGAGAAGTATTTTTGCCCCTTTATTTTTGCACTTCTTTTCATATTGCACATGTGGTTTGTTGTTTGTCTGGAACCTAGATCTTTGAATATCTCGTCTTTATTTCTTTCTGTATTGTAGTATCAGATGTCAGTAGATGTCCCCATCACTGTCGAACATAGGTGCATGCTCCCTAATAGGTCAGGAAATATGCATGCTCCCAAGCATGTCAGGAAATGTGCAAGTTCCCAAGCAAGATCATAAAATATCATACTATCTTCGTTCTATAAGTACTTCTCTTTTCTTTAGCAGTTTATCATCTCTCATTTTTCTTTTATTGCTTATTTCTCCCTCAGCCCCTTATTTTCTTCCGTACTATAACAATTTCCCAGAATGTCTGGACCTGTGGTGAGATATCATGCTCAGATGAAGGGCTTGGACACTGAGGTATCTCAGGTCCGCCGTCGGATGGCAAGGCTTGAGAAAGAGTACGGCGTTTTGGCCTTGAGCTTGTTCGGCTCTCATCCCGAAGAGACGGTGAAGTGGACCGAGATTTCGGCACTGAGTCGCCAGCTCGATCACTTGTTGTTACAGAGAAATCATCTGGCCAACTCCTGGTATGATGCCGAGGAGATTTGGGACCATGCCCAAGATGAGTTTGATAACTCTCCTCAAGGCCTAGTTAGCATAATGGTAAAGAATGCTCGGCTCGTGGAACGCGTCAGGGTTCTTACCACGGAGAACAACGAGCTCTCCTCGGAGAATGACAATTTGGTCGCCATGAATGATTCCTACCAAGCTCGGTTGAGTTGTTCTGCTCGTTTTGCTTTCTCTCGGTCTGGCAGTTCGGTTTTTCCACCCATTGATCCTTAGATTGGGCTGGTTTTCTTATGTATTTCCCCTTTTGCAATTTGTGTTTTCTTTTCTGTATTTGATGAATCAGTTGTATCTTTTCGTATCTCGTGCCTGTCTTGTGAACCATTGTAACGCTTCGTACTTTGTGCCTTTTGATTCTCTATAAATGCTCCCTATTGCCTGTATCTCATTACCAATTCTTCCTCTCTCTCTTGTTTTATAATTTGTTTCTTCTAACTTGATTTTGTTTGAGATGGCTCCCATCACTAGGTCTGCCTCCAAAAAGAAAGCCCTTATGGAAGAGGAGCCTACTTTTTTGCTACCTCGTCCCCCTGGTTTTGGGGAGGAGGATTTGACTCCTCTTCAACTAAAAGAAATTGAGATGTCATGGCTGAAACATGATCTCATGTGTGCTCGGACTGAAGTGAGGAGGTTTAAACAATATTGGGACGAGGAGGGCACTGCTCGTTTCAAGGTCGAGCAAAAATGCGAGTCTCAGTCTTACGCCTTGAAACAGGCTGAGATGGCGATTTCTCGGTTGATTAGGGAAAAAGAGCGTCTGGAGGAACTTTTGGCGAAGAAGGATGTTGATATGGGGGATAGTTCGAAAAAGTAGGATGGGTGTATTTTCTTGTAAAAATTTTCTTTTTCTGTTGTATTGTTTGTGTTTTCCCCCTTTGTGGAAGAATAAAACTTGTCTTGCACTTGATTCTATCTATTCTATTTTATTTGATGTTTCTCAGTATACACCGAACAAGGGGCCCGGTTATCCCCCCGGAGAGCGTTGTTAGACTTGATGCTTCATGCCGTCAAGCTAGAAACGGTCTTCGTCCACCTTGTTCGGTGTGCCCTTTGGGTAAGAAATGGTAGGAGTCGAGGAACTTTATCGGGGGACATTCTCGGTGTGATAATATTGGTAGCGTATGTGGGAAGCTTTTCGTGGTATGATCCACTGGCCGTTTATTTAGGTGTAATGATGTGAACTGCCTTGGGTAGTGGGATATGCTCTGACGTGGCGAAATCTGGAGCGCTTATATGTTAAAAATAGCAGCGGTTGTTGACTTTTGTATGGTTGGAAAAAAGGTAAACCTCTGTCACACGAAAGGACGGTTATTATTTTATTCTTTTTGTGACTCCACTCCTTTTTACTGTGCCAAGTAATCCCTTTTGTTTTTATCACAAAATTCGCTGAAGAAAATATCTGTCTCTCTCTAAAGTAGATTCTTCCCGCCAAAAAGGAAAAGCGTTCGGCCGCTTGATCTAGGGTTTCGTGGTATCGTTGAAAGACTAGATGCTATTCTCGCTCGCTTGCTCATAATGATAACTGTAAGTGTTTTTTCGTTCTCCCCTCCCTCTTTTTTTTTTTTTTTTTGTGTTAGGGGTTGTATTTGATTTGTCGTTGTGGTCATAGATGTGGCGTTGGTATATGGTTCAGGTTATCTATATATGTCTGATGATTCTTATGTATCTGGTTAATGTGAGTGGGGGGTGGGAGCTCTCGTTATGGTAATTTTGTTTTGGTTTGGGTATTTGGTTAATATATTGATGGAATTTTGATGACGTTTGGATAGGAAATTCTGACCCAAAGTGTGGCCCAAGTTGGCACATTCGTGGAAAAGGATTTTAAGGAGCTTGCCGGAATACCCGCCGACATACACATTCGGCTTCCTATTTCTGACGAGGAGGTGTTGGGATTTGTTCCTGCCGGCGAGGTAGCTGTGCGTTCTTCGGCGTTCTTTACTGGGGGTCTTCGACTTCCTTTTACAAACTGGGTGGCTTCGTTCTTTGAGGCCGTCCAGATTGCTCCGGCCCAACTGGCTCTAAATGGTTACCGTACTCTGAATGGTATCCAAAGGTTATCGGAGTTGTCCGGAATACCGATTGAACTGAAGGACGTCTTCGGAGTCTATAGTTTGAGCTTTGAGCGTCGCAGCTCGTATTTGAAGACTCTGCGTGCCTTTTGCCGGCTCGTTATCGGTTTGCCAGATACCAACAAAGAGCGCAATCTTGGTGTCGTTATTGCTTCCGGTGAATGGGGTTGTGCGGGACACCAGATTCCTGGACCGGCTACCAATGCTCCCACTATGCCAGACCTCGGCGCTCCCAATGTAGAGGCTTTGTTAGCTCTTTGGAAATGGTGGGGGCCTGGACCGACGCCGGATCCTGTGAGTCGTACTGCTCCCATGTTGCTCGGGTACCCTATGGGGTCGGTGACCAAGGGGAATCCTGCACCCGAGATCCCCAAAGAGCCCGAGGAGGAATTCTTGAAAGTGGTCCGGGCTCGAAGTGCTGCTCGGCTTGGGAAAAAGCCCGTTCGTTCTAAGCGTCGTGCATCTGACCCTGTCGTTGGAACAACGAAGAGGGCTAGGGGAACCGATACATCGGTCACCGAGGAGGCTGATAACGTTGGCTCGGGCGAGGGGGTGTTGGCTGCTTCCCAAGGGGATACCACCGAGGATGCCTCTGCGCCGGGCGATGTATGTGCATATGTATTTTGATTTTCTTGTCTTTTGATTGTTGTCGTTTTGTTCTCCAGTGCTTTGCTTCATTAGTTATCTTGTTTCAGTTATTGACTTCTTCATTGGTTGCCCTTGCTCTTGCCCGGTCTATGGATATTATTGTGTTTCAGGGGTCGATTGATGACGTATTCGGGAATATGAATCTCTTGGTGAACATGGGCGAATATATAATGACGCTGCCTATTACCTCGCCTATGCCTACCGAGGACCCGATAGTCCTGCCTCTCTGCTCGCCCATCCGTACTGAGGAGGTGATCGAGTATAGGGCCCCTGAGACCGGTCCTTCGGAGAAGGATGTGAGGGAAGAAGTGGAGATGGAAGCCGGCGAAGAGACTGCCGTGGGTGTTGGAAGTGGTGGGGAGGATGAGGTTCCCGAGGGACCTGAAAAGGCGTTGGTGGACGGGGTCGCGATGACCCGTTACATTGGTCGGTGTAAGGGGAAATTGCTGGAGCAGCCCCAAGCTTTAAGGATGGGGTATACGGCTCTGAAGCCCCTTGTCTTCAAGGATGCCGAGGAAATTGCTGCTCGTCCGTTATTGTCGCTAATTGAGCAAGCCGGCAGTGATGCGCTCCGGGTAATGATGTTCTTTTTTGGGTCGTGATGTTCTTTTTTGGGTTGGTGTCTAATGTTGCATGTCTATTTTTGTTTTTGATGACAGGCTTTCTTGGGTTCCATTGTTCTGAGAGATCAGTGGAAGGCGCTCGAGGCTGAGAAAGAGGAGCTGATGGCCGAAAAGAAAGCCATAGTCGAGGAGAACGATCAGAAGATAAAGGATCTGCTTGCGGCTTTCGAGGCCGAGAAAGAGAAACTGGTCGCCGAGAATAAAACCCTGGGCGATAATTATGACAAGCTGTCTGTGGACTTTCTGCACGTGACCGAAGATGTCGATAAATTGATGGCTGAAAAAGAGAGCCTGGTCGTTAAGTATGACCAACTAGAAGAGGAGAACTTGCTGCTGGCGGAGGATGTGGAAGCCGAAAAGGCTAAGGTGGCCGCTCTGAAAACGGCACATGCGGAGGAGCAGACAAGGTTAGCAATGATGGCTAATTTCTCCGTCTATTGCGCTCATGTGCGGGCGCTCAATTTCGCGAATGTTCCTGTGTCGGATAGGGCGTGGTCGGAGTTGGTGTATCCCTGTCCGCATGGTGCACCGCCGAAACCCTTAGACTGGGCGAATCTTCGTGAAGAGGAACTTCCCCGGCTACCGGGGCAGACAATTTCGACAGCGCTCCGTCCTCATTTTACGTCGGCCACGTCCACTCCTCGTCATGATGCTACTGTTACTCCCCCACCCGCATCTCCTCAGGTGGAACCTTGACCATTTTTCTGACAGTATATATATATATATTTTTGTTGTTTTTGTGTAGTCTTTTGGTATTAGAATTGTGGGTCTCTTTTGTATCTAGAAACATATTCTTTTGGGGAAGTGATAATATAGGTGTTGTGTTTTCTTTCTGTTGGGCCTTCTCGGATTACTTTCTTTTGAGGGTCGTCATATTTTGAAGGATGTGAAAACAAAATATTGTCAGGTACCAAATAACCCCCTTGCTGTGGTGGTCTGGACCTCGCCTAGTCGTAGTGTAGGTGACGTTATAGATAATCTGGAAAGATCTAAGGCTGCCCTAACTGCTGAACTAAATTCTGCTCATCATAAAGTCGAGGATCTGAATATTCACATTGCAAACTTGTCTATTCGGTTACGTGACTTGGGAGAGAAATTCAGCAAAAAGACTGCCCATTATACGGCAAATAAGGGTAAAGCGAAGGAACTTCTCGGTGCCCTACGACGTTCTCGTGATGAAGCCCGAGGTCGTGTGACGAGCTTGAACTTGGTCCTAGGGGCCGTTTTCGAGGACGCGGACCTGTTGCTATCCTTTGCCAAAGCGTATTGGGCCCGAGTTCGCGCTTTAGAGGTGCTGGAGCATGTAAAAGGGATGAGTGGTGTTTCCCGGGCAGAGCGCATGGTTGATGCGACGGCCAGGGTAACCGAGACCACTGCTGCCTTGAACCGAGTCGATGCGGTTGTTCGTGAGCGCTTGGGGACGCAAATTGCTTCATTGCGAGATATTCATTTCGCCGATGTAGTAGAGACCTCGGCGTCTGTTGAGGGGTTATCGGATTAATAATCGAGTAGCTTGTTTTGTTGTTTTATTTGTAGCTTGTATGGAAATATTCGTTTTTTCTATTTTCGTCTTTTCGTTTCTTGCGGTTGTATATTCATCTCTTCTCGTTCTTCCCCATTTTTTTTTTTTTATAGGCACACGCTACTACGTCGCACCAGGTTGGTTCTCCATGCCTAGTTAGCCCGGGGTTAGGACCTACTGGGGCTGCCCGGGACGAGGTCTCCTCTGGTGCGGCTAGTGAGGTGCCTGCTAACTGGCCTTACATCGTTTTGATGGGCAAGAACGTCAAGTTGATCGACCAATGTGCTCGACTTCGGGCAAAGCTGAAAACTCAGGCGGCCTCTTTTCGAGAATACGTTCGCCGTGCCGAGCATGTTGTTGAGGTTCAGGAGCATCGTTTGGATCGATATTGGCGTGCAAAAGACAAATACTTCAGCAAATTAAAGTTGTTGGTAACCAAAGCCAACGTGTTGGTGAAGTATTTCCGTTTGTCCCGAACCAGATACGATGCTTCCGCGGCTATGATCGAAGCTCGCCGTAATCTCCCCTTCGACGATGATCGACGTAAAGCGGCCTCGGATGCTCACGAGCTCGTTAAAGAAGCCGAGTTCAACGCGCGGCTTCAGACGCTGACTTGCGTTGGAGCTCATACGACCAATTTTGATGCCCTCATTTCTGAGGAGCGTTTTGATGGTGATGAGTCTGATGGGGACACGACGACGGATGACGAAGAGATTGAGCTCGGTCAATTACCGTCGTGCTCCTCCTGTAGTAGCTCTTCTTAAATGAGTTTCTTTAGTGTCGATGATCTTTTTGTTGCCTCCGTAATGCGGGCGAGGACTATTTGTGTTATTTCTTTATTCCTGTTTTGTACCTTTCCATTGTCGTATTGCTATTTGATTGATTGGATCGATTTTTCCTTGCTGATTCATTTGTCATTTCGTTATTCCTGTTTTGTACCTTTCCATTGTCGTATTGCTATTTGATTGATTGGATCGATTTTTCCTTGCTGATTCATTTGTCATTTCGTTATTCCTGTTTTGGACCTTTCCATTGTCGTATTGCGATTTGATTGATTGGATCGATTTTTCCTTGCTGATTCATTTGCCATTTCGTTATTCCTGTTTTGGATATGCTTCTTGTTGATATTTCATTGTTTAGTTTGATTCTCCTTCATTGTGTTAGCCATTTTGTATTGTATCGCCGCCGTAACGTGGACCTGAATTATTTCTTGCATTGTACCTGCATATGAATTTCACAGTATTCCTAGGCGTTCCTTTGAAAACACGCCATTTAGGGAATTTCATAGTATTCCTAGGCACTTCGGCCATGTTGGGAATTACATAGTATTCCTAGGCGTTCCTTCTAAAACACGCCATTTACGGAATTTCATAGCATTCCTAGTCACTTCGGCCATGTTGGGAATTTCATAGTATTCCTAGGCGTTCCTTTGAAAACACGCCATTTACGGAATTTCATAACATTCCTAGGTACTTCGGCCATGTTGGGAATTCCATAGTATTCCTAGGCGTTCCTTTGAAAACACGTCATTTACGGAATTTCATAACATTCCTAGGCACTTCGGCCATGTTGGGAATTTCATAGTATTCCTAGGCGTTCCTTCGAAAACACGCCATTTACGGAATTTCATAGTATTCCTAGGCACTTCGGCCATGTTGGGAATTTCATAATATTCCTAGGCACTTCGGCCATGTTGGGAATTTCATAGTATTCCTAGACGTTCCTTCAAAAGCAGGCCATTTACGGAATTTCATAACATTCCTAGGCACTTCGGCCATGTTGGGAATTTCATAATATTCCTAGGCACTTCGGCCATGTTGGGAATTTCAAAGTATTCCTAGACGTTCCTTCGAAAACACGCCATTTACGGAATTTCATAACATTCCTAGGCACTTCGTCCATGTTGGGAATTTCATAGTATTCCTAGGCGTTTCTTTGAAAACACGCCATTTACGGAATTTCATAACATTCCTAGGCACTTCGGCCATGTTGGGAATTTCAAAGTATTCCTAGGCGTTCCTTTGAAAACACGCCATTTACAGAATTTCATAACATTCCTAGGCAGCATGATAATATATTTTATTCATTCAAAAATACGAAAGATAATGCCATTAAGTAGGAGGGGTAAGATGGTACCTGTACTCGGAAGATTGCCTATACGTAGTACTTCTTTAGGTTAGCCACATTCCAAGAATTCTTTTCCCCCCGGCTATTAGTGAACAGTACGCTTTTGATTTTGTAAGAGACTGGACTCGTTTGCTTGACGATTTCGTATGGGCCTTCCCAGGTAGGGCTTAGTTTGCCATGTATTTCGTTGCGGGTATAGACCGTCACTCGTCGCAGCACCAGTTCTCCTACCATGAATTCTTTGGATCCTCTTACTCTCTTGTCATAAGTTTGCTTCACGCTTTGTTGGTATTTGGCTAGGGTAAGGGCTGCTATCTCTCGTTTCTCGTCTATCATGTCTAGCTCTTCTCTCATTCTTTGTTCATTGTTTCCCTGCTCGACTAAAGTCGTTCGGAGCGTGGGTAGCCCGATTTCTGTCGGTATGATGGCCTCGACTCCGTATGCTAAGCTAAACGGGGTTTCCTTGGTGCCCGTCTTTGGTGTAGTTCGGCACGACCATAAAACGTTGAGTAGCCGCTCGGGCCACCTCCCCTTTACTTGTTCTAGGGTGGTCTTGATGCCGTCTAATATTGTTCGGTTTGACACTTCGGCTTGCCCGTTTCCCTGTGGGTATGTCGGCGTCGAATAGAATTTTCAGATACCTAGTTCCTCGTACTACAGCTGTAAATTGGCATCTTTGAACTGGGTTCCGTTGTCGGCGACAATAGCGTACGGTATACCGAACCTAGTGATGATGTACTCCCAAATGAATTGTTTGACGTTGCTGGCTTTGATTTCTCGGAGGGGTTTAGCTTCGACCCATTTGGTGAAATAATCCGTCGCGACGATCAGATATTCCACACTCCCAGGTGCCCTTGGGAGTTTACCGACTAAATCAATTGCCCATTGAGCAAACGGCCATGGTGCCGATACCGGGGTCATCATAGATGACGGGAGCCGCGGTATCTTGGCGAATCATTGGCACTTGTCGCAACGTTGGACGTATGCATCGACGTCTCGCTTGATGTAGGGCCACCAATATCCTTGGGTCACTGCCTTGTTTGCAAGGGATCGCCCTTTGATGTGTGCTCCGCAGGACCCTTCGTGGATTTCCTCCAAGACCGGCAGTTGTAGCTCGGTCGGGACGCACAGTAGATGGGGTCCCCGATAACTGGATTTGTATAGTTTATCGTCTTCGGATAGCCAGAAGCGAGGAGCTTTTCTTGTAATTTTCAGCGCTTTTATCTTGTCGGCCGGAAGCGTTCCATTTCGTAGATAACGAGTCATGTCCTCCATCCAACCGAGTTTGTACTGTATTGAGGTCACTCGGTCTACCCTTTTAATTATGCTCGGGGTTGGCAGTAGTTCCACTATGATCAACCGGGTGTCAGTCAATGTTAATGTCGAGGCTAGGGTGGCCAAGGCATCGGCATGTGCATTTTCGGTGCGATTGATTCTTATTAACTCGCACTGTTCGAAGGTTGCCATCAAGCTTTGGACTTTCTCTTGGTAGAGGATCATTCTGTCATCTTTGGCTTGGTACTCGCCGATGGCTTGATTGACGATGAGCATGGAGTCTGAGCTTGCAATTAAGTGGGAGCATCCGAGGAACCGGGCAATGAGCATGCCATTTATCATGGCCTCGTATTCTGCCTCATTGTTGGTAGCTCGGAAGCCCAGTTTTATGCTTTTTTCGATGATTGCTCCCTCTCTAGACTTTAGGACGATCCCTGCTCCGGATCCGTCCTTGGTGGCTGATCCGTCGACGTGTATCTGCCAGTGTGATTGTGGGGAGAGTGTCAAAGGCTCATCGTAGCCTTCGGTGAACTCCGCGACGAAATCGGCCAGGACTTGTCCATTTATGGCATGGCAGGGTACGAACTCGATATGAAATTGGGATAGTTCGACCCCCCAGGCGGCAACTCGACCGCTAATGTCCGTCCGTCGAAGTGACTCTTTGATATGAAATTTCGTGTATACCCGGACCTGATGAGCTATGAAATAGTGTGGCAACTTTCTGGTTGCGACGACCAATGCCAGACACAACTTTTCCAAGGGTAGATAACGTGTTTCGGCTTCGACCAGAGTCTTGCTGACGAAGTAGATCGGAAATTGTTCGCGACCTTCTTCTCTTAGGATAACTGCGCTCACAGCTGTAGTGGAAACTGCTAGGTAGCATGCCAGAACGTCTCCTTTGTTCGGCCTTACTAGCAGTGGCAGTGTCCTTAAGTACTCTTTGAGATTGTTGAATGAAGCTTCACACTCCGGGTCCCAGACGAATTTTCTATCCTTCTTGAGTGATTCAAAAAATGGCCGTCCCTTGTCTGCGGATCGGCTAATGAACCTGCTCAACGCGGCCATCATTCCCATGAGCTCTTGTACCTGTTTCTTATTCTTGGGCGCTGCAAGGTTCCGTAGAGCCGTTATTTGATCGGAATTAGCCTCTATTCCTCGTCGGCTAACCATATGCCCCAAGAATTTCCCTTTGCTGATGCCGAATGCGCACTTGCTTGCGTTGAGCTTTAGTTTGTGCTCGCCCAATGTTTGGAAGACGTCTTTAATGTCTTGGAGGTGGGATGTGGCCTTTTCGCTCTTGACGACCATGTCGTCAATGTATACCTCCATTGTTTTCCCTATATGATCTCGACATACCCTTGTTATCATCCTTTGGTATGTTACCCCCGCATTACGTAGACCGAACGGCATTACCGTATAGCAATAATTTCCCAAAGGCGATATAAACGAAGTCTTTTCTTGATATTCGCGGACGAGGGGAATTTGATGGTATCCTGAGTACGCGTCAAGGAAGGTCATCCGTTCTGCTCCCGCAGTTGCGTCCACCAGTTGATCAATCCTTGGAAGGGGAAAGTGGTCCCTCGGGCAGGCTTTGTTGAGATTGGTAAGTCTATACAGACTCTCTCCTTCCCGTTCTTCTTTGGGACGACGACCGGGTTGGACAACCATTTTGGATAGTAAACTTCCCTTATCGCTCCAGCCTCCAATAGCTTTTGTACTTCAGCGATTATAGCTGCTCTGTGCTGTACAGACACTTTCCTGCTCCTCTGTGCTATTGGCTTGTACTCGGCGTTTACACTTAGGTGATGGCATGCTGTATTGGGGTCTAGGCCCGGCATGTCTTTAGGACTCCAGGCGAATTTATCAATGTTGTTGAGAAGGAATGCTTTCAACTCCTCGGATTCCTGTTTTGGAAGGTTATCGCCGAGGAGGAAGTAGTGCTCCTCGTCCATATCAGGAATATACACCTTCCTAAGTGTCTCTCCTACTTGTTCTTCGACTACCCTTTCGGTTTTGGATATTTGGTTGATCAGCTTCTTTGTGCTGGTGGGTTGTTCCACAATGCTTCGTTGTTTTTGGAGAGTCGCGGTGATGTCTTCGCAGCGTCTTGAATCTTCTTGACATCCTCTGGCTGTCTCGATCTCTCCCCTATCATTTGGGTATTTGACCTTTTGGTGATAGGTCGAGGGTATGGCCTTCATGGCATGTAACCAAGGTCGGCCCAATATTGCGTTGTGGTCGGAGTGGTCGTTGACCACTAAGAACTCCACGGGAACCGACACGGACCCGGTTGTGACACTGAGGACGATCTTACCCAACGGTTTAGTCGTTTCGGAGATGAAACCGATCAGTGTGACATCGGTAGGCTGTAGATCTTGCAGCTTGAGTTCCATCTTGTCGAAGAGCTCCCTGTACATGATATCACAAGAGGCTCCTTGGTCGACAAGTACCCTGCTGACCGTGTCTAGGCCGATTTGAATACGGAGGTTAATGGCGTCTCCGTGGGGGTAAATCACCCCTTCTTCGTCAAGATCCGAGAAAGAAATGGGCGGATGTCGTCGTGGTGTGCATTGTCGTTTAGAGGTCGACGCCTGTGATGCCTTGGCTACTTGGCCAAAGTGGGCCAGCTGCCGTTGTCGCGATCGTTCCCCGCCTGGGCCCTTGGGTCATGACATATGAACGACGTTGATCGTTTTGCCTTTCCGGTTGTCGGACCCTTCGATGGCCAGTTGTTTGCCTTTATTCCCAGCTCCTTTGATGAACTTGGCTAGGTATCCTGCATCGCCCCACTGGTTCATTCTCCATCGCAGGTTACGGCAATGCTCAGTGAGATGGCCGTGATCCTCGTGATATGCGCAGAAGAGCTTGGAATCTCTCTGATTGGGGGGAGAGGTGATCGGTTGTGGTCGGGAATACCAACTTTCCCTGCATATATCCTTGAGGATATCTTCAGCAGATAGGTTGAAAGTGTATCGCAGCTCAACCGGTCCGAAAGTGTTTCGGTGTTCCCTCTCTTGGGGCCGACCTTGTTGAAACAACTTGGGTGGCATCGGGTAGGTGAGCTGGAGCGGTTTATGTTCATTGGTCGGTGTTGGGTATGCGATCTGGAGCGGCTTGGGCTCTAGTGCTCGTGGTCGCTCTACCCTACCATGGACCTCGGGATCTTTGCCCTTTCTGGTCGGTTGGAATGCTTCTCCCTGGTTATTCCTAACTCTTTTGTGACCCACCTGTGCCTCGCGGACCGACTCTCTTCTTGGTAGAGTTCGGTTAAGGAAACGCAGTTCGTCGTTTTTATCGGTGAGGTGGGTACAATAGGCTAGCAGGGAATCAGTGGTCGGGAAGTTTTTGCCTATGAACTTCCTTCTTGCCCAATAGCCATCAGGGATGGAGTTGATAAAGTTCTGGATGGCTATATTATTGGCATATCGTGGGATCTGGTTTGCTACATCGATAAAACGTATGCAGTAATCGTTGAGCCTTTCATTTGGCATCATCGTCATTTTAAGAAGGGTTTCGATGCTAACCTTCTTTTTTCGATGAGCGGCGTATCGGGTGGAGTACGCTCTTAGCAGTTCTGCCCAGTCTCTAATGGAGCCCCGTGGTAAGTTGTGATACCATGACGAAGCCTCTTGTCCCAAGCTGTTTTTGAAAAATTTGCACATCAGTGCATGGTCATCACTCCACAGTTCCATCTTCGTCTTGTAGTGCCTCAGATGGTCGATAAGGCAACTCTTTCCATCATAGAGCCTGAATTCGGGGATGACGAACCCCATAGGATTGCGGTACCGCGTGATCTGTTCGGTACATGGGGTTTCTTGGCATACGTTCTAAGCCTGTTGGAACGCGTCATCCGTGACTTGGTAGGGGGGAGGGTATCCTCCCTGATGTGGTGGTGGGACATATCCTTCCCCGATCCTGTATTCGGGATATCTACCGTCCTTCGTGTTTATGTGGACACGTTCCATATGAGTGTTCGGATGGACGATCGTTATTGGAACATTGCCCCCTTGGTGGGGCACTCTTGTATCAGGTCGCCGACCCGCTGCCTCCAGGGCGGCCCTGTAGGCAGAATCTTCCACTTCATGGCGTGTGTCTTTGTCGGGTTGGATAACTGGCAATACGATGTCGGCCGCTGTCATGGCCGTCATGCATGCCGCCAGCTGAGCTTGTAGCTGGGCGTAGTTCCTTTCATCGGCTAACGGAACAACGTGTTGCACTTCCACCGTGGGTGGTGTAATCATCCTCGGAGGATTAGTTGGTAGTCGGGGCAACTGTCCGAGTACATGATCCTCGGGCATGCCAAACTGATGAGCTTCGTTCATTTGTAAACGAGTACCGGAGTTGACCGAGGCTGTAGGCAAAGGGACTCTTGAGCTCGGCCCTGCCTGGGACCCGGGTAAGCGTCTTCGTGCACGCCTTAATACGGGCACGTCTTGTTCGTCATCCGAGGACGAAGGGTGTTCGTCGACAATCCCTTCAATGAAATGTTGGGGTGGTTCGATCGGTTGTTCTTGGTTGACGCAGGAGGTTGTTGGTTGGTTTCCGGATTGGATAGCTTCATATCTGTCGCGGATGGCGAGTAGATCGTCGAGGTCTTGTTGGCTAATTTGCGCGTTTTGGTTATTGGTTTCTACTATCTCGGGATGGGTTTCCTCTACATTGGTCACCATTGTCACTCGTCTGGCAGAGTATTGGTATTCGAATTCTAAACTAGTTGGGAACTAGATGATTCCCGGAGACGGCGCCATTTGATAAAGTCATAACTTTGGTCGGTCGCGTTAGGCTTTTCAACAATAATATAATAGTAAATCAACTGTAAATAATGGACACTTCCTGATCTTTATTATTGCTCGGATTATTATCCTTGTTCGGACTATTACACTTACTCGGATTAGTATCTCTGTTTTACAATTGTGCTCGATTTGACTATTTAATCTCTCTTCTTGGTCTTTCCCCCCTTTTATTCGGTGCTCGGCTTTATCTCTGCTCGGTTTATTTCTTGACGTGATATGCTTTGACTAGTTTCTCTCTTTTCTCAACTTCTCTCTATATTTTTTGGATAGATTTTCTGGTCCTTTTCTAGGAGGGGTAGTTGGCTATTTATAGGCAACTATGCTTTGTAAGATGTTGACAAATGTTTTCATCTCAGGGGGTTTTTCAGACATGGGTTCCCAGTTGAGTGGGCTTGGGCTTTTGATAGTAATACCTTATTTTCCTATAAAAAGCATGAGATGACCCATTTAAGCGTTGGATACCCATTTATAAAGTGGGTTGATTATTACCCGAATAGAATATTCGGGTCTAATTTTTATGTTCTATCAAAGATCATGAGTTACTTATTCTTTCATGTGGTCTAGTATAGTCTAATGTGCAAAGTGGTTCAAATACTTTTTATTGGTCATGTAATATCGACTAACAGCGATACTAAAATGCAATACAGGTTGCTGAGCGAGCCTTGTACGTATGGAACAACGAGCAGTTTGTGAAAATGGTCTCACAGGCAAAGCAAAATGTGTTCCCAGTGATAGTACAAGGGATGGAAAAGAACTTGAAATGGCATTGGAGCAACAACGTGAAGCAGTTAACAGAGAATGTGAAAGAAATGCTCCAGGAAATGGAACCGACTTTGTATTCCCAGTGCAAAACGAGAATGGAGCTGCAGGATTCCGGAGCCGAGCTTGAGAGAGAGAGAAGAGAGGAGAAGTGGGGAATAATGGAAATGGATGCCGCACGGAACACGTTTTTGCAGCAGCCACATTGTGTTTGTGTATCCAGTTGAAGAAAGTTTTACTGTCTTTTAGCAGTTCTGAATTTTTTTTTGCCCTTGGCTTCATAAAAAGAGATGAGTTTGATTGGCTGTTAAATTCCAAACTCTAAAAAAATTATAGGTGAATAGTAACGATACAAAAATGAAATTTTATTATCAAAAAACTCACAAATAAAAACCGTGTGGTTTTTAAGTTTTGTGGCGAAATAAGCAAGAAATACCTATAAAACACGGGGTAGACAGAGAAACGAGATATAAACAAGAGAATCTAAGAAGAACGACAGTGAACCGTCCTAACAAACAAACAAACAAACAAACCGTGTGTAAACAAACAAACGGGATGTGTTTGTTTAGACCTAAAATATTTACATTGGAAAATATAGGAAAATTCTTTTTCATCAAATACTTCATGGAAATATCTTGACTGACATCGACTTTTATAGTCAAAAAAATTGCTTTTACTACAAGAAACAACTTGCTAAAAATAAGTTGTTTTTAAAAATAATGCAAAAAAGTTACTTAAAATAAGTCACTTATAGCTTCTTCTTTTTTTACCTATAAACGACTTATAACTTAATTTTGTTAATAAGTTATTTTCACTTATTGGTGATTTAGAAATGTGCAAAATAATTTAATTGAAAAAATTTAATGTCTGATGATTTTTATGTGTAAAAGCTCAAAAGTCCCCGAATTCCTAAGTTAGCAAGTTTTATAATTTTGAGCCTTATTCACGAAAGTTAACTTTTGAAAAGTTAAAAAAATCTTATATATCAAACATTCACAAATTTCCTTTATTAAAAAATAAAATAAGCTGCTTTTAAAAACAATGACAAAAATACTTGCTTAAAATAAGTCACTTCTAGATTATTATTTTTTTACCTATAAATGACTTATAACTTATTTTTTGTTAATAAGTCATTCTTCACTTATTTGAACTAATTGGTGACATGTAAATATATAAAATAATTTAATTAGAAAATTTTAAATTTTTTGTGTAAAAACTAAAATAAGTTCCTGAATTTATAACTTCCTTGAGTTTTCCCAGTAAAGCTAACTTTTGAAAATTTTAAAAAACTAATATATTAAACACGCATAATTTTTTTTTTATTAAAAAACAAAAAAAAACCGAGATAAAGAGGATAAAATATATAGATTCGTGTTATGTTTTCCCTCACGAATAAAAATATTTTCCATCCATTTTTTGAGTGATACAATTTTCCTTATTTTCTTACTTTCTTATTTTCCTATCAACCAATCAACCATAAAATACATTTTCCCAGAAAAATATTTTGGCTTGCTATTTTTTCCTTTGTGGGTATAAAGTTTAAACATTGCTCACCATTTCAGAACAACAAGTTCGTCCAAAACAAACAAAAATAACAAAAGAAACCAGCGACATGGTCCAAAAGCATTAAGACACTAAATTAATGAAGTAGGTAAAACATAATCACGAAATTTGAGTCATTACTTGTGTGAAAATAAGCCAATGAAAAGAAGAATGTGGGCAGCATATGCATGATTTTTTTTTTCACAGTTTTGATGGAAATATTCAAAATAGAAAGAAAAAACACAAGGAATAGACTCAAACAATTTACTTCAATATTTCATGTTACACAAATTAAAAAGTAAAAGGTTATACTTACATGCCAGCTTACAATAGCTTCGCACATATACATGATTTCCTTTCTTAATATTGTAAAAATTTATTATAGAAAAATTAATAATACAAGATGTTAAAACCTAATAAACCCTCCAAAAAATATATATACAGCTGAAAATTAAAGTCATGATGTACATTTGCTACATCTATTGTCTTTTTAGTATATTT
Organism: Primula veris; assembly: GCA_963682055.1. Classification (NCBI taxonomy): domain Eukaryota; kingdom Viridiplantae; phylum Streptophyta; class Magnoliopsida; order Ericales; family Primulaceae; genus Primula; species Primula veris. The sequence continues at coordinate 13,437,679 of OY821745.1, read as the reverse complement.
GTATTTGTCTTTTAAATATTTTATATTTGCAGCTACGTACAAATATAGATATATATTAAAAAGTAAAAACAAACTTTCCAGAAAATCTGAGACTGAATTTAAATACTATACTTAAACAATAGAGCCAAATCGGAACTTTAAACTAACTTAACCCCAAATAAGAGGAAACAACGTAATTAGCACCCTTGTTAAAAGCAAGTAACTCGGTCCCAAAACATTAAAAGCAGATAGGTTGATGTACTAAACGTATTTCTTTCCTATAATTTATAAACTGACCCATTCATCAAAAAGAAAACTGATCTAGCAAAAGGAAAAGATTCAAACATAAGCCATATACCAACAAAAAACGTACCGGAAGCTATTACAATGCTGAGATTTTACAGAAACGTAACACCAACGCAAAACATACTAATTACACTGTCTATCAAATCACGGAACCAATGTTACAACACGATTTATTGAGTCCACCAACCACGACCTATGAATCGACTTTGGCAACCCAACCAAAGAATACTCACCCATATAAAAGAAAAACGATAATCAAAATTTCACCCTGACCAATACTCGATCACCAATACATTCGCAGAAAAAAAAAACAGAGCTTCTTTGGGGATAACAATTGAGCTGGGTTCTTACTGCAAGACCTTGAGCAACAATCACTGTCTAAAAAGCTTCAACTATTGGTTTGTAAAGACAATCCATGTAACACCTTGAAGATCAAAAAAACTTGGCTTCAAGATCCAAATAGAACTAGGGGATAAATCGGCGTGTATTAAATAAAAGGTCATCACCCCTTTGATAATCTCGAATGAAATACATTTTTAATGTGCAGGGATATATCTTATTCAAACTTGATACTTCAACAATTTATCCTTTATTTGCGGCTCTAGGGCAGACATGCACTGGTCCCACCCTCCATCTCTAAGCATCTGTACGAACGAAAAACATATAGTATCAGGTTCCTTTATTTGCACCACACAACTATTGGTTTATGTAATATAATATGATGGGGGAAATAAATATGCTGAAAGAGATCAAAGTTTTTTTTTTTACAATTTGTAGTTGTAAATAGTTGTAAGTTCTGAATTTGCCAGCGGAGGAAAAATAATGGATGGAGTTTGCATATTTAGAGACCAGAGACTCTTTTAGAAGAGAACTATTCTAAAAACATTCAGAATTTTATTTTCATAAGATTAGCAGTATTAGGGAATCCATTAACTAAAGTCATCAGAATTCTACAGCTGAGCACATCGTTGCTCATTAAAATACTCAGCCCAGAACAGACCTGTTTGTAACCCTGCAACACCTGAGACACTTCAATATGTAAATCTTCACTCCTTATTTCCTGTGAGAGAAAATGGACAGATAAATTTAAAACAAATTAATTCAATATTTCAGTTTGCACAAATTAAAAAGTAAAAGGCTATACTTACATGCCAGCTTGCAATAGCTTTGCACATATAGACAAGTGAACTCAAAGCCCCTGACGGGTTCGCTTTAACCTGCAAGAAATTGATGAACATAAGTGTCTGTCCCATTTATTGGCTTAAATCTAATTACCAAACAGAATTGAGCATACCATGGCACATAGACCACGAAAAGCATCCTCTTTCTCAATATCATCACGTATCCTGTTACAATTTGCTTATAAGAATGACTAGAATAAAAAAGTTGCAGAAGAAGTAATGCGTGAGTGAACATTCTGAACGTAATACATAATTTATTTATTAGTGTTGCAATATCTCTTATCATGATTCATGAAGACTAATTGAAGTGATTAGCCTCCCCAACTTTCTCCACCTATTTTAGTCCCAACTCTATCTATAATGGGTGTTAAAGAAGAAAAAGAAGTCGTTCTATAACTCTCTGTCCTAATGATTGCATCTTTAAACCTTTACTGACCTTTTCTAATCTAACTAGACCGCATGTTCCTGATTTGCCTTACATATTCAGACAAAACATGCATGTCAATCAAATTTGGGACTGCCTTTTTGTTATATATCTCATCCACACACACACACACACACCCCCCCCCCCCCAACACCCACACACACACACACACACACACACACACACAACAATACCATGTACTGCTGATTAATCATGAATTTTGGCAAGTTGAAGTTGATTAGCCAATCACCAAGTGAATAACAATCACCAGCATGTACATACAGAATTGGATGAATTAAGTATTAAAATGGTGTTGGGGGGGGGGGGGGGGGGGGGGGGGGGGACTCACATTGACAAAGCAATGCACCATGATTGCATAAAGTGTTCCATGTGTGGGGATACAAGCTCTGGACAAACCCAGGCAAGTCGGCCAAGTGTGATAGCACTGTTTTCAACAAGTGACTTGTTGAGCTCCTGGACATCATGATAAATATTAGATATATGTTGGAAGAGAAAAGGTACAACAGTTTTAAAAGTCATATCAAGGTAATGAAAAGGTAATAGTTAGGCACCTCAGGATGCTGAAGAATTGGGACTAAGCATGAAACAACTGTCATTACTACTGGAGAAATATCTTGCCGAACCTGAAAGTAGTAAGTTTTAGCAAAGTGTCTCTGACTAATTTGCACAGCCTGTACAGAATTAGTTCATGCTATTACGAGGCTCAGTGTGTAGCCTCGTTAATTAACTTTCGTGGTAAATGTTCGAGTGATGCACACGCTTGCATATTCTCAAACAATCAGTTAAATAATGTACTCTTGCATATTCTTTATGGTAACCAAAGTGTTAAATGATGTGCACTTGCAGATTCTTAATGCTAAACAATGTGTTAAATGATGTAAACATGCATATTTATTTAGTTACAAATGCTAAAGAATAGAATAATTTTGGGAAAAAACACTTGTTGTCTAGTGAAGGGTCTCATATTGCAGAAAGATTTAAAATTGACAAAATAAACATACACCAACATAAATTTTGTATTTTGGTAAAAACTTGTTCCAAACAACTGTCATATGGACAGACGATATAACAGTGATACGTTACCATATCTGAATAAGATGTAATGCAAATTAAACTGAATTCTAGAATTACCTTTATTGCTAATTCTCCAATAGCCCAACATGCATTGTTAGCCACGGAAAGAGTTTCTCTGAGCTTAGTCGTATTCTGTTTAAAGCTTGTTTTAGTAATCCACAGCAACAAAAATGCTTATAAAATAGGAAGTCAATTTAACATACCAGCTGTTTACAAGCAACATTCAGAAACTCGGACAAACGTGGGTGTAAATGTACAGGACAAACCTAATCGGCCAATAAATGTCATCTTTAAGGACACAGTAGTAAATAAAAGAAAATTGTGATCAACATACATATCAAATAAATTAGATTCAACTTACTCTGGCCAGGTCACCAACCAATGCGAAAGCACTTTGTCTAACATCGGGAGCATCGTCCATGCAACATTGTAGAAGCAGATCCCTCAAATTACTCTGTGAAACCTGCAGAATGAGACGCATAAAATGTTAAAAATCACATCAGCATATTATTGAATAAACATAAAACTAGTGAATCTGACCAAGGTGCATTTCAAAATGCGGTGATGATTTTGTTCTGGACAGCATATTTGGAAGCAGAAAATTCCCCCATCATAGACAAAGAAAGCAGTGTTCACATTCAAGTAGTTGCGATAAAATGTGCTCAATAAACATCATTGTAGATATTTTGCAACACATTTTTTTCCAACAAAGGAATGATAATAACATCAACTAAGGAAGGTAAAAGGATGCCAATATTATGGTTCCCAGTACAAGGCACCATGTTTAAGACATACCATAGGGTTTTGGAGAAACCTTTTTGATACAGTAGGTGAGAAAGTTTTAAGTGTTAGGCAGAAGGAAAAAAAATATTTATGTTTTTCTTCAATAACTTGTGTTAATCACAACATGTTCATGCTTTGGTGCCACAAGATCCATAAAGACCTTAAATGAATGTGACCCATGAAAGAAATGTAAAGGCTTTATCAAATACCCCCACAAATAATGAACACAATACGTAAAATGAATGATATCACCAAAAATCTCTAGACCACATACACTTCCTAATGAGCAACTTAGGAAGAGCTAAAAACTCTAAAGAGAGAAGAGAAGAGAGAAAGAGAGAGAAGAGTACCAAACTCTCTATACTGCTACCAAGACCTTCAACAAGTCCAGAAAGCAAGTCCAATGAACATACAATGAATTCCCTATCGTATTGAATCCCAGCTGAACTAGGATCTGCCTGAAACATTAATCGCCAGTAATATTAATGGTATCCAGTAACAAAAAACTATCAGACACTTTTTCTAGGAATTACTAATTCAACAAGTTATCAACACTTTTCGCAAGTTTCCCTCAAAACTGAAAACACAAAAATGTAGTTAGAAGTCTTAAAAAATTCCCAATCCTGGGAAAGACAGTAACCTACAAACACAAATATCTCGGAAACAAACATCCAGAAATAAACATAAAAGCAGCAAACATCGGCAGGTACTTACGAACTCTGGTAGAAGTATTAGAAAATGATAAGAGACATTGTAACAAAAGTAAATCAAATGAAAGTAAACCATGCACAAAGCCAACATGAGATTATACTTCTATTTTGATCGATGATACTAAGCATATATAAATCTATAATTGTTAAAGAAAATGAAAACAAGTACGAAGAAATATATTCATTCATACCTTTGGCAAAAACAGGGATATTTTTTAACCATTTATATAGCAATATAGGAAACGTGTACAATGAAAATCATGGGTAACTCAATTTTTAAGCATCTATTAATGTTATAAAGTAAAAAATAAATGGAATCACAATAATGGCGTATTCAGTGATACCTTAGCCAATAGCTGGGATTGGATAATATTTGTGCACCTCTGAAATACAGGTTGTGCAAATTGCAAAAATCCGGTGCCTAGTGCCTGCAAAACATAGAATCCACATCCCAATATCATATTACAGCTTTAAATTATTTGGGTCCAATTTATCAGGAAATTAAAATTCCTCCCTTCTTATATTAACTACATGCCCAAACTGTCTAAATGGAACTTATTCTGGACCGAAAATTTTTAGTCAAAAACAATACATAAAAAGGGAGTGAGATAAAATACTAACACTGCATTGAATTTTGTTTAAATAAAACAGCGCTTGAAGGAACACAAGATAGCAATAGCCCAAGGACCAGGTATCCAATATATTCACATTGCATTCATAGGATATAGCTTATAGCTATAGATAAAACACCTTAAAAAAATAAAAGATCGCCAAGCACGATATAATTACATGTACACAACAAATTTTAACACTGCGTTCTTATAGAAATAGCTTAGTTTGGGTAAAAATTAAAAAGAGCTTTTAAGAATTACAATACAACCAGAGCAAGTACCTGTGCTATGGACGTAAAACACTCCAATAGGGGGAAAAGGTCCTTATCTGAGTTTGAAAGTTGTTGCCACTTTGCAATCAATGGGGGCATCATAATTTCAAGATACTTCGGCTTCAAAGACAATTGCAGCACACACATTATATACATAGAAAGTTAAATGAATAAAACGCTGGTGCAACTTTCTTTTATAACAAGCACCAAGCCCTTGGAGGAACGAGGCATCAGAAAATATTTTTAATTCGAATGGAAATACCTGATTTAGTTCTATTCCAACAGCATCTGCAAGTGTTCCAAGAGCATCATATACAATTCTAAGGTTTCGCCTCTGCAAGTGATCACAAACAAACGATTTAGCAGCTATAGGATTTCTTTTTCACTTCAAGGTGATAAAGCAGCAGTAGTATACAAATATAAGGACACAGTTTCTTTCTATACATGTATCAAACATTTTGTTAGATACCACTATTCGAATATACCCAGCCGGAAAGAGAGAAGGAACGTATCAGGCCAGACTTGACTTGTGGTATGTAACAAACTACTACATTTATCTAATGAGAGAACCCTTGTCATAAAATTAATAAAATAGGAAAGAATAGCTAAGCGGGGGCTTCTTAAATCTGCAACAGGTCCTACATCGGAAGACACCAGGGATGTGAATCAAAGAGAAAGAATGGAGAGAGAGACAAAGACAAAGCATCTCAATCACATAACAGCTCCTATACCCCATTTTATAGAAATAAGGTTACTACCGAGTAGAAGATATATCTTTGAAAGAGAATTAATTAAGTTCAGAATATATTCAAGATTCAAACAACCGAGAGAGGCACAAGTTTTATAAGTAAACAAGTCATACGTTGATGATTAACATGAAAAATCATGTTCAGATACCCAAGTCTGTAGAATCTTTTGTAACTATCACTTCAATCTAGACTTAAAACCAAACTGTCAAAGAAATGACGATCTGTTTTACGCGCAATGATGCTAAAAAGTACAGATTTAAAAGACCAACCCAGGAAAATCATAGTACGAAAAAGGACCTGATATTTTGCAAAAGCACCCATTAAGTGTTGCAGAATAATTTCCAAATGGGGTGCCAACTCGTCAGCAGCTTCCTGATAATGAAATATGACAAATATGATATATACAAATCAATGAAAAGAACAATCACTGCTACTCTCAGTTACCAATAACCACCTCTTCAAGAGTTGCAAAAGCAGAACAAGCAGCCTCTTGCACACGTTTGTTATCATCCAATATCCTTCTCAGAAGTCCCATTAATACTTTATCAAATTTCATGGTACCATCTTGCTGACCAATTCCCTAAAGACAGGCAAAACAAATTAGTAATTCAGAAATGCCTTAAAAACCATAGTGGAAAACTAATGCCAGCAAAATTGCAACTCGCATATACAAGGTGGAAAACCAAGTTAAGTATTTATCAATGTTAAAAAGAAAAGAAACAAAGATGCGTCCATAGTCATACGATCAAAATATTTGCATGGAAAACATAACTATATAATAGTTTGCCTTAGAACATCATCAACACTAATAATTAAGTCATACTTGAGTTGCCAATAAAATAATCCCTTATCAATAGACACACTGACATTATCACGAACTCTTGTTAATTTTGGTATATTTTCTAAAAAGAAAATTTCTTGAAAATAAGAAAAGTTTAGTTTAGGTGTGGAACAATCAATCTCTATAACAAAAAGGCCCATCGCCATCCAGATAGTGGGAAGAACTATATGGCAAATAAATACCAAGTATATGGCCACATGACTATACGTGTATAGATCCTTCCACATATCTACATATGTCCAGTGTCCTACTGTGAATACACTAACAAGTCATGTTATCCACCTACTGATATGATACCAAGTGCATCTGGAGAAAACGAACAAACATTCAGGTTAATGGCCTAGAAGCATTTATATTTCTGTTTGTCATCTTGTGAACTGCATATGACTGAATAAATTATTTTGCTGATTCTGTTATGTCATGACAACTCTTAAAGCATACAACGCTAGTTACATCATCAAATCAACAAAATATATATAGAGAAAAGAAGATCACAACGAAATATTAGCTGAATTGTAAAGTAACAGCCACTATAATCTTTGCCCAATGAAACCAGATTGCAAACTAAAGCTTCCATGCACTATTGCATTGTGACCATCTGTTTCATAAAAGGCCCACTTAAATTGTTTGTACATTCTAAAAGCCGTACACTCAGTAAAAAATAAATCCATGAATGCTAAAAACCAAAAGGGAAATCCCATTCTTCATAACTTGCTATCTATAATCTGAAGACAAGCAGTCACCTAACAGTAATTTGAATATAATTTCTTAGTATTCCTCACAGACAAATTAGCAATGCCAATGCCAAGGGTTCCATTAGCTACACTTATGCTAGATTCAAAACTAAAATTATGTGAACACAATATATATACAGTCGGATGCACGTTTCAGAAAAAATATAAACTGTTTTCACTGCTCACATTTAGCTCAGTTGGTAACAAAGACATTCCTTCTTTGTATGAATGAAAAAAAAATGTTTACACCTGGTTTCTGTTGGTGCACTTGTCTTCAACAACATTTATATTTTTTGGATATATTCAGTACTATACCACACCCGTACCTGAACAATGAACTTGCTGAATCGTGAAAGCGTCCAACAGGAGATGCTTCGTATCAGTGGAAAGTTATCGTCCAAAAGTGGTGTAAGAAATGCAACAATCTGCAGATTATGTCCATAGTGGATTACAGGTAGTTTATTAACATCAGGCATCGAACAAATATTTAAAACGAAATCATAACCAGCCTCTTAGAGTAAGGAACTTTTTACATACTTCTGAGATAAGCAAAATCAAAATGTTGTTGTGCGTAACGAAGAAACAAAACACACCAATTATAAGTTAAACCATTCCAAAATAAACCTTTTTGACTGAAGTGTAAAGAAAAGCGAAAAAAAAATAGGAATTACTTCTGACAAATGTGGATAAAGACCAACAATACAACCCTCCGCTACGGCACCGAGAGCTAAAACTGCAGCTTCCCTATCTTTCCAAGCATCATCTCCAGCAGTGGATAACTTAGCCTGCAGACAATCAAGAGGAAAGTATTGCAAAAACCATGACAGATCCAGATGTTTTACAACCTAGCTATGAGTGAATATAATAATAGGGAAATACCACAACCTGTCCCAGGGGAACTTGTTAAGATGCAATCTAAAATTGTGATAAGGATATTTGTAAGTATTTAATGATGCTAAAACAATGTAAGTAAAGGGTGGTTAGACATATTTAAAACATTTATTCTTCAATACCATGTCTTATCATCATAAATCATCTTATCATGTTATTTTAGTATATAAATTGTGTCTTTACATGTGCCATATGTTAGCCGAACCCGAGTGAACATAACCCAAAATGGCATTTGAAACTTGCAGGTCTGCTTTGCTCGGCTCATAAGAAAAACCTTTACCTTCAGTCTCGGAAACATGAAACTTATTTGCTTCACAGGTCCTTTACAACCACGAGGGCAACGAGAATAAATAACCAACTTTTACTTTTCTAGAAAGAAAACAAATCGGACAGTAAGTGTGTGCAACTGTGTCTATTTTTCTATGGAAAATTTCTAAGACGGGGAACATATTTGGAAAAATAAAATCCAATCAAGCAGATTGCACGTCTCCTTCCACAAACTAAACGGGGTAAAGAATTTTCAAGAAGAAGAAGACAGCGATGGACTAGAAGTAACAAATATAAGGCTTTGAGAAGGAATAAAAAACGACAAAGAAATACCAAGAAGAAAAGATAGAACCACAGTCATTACCTGAACAACAGGCATTAGTGAAGGTAAAATTTCATCGCCAAAAACATTAGAAAGAATGTCTATAGCAGCGGCGCTGCACTTCCTTAAGTTCCAGACATTGACTATGTCATCATCCTGCACCGAAAGGTTCCAAGTATATGAATAAAATTAACTTTACCAGACAACAAATTGACCAGTGAGGAATAAAGACAGTATTTTTCTCGATGAAAAAAAATAAAGTTTATGGAAGAAAATATCTTGTATATCAACCCATACATCATCTTCTGCATCCTCCGATCCATGCAGGCGTGACGAATGAAAGCGAGGCTTTAGATCCTGCACGATTAAAAAGTTCGGTCAAATTGTTAGAATCTCGTGATTTTGTGCCGCATAAGATATCGAGTAAAGATTAAAGTGGGAAGCCTGGAAGAGTGATTATTTAGATATATATACCTGTTCTCGATCTGGCTGAGAACCTTCCTCCTGAGATTAATGCAAATGTCAGAACTGCAGAAAATCTAGTAAAAAGAGAGAAATCAAAAATGGCAGAAGCACTTACCTCTGCATCTGTAAGGGCCTCGTCATCATCAGCATAAGCCATATTTGATAACAAAATCTACAGAAATTAAAGTAGAAAAAACCATAAGTGGTGTTTCTAATCAAAAAAATATACAAACAAACAAAAGACTAGAAGCCTGAGTTGTACTGGAATTAGACGGGGCAAGATCTCTCGTAGGTTCTCTGATGGTAATTGGGCGTCACAATAAGCAGACCTGTGGTGACATTATTTGATTTAAGATCGGGCATTAAGAACAATAAATAACTCAAGTGTCTACTTCACTCCACCCCAATGAAATAGATGTGAAAATAGACAGCCCCCCACCCAAATCTACATCCAAAGAAGTTGACCAAACAATAAATAACTTGCTAATCTCTAAGTAAACCCGAAAATGCCCGAATCCTAGAGAGACAAGCTAGGATAAGAGGATTGCTTGTACTCAGGAAACCAAAAGTATCCATTAAGGAGAGCTAATAAGAGATACTCATACTCTTCCATAACCTCAATACCCAACATTCATGTCATATAAATCAAATTAGGCAGCAATTTCCAACTAACAACGACGTAAGCATTCCCAATATCAACACACAACAGGCTCCGCACATTCCTTCTTGATACAAGAGTCATTATTGGCAATCAAAGACGTATCAAAATTCACAAATAAGCTTTCCCACGACGAAAACCAAGAAACATCTTTACAAAAATTGAACTCATCAAAATTAAACCAGGTGAACAACATGACACAAATAGAAATGCCACGCTTATATTTAGACATAAGCACATATAATTCAGAAAACACATCACAAATAGAAATGTGAGACTTATATCTAGACATAAGTACATATAGTTCAGAAAACACATCACACGTAGTCGGAAAAATTTGTCACACAAATATGCAACGCTCTATCCTGGCATATGCAGATATATAAGGGGAAAAAAATCATACTCCCTCCGTTCCAATATTATTGTTCAGCTTTGAAAATCACTCATATTAAGGGGACATAATCATGATATATTTTTTGAATATTTCTTCCAAGTGTACCCTTATAAAAGAAACATTTACTTATTAACACATGTCTGGATCAAGGGTACAATTGTAATTGTAAAAAAATAGACTTGGTAAATAAGGAAATTGCACAATTATTTGGGAACTTCCTAAAAAGGAATAATGGATAATAAAAAGGGATAGGAGGGAGTAGCAGATAGTGTTCCACAAGTATCTTCAAGCGTGAGAAACATATGATCTTCAAAGAAAGAACATAGCACTCACTTTAGACTTGTTGCAATTAGTAAAACTAACTATATATATTAGACACTAATATTGTTTATGTATCACACATTTAACTTAGCAATAAAGCATTACCAGAATTCACATGCTTCAAGTGCAACCTCTTCGTCAGCATCTTTGTTGACAAGCAACATGTACTCAATTAAGTTTCTTAGATGTGACTGCAAAAAGTATGCACAAGCCATCAGATTAACGAATGTTGTAATGTTAGTAAAGATGGATAAACTGCACAAAGCATTGTATTCAAATAACTTATACCTAGAACTTGAATACAGAACTATGCAAAAACAGGAACACTAATAAACAAAACAGTAACTTCTTCAAATACAATAAGCAAATCTCACCTCTAAGAAAGCTGGATGAACTTCAATCAACTGGACAAACGCTGCACAGACCTGTATAATAACATGAAAAGGAAACTACTTTACAAAAAAAAAAACCTGAAAAGGAAACTAATCAATAAATTGAAACCCTCGGAAAGGATAACAAAAGCTGCTCAATGAGCATCTGGTTTCAAAAGAAATCAGGCCCTGTAGGATTTATTCATGACCTAAACATAATTCGACCGAATAGATAGATATCAAGTTTACATGGCATCTCTATAATGGGTGATGACTTCTAACCAGCATCTGATAATTAACATTTTCTTGTTCTCATAGCCCTATATTTCTTTATATCAAGATAGAAAAGGAACCGTACAGATAGTGACATGAAAAGTGACAGAGACTGATAAATATTTTAAATCCACAACATAAAATGCTGATGATATACAGAAGAAAATTCTTCTCTCAATGACAGGATAAAAGGAAAATATCAAAGGGTTACCCTTCAAAATATGAAGCCCATATTCATGTTTACTGAAATATTGCACTTTGATACCTTTTGTTTATTACAAAAAACCTCCTCCTAAAAGTTAGTAGCTAACCAAAATGAAGAATCAAAAGATTACACAATCTTCTCCCTAAACAGCCAGGAAGATCCTAGAGGGCCGAGATTATGTAGAAAACCCCAAGAAAAGTCAAATCAACAACTTGAATCATAGGCAAGGGCATGAAATATCACGAATATAAACCGAGCAAGTAATATTGAAACAATTTTTGCAAAAAAGTCAAAACTATTTCATTTAGGTTCAAGAAGTTATTTACTTCACCAAATAAGAAGTCAAATAATTTTCACACATCCTCCCAGGAGATAATAAGCATAGGATCTAGACATGTGTGAAAACCTGTAAAAATATCCTAAAGTTATTACTGCAATATCGTAATGATATTGTCACATATTTTAGGCAGATTTCCAGGCTGCTTTATGGTTGATAACAACACTGATTTTATGGGATCATTGTAATTATTTATGTAGATATTATTTTCCTTATTTACTAATTCCTTGTACTATAAAAGGAGATGTATTTGTTGTATGTGAAGATTATTCAGAAATAATAAAACCAATTCATTCTTATTCTATTCTCTGAATAATAGTTGTTTACATGGTATCAGAGCAAGGTTTTAAACCTTAGCTGTATACCAAACCATACATATATCTACCTGGTTAGCTTATAATAATAATCCGTTAAAGGCCTTAATGACCACTTCTAAGAAAAAGGAGTCTTGGATTATTGATTCCGGAGCTTCAGATCACATGACTGATGATTATCATTTGTTCTCTTCTTATTCGCCATGTGCCGGCAACCTTAAAGTAAAATTGTGGATGGTTCTATTTCACCAATTGCAGGGAAAAGAACTATAAGACTTTCTGACTCTATTACTGTTGAGTCAGTACTCCATGTTCCTAATTTGTCATGCAATTTATTGTCTATTAGCAAATTAACAAAAGACTCTGACTGTTGTGCCAAATTCCTTCCATTCCAGTGTGTTTTTCAAGATTTGTCGTTGGGGAAAATGATCGGAAGTGCTAAGGAATGTGGGGGACTCTATTACTTTGAGGATACCGATGTAAGTAAGCAGCGTTATTTTCAAAATAATAACGCTACATTTATATCCCCAAATAATGAGACTCTGTTATTGCATTTTAGAATGGGTCATCCAAGTTTTCAGTATTTAAAATGCTTATTCGCATCAATTTTCTCCAATAAAGATTCTCATAATTTCCGGTGTGAAATATATGAACTCGCAAAACACCACCGACCTCTTTTCCTAAATCTTGTTATGATACATAGTGATGTATGGGGTCCATCACGAATCTCTAATCAAACTCAATCAAAATGGTTTGTCACATTCATTGACGACCATACTCGCCTCAGTTGGGTCTTTTTGTTAAAAGAAAATTCTGAAGTTCGAAATGTGTTTATCAATTTTCACTCTTATGATCAACATACAATTCCAAACACAAATCCAAATTCTTCGAACTGATAACGGAAAAGAGTACTTTAATGATATCCTTGGAGATTTTTTACAAAAGCATGGAATTATTCATCAAAGTTCTTGTGCTGATACACCACAACAAAATGGGGCTGCCGAGCGTAAAAATAAACACCTTCTTGAAGTCGCTCAAGCCTTACTTTTTACTACCAACATGCCAAAATCTTTCTGGCCAGATGCCATCCTCACAGCCGCTTATCTCATCAATAGAATGCCGAGTCGTGTTTTAAATTTCGAAGTACCACTTCAAAAATTTCAAAAATTATTTCCAAACAGTCGTATTGCTTCTAACTTAGTTCTTAAAGTATTCGGTTGTACCGCATTTGTCCATGTTCACTCTCACAACTGAACTAAGTTAGACCCAAGAGCCATTAAAACTATTTTTATTGGATATTCTCCGACTCAAAAAGGTTACAAATGTTATGATCCTTCTAGGAAAAGGGTTTTTGTTAGCTCAAGATGTCACTTTTTTTTTAAAATACTCCGTTCTATAAGAAGAGCTCACTTCAGGGGGAGAATTTAAGTGGATCCCTCTCCTACTCGATTCTTTAACATTGATCCTACTCCAGCAAGTATCGAGATTCCAGCATATTCTTCAGTAAGTATCGAAATTCCAGCAAGTATCGAGAGTTCAGCACCTTCTCCGGTAAGTATCGAAGTTCCAGCAAGTATCGAAATTCCAGCATCTTGTCTTCTAAACGCCGAGCCCCAAATCCTCGACACTGTACCGGTGACACCATTTCGTTCTAATATGCCAAGTAGGGAGGAAAATCTTAACTCACAGCGAGGTGAACAAAACCAAAATAAGAAAACTGGTATTGTTTACTCAAAGAGGTCGAAATCAAAGGGCATAGAAAACATCACGGATGAACCACGAAGAGAGTCTGAACCAATGGTGGATCTTAATGTTCCAGAACCTGTCCCTGGTAATGGTGTAATGGTAAACTGAATCTCTTTATTTACCTATTGCTCTTAAAAAACAACCCCGATCTTGTACTCTTCATCCAATTGCAAAGATTGTATCTTATAGTCATATGTCAAATAGATTTCGTGCTTTTATCACTGATCTCGACAGTATATATATACCAAAGAACATCGATGAAGCATTAACAATACCCAAATGGATAGAAGCTGTTATGGAAGATATGAACGCTTTGAAAAGAAATGGAACCTAGAAAGTGGTAGAGTTACCTAGAGGCAAGAAACCAGTCAGTTGCAAATGGTTATTCGCAGTAAAGTACAAAGCTGATGGAACACTTGACCGTTATAAAGCTCGCCTCGTTGCAAAAGGGTTCACTCAAACCTACGGAATCAACTATACAGAAACATTCGCACCTGTAGCAAAGTTGAATACCGTACGGGTCCTCTTATCCTTAGCAGCTAATTTGGATTGGCCTCTTCAACAACTCGATATAAAGAATGCATTTTTGAATGGAGACTTGGAAGAAGAGGTATTCATGGCAATACCGCCTGGATTTGGCATAGATGGTGATGGTCGAGTATGTAAGTTAAACAAGGCACTTTATGGACTCAAACAATCACCGCGGGCATGGTTTGGCAAATTTGCGAAGGTGATAAAAGGACAAGGATACAACCAAAGTCAAGCGGATCACACTATGTTCTTCAAGAAAAATGCAGATGGTAAGCAGGTTATTTTAATCGTTTATGTTGACGATATTATTTTGACCGGTGATAATATAATTGAAATGGAAAGATTGAAGAAAACCCTAGCAAAAGAGTTTGAAGTAAAAGATTTATAACTACGATATTTCTGAGGAATGGAAATTGCGAGATCAAAGAGAGGAATAAATGTCTCTCAACGGGAATATATTCTGGATCTTTTAACTGAGACCGGTATGATTGGATATAAACCAAGTAACACACCGATGGAAGCGGGAAAACGGACTGGACTTGTTGGAAAGGAAGTGGAACGAGATAGATATCAAAGATTAGTTGGTAAACTCATATACCTTTCACACACACGACCTGATAATGCGTTTGCAGCAAGTGTGGTAAGCCAATACATGCACTCGTCAAGAGAAGCTCACCTAGAAGCTGTTTACAAGATACTTAGGTACCTCAAAGGATCTCCGGGAAGAGGCTTATTTTTCAAGAAAGACGAAAGCAGAAAAATAGAAATTTTTACAGATTCCGATTGGGCAGGGGATCCAGATGACAGAAGGTCTACAACCGGATATTGTACTTTCGTATGGGGAAACCTAGTAACATGGATAAGTAAGAAACAAAATGTTGTGTCAAGAAGTAGTGCAGAAGCAGAATTCAGAGCCGCTGGAAAGGGAATGTGCGAAGGTTTATGGATAAAAAAACTCTTAAAAGAGTTGCAAATCATGGTGAAGTTTCCTATAAATTTGTACTGTGACAATAAAGCGGCAATCAGTATTTCATTTAACCCTGTTTTTCATGATCGTGCAAAGCACATAGAAGTGGATATGAATTCGATAAATGAGAAGGTCGAAGAAGGAACACTTTGTATGATTTACGTTCCTACAAAAGAACAAACAGCGAACAGCTTCACTAAAGCACTACCAAGACAAAACTTCAATGATTTCATCTGCAAGTTGGATCTCATTAACATTTACAATCCAACTTGAGGGGGAGTGTGCAAATATCCTAAAGTTATTACTGCAATATCAGAATGATATTGTCACATATTTTAGGCAGATTTCCAAGCTGCTTTATGGTTGATAACACTGATTTTATGGGATTATTGTAATTATTTATGTAGATATTATTTTCCTTATTTACTTGTTCCTTGTACTATAAAAGGAGATGTATTTGTTGTATGTGAAGATTATTCAGAAATAATAAAACCAATTCATTCTTATTCTATTCTCTGAATAATAGTTGTTTACATGTGAGGGGGGTGTTGGAATAGTCCCACATCGTTTAGGCTTTGATAAAGCCAACTCCTTCGTTACTAATAGGCCTTTTAGTGGGGAATGGACGGGTTTTTACAAGGTATCAGAATCAAAAGCTGGCCCGTTTGTATGATGGGCCATCTCCACCCGATTTCTTGATTGCACTTGTTGGGCTTATTGGAAATTGACCAACTCACTTGTGGGGGAGTGTTGGTATAGTCCCACATCGTTGAGGCATTGATAAAGCCAAGGATTAATATATGTCCCTCTCCTTCCTTACTAATAGGCCTCTAAATGGGGAATGGACGGGTTTCTACAAAACCCAATCCATTAACAGTAATGTAAGCTATACTGTCCGTTCCATGTCTTACTTTCAAACAAACCTCATGCCGTCACTTTCTTTTTCCTACCCATAGATGCCGAAAATAGATCTAATCTCTTATTACTTCAGACAACTTTACAGATCATGAATTCTGACAGCAGTTTGTTACTCTGTGTTATACATTTTTGTTTGTTTATTAAGAGATTCAAGACCATTGTTCTAATGCACCTGTTTCTTTTCAAAAAAAAAAAAAACTATACAAGAAAACATAATGCATCAGCTCCTTCACGACCTATCTCTATAGCTGCCAGATACATATAATTTAGTAACCACCGATTAAAAAGGGAACAAAATATTCAAAATGCATTAGGAGTCAAAAAAAACCTTCCATACAATATGGTCAAGTGAGGGGAATGTTAACAATACCAGAAACTGAAAAACCTGTAGCCAATTGCACAAAAGAACATACCAATTTGCGGACCTCCGCAGAAGAATCGTTTGCAAGAATGAAGAGACCTTGTAGATACTTATCCATTGACACATATAAAACCTGCAAGGTTTAAATAATCACCAAGTGATAAACAAAACCTTTTTTTTCCAATTCAGCTCAAAAGATGATGGTTTTTTATAATAGTGAATGATAGCAATACAATAATTTCAGCAAGACTACTCTAACAAGCACTGAAGTACATCAGAAAAATGAAAAAAAAAAATATGAAAGGAACTTACTTGGGGCATCAACATGATGTATTGATTTACAGAACCCAAAGAAAACTTCCTCAGTGACGCATGTGGAGATTGAAATAACTGTCGGAAGGACATGTTAAAAAATAGAATGCACACGCATTAGCTGTATACCAAATTATAAGGCTAGAACAATAAACCAAGAACACGAAACAGTTGCGCACCTGCAAAAGTCTAGGAAGAAAAACACTGATGGGCCTCTCATTTAGTCCAGGCACATCTGAATCAAGTACTTGAGGAATATCTTCACAGATCTATGTTAAACACACGTTACACAGCAGCATATAAGAAGCTCAAAAAGCACTTGACAAATACTGGTTCTAGAGCACATGATACTACGAGCAATGAACAAGCCACAAAGACCGATCATGCACAGGAAACTGAGTAAAAAAATTAAGGTGAATATCAATATTGTAGACTAACAAAAATCACATTGCAACTGTGTACACCAACCTATAAAAGTAAGTAATTAAAACCCGAACTTAACACTTTATCCGATTTTTGTAGACTACTCAGGAAAATAATCATAGTTTGGGGACGAAAGTAGGAAATAAATGAAAGAACAGTGTAAAAAAGCGGGAAAAAGTGATAAAAGAGTGTACAAGTTATTTGGTTCCTTACTAGATTAGCACCTCAACCTGTGATTTGTTTTCTATTTGGTACACTAGGTATACTACATTCGCGAGAAATGTAACATTAGTGTACTAATGGCAAGTTTCTGTAAGTTGGTATACGAAACGGAAATTAGGTTATATGAAAGTGCACAAAACTGTAATTACCCCAAAAATTTAAGATGGGCCAGGAGCAAGACATACCTTGGACAAAGCATCCATAGCACCTTCCATGGGACTTATTTGATTACTATCTAAACATGTGACAAGCGCATTTAGCAATTCCGGCCACCCTGTAATTCCATCTAATTGAACGAGGGCACTTATAATAGTACCAACAGTAGACCTTATACTCTTCTCAGGCGACCCCAAACATGGTAAAAGCTCAGTTTTTATGTACTTTTGGTATGGAGCAGGCATCGACTTAAAAGTAGTTCTTAAATTGTTTTTCAAGAGTAAACCAGCAGCTTGCCGAACCTCTAACGGCTTTCCCTGAAAAGGTTTTCAAAGAGTTAGGACATATTCAACACGAGAAGAGATGAAAGAGCATGAACCAAAAGAGAATAGCATTAAGGTACAGTTACTACTACTACATTTATCCTATGCCCATTAAGGAAAATTTATATCATGTACGCGTTATAGAAAAATAGTGTACAACCAACGATAAACACGAGATAGAACCATGTACAACCAATGGAAACTCACATGATGGAAAGCTAAAAAAATTAAAGGACGCAACTTACCACTCCTACACTAGAGCATGAACCAAAAGAGAATAGCATTAAGGTACAGTTACTACTACTATGTTTATCCTAAGCCAATTAAGGGAAATTTATATCACGTGCGCGACTACGCATTATAGAAAAATAGTGTACAACCAATGATAAACACGAGATAGAACCATCTCCAACCAATGGAAACTCACATGATAGAAAACTAAAAAAATAAAAGTACGCAACTTAGTAACTTACCACTCCTACGCTAGAGCACCTGCCATTTGTCAGAACACAGAAAAATGTTTTTTTTTTATTTACGACCTAATTGTAGCAGCAGCAACAAATCTTTAATCATTGCAAATGATCAAATCAGACTCTAATAGGCGTAAATAGCTCTCCTAATTCCGCTTAATTAGTGCCTAATCTGCTTAATCCAGCCTAATCTGCTAGGCTATTAAACTCTGCCTAATTTCTGCCTAGCCTCGCTTTTTAGAACACTGTTTAAAGAGCATAAACACTACTGGTACAACAACAACAACATGGAGTAGTATTTAACAGTAATAAAAAAAACTGGTTTAATAATAAAATAGATAAAAAAAAACTGGGTTAATAATCGGGGTTAATAATTTAATAGAACACAGTAAGAGTATAAACACTACTAGTACAACAACAACAACATCATGGAGTAATATTTAATAGTAATAATAAAAAACGGCTTAATAAACAAATAAATAGAAAACAATATAAAAAAAACCTCGGCTCAGGAAAGTATGAAGGAGGGGTAATTAGAAAATGATCAAATAAGACTCTAAAACACGTAAACAGGTCGCCTAATCCCTCCTAATTGCACTTAATTCCTCCTAATTTCGCTTAATTACTCCATAATCTTCTTTTTAGAACACTGTTTAAAAGCAAAAACACTACTAGTACAAGAACAACAACAACAACAACATAGAGTATTTAAATAATAACAAAAGTGTTAGTTAATAATTAAATAAATAGAAAAGAAGAAAAACCTCGGCTCGAGAAGGATAGGTAATTATTAAAATCAGGCTATTAGAGTCTGCCTAATTTCCATCTAAGCTCGCTTTTTAGAACAATATAACAGCATAACAACAGCATGGAGAATTTAAAGAATAATTAAATAGAAAGGAATATAAAAAAAAAACTCGGCTCGGGAAAGTATGAAGGAAAGGTAATTATTGAAATCAGGGTAAAAAGGTATCAAATAAGACTATAATAGGTATCCTAGCGCCTAATTCCACTTAATCACTGCCTAATCTGCTAGGCTAGTGGCCTCAGTCTAATTTCTGCCTAGGCTTACTTTTTAGAACACTATTAAGATGTTTAATCATTTTAATAAAATGATCAAATAAACACTACTACTAGCACAACAACAACAACATGGAGTAGTATTTAATTTAATAATAGTAATAACAAAAAGGGTTAGTTAATAATTAAATAAATAAAAAGAATAAACAAAACCTCAGCTCGGGAAAGTATGAAGGAGAGGTAATTATTGAAATCTGGGTAGTGAGATAAACGCTGTAGGTTTTGCCAAATCTGCGCCTTATCCGAAGTCGGAGATATTTGCTGTTCCACCAAACCACAGATCTCTCTAAACCCTTCCTCCTGTGGCTTCCACGTGGTTGTTTCCATATCCAACGGTTGAGATTGATCGGAAAGATTTCTAGAGAAAAACGCCGACGAAGAGCTTTCAGCTAGTGTTTTCGGACTATTATTATTATTATTATTCCTGTGTAGTGTTTGTTTTGTTTATTTGAGAGAGAGAGAGAGAGAGAGAGAGCATTTTTATGCAAGGTTTTTTTTTTTATTCCTCGATTGCTCCATTTGTTTGTTTGAAAATTCTACTTAATATAAATTAATAAAATCATACTGTTTTTTAAATTAAATTAATAAAAATATACCTAAAAAAATTTCATTATCAAAAATATATCAAACAAATTTAGAGTATGTTTTTAATAATTTAAATTATTAGGGTATGTTTTTGTTAATACAATAGGGGTATGATATGTTTTTGTTAATTGCCCCTTTAATTTATTACTTGTTCGTTTCTAAATAACACATTAGTGTTCTATTGTGTGACCTAGCTAAATAATTGATCATTTTGCTTTTTTAATAAAATTATCTTGTTAAAATTATCTTTCTAGTATTTACATTTTAAATACAAAAAAAAATTGATACGACAGTTTTTGCCCATCTCTGAATATTATTGTAAATTAATTTAAAATCTCTTAATTTCTACCCATCCATAAACCTATCAATTAAAATTGAATGGCGGAAGAATTGGTCTATACGAAACCATAAGAAACTTAAACTATCAAAAATAGAAATTTGTGTTGATCTATGTGAATAACTTTTAAGAAATTATTTTTTCATATGCTCATGTATGAAGTTTTTATGGAACAAATTTGCAATTGGTTTCCTATATGTTAAATAAAATGGGACGAATGGAATATCTTTTAACCTAATAATGTGGCACATTGGCATCAATCCTGACCAGACTCGACTTCAGCTTGTGGGGAAGTCCTAAGAGCATGTTTATCGTTGCATGGTGTAGGTTAGGGAAGGAGACAGTAATGGCGTGGCAATTTTGGACACAGAGCAATGAGGAATGCACCAAATATATAAGAGATATTGAGTGAAATGATGGGGAATACTGAATTACAAAGAAGTTCAGAACACGAAGAAACTTTTCTAAAGAATGACATCGACCAATTTCATGAAGAATGGGAAAGAGCTAAAGATACACAGATGAGGATGTTGCCAAATTCGATAGCGGAAATATTATTCGCTCAGTATAATATAGGTTTTCCGAAAGATTTCATAAGTTTTTTTTTATATTTCTAGACATGTATTGAATAATCAGCATTTATTTGAATTTGGAGAGTGTAATAGACCGCTCTAAAAATAGAAAAAAATGCATACATGTGTTTCACACAAATTTTCAATATGTGCTGAAGACATGAAAAATGA
This sequence comes from Primula veris, assembly GCA_963682055.1. Taxonomy (NCBI): domain Eukaryota; kingdom Viridiplantae; phylum Streptophyta; class Magnoliopsida; order Ericales; family Primulaceae; genus Primula; species Primula veris. The sequence continues at coordinate 13,416,002 of OY821745.1, read as the reverse complement.
ATATGAAGCAAAGTAAATTTTATTTATCAATTAATTTGCGAGTACAATCTATGCTAATTTCTAAAACAAAGTATAGAAATGAAAGTTCTTTGATTCTTCTCTTCGAACAATTTGTGATGGCTCGAAATGTTGTTGTATACTTTTTGATGAATTTTGTTGAATTTGCTGAACTTGAGTAGTATTCTTCGGATTTGATGAAGAACTTTGTAGTTTTGTTGATTTCGTTGATGATCTTGACGTTCTTCAGATTTGGTGAATAACTTGGAGATTTTGATTTAGAGAAACGTGCTTTTGCATTTGTGTAGTCGTTCATGAAGATTGAATGTCGGTTTGTTGTAAATTTCTTAGGTGGACTTCTTCAGATTTGGTGAAGAATTTTGAAGACTTTGATTTGCAGAAACGTCTTTCTTATTACTTATAGTTGTTTCTGAAGATCGAAGGCAGGTTTGTTGCAAAAGTTCTTCAGATTTTGAAAAAACCTTGAAGATTTTGATCAATAGAAAAGTCTTGCTTGCTGCTTTTAAACGTTCTTGAAGATCGAATGCCAAGTTTATTGCAGATTTGTTGCAGACTTTGAAAGCATTCGTTGAGGCCGGAGTGTGCAGAGCTTCTCCCTATGAGTTAATCATTTGGTGGCTCTGGAGGAGCAGAGCTAATTCCCTGACGGCTATGGAGGAGCATAACTGATTTTCTGGCGGTCGTGAAGGAGCGGAGTTGATTACCTGACGGCTGTGGGGGAGCTTCTCTGTGTTCAAGTCTTTTTTGATTGTGAGAAATATGACACGCTCACATCTCTTTTTATATCTTTTGAAGTAAGCTTTTATTTGAAAGACCACCCCATCTAGTTTGGGCCTATTATTTTAAAGATCCCATGACTTTATGTAAATGAATCAAAATTGTATTGATGTTTGAAAACATTACAAATGTGTATTATAATTTAAGTAACTTTTCATTTGTACAATATTTAATGGTTTTAGAAAAAGAAATACTTTTATTTTATATAAATTATCATCATAGATTTTTTTTTGAGATGATAAAATATATTTTATTTCTCGATTTTAAATTACTAATAACAAGTCTATTATCAGACAAAGAAATTAGTAATTAATTGCTACTTGATTTAAATGACACGTGTCACATTTTTAGTTGATGTAAAATTTGCGTGTTAATAACATGATTACAAAATGGTGAATATGAGATAATTATATAGATTATTGTCTAGGCTTAAGAGACTATATAAAAAGAAATCCCTTATCATTTTTAATCTTTAAGCATTTGAGTGATAGCAAAATAAAATTACTTTATTTCTTTTATTTTAAAGGCTAACCTAGATTGATTCAAGGGCGATATAATTAGCTAAGTGTCGCAAAATGCTTCGGAAAAAAATATAACTTTGACGATAACAATGGTGCAACCAAGCTTGCTCCAAGAAAGTTGCTTTAAAAACAAAATTAATACAACTGAAATTTTAGTATCTATCTCTCTCGCCTAATTAATTCTTACATTTCGCTTATAGTTTATATAAATAGGTAATTCGACTTTTATATAGTCTCAATGCAGATGGCTCACATACCTATTCCTCATTAGACCTCTAATAAACCTTAACACGTATTTGCGCTCTAAAAAAACATACGTTTGTTTTTAAATCAATGAACATGCTACTTCGGGTGGCCCTTCCCGATACATATATCATCATCACTTTAATCCAAATTCGAAGACAATTTTGAACCACCATTGATACTACCATCTTATGAAAGTACCATCAACGAGTTGTTTGGTAATCGAGGTCGAGGTCGTGGTAAAAGTGGTCGTGGTAGAGTTGAAGATGGTATAGGTGATATTGGTAATCGAGATCGCACATGGTAGAGATGGCCGTTGGCGTAATCCTCGAGTTACCAATTAAGTTGTAAAGCAAATGCTAATATTATCCTTAAGCTCGCAAACATTATTCACCACCAAATTTGTATAGAGCATTTACCGTCGTTTGTTTATCCATTAAAGCGTGAATAAGTGCTACAATTTTATTTAGAAAAAAATGTAACATATCCCATGCATCACTGGCGGGACATGTACGGACTACGATCAGTTGACGAATGTCATTAATATTTAATATAGTATGTTATTAATACAGTAATGTTCTCAAACTAATTTTACTTTTGCGCTTGTGTTGTGATTCAGACATGCACCCCCATTTCCAAAATCATGTTTATGCTGTTCCTTTTTTATGTCAACGCTGTTTCTAATATATTTTATGCATTGTATTTCAAATAAAAAAAGTAAATTCGACTTTTGTAATCCATCAAATCTCCATTTTGTTCGCACAAAATTTAAACTATCATGTTACTGTTGATTATAAATTAAGTTATGTAAATCAATGCAAAACAAAAGATGGTACAAAAAATATAGCTTACTAATGAAAATACTATTTTACCCTCCGATTAGGCATGTTACCTTATATACACTCAAACCCATCATGTAAATAAACCAGCAAGACTAGGTAACATAAAAAGATGCACACATTTACAAACCCAAGCAGCAAGGACGATCCTAAGTTTTTTAAGAAGGCCCTTAATTAATAAATTTTATATAAGGCTAATTCTTGGTTAAATTCTTTTAAAAACTCAATTAAAATATATATACGTCATGCATTAAAAATAAGCAATAAGACAAAAAATAGTGTGAGGGACATAGAATCGAACTTACGACTTTCACTTTCACGCCACTTTTTCAAAAACAACTTTTCATGTGAACCAGCGCTGCTATCTAATCAAAAGATGTCCAAGATATATATATATATATATAATATTAACTATACATATTTTTAAGTACTATACAAAATATTGGATTTTTTCCTCATGCCCCCATAAAAGTTTTCAGTACGGGGGTCGTAGCCATGACTGCCTGCCTTGAGTAAGGACTGATCCCCTGCCTGGCAATAGTCTAATTGAGAGGTTTATCAATGTTTGATATCATTTTATATGAAAGTTATTAGGTTGGTACGTATAATTATTATAAACAAGTAGTTGTTTGGTGCATAAAACATTAGTTATGCCTATAATATATAATCAAAAGATTCAAAGCACTTACATTGTAAATGTTTTTAGAAGTGGGTGAATACTTATGTAGACAATGTAAATAATAATAATAAATATTTGAAAATCAATATTTCCAACTACAAAAACAACATAAGGGTTCTTATGCAGAAAATATTATAAAGAGTGCACTACTAACAATTCGTGCATTTCAAACTGGTAATGCTCATGGGTATATTCTTTATTAATTAAGCCCTTTAAAGAAAAAATCTGAATCATCCAAGACGTTGTCGCGTATATGAGAGAAGCACTGCTCAGGATTTCTTTCTGTTTGTAGGATAGTTTAACCATATATTTTAGTTACCATATAAAAATTAATACATGATTAAATGCATTGACATCTTTTTTTATAATCATTCAATTTCTTCAAAAAAATTACTTGGACACAGATTTTAGAAAAGAAAGTATATTGTTGAATGATTTGAATACATAACTTGATTGACTTAGTCTCTCATTGAGAACTGATACATAAACTTGATAATTGCATTACGTAGAATTTGATTCGTCGTAGAGAGTATGTCAATTTATAAATAAGTTGATAAATATAAAATAAATAAGTTGATTTGATTAGTCTCTCAAAGAATTTAATACATAAATAAATATTATTGTTATTATTAAAGGTATGATTTTCCATTCGTAGAGATACCATCTCCGCCATATCTCTCGAAAGGTGTGATAATATTGTCGTATTTTGAAGTATAAAGAACAACGAATGATTGTTAAACCATGAAACCATCATGTAATGAACCTCAATGTAACGTCTCGAAAATTTTGTAGTTTATTATTACTTTTAGTAATAAGATAGTGATATTTAGTTTTGTGGGTGATTACGTATTTGTGGGAAATATACACGTGTTATATGAAATTTGGTGTATAATAGTGGTGGGTGTGATTTGTATTATTTTATAACTAAGTGGACTGGTTAGTAAATTAGTTTACTAAAACCTATATATATATATATTACATATACAGATATTACATATACATATATACATATACATATACATATTACATATCACATATATACATAGATACATATCTACATATATAGAAGAGAGAGAGAGATAAGAGGAGAGAGAGAGAGACGAACGTCGGAGAAAGGGTTTAGGTCGCCGGAAAGGACTGGTCAGGTCTGATCGGCGAGTTTGGCGGTGCGTGGATTTTTCTCGGGTTTCGGGCATCCGGGGTTTGGTTCCGTTTCGGGTGCGTTCGGACTCCGTTTTTCACGATTAAATACAGTTTTTTAATCTACTCTTCGAACCCTATCTATCTGTGTAAGTCTTTTCCTCCAATTTTCACTTTTATAAAAGGTCGTTTTTTTAGGGCTTTACCCTAATCCGAATTTACATCAATTTTATTGATCCGTAGCTCGTTCTAATTACGTTTAGGGACTACTTGAGGGCGATTAGTGGGCTGTCCATATCTAGCTTTGATTGTTCGGTGGGTTTTCGGTTCGAGGTTGGATATTTTTACAAACGAGCTCTCGTTTGTATAGGTAAGGGGGAAGAATATGGTTTCGCTTTAAAAGCGGTTTTTATGTGTTGTTTGTTGTATGCTAGGCTATGTAAATGGTTGGTTGGTTAGTATGTATTGCATCATGCTATTGCTATTGTATTGTGTATGTGTAACATGCTTCCATGGTTTTATTTATGCTAATCATATTGTTTATGGTGATTATGTTATGTATGGCGATTTTACCATTTTTTATTTGAAAAAGAATTGTGAACAAAAATGTGACGGTGGTGATATAGTGCGTGATATTTATTTTATTTTCGTTTGGTGGACTTTACCATTTATGTTTTTGGGAGTCTTTTATATTTATTTTAGGGATTGCAGTACCAAGTGTTAAGGCGGAGCTGTGTCAGCTTACGGTGAGATCCCGGAAACTTGCGCAAGGATTAGGTATATCGGTACCATAGGGTTAGTCCCCTTAAAGCCGGCCCCATATTTTCTTGGCCACGTGTTAGTGTCAGAATATGGGTGAGGGAACCCTTGCACTTTGGGTCCTAGAGCAGAGTGGCTCTAAAAGTGGGTACATGTGAGGCAATCCCGACTTTGTGTTTTGTTGAGTCTTGTTTTATTTTGTTGTGTTTTATTTTATTTTGTTTTATTATTAATTCAGTTGATCTTGATTATATGTTCATTTACTTGTGTTGCGAGTTATATTTGTTGATGTGTTTTTCGTGCAATTACCTTTATCATTATTTGCCAGATATCATATTTGCCATGTTAGGATTGTGTGTGCGTGCTTAGTAGCACGCGCCGTTTTTAAAGCGAGATTGTTTTCTTACCTCCTTTCTTTGTTTTCTGTACATTTTGTTCACGATCGATGTACAGGTGCTGACGGAGACGGTGGCGAGGTGTAGAGCTCTTGTCTGAGGATCATTGTCATAGTACACCTTATCGCGTGCACGCTACTCTTTTGTTTACTCTTTTTGGCGTTTTCTTATTTTGAACTTGGTTCGCCTAGTAAGCGTTTGAAACGTGTATGTTTTTCTTTTGGTTAGAGTAACCTATCATGTACATTTGTATATGTTAGATTGCGTTATTGTATATAATGTCAGCTGGGTTGAATTTGACTTGATCATGTTGAATTAGTGATAATCGCTTTGCGATTTTGTTATATGTTTTGTTGTCAAACAGGTCTAATTTATTGGAAACAAATAGATATGCGAAGCTCATGCCGAAATTTTCTAAAACGTGTTGTTTTGTTTGTGTTGTCACATTTGAACACCGTTGGCTACCCTTAGGCCAATTTAGTGAATCAAATGTGATTATCGGCATGGCTTGAAGTATTTATTTGGTTTTATTGATTAGCGTGCTATCGAATGACATACTGAATGTTTTGTTATTTTAACTTTTTCCCTTTTTATTTTAATTTTCATTCACGACCCGGGTTTATCCAAAATCCGGGGCGTGACAGCTTCCCGGGTTTATCCAAAATCCGGGGCGTGACAGCTTGGTATCAGAGCTAACCGGGTTCCGATTACCTTGGTTGCCTGTTGGGTAGGATAGGCACACATGGACGGGTCGTAGAATAAGATAGGAATACATTCTGTTCTATACTTTTACTTGAGTGACTTATAGAGCGTAACATATGTGATGAAATTGTGTGGTAAACAAAAATCTTATTTACGTTTTAGTGGGATAGCTTTTTAATTTCAATTTTCTTTTCGCTATGGTTATGTGTAGTTGCTGATGGCTCCTAAGCGAAAACCAACTCGCGGTACGGGTGGTAAGAGTTTAGGTCCTATACCTACTCGTGCTCGTACTTTTAGGGGTCGGAATCCTGCTCCTAAAGAGGCATCCGGGAGTGGTCGTATGACAAGTCGAAATCGTGGTGGTGGTCGTAGCGGTGGTCGAGGGAGAACCGGTCGTGAGGTTCCACCCGAAGACGTTCGTAATAATGCCCCACCTGAGGTTCATAACTTAGAGGAGGAAGGGGGCGGAAATCTGACTGGAGATGGGAGTGTTAATGTCAACAACCCTATGATGACCGAGTTTATAAAGGCTATGGCAGAGACTATGCGATGCATGGGTTCAGGTTCTCAAGGCGGGTTAATTGGTGGGGAAACAGAAGCTTCAGCTGCTCAAAAGCATTTTCAGCGTATGGAACCTCCTATCTTTTATGGGGGTGTCGATCCTGAAGTTGCCGAGACTTGGCTATCGGATGTGGAGAATATTTTTGAGTCGCTTCAAATCACGGAAGATAAATTAAAGGTGGTTTGTGCTGTCCGCTATTTGAGGGGCGATGCGGGAGTGTGGTGGAAGAGTCGAAAGGAGTTGTTCGGTCTGCGAGATATTAGTTGGAAGGGGTTCAGGGAGATGTTTCTCAAGGAGTATTTTCCTCAGCCTATGCGAGATTCGAAGAAAACCGAATTCCTAAAGCTTATTCAGGGTAATATGAGTGTGCGTGACTATCAGCTAAAGTTTCAAAAGTTATCGACGTATTATCCAGAAAGTGTAAGCACTGAGGAGCTTCGTTGTCAGCGATTTGAGCAAGGATTACGTCCTAAGATTCTCAGCAGTCTAGCATCACATGTGTTTACATCTTTCGATGTCCTTGTAGAACGTGCGCTGAAAGTCGAGGCGGCAGATGTTGAGGAAAAGCGTATTCTGGCAAAAAAGTCACATAAGGCCCATTTTCCTTCTTCGGATTATGTCTCTGGTTCTCGGTTTCAGTCAGGAGGGACTAACCGTAAGTTGGGTAATAGTGGGGGTGATCGTAAGAGGCCAAGGGAGGCCGACTCTTCTTCTGGTTTTCAAGAGCATTTCCAGCCTAGGAGTTATTCGAGTACGGGTTCTGTGTCTTCTGTTCCTCAAGCGAATTCTGGATGTTATAATTGTGGTTCTCTGACTCATAGGGTTCGAGATTGTCCTAGGGCCAAGTGTCATAAGTGTGGTGGTTTAGGACATCTTCAGAGTCAGTGTATGTCAGGAAGGACTAGTGCCACTTCTTCAGCTTTTATGCGTACTACTCCAGCTACTCAGACCTATTCGACTACGCCTTCTTATTCTGGTTCTAAGGCTCCTAGTTCTTATAATTCAAGAGCAGGTCGTGGTGGTTTTCCGAGTTCTGGTCGTGGTGGTTTTCAGAGTTCTGGTCGTGGTGGTTTTCAGAGTTCTGGTCGTGATGGTTATCAGCAGCACCAATCTTCTCAGTCTTCTCAGGGTACTCAAGATCGTGTGTTCGCCCTGCCTCAGGTTAATACTGACAGGAACGAACCTTCAGTTATTCAAGGTACCTTACTCGTTAGCTCTTCCTGGGCTACTGTATTATTTGATACTGGCGCTTCTCGTTCATTTATTTCTTCTCGTTTTGCTTCATCTATGGATTTATTATTCAGTATTCAAGATCCTGCTATTTTGGTTGAAACTCCTATACATGGTAGTGTTCCGCTTAATCGAATATGCCGTGACTGTGTGATTTATATTTCTGAACACCCTTTTGTGTTCGACTTTCTTGTGCTTGATATAACTAGCTTTGATGTTATTCTTGGCATGGACTGGTTATCTTTCTTCCATGCCATTATCGATTGTGAGCGTCGACGTGTATCTTTTATTACCCCTTCTGATGATCGTATTATTTTCTCTGGGGACCGATGTATTCGTTTTTCCCCGTCATGGAACGTGGTTGATGATTTGGGTGGTTTATTAGCTAGCTTATCGGTTAGTGATAAAGTGTCTACTGACGTCGAGCTACCTCCGGTGGTGTGTGAGTTTCCTGAGGTGTTTCCTAATGATCTTATCGAACTTCCTCCTCAGCGTGAGGTGGAGTTTTCCATAGATTTAACACCTGGAACTGCTCCGATTGCTATGGCTCCTTATCGTTTAGCGCCAGCTGAGTTGAAAGAGTTAAAAGAACAGTTGGATGATCTGTTAGGTAAGGGTTTTATACGTCCTAGTGTGTCTCCGTGGGGCCCGCCAACATTATTTGTTCAGAAGAAGGATGGTGGTATGCGTATGTGTATTGATTATCGTAGGCTGAATCGAGTTACGATAAAGAATAAGTATCCCATGCCACAAATCGATGATCTCTTCGATCAGCTGAAAGGGTCGAAGTGTTTTTCAAAGATTGATCTTCGCTTAGGGTACCATCAACTTAGAGTTCGTGAGGTGGATATTCCTAAGACTGCGTTTCGTACTCGGTATGGTCACTATGAGTTTCTAGTGATGCCATTCGGGTTAACAAATGCACCTGCTGCTTTTATGGATTTGATGAACCGAGTCTTTAGAGATTTTCTGGACAAGTTTGTCGTGGTGTTTGTGGACGACATTCTGGTGTACTCTTCATCGGAGGAAGAACACATCGAGCACCTTCGTGTTGTGCTTAATCTTTTAAGAAAGCATAAACTGTATGCTAAGTTCTCCAAGTGCGAGTTTTGGATGTCAGAGGTGAAGTTTCTGGGCCACGTAGTGTCTGCGGATGGAGTGTCGGTTGATTCTTCTAAGATTGAGGCGGTGACCGATTGGGGACAACCAAAAAATGTGTTCGAGATCCGAAGCTTCTTGGGACTAGCGGGTTATTATCGAAGGTTCGTGTAAGATTTTTCTCGTTTGGCAGCTCCCCTAACTCGGCTTACGAAGAAAGGTGTTAAATTCGAATGGGACGAGAAATGTGAACTTTCTTTCCAAGAATTGAAGCGTCGCTTGACATCTGCTCCTATTCTCATTATCCCAGATAGAGGGGTGGAGTATTGTGTTTATTGTGATGCCTCGAAGGAAGGCCTCGGCGCTGTGTTAATGCAAGAGGGCAAGGTGGTGGCTTATGCTTCTCGGCAGTTAAAGGTCCATGAGAAGAATTATCCCACTCATGATCTCGAGTTGGCTGCGGTTGTGTTTTCTTTGAAGTGTTGGCGGCACTACTTGTTTGGAGAAAGATTCAACGTGTTTTCGGATCACAAGAGTCTCAAGTATATTTTCACACAGCGTGATCTAAACTTACGACAAAGGAGGTGGATGGAGTATCTTGAGCAATACGACTTCGACTTGCAGTATTATCCTGGTAAAGCAAATATGGTGGCAGACGCCTTGAGTCGCAAGACTAGGTGTTCTTTGGCATGTGTCGCTATTCGTGAATGGGGAATGCTAAATGTTCTTAACGAGTTCGACTTGGAGATGGGGGAAGAATGTTCTTAACGAGTTCGACTTGGAGATGGGGGAAGAAGAAAATTCAGCTGTGTTGTTCTCGGTGAAAGTGCAACCGTCATTAGTCTCGGAAGTAATTAAGGCCCAACAAGGGGACGAGGAATCTAGGGAAGTACGCGTTAAAATCTCGAGTGAGTTGGGACTCGACAAATGGAAGGTGGGCTCAGATGGCGGGGTGAGATTTATGGAACGTCTGTTTGTACCTTTAAGTATGCGTGTGGATGTCATGAGAGAATTCCACCACTCTCGATTGGCATTTCATCCTGGTGGTACAAAGATGTACCATGACTTAGCTCGACAATTTTATTGGAGTGGAATGAAAAAGGATGTGGCGGACTTTGTTAATAAATGTCTTACTTGTCAGCAAGTGAAGATAGAACATCAGAAGCCGGGAGGGTTGCTTAAACCTTTACCTATACCAGAGTGGAAGTGGGAACGTATAACTATGGACTTTGTAGTGGGGTTGCCGAGATCTAGTAGGGGGAAAGATGCGATATGGGTCATAGTGGATCGATTGACGAAATCGGCTCACTTTCTCCCTATGCGTGTTAGCGACAAAGTCGAGCAGCTATGCGAGATTTATGTTCGTGAGATTGTTCGCTTACATGGTGTTCCAGTTTCTATTGTGTCTGATCGTGATCCTCGCTTTGTGTCTCGTTTCTGGCAGAGTTTTCAGAAGGCGTTAGGGACGAAACTAGATTTGAGTACGGCATATCACCCTCAGACCGATGGGCAGTCGGAGAGGACTATCCAGACTTTGGAGGATATGCTTCGTGCGTGTGTACTTGATTTTGGTGGGGGTTGGGAGAAACATGTGGCGTTGATTGAGTTCGCTTATAATAATAGTTATCATTCGAGCATTGAGATGGCCCCTTATGAGGCCCTATATGGACGACCATGTAGATCTCCGGTGTGTTGGACGGAGGCCGGTGAATCATCGTTGCTAGGACCAGATGTGGTTCGAGAGACTACAGAGAAGATTCTTTTGATTAAACAAAGGTTGGAGACAGCGAGAAGCCGTCAAAAGAGTTATGTAATGTGGATCAGATGGTTATTATTTATTAAAATTGTGACGCTTTATGTAATTGATATGCGACATACTTGGAAAAGAAATACTGAGTAGGGGATTTGCTTTTTTATGCTATAGTTAAATTGAAAAATAAAACAAATTTAAGAAATACTATTGATGCATGTAGTACATATATGATATCGTTTTGAGTTCTAAATAAACATTTTTGTCACAATTTTTATAGATGCGAAAAATTCTTATGCTTTCTATATGTATCTTGTTTCATTGACTTATAAATTCTGAGTCTATCGCAATAAAATTATTCTGATTTAATATAATTTACTTTTAAGATGACCCCAAAAGTTTGCTATTGAAATGAAACATTGCTCTCTGTTCTAATATATATATATATATATATATCCTTTGTTCAGTTCCAAACTTAATTAGCATTATTGTTTAATATAAAGACGATATAACCTTATCCAATTATTAGTTTGGAACATAAAAAGTTATTGTTAAAGATATATTGTATTCTTATGCTTTCAAACTATGAGCAGAACCATAAAAAGTTATTGTTAAAGATATATATTGTATTCTTAAGAGTCGTTGAAGTCGAGGATGAACTTTTATCCCCTAAAGTTTCGTTGTGGTTTGTTGCATTTACAATCTAGGGCTCTGTTTGTTTTGGGGTAAAATGGGGATAAACAAACATTTACGGGTAAAATAAATTTTTCGGGTGATTGGTTTAACGTAAAACATTTTTTTTGAGAAAACTTTTCCCACATATCCAGTAAAATTGGGGGAAACGATTACCCCGCAAATAAAGTTGTAAACGGTTTATGGAGCTTCTCTCTATATTATTTATAATACTAGTATTATAACTATTATTAATTATAAGTCTATTCTTTCAAAATTATTTAACAATTAGTCCAATTCTATCTAATAACCAACAAAAAAAAGAAAAAACACGAAAAATTCTAAAAAATAACAAAAATGGAAAAAAAAAATACGAAAAATCTAAAAAACCCAAGAAAATTTGAAAAAGATAAAATCTAATTAACCAATAAAAATATAAATAAATAGGAAAAAATGGAAAAAATAAAACAAAAAATTCCGAAAAATCTAAAAAATCCAAGAAAATTTGAAAAAGCTAAAATCTAATTAACCAATAAAAATAGGAAAAAATAGGAAAAAATCTAAAAAATAACAAAAAAAATGGAAAAAATAAAACAAAAAATCCCGAAAAATCTAAAAAACCCAAGAAAATTTGAAAAGGCTAAAAAAAGTCAATAATATCTTCTATACTTATAATTTTATGAGTTTATATGTTGAAAAATTATAAGTTATTATAAGTGACGTATATGAAATAAAATATGTGTTTAAGTTAAGTTTCCTATACATGTTGACGAAGTTACTTTCAGAAAAGTAGACGAATTTTTAGTTTTTTTTCCATCAAAATAATTGTGATTTTAATCACTAATGTTTTTAAACTTTCACAAACTTATTAATTTTTGTGACTTTTAGTTAATTTTTATGACTTTTAGTTAATTTTTGTGACTTTTAGTTAATTTTTGATATTTTTCATCTTAAAATATTTTGTTTAAAATATGAACAACGTTTATTTATTTATGCATCGAATTTGTCTAATTTAAATAACTAATAGATTTTTGAATTTCAATAGAATTCCCAAAACCTTTGACGCACCAAACACCCGTAAATAAAATGCAAACAAAAATTTGCATTGTAAAACTTTACCCCAAAAATATTTTCCATCCATAAATATTTTACTACGAAACAAACAGAGCCTAAAGGTTAAGATGTGTTGAAGTAAAATTTCCTTTTCACTTTAGCATTACACCAGTCGATGAAAATCTATGTAAACATATCAAAACTTTAGAGACTAAAATTCATAGTAAACTTTAGCAACCCCATTTCAATAAATGATTGGTCTTGCATATATTTACTTTTGAATTTCAGAACGGATATAGAAGAGACCTCATTTCCTTTTCGATATCTAGTAACTTGTAAGTCTTCCTTCTAATTAAAGAAATGGGTTGTTTGATACATAGTTACGAGCAAGGAAAATGGAAGTGGTAATCGAAACGAGAAACGTGAAAAAAATGAAAAAATCTAAAATTTACAAGTGAAACAATAAGTAACGGGAAGCGAAAAACGCGAAACGATGATCTTAAAAGTGAAATAGAGTTTTTCGGTAACTATGGTTTAACTTTGACATCATTTAAAAGCATAATTACATATTTATTTGCATTTCAGGCTTCTGCTATACCAGATGTATTGAACATGAGTAACACCATCGTAAACTCGTTGCACTATAAATTAGGATGTGTCATCCACTAAAAATCAAACACATATTAATGAACCCAAAAATAACTATACTAAAATTAATTTAAAATTAAAACTAAAAAATTCTATTGATTGACACACAATTAATTATAGTATACCGGATCGGGTTAGTTTTTTCATTGATCACCGATTAAAACATGGGACAATTAACATAAACATATCTTACACATATTATATTAACAAAAACATACATTTAAAAATTAAATTATCAAAAATATAACTTCTATTAATAATTAATAAAAAAATAAAAAATATCATTCATCATTCTTGATCTATTTTCTCTATTTCTCATCCTCGCACTTTCTCTCCAATCTATCTCTCCTCCTTCTCTCTCCGATCTCTCCGTCCTCTTCCTTCTCCCTCTCCGCGTTTCCTCGTTTTTCCTCCCTTTTTATGATCTATCTCTCATACTCACTCTCTCTCTCCTCATTCTTCTTCCTCTCTCAAATCTCTCTCATTCGTTTTCTCGCTCTCTTCAATTTTTATTTTCTCTTTCTTCTCCCTCTCTCCAATCTCACTCTCCTCCGTTTTCTCCCTCTCTCCAATCTTTCTCTTCTCATTCTTCTTCCTCTCTCCTCCTCCCTCTCTCTTTTCGATATTTCTTTCCTCATCGCTCTCTCTCCGATCTATCTATTCGGTAGAGATTGAAATGGAGAAATCCGTCGGAGTGGACGGCGATAGTGTAGAGCGAGGTCAAAAACTCAACATTGATGCCGACGGAAATGCGGTCGTTAAATGAGAGGCACATGACGACGACGTGGTAGTTCGAGATCGGAGGATGGACAAATATTAATTTTGTTAACTAGTGTATAAGATTGAAAAATAAATGTATGAATTCCGTGAATTAAGGGTATGAAGTTGGAAATTATGAATATGAATTACGTAAATAATGATATGAATTCTATAAATTGGGGTATGAACTTTGAAAATAAGGGTGAACTCTACGAATTAAGGTATTAACTTTTGAAATAAGGGTATAAAAATATACAAATTAGGTTATGAACTTTTGAATTAAGGGTATGAACTTTTGGAATAAGGATATGAAAATATACAAATTAGGGTATGAATTTTTGAAATAAGCTTATGAATTTTTTGAATAAGTGTATGAAATATACAAATTAGAAAATAAACTTTTGAGTATATTTTTTGTTAATTTAGTTTCAAATGTAATATGTTTTGTTAATTTATGCTTAAAACATTAAGAGCATTCTCAACAGCCTATTCAAAATTTCTCTCTACATATGACTATATAAAGATTTTTAAACTCTGTATAGTCTATGGTTTTAAATAGTGCACAACGGTGCTATATAAAATTGAGAGATATATATATATATATGGGGAGGATATATGAACATCGTGAAAAACACCCAACTAGACACTTTTTTCGTAAAAACGCTCCAAATCAAGATTTGGTTAATGCAAATCTCCATGATTTCACGACGGGAACACAAATATGCGTCTTGTTTTTTTTTCTGAGATGTATAATGACATGTTTTGAATTTTTAAATTTTACCATAATTTCGAAAACATGTCATTATACATCTCGGAAAAAAAAAACAAGACTCATATTTGTGTTTCCGTCGTGAAACCATTGAGATTTGCATTAACCAAATCTTGATTTGGAGCGTTTTTACGAAAAAGTGTCTAGTTGGGTGTTTTTCATGATGTTCATATAACATTTCCCTATATATATATATATATATATATATATATATATATATATATATATATATATATAAGAAACTTTTATTTAGTCCTTTTATTTCTGAAGTTTTTATTTGATACCCAAACATTCAAATAACAATCCTTAACATGTTAGACTCGCTATTATAACCTTTACTTTTTGATAAAAATCTGAAGAAAAAAATATTTTATTTTTAAGATCACCACTAAAATATATTATGAGAATATATGGAATGAAAAGAAAACAATGGTAGTTGAATATAAAAACGTTGTTATTGAAATCCATAGTAGATAACATCAAATATTAATCAATAGTTTTAAAGTAGTATAATGAATAAAAGTGCATGATCATTTATGGGACAAGTCAAACTTTAAACACAAATATTATCATATAAATAGTATTCATGCTAATCTAACAATGGAACCAAAAAATTTAATTGACAGCATGATCTTAATTATCTTTATTATAAAATCTTGATATCACAAATTTTCTCCCTACATAATATACTTTTCTTTATATTCCTTTTCTATTTATTTTTCGTTTATCATGTTTTTAATGAATAACTCTTCTCGTTTACGAAAAAGAATGATAAATAACAAACAACGACGAAACCACCAATTCCAAACATTGCAATTGGTTGTAGAAGCTGGCCTTATGGGGCAAACTTCAGACCATGCTAAAAGAAGGTATATCAACCTTGATCATGTTACATGACATAGACGTATCATGAATGATTATTTTGGTACGAAACCTATTTATCACTCAGATATTTTTAGACGTAGGTTTTGCATGGAGCGCCATTTGTTTTTACATATTTATGATGCAGTTACAGCTCACGATCCTTATTTTCACCAAATACCAAATGCCGCTAATAAACCAGGATTATCGTCACTTCAAAAAATAACTGTTGCAATGAGAATATTGGCATCTGGCGAAAGCTCATATATTTTGGATGAATATATAAGAATTGGGGAGACAACATCTAATGAGTCTCTGAAGAGATTTTGCAGAGCCGTAGTGGAAGTTTTTGGATCCGAATACTTGAGAAAACCCAATGCAGATGATATTCAAAGATTACTTGCAATTGGGGAAGAACGTGGATTTCCATGTATGCTTGGAAGTATTGATTGTATGCATTGGAGGTGGAAGAACTGCCCAACTGCATGAGCGGGTCAATATATACGGGTCACTGTCATGAACCAACTCTTATACCTGAGGCGTGGTATCACGAGATCTTTGGATTTGTCATGCATTTTTTGGAATGCCAGATTCTCACAACGACATAAATGTGCTTGATCGCTCTAACGTTTTTAGTGATCTAGCGCAATGTTGTGCTCCTCCTGCTAGATATACAATTAATGGGCAAAATTATTCAATGAGATAATTAATGTTTACTATATTTCAACTATTACGAGTTTTCGATTTAGTATACTGAACTAACAAGTTTATTGATTAGTATACTGTACTAAATGAAAATTTTCGATTTAATATTTTTCGTCCAAATTGACCGTTAAATAGTGACGTCAACTAATCAAACCCAGGCCTACCAATCAAAGTGGAAGGTTTTTAACCACTTGGCTACCAATACTTTTATTATAGTAATAGCGTTATATATATATATACTCTATCTGTGTATAGATGTGTATATATACACTTTGGGACTGATTTCGTAAATTTTAAAAAATTCAAATTTTATGTTTGTTTCATTTTGGTCCTTACATTTTCAAAAAAATAGTTTAAAATTACAACAAAATAAAAAAAAACACAAAAAAATTATAAAAATTATAAAAATCACAAAAAAATATAAAAAATCACAAAAAATTATAAAAATCACAAAATTTTTTATGCATGACCAAACTTACCAACTAAAAAAGGTGCAATAAAAATATGATTTTTGTCTATTTTTTTCATTACAAGTTATCAGTTTCACTAACTAAAATTATTTTATTTTTTTAGTATAATTTTATTTTCGTCGTATATGTTTTTTTTTAATGACTTATTTTTTTTAAGCATTTCTACCGATGAGTAGTATTTAAGTTATAATTTCTAAACATAGTTTTTTTTTGTTATAACAATTTAAATTTTAATGAGAAAAAAATGTGCTATAGTTTTTATTTTCTATACATGAAGAAATGTACCAAATAAAAATACTTATTATTTGTAGTGTAAGTTATTAGTCATACATATTATTTTTTACACTTTCTTTTATTTAATATTTGGTGCCTTTTGAGATTATAAGTATCAAATTGATTATATTCATAAACTACAAGGACTACTTCATTAATAATGAATAAGTGTGAAGTTGATAGAAAAAAATAGTTTACAAAATTGAAAAAATATATTAGTAAAATACATTAAATCAAAACTAATTTAAGTTTCATGAGGTTAATTTTGTAATTTAATAATTTCTATTAGATAATTTGACGGAAATATACTAAATCGAAAGTTTTCATATAGTCTAGTATGCTAATCAGTAAATTTGTTAGTTCAGTATACTAAATCGAAAACGCATTATAGTTGAATATAGTAAACATTGATTATCTCTTATTCAATTGGTTATTATCTAGTAGGTGGTATTTATCCAAGTTGGTCTACAATTGTGAAGACCATATCTCAACCACAAGGTGAAAAGAACAAGTATTTTTCTAAGGAACAAGAGTCACTCAGAAAAGATGTGGAGTGTGCATTTGAAGTGTTACAAGCACGATTTGCTATTGTTCATGGTCCGGTACGGTTCCATGATAAAGAAGACTTGAAGTATATAATGTTTGCATATATTATAATGGATAATATGATCGTCGAAAACGTACGTGACATGTACAAATCTGTTGAGGTAGGAAGATATTATGCAATAGAAGAACAAATTGCGTTAAACAATCCACGACCAACAATTTCACACGATTCTCGTAACAGATTATTTGCTTCCTTCATGGAGGCTCATTACAAAATCCGAGATAAAACTTTACATATTCGTCTAAAGGAAAATTTGGTTGAACACCTATGGGCCCGGCACGACATGATAAATTAAAATAATATTACCCTCTATGTTCCCGTGTTTACTTTTGTGTTTATGTCGTTTATGTCTTTCAGTTATCTTTGACTAAGTTGAGGTTAGCTTTCCATAAAATAATTATTCTATATGTTTATTAATTCAGCTTTATGTGTGCATTTCTTTGTTTATACCGTCACTCTTGTTGAATATTTGCTTAAAGAAAATAGAATCATGTCAATATCATGTGAAAAAGATTTTAACAGAATTTATGCATAAAAGTATATACAAAAAAAGAAAGGTTTCCGCTTTCATAAAACTTTATCAGCTAGAATTAAGTAGTCAAGTAGAATATAATGACATAAGAAAATTAGTTGTGAAAACGAGAAATTCATAATTACACATTGTCAATACTACATTCTAAAACCATTAAGAAAAGAATTCCATTCATACTACAAATTCAAACATACCAAATGAAACTTCAAACATACTAAATCTAAAACATAGTTAAAATAGAACTTAAATTATTTCTCTACGACTTAATGCAGTTACTGCTCCGATTGATATCTTGCCTTGATGATTTATTTTGTGTTTGAAAGAATTCAATTTGGTCCGGATCATTGAGCGAAGAAATGTCAATTTTCATTATCTCAGCCTCTTTCAATGCCATGTCCATATTGAACATTTGTTTTTCCATCCCAAGTTTTGTCGTTTTAAGATCTAAATTCTCCTTCTCCAACCCCAAAAATTCGTCCATTTTCTTATCATTCTCCTTGTACATCACGAGCTCATCATTATGAATTTTTTCATTTGCTGCAATGGTTTGATCCATCTTCTCAACTATAGCGGAACTATCATATATAAATTCTCCCTTTCTTTTGCTTCGACCTTGCTTGGCAAGTTTTCGACCTACATGTCTTTCAACATATCTCGGTGTAGATGATGAATCTTCGCTATCCACATTAATGTGATCGAGGTTGGAACTAGTTTCACCACGTGGAAGCTTCTTTGAAGCCTCCAACTCAAGTCATTTTTGATTCACTTTCAACACTTTCCAACAATGTTCAAATGCAAATTTAGCAGCTTTTTTGGGAGGATTATTCTTTTTTGAATTAGCCATTATCACGAATTGAACATGCATTTCCTTTGCTCTTGCAATCTACACAAATAAACATTTAGTCATTTTGGGAAATAAAAACTAAAAAACAAACTCATCAAGTTGGCACAATTAAAATCACTTTAAATTATTGAACTTATAAACAAAACCCATAAGCATGAATTTAACAAACAGAAAAGATTAATGGACTAAAAGGACAAAAGCAACTAACCTTATCATCTTCATTATAGCCACTCAGGTCCTCCACATGTGCCAGAAAGCCGCAAAACTTGTTTACTGCAGTCCTTATTTTTGAGAAATGTTGCATCAAAGTGTTTGGGCTGCGTTTTGGGAACTGCTCTTTCTTATGTTGTATCCAGTATATATGTATTTTCACCCATAAAGCATATCCGCTTTGGTCGATGCCAGCTACACCGTCATTTGTCGTATTACTCCATGCTGAGCAAAGAAGCAAGTCTTCAGCTTCAGTGAAATTTTTACGCCCTGCTTGTGACTCATTGTCATCAACTCCCATTTGTGTTTCTGAAGAATTCATATTTCCAAATAACTAACACAAACATGTACGGATGGAAAAATATCAGTACTTGTTAAATGAAGTTCTAACAAAACACAAAAAAGTAGAGCATATATAATCTTTGTATCGTTGTCATCAATTGAATGATAAATCAAATCTTCTCATTGAGAAACTAGCAGACTATTCTGAAAGTTGCAGTTTCAGAATAATTTTTTTTTTTACAAGTGAAAACTAAAACAAACACACATGCAAATCTGCTTTTCAGAACATCGCGTTTTTTTTCTTAAGACTTCTATCTTTACAATAAGAAAATCTATTTCTTTCCGACGATGTACATATACACACAATTGACGTTGATTTTTTTTTTAACCATTCAGAGTGGCATGGAAATTCCCTATTTAAAACCCCAATTCGAAACTTTGTATTCACTATTATAGACCATGAGGTAAATGTAAAGTAATTAAACAAATATATTAACAAATGGTTATAAAGATAGATGTATAGATAATCTCAAAAAGAGTTTTTTCTACAATCTGGCAAATGGACATGTTTCTAAAAAAACAAATATAAGTCCAAATAAGTGTTTCCAATTGACAACCAATCATTCTAATTGTTATAATTAGATACTAAGATTTCAAAATAAACCTTGCAATTAAAAGGTTTTTGTACAGAAATAAATAAATAGTAGATCTAGTTATTTATTATAAAGACCAAGTGTCAAAATATGTTGCAAAAACTTACTAGTGTGATCGTCGGGAGGCAGGAGAAGTGGAAAACGCTAAAATTTTTGGTCTTCAACGGAGAGGGAAATGAGGGCAGAGTCTTTTTTTTTTTTTTTAGCTGTCATTTCACTCATTCTCCACTCACATTTTATTTTTATTTATTTTTTTAATTAATTTCACTTAATTTCATTACAAAATAAATAACTCTAACATCACTTCATTACATCTCATTACACTTCATTTATCTACAAAATAAATAAATTTACTCACTCTATCACACTATTAATTAATACATTTCTCTGTTTTTTTTCCACTCAAACTAAATACAAAATTAAAATATTTTATAATCATAATATTATATCAAGTTAACACTTTCAATTAATTTATATTTTGCACTTTTTTATTTATTATTTTTGCTTGATTTGAAATGTAAATAGTTTCGTGCTTTATTTCAAAATTCGATCATCAACACCAATTCATTCGACTCCATTCCATTACAAAATAAATAACTCTAACACCAATTCATTCCACTACAAAATAAATAATCATAACACAAATTCATTCCAGCCTACCCCATTCCATTACAAAATAAATAATTATAACACAAATTCATTCCACTCAATTACATTACAAAATAAATAATCATAACACCAATTCATTCTATCTCATTACACTTCATTTTTCTACAATCACTGGTCATCAGGTATGTTGATGTTCTCGAAATAATTGGCGGGACGAGACTGCCTTCTTCTTAATGGCCCATAATATTTAAAATTTTGTCTAAAAACATCTTGCCATGGATCAGCTTCTGGAGATTGATACTTGTCCCATCCACTAATAATCGGGGGCAAAGGGAACGGGTTGAAATTATTATTTTTTTATCAATAATGACATCGGCATAATGGTTTGTGTTAACGTGAACCATGAAAATCACAACAGGCTTTGCCGGAGGGGCTGTATGTTGTGGTAAATATGTTGTCGTACCTGTCAAAATGCTTATCATAACCACTGCTATATTATACCGTGATGCAATTATGAACCATGTCTCTGGAAATGTCATCCATTTATGTGGAGGCGCATGGCACAAGTCATGTCATTCCAAGAAAACAAGTCACGAATAAAACCATATCCTTTCAGTTCTCCAAGGATATCAAGATAATAAGAAGGGAAATTTTCGATCTCTTGTTGTAGTTCTACGCGCACTTTTCCACTGTCGTCTTCTCCAAAATTCATTCCCATAGCCTTCGCAATAACACGAAAACCGCAGTGACCATCCCCAAGTACATCATTCACCTCGAATATGTGATTATGGAAAATAGGTGGAATCTGCTTAATATATTTAAAAGACTTGTGGGGAGGTTTTTTTGATTGCGATGATCCTTTACCTTTTTGTTTGTCGTAAACAGAATATCTAGGGGGTAAAGGGGCTGAAGGATCGTATTTGGTTTTCGGGCTGCTATAGCTACGTCTCCGTTCTGCTTGCTCATCTTTATACGCCTGAGTATATTCAAAAGCAGATGGGTCACGTTTTGTTGAATATTTACCTCTTTTTTTCCCCTCGCTGATGATGTATTTCGACGTTGTGGTCTGAGTTCAGGTTCTCTTGCTGAAGTTTTCGAAGGATCGTGCAGAAGTTCGATCTGGGCTTTTAAATTTGCCTTTAAAACTTGATCATGAGTTTCATCATACCTTCCCCGTAAGGCTTCAAAATGCACTCCAATGTTGTCTTCTTCTTTGTTTATAATTTCGGCATCAAACTTTAGTTTTCTCCAGTGCGGATCAATTCTTTCTAGCAGAATAGGGCAAGCTCTATCCCAATAGTTACGTATAACATGACGACATGGAAAGTTATTGACCAATGTTATCTCACACTCAGAGCAGGTTGGGTTTGCTGTTGTCCACTCGAGCTGTCTAATCTAGCATTTCATCCATCGCATCCGCAGAGCATTTACCTGATATAAAAAATATTATATCATTAAAATTAACATATTATACAATGATTATAAAAAAAATATCCTATAAAAATTAAGTTTACCTTTTATTACTGAAAAAAACGGAATATCATGTGTTATTTTAACTCTACTACTCATGCTTCTTCCCAAAGACTCCTTAATTCTATTATGTTGAGTTGAAAGCAAATCATTAATGCATACGAACATGTTCTCGAGATTCCCACCAGAAGTTTTATATATTGTTTAAGTGATGCATGAGCACCCTCAACCCTGTTTGAAAGAAAATATATATTAGATAATTTGTTATTTTATAATAAAAAAAAAATGTACACAATGTCAAATCATAAGTTGTATACCTGTTCGTCGTTCGGTTACCGAAATGTCTAGTTTTGCTAGTCCAACAAGCCACAAACTTCTTGTCATGTTTGTCTAGCAAATCACACATATATTTCAATACATTTGGAAATGTTTTATAATCACTTTCCAGTTTCATGCGTGCCGCTTCATAATCGTATTCTGTTTTACTATCCACCAACTTTTTCCAATCTATTTTCATTACGTCCCATACTTCTTTAGGAACTTTTGGAGAGCAATTAGCCATGACATTCTGAGCAATATGAAATGTGCATAATAGATGGTTTACATTAGGGTATAAATTTTGGACCGCATTTTTCAACGCTTGATCCCTATCTGTCAGCACAACTCGCGGACTCTTACAATCTTTCATCATCGTTCTCAAACATTCTAGAGCCCATTCGTAAGTCGGCTGCTTTTCATTACGTAAGCAAGCGAATGCGACACAAAATGTTTTTTGGGTTGATGTTACTCCCACAATTTGTAAAAATGGTAAATTGAACCTATTAGTACTATATGTGCAATCCATGCAAAGTAAGAATGCACGTACTAATTTTACATAATCTTTATGGGCAAAAAATATATCTTCCAATTGGTTCGTTTCGGGGTTGGTTCTATAAAACGATAAAAATTCATTTTTAACTAGGAGATTCATAAGATGTTACATTTGACTCATACCCACCATTTCTTTAATCTTTTCTCTAGCCTTAAGGTTATAGATATCTTTTCTAGTAGACTTATTAGCAGGAAATTTTTGTTTTATAGCGGAAAGTATAGTTCTTGGATTTGCCAGGCTATCTACCATGGTTCTAAATAACCCCTTTTCATCTTTTTTAAGTCTACGTGCTCGGGGGTGAGCTTCTGGATAAACAGTCATATCATGATTGTGTATCCCATTTTTTATATAAAACTTCCAATTATTCTCAACTTTGTAACACTCTATTTTAAACAAGTAGAAACATTTACTAGAGCTGGTGTCTCTAGTCGATGGTTTTTTCGGTTGGGAATCCTCTTCCTTGGTACACATCATAATGGCCCTACTTTTTGTATTAAAGTGTCCTTTGATATTTTTTGACGAAGTTGTTCTCAAAAAGAAACCAAAGGCTTGGGCTGTATCATTCAGGTAATTTCTCAATTCATCAATCGAGGAAAAAGCCTGAAAGAAATTAAATAGAAGTAAAAAATAAAAAATGTAAAAAACTTACACAAGCAAAAACTCATGAAATTAAAAAAATTATAAACTCACCAAATTAAAAATGATCGCTATAATCATATCCAATTCCAAATTCGGTTGGTTCACTATGTTCATCAAGATCCGATTGAGAATTTTCGGTATTTTCATACTGATCTCTTTGAACTTCTTCAAAGTGGCTCGTAAATGCTTGTTCTGACGGTTCAGGTTGATTCCACATGTAGTCATAATCATTCGGCGGTGTAAATTGATTGTTAAAATTTGGATAAAATGAAACATGAGAATTTTGATATGGATCAGAGGGGAAATTAGTATTTTCAACCATATCAGGCGAAAACTGGTAATTTGGATACATATTAGATGAAAAAAATGTATTATGATAATCAAATGGAAATTGTGTATTTTGAAAAGTATCGTCATGAGAAGGTAAATTTAGATCTATTTCCGAAATATCATAATTGTTATCCATATGTATATGATTTTGGAGAGATCTAATAAAAGCTGTGGAATTTTGGTGAAAATAAATGAGGGTGAGGCCTCCTATTTATAGAAATTTAAAATATCCTTTAATAAAGAAATCACGGACTTTATGAATTTGAAATCACACTTTATGAATTTTCATTTCAAATCAAGCCAAAATCCATGATTCCACTCCATTCATTCAAAATAACCCTTTCAATGGTTTCGTGCTTGATTTGAAATGTAAATAATTTCTAAGTCCGTGATTTTTGCTTGATTTGAAATGTAAATAATAACGTGTAGGGTTTTTGGAAACAATTTAATTATTTTCTCGGAAGTAACAAAATTAATAAATAAAAAAGTGCAAAATATAAATTACTTGAAAGTGTTAACTTGATATAATATTTTAAAATATTTACTCGGAGTTAGAATGAATTGGTGTTAGGGTTATTTATTTTGTAATGGAATGAAGTTAAAATCACGGACGTACTATTTGAAATCAAATCAAGCACGAATTTAAAAAATCACGGACGTACTATTTGAAATCATGGAAGAGAATAATGACGTGTATGGTTTTTGGAAATAATTTAATTATTTACTCGGAAGTAACAAGATTAATAAATAAAAAAGTGCAAAATATAAATTACTTGAAAGTGTTAACTTGATATAATATTTTAAAATATTTACTCGGAGGTAGAATGAATTGGTGTTAGGGTTATTATTTTGTAATGGAATGAAGTTGAAATCACGGACGTACTATTTGAAATCAAATCAAGCACGAATTTAAAAAATCACGGACGTACTATTTGAAATCATGGAAGAGAATAATGACGTGTATGGTTTTTGGAAACAATTTAATTATTTACTTGGAAATAACAAAATTAATAAATAAAAAAGTGCAAAATATAAATTATTTGAAAGTGTTAACTTGATATAATATTTTAAAATATTTGCTCGGAGGTAGAATGAATTGGTGTTAGGGTTATTTATTTTGTAATGGAATGGAGTTGAAATCACGGACGTACTATTTGAAATCAAATCAAGCACGAATTTAAAAAATCACGGAAGAAAATAATGACGTGTATGGTTTTTGGAAACAATTTAATTATTTACTCGGAAGTAACAAAATTAATAAATAAAAAAGTGCAAAATATAAATTACTTGAAAGTGTTAACTTGATATAATATTTTAAAATATTTACTCGAAGGTAGAATGAATTTGTGTTAGGGTTATTTATTTTGTAATGGAATGGAGTTGAAATCACGGACGTACTATTTGAAATCAAATCAAACACGAATTTAAAAAATCACGGACGTACTATTTGAAATCACGAAAGAAAATAATGACGTGTATGGTTTTTGGAGACAATTTAATTATTTACTCGGAAGTAACAAGATTAATAAATAAAAAAGTGCAAAATATAAATTACTTGAAAGTGTTAACTTGATATAATATTATGATTATAAAATATTTTAATTTTGTATTTAGTTTGAGTGGAAAAAAAAAGCAGAGGAATGTATTAATTAATAGTGTGATAGAGTGGGTAAATTTATTTATTTTGTAGATAAATGAAGTGTAATGAGATGTAATGAAGTGGTGTTAGAGTTATTTATTTTGTAATGAAATTGAGTGGAATTAATTGAAAAAATAAATAAAAATAAGATGTGACGTGGACCTGGTTTTAACCAGGTCCTCATTTGAGTAATTTGGAGCCTCATTTGAGTGAAATTTCAAGTGGAAAACGCTAAAAATTTTGGTCCTAAAAACGTCCGTGATTTCAACTTCATTCCATTACAAAATAAATAACCCTAACACCAATTCATTCTACCTCTGAGTAAATATTTTAAAATATTATATCAAGTTAACACTTTCAAGTAATTTATATTTTGCATTTTTTTATTTATTAATTTTGTTACTTCCGAGAAAATAATTAAATTGTTTCCAAAACCCTACACGTTATTATTTACATTTCAAATCAAGCAAAAATCACGGACTTAGGAATTATTTACATTTCAAATCAAGCACGAAACCATTGAAAGGGTTATTTTGAATGAATGGAGTGGAATCACGGATTTTGGCTTGATTTGAAATGTAAATAATTCCTACGTCCGTGATTTTTTGCTTGATTTGAAATGTAAATAGTTTCGTGCTTTATTTCAAAATTCGACGAATTCCTTCCAAAATAAATAACCCTCAACTTCAATTAATTCAAATCCATTTCATTACAAAATAAATAAACTTAACACCAATTCATTCCACTACATTCCACTACAAAATAAATAACCATAACACAAATTCATTCCACCCCATTCCATTACAAAATAAATAACCATAACACAAATAAATAAATTTACCCACTCTATCACACTATTAATTAATATATTCCTCTGCTTTTTTTACCATTCAAACTAAATACAAAATTAAAATATTTTATAATCATAATATTATATCAACTTAACACTTTCAAGTAATTTATATTTTGCACTTTTTTATTTATTAATTTTGTTACTTCCGAGTAAATAATTAAATTGTCTCCAAAAACCCTACACGTTATTATTTACAAAAATCACGGACTTAGGAATTATTTACATTTCAAATCAAGCACGAAACCATTGAAAGGGTTATTTTGAATGAATGGAGTGGAATCACGGATTTTGGCTTGATTTGAAATGAAAATTCATAAAGTGTGATTTCAAATTCATAAAGTACGTGATTTCTATATTAAAGGATATTTTAAATTTCTATAAATAGGAGGCCTCACCCTCATTTATTTTCACCAAAATTCCACAGCTTTTATTAGATCTCTCCAAAATCATATACATATGGATAACAATTATGATATTTCGGAAATAGATCTAAATTTACCTTCTCATGACGATACTTTTCAAAATACACAATTTCCATTTGATTATCATAATACATTTTTTCCATCTAATATGTATCCAAATTACCAGTTTTCGCCTGATATGGTTGAAAATACTAATTTCCCCTCTGATCCATATCAAAATTCTCATGTTTCATTTGATCCAAATTTTAACAATCAATTTACACCGAATGATTATGACTACATGGGGAATCAACCTGAACCGTCAGAACAAGCATTTACGAGCCACTTTGAAGAAGTTCAAAGAGATCAGTATGAAAATACCGAAAATTCTCAATCGGATCTTGATAAACATAGTGAACCAACCGAATTTGGAATTGGATATGATTATAGCGATCATTTCAGAGTAATTTGGTGAGCTTATAATTTTTTTAATTTCATGAGTTTTTGCTTGGGTAAGTTTTTTACATTTTTTATTTTTTACTTCTATTTAATTTCTTTCAGGCTTTTTCCTCGATTGATGAATTGAGAAATTACCTGAATGATACAGCACAAGCCTTTGGTTTCTTTTTGAAAACAACTTCGTCAAAGAATATCAAAGGACACTTTAATACAAAAAGTAGGGCCATTATGATGTGTACCAAGGAAGATGATTCCCAACCGAAAAAACCATCGACTAGAGACACCAGCTCAAGTAAATGTTTCTGCTTGTTTAAAATAGAGTGTTACAAAGTTGAGAATAATTGGAAGTTTTATATAAAAAATGGGATACACAATCATGATATGGCTGTTTATCCAGAAGCTCACCCCCGAGCACGTAGACTTAAAAAAGATGAAAAGGGGTTATTTAGAACCATGGTAGATAGCCTGGCAAATCCAAGAACTATACTTTCCGCTATAAAACAAAAATTTCCTGCTAATAAGTCTACTAGAAAAGATATCTATAACCTTAAGGCTAGAGAAAAGGTTAAAGAAATGGTGGGTATGAGTCAAATGTAACATCTTATGAATCTTAGTTAAAAATGAATTTTTATCGTTTTATAGAACCAACCCCGAAACGAACCAATTGGAAGATATATTTTTTGCCCATAAAGATTATGTAAAATTAGTACGTGCATTCCCTTATGTACTTTGCATGGATTGCACATATAGTACTAATAGGTTCAATTTACCATTTTTACAAATTGTGGGAGTAACATCAACCCAAAAAACATTTTGTTTCGCATTCGCTTGCTTACGTAATGAAAAGCAGCCGACTTACGAATGGGCTCTAGAATGTTTGAGAACGATGATGAAAGATTGTAAGAGTCCGCGAGTTGTGCTGACAGATAGGGATCAAGCGTTGACAAATGCGGTCCAAAATTTATACCCTAATGCAAACCATCTATTATGCACATTTCATATTGCTCAGAATGTCATGGCTAATTGCTCTCCAAAAGTTCCTAAAGAAGTATGGGACGTAATGAAAATAGATTGGAAAAAGTTGGTGGATAGTAAAACAGAATACGATTATGAAGCGGCACGCATGAAACTGGAAAGTGATTATAAAACATTTCCAAATGTATTGAAATATATGTGTGATTTGCTAGACAAACATGGCAAGAAGTTTGTGGCTTGTTGGACTAGCAAAACTAGACATTTCGGTAACCGAACGACGAACAGGTATACAACTTATGATTTGACATTGTGTACATTTTTTTTTTTATTATAAAATAACAAATTATCTAATATATATTTTCTTTCAAACAGGGTTGAGGGTGCTCATGCATCACTTAAACAATATATAAAACTTCTGGTGGGAATCTCGAGAACATGTTCGTATGCATTAATGATTTGCTTTCAACTCAACATAATAGAATTAAGGAGTCTTTGGGAAGAAGTATGAGTAGAGTTAAAATAACACATGATATTCCGTTTTTTTCAGTAATAAAAGGTAAACTTAATTTTTATAGGATATTTTTTTTATAATCATTGTATAATATGTTAATTTTAATGATATAATATTTTTTATATCAGGTAAATGCTCTGCGGATGCGATGGATGAAATGCTAGATTAGACAGCTCGAGTGGACAACAGCAAACCCAACCTGCTCTGAGTGTGAGATAACATTGGTCAATAACTTTCCATGTCGTCATGTTATACGTAACTATTGGGATAGAGCTTGCCCTATTCTGCTAGAAAGAATTGATCCGCACTGGAGAAAACTAAAGTTTGATGCCGAAATTATAAACAAAGAAGAAGACAACATTGGAGTGCATTTTGAAGCCTTACGGGGAAGGTATGATGAAACTCATGATCAAGTTTTAAAGGCAAATTTAAAAGCCCAGATCGAACTTCTGCACGATCCTTCGAAAACTTCAGCAAGAGAACCTGAACTCAGACCACAACGTCGAAATACATCATCAGCGAGGGGAAAAAAAGAGGTAAATATTCAACAAAACGTGACCCATCTGCTTTTGAATATACTCAGGCGTATAAAGATGAGCAAGCAGAACGGAGACGTAGCTATAGCAGCCCGAAAACCAAATACGATCCTTCAGCCCCTTTACCCCTAGATATTCTGTTTACGACAAACAAAAAGGTAAATGATCATCGCAATCAAAAAAACCTCCCCACAAGTCTTTAAAATATATTAAGCAGATTCCACCTATTTTCCATAATCACATATTCGAGGTGAATGATGTACTTGGGGATGGTCACTGCGGTTTTCGTGTTATTGCGAAGGCTATGGGAATGAATTTTGGAGAAGACGACTGGGGAAAAGTGCGCGTAGAACTACAACAAGAGATCAAAAATTTCCCTTCTTATTATCTTGATATCCTTGGAGAACTGAAAGGATATGGTTTTATTCGTGACTCGTTTTCTTGGAATGACATGACTTGTGCCATGCGCCTCCACATAAATGGATGACATTTCCAGAGACATGGTTCATAATTGCATCACGGTATAATATAGCAGTGGTTATGATAAGCATTTTGACAGGTACGACAACATATTTACCACAACATACAGCCCCTCCGGCAAAGTCTGCTGTGATTTTCATGGTTCACGTTAACACAAACCATTATGCCGAGATCATTATTGATAAAAAAAAAGAATAATTTCAACCCGTTCCCTTTGCTCCCGATTATTAGTGGATGGGACAAGCATCAATCTCCAGAAGCTGATCCATGGCAAGATGTTTTTAGACAAAATTTTAAATATTATGAGCCATTAAGAAGGCAGTCTCGTCCCGCCAATTATTTCGAGAACATCAACATACCTGATGACCAGTAATTGTAGAAAAATGAAGTGTAATGAGATAAAATGTATTGGTGTTATGATTATTTATTTTGTAATGTAATCGAGTGGAATAAATTTGTGTTATAATTATTTATTTTGTAATGGAATGGGGTGGGCTGGAATGAATTTGTGTTATGGTTATTTATTTTGTAGTGGAATGAATTGGTGTTAGAGTTATTTATTTTGTAATGGAATGGAGTTGAATGAATTGGTGTTGAGGGTTATTTATTTTGGGAGGAATTCGTCGAATTTTGAAATAAAGCACGAAACTATTTACATTTCAAATTAAGCAAAAATTAATAAATAAAAAAGTGCAAAATATAAATTAATTGAAAGTGTTAACTTGATATAATATTATGATTATAAAATATTTTAATTTTGTATTTAGTTTGAGTGAAAAAAAACAAAGAAATGTATTAATTAATAGTGTGATAGAGTGAGTAAATTTATTTATTGTAGATAAATGAAGTTTAATGAGATGTAATGAAGTGATGTTAGAGTTATTTATTTTGTAATGAAATTAAGCCTAATTAATTAAAAAAATAAATAAAAATAGGAAGGTATGCTTAGTTGGTTTGAAAATGACAGCTAAAAAAAAGACTCTGCCCAGATTCACAGAATAGAGAGAGAGAAAGAGAGAGAGTATTTATAATTTATACATACATAAGTAATATATATGAAATAAATGAGTGTTTAATTAATTAAATTTAATCAGATCGGTGGTGGTATGGAAAGCGAATTTAATCGTGCCGTATCTTCACGTGCTACTCGGAGAAACAATATTCAACATATTCACCCTTTTAAAGGCAATTATTTTACCCTCTTTTTATTTCTACTTTTTATTTCTAGTTTTTTTCATAATTTCTAAAAGAATTTATATAAGAAATATTGGGTTGAAGCTAAATTGATGTAATTTTCACCTTTCAGTTTGTGGAATTTGCATTGTAGAAATTCTCTACATTTTGTACCATTTTATCATATTTTTTTTATACCATTTTAAAGGCAATTATTTACCCTCTAATCTCTACATTTTGTCTTCTTTTTTTCCATGTTTTTTCTGTAATATCTTAAAGAATTTATACTATATGAAACACTGCGTACAGCTAAATTGATGTAATTTGGATCTTTTGGTATGTTTAGTATGAATTATCGACATTGTTTTCCCTCGTTCTATTTTCGCAGGAAATAAAATAATAACAGCCAAAATTAGACCTTTTTTTCATAGTATGTTATGTAATATAGTAATTGATGATGCGGTTGTTTAACATGATACGTTATTAAATGAAAATGATTAGAAAAAGTTATTGATGTAATTTTGATTTTTCGGTATGTGGATTATGGATTATCGACATGCTTTTCCATTTTTACATATTCGTAGGAAATATTAACAACAACAAAATTGGACCTTTTTTTCCCCTTCATAATATCTTCTGTAGTATCGAAATTGTATTAATGTTGGTGTGGTTGTATAACATGATAAGTTACCGAATGAAGATGAAAAAGCACTCATGTGTCAGTTGATATGGTTTTATACCATTTTAGATGAATTTGAGATTATTTACTCAATGTGAAAAATGTAAAATGCGCACTGATTCTTCTAGCATGTGGAACTTGGATTATCGACATTCTTTTCCCTTTTTCTGTTTTCTCAGGAAATAATAACAACAAAAATGTGACCTTCTTTTCCATTAATATTTTCTGTAGTATCGAAATTGTATTAATGTTGGTGTGGTTGTATAACATGATAAGTTAGCGAATGAAGATGAAAAGGCACTTGTGTGTCAGTTGATATGGTGTTATACCATTTTAGATTAATTTAATATTATTTACTCAATGTGCAAAATGTAACTAATGCTCACTGATTCGTCTAGTATGTGGAACTTGGATTACGGACATTCTTTTTCCTTTTTCTATTTTCGGAAATAAAATAATAACAACAAAGATTGGACCTTTTTTTTCATAATATGTTCTGTAGTATCAAAATTCTATTAATGGTGGTGTGGTTGTATAGCATGATAATTTACCGAATGAAGATGAAAAAAGCACTTATGTGTCAGTTGATATTGTTTTATACCATTTTAGATGAATTTAAGATTATTTACTCAATGTGAAAAATATAACTATTGCTCACTGATTCTTATAGTATGTGGAACATGGATTATCGACATTATTTTCCCTTTTAACTATTTTCTCAGGAAAAAATAATAACAATACAAATTGGACCTTTTTTTTCATAGTATGTTATGTAATATCGAAATTGTTGGTGTGGTTGTATAACATGATAAGTTACCAAATGAAGATGATTAGAAAAGGACTGTCTTTTGGAATAAGCACTTATGTGTCACTTGATATGGTTTTATACCATTTTAGATGAATTTGAGATTATTTACTCAAATGTGAAATGTGTAATTAATGCTCACTGATTCGTAAATTCTTTTAACTTTTTGTCCTATATTTTTCGGAGTACAACAGAAGTTTATTTTGAAAGAGTGAGAAATTATATATTTAGAACAGCTGGTGAACAATTTCTATAAAGCTAGAAACTTAAAATCAATTTAGGAAATCAAAAAGTTGAAGTCTTTTTTGTTTTTCTACACTCCCTTCTTTGCTAAATTATCGGTCATTCTGAAACCACGTGACTTTTAACTTGCGGAAATACCGTATCTAAACTGCCAAAATGAAATTTTCGATATTTAATAACATAAGTAGTAATTTTAATTGACATGCTTAGAATTATATCAACCGAAAGCACTTTTCTCGAAACTTTATCCCCTCGCTGTTGCAATCTTACATATAGATATAGGGCCATGGATATATATGTATGTAAACTATAGGGTCTGCAGGTTTATTTTTGCTTATAGTAGGTTGGAGTGGACTGCAGCACCCTCTATATTAAGAATATCTGTTTATTTCTTTAAAGAGAGTAAAAAAATGTTTTTTTACATATGGTTTTTAACAAAATTTACAGGTTTTAGTCTTTCAGCACCCTTTACTAACCAATTTTTTTTTTACTTGTGCAGATAGTGAAGAGGGGTTGAGGTTCTCTCAGGAATATCCGATGAGGATAATTTGGAGGAAAGGTTTCATCCGGTTGATATTGGTCGGTGGAATATTATGGATGATGTTAATTCTCATCGTCTTGTTGTTTCATGTTTGGTCTTGCCAATCTTCCTTAGCTTTCTTTTCAGGTAATTTTCGAAACAATTTTCAGTACCACTGTTGTATAGCTAGGATATAATAGTTATACATAGTTATGTATGTTTTTTAATTTAACATAGATTTTATAGGAGATTTTTGTTTTTGGATATAAAAAATACTAGATTTTTTGTGATACCAATAATGCTTGAAAACAGAAGTGATTTAAGCTGTTTTACAAATTACAATGTATGGGCTTCAAATCCCGACTGCTCTCTTTTATGTAGGTAGGAATAATATATGGAAATGAGCTCCAAGAATGAAGTATTCCTTGTGAGAATTTGATTCACAACCCTTGGAGAGTTTCCAGTTGGACCAGTTCTGTGAATTTGTCTTAGTGAAGCAATCACCAGATGATTAAAAATAATAATAGCTTGCCGTTGCAGTAGATGCAACCTAAAATTGATTTGGTGAACATTTGAACTAATGATCCCTTTATTTGTTTGATGCACAGCTATCTGTAACAGAGACAGCAAAGTGTATACTATGTTGGACACGATGGGACTTGTACCAAAACCAGGGCATCGTAAGATCTCGTCATATCTCTTGCAATATTATATTTTGATCTTTTGCTCAGTTAGAAAGTGATGAATGAAATGACATTTTTGCAATTTGATGATATATTAGGTTGTTCTATTCCTCTTGCTAATGACCCAGAGAAGATAGTCATCCCAAAAAGAAGAACCCCTGACACAACTGTCCAGCATTTATCGTATATTATAAAGGATGAGAATGGATTTCACATACCTCCGTTATTTGGAGGGAATGAAACCTGGTCGCAGCGAGAAGATAGTTTTAAATTAAAAAAAAATATGAAGGTAAATGTATTTTTAGTTGATATGTTGTTAACTACTTGGTTAATTTAAAGTTACCCTGGATCATTTACACCCATTTCAGACACTTATGGGATTCCAAAATATAAAGGCAAAATATATTAAAGATTATATGTAAGCTCTAAATCTATGGTTTGCTCGGAAATATCTTGGTAGGGTCTCCTTAAGAAGTATGTAGGACTGTTTGGTTACAGGGTACAGACTGTGATTGGAAAATGTCTTCTTAGCTTAATATTTAATAGCTTACTTATTAGTGGATCTTTGGTAGGTTAATTTATGACATTCTTAATTTTGTATGACTGACCACTAACTCATGACATTTTGCAGATAGATTTCAGAAAATAGTGCTACAGTTTTATTGAATGAAACCCCAGCAAGTATGCCTTAAGGTTCAAGAAGTTGTTTGAGAAGAACTGCTTCTTTCCATTTTTCGACTATGACCTTCTAGACTCAGTTCCAAAGAAAAATATTCGTACCTTTTGTGTCTGTGTGCATACATCATTGGTTACTTTTCTTAATTTATAAGGCATACTTGCTTGAAGACTAAATACAAAAGCTTGTTTTATTTGTTTGTTTTTGTTTTATGACAAAGCTTTTATGTTATCGTGTTTGTATGGCAGTTTAATAATAGTTATTTATTTCATTTGTAGGTGAAATGTGGTTTCATCCAGGGTGGTGGAGCAGAAATGTCTGCTAAAGATGTTAAATACGTAGAGAAGTGTAGATTTGTGGTTGCATCTGGTATTTTTGATGGATATGACACGCCACATCAGCCTTCAAATATCAGCACGCGTTCTCAAAAGTTATTTTGTTTTCTTATGGTGGTGGATGAAGTATCTAATGACTTCGTTAAGGAAAATGTTACAGTGAGAGAGGACAATGAAGGGGGACATTGGATAGGTATTTGGAGAATTATTCTTTTAAAGCATCAACCATATGATGAACCAAGGAGAAACGGGAAGGTCCCTAAGATACTGACACATAGATTATTTCCTCAAGCTCAGTACAGTATCTGGATTGATGGTAAAATGGAGCTAACAGTGGATCCATTGCTCATGCTCGAAAGGTAAAATATCTCCCTGCTCTCATCATTCTGCAATTTGCTGTTGATATAATTGTACCGACCCTTGCAGTCTTAATGTGTATATGAAGATGGACATTGTTTCATAGCAATTCAATGAATAAGTACCATACTGTGCAAATGATAGGGGAATGTATGCACATGGACTAGAGTATAGCGAGGGATCTGATAATTGCAATGTAGTTGTCTATTATTAAAAAATTGCAAAGAGTTAATCCTGGGAAGAATAGGTTGGAGAAGTTTCCTCCTTGTTTGGAATTTGTAACTGTTGGGTGCTACTAGGTAAATGAGTTTGAATATAGAATGTTCATCTCATATTCTCTACGATAAGGACATTATTTTTTTTCTTCTCATAATGCTTCTTACCATCTTGGAGAGCAAACGAAAAGTTTACAAAAATTCTTACACTTTTCCTTGTCTTATCTCTCATCAAGTTCCATTTACACCTTACAAAAACATGTTTTCGTGGCTTAATGACACTATTGATTGTCGTTCCACAGATACTTGTGGCGGGGAAAACAGACATTCGCAATTGCTCAGCACAAGCATCACAGAAATGTATACGAGGAAGCTGATTCTAACAAAAGGAGGAAGCGTTATGCACGGCCTTTGATTGATCTTCATATGAAGATTTACCGTTATGAAGGGATGGAGCCATGGAGTCCAAACAAGAGAACTGTTAGTGGTAAGTATTTTTTTTGCTTATATTTTATTGCCGATGATAGTTCTATAATTTTTGGGTTCACATTTGTGTCTTGATTTTTCAAGTTGTAACCTACACCAAAGTTGAGAATTGTTTATGAGTAAACTTATCTAGACTAGAATAGCAATATATTATATATTGTTATATACACCCGATAGCTATAAGCATGTTATGGTTGTACCATAGAATACTGTCTTTTGTTTTCTTCTCTCTTCATTGATATAAGTCTGAATATAAAGAAACTCTTGCAGAAGTAAATAGATTTTTGCAAGTTCCTAATCTAAATCTTACTCGGAAATCTATGATAATCTTTTCTACAGCCAATTTGCAAACATGGTTCTTGCTGTATTTCTGGGTTCAGAACTAGCCAGCAATTGTTAAAAAATATCCACATGTGGCATCTGTAGTTTTGATGTTAGTTAATTGATTCTTTAATTAAATATGCTTATCTTTAAAGTTGTGCTTGTCTTTTGGTGTTTTTATTGATGAAGTTTTCTCCAAATGCAGATGTGCCCGAGGGAGCTATCATTATCCGCGAACACACCGCAATAAACAATTTATTTAGCTGCTTGTGGTTCAACGAGGTTGATCTTTTTACACCAAGAGATCAGCTAAGTTTTGGATACGTTGTTTACAGATTAGGAACCGCATTTAATTTTTTTATGTTCCCAAATTGTGAGTACAACTCAATCTTTATTTTACACCCTCACACACGTGAACACTCTTCAAAAATCGAATGGGTGAAATCTTTGGATGAGTTAAAGGGAAAGAATGCCAATTTAAAAGAAACTAGAGGAGGATTAGGGTTGTGGACACCTTATCCGGGAGATTTAGACTCAGTTGTATTGCCACCTGTAGCTAGAACATCTAAAGCAGGATGAGTGTAAATTCATTCGTTAAATTATTTATTTATTTAGTTTTTTTGGGGTTATTTTTTTGAATGGTTTTGTAATGGCCTAGAAAGTCCCCATATGATTTTGCTCTGTGGATTACTGTTTATTATGGAGTAGCATACCAGGAAAAGTATAGCATGTTCAATTTCCAAGTCTAGTTTTCAGTTCCAAGTTGTTGCTTCATGTCAAGCAAATTCTTTTACTGTGACTGTCTGGTTTAAAATCGTTGAGTATTTATGCATAGATGAGAATTGGGAACGAAAATGCCGAACCAGAGTACAATCTTCAGGCTTGGTTTGTGGATGGGTTTGCTCGAGTTTTCTACACCTATAATAACATACATGGGCAATGAAGTTTACCTATGAGATTGAGGGAAACTAATTACCTTTGGCATGGTTCTAAGAACTAGGACTTATTGTCAGTCTATTGCGTTTTGATGAGAGAATAAAAATAGCAACAGACTCCTAGTATAGAACTTAGAAGCAAGTAACGGAGAAGATTTGTGATAAAGTATATAATATGGCCACACTAGTTTTTTGTTATTTATTAAAGAGGATCAAAGGACATGACACCTACCCCTCATAAGACTTGAACCTTGCATTGCATCCATTGAATGTGCAGGTTCTGGCACACTGGGCTAGCCCAAGTCGGTTTACAGTAGCTTATATCGATCTTAGATTAGTTTTATAATTATGAAGTAGAATGTCATCTTCTTTCTATACCACTCTTTAGTAATTTAGGAAATTCTTGATTGAAGTCGCAGTAAATTCTCCCACATCAGAAATGGCTCTGTAATAGATTTGTACAGGGGGTATGATGAAGTATGAACACAGGAAGAAGTGTGGATTTTTTCAAAAGCATCTGATCTTGGTAATTCTGAAAATGCTGCTTATTTTTTGTTGAAAATTTCAAATATAAACGTTGGTGGAGCTGAATAACTTGTTATAAGTTGATACTCATTGTGAGATCTCAGATTTTACACAGTTGTTGGCAATCAGATATTGTAGATAGAATTGGTGCCTTTAGATTGTGAATGCAGATAATGTCTGGATGCATTCTAATTTTGAGTCGCTTTATATGATGTAAAATCACATATGCGCAAGTGCTGCATATATCATATGCTGAAATGATGGTTTTTTTTATTGGTAATCAATAGCTGTTATAACTTTTAACTGTTGTGATTTTGGCTGTTATTCATGCATGCTTAATCTTAGATCCCAACTTGTTATTTTTTGACCACATCACTACTAAAATGGTTGAACCGGCTTTCCCGACGCCTTCAAAGCATAATTCTACTGGTTTCTTTTATTCTATTCCAAAATCGCTCCGCTATTCTTCTTAATTATTGTTATTGTTGCATAACAAAACATAATTTGTTGCTCAGTTCTAAAATTGTATTCTTGAGAAACTATTCAACAACCGGTCCTAACAGATGTTCACTAAATTGAATAAGAAAGTGATGTAAAAATAAAAAAGTTAATTATGATATGCCCTTTTTCAATTGAATTAATTTTCAGTTGTTAAAATTACAGGGTTTATAATTTTATTTTAACTTTGGATCTAGAAGATCCTGTGTAGACAAACTGATTGGTCAAGTAATGTAACTATTTTTGTTAACATGTAGGCTAAAATGTAGTATGGTGCTGAATTTTGCTGTTATAAGCACTCATGCAATGGAGCAGAAGGTTTCATCATACCTTAGTAATTAGCACTGCTTTACACAGTAGTTTGTAAGCACTGAACTAAAATATCATTTAGTTTGGCAGGAGTTTGCTCGGTTGACTAATTGATCTCGGTTTCTTTGATGATCGTCGTTATTCTACTGATTGGTTCTATCCTACGCTCTTGTGATAACGAATAGCTGATAACTTACTTTATGATGAGAAATAGAAACCTTATGTGTTCTCGTGATCATTTGCCATGTGTGAATAAATTGAGATTTCTGATTGACATAGGTTGGAGATACCTTTTTTTGGTTTTGATGTGTATTAATCAGGAATTTACATTCATATGTATTACAATACCGTTAAATTAATTAGACAAGAAGACCTCATGATACCAAAAATAAACAACAACTAGTTTTGCCACTGCGCTGAATTATAATCTATTGAAATAAACTGAGTCAATTAATAAATTTGAAGGAATTCAAAGTTAGATGACAATTAGAAATCAAAATTGAAAAGGTTTGGAAAACTTTGGAATCGAAGTTTCCAATTAACCTCGACAAAATGCATTCAGCTAATTACTAGTTGGCATATTCAGTACGTAAACAAGTGAAAGTTAATGGCAGACTTGTAGGCTCGAAAGCAAAAGATACACAATTTCGTATAATTGTCGTGTCATATATGAGCGGTGACATAGTTTTGCGGTGACTGTAAGGTGGCACGTCACGATGATATAGTTATAATTAAAAAGAGTTGCAATTAAAAAAAAGTTATGTTTTCGATCATATAGTTTAACACCTTCTCAGAGATTCTTTTTCCCCTTTGTATTGAAAACTATTGTTTTATGTGAATTTTGGCCCTTCCAATTTACTATCACCCTTTTAGTTGTATACAAGTAGTTTATGCCACTGTATAGAAGTAGTTGTACAGGCTAGAAGAGAAAACTTGGCAATCTAAGATTATATATATATATACATTGTGCAATTTCATAACTCAATGGAATCAAAATTAAACTCGATCTTTCATCTTATTAAGCAAAACCGAAATATAACAAGTAATTAAAGGTACATGATAATGTTAAATTTTTAAGCGTAGACAAGTTATAAATATCCGACTTCATGCATGGGGGAAGGCATAGATAATTTGCTTTGACATCATTCTACAACCACTTTTATCTTTTGCTCAGAGTAGTTGCAATGATATTGACATATGTAGTAGTAGGTTCCGGCCACTGATAAAGTTACCTCAAAGTGTCCAGTATCCGATATTTTGAGACTTGAAGACACATCACAATTGTCGTATCCCGTTTCATCGACCGACACGACATTGTGCGAACTACTATCAAAATCAAAAACTGAAGAGTAGAAAGCATGAAATATCAGCAGCTAAAGAAATTGGACTATGCTAAAAAGAAAAAAAATTGTGTTTATTTGCTATTAATATTCTTTGAATTGTTTAGTATCCCATCATAAAGTTATACAGACCATGGAACTTATTTTCACGTTTTGTGTCATACTAAATGTTAAATATTGCAGCTTTGGGTTTGTTATTAAGCACGAGTCTGTAAAATTATTAAACCATTTATCTAAATTCTTAGAAGACAATTATATATATTTTGTTTACATAACCAATATTACATGTAGTAGTATAATCGTTAGAGAATTACCTAAAACATCTCCGACGTGAAAAGTTTTACCATCAAGCCAATCGTAGTAGTCGACATTCGAATTCCATCCTCATGTAGCACTGTCTCCAACAAAGTATGTTTCTCCCATCACTAGCCAAGGGTAAGCTACAAATACAATACCAAAAACCACAAATATTGAACTCTTCATTTTAATACTAGCTATATTTATCCTTAAGTTTGATATTATGTTTTACCTACGAGGGCTTCCTTTATATAGACACTTAGGCAAGGCCTTGCTCTTGACAAAAAATAAATAAAAAATATAGACACTAACTAAAAAGGTATATGTTGTCTTTTCCTCTTTAAAAGGTTCGAGTACCGCAAATAATTATACAATTAATAGGTTTTGCTTGTCCTTTATTTACCCAAAAAAGGTTTTGCTTGTCCATAAGTACTTGACAAATTGAAGTGAATGTTTAATAATCATCAAGGACGATAGCTACAATGGGTATCGTACCTTTTTAATTTCGAGTTGTATCAGCATTGCTCTACTTACATCAGCTAGCTTTTATTTTATTTTAAAATGGCATAAAATGCAGGCCAGTCCCAGAAAATACAAGCTTCTCGTAAAAATTCCACAGTCCATTTCACTAAATCCATATAATGATTGACTTGGTCATGCTAATTAATATATAAACATTAGTATAGCATTTTTCACTTTTCAGTAAAACACGTACAATACAAAACTCAAGAGTGCACCACTTACATTATATTCATCTACGGATGCCCAACATGAAATTTTTACGAAAGAAATTCTCTTATACTTAGTTATTTATACCTTAAACTTTAAGGGTTACAAATTATACTTATTGATCCGTAATTAATTTCATCTGATATGAAAGAAGTTAGTATAGCTAATCTACACGTAAAATTAAATACATTACTTTTATAATCTGCTTCAACACAATTCAATGAACTTACTAATTAAATCTAGTTGTGATTAATCAACTAGCAAACAGATTAGTAGGTCTCTAAACAATATTTAGTAATTGCATACGACAAACAACAATTATATATGTATATGTATACACTCGGGAACATATTCAAAATCAAAACTCAAATAACCACTACAACAAATTTAAGAATTAAGGACATATTTTCCAGAGACAATCAAATTTTGTCTCAAAATGATAATTTTTCTGAACAAAAATAATCTTTTAGACACAAAAATAAATTTTTTGTCCCAAAATCTAACTTTTAGGCATATAATTTTTAAAAAAATTATCTCCAAAGACAATCTCATACGAACATAAGGAGACAATTTAATTTCGTCTCAAAAAGTATTTGGAGATAAATTTTAATTGTCTCCTTATGTTCGTATGAGATTGTCTTTGAAGACAATTTTTTTTCAAATTATGTACATAAAAGTTAGATTTGTGGACAAAAAAATTATTTCTATGTCTAAAAGATTATTTTTGTCCCGAAAAGTTACCATTTTGAGACAAAATTTAATTGCCTCTAAAAATAATGTCTCTAATTCTTAAGTTTGTTACAGTAAACATATTGAAAATATAATAAAAGCCATATATTAGATAACTATTCATCAATCATAAGCATATTAATTTAAATACATACACATTATGATCATATGGTATAGTACCAATTGTTGGAAACACTTTGAATATTATTCCTGAAAACTCTCATTTGATCATTACTATAATGTATATGAATTTATTTATTTAAAAAAAAATATCTAATGGACAGTATTCAATCACATATGATCTTATTTCGTATTCCTATTACACATTTTCTATCAAACACCTGAATTTTAATTTTGAAATGAAAGATTC
The DNA here is from genome assembly GCA_963682055.1 of Primula veris. Classification (NCBI taxonomy): domain Eukaryota; kingdom Viridiplantae; phylum Streptophyta; class Magnoliopsida; order Ericales; family Primulaceae; genus Primula; species Primula veris. Next base: position 13,373,953 of record OY821745.1, on the reverse strand, counting down.
GAGTGTGGGTGATGTAGTAGTAAAAAATTTCAAGACATCAGACGAAAATGCGTTATCTTAAACTCACTGTGTTAGGGCCATATATTGACAAAAACTGAAGAGCCTAAAAATGGTGTATAGAATGCGCTATATAGATATTATTTCTATTTACACAAAAATTCATAGAGTTCAAAGCATCGCATTTATTTATTGACAATTTTATATGAAGGTATTTTGTTGCCGCAAGTTTAAGGCACAAGCTACCTGACTTTATGTAATAAACTTTTTGTGATACTATCGACTACATTTAAGAAATAGACGTTACATTTCATTTAATTGTATTTTTTATTGGGGATTGTTGGAAAAACCTTTGTATTTTATTGGTTTGAATGCAAGTAATTTTTTTTATGTTACGATCTTAATACCCATTTTGATGGTATTGATAACATGTAACTCTTCACATGGTTATCTAACTATAAATCACTTATGCCCCTTCAAGAGGCTTCGACAATTGTTATGGCGCCATAAAAAAATATTCGTTTAATGTACTCATGTCGTAGACCAATGTGTCTAGCCTTTTTTTTACACACGGATTTGTATACTTTTGCCATAATAGCTTCACCATCAAAATGCAGATATAACTCCTAGTGATTATGCCTACAACTGTACATCAAACATGTTTTTGAGCCACTGAATATGATATAAACTCATTGGCCAACAGTGAAATTTGTAGATAACCTTTTGTGGGGTTATTTTTGTTTTTGTTACACGTACTAACATCCTTTTTGTTTCTGATTCATCTATTACCATTTTTTTTCTTCCGTTTCCCTCTATTTATAATATTTCTCTTTTTTGGGAACCAGTTGTTAAATAATTAACAGCATTGACAACACGTGTCATCACATGACCCATTTCCGTTAAAGGCAGGAGCAAATATTGTCAAATATTATCAATTAAGGTGAAAACTTAAAAAAAATATTGGATAAACTTAAAAAAGCGCCCAAAAAAAGTACGTCTTAGGTGTAAAAAGAGGTCGGACCGGCCATAATTTAGACCCATTGTTAACGCTTTAACGGAAATGGGTCACGTGATAGCACGCGTTGTCAATTCTGTTAACTATTTCACACATGGTTTCCAAAAAACACAAGAATTGTAAGTAGAGAGAATCGAAAGAAAAAAATGGTAATAGAAAGCTAAAAAACAAAATGAGATATTAATAAAGGTAACAACAACATAAATAACCACTTTTGTGTCTTTAAATCCGAAGATATGCCCCACACACCGATGACAGAGGTAGACAAATTATAAGTTGCACTATTAATTCAACTAACATGAGTATAAATAGGGATTAGAACGGGTCATTCAAAACCCGATCCGACCTGATCTATGTATAAATTTGTATTTTTATCCATTTGATCTGATTTAACTCATTTGACCCGTTTTTTTATAACACTTTTTTTTTCTTTTAAAAATAAATTTCATAAATGTCAAGATTTGAAAGATAATTTGTTAAAAACTCATATGGTAAAATAAAAAATTATTTGATTAGAAATATAATATATAAATACTAATCTGACATTAAAAACCCTTTCATATTAATTTATTGATTAAAACTTTACAATCTTCTTTTTGACATTTCCATATTTATTGAATTAATTTGGGCTCATTAATTTCGTCAACTAAAACATTGCTATATGTAAAAATGTAATATAAATGTATATGATTGATATGATGATTTGTTTTTCGTAAATTCTTCTAAAAATAATGACGACAATGTATCACTAAATTAATTAACACATCAATATTTACCATAGATATCATTAATTAATGTATACAAGATTTATTTAATAAATCATCGAAATGTATGTATATGTATTACTATACCGTTACTATAGGAGAAAATAGGGGAATTAGTAGGGAACAATCACCCTATATGACTGGTTCACAATCCGTTTGCATAAAAAAGTGTTAAATGGATAAAAAAAAATTGATTAATATTTAAGTTTAGGATAGGCCACCCTAGGGTTCTATATTTTTATTTGAGTTTTTAGTGTGTTGTACAATTTGTTTTTAATTTATCAAATTCTAATTTGTTAAAAAAAAAAAAATTAGTTATTGAAAAAATTATCTAACTATCCATTTTCTAATCTAACGATGGTTAAGTTGACTGTACCATAAACAGTCAAATAAGCTGATTGTTCCAAAGAGACACTCGAGAAATAGAGAAATTAATGTTAGGAAAGAGAGGAAAAAAGGAGAGACTATTAAGTTGGGTAAAGTTGCACTTTTACCCAATTTGATCCGACCCGACCCGACCCAAATAAATTTGCACTTTTACCCGACTTGCGATGGTCGGGCCGGGTCGGATCAAAACCGAAAAATTATAAGTATAAATCTAAAACTGCACGAAACTTAGAATAGAATAGTCCAAGGTTATCTAATCCCAACTCTCTTTGCATAACCTTAGAACTATTTCAATCGCTTTCTTATTTGCTGCTCGGGATAACTTGTGAAACGAGATATGTTGCAAACAACAAATTAATGTTATATCTGGCATATTACAATGCATGACATACATCATGCTTCCAAGTACTCGAACAACGTTATTGCTCTACCATATTTATAAACCAATTTAACACTTGGATCATAAGGTGTACTTTCTTCTTTTCATTCTCAAAATGATTAAGTTTCTAAATATTTTTCTCGATATAACGAGTCTTATATAAAGAGTAACTATCATTTTGCCTTCTCACTTTAAATAGCATCTAAGATTTTTCATTTTTAACATAGAAGTAAGATAGTCTCGAATACCATTTACGCATTTCATGTTGGTTCCAAAAATTAGCATGTCATCCACACAAAGACATATGATAACTCCATATCCATTCGTAAATTTGAAGTATACGCATTTATCATCGTGCTTAAATCCATCTGATAACAAAACTAAATCAAGCTCTTCATGTCATTTCTTTGTCTCCTGCTTTGACGCCATCCAAATACTTTTATGAATAATGTGCCCATGTTCAGTACAATTTTTTATGAGTAATGTTCCGTTCCAACTTTTTAAGCTTGGGTAAATTATCCTATTCTGGGCGTAGTTGGTAAGGTACATTGTGTTTCTACTTTCTTATCTCTCTAGCTGTTGGTTTGACCATGCGGATGAGAGGCGATTTTGCCCAAGCAAAATCAATGCTTTTAAAAAACGATAAAAGAGACTGGTATGATGCTTGCTGAAGCGACTTTTAATTGTAGTTGTTCTGTAAAATAACTTGCAATAATATTGTAGAAAAATAATTGTACCATCAACTATAATTCTATAATTATTGATAGATATTATTTCTTAAATTTTGTTTTTCAACATTTTTGTTCACTAAACCTTTTGACTTCTGCGTCGGTCGCGGAGGACTTCCATGCTGATATTTTGATAAAAAAGTATGTTGGTCTTGAGAGCAAAAAGTAAAATACACAATGAATCCCAAGCACCTATTACTCCTTGTCAACAATGGTGATTGCACCACCATTGTTATCAAGAAGAAAAGAGAGAGAGATCTCTTAGAGAGAGAAAGTAAAAGAGGAAAATCAAAGATTTTGATTAATCTGTTATTCTGTTACACGCAGATATTAATTATATATCTTTTTATAAATTACAAATAAGTCCCCATAGTTTCATCTGTCTATCACTTTTAGTACAACAGAAATAAAGAAGTAAACAACTAAGGACAAATGTATCAAATATAATCTCAACACTCCCCCTCAAGATGGAGAATGAAGAGAAAAAATTCCCATCTTGGATAGTAAGGACTTGAAAGTCTAAGAACCCAAAGTCATGGTAAAAATATATGCTAACTGGTGTGAGGAATATACATGAAATGCAGAATACCCTTGTGAAGTTGCTCTCTAATGAAGTGGCAATCAATCTCTATATGCTTTGTACGCTCATGATGGACTGGATTATGAGCTAGGGCCAAAGCAGACTGACTATCAGTGTAAAGAGCTACTGGTGCTTGCTGAATAATGCCAAAGTCTTTGAGAAAATTTAGCAGCCAAATAATTTCACAAGAAGCAACATACATGGCTCTATATTCAGCATCTGCATTGCTACGAGAAACAACACTCTGTTTCTTTCTTTTCTAAGAGACTAGAGAATCACCCAAGAAAATGCAAAAACCAGCAGTTGATTTTCTAGTATATATGCATGAAGCCCAGTCACTATCAGTGAAACCTTTAAGAACTGTAGGATAATTACTAGGATAGAATAAACCCTGACCAGGACAGGTCTTTAAGTACCTTAGAATATGCATAGCAGCATTCATATGTGTAGTAGAGGGTAAAGCCAGAAATTGGCTTAGAACATGAAGAGGGTAACTCAAATCTTGTCTAGTAATAGTCAAGTAGAGCAATTGACCAATAATTCTCCTATATTGTTTTACATCAGCTAAAGGAGACCCATCATTTAAGCTTAACTTTAGATTTGGATCCATAGGTAAAGCCAAAGGTTTGGCATTCAATTGCCCTGCTCCCTCTAATAGCTCAAGAGCATACTTTCATTGAGAAACAGTGATACCAATTTTGGATCTTGTAATTTCTAGATCCAGAAAATATTTCAGTTGACCCAAATCCTTAATATGAAATTGAGTTTCCAAATATAGCTTGCCAGAATCCACCAAGGAATTATCTGAACTAGCTATTATTATATCATCTACATACACAAGGAGATAAAGAGAGTGAGATCCTTTGCTCAAGATGAATAAAGAGTGATCACACTGAAATTGTGCAAAACCATGAGCAAAAAGTGAAGTACTAAGCTTAGAGAACAATTGGCGACTGGCTTGTTTGAGACCATATAAAGACTTTTTAAGCTTACAAACCAATGTAGGATTTGGTACAGAAAAACCAGGTGGTGGCTGCATATAGACTTACTCATTTAGATCTCCATGAAGGAAAGCATTATGAACATCTAATTGAGCTCAAACCCAATTATTTGCTGCTGCTAGAGAAAGCAAGCATCTCACTGTGGTCATCTTAACTACTGGAGAAAATGTGGCTTCAAAATCAATACCATCAAGTTGTGTATATCCTTTAGCTACCAATCTAGCTTTATATCTCTCTATAGACCCATCAGAATTGTGTTTAATCTTAAAAACTCATTTACAGCCAATGATTGTTTTATCAGGTGGCAATGTGGTTAATAACCAGGTCTTATTACCTTCCAAAACTGTAATCTCATTTTATATTGCCTCTTGCCACTTAGTATCTAAGGAAGCTTACTTATAAGTCCTAGGTTCAGATAGAGCAGAGATAGCCAAACAAAAATGTTTATGTTTGGGAGAAAATTTGGTGTAAGAGAGACAATAGGATAGAGAGTGTTTATTAGGAATACTAGGTAAAGAGGTAGAAGTAGCCAATTGGCAGTGATAATTTTGTAAGTACGAGGGAGTATTTACTGGTCTAGCAGAGCTTCTTGGTGGAGAAATAGAAGGTGCTATATTCTCAGGTGAAGTTGTAGTAGAAGAAGAGGTAGTTTTTGGCAAATTTTCTGAAGTGAAGATAGGAAAAAAAATGCATATTTGGTGAGGAAGAAAATAAAGAGTAAGGAAAATATGCTCATAAAAACACCACATCTCTTGAAATAATGAGTGTGTGAGTAGAAAAATCATAAACTTTATAGCCTTTGATAGCATAAGCATAACCCATAAACACACATTTCTGGCTCTAGGATCAAATTTAGTCCTATGAACAGGTAAGGTGCTAGCATAGCATAGACAACCAAAAGTCCTAAGATGATCATAAGAAGGTATAGGACCAAACAAGATTTCATAAGGACTCTTATAAGCAAGCAAAACACTAGGCAAACTATTTATCAAATATGCTGCTATAAGAACACTTTCACCTCAGAATTTGAGTGGTACATTAGATTGAAATCTCAGTGATCTAGCCACATTCAATAAGTGTTGATGCTTACACTCTACAACTCCATTTTATTGTGGAGTAGAAGCACAACTAGACTGATGAATAATTCATTTAGAAGTATAAAAGGAGAAGAGGTGAAATTATGTACCTTGATCATTTCTAATTATCTTAATATTCTTTTTGAACTGAGTCTGTGAGTAGAATAGAACCAGTCTCATCTTTCCTCTTTAGCAGAAAAACCCAAGTAGTTCTTGAGAAATCATCAACTATTGTAAGAAAATATTGATAACCTCCAAAAGACATTAGAGCATATGGTCCCCATAGGTCACAATGAACTAAGTCAAATGCCTCTTTAGACTTAATAGAACTAACTGGAAAAGAAAGCCTGCGTTGTTTGGCCATATGACAAGCATCACAAGGTTTTACATGATTTATAGCTGATAGATAAGCAACAAGAGTCTTTATTCTACTAAAACTTTGTACAGATGGGTGACCTAGTCTAAAATGCCAAATATTTGAAATAACAGTATTAGAAAAAGAAGTACTATGTACATGAACATCATCTTTGTTAGAGAGAATTTTATCACCAGGAGAATGGAGAGCCACTTTGTTATTTTGTAGAACATACATACGATGCTGTATTTTAGCATTCACAATCATCTTCAAAGAAGTCAGGTTCTGTATATCACAATGTGGCAGAGAAAGTCAATTTGCAACAAAAAGATCTAGTAAGTTGCCCAACAAAGATTAAGTTGAATGTGAAGTTAGGTACACACAACACATTATTCAACTCTAATCCTGACTCAAAAACCACTCTTCGTACATGAGTGACTTCATCAGTGTGCCCATTTGGTAGATTAACCAGAGATTTAATACTTTTAGGTGGAGAAGTATAATATTTTGCTGAATTTATCATGTGCTTACTAGCACCAGTGTCAATCATCCAAGGAGTATTATTTAAATTAGAATGCATAGAAACTGCATTAATAAAAGGATAGATAGATAGACCTGTCATGCCAGTGTAAGTTAGGTTAGAAAATGGTGACTCAAGACTAGTTGATCCACTTGTAGAAGCCTACATATTTGACTCCCCCTTAATATTTGCTTGTATGAAACTACACAAGCCTTGAAACTGCTCTTGAGTTACTGGAGAAGAAGATGATGAGTTTTCAGTAAAAGGACCAAGCACTTGATTAGCATGAGTAGAAGGTGAAGATCCAAGAATACCCCTACCCCCTTTAAACTCAGTCTTGCTTTTCCAACCTGGGGGATACCCAAATAGCTTGTAACATTTATCTCTAAGGTGGCTTCCATTGCATTAAGAGCACTTAACCCAGTGGATCTATAGTTCCCTTTTTCAGGTTTAAATTGAGTAGCCAATACCATAGAAGAATTCATATTCTCAGTTATACCTTGCACGGAAATACTCACACTTTATTGTTTCTCCTCTTGCATTAACATTGAGTATAGTTCATTAATAGGTGGGATATGCCTCATCAACAGAATTTGACCTTTAGTAAGTCTCATTCAGCCTTGCTCATGAAATCACAACTGCAAGTACCCAGAATAGCACAACTACATCTCGGAATGGAGTTTAGTAGGCTCATATCATTCCAAGTTGTCTCAAGTTTTGTGAAATAAGCAGATATAGACCTTTGTCCTTGCATACAATAGAATTGTTGATAAAACTCATACAATCTAGGGTCATTTCCTTGTGAATTTTTTTCAAATAATTCTTTCCACATCTTAGTAGCACTGTCACAGTTTAGTATAGACTGGCCTATTTCACCATTTATAGAATTTAATATCCAACTCATAACAATCCTATTACACTGGTTCCAATTAGCAGCCATTATGTCACTATCTCCGGGGCAAAGCAAAGTCCCATTCAGAAAACCAATTTTATTTCTAGATCCCACAACTATCTCAAAAGCCCTTTTTCCATGAGTGATAATTTGGTCTAGTCGAATATGATTTACCAAGTTATTTCCATTTACATCATTATTTTCAATATAATAAGGACTTCTGGATGGTATTCCATGAGAAACAGATACATTACCAGTAGAAGTCATCTTAGCGACTCTTAATTCCCAATTCGAAATACATAAACCCTAATATTTGATAAATTTACCCTAATTGCAATTCTCAATCAAATATAGTCCAAATTCTTCAATTAAGTAATCAACATATAACCAGATACCCACGAATCGAATAAACCTATATTCTTTATAACAATTGCGAAAGAAATAACAAAAAAAAAAACCTAATCGAAAGGTTAGATTTATCTCACCAGAGAAATGCGAGACGATGGGAAACATCAAAGAAAAGTGAGAGAAGACAATAATAACCCTTCGTAAGCAGCGGAACTAGTATACGAAACTCTGATACCATGTCAACAATGGTGATTTCACCACCATATCACCATTGTTATCAAGAAAGAGAGAGAGAGAGATCTCTTAGAGAGAGAAAGTAAAAGAGGAAAATCATATATTTTGATTAATCTGTTATTCTGTTACATGCAGATATTAATTTTATATATGTTTACAAATTATAAATAAGTCTCATAGTTTCATCTGTCTATCACTTATAGTACAAGAGAAATAAAGAAGTAAACAACTAAGGACAAATGTATCAAATATAATGCTCAACACTCCTACATGGTTAGGTTCGTGGTCCAAATAAATAAAGGAATCACCGTAGTTAAGAAAATTTGCTGTTCTGTAAAAAAAAGAAAAAGAAATAATGCACGTTATGATATAATAACGTATGTGTCATCTATCAACTTGATTTAACAACGGGTGGAGTGTTTACCAAAGTTTTATGTGACATACCATTCCGTATATTTTCAGCAAATTTAATTCGATGCTAGTCATCCCCTGGTGAAGAGGTTCTTAATCACAACTCAATTTAAGCTCTGATGGAACAAGTTTTCAAATTTATCCAAAAGCTCTTCGGTTGTGACAGAAAAAGAAACTCCAAACAAAAATTACATGGCAAACCAGACAGAACTGGAAAAAAAAAAACAGAAATAGAAGAACCACGCATTATAAAGTTATAACTATATATTGCCTCTTCATAATCGTTAAAAAGACACTTCTGGAAACAAAACCAGATAAAACATGGACTGAGGAAAATAAATAATATTACACATCAAACTAAATTTCTCTCGTAAAGAATATCGTCCTTCAACTGCTTTAGTTTATGAAAATATTTAATGAGCGCACAACTCTTATTACTTGGATCTGGAAGAGTGAGACCTGATATCATAACTTACAACTCATTCTGACGCAACCCCGGAAAATAAATGATACATATAGGATACTTCTCATCAATGAGATGCATCTCGACTATAGAACTGATCAAGGGTCTTTGCAGGTATACGATGGAGAAGTTCCCTAGGGAAGATTCTAAGTAGGGTCCACGCCAGGTCAAGGGATTGAAAGATGTTGCGGGTGTCGTAAGCTCCCTGACTAACAAACTTCCTCTCAAACTTGTCCAGAAACTCCAAATATAGCTGTTAAATCACAATTACCACACCACTTTCGTAACTTAAAAAAAGGAAAGAAACACCAAACTAGGTATAAAATATAATACTTTTGTAGGCTTTCACTTTAGCCGCATCCACGTAACAATGTTGGTCCTACTTCTCAAATTTCCAAATATCTTAGGTTTCCTTTCAAAAAAATCATGCACAGGATTGATGCCTCATTTCATATTATTACACAAAACTTGGATGATAGTAGAAAATAACGAGGGAAGTGCAAGGTAAAACTAGGAAGTAGAAAGAGATATGTAAGAAACAACAAAGTAGATCAAGTGAGATACCAGATCCTCAGAAGAAAGAGCTTCTTCTCCAACCACGGCTTTCATCGCTTGGACATCCTTTCCAATGGCATAATTTGCGTACAACTGAAGAACAATTATTAGAAATTAAAAGAATATACAGGCAAATGGTAAGAAAGTATATATACAAGATGGTGTAAAAACAGACCTGGTTTGACACGTCAGAGTGATCCCTACGAGTCATCCCCTCACCAATGGCACTCTGTGAATACAAAACAAAACTCAAAGCAAGCCAATGATAATACTCATACTTCTTTTGCCCACTCAACTTATTAAATTCACTGCTAAATAAGGCTTCCATAAATATGATGAATCGTAGAGAATATTTGAAAAAAATAGAAAACCAACTGCCTCAGACAGAGTATGATGTGAAAACGTAGTTAATGGAGCCAAGGTAAAGTCTCGTGACCAAGTAATATTTTTATGCATTCTATTTGTTAATGACTATACTATTGAAAGCCATTCCCTGGTTACTTTCACAAGAGCGTGCTCTGTGATTAAAAGATCGCAAGTATAATGCATGTCCTAAGATATACAAGATTGAAAATTTATATAACCATCATATGACGTGTCAATATGATTTAACATATCAGTAGTAAAGAACAATCATAACAACTATAAATGATAATTCATAGGTTTCAAAATCTAAAAGGTTACCTTCATCAGTCGAGATAAAGATGGAAGAACGTTGATTGGTGGGTAAATCTGTCATCATACAAACACAGAATTAATAAGGGGAGGTAACAATAATAAAGGCTCAAAAGCAAGTGTGCCCTGTTTACTGGTAAAGAACTTCTTCCATGGATCCAAAATGTTCACCAAGGCACTCATTAATAAACCCATAAGCATCTAAAATTCTTTAGAATTGTCAAAAACAGACAATAAACATACTATTTGGGCTAGAGTGGGCTTGAACCTATCTTTTCAAAATAGGGACTACATATCTCTGTTTTAAAATTCGCGCTACATAGCGCTATGTAGCACGAAATAGCGCTTTTTTGGTAAAAAACGCAACGAAAAATGACGATTTTGGGTGGAATTGCGCTAAAATCGCGCTATAGGGGACCAAAAGCGCAAAAATCGCGAAATTCTGGACCAAAAGCGTAAATAGCGAGTTAAAAAAAAACAACGGATCTAAATAATAAATATATATTGTGCAATTTTCATAAAAGTGTCTACAGTCCAGATGGTTAAGACTGTGCTGTAATTTCCAGCAGACCTGGGTTCGAAACTCACCAACAACAATTTTTTTTTTGATTTTTTTTTATTACTATCTAATATAACTATATTTTTTTATTTTTTTTTTGTTATATATTCTAAAGTTTAGTGCATATTTAGGCAAAAAAAAATACACCGCAAAGCGCTATATAGCAACGCTATTAGCGCTTTTAGCGTTTCTCTCGAAAAAACGCTACGATAGCGATAACGCTATTTAAAACACTGCTACATATAGGTTTGATTCCCTTTCCCCATTAAAAAGAACATAGTCACTGGAAATTAAGTTAGAATAGAACTATCCTGTGAAAGTTGCATAAACATATTCATAGAATCATATGCGACATATCAGATCACAAAGCCTGACAGTTTGGCAGGCATGAGATTTGGAGAAGATGATAAATTATCTAGAAACCAACTACCACTTGACATCTTGAAAAATGATAGAACTGGATAAACTTTTAAAGACAAACCTGTCTATTGTGGAGCTGTCTGTCAATGTAAATCTGCCCCTCAGTGATATAACCCGTAAGATCCGGTGTGGGATGTGTGATATCTGACAAGTCATAAAATCAAGTTCAGCTATAAACAAAAAAGTAATTTGCAATTTTTTCAACATGGTTTTCCTATAAAAGGGGAACTTAGATAAATCCAAGTTACCATCATTAGGCATGGTTAAGATTGGAATTTGAGTGATGGAGCCTTTTCTCCCTTCAATTCTTCCAGCGCGCTCGTAGATTGTGGCTAAATCGGTATACATATACCCAGGATATCCACGCCTTCCGGGAACTTCTTCTCTGGCAGCAGATACCTGGAATAATACTATAATTATGAATCGCAAAGTTTATTGTGAAGGATTCTATAGTCTGCAAACTCAAGTCTACATATGCATAGAGCATAATTTTTTTATGTGAGATCATTACTTGTTTTTGTAAGCTTTCCCTCCCACTTGCAAGAACTAGATTGTACAAGAAAAAACAAGAACATATAACAGTCTGCTAAGCCCATTTACAGTGTTAAGCTAATGCTGTTCCATCAATCCAATGAATCAAAACAAAACTAATAGCCAATCCCACAGTGCCTCACAGATAACATTTTGTCCAACGTACTCCATTTAAGTATTTTAATTCACATATCAACTTTCAGTATTAATAGTTGATAACTTCAGTTAAGCTATATAATCAAGCTAATATATATACAATTCTCTTTCTGAAATTAACAAAGCACAAGGCGACATTAGATAGGTTGGAAGGACGACACTGGCAAGTAGTCCAAACTAAAAATAAAAATAAAACTATTAAAGTACCTCACGAAGGGCATCAGCATAAGAACTCATGTCTGTCAATATAACAAGAACGTGTTTCCCACATTCATAAGCCAAATACTCTGCAGTGGTCAGGGCAATTCGAGGAGTAATAATACGTTCAATTGTGGGATCATTAGCCTGTTCAAAAAGCAAATTAACAGCTTCCTTGTTAACAAGTCAGCATTAACACGTTATTTCTGATTTAAAGAAATCTAGTTTATGAATTACCAAATTCAGGAAAAGGGTAACTCTTTCCATAGAACCATTTTCTTCAAAATCACGTTTAAAAAACTGTGCTGTCTCCATGTTGACTCCCATTGCGGCAAACACAATGGCAAAATTATCGTCTTCTACATCCTGCATAAAGATAGCTCAAGCATAAAAATACCCCATATTGACTCATAATTCAAAGGAACATAATAAATCAACCCTAAAAAAGAGGACAAACCAATAGTGCTAAATAATACTTGGATGAATTGAGAAATCTATAATGATTATGTTTTGCAAATTGCAAGGAGGGCAAATAAAATCCAGCAAGCAAACCCTTAAGCCCGACCAGTCAGAAGTTTTCAGCTGAACTACAACAGCATTTCTGTCACTTTATAAAAAAAAAAGTTCTTATAAGAAACAGTTCGGAAAGTGTCAGTGGTCCAAAATGAAATTCTAATTCTTATTTAATTCTTTTTCTATAAGATGCCCCCAGATTGTTGTATCGTGTACCCCCTCATTATATGAAGAATGTCTTTTGCCTTTACCCTTTTTAATCCAAATCGTATTCGGATGGTGTGACATTTATAATTTATAATTTATAATTTATAATTCAGAACCGCATATTTAAAAAAATAAAATTGTAAACAGGCCTCTGGAAGGCCCAAAATGCAGTTGAAACTATTAGGTGTACATCTATATGACTATATTGAAGAAGTGAATCTAAAATACATCAGTGAAAGCTATTCAAAGAAAAGGCAACTTATTCTGGAGTTGTTAATTTCCAGGTCTACTCTCTACTCAGTCATCAAATGACAGATAATCACTATCAGGATCAGAAGAAAAACTTGTCAACTATACCTCAAGAAGATTTTCAGTTTTCTCCAATCGCTTAACTAGCCCAGCCTGTCGACAAATCTGGGCAGCTATTTCATTATGTGGGAGACCTGCAGCCGAAAAAAGAGGAATTTTCTGTCCTCTAGCAATAGAATTCATCACATCAATAGTTGAAATTCCTGTCTGTATCATCTCTTCCGGATATGTTCTCTCACTCGGATTGATAGAACTACCTGTAAGATGCAGGGAAATTCAAAATATGCAGAACAAATAGCAAAAGACGAGCGTAATAATAAATGTTCAAAACCCTTGTGACAAAACGATTACCAGAAATATCCAAATAAGCTTCAGGCAAGATAGGAGGCCCATTGTCTATGGGTTTCCCAGATCCATTAAATATACGCCCAAGCATATCCAAAGAAACAGGAGTTTTCAAGACCTGTGAAAAAAGTTCAAACTGCAATTTTAAAAGGGAACATAGCATTTATATAGATGCACGAACAATTAAAACGCCAGCATCTTAATATGAACATAAATTTTCTAGAAGTTTGTGAACTGAGCCATGCACCTGGTATTTAAAAACAACAGAGGCAAAAAAATTATTTGGTAGAGCAAAGTACTTCGTGATTCATAAGAGAATTAGAGTATAAATATAAATATACCTCTCCTGTAAATTGCACTGTAGTATATTTGTTATCAATTCCAGAGGTTCCTTCAAACACCTGTTTTCAACAACAAAATTAGCCAAAAGAGAGAATTCTTTGAAGAAAAGTACTTGAAATAAATGAGTATTGGGTAACCACCTCTTGACTAGAAAATCCAAGTAACATGTTTTTTATAACATATGCGGCTTGAGGACAACATATTCATGTAAGAAGATAAGAAAATATCACTAACATGAAGTTTTATTGTAAACCAGACTGTAAAGCAACAATAGCAAACCATTTGAACAACATTCAACATAAAATACAAAAATAATCACCTGAACTACAGCCTTTTCCCCGTCAACTTCTAGAACTTGACCACGTCGTGTTGTCCCATCTCCCAAACGAATGTTGACAATCTCTTGATACTTGGGTCCCTGTCATACAGAGGTGTTCTAGATTTAATGAATACCAATATAACTTTCAGGACAACAAGTTCAGCAATATTTGTAGAAGAAAGTACCTACCTTAACTTTTTCAAGAATGACTAGAGGTCCAGCAACTCCAGAAACAGTTCTGTACTCTGCAAAACAAGAAGTAATATGAGCAAGACGACGAGCTTAACTCTTTGATTTATTCTCTCTCAAATAACCCGCATATCCAGACACTTTCAACCCCATATGTCGAATAGACTGTACACACATACTTCTTTATTTGATAAATTCAACATATCAAAGAAATTCAAAATTCAAGTCAAACTAAGTGGGTTGGTACACTGTATAAGAAGATCTGCTCAACTAAAAAACAGAGGTGAAAAGATGTGCATAGTGACTACCACACTGCCAAAAAAATGACAAAGATGCTTGCTCATACCCATCTTCAAAAAGCTATTGACCAAAGAGGCTAAACTTATATACATAAAATAAGATAAATTAAAAAAATGTTGACAATCAAGAGGCTGACGTAGAGCCCTTAATGTTATAAAAACGGTTACTAAATCTCTTGATATTTTAGTAAAAGAAATGCCATGAAAACATAAACCCTTTGTGCTTCTGGAAAAAAAAATTCTAAAGACCAACATAATTTTGTCCCCATTATGACATTTTGCAGAATAGTCCAGCTCTAAAACTCTTCGCAACTGTTAGATAAGCATCTTAGGCCTTAACTAGTTCAATTACGAAAAAAAGTCAGATCAGTGAGCATCCATATATGCCATTATAAAAAAAGAATGATTACAATTCATGATTTAATTTCTTACCCATGCCGACCTCCAATGTTCCCTCCTCCATGTCAAGATTGTTTGCCACCGCAACCATATTCAATCTGCATATACATCCAAGTTCTTAAACGTAAATACACAATTAAGTACAAAAGTATATTTTAAGGAACAGAATCATGATGATTTAGATAGATATTATCTGTTGCTAGCCCCCGACAGTCATTGTATTTGTAACGACCCGGCCCTACGGACCGAACCGCCACGCCCGTATCAACAATATTGTCCGCTTTGGCACAACTTCCCAGGGGGGTCACCCATCCTGGTACTACTCCAAGTTAAGCACGCTTAACTGTGGAGTTCCGTCCTCGCTATTGTGCCGCACGGCTTTAAAAGGCCTTGTTGATAGGAAATGGATCTTTAAGCTCATATACCACACGGGTACTCTCATATCTGGGCGATGTGGGACTGACGCACAACACCGCACCATAGAATTTCCTTCCTGGAAATCTGGGTCGTCACAATCACCCTCCCTTTAGGCACGACGTCCTCGTCGGGCACATCGTCCTTCAGGGGGTCCACACACACGTGCTAGTCCCCACATTTCCAGCCAGATAGAGGCTCTGATACCATCTGTAACGACCCGGCCCTACGGACCGAACCGCCACGCCCGTATCAACAATATTGTCCGCTTTGGCACAACTTCCCAGGGGGGTCACCCATCCTGGTACTACTCAAGTTAAGCACGCTTAACTGTGGAGTTCCGTCCTCGCTATTGTGCCGCACGGCTTTAAAAGGCCTTGTTGATAGGAAATGGATCTTTAAGCTCATATACCACACGGGTACTCTCATATCTGGGCGATGTGGGACTGACGCACAACACCGCACCACAGAATTTCCTTCCTAGAAATCTGGGTCGTCACAGTATTACTACAATTAGATCCTATTTTTCCAATATGTACACACTGCATGCAAATTTTAATTCACAAGAATAAGTTGTGTGGCCCCTACAATGAACTTTTACTCAGTCAGATCACAAGAGTCGTGTTTGTTACATAACACGATGGTGAAAAGTCCATTGCGAATCCCAAAGAAAACACCATTCAGTTTAAATTATCAATCAAAAGTGTACTACGGTCATCAAGTTCAAAATATACACCTTTTTTTTCTTTCAGAGATCAGTTGAAACTATGACCAACTGTCTATACATGCTTATTATAAGAAAAGTGTGTGTGGAACTATATACTGTGGAGACCTTTTTTCACATAAATTATAGTAATTGCCATAAAATTTACTTTGATACAATCACAGTCATTCCAATATCGAAATACTCCCATAACATCCAATCACCAAGAAAAACTATGAATACCAAATTGTGAAGGTGCATATTCGAGTCTTTAAGCACTAATCGTCTAATCTACTTAGGAAAAAATAAACTTTTCGTTTTTGTTTCAAAGAAACAGGTATGTCATCTACCCATCCTTTTGTTCAGGTGTACTTTTGTATGCTTATCACTAATCATTTTTCCGTAAAGATAGAATATTTGTAAGGAATTGTACATAATCTAGTTGGCAAGCACCCATCCATCTACCTATTTTCCAAATAAATACCCATGAAATGACTCAAAGCTAAGGACATGGCATTGTCATATCATCATAACAAACTTAATTTTGTATTATTTCATTTCTCTTACCAAAACTACACCCAAATAGTATAGGAATTTTCATATTTTTGTATCCTATACTTCAATTTCATTTCATTTTAGTGCCATGTACTATCAAATATTTTGTTTAGTACCTCTAACTAAACGATCTCACGGTTTTTTACCCTAACGTTAATTATTGGATGAAATGATGACGTGGCAGTGACAAACACAGCTAAAATACCAATCTATCTAACATAAATAGGTGATGTGGCGGTAATGACATCACCGACACATCATCATTTCATCCAACCATTAACAGTCAGATATAAACTGTGAGATTGTTGAGGTCAAGGATACCAAAAAGAATAATCGGTAGAGACTAAACCGAAATGGAGTGAAAGTAGAGGGCAAAAAAAACATAGATAATTAAAATATTATACCTATATATATACATATGTACATACAGTTATAATTCCAGAATATCTTCAGACGACGGGATTATATATAAAAACAACATACTTATATATTAATGGAGGCTAATCTTCTATAATTTCCATGTCACACTAAAAAAATATGGTGATAAAGATGTTATCTTTTGCCTTTTTGTATCATGGGTTTGTCCTAAAACCTATCAACATGAACTTAATTACCACTAAATGTACCAAACAAAGAATAACTTATCATTCTATTACTATTATAATAGAGATGCAAATACAAAAAAAAACACATACATATTACATACAAATAAGTTATTATGAAAGAGGATTCTTTAGGTGTTGAAATACAACATACTTATAAATTAATAAAGTCCTTTTTCCCTTTTTGTAATATAGGTTTGTCCTAAAACCTATCAACATAAACTTAATTACCACTAAATGTACCATATAAAAGATAACTTATCATTCTATTACTATTAAAATGGCTATGCAAATACAAAAAATACATACATACAAATACGTTATAATGAAAGAGGATAATTATGAGAGAATAAAATGGGAATTTACCTGTTTGCTGATCTGAGATGGAACGTTGGAGAGAGAGAGAGAGAGAGAGAGAGAGAGAGAGAGAGATCTGATGGGGGAGATGGTGAATGGGTGCTCTTCAAAATAACTAAATTTAAACAAGAAATATTTAACTATATTGTGTATTATTGGAAAACAAATACCGGAAAAAAACAAGTTTTTACAGTATTACTACTATTTAATAAGGTGGGTAAAAAAACTCGAAGTTAATTGTTCCGACACCAAGTTGTCTCGTTGCCACCCGAAAATCCTTATTTATTCCGACATGAACTTTTCCTGACGGGAATACCGACTCGACTCGATTTTTCAAAATAAAATAAAATGTATTACCATAATAACAAATTGTTGGGAATTTCCTTATAAGTCACATGAATATCTCAATAGTTGTATTAGTTGCTCTTTTTGGTAACTTTAGATTTACTAAAATAATAGGAGTAGAAATTTATTTTATAAAATCTAGGTAAATTAATACTACTTTCGTTTGCAATTAATTATCCACTACAAAATTACGTGCAATTTTGACCGGCCAATAACTAGTATCAAAATTTTCGGAATGAAAATTTTCAAAAGTTAATCATATAGTTCAAATATTAAATTATATGATTTAATTTTGAAATTTTTCATTTCGACAATTTTGATATATGTTATAAGCTGGTTAAAATTGCGCGTGATTTTATAAATGACAATTAATTGGGAACGGATAGAGTAATAAATTAATATTATAATTTCAAGACATGAAAATGATAAATAATAATCAATATTTTACATTTTACTTTTTATTACATAGCTTATTGTATTGAAATTATGTATGCCAAATAAGTTTCATAATTTATACCTTCGTAGTTTTGAATACAAGAGGAAAGTGAAATGAAAAATCTACTTCAATTTTAAAACTAATTTTCTCTATTTTAAGAAAAATGTTAAGAAAGAAAAATGAGCAACATTTACCACTATAAAAGTTTAAATGTATCATTTATCCCGTTTAATACTATATTTATTGGATATTTGAGTAAAACAAAACTCTAAAAAAAACTAATACAAAGTCTATTAAAATTTAGATTTTTTCATCATTTTTCATCATTCATTTTTATTTTTTTCTCTTTCTATTTTAACTTAGTGGTAATTCATTTTTTGCATTTATTAGTACCGTTTAAGATTGTGATTCTCATTAGTCTAACATGTCTAGACAAACATAAATAAATCAAAATCAAAAATTTTTTACCCTACTATTTTTAATCAAAAAATGACGTTATCAGAAATGAAAATATATGTTGGAATAAACATATCTCGACTTTACGAGATCCCGAAAATTCGATAAAAAAGCGACTATTGACTTTTGTCGGATAATGATCAACATTTTATTTTTTACTCCATAAATAATCGGGTCGGGACACTTTTGAGGTTTACGTATTGGGTCCCGAACATAACATGGTATTACATAAGTAGACCCCATATTCTACACTAACAGCTAACAAGCAAATTTTAGAGGTCCGAATCTTCCATCTAATCACATACTAGTAGGACTGCCATGTAAGTCAAATGATTACACACGTAAAATTTTGTGTTCCTTTTTCATTATCGTTCGTCTATTTTTCTTCTTGTTTGGGCGTCTTTAAGCTCACGTTTAGGTTTATAGTTTTGTTACCATTTATTAAAGTTTTTGCACAACACTTCGGAAATATTATTGACAATCATAAGAGCTCTTTCGAAACTATTGCCTTCCTCCGAGCTTTCATATCTCTCTTTACGACAATTTTCCTTTTATCTTTTCGTTGAAAGGCCATCTTCTGCTAGATGAATTAGGCTTTCCCATGACATCAACATCTACCGTTCCAACAGTTTCTCCTAGAGCATTTTCATCATTAAGATTCGTATTTTCATCATTTTAAGCTCTTTTGATTCCTCAGGAGCAAAGTATTTGTGATTAAATTTCAAAGTTTTTTTTTATTAGAATAAATCACAAAGATCTAATAGAGACAAACGAGGAGGACAATGCAGATGATGGAGCGATACACCATATGCCTAAATGTAGGGGCGGATCCAGAATTCCTATTATGGGGTTGCAAAATATACAATTTTATTTATAGGGGTTGCAAAACACAATATTTTAAAAAATCTCCATAGAAAATATAGCATTATTGAAAATTGTGGGGCAACCCCTTGTCCTGCTAAATCTCCGATCTTGCCTAAATGTCAGTTTGCATATGGTTGGCTTTGCTCCTCGGTCGGGGTTTGTAGAATAGCAACCGAGCCAATTTGGACTCTATTGACTTTACAAAAAGCATATATCATATAAGCTGGGAACAAATATGCATTGAGAAAAAGATTCAAGATGAAAAGTTACCTACTCATTACTTTTTTTTAGATAAAAACGTAAGCTTGCAAAATCTCGCACATTGTGCATATACAGTTCATTTTTCAATTTTCAATTTTCAATTTTCATTTTTCATTTTTCATGCGCATACACCTATTAATTAGTATTTGATTATATGCATGCTTACTTTAAGTGCAAGAACTTGTATCTAGCATTAAATGCATAGCAAGCGACTTGGTACGAAATGTAAATAGTTCAAGCTTTGCACATACATATAACAATTCTTTTCTTTTTTTTTTTGGAAGGTGAGCATATGATTAATCAAAAAAGCAACGTATCTAGCATTAAATGCATAGCAAGCGACTTGGTTAGCATAGGTTGCTAACTCAAGTTATATGCGCAAAATCAATAGTTCAAATATACACATACCATGCTACTTAATTACATACATATATGACTAACAAAATTTATTAGCTTATTACCAATAGGTCACCAGTGTAACACTGTCAGTAAAACCATAAGGCACTAATAATGGTAATAGGTTAAGAAGATGCGCAAAATAGGGACGGTTTGTATTCTCGAGTTTGTCTTGAGCAGAGAGTGAAGGGAAACTTTTTGTACTACCAAAAAAATGTGCTTTGCATGCATGGTAATTTTATTTTATTTTGTGCTTAACAATTCTAATTAGTTATAGATTATGTTGTTAGGTTATTTTAATAACACCTGACGTATGTGCTAATTAATTAATGCTAATATTCTTAAATGGGCTAGTTAAGTAATCTATTCATAATATTGTATGAGTTTTGTAATGTGTATTACTAATAGTAAACTAATTAGGTTTTATGATATTCTAATTAGTATTACTATATAAACAATATAGGGTTTGGTCTGCAACACTAATCTCTAATAACTCTCTTCATCTATTCTCATCAATAGAGAGATCCATAGAGAGAAAGAATTAGTCTGTGAAAGACCAATAGTTCACAATCCGTTCTCGTATACAACACCATAGAATCAGTTATATCATTGTATTACTTCTTATGTAACATTGATAGTGTGACATAAAGGTTTATTCATGTATATAGGTTTAGTCTTAACATATGTTGGTTACTTCTTTTAATTAGATGATTATCGAGTTTTAGCATGATATACGATGTAGATTCATTACCTGATAATGGTTGAGTTTATTCCTTTTCCTTTAGGGAATGAATCATAGATGCTCGAGTCCCTTTTCAGCAATCACTCATTTTGTTGACAACCAAGTAAACTCTCATAGGCACTTGTAATGGGAGTATAAAAAATATGATAAATAGTTGCAGCTCAGGTGAAATGAGGGGTGAAAACAATTTCCGCTACCATAAAGTACAAATGAGGTGGTAAGAATGACAAATCACAACTCAAAATGATATTTTAGTCAAAAATCACAAATTTGTTGTCGAGGGAACGATATAACTTAACCTTGCAAGCGTCTCCACCTAATATATATTTGACCACCATAGTTGTTGGAAAACATGTTTGGAAAACCATGGTTGTTCCGAGTGGTCAGTGACCATTTTTGAGTCAATATTCGATGCGACAACTCAGAATTTCTGAAACCGTACTCAAAGCGTTTGAGTAGCTCGTGCGACGAGCTTCGCAACGGTATATCGCATGACCTATTCGGAGAATGGGTGTGAATGATAATTGGACTCGAAGGTTGGTACTCGAAAAAGGAAGAAAATCAAATGCTGAAAAATGGAAAAGGAGATGGGATTTAAACTATGAGTGTTATCCCACATTGTGAAATCATGAGTGATTTTTACACTATAAATACAAGTCCATCCCACGTAGTTGTTAAACTATCAAGTCCACATACCCATGAGTGGGTTAGTGTGTATCACGCGCGCGCTCACTCGGATCTCGGAATTTGAGAAATGTCTCGGGTTTTGGGTGTTGTACTAAACTCTTATTAAACAACTTTCTATCCCCCTCCTATCTTGGAGATTAAACGACAAATACAATTTACTTTTATATTTCTATAATTATATCCCTTCTTCTCCACATTATCTCGAAGATTCCCAATTATTAGTTCTTCATTCAAAATTGAAACCTCATTCACGATCTTGTATCATTTGTAAACTTGCTAAGAACTAAATGTACAACGACCCATGTATTTCTTCATTCTTCAATGATGTAATTCTAGTGACTATGATATTATTAGTAGTATAACATGTCTATGAGAGATGCTATTAACGGAATTGTTCTTGCCGGCCGTGATGGCCTGACTCAATACTTCTTTAGGTTATTTAGGTCTTCACCATGCTAACAACATGCTTTCGCGTTTGGATTTTTTTTACCTTAGGCCTTCAGGCTCCATTTTAGTAGTCGGAGACGTAGTGGTCGCTTTCGGTGTTCACCTTCATGGGTTCTGCATTGTCGTGTTTTAGCTTTTTTTATACTTTAATTTCTTTTTTATCTTTGTCGTGAACTTAGATTTTAGTCGTTAATTATCGTAAGTCGTAATCCTAGTTTTGTATGCTCGTAGTACTATCTGGTTTATAATCTCATGATTAGCGTAGCTCATCGGAGTACAAGAAATAAGAGAGATCATCCAAAATTTGTCTTCCAATATTCAAGACAAATAAATTTTGTGTCTCTAAGTCTTACATTGATTAAATACCAAAATATTTTATGACGAAAACAGTAGTAAATGTACACAGACGAAAAATAAATTGAAAATATATATGAGCATAACTATTATCATCCTTCATTTACTTAAACAATTAGAATTGGAATAGAAATGTGACATAACTAACACGATAAATGATAACATCCCATAATAATTTAATGCGACAAAGAGATCAATTACACTTGTACAACTTTTCAATAACATCCCTTAAAATTTTTACTCCTGTTTTATTTTGAACCCATGCCATTTTATAATTTCCAACAATTGCTGAACAAACCACTGCATTTTCTGACAGAATTAGTTATTTTAACAGAAGTCGAATAAAAGGGATATATACACCAAAGTTTTGATTTACAAGAGATTAATTACAGCACAGTTTTTCTCTACGGTAGAGTAGCCGATTTTTGACAGAATATTAAGGCAAGTACTACAATATAAAATCTTTCCGTTTTTTTTAAATCTTATTTAAGAGGATAAAAAGATATATTAACATATTCTGTTTGGCAAATGCTTCTTTTATTCTGTTTGCCTAAATTTACTGTATGAGGTTCATCCTCTTCAACTGGTATAATTTTAGAAAAAGTGCCTTCCCCAAGATAGTCCACCACTCTATTAGCTGCTTCAAGTCCCGTCACAAATGATTTCTCCTGATTCATTGTAAGACAAGAATGATATGTATCGGTAAATGGTATATAGAGCTAAAACAACATATTTATTTCTTTTAATAAAAATAAATACTTAATTCAAGATTAGAGTTGAGGAGTTCCAACCTGTGACCACGAACCATGCCTGTTAATTATCCAGTCTCCGGCCATGAACAAGTTAGGAAAAGATGTAGATCCACGCATCATGTAGTTATATGAACCTTCAAAAGAAACGAATAACAAATTACTAACAAGAGCATAATCATAATCACGAGAGCATCGATATGCATACATTGCAAACAATACCAAATTATATATATGGTCATAGAGCTTCAGGAATCGCCAACAGCACGATAGAATATGGGGGAAATAAATATAAAAAAAAACTTGCTAAAGACACATTGTCAACCTGGGAAAAAATGAGTGAGAGATCTTGGAAATCTTCCGATTTCCTTATCAAGTACAGTGGCGTTCTCTAAACCTTTGATACACCTGGAGAGGTGATTCATAGCTTTGGCAACTACATCTTCATCCTTCATCGGCAAAAATTCATTGGCATGAAACTACAAAACAAAAATAAAACAAGACAAACACAGATCAGCAAAGAGAACTAGTGTATTTTAATCTACAATTTGGGGGGATAAATTGGTCAAGTTCATGCTTACAAAGTCAGCTTGAACAACTGTGGCGGGGTTCTCTTTATGCTCATCATAAATTGCATTCAACTCGGAGAAAGTCCAGCCTTTTGAATCGTCTAATCCAGAGCACGCATTAACGGGATTTGGAATATTAACCTGGTTTTATGCAATTACACATAAAATCATAATTAGTTCAAA
This sequence comes from Primula veris, assembly GCA_963682055.1. Classification (NCBI taxonomy): domain Eukaryota; kingdom Viridiplantae; phylum Streptophyta; class Magnoliopsida; order Ericales; family Primulaceae; genus Primula; species Primula veris. The sequence continues at coordinate 13,349,667 of OY821745.1, read as the reverse complement.
GAAATGCAGTATTACCAACAGCACATAACCATAATATATTTGAAGTTTTCAGAAACAAAAAACCAAGAGACTCAAAATAGCTTCTGTATTTTCCTCTATTTTTCCAAAACAAACCAAAAGGAATAGTATAATTAAGAGAACATTAAGGTCTTAATACAAAGTACAAACAACTAGATGCAAGACGTTTTGGTAGAGGAGTACTTTCATGTTGACTACTAAAGAAAAGAGGGCGATTAGATATATTGAATAGATACATCAATAAGCTCTACTCTCACTCCGCATAAGTTTGCTTAATTTTAGCTTATTAACTCTGTTCTCCACATGCTGACAAGTGTATTTTGAACTTATAATTTATTTGCAGGATTATTACATAAATGATGCCTGGAAAACTATAACTGGGACCTATAAAACCTTAATCAATAGTTCAATGATAAAGCAATCAAAATGATCACTTTAATACTGGCAATGCTATGTGATGCTGTCTATAAATGTACACACAAATTATGTTTTCTTCGAATTAATCTGTAAGAACCACGCCATTAAAATGCGAATATGGTACAAAACAGCTCCAAAAGAAAAGCATTGCACCTTTTCTTAAAATTATATCTGTCGCATATGCATAGAATAAATGCAGTTAACAGGCGCTTTTAATCCAGCAAATAAGAAAACTGACCATTTTTATGTTTTCTTAGTTTGTACTTTCTCTCAATTGTTTTATTGAACTGTTAATGAAAACTCGTCTCATCATAATCAACTGAACATGAAACTCGAACCTTTATAGTCTAGTTTGAAATATGAGATACAGAAAAATGCTTATATTTTCTAGACTCGAAGAGCAAATGAAGAATTATGTGTCTAGCAAAGAAAAAAGGTGAAAAGCTTTAAATTGTTTACCTTTATGTCAAGCTGCAGCTTAACTGTGACAAGATCAATGCTAGCCAAGTTTAAAACTTTGAGAAACTCATCCCTTGTACATAATGCTGCACTAAATCAAAACCATAGCAAGTTAAAAAAAGGGAGCAGGATTGGAAAAGAACCTAAACTGCGAAGGCTTTTAGTGTATCCAATTGACTACTCCTTTTGGTTGTAGTTCACGCTTACGAAGGAATAAAATGGTTAAGAGAATATTAAGGACTTTAGATTAAAGTGAAAAGAACCCAAAATACAGTATTATATACAGTTTTGGAACTCATTGTCCTCAGTGACACATACCTTTTTTGGTTTAGAAACCAGAAAACAAAGGGGGGAAATCTTTACTCCAAAAAGCATTCATTCTTAGACCCCACAAAAAAGAAAAGGAGGAGGGCAATAAAAATGGCATTTGGACGCTCTTAAGATGTTTCTAAGAGAAACACGGATTTAAGATGCCAAAAAAAAGGTATAATGGTGTACGATACCAAACTCCAACCATAAATCCGACATACATTTCGAAATAAACCGTCATTGATGAGACCTTTACCGCAAAGGAGATATTTTGATTCGAGACCTAGATAACAAGAGTGCCAAACTCTTTATTTTACGCCATTCCCAAATTAGCTTTTCCTAATTACAACTAACCGTTTCTATAGACCCAAGTTGCAACCATTTACAAGGGAAAAAAATACGCTCTTCTGATATGACTAAAGTAAAGAATCAAATTAACTGAAAAGAGCATTAGAGACATTGGTTTTAAACATACCTGTTCTGAATAATGTCCTGCAACATGGAGACACTAACAGCCAAAACTACCGCATCAGCTTTCAAACTCTCCTTACCACAAACGACTCCACATATGCACCCACTTTGCTCGTTAAAGTCTAAATTTGTTACTTTTCTTCCCTCTAGAAATTTACAGCCTTGCGCTTTCATTAAATCCTTCCATGGCTCGAATATTTTTTCTCCAACTGTCCCACGACACCACACCATATCAAAATCTTTCTGCAAATGAAATCTGTCTAAATTTCTGACTGAGGGCCACATTAACATGGAAACCATAGCAACGCAAACAATTAGCATTCTGCAACCACTATGTTCATATAATTAAGTTAGAAGAGCGTTAACTGTAGGTTCATGGAGAGACAAATTCTCACCTCAACAACCTAAAAAGGATTTTCCTTTTTAAATGAGTTTACACATAAAAGAAAAGGTGCTACGGCAACTACTTGGTGGGAAAAGTTGCCATACACAGCAGAGTTGGTGAAATTTTATTCCGCTACCAAGTGACGGTGTAGTTTATACTTTAGCCACAAACAAAAATAACATTTGAACTCTGTGTATCAAATCGCTTATTCTACTTGTCCACACAAAATTGGCTGTATCTCCGAGTACTATATTTATACTGCCCAGTGATCAGCAAAACGTGTCCGATCAAGCAAAATAAGAAATGTTAAAAAAAGATGGAAATTGGAATACGCAGGAAATTGCAGCTAAGCTTACGCCGAAAGAGAAAATAATAAAAAATGAAACCTGGTGGGCGAGGACAAGATAATAAAGCATTCCTATTGTGGCAGCTGCACTACATTGCTCTGCTGGTGCAAACAACCCTACTTCAAGAAGCGGATTCAGCACATCCTGATAGAGTCTCTCTGAGCATCCAAAGTTTTTAAATAGCTCCCTTGCAGTAACTGAAAGGTCATGGATCAAGCCACTTGAAATATGGTTATTAAATAATAAGTTACATATTCGATACTAATGTAGTATATATTACTTTTCTTCCATATATAGCTCACTGGGAAAACAAAACCATTCACTTTTGATGATTTGAAAATACCAAAATGTTTACTGCAATAATTCATTTTTTTGGGTTGTCGCTAATATGACTCTTGAACACCCCAGGAGAGATTGCAAAGTTCAAAGGGTCCTTACTTGCATCATATTTTCTCCAAGACGAGTCGGTGTTGTCGAAATCCACCACTACAAACAAAAACACTTGCTATTGTTCAATTGAGAAAGAAAAAAAGGAGAGTTATCTGGTTGCTTAATTATTACTCATATTGATTATATTTAAAATAAAGCGGAGAGCAACCTGAAGCCATCAATGGAAGGGAAGACAGCCGATCTGCCAAAGAAAGCCGAGTGAACTACAAACAACTTTAAAAAACTTATTTATGTGTGTTAGGTACTACTCCTCTACCGGAGTTGTTCCTATTTCCGACAAGAATACATTAGATTAAGATTTACTATAACTCATACCTTAGGGTAGAGTAAAGTGCCAAATGGAGCAGGTAATTCTGGTGTATTCTGGAATATTGGAAATTCCACCTGCAACAAGATACACTGGAGTTGAAATTGCATCATATGAAGTAACACAAACAGAGGCCTTACAAATTTCAAATTTCGAGTCCTTGGGCACAATTTCAAGAAAAAAATGATATGAATGTTCCTTTTCAAAACTGAAAATAACTTTAGTAATTAAGTGAATTTATCAACAAAGTACTAAGGTTTTGGGAAGTAAATCTATATTGTCCCCCTATTGAACCACTTCAGATTTATATTAGAGAATGATCCAAAATGTAACTTCTTATCTCACAGCCCCCAAAATCGAATGTTAACAACATTGTTTTTAAATGTTCTCTATGATACTTACTTTTGGGGGGAATATCAAACATCAATAGCTAACACTAAGCTTTCATTAAAAAAAAACACATATACATGGGGAAAAAAACAAGAAAACAAACCTCAAATGCAGTTGCCTGTATTGCAGGAATACACAAGGCAAGTCAAGCCAATATATCACATAGTTTGTTAAAGATGTAAAGCAAAAACAATATCAGATCCAAAATTTTAGATTCATTTACCTCCAAGCCTTTTCTTGAATATTGTGCAGATTTCGTCCATTTCGTGAATGGGTCAATGCCAAGCTCTTCAACAAGGTTGAAAATATTTCGAAATGGATACCAAAAACCTAAATTAAAAAATAAAATAAGTAGTGATTCCATGACCAACCTAATCAATAAAATGAAAAATGATTGGACATGGGCTACTAGGGAGCTTAAAAAAGATTGTTAAACCACTGGCAGATATATATTTCACGCAACCAATCTTAGATGCTCGACACCACTGGATTTATGTAGATTCAAACATCTAACTCGTAACACCATGAGAATGCGCGACACCATGGGAATTATAGAGACATAATAGCATGTAAAAGAAGTCCAAAATGTCTTATAAGCAGAAACTATTTCAGTGCAAAAATTGTTAAGGAATCGCAAAGACCACAAATTTGCAAAAGCATCAAGGCTAACTCAAGCCAACCAAATTACCTTTGCCATTTTTTGAGCAACAAACCAATTAAATGAACAACAATGATCACTAACACCGGAATTAATGATCAGCATGGCTGAAATAATTAAGATTGCCGTAAATCCAATTAGAACAGAACACAGTATTATTAGTAGAAAAGTAAGAAATAAACTTCCCTTATCACCTAAACAAGAGCAAGAATAGCAGTCTGATTTGGAAAATTCCCTAACTTAGCTTTGTTTCCTAATTAACAACTTTATGTGGATATTATCAAGTTTATTTTGCAAACAAGGTTGAGAACCCTGTGAGACTCATATTTTATAAAAAAAATCCTCTGATTCCGAAACCGGCAGGGATACAAAAAACTGAACATAAACAAGAAATTCAAGGACAACCACATTGCTATAGCGGAAAATATTAATTAGAAAATTTATTTCCACAACAGCATAAGCCAGAACTTTAAAATAAAACCTATAACTCCTCAACAACTCTAAAATCTTAAACAGATGGAAGGAACCAAAAAGAATATTTTCTTTTCATTTATGCTAATGCTAATGCTAATATATGAAAAGATAACTGTTGGAACCATGTAAAGCCTACTAAATCATTCGACCAACAGATTTTCATGAATACCAACTTCATCAACTAAATTAGATGAATAACTGTACGTATCTAAACATACAAGAAGCACACCACATCTTTTATTAAATGATATTACGAACTGTGTAAAGATGTTAGAAGGGCTTCTTCGACCTAGAACAGGGAAAGAGTTGAGCAAACAACAGAGAAATGAGGACTTCCATTAGTCATCACTTCATTTTCCAAAATAACACGCACTACTACGAAAATATAGATATTCACAGATTAAAGTATTTTAATGCGATATACCTCTTATTCCGAAATCATCAGGACTGCTATCTAACCTAGTAGGCGCATAATCATAGCCTCCTTCCACCACAGACACATTAAAACCCTAAACAAAGTTGGAAAAAAACACTTTTAACAACCCATTATCGTATTTGAGCAAAATGATAGGCATGCAGGTTATGTTCATTCAATAATGTGACAATAGCAATTATTTCATTTTGAGTTGCAATTCAGATATCTCCAGACACACACATACACATACTAATTGTTTGAACCTAATTAAAAACCTGCTAGTTGTTCAGTTGAATATACAGAAAAGAAGGATTTACTAAAACTGTAAAATAAATAAATAAAAGATCCAAGAATGAAAAACCGTTGGATCTCGCTGGACTGTCAAGCGACTCATGCCTAAAACGATTAGCCTACTAAAATGTACAAAACAGTTCTATAAGGAGTCGAAAGACCACAAATTAGCAAATTAAGCAACAAGATTGATCAGTTTGCACATCTAGCACTAACCTAAGGACTAGGTGAAGAGACTACGGACTGGGTAGTCCTTCCTATTTTCATAAAAAAGTTGACAAAATAAAAATTAACTATCTCCACTGCGTTTCTACTAAAACATATGAAAATTAGCATTTGAGGCTTTGAGCCCCCTTATAAAAAAACATATATCATCCTTGTGGAGTTTCCTGCTTTTGTCTCATGCAGTAACTTTTTCTAAGTAACATCAGGATTTGTACTTTTTGCTAAATCATGGACATGTAACTTTTGCTAAAAATAGTTAGCATGAGTGTCAAAAGTTGTCCTAAAGCTGTCACTAATTCGAAAAGGTGTTACAAATCGACTAATTTGTCATAAAAACCGTCGCTCAACAGTTCGTCAGAAATAAAAACTGTCACTATTTAAACATCTCATTAATCATAAACAGTCGGTTATTATAGTGGTAGACTAGTAGTTGATATTTCTTGCTAGATAACACCAAAAAAATAAAGGTTAAGAAAAACGGAGACCTGCTTAGAGAGATGATAAGCAGCGCCGAGGCCAGCCCAGCCCGAGCCGACGACCAAAACCTTCTTCTTGTTCTTACTAGGTACCAAACCTACAGTTTCGTCCTCAGCTCTGCAAGTGAAACTTCTTCTTATTCTTTTTCCATATTCATTTGACAAGAGAGGAGTTAGTCTCAAACTAGCTAGCATATCTCTTTCCTCTTTCTATATTCTATACAGAATTTCTAACGAAATCACAACTGTTTTTTTAATACTTTCTTGAGGTTTTCACCAAAAGAATAGAAAACTTGAAATAGGCGTTCTATTTAAGTGAACGTATATTGACCACACACAATAAAGAAATAATAGTAGGATTCTTTTTCTTTTCTTTTTTTGACAAATGGATTCTTTCAATTTGGTTGTGAAAATTAACATGAATCACATAAATGTAGGAGATAGGTTTTGATAAAATCACATTCAATCCTCTATTTTTCTTTTCCTTATTTGCTGAAAGTGATGGAATTAGAATTTTGAGAAGACATAACATTTGACCTATTAAGGAGGGTCTAGTTATCAACTTAGATTCTATGTAATTTAGCATAAAGATCTCATTCCAATTAATGATCCGAATTGGTTAAACCTGTGGGTTGTTCAATAAGATTTTGAACGCTTTTTTGTGAATTAAAATCTTATTGTTATAACATAACTGTGCAAATTTGTCCTTAAGCAATATACAGTTGTGCGATAGTGAAAGAAGTTGTTCAAAAATGGATTCATTTTTTCTTAAACGATCTTTGTAGTTGTAGTTATAGTCAATGACAATGAGCTATCGTAGCAAGTTTCAGACTCTTTCCGATAAGCACAAAGGTAACCAGGTTTCCAAACAAGTATCTAAATTCATAATTAAAGGCCATACACAAAAAAACAAAGGAAACATAGCTCCTACAAGGGGTAGACTTTTAAAGATGTTAACCGATCATGACAGTAATCAACAAGTTCATACGACACAAGTAGTTCTCAAATATGTTTTAGTGTTAGAAAAATGTTACTTTTTCTTTACCAAATTGGCACAAACTTCAACTCAAAATACATCGGCACAAATTTCAACTCAAAATGCATCGGCCCAAGAAGAACGGGAACGTAATGTCCAAACAATTAGCCCAACTTATAATGAAGTAACAACCACCCCCAAACAACACAACTTTCATGAAATGAAAAAGTTTACCGGTCATAAGAGAAATAAACAAGTTCATAGAATGACACAAAATAAGTTCTCAAAGATACTAAAATGAAAGATAAATTGGGTTTTCACCATGCTGGCACAAACTGTAATTCAAAAGGTAAATATAAAGTTCTGATGGATGACATAAAATTAGAAGCAGTGTGTGTAGAAGAAAGAAAGTGGATCCAGCAGCCATAACCTCACGCCATGATCTTCGCAGACCTCATATAGAGGCTATCAACAACCTTACCGATATTCGAAATTGTCTCCAATGTAGCTGGGTATATCGCATCTGTCTTAGGATAATCGAAGATAACAAGACAACCAGCTCCTTGATCCAATGTCCCAGCAAATTTCTTATCCAAAATCATTTGAGAGAGCTTTTTCTCCACATGGTCTATTGGCAGCTCAATCAGATCGGGAATATAAGCAATCTCAACTTTCGAAAACCGCTCAATCAACCTACACAAATTCTGCTCAAGAAGGGTGTCGTAAAGAGACGAGAGGTGGCGATGCACTATTGGGTCTTCCTCAAGCTGTGCCTTAAAGTCCCTGAGAGCAGTCTCAAAGAGCTTAAGCAAGCGTTTGGCATGAGCATTAGCCACAGCTTTCATTGCATCTACCTCAGGTCCCTGATACTGTAACCCCACCTTGGCCGAGGACAATATCCCCGCTACTTCATCGCTTTGGCTCACCATGATCTTACACAACAGCATGTATTTAAGACTGTATACAGCTCGAGTCTTCGAGGGCATTAAATGCCTCAAACGCTTCGTAAAAATAGCTGTACCCAGTTTTGTAATCCTTTTCTTCGGCGTGTAGAATACCGCTCTGTAAGTCTATGTTACCTTGCTGGTCTGGTGGGACGTAGACCGCGTTTTCCGCCGTTCTAGCTGCGGTTAGAGAAGCTTTTGCCTTTGAAAGGTTTCGGAGGGAGAAATGGAGCTTGCTCTCCAACAACTCTATGTCGACTAAAAGGAGCTTATCGTCTAATCTTCTCACTTCCTTGATAAGGTTAGAGAGAAGGATTAATGCCTCTGGATATTCTTTGTTCTCCATTAGAAGAGAGGCTGGCCTAGCCTCGACCCTTTGACGGAGAAAGGTTCGTTTCTCTGTCCTCGTCCACTGCACCATCTCTCTACAGAGAGAGATTTGGAGGTCTGAAGTACCGGAAATTTTAGCAACTGCGTCAATAATGCTACGGACGATTTTTGCGGTTTTAGCCTTTGGGATTAGGGGAAAGAAAGGCTTTAGTTTGGTGATGAGGTTCCTAAGGTCCTCTGCCCTGTTCTCTTGTCTAAGAAGGTCTGAGAGGTTTGAGATGGCCTTTTCTTTTACACGTAAAGATTCGGGTGAAGATGATGGGTTTTCAAGTACATGGAAGAGGATAGAGATTCCCTCATATGGTGATTTGGCTTCAGCGACTTTGTCGAGGGACTCAGTCGTCGCTGGTAGGTACGAGGTCGACATGACTAACAACTCTGTGATCCTGCGATTCCTGAAAATAATTTGATCAATAATCGAGACACTAAGTTTTCAAACGCTAAGTTACCCTAATAAGACAGGTAGTTTACTCGCCTCATTGTTAAACCATATTAAGTTGTACAAAATACTCCTTCAAATAGAGAGAGGAAATAATTTTTAACCTGTACAAATTACGCACAGATATTTCAAAACCGGGCTGAGTTTTTCTTAAAAAAAGGAACTGTTTAAAGAAAAGGATTTCACAACACTTTTTACACATAGTAAATTTGGAAAAAAGGATCCCTAAGAAAAAACTATACTAAAACAGAGTTCAGACATCAGAGAAGATAAAATCTTTTAAGAATGAAATGACATTAGGTACATTTTAAAAATAATAATTGTTTTGGAATGAAACTATTTTGGGGAACATCTGAAATCATAATCAGGCACTTGATCAACACCTCAATGAAATCAAAATATACTTTTCACACATAAACAACATTTAGTTGAACATCCCATCACCATAAAAAAGATGGTAATTTATATTTTTTTATCTTTCTTTAATACAACAGAAAGCGAGAACGTACAAAATTCAATCCTAATATGTAATTTACATTCACCACTTCTACTTTATATTCGCCTCAATGTCCTATTTATAACCTTTATTTTATCTAGTTTCTATTTTCTCTCACCACATGGTAGAAATGCAGATTTAGATGTTCATAACTTACATTGAGGATTTGCTATGTCATACCCACCTGTTTTTCTCTAATCGGAATATTACACGTTTATTCGAAACAGCGGGTAGAGTCTATAAGATTTTAGGCTGGTCACGTCAACTAAATCTCATGCTCCATATGCCTCTCAAAACTAATTAAAACTTAAAAGAAAATGGAATGAACATAATTATCAGCCCACAAATATGTTTAAACTTAAAACTAACAACAAAAAGCAAAAGAGAATGGTACACAACTCGTCATCAGAGCATAGGTGTGGAAAGTAACAAACTACATACATGGATCATCATTATAATATATTTTTTATCCGTTACGGATTTTCAACTCAATGTCATGGAGAGCAAAATTAAGTTAGTTAATCCCTATGTTTTTTTAACACTATCACTTACATAGGTTCTAAACCAAGTCTTGTACTATGATTTCCCCAACATAACACCATACATAGCAGATTATAAATGTAAAAACATATACGCAGTTAACTTCCAAATAAGCAATATTATTACGAAGTAAAGTAGGATTGACAAAAACTTTGGAACAAATTGTCCCCTAAAACTTAGTGGAACTAAATTCAATATGAAATCATATTTGTTTAAATCGATATCTGACCAATAATACATGTTAAAATTTGATTGTATGTAACTGACATCCTTTTGACAAAACATTATAAAATAAGACATGAAAAACAACATGAGCAGATTCTCATCCACCTTTAACAAATAATCAAACACATGCTGCTTCATAAACCAAATAAAGGTGTGCAAAATAATTCCTGAAAAGATAGCAATTCATTTTCTTTCTTCCTTTCTTTTATACAACCGATCAACTTAGAAAAACCAATCGGAATCTGTAATTTCGTTTCCCTGATCTTATTATGCAAATATGTTTTTCATTTTAGAATGACATAGTTATACTTCTAGTAAACTTTTATGACCATAAACATACAACCCTTTTACCAAGTAAACAAAAAAAAAAGTAATAATCACATCATCCTAAACCATTCAATATGTAACCGTGTGATTCAACATTTTTCAAACCAATATCAACAAAATAAATGGTACAATGTAATAGAAATATTAAACAACAAACTTCCCAAACAAATGCTAAATTTGAGAATTTTTCATCCCTTCATTAATTCAGAACTAAAATGCGAATTCATAGTTGTGTATCACTAAATATGAGAAAAAAGTACCCAACGTGTAGTTAGTCGTCGACCGGATTTGGAAGAAAGTCAGTTATTCAAGAAGTTCTCAAATACACAATCCATTAATTCGTAAGAAAAAAATAAATCCATCAAAATATGAAAAAAAAAATCACCCAAAACAAGACCAAAATCACCCAAACGGTGAAAACTTACAAAAAAGCAAGAGTTAGGGATATACATGTATGAGTTCACAATTACTTTGACGTTCCGCCAAGAATTATCATTACTCTTAATGAACACTTAATCTCGACATTATTAATTAGAGAAAATAAACTATAGCCGAATGTCGAGTATTATGAAACTGTAGTTGCTCACTTTCCTTTAGTACACAAGATTAGATTAGTAATAGAAGTGAAGATAAAAATAGTGACAAAATAGTATGAAAAAGTAGTATTCTAACATAATAAGATCATTAGCAGATTCCCACGGAATACACCAGCAAACACCTGTAATTGATGTATGGCTGCTCATTTTGACACAATATAAATAAAGTATATGTATCAATCATTTCATATCGTCTATTAACCAAACAAAAGAATAACAAGGATTTCAGGGTCTGTTAACCAAACAAAAGAATAGCAATTTTGTAAAGGAACAAAAAAAAATTAAGGCTTTTAAGCATACATCCAATTATGATATACACTTGCATTTGATTGAAAAGGAAACTTAAACAAAGTATGTGTAAATGAAACATAACATACCTTGAGAAATACGCTTGGCCTTTTGTCAGGCGGTTGGTGTGTCGAATTTCTGTAAATGACAATACAAAATTGAAGAAAAATCAGATGATACATTGATTTGTTCTCCTTTAAATTAAATGATCATATATTTCTATATCCAGCAAAAACTCGTAATAGAAAAGAATTAAAAATCGATTAGAAGAAATTAACCCATCAATCTAACGTTTACAAGTAGATATATCTTCGGAACCGTAAAATTTATTAGCGATAATTTTCTTTGTCAATTATGTAAACTGACCTGAGAACGTGTATTTGACACATTAGAGAATTTTGTTAAAACTCATTACAAGAAAAGTCTAAAAAAAATTCAATTGGGTACCAATAAAAGGTACAAGATATACAAAGATGATATAAATAAAACCATTACATGGAACTGAATCAGAAAAAACTCCAAAATTGAACAAAATCTATGTTACTAATGTTCCTACCGACTAAAAAAATAATACTTACCGGAAAAAAAAACAGTAATAGAAGTAACAGAGAGGCGGCTATATGGTGTCAATAAAACTTACTATAATTAAGAAAAATACTAAATAAAAAGGAGTTCAATCGGAGAACCCTGAACCAAGTAATAAAAACAGTAATAGAAGTAATTAAAGAGCATGTTACTTGAAAATTCCGTATTATTTTTGAATTGGGTACCAATAAAAGGTCCAAGATAATACAGAAAAAACACTAAATAAAACCAACAAAATCAGAAAAAACCCTAAAATGGAACAAAATCTATGTTCCTACCAACTAAAAAAAAACAGTATTAAAGGTAATTAAGAGCAGGATTGATGTGCTATGGCAATCAATCAAAAATAAACCTTAACTTATGAAAATAATATCTAGTAGCGGGAAGTAATGATCGTGTCCACATAAAGTATAATAAAGTATTTAGTCTAATTTTATGTAACTTGAAATATAAAATAGGGTTTTGTTGTAATAATTAAATACTAAAAACAAGAAATAACAATTTTAAAATAATAATAGTTGGAAATAATCAATAAATATTGGTCTAATTTAACATTCACCATCGGAATTTAATCCTAATCATCGATGCAAAAATATATCAATTAACATTTCAAATATTTACCGTTGGAATAATATTCATCTCTCTCCTTAATTATAACTTATTAAAAAACACCGATCTTATAAACCCTTACTATCAAACAACCCTAAATAAGCGGTTAAGATTTAATACTACTGTAGCTTAGATAATCAGAGGGATGAAGGATGGGACTGGTTCGGTACGGTCGAAAATAATTTTGGTTTCCGTTCACTTTGGCTATTTTCAAAGATAAAACCGTATTGTACTGAACCGGTATTTTCGGTTCGGTTTCGATTCGAACCGGTTTTTTGGTTTAAAACGATTTTTTGATAAATATTCAAAAGTTAAATAGCCAAAATGATTTATATTTAAAAGTTAAAAACTTATTTTATGATATATATAGTAAATAAATATTTATGTGAAAAAAATTAAGGATTATTATTAAAAAATGTATCAATTGTAAAGGTATAATTTTTCAAAATATATTTTGCTACGAATAAAATGTGAATAATATAATTTATGTTTGCTATTCATGTTAGATGCATATACCTTGTTAGTTGTTACGCTTATATAATTTTTATAATTTAAAATAATGGAATAATATAAAAATAAAATTCTCACTAATTTTTTTTTTTTTTTACTTTTCTTCCATATACGTGAAATAAGTAAAATTTTACTTGAAACACCAAGCATAATTATTTATAAATAAAAGTGTATAAAATTATATTTTTAATCGGTTTACGGTTTTTTTTTTCGGTTTTCGGTTCGGTTCGGGGGTTTTTCGGTACCAAAACTATATACCGAAACCAAACCGGACTTTTGTTTGGGTTTCGGTTCCGATTTCGGTTTGGGTTTGTTATAAACAAAACCGAACCGAATGGTTTTTTCCGGTTCGGTTTTTCGGTAAAAAATCCCACCCCTAAGAGGGATCGATAAAGCTAAACAATACAAACACAAGCGGAAGTATTTAATCTAATTGTTTGTTCTTCATAAAATCTAATAATTTAAAACCAGATAATTATTAAACGTTATTTGTTTCGCAAGCTAGAGGGATTAAACAATTACGGATTTAATATATAACTTATCAGTATATCGCAACTATTAAAAAACTAGTAGTACTGTTAGCAATCAAACGAATAGATAATTAAAACTGGCACACCTCGCCCACGCGATGCGTGGTGTAACGCGTGTATTAGTGATAACCTTTTCGCATAACAAATGTTTCTTCTACTGGAAAAACTAAAATTACAGTAAATTTTTAATAAAAAAAAAAGTACAAATTAGTACTAATAAAAATTACCTGTAAATTACTGTCAGGATCAAGTAAGTGTTAGTAAAAGATTAAAAACATGTAGACCCAAATAATATACCTGGAGAAGAAGAGAAAACGCAGATAAAAAGGTTGGAGAAGAAGAGAAAACACAAATAAAGTGGTTGGTTTAGTATCTGGAGAGAGAGAGGGAGGCTATGTTTTGAATAGAACATGGTGGTAGCAGTTATAGGAGTTAGAATGTGCTGTTTGGAAATCAAGTGCTTCTCTAAAAAGTGTTGTATGGGAAAGTGCCGTTGAAAAGTGATTTATATAAAAAGTACTTTAGAAAGAATTAGCGTCTGGTGGAAAAATGTTTTTATTTTTATAAGTTTTGTCTGCGTTTGATATGTATAAGTTCGAAATGAATTAATACCACAATAATTCATATACTACGAAAAACACATAAAAATATGCTAATAAATTTTGTATCACTTTAAAAACCAAATATTTATAAACAATTACAAAAATAAAAAAACATCGATAAAAGCATTATTGCTAAATAAATATGCAAAAACAACCTACTGCGAACAATAATTTTATTTTAAAAAAACATTTTTAACAATTGTTATAGGTTGCAAGAATAGAATTTGCAATTGCCATCCGAGTAAGATCCATTTCGTTTTGTCCAGCGATATTATGCGTTTCTTCATCGCTTCCAGATTCATCATTTGAATTCAAGTTTTCTCTTTATTCATCGCAACTTCTGAATTCCGCATCAAATTTTGCCTCTTGTCTAATAAAATTATGTACTGCCATCGATGCCACAACAATTAACCTTTGCGTATCAAATGGATATGAAGACATACATCGCAAAATCGGCCATCTAGCTTTCCACACACCAAAATAACATTCGATAACATTTCTCAATGGTGAATGTCTGCAATTAAATATTTCTTTTAAACCCCTTGGTGGACCACCATTTTGAAAATCTGACCTATGATAGTGTTTTGTCTTAAATGGCGCAAGGAAACCCTTCATATTAGGATAACCAGCATCAACGAGAAAAAATTTACCTGAAATAAAATAATCAGACTTATAAAATATGATCATGAAAAGACAATAATTAGGCTTATAAAATATACATAAAATTACCGCTAGTTGGTTTTGGAAAGTTTAATGCTGGATGCATAATTGCTTCGTGTAATATACGTGAATCATGAGCTGATACTTCCCATCCCGCCCAAACAAAAGTAAATTGCATGTCAAATGAACATGCAGCCATCACATTTTGCGTGCAATTACCTTTTCTTCCATGAAATGCTAATTGTTCACCGACTGGAATAATGGCATCAATATATGTGCCATCGATTGCACCAATACAACCCTGGATAAAACCAAAACCTATATAAATGAATTTCTCTTACTTCAAACTAGTAGCCTATACACTTCAGAAGAAGAAAAGTCTAACCTTAAAATGTGGATAAAATCTGTGATTGTGAAGAATATAATTAGGGATCCGATCATAAGATGGAGGAACGATGATAGGCATAGAAAAAGTAACCAACGCTCTTAATACTGCATTAAAATGTCTACTGATAGTCTCTCCAGAATGTTGAAACTCTTCTTGCAACTTACGATTTCTTTCATTATGACCAATAATGAGAAGAAATATAGCCAACTGTTCCTCCACTGTTACTTCGCGACTCTCTTTTAATAAATTTCTAAGTTTAAGTTCTTCAACAAGTCGAGGAAATACATGTTTTTCCATACGAAAAAGTTCATGGCATCGAGTTGGGTGACCATATAGTATGTCCATAACATATTGGTGCCCTCTATAACTCGATGTCCGACAAAGAACCTTAGTTATATGTTTTTCATGATAATCGGCTACTATAGCACATGCCGCGGCGGCTAAACAAATAACGATTAACTTTTCATCTTCTTCATCTATGTGAGTGTCTTCTATTAAATCCATATAATTTCTGTGATACATAACAAAAAAAATTATTAATACAACTAGAAAATTAAAAAAAAAATTAACAATTAGGATAATTTAGGAAAAAAAAGTAAATCGTATCCATAAAAACAACTGAATCCATATTATTAGCATAAAAAAATAAACAATACTAAAAATTAAGAGTTAACAACGAATCCGTTAAAAAAAAAGTCTATTTTTTGTTTGCCTCAATTAGCTCCTCTTCAATCCATGCCAATCGCATGTCTGGTTCCAATTCCTTAAACACATCCCTACGAACTTGCTTATAAAATAAACGAATTGCGAACATATAAAGTGGACTTTTTTTAGGCACTTCATTTTCCATTTCTTTTAGAATTTTCATGCACTCTTTAACAGTGACCGGTTGCTCGGTGGGAGTAGATCTCCTATCGACCATTTTTTCGCAAATATCACCAATTCGGTCAATTCCATTAATTAGGTTTGAACCGGAATAAGCCCTTCTACGAGGCTCGGATGGAGGAGCATTTCGTTGGCGTTGGCATGGTTGAGTATCATTGTCAGTAGTAGGATCGTCGTCATTTAAGTCGACAACTTTAGGATCAATATTTTGAGGCTCTGTATCCAGATCAACAAAGTTTTCTTTCCCACTATCTCCTACGTCTCGAAAAGGCCCTGCACTATCATTGGGCAATGATCCTTGTGACGGTGCCCATGCCAACTTCCCGGTAGCCATCCCTTCGAAAAATAGATCAGTGAGTTGTTCTGAATGGTCAATCCCTTTATAGCAGAACTTGACCGCCTCCGGACAGACCTACATGAAACTTATTTATTATTAGTATACTGAATAACATTTTACTTAAAAGAAATCTCAAAAAAATTGACTAAACACTGCATATAAATACCTGTAAATATTCATCCCACCAGTTCTTATCCAAAATTATGGTGTTTTTCTCGGGATCCCATCCGGGTCCAGATTCGTACACCTTCAGTTTGTACCATAACTTCCAATCCGCTTTGGTACTGTCCCAGTGATTTTTCAGCTGCTTTCTTTCATATTCTTTGTCATTTATAGTATTAAAACTATTACAAATTCTAGCCCACCCTTGTTTGGTAAAAAAAAAAAAGTGCCTTTATTTTCGTTATTATTCATTTCTTTAGTACACAAGTCAATAAATGATTTGTGTAATTCATAATTCCATATTGCCTTAGATTTTGCCATCTTTTGGCTCTGTTGGGTACTTGTACTTGCCATCTATTCAATTACAGTGAAAGGACAATATAAGAATATATTTAAAAGTCATACTGACATAACGATTTTCCAGACCTCATAGAACACTAACCTGACTAACATAAAAAAAAATGACAAAGTAGAATACAATATATTAAAAAACAACAACATTAATTACGTTACGATGAATATTCTTTTGTAGTGTAATTAGTTTTCTGCAGAAAATGATGTCCTCAGCATGGGACATGTTATTAGAGACAATACTACTACTCGAGAATTCAAATATACTGCTGGTGTCACAATTTTACAAAGTAATTTTCGATTAAGTACAAAGATAACTAGACAAAGTTGTTGATAATTTACAAATTTTTAAAGATTTTGTTGTAATTTGTCCAACTTC
Organism: Primula veris; assembly: GCA_963682055.1. Taxonomy (NCBI): domain Eukaryota; kingdom Viridiplantae; phylum Streptophyta; class Magnoliopsida; order Ericales; family Primulaceae; genus Primula; species Primula veris. Next base: position 13,332,356 of record OY821745.1, on the reverse strand, counting down.
TTAAGCCAACAAGCATAACAATGTTATTTGGAAACAAATAATACTAAGCGAGAATTAAAATTAAAATTGACCCCATAATAAATAAATGCAAATTGACCTCTGGTTGGACCTGGTCAAGAAGGGAAAATAAAAGATAGAATAGATATAAACTAGTCATCACTTAAATAATCTCCTAATCCTAAACTTTATTCACAATTTTCCTAAATAAATTCAAAGAAGATGAAAAATTAAAATACATTGGACTCATTTTCATGTAAACAAGTACAGTAAGAACAGAAACATTGTAAACTATCTATTAGTAGATTTAGGTTTCATAACTATGTTTGCATGTATATATGTGTATATAGATCGGATTAAATTTGCTCTAATTGAATATAAGATTAAAATAAATTAATTGGGTAAATTATAAATGAGAGAGAGAGATGAACCTGGTGAGTACTTAGAGTGAATGAACACAAAGTCAAATGGAGGTTAGCTTTCTTTGAGATTATGAATCAAACTCCACACACGTCCAAAATCGATGTTGTAATTTCGTGTGTTATATGTGAGCATATAGTTATCTATATATAAGCCAGAAAGAGGGAAATAGATAGATAATTCCTGTTAAAACTGATTAGGGAAATAGAAGAGAGAGAAAGAGTTGATAAATAAATGTGAGAGTGTTGCACGCATATTAGTTTTTTTCAATATTATGACTTCCTTAGAAAGTGGACTGATTGTACTTATCCAAAAAGCATCAAAATTGTACTTATCTAAAATGGGCTTCCCCACGTCCCTACTTTTCAGGAAGTCCATCTTTTTAACTCACCAAACACATTATTTTATGTCAAATGGGCTTTTTAGGCTAGGAAGGACTTCTAAATTGTCTGCCAAACACTAGTATCTGGAGAGAGAGAGAGGGGGTTATGCTTTGAATAGAACATGGTGGTAGCAGTTATACGAGTTAGAAGAAAGAGAACGTGCAGTTAGATGGTAGTTTTCTTTTTCTCATCAATAGGTCCTGTGAACTTTGTGGGTATTATTTTGTAATTTATGTGAACTTGTAAGATTGTTTGGCAAATAATTGTTTCAAGCCTTAATAACAGGTGTTGACATAAAGTAATAGTAACAGGTATTGACATAAAATAATAGTAAGATAAATGCAGAAGAACAATCAATAATCAAAACAAAAATGGAATACGTATAACAAACTAGATCTCACAATAATGAGTCAGAGCCTTCCGTTTTCGTAGACCAATAATAAATAAAAGATTAGTCAGGGCCGCCATAACAAAATAATAAATATAAATAGATACTGGATTTTTCTATTACATTTTTTTTGAAAAAACGCACAAACCGTAGATTAAATGTACGGTTTGCAGTGATTCAGTGCAAACCGTAGATTTTTTCTACAAACCGTAGATTAAATCTACGGTTTTGCTGAAGTTTTCAGAAATTGCAAAACAGTTCATGCATTTCATAAAAACTGCATATTGGTACTAGCAATAAAAATACTGAATATTTTTTTAAAAATTAAACATGAATTTTTTTTATAAAAAACTAAATGGCATATTCTTAAAAATATACATAAAATAAAAATATTTTTTTAATAAAATACTAAATCTTTTAAACATGAATATTTTATAATTAGTTGAAATATTGGTTATATCAATAAAAATACTCCAATTTTAGACATGAATGTTTTATAATTAGTTGATAGTTTTTTTAGTTTATTAGAGTTGTAATATTGTTTATATCAATAAAAATACTCCAATTTTAAAAATTAAACATGATTTTTTTTAATTAAAGATGAATTTTTTTTATAAAAAACTAAATGTCCTATTCTTAAAAATATACATAAAATAAAAATATTTTTTTATAAAATACTATACCTTTTAGACATGATTTTTTATATATATAAATTTGGTAAATTATCTCTCAAAATAAACACAAAATTTAGACAAATTTACCCCAAAAAAGTTAATTTTACAAATTTCACCTTTTTAGTTCATCATGTTACCTTTTTGTGAAGTGTATAACTTGAGATTTATTGATCATTTTAATTTAACTCTTTTTGCAAGTTTTAGTAGCTGAAGTAAGAAATACGAAACAGTTGAAATCATACATTTTCATATACATACGAGATAGTTTTTAGAGCTACAATATGATAATATTGGTTTGTTTTTCAACATTTGGATAACTCAATATGAAAGATTAACTAAATCGTCAATTTGATGCTGATAGTCAATATGCAAATATTAACTAACTTTCATAAGACATATTAGTTAAACATGATATACATCACATAATTTTATTTGAGTCTCATCAAAATCAGTTTACAACAACTTGGAAAAAAAAATACTCTACATAAAAAAAAAAAAAAAAACTAATTATGGACTTGATACATCTATAGTATCTTCTTCATTTAGGATTTTCTTTCCCGATTGCCTTTCTAGCGCTATGTATAAGTTGAAATTTGCTCGAAAAAGTTTTTTTCATGGCTCAGCAATCTCAGTGCGTGTTTGTTCTCACCGTGTTATAATTATTGCCATTGGGAAGATCTCTTCCTTAGGAATAACTTCAGCATAATGACAACTGTTGACGTACATCATTACAGTATGGATGTAATATGTCGTTCCAGGAGACGGAATATGTCGTTTCAGGAGACGGACCAGTATAAAGAGGTAAAAAAGTGACATTCCATACTTGTATCCCTCCATTTTTGTTTGACCATATCAATAACCTTCAAAATTGAGATTCTCAAACAGATGATAATAAACAACTTTCATTTGCTGCAGCTCTTGAAACAAGTCAAATCTAATTGCGTACCAATCATTTTCCCGTTGTATTTTCATTTTCCGTTTTGCCACTCGTTTGGAGAATCAGTAATGTGTCATGAAAAGGTGTTGTCATGTCAACTACGGGTAACATATCCCGTCTAAAGAATCGTAACTAAAACGAAAACAATCGTATTCTTCAGCCAATTTTGTAGTATCATTCTATTATAAGAAATCAATCCAAGTTAAATGATACTGTTCAATTTAGGTAATTTTTTTCAAAAATACTCTTACACCTTTATATTAATTACAATAATATCATACCCACATGAAAATATAAAAAGTAAAATCTAATAAAACTATTTATCTCTTTTTAATAACCAATCATTGTTTTAAATATTAAACTATGTTTGTTTATATTATCCACATATTTATATCATAACTATATATATTTTGTATATTTTTATTGCATTACACGTCGCACACGTAACACGTGGGGTACGATTATTAGCATAATAAATATCAAGACCTTAATTTCTTACTAACGCCCTACTTATTTCACTTTTATTTATTAAGTATTTTTTGTATATGTATATAAATATGTAAACATTCATATTCCACTTATTGTGTGGTTAATGAAAAATAATTAAAAGTATAAAAAAGAGGACATAGAAGAGGAAAGGGAAAGAATTACAGTAGAACCTCGGGAATAACCTTTCTACCGTAATAACATCGGAACCGGAAGAAAATATTCTTATAACGAGGTGAAGATTAATTATGAATTTAGGACAGTGCGGCCTATATACTCTAAAAAAAATTATCCGTTTGGGGAATAATTAAATAATTATTTATAATATCTATGGGTCCGTTTGATCACCGGTTTTTTTTTTTTGGGATTTTTGGATTTGAGATTTTAAAAATATATGGGTCTTTGGCAAATCAGATTATTCAGCTTCTAAAAAACTGATTTTTATGATTAAAAAGGTAAAAAAAATCAGATTTTTAAAATATAGCTTTTTAGTGGATTGTCAAAACATATTTTTAAAATCTAATTTTGGACCAAAAAATATCACACTCCTTAACACTACAAGTAACCATCTTAACCCGCTAAAATGGTACAAAGTAACAAAATCAGGATATTTCAAAAACACGAGAATCATTCAAAACTATGAGATCTAAACCGATAATAGTCAAAAGAATGAGAACTGATATCGTAAATTTGTCCTAAATTTTGTATGGTAGTAATCGAGTAAATTTTCGGTAGGGCTATACAAAAAAAGTGGGTGTACCTCCTCCCAATAAAATCGGGGAGCCACAATAAATTTGAACAGATAATAGTCAAAATAGAATGGTAACTGGTGGTGTAATTGAATTGTTCTAAATTGGTAACGTGCGCTGGACTCCAAAAAGAAAAAGAAAAAAAGGAAATAAGAATTCTATTTAAATATTTAACTGACTCAACTACTTTTTAATTTGACCAAATCAACCGCCAACCAGGATTCCTCACAACCGTACGATCTAATTCCATCGTCAAATCACAGCCGTCCATTATCCATGCACTCCCTTATAAATATAATCCTTCCATCATATTAAAAAGTCAAAAACTCGTTTAGAGATTGTTTGTTACTCTTTCTCTCTCTATATCTATATATTCTCTTTATATATGTATATGTTGTAGATTTTGTTTATGGATTCTTTCGTGTCTTTTTTGTGGTTAGATAATCAAATACGGAAATTTATGTGAATTCTGCTAACGAAGGTTTTTTGTTTCAATCTCCTCAATTTCGATTTAATTAAATTTTTAGTAGGCTTTCTTAAGAGGTATGTTTCTTCTATGAAATTACGTAATTATGGGTGGTTATTTTCTCTGATTGCGTTTATTTCGATACAGAATCAAGATGGAGATTATCAGCGTATAAATTATGGAGATTATCAGCATTTCAAATCATGGAGATTATTTGCGTTTAATCTCGTCGTTTACTAGGTTTTTATGAAGCGGGCTTTTCTTGTTTTGAAATTGCCTAATTTGGGTGGCTTTTCCTTTGATTGCATTTATTTAGATAGAGAATCGAGTTGGAGATTACTGTGTATCTCCTGAGTTGACGTGAATTGTGCTGTGGTTAGATAATCAAAGACGGAATTTAAGATGTGTGAATTGTGATACGGAATTTTTGTTTCAATCTCCTCAATTTCGATTCAATTCCATCTTTACTAGGTTTTCTTAAGCAGCATATTTCTTCTATGAAATTGCATAATTCTGGGTGGTGTTTTCCTCAGATTGCGTTTATTTCGAAAGAGAATCACGATGTGGATTAGCATTTGAAATCATATGAATTGGGCTTACGGAGGTTTTGGTCTGATCCCAGTTTCGATTTTATTAGGTTTCTGCGAAGGAATTATTTTTGAAAATTGCCTAATTTGGACGGCTTTTCCTTTGATTGCCTTTTGTGAATGTACGTTGAAGAGCATGGGAACTTATGTGAACTTGATTGGAGTTTTGACTTGATTGGAGTTTTATTAAATTCCATATTTTTATAAGATTATTGAGAAGCAGTTTCTTGATTGAGATTTGTGTAATTTGGGGATGGTTTTTGTTTTTGATTGTGTTTAGGTCCTTTTATGGCGTTTTTCTAAGTCGGGAATCAAGATGGGGATTGGATTATTGGGTTATATAAGTTGCACTATTCAGCAGCGCCTTCCATTAAGAGTTCAGAGATTGTTTTGTGACTCCTTTTCTCTGTATATATAATCTATTTTTAGATTTTGCTTGTGGATTCTTTTGTGTGATACTGCTCTGATCTTGCAGATGGATCTTGTTTGTGGTTAGATAATCAGAGATCGAGTGTTAATGGAAGGTATTTTTTTGATCTTCTCAATTTTGATTCCACCTTTACTAGGTTGTCATTAAAAGGATATTTTCTTCTATGAAATTGCATAAATATGGGTGGTGTTTTCCTCTGATTGCGTTTATTTCGATAGAGAATCATGATTGGGATTAGCGTTTGAAATCATATGAATTGGGCTTACGGGAGTTTTGGTCTGATCCCGGTTTCGATTTTGATTCAATCTTTTATTAGGATTCTATGAAGCAAATTAAATTTGCCTGATTTGGAAGGCTTTTCCTTTGATTACGATATAGGATCAAGATTCAGATGCCACAATCTACGTTGAAGAGTGTGTGAAGTAAGAGCATGAATTCGATCGCAGTTTTGATTTACTTCCATCTTTTATGATGTTATTATGAAGCAGTTTCTTTTGCTTAATTTGGAGATGGTTTTTGTTTGTGGTTACGTTTAGGTCCTTCGGTGTTTCTATAAGTCAGGAATCAAAATGGGAACTGGATTATCGGGTTTAATTATGGAGGTTCAGTTTCGATATATTTGTTGATTTAATTTCATCATCTTCTTCGTTGCGGTGCTCTTCTTATTGTGTGCAGTGCAACAAACAGTGTGTTTTTGCGTAGACCTTGCGGGAAATATTGCGTAGGTAGTTGATGTTTGTGGTGATGGTGTTAATGGAGAGGAATGTACTTATCTGGTATGTCATACACAATCTACAAACATATCATGCTATTTGTTCGAATCTGATTCCGTTCAAGCTACCGGTAGGAAGATAATCTGACCAAAGTGACACTAATGTATGGATTTATGAAGACTTTAGGGGGATTATTAATTTATTTTCCTATCTCTTACCTTTGCCATGAAACTCGGTATATTTTTTACTGATTGATCTGATTTGTTCTTATGTGGTGGAGCCGTGGTGCAGTTCTCTTTTTTCCCCTTTATCTTAGTTGTACATCATTAGGACTTTCTTGTAAGTAATAAAAGGAGAAAGCAGAATATTTGCTTTTTTGAAATTCGTAGATTCTAACCTCATATCTTACTCCTGTTATTGCGTTGAATTTTTTCATTTACTTAATCTATGAGATAGGAGGATAATAAATTTGCAAATGTTGTTTGTGGTCTCGATGATTTGCCCTATTTTGAGTTGTTATAGGAGGATTTTTTTTTGGAGAAGAATTATAGGAGGATTCGTAATATAATTTTTCAACTGTGAGCAATATAACACTATTTAAGATACTCTGCAGGATTGTACCGAAGGTATATACTTCTAAATATGTTTCTTTCATTTTCTCAATTTTCCTTTTGTCTTGTCTAGATGTGTTTGTTTTTGCTAAGTTTTTCTCCGGTGTTTAATCAAGGTGGAGAGCGAAAGAACAACTTATACATTTCCGCTCATCTCTACATTCTTTTCCTCACATTTTTATTTGGTCGTTAGTTGGTATTAGTTGTTCAAGAAGTCAAAGTCTTATAATGCAAGTATCTATACTAATAGTTTATGTCAAGAGTGCTTATGAAGCCGGCAAAGTTATTTGCCAAAATACCCTGACAAATTTTAAAATTTTCAAAATTATCCTTGCGTAGATAACTGACATCACATTTGAAATTTGAAATTGTAAAAGTAGTGTAACTGCCTATATTAGCCCACTGCATATTTTCATCTTTTATTTTAAAATTGTATAACTTCTTATTTGTGTTCTCTTTATCTCTCTCACAGGTACAATCCTCATTTTTATTCTATTTTTCTATTTTAATTTTTACTGCATTCTAACACAGGAGATTACATTAGATTGATCGAAATTTAGTATTTACTTTTGGTAATAGTAAATATGTATTTTGCAAACGTTCCGTGTGTGCCATCGTAACATAATGATGCCTAATCGTACCTTTAATGAATGGACAAACCAGTACTTTTTTATACATACACTGCATGTTGTTTGGTACTCTATGGATGTTTTTTTGATGGATTCTGAGAGTTAATGATCTTTGTTTTGTTTGGAAAAGTTTGTCTTGTATTACTCTGATTTGGTTGGTACTAGATAGGTGAAAGTAAAGCTGTTTTGAGTGAGGAATCGGCATCCTATGACAATATTCACATTTCATCTGTCCCTTTGGTTTTCCTTCATATTTACTTTTGTATACTCCTTTTTTTTTTTTTCATTTACCGTTTTCAGATTCCCCTCACGGCTTATTTTTGGTGATTTCAGTCATTGTGGGGATTATTCTCTTGTTTGTGGTCAGTTAGCACACTGTTCTGGAGGTTCATTTCTACCTCCTCATTAATCTAATTCCATCTTTTACGTTGCAATTTTATTTGCTGGTTTTTGTATATGGTGGCTACTAGCAGTTGGATTTGTGTAGGGCTTTGAGGAGAATTTTTGCAGTTTTACCCTTTCTCGTTTGTCATTTTTTTCAACTCAGGTGAAGGGAACATTGAATCTGCTTTTTGACGGTTGTAAGTGCTATTCTAAACGTAACTGCGTTATGAAAAGAGAAGTCATGGTTTTTGTCATTATGATAGACAACTAATTTAAGCATTTTGACAGGGACCTGGATCTGGATTTTTGCGGTTGTGAGTTCTATTTTAAACGTAAATCTATTTTTTGGGGGGTGAGTTTAGGCTGTTGTGAAAAAATACTTCTACGCTACTAGTCTGTCTTCTCTAGTATCCCCTTGTGGTTATGTTTTTCAGTTTTTTGTTAACTGCCTAATGTGGATGGCTATTGCCTTTGATTGTGTTTGTTTTGATAAAGATCAAGATGGACATTAGTTTGTTAGTTTATGTGAATTGCGCTGTGGTGGTCTTGTTTTCATCTCGGTTTAGTTTTTGTTCCATCTGTTATTAGGTTACTATAGAGCAGTTTTTCGTTTGGGATTTGATTAATTCTGGAATGGTTTTTGTTTGTGGTTACCGGGTAGGTCCCCTGGTTGCATTTTTTAAATCCAGATTCGAGATGGAATTGCTTATTGGGGCATTGAAATTGCACTATGGAGGTTTAGTTTTGATCTCTTTATTGATTTGATTACATCATCTTCTTTGTTGCCTTGCTGTGTGCTGCTTATGGTTTGTAGTGTCCTCCAAAAGTTCGATTTTGCGTAGATTTCGCGGAAGATCTTGGTTTCTCAGGTTCTCTTTGGTAATTGAATATTTCAAACTGTAGCTTTTGGTTGTTAATGAAATATCTGGCCTGTTAGAAATTGAAAGACGATTATAGTTTATCTATGTGGTTCGACTTGTACGCGATTATTGTTGTCTAACCGTGTGATCCAGCATTTATGATGTTCTTGGACTTGTTTAGTCATTGAAAATTTGAAGAATGGAATAAAGAAGAAAGGTTCTTTATGGTTAAACCCTATGACTTTCTTGATTGAACTTCTTGTTATCTTTTCTTCTTCGAAATTATTTTCGACTGTTCGAGGCTGTAGGGTATTTAAGGAAGGAGATTAACTATCCAAGTTTGTATATTTGCATCTCTGCTGACCTAAATCTCATCGGTAACTCTTGAGAGGTATTACCAATCTGGCGTGGAGATTGATTATCATTTTTTCAGTGTTTAGATGTGTTGGTTGTTGGTAAAAAATTCGGATTAATTTGGTACATGGCTTTGCTAGGTTTGATCGTTGGATTCTATTTATTTTCATGATCTGTGGTGGTGGTGATGCCTGGGCTTTTGGACTTGCTACCTTTTCGAAGAAATTATGTTTTGGTGATATATATGGGAATAGCTAAAGTTCTGGTATGTCGACCACAATCTAGAGACTTATCATTCTATTTGTTTGATTTCGGTAGAAATTAGTTTAGACAGAGACACACTAAAGGACAACTGAATGAAGATTTAGAATAAAGCAAGCATCAAGTAATTGTATTTGCCTGTCTCATGCCTCTGCACCAAACTGTTATTTTTTAACGTGTTCTCTGATATTGTTTTTATAATTGGGTGGCGAGGTGTTCTCTTATTATTTTGTTTAGCTGTTCATATTCAGGGGTTTTCACGAAACTATTACTAATTATAATCACATGAAAAAGTTACTTGTAAATAAAAGTCGAGGGAAAAGCACTTGCTACAGTTAAAATGTAACTTGTTATCGTAAATAAAGGGTAACTCATCCAGATAATGGACCAATCCGTATGCCCCGTGTTACTTGAAGTAGGATGATTGATGTACCAAGTATGGGTGATGAACCACAGACGGGTTGATAAGCCAAGAATGAGCGATGGACCAAGGATGAACGATGGACCAAGGATGAGCGATGAACCACATACGGGTTGATGGATCAAGGATGAGCGATGGAATAAGGATGGGTGATGAACCACAAACGAGTTGATAAACCAAGTATGAGCGATGGACCAAGGATGAGCGATGAACCAATGATAGTGATGGACCAAGAATGAGCGATGGACCAATGATGAGCGATGGACTAACGATAAACGATGGACTAATGATGAGCGGATGATGAACCACGAACGGATTGATGAACCACGGAAAAGTAACGAACCCCGGACGGGTGATGAACCATGAATCAGTATTAGGCCCCAAAATATGTTTGAAGTGTTTGGATATTTAAATGTCAAGAAAAATTAGTAAAGAGGGAGTAATTTTGTCCAACCCCTCCTATGATGGTCTTGTTTCTTTATTTATAGTTAGGTTCGTGGAGGTTACCTTCATATATCATTCATTCCATGAGTTGGGGTAATGGATAGTTGATAGATGTAACTGCCACTCTCTACCCACGTTCTGGAGCATGGGCGGGTACTCATTAGCTCATAGATAGTTCTCAATGCTTTTTGTTTGATGTTTCACTTGGCTTCTCTTTTGTGGGTTTGGACCTCGGTCAGACTTTTACCAACAATGGTTCGGCCTATCTTTGATTCTTGGGCTAGAAAACGTGGGCGAAGCCCATTAATTAATATATTCATCATCGATAAAACTAATCAATTGTAAATAAATTTGTAATTTATAAATGGTAACTTTTAAGCTTGTTTTTGTAAGAATTGTAGAGATAGTAAAAAGTGTGTGTCTCCAAACACACAATTGTATTAATATCATGTTATTTAATAATTACACGATTGGTACTCGAATTTAACAACATATTACATAATACACCATTAAGTCCAAAATAGATAAAACTAGATACTAATTCTAACACATCCCCTCAAGCTGTAGCATACAAATAAAAAATGCGTTGCTTGGAGCACATGGATCAAAAAGAAGATCCGGATAAAGGTTTGGTCAAAATATCTCCTAACTGCGACTCGGAGCGCACAAATGGAGTAAATATCTCTTTTCGAATTAACATATCACAAATGACAATCCACCTCAATATGCTTAGTTCTCTCATGAAAGACGGGATTATTGGCGATAAAAATAGCTGACTGGTTATCACAATACATGGGCATAGGGTCATGCACAGATACACCAAAATCACGAAGAAGTGAGCGAACCCATAACATTTCTAAGGTAGTATGAGCCATAGCTCGATACTCAGGCTGGGCACTAGAACGAGCAATAACGTGTTGCTTTTTACTACGCCAAATAACAAGGTTAGGACCAATAAATGTACAATAACCAGAAGTAGAACGTCTATTACTATAGTCTCCTGCCCAATCAGCATCACTAAAACCGGAGACAATTAAGGATGGGGATGAACGATAAAATAGACCCCGACCGGGAGCGCCCTTCAAATAGCGCAAGATACGACATACGGCATCGAAATGCGGATAGCGTGGTGCATGCATAAACTTACTCACTACACCCACAACATAAGTGATATCTGGGCGAGTAAAAGTAAGATAAATTAATTTTCCAACAAGACGCCGATAACGACCAACATCAGGAAATATATCACCTGAATCAATGCTAAGTTTGACCGAAGAATCCATAGGTTTATCAGCTAGACGAGATCTTAATAAATCAGTTTCCGATAAAAGGTCCAAGACATATTTTCTTTGAGAGAGACAATCCCTTAGAGGAGCGAGCAATCTCAATCCCAAGAAAATATCGAAGTGCACCCAAATCTTTAGTGTGAAACTTTTTCGCTAAATAACGTTTCAAATTATCAATACCATTAACATCATCTCCAGAAATAATAATATCATCGACATATACAATAAGAATGATAATAGCGCCAGTGGATTGACGAACAAAGACGGAATGATCAGATAAAGAACGACGAAATCCATAATCAATAACAACAGCACTAAAACGGTCGAACCAAGCACGAGGAGATTGTTTTAGACCATATAAAGAACGACGAAGTCGGCAGAAAAGTTGTTCACTACCAGACGTAATATAACCGGGTGGTTGTACCATATAAACTTCTTCTTGAAGTTTACCATGTAATAACGCATTTTTAATATCTAACTGGTACAATGGCCAAGAACGGCCCACTGCAACTGCTAGTAGAATACGAACATAATTCAAACGAGCAACATGAGAAAATATTTCTCTATAATCAACACCATATGTTTGGGTATAACCTTTAGCAACCAATCGAGCTTTCAATCGCTCAACGGAACCATCTGGTTGATATTTGACTGTATATACCCAACGACAGCCAACGGGTCTTTTCCCGCGGGGGAATGTTGTAAGCTCCCAAGTTTGGTTTTGATAGAGTGCACTCATTTCCTCATCCATAGCATGTTTCCATCCAGGCAAGGCAAGAGCAACATTGTGTGACAATGGAACGGAAACAGAAGACAAGGCACAAACAAAGGAGTGGAAACAGGAAGAAGTACGATGATATGAAACAAAATTAGCAATAGGATGTTGAGTGCATGTGCATTTACCTCTTCATAGAGCAAGAGGTAGATCATCAGAGCTAATACGAGGAGAGGGGACCACATGAACCTTAGACTGAGAAGATGTCATGGCCGGTTCATGAGAAAGAGTTTTACGGAGACGGGTACGCTGATATACTATATCTGGCGGAGGAGATACTAAAGGTGGGGAAGAATGCACTAACTCTGGTTGAGAAGGCATCGGAAGAGGAATGGTTTCACCATTGGGACAAGACAAGTATCCGATATAATATCCACAGAAAGTTGGTGCCCAGTGTTGGTAAAAAACGAAGTAGACTCGAAAAAGATAACATCGGCACTTACAAAGTATCGACGAGATTGGGGGTGATAACAACGATAACCTTTCTTTGTACGAGAATAGCCAAGGAAGACACACTTTCGAGCACGATGAGAAAGTTTGTCTTGTCCTATCTCAAGATTATGAACAAAGGCAACACATCCAAAAATACGAGTAACAGAGAAAGGATCAACATTATGATATAACATTGAAAATGGAGAGCAGTTACCTAAAACAACCGAGGGCATACGATTAATAAGATGACATGCAGTTAAAACTATCGCCCCAAAAATGTTTAGGGACCTACATATTGAATAATAATGTACAAGCAATATCCAATAGATGTCGATGTTTACGCTTAGCAACACCATTTTGTTGTGATGTGTGAGCGCAACTAGTTTGATGTATAATCCCATGATCACCACAAAAATAATCAATAATAGTTTGAGCATATTCCAGTGCGTTATCAGAACGCAAGATCTTAATTCTTTTATCGAATTGAGTACTGATTTCATTATAAAAGTGAGACAAAATAACAGGTAACTCTGACCGTTTTTTCATTAAAAATAACCAAGTCATACGAGAATAATCATCAACAAAAATCACAAAATAATGGAAGCCATTATGAGCAAAAAAGTACAAGAAGGGCCCCATATGTCTGAGTGAACAAGATCAAAAGACTCAGATTTTCTACTAATACTACGACTAGGGAAAGAACTACGATGATGTTTACTAAGCTGACAAGCCTCACATTCTAAACTAGATACACGATGCAAGGACGGAATTGCAAGCTTAAGTTTTGCCAAAGAAGGATGACCAAGACGATAATGCCACTGTAAAGGAGAAGCAGTCGCACTTAATGCTGACGAAGACGATGATGCAAAACTAGCAGGATCCAAAAAATACAAACCATCTTTCTCATGCCCCAAACTAATCGTCTTCTTCGTCTCAAGGTTCTGTAAAACACAAGAATGAGGAGAAAAAGTTATCGAGCAGTGTAAAGATTTAGTCATTTGACTGACTGACAATAAATTAAATGGAAATTTAGGCACATAAAGACTACGAGGTAAAGATAAAGGGTGGTGCGGATGGAGATTTCCTTTACCACCCACTGGACGAGAAGATCCATCTGCTAATATGATATGATGGTTTATTGTACTTAGATCGGTAAAGAGTGATGATTTACCCGACATATGAGAGCTTGCACCCGAGTCAATAAGCCAAGAGGCAGACGAAGAAGCAATGCAAACAACATTACCTGAGTTAGCCAATGTCACTATGGAGCTAGAATGTTAAGATAAGCGCAAAGTCTGGAGAATCTCGCTGAGCTGAGAAGTGAGTGCATCATCAGTACCGGAATTAGGAGTACCAACAGGTTGAGGAGATGACGTAGAAGGTCCACTAACATTCTGAGCGTAATCAGGCCTACCATACTTCTTCCAACAATAGGGCTCCGTATGATTAGTAGCTTGACAAAAATTGCATTTTCTACTATCATGACCCTAGAACGACCTCCCCCTCTGGAATTACCACGAAAATCACGACCACCACGACCACCTCGAAAATTACCACGACAGTCACCACGACTTCCTTGGTTAGCAATAAAAGCCGAAGATTCAGGAGTCGGAATAGGGGATATATGTCCAGAACTAGGTTGCCCCGAAGACGACCGCGATAGTCGAAAATAGGCATTAGCAGCAGTCGACAAAGTCTCACCGGCAAGAATCTGGTCTTTAGACACGCTAAAACTTGAATCAAGGCCAGCAAGTAAGATTGCAACCATAAAATCCTCCCGTTGTTGTTTAAGTTGTGTCAAATCAGTAGTAAATGGACGGTGTTGTAACAATTGCTCCCATAGACTTTTAAGGTTTCCATAATACTCAGCTAACGGACGACCGTTCTGTTTCATGGTGAAAATTTTCTCATACAAATCATAAACACGCAACACATTACTTGTCCGAGAAAACAACCCAGCCAACGAATCCCAGATCGTTTTCGAAGTTTCACAGAATGCAACGGTATTTGCAATTTGGGGTTCTATACTATGCCAAAGCCAATCCATAACCTTAGTGTCATTACTGTTCCAATCATCAGAATTAGCTGTGGGAGGCGAATCGGTAAGAAAATTTAGTTTCTTTTCACCCCTAAGATATATTTTAACGGCATGAGCCCAAGAAAGATAATTAACATTATTAAGTTTAAAAGATGTGATTGATTGAGGACCGTCACTATATCTAGCCACAACATTCGAATATTCATCCATTACGAGCAAGCGATCAATAAACCAAAAAGAGTCAACCACACAAATCAAGGCGAACTAAAAAATCTCAAATCCAACATAACCCAAATAGCCGAATAATAACCAAATAGCCGAATAACAACCAAAACCAATAATCCAGGAAACCAACAAGCAAATAACTAAAGCCAAGGCTATCAAATACTTAAAAAAAACTGATATTTTGCTTGAAATCAGACCATCAAACACAGCAGAGTCGGCCCAATTTCGAAAACTCTATAAAGTTCGAGCCGAAAAATAGCAATTCATCAAATCAATAAGAAAGTATTCGATAGCAGATTGAAACACAAAAAACAAGAATATAGCAGTCTTACATCAGCTTAGTCGACCAGATTGGTAGAAAAAAAACTGACTAAAAAAAACTAACCCACGCACCGTGGACAGTGGCGACCGTCGCCGGCTAACCAGTTAGCCGTGCGTGGCGGCGCGTCGAGCGTCCAACACCGACGAGGTTGGATGGGGTCTGACCGGAATACAATGAGGATCAAGAATATATGATCAATTTAGGTTTTCGATGAAGTTAGACTAGTCAAGTAGTCGATACAGTGGCGGCGGCTAGGGTTAAAGAGGCTCTGATACCATGTAAGAATTGTAGAGATGGTAAAAAGTGTGTGGGTCTCCAACACACAATTGTATTAATATCATGTTATTTAATAATTACATGATTGGTCATCGAATTTAACAACATATTACATAATACACCATTAAGTCCAAAATAGATAAAACTAGATACTAATCCTAACAATTTCATAGGTAAATTTGAAAAGTAACGTGTATGTTGAAAGAAGACATGCAAATGGAGCATAACTTACTAGTAAGTTACCTACAAACTTGGGGCATATACTATTTTACACGAATTTAATTTTCTTTTTCAATATAATCTTCAAAGAAGAAGAAACCCTTTTTCCAAAAAGATGCTTTCCTCCAGATTTCTTTCCCAGTGAAACAGAATGAGCGATAAGTTTCTTTTGAGACTGTTTTTAGGCAATATGGCAAGTAAGCAAAAACTAGCTTTAGATATGTCATTCTGGATTGGATCTATGAATATATCATGTCTTCTTGGTTAAATGTGTTACGGTCATATCAAGTTATAGGTATGAATCTAATATTTTATTGTTGCACTAGTGGAAGACTATGTGAAGATTTTGGGGGGTGGAAGCTAGAATCAGGTACCGTTGGGTTTTATTTACCGTTTTGGTAATGAGACCAGGTAACTTCAATCTTTTACTATAATTCCCATTGGGTTTCAGTCATAGTTATTAGGAAGCTCTTTTCTTAACAGTAGAAACCGCGTTTCTCGCTTTGTGATTCCCGTTATCCTTATTCTTTCCAAGTAAATCTCTGAATTTTTGTAAAATATTCACATTTATCGTATTTGTTTCTTGTATAGTTTCTCCTTTTCGTTTTCCAAACTGGCAACTATTCTTTGGGCGTTATATTTTCCTTCGTTAAATTGACTTCAGAAATATATTTTGAAAAACTTTCTGCTAGTTGTTTCTTCTTTGGGTAAATTTCTGTTAACTGATTTTGGCTCTGATTATTATATATTTATATAATAAAATGTTTCTTGTTACTAAGAATTATTTATTTGAAGACATGTTTGTTTGTTGTCTCTGAAGTCTTTAAACTTTTTAATAGTTTTTGAGAGCATGCTAATTGTTCTTCTTTTCGAATTATTTTTTAAACCCTTTACTAGCTATATTGTTACTGTTTTAAAGAAAACTGTCTTTGGATGGTTATTAATAATTGAAACAAATCAGTATTAAGTATAAATTTAAAATTGTTTCAAACAATTTCCTGGAACTCTTTGAATCTGATTGCAAATTTTCGCTCAGTATTGTGAGTCAATTTCATCTCTTTGGTGCAAAATACTTTACTTGGTCTTCTAACTGGATATTATATATTATATTGATTCAAGTAACTCTGAATTTTGCTTATTTATAAAAAAATTCCTTTGTCTATTTTATTTGTTTAAGTTTTTTGTTTGGTTAATGCTTGCTGTTCTTAACAAAGTCTAAAAGGAAAGTTATTTGGAATTGTGTCTAGTTTTAAACTTCTCTACTTAGTTTGAGTTTTCTTTATAAATATAATCTTACAGACTTTTCTTATGGTTTTATCCTCGTCAATTTGTTTTTTCTCAATGATATAGGGTTGGTTGAAAAGTGAAATCTAAATTGGGCCTATATGCTTGTGGACCTGTGGTATACAGGACATGAATCTTTAAGGGCTTTGTTGGCATTCTTGTTTTTTACTGATATTGTAAGATTTTAATTTTTCTTATTTTTTTTAATTGCATATGTGGTTTATGGATTGGAGGTGTTCACATTAATCAATTTCTCATTGTATTAGAATAAGCTGATTTTTTACCTTCGTTATTGTTGTCAATTTCCATTAGCAAGATTAATCATAGTGTTTTTTTTTTTGCTGCATCACTGTTTGTTATTTTCTCACTTTTTCTAATACAGTTTGGCAGCTCGTTTGTTTTTCTAACTGGGATTCCAGTAAGTTTCCTCTTGCTGATCTTCATGTTGGATATTGTTCTTTTTGTATGCGGTGGCTAATGTTGGTCAGGTTTGTGTATATGCTTTGAGGACGATTTTGGTTTGTTGAGCCGTTTTGCTGGTTTGACCTTTCTTATTTGATGTCTAATGATGTTTTCTGGTGTGTATAGTAAGCTTCTGATCTGTTGCTGTATATATTTGGAAATTTGGGTTTGATAAAAGCTTTTTGTTTCTTGGTAGTGTCTCTTGATTCTCTGCTATCAATGTTAAGCTTTCGGTTTATTTTCCATTTGTCGATCTGAAGTGAAAATGTTAACTGAAGATTCCTCTATTGGTATGGTTAGTTTTGTGATGTTTTTTTCTTCTAGGGTTGAGAATTGGTTCTTTACAAGATATAAATTACTGTTTCGGAAGTTAAGGTTTGTCGTTATATCGACTGACTGGATGAAGTTTTTGTTTGTTGGTCGAATACCTGGTAATCAAGTTCCACGATTGTTTCGTTGGCGCGTCATGGTTATAACTAGCTCAAAGCCTATTTGATTCTCTGTTTACCGTATTTTTTGGTGATTATCTTCTTGAATTGGTATTACTTGCAGCTGATGATTTCAAGAGTACTCGGACCATGTATTCAAGATGGAGTATGTTGTTCATCGTTATTTATGTGTATGGTCCTTCAGGTTTAGGTTCTCTTTCAATGTCTACTTGTCTTGAATTGTTTTCTTGATTTCAAAAAGAAATAGCACTTGAAGTAAGTATCATTTTAGTGACTCTATATATCGGCAGATTTCGTATGATCACATGGTGTCTGGGTTGGTTTTGTTCCGACCTACTTCAAAGTAAGTAATGATGCTTTTCCTGGACTATGGTGTTTTGGTTAGTTTGGACTAATCTTTTTCAAAAATTTGGTGTTTTTACTCGGCTTTGTAGATACAGAACCGATTTTATATATATGTGGTAAGTTGTTTTAGCAGAAGTCCTTAAAACAATTTTTAAAACCAGTTTGCATGTCTATTTATTTTTCTTTTAGACTATGTTTCTTCCTTTCCTTTTGGAGGGGAAATTAATGGTTTTTAAGCTTCTAGTTTGTATAATATTCAGTGATTTAAAAAAAATATCTCATTAATGTGCTTAAATGATGCGTTGATGAACGCCGTAAGTTAATGACATGGTTATCATTGGTGGAACCTAATACCACTTTTTTTGTTCTGTTGGTGAAATTTTCAACTTGAAATGTATTTTCACTACTTATTAAACTATTGAAGTGTTTATCATTTATCATATCCATTAATTATACGATCAATTGATATCTTTGTTAGTCGCTGATTCATATATAAAACTAAATCATATATATTAGGATAACATGGTATGTTGCTGACTGATTAATGGCCTGTGAAATAATTTGTTTTGTTTTGTTCATGAATTAGTAAAAACATACTAGTTGTTGGGTTAGTTTGGCTTTGCTCTGAAACGTGTGGGTAAGATCGTTTATTTTTTGATTTTATGGATTGTTGGTTTGGCAGTTAATAGGAATGATTTTGCTTTTAGATCAAACGACATGATGTTTGCAGAACAGGGGGTAGGTGGTGCTTTTAACAAAGCTTGTTAGCTTTTCTTTCTTAGCGTTTTGATTTCATGATTTCAGGCTTGCTATTTGCTTATTATAAAGGAAAAATAGCAATTTAGTATATATTTATAAAAAAATGCGGTTGTTTTGAAATTGATTAATCTTTTACAAAAAATACATATTTTGTGAACTTATTTACAAATATGTACATATGTCATTAAAAAATTCAAAAAGAAACGAAAAAAAACATTTAAAAATTAAAAAATACATTTTTATACAAAAAATATGTGTGATCCTGTCTAATCATGTTTAATCATGTCCAATTTTATATGTCTAATCATGTTTAATGATAAATGATCATGTCTAATCCTGATACTATTGTACATATGTTTTGATTTTTTTCAAAAAAAAATCAATTTTTTCGATTTTGTTTTTTTTAATATATTTTGTTATTTTTTATGATATGTACCTGATTGCAAATAAGTATATATATCTAATTGTAAAGAAATACACATATGTTAGTTTTTTGTAATTAAATTGATTGATATGTATATATTTGTAAGTCTCCCTTAAATTGATGTCTTCTCTTGTTTTTCACGGTACTGTTGCTAAATTTTTTATTTTCATAAAATATGGAGGTGATACCATGTTTTTGGTTGTCTTTTAGGATCTTGTTCTTAGTCATTGGATTCACTAGGTAAATAGAGTTGGCCATGCATACACAAAACTGGTCGGGAACTGGAACTGTTCCCCCTGATGAGGCCAAAAGGCAAGCCCCTGATGAGGCCACGAGGCAAGCCGAAACCAGTCATTTGTTAACACTAAAAGAAAAAAAAGTAATACAAATCTTCTACCCCATTTCTCTATTTCCTTCGATGCCTCCTTGTTTATTTTATCAAAAAAAAAATTCTAAAAAACTTGAAAAAAATTATACAATAACTATAATACATGTATCAATACATTCCAATAATTATTTTTAAAAGAAAATCCACACAAAAATTGTTTTGGAATAAATGTATAAATTAATGTAAATTAAACATTGAATATTAAAAAAATTGTCTAAAACAATATTATGTTCAAATGTTTTAAAATTTGAATACAATATAATATAAAAGTTTATAAAGTTGCGGTATAAGTTATGAAAATTTAAATTTTGAGTGAAAATAAACAAGGAGGCACGAAAGGGGGTAAAAAATAAGGGGTAGAAGATTTAAACTCGAAAAAAAGTGAGTTCCGGTATGCTAAAATGTGTTTCAGGGTCTTAATTTTGCTATGCGTCTTAGTGCTTACCTGTCGTCAAATTACAATCTTCCTATATTGTTTATGACATAAAATCTATATATGTAACCGTATAATTAGACGGCCAAATTTGACTTTATTGTCCAGATAATGTAGTTTTAAGTTGATCCTGTTGAAGACTTTCTTAAATCTTAGAACAATTGGATAAGTTACGAAAAGAATTACTTTTTAGTTTTTACCGTATAATAGTCATGATGATTTAGTAAATCATTACTTTATTAAAAAAAAAATTAGAAAAAAAGTAAATCATTAGTTTATTATTATTTCCAACCATAAAAAATGTAAATCTGATTGCTAGATGTCTTATGACCATGTAAAAAATTCCCTAAAAAAACAAAAAAACCAAAACAGAATCGAAACGATCAGATTTGGTCAGATTTAATCTTCATTTTAAAATATATGAAGAACGAAAAGAAACTGAAGCGATTAAAATTTCGGTTTTAGTTTCAATCAAGGCGAAACAAAATCAAACTGTTCTCACCCCTACTATTAAGCATAAATGACAAATATTAAAGATGTATAAATGAAGCATAAATGACATTATTAATTTAAATCATGGAAGGTTTATCAATTCAACATTCCATAGTAAGGGCATAATCTGAAAATGTAAAGATGTATTCCTCAATCTCATAACTCTGACCAAACCTTTGTTAATTGTCAATAATCAAATTGTACTAATCTTTTGAGGACACGTATTTAGTTTCAAATGGAATATAAATTAAAATATAAAATAAGTAAAATATTATATTATATCATGTAAAATCAAGGGTGTGGGGACCACCGATACGCATACCTTTCTACGACATTCCCTCACTCTCTTTATCATCATTTTATCAGACTCTATCAAACCATACCTTAATAATAACCAACAATAATAAACAATAACAACAATATAATACTAATTCAATTTCATCACTCTCTTATTCTAACTAAATGGCGACTACTACTCTGTATCTACGCCCTACCCGCCTCCGCACCCCGATCTCAACCCTGACTCCCCTCCGCCGCCATATCTTCCCATCTCTGCCACTTCTCCGCCGCCGTGCTGTCGTGCTGGTGAGCTCATGCACAGAGGACAACTCGGAGATGTCGACAGAGAGCGCGATGAAGCTACTGGGTGTATCTGAAGGGGCCTCTTTCGAGGATATATTAAGGGCTAAGAAATCGATACTCGCCACGTGTCAAAAGGATGATGACCATGCCATCTCTCAGGTACTTATTTAATCTTTTATTATTAGTAGCAGTAATATTTGGGTGTTAGTTATAACAGTGGTTACCATGACAATGCCATTTGGACTCTTTTAGTCTGTTACTATTATTGTTATTTTTTGGATGTTAGTTAGAACATGTTTAACGGTTGGTTTGATCTCTGTGAGATTTGGTGTTGTTTTAACTTTTAATGTTATTATAATTATTAAAAAGGTCCTTGCAATTTTAAATGTTATTGTAAAGAGGTTATAACGGTTATAATTATAATCAAAACTAAATAATTGACAACTAAACAACTATAAAAATAGAAACAATATTTTGTAATATATTAATACATTTAAAATTATGTTAGATTTTAATTAAAAAAAAGTATTCACATTTTTTTTAAAATTTCTAAAACAGTTACTTGACTGGTTGTAATTTTTTGAAACTACAGGGACCAGTCCCTGTAATTAAACGATGATCAGTTTTGTTAAAGTTTTTATTTTCTGACTTTTTTTTAACATCTGAACAGGAAAGAGTCTAATATTGTAATTATAAATGATTATATATATTTTTAATTAAAATTAAAAATACGGTCATAGATACATATATTAGTCAAATGAATCATAGAGATACAGAGAGAGAAAGCGAATGCAGAGGTGGAGGGTGCGGAATCGATTGGAGCAGTGAACCACTGCCGCATCTCCGGCGGCTAAAATTGGTCCGGCGTCCAGATGGAGCTCCACCCAGTGCAGCCAACCTCCGTTAAACATGCTGTTAGACTAAAATTATTATTATATTGAAAACGTCAATTACCTACAAATAAGTAAAAAAATTAATAATTATTATTAAATTGTATAAAATCAAGGGTGTGGGGACCACCTCCAACGCATACCTTCTACGACACTCTCTCTTATCATCATTTTACCAGACTTCACAAAAATATTAACAATAATAAAATACTACTTATTCGTTACTCAATTTCATAACACACTTAAACAAAAATGGCGACGACGACTTTCTCTCTACGCCCGACCCGCCTCCTCACCCCAATATCAACCCCGACTCCCCTCCGCCGTCATACTTTCTCATCTCCGCCGCTCCGCCTCCGCCGCACCGTCGTGCTGGTGAATTCATGCGCGGAGGACGACTCGGAGATGTCGATGGAGAGCGCGCTGAAACTGCTGGGTGTATCTGAGGGGGCGTCTTTCGAAGATATATTAAGGGCGAAGAAATCGATACTCGCCACATGTCAAAAGGACGATGACCAAGCTATCTCTCAGGTACTTGCTCAGTTTGGATTAATATTCCATTTATTTATTGTTGTTATTATTATTTGGATGTTAGTTACAATTATTTTTTATTTTATTTTAATTGCTTGTTTCTCCTTTTTGGTACTCACTTTAAGCTTTCAGGTACATACTGAGTGTGGAATACTATTCTGTGGTTAATTTGTTATTGTTTTTGTTATTATTTGGATGTTAGTTAAGGAGCATAACTTTTTTTTTGTTATAACAGTGGTTACAGTGAATTATTTTTTTAATCTGTTATTATTTGGATGTTGCTTATAACTTATAACAAAATTAACCAAAACAGATCATCGAGCATAAAGTTATACTATTTTCGTCCTGAAATAATTGTGCTGTTTTCGGTATTGGGACGTATCAAAACTTTACTTTTTTAGTAAATTTTCTATTTTTAATTTTCAAAATATCTCTTTTTTGTAGCTAAATCATACGGAGTATCAAATTTACAATTATAATCTCATATTTTAAGTAAGTAAGAAATAGTTTTTGTTTGACAACTTTGATTTTTAATTATTTTTTTGTTAAATTTTAAGTGAAATTGATTCAAATCCTTAAATATCACAGTTTTTGAAGGTTGACAACTTATTTTGGGACGGAGGGGGAATATAGTTATTTGGATGTTAGTTACGGAGTATAACTTATAACAGTGGTTACATGAATTATTACTTTTTTTGTTCTTTTAATTGATAGTTTCTTCTTTTTGGTACCCACTTTAAGCTCAGTGTTATTTGTTTTACCTGTTAGACTAATTTAAATTTTAATCAATGTTATAAAAGGCACAATACAGGATAGCTCGCCTAACTCCTAATCCTTCCTAATTCCGCTTATTAAACTCATAAAATTGCCTAGTCACATGAGCTCTTAGGCTTCGCCTAGCTCTTATGTGGTCTATTATGAATATACGTGCATTTTGGGATACATAATTTTCGTGACTAAAATTCTGAAATGACAATTTTGAAAAAAAAATTTATGTAATCAGGCCGTGTCAAAAGACGATGATCAGGCCATTTCTCTGGTACATACTGAGTTTGGACTATTTTATTCTGTTATTATTTGGATGTTAGTTACGGAGTATTATAACACTATAACTTATAAGTTATAACAGTGGTTACGATGAATTACTTTTATTCTTTTTATTGCTTGATTCTTCTCTTTTGGCTACCCACTTTAAGCTCGTTTTTAATTTTTAATTTTTAATTTTACCTGTTAAACTAATTTAACTTCAATCAATGTTATAAAAGGCGCAAGACTGGTTTTTGGCGGAAATGGGTCGCGTAATATTTTAATCTGTTAGTATTATTATTACTCCATCTGTCCTAATTTAATAGGATGTTTGGGGATACGTGTAATATTGCAGTGCAAAATTGGTACCCTTAAACTGTCAGACTGTTAAATTTCAAAAGTAATTTATACAATTAGGCATTTAAGCATGCGACTAAATTCCAACATTTCAAGCGTTTTAAACTGCAAGCTTCGGAATATTATTCTATTATTATTATTACTCCATCGGTCTCAATTTAATAGGAAGTTTGGGGATACACTTAAACTGTCGGAATTGTAAATTGCAAAAGTACTTTATGCTCAGTTCAGAATATTATTTTTGTTATTATTGTTGTTATAATTTGGATGTTAGTTACGGAGTATAACAGTGGTTACGATGAATTACTTGTATTCTTTTAATTGCTTGTTCGGTTGTTTCTATTATTATTATTTTTTTACTCCATCCTCGCCACCGCCACGTGTCAAAAGGATGATGACCAGGCCATCTCTCAGGTGCATACTGAGTTTGGAATGACATTTTTGTTACTATTATTGTTGTTATTATTTGGATGTTAGTTACGGAGTAGTATGACTTATAACAGTGGTTACGATGAACTACTTTTATTCTTTTTATAATGAATAACAGTAATTTTTTACTACTTACCCAAAGAAAACAGCGTTGTTTTACTTTACCTGTTTGGCTAATTTAACTTTAATCAATGTTATAAAAGGCACAATACAGGTTCTAGGCAGAAACAGGTCGCACAATTCCTAATTCCGCTTATTAACCGCCTAATACTGCTTAATTCCGCTTGATCAATGTTACGATGAATTACTTTTATTCTTTTAATTGCTCGTTTCTTCTTTTTGCTACCCACTTTAAGCTCGGTGTGTTTTACATTTTACATGTTAGACTAGTTTTACTTTAATCAATGTTATAAAAGGCGCAAGGCTGGTTTTTGGCGGAAATGGGCCACGTTATATTTTAATCTGTTATTATTATTACTCCATCTGTCCTGATTTAATAAGAAGGTTGGGGATACCTGTAATTTTGCAGTGCGAAATTGGTACAGATAAACTATCGGAATTGTAAATTGCAAAAGTAATTTATACAATTATTCATTTTAACCACGTGACTAAAAGTTCCAATTCCACAACATTTTAACTGTACCTATTTTAAACTCCGAAATTGCATGTACTCCCAAACTTGTTAGGAGTATTAAGTTGGGAAGGAGGGAGTATTGTTTGGATGGTAGTTACGGAGTATGACTTTCTTTAGTTATAACAGTGGTTACAGTGAATTACTTTTTTAGCCTGTTATTATTGTTATTATTTGGATGTTGCTTGTAACTTAATGCAGTGGTTACAGTGAACCAGTGTATTAAAAAGTGAAAACTTAGCTAAACGCGTTTTTGCAAGAGCTGCGCTAAAAGCGTAACAGGCGTAACATTTTAGCGGCCTGAAAAGCAGAAAAATGAGTTTTTTAAGCTTTGAATTGAGCATTTTTACTAAGAAGCCAGCTTTTAAAAACATAGCAATGAATTACTAGTAATATTTTTGTTTTAATTGCTTTATTCTTTTTTGGGGTACCAATTTTAAGCTCGGTGTTTTTTATTTTACATGTTAGACTAATTTAACTTCAATCAATGTTATAAAAGGCGCAAGGTTGGTTTTCGGCAGAAATGGGTTGTGTAATATTTTAATCTGTTATTATTATTCTCCATCTGTCCTGATTAAATAGGAAGGTTGGGGATACCTGTAATTTTACAGTGCAAAATTGGTACAACTTAACTGTCAGAATTGTAAATTGCAGGAGTAATTTATACAATTAAGCGTTTAACTATGTGACTAACTTTTGAAAGTTGCAATTCCGCAACATTTTAAGCGTGTATTCCCAAACTTACTAGGAGTATTAAATTGGGACGGAGGGAGTATTGTTTGGATGTTAGTTACGGAGTATAACTTATAACAGTGGTTACGAAGAATTACTTTTATAGTTTTATTCTTTTAATTGCTTGGTTCTTCTTTTTGGTATCCACTTTGTAGCTCATTGTTTTTTAAGACTATATTGACTGATTATACTTTAATCAATGTTATAAAAGGTGCGAGGCGGGTTCCAGGTTTATAGGTCGCCTAATCCCACTTACTAACTGCCTAATCCCGCTCATTAACCGCCTAATCCTGCTTAATTCCACTTATTAACCACCTAATCCTGCCTAGTCACGTGAGTTCTTAGGCTTCGTCTAGCGCCTAGGTTGTTCATTATGAACATAGGTGCATATTTGGGATACATAATTTTCGTGTCTAAAATGTTGAACTGACAAATTTTGAACAAAAACTCTCTATAGTCAAATTTAGTTGTCTGCTATGAATATACGTGCATTTTAGGATGCATAATTTTCGTGAATAAAATGCTAAAATGACAAATTTTGAAAAAAACTTTCATATAATCAAAATTTAGTCATCCACTATGAACCTACGTGCATTTTGGGGTATTTAATTTTCGTGACTAAAATGCTGAAATGATAAATTTGAAAAAACTTTCAAATAGTCAAATTTTAGCCGAGTGTATGTAAGATTTTTCAAATTTGTCATTTTAGCAATTTAGGTATAAATTATTTGCATCTAAAAATGCACGTATATTCATAGTGGACAATTAAAATGGAATGGAGGGATTCCTTTTATTCTATTAATTGATTGATTTTTCATTTTGGTAACCTGTTAGACTAATTTGCCTTTAATTATGACGCTATTTCTCAAGTAGTGATCTCAAAGATATTTCTTTATTGGTCACGTATGGAGTTTGTTATAACAGTGGCAAGACTTATTGATCATATGCCCAAGAACTTAGCAGTGAATATCTTTTGGGAGGCTCTGTAGTTTTTTACCTTTATTTTTTATTAAGGACTTATAACTGTTTTATTCAGTGGGAAGAATCTTATTCGGTTGCGGTATTTAATCTAAGTTTTTTTTTTTTTTTTTGATTTTTATGTAAAAATTAGACTTGTTTCCTTGCCAATATAACATCATTGGAAGCCTCCTTGACTTTTACTAACTAGATTGCTTTCACGGTATTATATTGTTTTCTATTCATTAAGAAGAATGTTGTTTAATTGAACCGTTGAAGTTCAGCCTTTTTGCTTTTTTACTTAGAAGCCAGGCTGATTTGGTTGAGTAGCTTAAATGCTGAATTTTAATGATTTTTGGTGGCCTACAAAAGTTACTAGCTTTAAGCTGGATTAACACAAATCGCTTGTAGCCTCAGAACCCCCAGCTTATTTTCTTTAAAGCGGAACAAGCTCTATGCAGGAGTTGAATGTGAAGTTAATTGATTATAATGTGGCTAAGAAGTAGGAAGTTAATATCTTATTACTAGGTGCTTGTTTAGGTGCATCTCTTATTCATACTTGGGTAGTGGAGTCGGGTAAAGAGATGGTTTCGTTCCGCTTTTAGGTTTTTAACTCAATAAAAACGAAAAGTCTATTTAAGTTGGCTGTGAAAATTCACTGCATATTATAACCAAAAAAATATATCAGATAGGCTTGAATGAGTAGGACTGCGTATTATAACCAAAATTCACTGCATATTATAACCAACAAACTCTTTCCTTTTTCTTTTTGAAACTTTTAGTGTGTGAATCAAGTGTGCGGCCTTGTTTAGTTCTCTTCAGATGGAGTACATATAAACCAGATTAAATATTTGTTGTACAAGATTGTGTGAATTAGGAATACCTGAGCTGCAGAGATATGATAATTAGCCAACTAGATTATGTGTAATGTAAAATGGTATGTCTAGTACTCTCAATTAGATTTTGGTAATGTGAGTAGAATTCACTTTTCTTGTATTGGCGTCTAGCATACTAGACTACTAGTTTTGACTGATTAAGTGTGTTAATTTTGAGAGAAAAATGCCAGGTATATAAAAACATGCTTTTTGCCAAATGATGAGGTATATGACTTTTCTGTTGTTTTGAGTTCTGTGTCCGTAGTTTCATTTATGAGTGTAGGAGTATTTACCGACTAGAATATGCATGAGCCTTTTTTGTGCCTAGCACTACTAATACTATGGATTACATTCATCTACTTCAGTCCTTCACCTGGTGTTTCAAATAATATGAGTTCTCTACGAAATCTCAAGTTTAATGTTCTTCATTTCTTGGGAAACAAAAAGAGAAAACATAAGTAAAAGAAGATTAATTGTATGGTGAAAGTTGAGGGCTTATGCTTCACCTTTGTTTATTTATTGCAGGAATTACTCGGCATTTTTTGAAAATGTTTTATCCTCGATCTTTTTTTAGTGTTAAATTTTGATCTATTACTCTTTGGCATGGTCTGGGATTTAATATTTAATATATATAATGCGATCCAAATCTAGAAACCTTAAGTCAATTCGATACTCAATCAAGCATCCAAACATCTTGCTCTTCAAGCTTATTCTTAATCTTGGACACAGATCTTTATTTGGAATATACTGTAATCATACTGATTTAGACTTTTGATAATTAGATGTTAAAAATGTTTTATAATTTGCCCCCCGTTGAAGAACAAATTCAAAATTTGTTATAGCATTGTTGCTATGTGCATGCGTTATTTTTCTGTACTTTTCACAGACAGCCTCCAATTTTTGAACTTAAGCTTCTATGTACAAGTAGATACGTAAAAAAAGTCTTATGGTTTATTGTACGTGAAAAGACTTTATCTTGGTGATCTACAATGGTTCTGTGCAATCTATTGACTTTTTGTGGAAAATAAATTCTTCTGTTAAGATATCATTAACCTCTTGAATGATTTTTGGTTATTTTCTGCATAACAGAAATTTGATGGCCATCTTGAATGATTTTTCAGGTGGAGGCTGCTTATGATATGTTGCTTATGCAAAGCTTGTCTCAGCGTCGAGCAGGGAAAGTTGTGGACAATAAAATTCGTTTCGCTGATGTTCGACCTGTAAATACTCCTAGTATGGGATCAATGCCTCAGTGGCTACAAAAAACTGTTAAAAACACATCCATTTCAATTGAAACACCATCAACCAATGATTTGGGCATATCAGTTGGTGTCTATGGCGCTTTAATGGCATTAAATTATGTAAGTGGAGCTTCTCCGTCTGGATCTCCTTATGGTGCTGCAGATGTTCCTGGACTTATTTTGGCCACTAGTTTTGGATCATCCTTGTACTTAATGACCAGAAAGAATGTCAAGTTAGGTGGGTAAACATTTTATTTGACTGCAGTCTGCAATGGGTTATTTTGTCGCAACTTATCGGTTTTGAAGACAGTTATTGTCTCAAATGGCTTCCGCAATTATGATTAAAATCGAATTTTTGTTATATTCTGGATGCCATTTGTTTCGATGTTTTGTTCTCGTTTGATAATAGGTTACATAGATATTTTATACGATCAAATATTTGAAATTATTGGTGTATTGCTTTTGCAGGGAAGGCAGCTTTGATTACAGTTGGTGGCCTTGTAGCCGGTGCAGTAGTGGGATCGGCTGTTGAGAACTGGTTGCAGGTAGATATCGTACCGTTTCTCGGCGTCCACTCCCCTGCTGTTGTTGTTAGTGAATTCATACTCTTCTCCCAGTTAGTAGTTTCCTTGTACCTGAGATAGAAATACATCTACATTTGTGTCATCGATTAATAATCAATGTATTGTAATTCTTCATTTGCATGATCACATATGTTCACCTTTAGGATATGTAACATCGGATAATGTATAAATGGAATATTCTATTACTTAAAAAAAATTACAAGTTTAGAAAGTAATGCTATTTTCTCCCTTTACTGATTTTTTTCTTGGATAGACAGCAAAAGAATTGTTTTGTTTCCTAACTTCACTTTCAACAAGTTAAGACTTCACTTGCAAAATCTGATCGATATGGGTTGGCTAATCTTTGAACTTGATTAAGTAGTTGTAGAAATAGTTGTCCGTACCTGGTGGGTACTTGGAATTTTGATCGGTTTATATGTTTAGATCTGGATTGCTTTTTGCTCGGATTGAAATGATAATCCAGTCTACGTTATGCGTGGACAGCTGTTTTTATTGTTCACTAAGAGCCTGTAATCTACTTAGCAAACTAATGCGAGAATTTGAAGTGGTACATTTAAAAAAAACAGTGAGCAGTTATATTGAAATTCTGAATTTCGATTTTCAGAAGTTATTAAAATAATTTTCTATTGCAGTGGTGATCCTCCAAATTTGGTTATAGTATGAAAAAAATTGCAGACTTGATAGAAGTAATGAGTCTAATGACCATAGTGATTTTTGCTGAGAAGTGGTACTGAAAAGCACTAAATACTAAGGTAAAAGAGGCTATTTTTTGGTGAGTGTACAAAAGCATTAAATACTAAGGTAAAAAAAGGCTCTCTTTTGGTGAGTGTACAAACGGTATAGTCATTGGTAATTTTCAAGGTAAGTTGCCTTCTTAATACCTACGAGGGTAGATGTGGTATTTCTCAGATTTTGCACGAGGAATGCATATTCCTTCTCTCTCTCCAATTAGAGCTCTTCACCTCGAAGGCTCGTAATGCCTATGATGTGGGCTTGACCTTTCATTGGTGGAGATTATAGAAAGTGGTAAATATAGACCTTCATTTCTGGCCGACTCAAAACATATTCATTGCAGTGTCCGGGTAGATATTGTTGCTTTCTCTGGAACCAGGGTTTTATAATATTATCTGATGGAATCATTTTTTTTAAAATAATTTATTTATTTATTTACGATATCTTTTTTTTAAGGATATAAGAGTATGATTTCTAATATGACTGGTATCTCCAAAATAACTGAATGTGCATTCTTGTTTGCAACCCATCATATGTACAGTCATTGGCAACTCATCCTTATAGCCCTTGTGGAGGTATTTCTACAAATTTAAGCTTGAAGGTGAGAAAGTGAGGTATTTCTTGAGTCCTTGAGAGGAAGATAGTACTTGTGTGTATTGAGAAGAAGCTTCTCATTTAGAGTTTGTTTGGTTGTGCATTTTAAATAAATAAGTTGATTTTATTTGAGATCAAGAAGCAAGCCGAGTTCATCCAGCTTTAAATTATAAGCTTGGTTCTTTCAGCTTAAAACTTGTAGCATTTTTAAAGCACCAAACATATGTTTGTATCTATTAGGAAATTTGCAGACTCTTTGAAGCCTGTTACAAGGTTCTCACAGGTTCTCACTCATTTGTTGTACATATATTAAAAAGGAATGTAATTTACTAACCATTTTTTAAAGAAGTTGCGTGTCCCTAGAATTTGTCTATAGATTTTTTCATTGCCTGTGCTTGTGATTTGAATAATACCGGGATGCATGTAAACTAAGTCGGGATCATTGTTTTACATGGAAAATTATCAAGATCTTACCTTACAAAAAACCAAACTATCATGTTTAGTACTTATTTACATGAATAATCATCTTTTTCTAGATATTTTGGATAAAGACATAATGTCTGCCATACTGTAAACTGTGATCACGATTGTATTATGACATTGGACTAGAATCAAGTAACAATGGCTATACTTGGACACAATCATTGCCTCATGCAAACTATACTTTGTTTTACATTATATTGCATTTGTATGCTGAGATTCTAGATTAACCAATCTGAGCAGGGAACTAGACAAGGTTAGCATTACCCTATGATGGTAACCATGTTTTTGTCAATATTTATTTCCAGCAATAGGACGAGCGAATTGACAAATACTGTCCGTCGACCTCAACCACCTAACTCGTCTACCTTCTCACTGTACATTATAACCTCAAAACTCCTGTAGCTGAAAAACATCTGAAGTCATTTCCATCTGATCATACACAAATATAGTAGGGAGTAATAATCAACAAAAAAGAGGGGGAAGCATAAATTATGCTTGCTAGGTTCTACTCAAACCAGAGAACACCTACATAAAATTAAACTACCCATCACAAGCTATAACCTCTACAACCAACTCATTCAAGAATTTAAGTTGCAAGAAATTTGGAAGGCTTACTACTTTGGGTAACAAAATTGTGGGCAATCACTGCACCTTCCTTCCTAACAACAAATAGGACTGAGCCAACCACCACAAACAATCCAACTACAAAGGAAAAAAGAATTGTTGTCTCAGCGAGCTGCTTTGACACAATAAAATATACACTAAACTAAAATCCAGATAAGGTAAATGCTTTATGTCAATCCTCAGCATTCTCGATCTTCATGTCCCTGTTCTTTCCTGTTTTCCATGTCATGTGCTGCTAGATACTTCCTTTTGAGAGTCTTTTTCTATAAAGCCTTTTGCATCTTTTTGAGCATTTTCATTGTAACTCAAGAGGTCATTATACATTTTCAGAGAGGCTTTAGAGAACTCAGTCAAGGACTCAAACACTCGACTGAAACCAGTCTGAAATCCATTCAATGTAATCCTCTGTGTCTGTTGCATATAACTAAGGTGTTTTTCCTTTTCCATCTCTACCCTTCTTCTAAACCCATCCAATAAATCTCTCTCTTGTCTCCTCACCTCAGCCTGGTTCTCCATATCCATTTCCGAACTATGCTCCAAAAGCAGCTTATTTTCGAAACTTTTAGTGTCTGCTTTGTGAAATCCCATTATTTTCTTCTCAAGTTCTTTCGACAAATTATCTACTTTCCTCTTCTGTTGTTGTTCCATCCCTTGTTGGGTCCATAATGCCCTTACATCTTTTCCAAAGCTTTTTATCGAAACAGTAACTGACCTATCTGGCAAATTGTTCATTATATTTAACCAATCGTGGCACATCAAAAGCAAGGGTGGCCCACTGTTTCGAACAACTGGAGCTGAGTTTCTACTTTTGGAATAGAATTCAACTTCTGGGGTGATAAACTTTGTTAACCATCCATGGAGAGCACTTATATAAGCTTTTTGCGCTGATATGTAATCTATAAAACACGCTCTCCAATTATGAAGCTCGGCTTCAATTTGTAGTGTGGCAAGTCTGTGAGTATTGTTACAGAATTTTCCGTAAGTGGGGCATGTGTAGAACTTCACCTCGGATATGATTTTGTTTTGGATTTCATGAGATTCCAACATATCCTTCCAAGTCCTCGCTAGGCTGAAAAATGGGACTTGCAAGATTATTATTTACGGAACAGTGGTAGTGATGGTTTTGAAGATCTAATAGTATGTTTAGTTAATATTCAAGAAACTGTTATATTTTTCAAGGAAGTAGCCTTTGTTATGTTTTAGAAATTTGCATCTGACCAAAAGGTACCTAAAAGGTGGATATGAAAACAATTACATTTAGAAATTTCAGAATACGTGGCTTTTCCCTTGACAAAAATTTGAACTTTCTATTTGCTCTACTTTTTTCTTTATATCATGTCTCCGTAAAAATAGTTTTAGCTTTTTACACTTTTGCCAGAAAACGAGATTGTATTTTCGGACCAATAAACACAACATTCCCTATGACCCAAAAAGTGATGTTTTTTTTTAAGATAATCAGATCTTTTCAAGTTACTCATATATATTTCCAAGCAAATCTGCTAACCACGTTTTCTAGCAGTATTTCAGTTTTTAAAACCAAGAAGTAATACTTCAGAACTATTACAAGATGGAGGAAAAGTTGGTTGCCTATCATCTTAACATTTCCATACCCTTGTAGCAGTTCAATAATCTGCGGTTGCAACTCCCCGACTCGTACTTTCTCGATCTGTATAGAAATTGACTCAGCACTTCGTATTGCTACTAAGATCCTGCTGTATAAATCTTTTACTGCGGCTCTGGTTTTGTCCACAGAAACTCCATCTTCTCCTCTAACGTCTTGGTTTTTTAGTAGATTGCACTTTCTGTCATATATTCTCCTGATGCTATCTCCATCCTAATTAATAATTTACTTAATAAATACAAGAAGAGCAAATTGAGATTATACAAGTATACAGTGACATGTTTGGAGAAACAGAGGAAACTAGTTTCTTCTTTCTACCAAGCTTACTAACCTAAACATATTTTTTCCTAACCAGCTCGCATATTTTGGTTTAGAAAATCCGTACATAACCAAATTATCGTATTTGTTGGAAACATTCTCACTAACCTAGAGCATCCAAAACATGGAATATAGCTTGTTTGTCTCATCTAGTGAAAAGAGTGTTTTTGCCTTTGTTCCACACATGTACTCAAACTGTGAGAGGCTACATAGTAAACATTTTCCTCATGATCTTAGAAAATATTGTCTGTTACCATAGGAATATATACTCACTGCTTATAAGAACTTTATATCCTTATGCGCATTAGTACCAACACTGTTTCTGTATTTCTCCTGCTTATATATATGTGTGCTGTGTGCACGTATCTGTAATTTAGCCTTCTAGGTTCTACTTTTTATTTCTGGTAACCATATTGTTAGTTTCTGATTAGTATATGAGATCACAAGATGGTAAGCTAATCAGATGGTTATATGAGAATTCCGACAAGGTACTTATTTAATCATAGAAATAGCCAGTCTTAAAAATATATTCTTGTACAAAAAAGGTAATTCCCTTAGATTACCTTTAGATTGCAATTGCTATATACGTTAAGACATACACATTTCTCAGCACGAGTACAATTGAAGTTCATGTTACTGGCTCAAAAAAAGAAGTTAAATGGTACTGTATAGTACACGAATTCTGTAATTGCACTTTCCGTTTGTTAGGGGAATTTTGAGTCATTAACTCACTACTTTGACTTTACTAGAAAGCCTTATGAAACTAAAGCATCAGTGAATGCGTATTGTAGAAAACATGGCAGCAAATAGCAACCCTTGAGTCAAAACTATAAAGCTGCAAGGGAAAACTAGTATTTTACCTTGACCTCTCGATAGAGCTTCTTTTCCCAAGCGTAGAGCCTGCCTAAAGTGAGAGAGTGGCTTCCCGACTCCATCCCTCCATAGTCATCGAAGAGATCATTGTT
Organism: Primula veris; assembly: GCA_963682055.1. Classification (NCBI taxonomy): domain Eukaryota; kingdom Viridiplantae; phylum Streptophyta; class Magnoliopsida; order Ericales; family Primulaceae; genus Primula; species Primula veris. The sequence goes on along the minus strand of OY821745.1, from coordinate 13,297,381 downwards.
AAAAGATGTCCATGTTGCGGAGTTTTTGGAGCTAGACGCCACTAGGCTTTTACAAGAAGAAGACTTAAACGAGGTAGAGCGCCATGTGATGGCTTGGATGAGTTTTGTTGAGTTTTCTGCATTAGATTTAAGATGTTTAAGCAATTAGAATTTTGGTGAGTGCCAACTAATAGCGTAGTACCTCTCGTCCCCTAGAACAGAATCCTGGATTCGCAAACTCAATCGAAGGGAAATCTTAATCCAAGAAATATGAAGGAAAAAAAACCCATAAAAGTCTTAACATGTAGAGCTGGCTGGTACATTCTGGTGAACTGTGGGTAAAACTACCAATACTGAGACATATAAGAGCTAAACGGCCATGTTTGTTTGTGATAACATTACAAAGGGGTATAACTAATACCACCATATCAGTGTTATTAGTATATATGTTACTATATCTGATTAGGTACCAATAGAGAAATTGTATAAACAAACATGGTAACCGTACAAGGCAGGGTACAATTAAAAACTGCAAACAAAGTAGCATTGCTGTAAAAACTAGGATTTCAGGTTGTGTTATCAGTAGAGGTTCCTAGTAAAAGAAGAGATTGGAATTGATTACAACATTTTCTCCGTTCAGCAATTTGGCCTTAATATGTAGCACACGCTATCAATACACACTGGGCTCGTATAAATAAAGATTTTGCATTAGTGTGGTACAAGTTGATAATTTTAGTATACAGAGTCATATTAAATGACTTGACACAGTACAGTGTTCAGATATCATATCGAGTTCAAAAGAAAAGGGAAACCATGGGTGAGAAGTAAACTACACTTAAAAATACAAAAAATTTAGAAACCTTAATCTACTATAGTTGCTTAAGAACTGTATTGCACATATTATCAACTATGTACATATATTTTATTTTTCAACTATCTGCAAAGCACATGTGGGTGAAGCTAAGGTCCCCACATATTGTGGATGCTACCAAGTACAGTAATTTTATGACCGTAAAGGCATTAAAGAAAGCCACAACTTAAAAGGTAGACTTACAACAGCTCACAGATAATTTGTATACTAAAGAAATTACATTTTTTTGAGCTTGGTTGTTGCATTTTTAGGCTCAGATTTTTTCTGCTTATAAGTTGTAGGTAATTTGGGTCACTTTAAAAGTCAAGTTTCCTTGGTTTTCTGTTTGGAAAAGGTAAAACTTTTAAGCTAAACAGAAGGCAGTCTCTTAATTAAGCCTCAAGAAACCAGAAATTTAACATGAATGGACCGAGCTTTTTACTCAATCTCAACTAAAGCATTGCATATTCCTTAAATTGAACGCAGGAATCAAATCCCATAAGTGATTGCAAAAAAAAAAACCCCACCTTTAATCTCCTCCAAACCAGATTGCAAATGCATTCTATTAGTCTCCAACATCTTGGACAAATCTTTACCAGACTCAAAAGCCCTACCAAAATGGTCCTCAATATCCTTCAAGGCCTCTAAAAGCTCTCTCCCCCTAACTGGTGTATCTATCACTGTCAAACCCACCTTTTGCTCCCTTTCCACACACCCGGTCGCAACTTCAATCCCACCTCTCTCTTTATCTTCACTTTCTCCCACCACAACACCCTTCTCCACCTCTTCAACTCTCTCTCCTTCCTCCTCCAAATCAGGTATCCCTTCCTCTTCCCTCACTTGCCTTAAATCCTCTTCGGAGCACCGGTTATACCCTCTCATAACCTCCGGCCTCGCCACATCAAAAGGGTTGAAAAAATCCCACCCGAAATCCCTTTGTGGGGACGGCATTGGTGGGGGCATGTGCATGTATAAGTAACCATTTTGTTCCTCATTTTGTTCTTGATGTGGTTGGTGGTGGTTGTGTTGATGGAGGTGGTGGTGGTGCAGGTGGTGTCCTCCCTCCCTCCCTTCGTCTCTCTCTTCCTCGGAGGAGTCCGACGAAGACGTGGACTCGCATTCAATGGCAGTTTGGGTCGTCGCTTTGAAGGGAGTTTGTTGGAGGAAAAGAGGGTTTGATGAGACCAAAAGGCTGTCTTTTTTGGTGTTTTGAGGAGTTGGGTCTGGTGGGTAAGTGATGAGGAAAGGGGGAGAGGGAGAAGAGTGTCGGTTGACGAAGAGCTTGATAGAAGCTGCGACACCTTGTAAGGATTGGCAGTACCTAAAATGAGCATCTGAGAGGGCATACCTTCTCTCCACAGCTAGCTTTAGCTGCCTCTTTCTCTCTCTGCAAATGCTCACCACTTGCTCCTCCTCCCACTCTAGTCTTGAGGCCACACACCCTCCCATCCCTTGAAAGTTTTTAATTTTTTTATAACAGGATTGTGGCCATTTTAGTTCAGGAATAGGTAAAAAGAAGTGTATTTTGTTGTGGTTCCTTTTTGTTTTGGAGGGTTTAATGACTAAACTTGGGTTTTAGAAGAAGTTGGGAGATTTAAGAAGTTGATGAATGTTTTAGGTAAAAATAAATTGAAAGGGTTGTGTTTAAATTTTTTTCATAGGAATATGAGTATATTGGGGGAGTGAAAAAGGAAAAATGGAGTCTTTTGTTGAGGGTTTTATTTTGGTTGTTGATGAAATGGGAGGCATTTGGACAAACCCATTCTGGTAAAGGTTAGGTTGAGGAGTTTGTTTAGTACTAGTAAAGTTGAAAAAGTAGGGTTTACTGTTTTCTTTTTTACAGGTATCTGAGTATTTTGGGGGAGTGAAAAAGTAAAAAAAAAAAATGGTATTTGTCTAGTGAGTCTTTCTTGTGAGTCTTGGCTGTGTGTTTTTGAGAAAAGGAATGTGAAGAACTTAACTCTTGTTTTTGGTGACTAAAGCTGGGGGGGTTTAAAAAGTATTATCTTTGGAGCAGCTCTGTTAAAGGCTTGGGTTGAAGGTGGCTAAGTATATTTTCAGGAAAAGGTGAAAAAAGTTGGATTTTTTTGTTTTCTTTTTAAAGTTTGTGAGCATTTCTGGGGACTGAAAAGGGAAAAATAGTGTCTCTGCTGTAGGTTTTGACCGAGTTGTTTTGAAAAAAGGAATATGAAATACCAAACTTGTTTTCTACGGAGTATGATTGAAGTTGGAAGGGAGGTGTTTGGTTGAAAGGTTGGTTTTATTTTTCCATTTAGTAAAAACAGTGTTGTCATAAACTCTTTTAAGTGAGGCTGAGATAGATAGTGAAAATGGAGTTTTAGATTATTATTTTCATCTGCTTTATTTTAAATGTGATTTTGCAAAGAAAGAGATGGATGGAGATGTTTACTAGTCACTGGTCATTTTGAGTGGTAAGAGAGAGATTGGTCACAATAACCGAGGGGTTATTTTCATTTTGTTGTTTCTGTTTTTCCACACCAAGACAAGGCAATATCTTGAATCAAAAAAGATGATTTGTAGTTTTTAATTACTCCTAGAAAACTTGGCAACTTTCAAATTGAATGATAACTGGTCCATTTATTTAATTTGATATGTTTAGCACCGTAGTGAACTGGATAAAGTAATGAGAGGCAAAGTTGCTTCAATTTCATTTTAGCTATTTTTTGATGTCTTTCTTTGTGGTACATAACTAGAAGAAAGGATTGTCTTAAAACAGTGGAATGAATATTGTTAGACAAACTTATTTCCTTACAAAATCACACAGTACAAGAAAAAGGGGAGGAAATTGAATCCGAAATGGTATGTAGCACGGACACGCGAATGGACACGCCACATGGTAAAACGGTTTTTAAAATTTAAAACACGACACGGGTAAGATACGATAATTAAACAATAATAAATATTATATATATAGGTTGATATACATTTTGTTTATACAAACCAGAAATTTATAAATGTTTTAATTACAAATGACGAATCTTAATGACAATTACATTTTTTTATCTAAATATTTGCTCATTTTTTAGATTAAGTTGTAAATTTTGAACTTTTTAGTAGTATAAATTGTGTTTCTCGTGTAATTTAAGTGTTCACGACGTTTTAAAAAGTGTTTAATACGTGTTCGTGAAAATGTTCGTGTGTCGGACATGCAATACGTCATATTTTTTAGATAGAGTATAATACGTTGGATACGCAATACATCACATTCATGTAGTTTAAGTGTTGATAAGGTGGTGGTGAAAACATACGTGTGTACTTCCATTTTTTAAGTGTAGATGAGTGATAGGGTAAATGTGACATTGGTGGTGGTACTTTAAATGTACATTTAAAGTTTTAAAAATGAGTACATAAAACTGGTGAGAGTATTAGTACAGAAGCATTAAATGGTTGACACGAAGAGAGAGAGAGAGAGAGAGAGAGGGGCTCGAGGAGAGATGATGGAATTTTGTGTTGGAAAATTTGAAGGCACCATCTAATATGTTGTCGTCCAAGTACAACCTTATACCAACTCTTTGTTTAGAATCTTAGATCAAATATAAATGACATAAAGAAGAAAACAAGTACAAAGTATACTTCACTATGAAATACTTAGTAGTATAATACATAAAAAGAATGACATGTTTTGTGCTCTGCCTTTTCTTGAAAATTTTAAGATCTCTTAAATCGTTTTCTTGGTTTTCTCGACCTCGTAATATAGATAAATGACTTATTTTCAATTTTCCTTTTTAGTGCTGTGAGTTTTAAAGCATAGTTTATTTTTTTTAATAATGTACAATAGTGTGAAGCATGGACTTCAATGAAAGGACAAACCCGAAAACGGTACTGTAACGGGTCGGTTCTTTCGGTTTTTTGATCTGTAAGGTGAGGTTTTTTTATTTTTGGTCTTTTTGACAGCTAAGACTTCATAAATATATGTTATGTAACTTCAATTAGTCTTATTCAGTAGGGAGTAATTATTTTTCTGATGTCCAAGTATTGGAATCATTAGCTATGTCAAATAAGGTTGTTACCTGGGATCTAATGGAAAAAAACTACAAATTCTCACTAGTTTGGTAAATTGTGTCCTTGATCTTATGTACGAAAACTAGTTCTCATATGCTTTCACCTATATTCAAATATAAGTTTTATAAAGAATTGGACGTGTGTTATATAGTACTACTACTTACAGACCCAAAAAAATAAACAAATACAGTACTACTTTTCTCTTTTTGAAATATGGCATGTAATAAGTGAACGTGTGAAATAAAATATTTTAGAAACAGACGAATAAATTATATGTTCAGACCTAGTTCTTATTTATATAAATGAATTATGCAACAAAAATCTTCCTTTTATTTACTATCAGATCCAAAAAAAAGTTAGTTTTTTCATAGAATACATTTGATGCTTACCTTCATATTTAATATGCTTATGTCATAGTAATACAATTATTTAGAATTTGTAAGAATAAAAAATTGCTATATTATAATTAAAGGATTGGACTACATGTGTCCGGACGTAGTCTGAGATATAAAATTGTACCAAGTTAAATGACATTCAAATAAAGGTGGTGTAAAAAGGAGTGGAAGTTTAGTTAATAAAGTTGATATGGTTACAATTTTACTAACATACTTATGAGAATAAAATTTGGTAAAAAAATAGAAATGAAATGTGATAATGACTGAGTAGTTATTTAACTTATTTATATATCATGATGGAGCATTTGAATTGAATAGTCCTGCAAGGTTTTAGAGAGAGCCAATTAAGATGAATATGATAGAAAAAAGGAGTCAAACTTAGTTAATGCTGTTAAAGAATCTAGTGAGAAAAGGACAGACAAGTTCTGAGTCTTTGGATGTTTTCTTTGTTTCTAGCTGTTATTATAAGTTTGTAGTTTGTACCACTACTATTTTTTTTTTATTTTTTTTTTTTATTTTTTTTTTGTTACAACTGCACCGCCTCAACTTTGTAATTATTTAATTATGGTATTCATACCATGTCTATATGGGGAAGATTTTCTATTTGATTTCCATAATTCGATTATGATTATTTTTCTACCATTGTATGAAAAAGATGCACCATGGGTCCTTAATTAGTTTTATTTGTAATATTGGTCATCAGTGTTCAGCATGGTTTTGAATCTTTTGATTAGTAAAAACCAGTGTTCTTTATAAAACAAAATTTCTCAAAAAATTCCAGTATTGTTATCCCCACATATCATTTAAACTGGGAACGGTGGTTCGTACGGAGAGAAGTTGTAGATTTTCCCAAAAGGGTAAACAACTTATTCGAATTACGGCAACAACTATTATTGAAATGGAACCTTCTGAATCGTGGGTGTGACCTTGTTCAAACTATAGAGACCAATTATATCGGACTTTAGAAAACGTTGCATGCCACGCCTAATTCAAACTATGAGGATCAACTTAAACTTATGGCAGAATAGTCTACAAAGATATGGGGACCAATTATAGCAATCTCTCTTCCCATAGTATTTATGTTGGAAAATTAAGTATATATACCATTTGTGATATTTACATAATAAAAAAAATGAAAATTCGAAAAAGTGGAAATTGCTATAACCATATGATAACAACATACGATAACAACTTATATTACTCATAAGTTCACATTATCTACCACTTTTGAATTATTTACTTTATTTATCAAAACGTCATCATACAACTCAAAACATAATACACATATTTTATCTCTCTATAAACAAAACAAAAAATAGTTTTAAATTACAATAAAATTCTATAAAACCGAAAAAATCACAAAAAATTATTAAAAATATGTATTTTATAAAAAAATATGTATTTTTATAAAAAAAATTATAAAAAAATTATAAAAAAAATGAAAAAAATCAAACAAAAAAATGTATATAATTTTTTAAATCACAAAAAATGAAAAATAACACCCAAAAAATGTATTTTATAAAAAAAACATGTTTTTTTCTTTAAAAAAATTACAAAAAATGAAAAAAAATCACAAAATTTTTAAAAATTACAAAAAAAATTACAGCAAATATTTTTTTTTGTCAAGATGGCACTTTTTACATTGAAAAGACTGTTTTTTAATTAAAAAAAAGTGAATTTTTTTCACCAAAAAATGTTTTTCATGAATAAATGGCTTTTTTTAATCTAAATGAGCTGAACGTGTATATAGTTCAGTCGAAAGTGCACATAGTTGAGTTGAAAGTGCGTTCAATTCAGCTGAGAGTACATCTAATTCCGTCGAAAGTGCATACAATTCAGTCGGAAGTAAATATAGTTCAATAAAAGTGCATATGCATATATTTCAGCTGAAAGTGAATCTAATTTAGTCGAAAGTACATATAGTTAAGTCAAAAGTGCATATAGTCATGTCGAAAATGAATATAGTCCAGTCAAAAGTACATATGGTTCACCTGAAAGTGCATATAGTTCAATAAAAGTGCATGTATTTTTATCAAAAGTGCATCTGGTTCAGCTGAAAAGTGCATCTGATTCAGTTGAAAGTGCATCTGGTTAAGCAAAAAGTGCATAAAGTTCAATAAAAGTGTATATAATTCAATAAAAGTGCATCTGCTCCAGCTGAAAGTGCATCTACTTCAGCTGAAAGTGCATCTAGTTTAGCTGAAAGTGCATCTATTTCATTTGAAAGTGCATATAGTTCAGTCGAAAATGCATATAGTTCGGTCAAAATTGCATAATGTTTAATATAAACACAATATAATTCACAAAACAAATTGCATATACTTTACTTTGAATTAAAAAAAAAGGTAAATTCAGATGGATTCGAACCACCAATCTATTGAACCCGAATTTGAGTTCAAATGCTCCTACCATTTTGAGGTTACAAATATAAATAGAAACCAAATAAATAGGGAATTCGGTAATTGCAGCAATGACTAAACATCAAACTAATTTATTAGATTTTAAGGGATAATACATTTTTCAGGAAAAAAACAATGACTTATGTAAAGAAAAACGAGCACAGTTTCAGTCTCAGTCTCAAACAAGCTCTGATTCGGACCAAAATCAAAGTGCGTTTCAGCCCCAAAATGGGTACAGTTTCAGCCTCAAACAGGCTCTATTTTGGACCTGAAAGCGGACTACGTTTGCAACTTGAAACAGTGTCAATTTCAGCCCAAAAATATCTACGTTTCAGTCCCGATACGAGCTCTGTTTCAGTCCCGAAATGGGCTCTTTTTCAGCCCAAAACTAACTATGTTTTAGCCCAAAACTACCTCTGTTTTAGCCCCGAAACAATCTCCATTTCAGCCCATAAAAGACCTCATTTCCGAAAAAAAAAACATTGAAAACTCAAACAAAGTGAATAAAAAACTGCATCCAAACAAAACTGACCAGTTCAATTATCTATTACAATTTAAAGAACTACATGTCTAAATAACAAAAAAAAAAAGAATACATCCAAACAATCTAAAACAATACACCTTTATCTAAAATCTAAAAAATTGCATGAAAGTAAAAAATTACACACATAAACCATCTCAAAACAATCCAACTTGGTAAATGAAAGTGAAAAATTACACGCCAAATTGAAGCGAATTTAAAACTATAAAATCTATCATACGAAACTTGGACATTTCATCGATTACCTTAGGGGTATAATTTGGTGCAACCATAACTAAACATGCCAAATTCAGCCCCAAAACAGACACCAATTCAGCCATAAAACGAGCTTGTTATTCTCAAAACGGACCCTAAAATCAGCCCTAAAATAGCCACAATCATTAACATAATTATGACATATTAGGCTATATTATAATTGAAGTATAAAATTGTATCTCGTTTCTCTTTCACATTATGGCCAAATAAAAAGCCTCAATTCAGTTCTAAATGGATTTGACCTAATTGAAATCAATACAATAAAAAACTGATATGAATTTCTAATAAAATTAAAACAAAAAAGTTACTCCATCTTCCTAACATCGAAGATTTGATTGGAGATATGTGTTGGACCGTGCGGCTAAATCTTAGAGGAGAGGGGAGGAGATGAATAACGTTTTAGCCGTTTTTCTCGGAATTAAAATTCTAAGTGCAACTAACAAACCAACTAGCTTGATATCTACTTGCGATAATAAGTATGCGAAGATAAACGATAAATAAGTAGAAGCATGCTCACAATCACAAATAAAAAAGTTACGGAAAGTAAAAAGTAAGGGAAGAAATTGACACCACGATATATAGAGGTTTGGTAAACCCGTTCAGTCCTCTACTCGGTATTCACGCTACCGAGTATTTCACTATAATTTTCTTACCAAGATTACAAATCCTACCGAGCTAATCAATCGATTTGCTTACCCTCTACCCGATGTTACTACTCTTGATACAAGTGCAAGCGAACACGTCTACGAGTCAACAACTCCCCCTCAATCTATGAGTATCCAAGTGTTTAATCTAGAACTTTTAACCAATACTTTGGCTTAAAAGTTTCTATCCAAACACTCACTCATAAATGAGCTTATAATTTGTTCTTTATAAATTTATCGAAAATAAAACAACACTAACAATTTGATTGCTTCTAAATAAGCTAATTTGTGAGATTTGAAGATGTTTGATCTTGATTTGAGCTTGTATCGCTTTCTCCTTAATTCCCCTCTTTTTGAGCTTTTTATCAACAATGATGACTTTAAGTGTTTGTAATTGAGTGAGGTTGGGTGAGATGTATTAGTTGATGATTGACTTGTTTAGAATATGGATTGGGGGGTTTTGTAGATCAAAAAAGTCTGTTGGATCTATTATGACCGTCGGAAGTGGTTGGATAAATTGAAAGTGACTTTATTTAAACTGTTGAATTTCGACATGTCGAACTCCATTTTTTGACATGTCGGAAAATCTGGAGAATTCACTGCCCAACTTTTGCATTTTTTGATATGTACTTTGACCTGTCTGAAATTTTCCGATGTGTCTAAAAATCTGATAATTCACTTAAACATGTTTCGGTTTCACTTTCTTGAAACTCTTATAACTTATTCGTCCGAACTCTGAAATGAGTTCCGTTTGAGGCGTTAACTTCGTGATTGATTCTTTTACTTTTTTAAAACCTGAAATATACATTTTTTATTTTTGAAAAATATCAAGCATTATATCATCGAATTGTAAAATCATGAGATTATAATTACACTTATAATCAAAATCAATTATTGAACCCATGGTTCAACAATATGAAAACCCTATTTTGCCAACATCGAAGATCTGATTGGAGATAAGAACGGAAAGTTGCGAGCGAACCAAAGATCCGATCATCTCAACTACAGACCGGAGAATCTCACGGTGGAGCTACGTCTGAGGATATATGATCGACGATGGTGCGGTGATGGTAGATTTTGTATATTTAGATAGATCTGGTATTTAGAGAGAGAGAGAATGAGGGGGGAGGGTTAGTCGCATAAAAAAGAGAAACGGAGAAAAATAGAAAAATAGTTGGTATTTATATTTTTAAAAAGTACTACGAAATGCAACTTATCATAAGTAGACATTATTTGTAAAAAAAATAGATATACAACCATAATGTCGCAAAGTAGTCACGGTAATTTCTAAAATAAATACTTTAGTTTGATTGGTTTCTTTATACTATGATATTTTGTTATAGAGTTATAAAAATCCAAGAAGATTGAAGCAAGAAAACAATTATACTCGTTATATCTTATGATTTTTTTCCATTCATAAAATAAAAATTAAATCATCTATATTTAAATTACAAATCATGTCACATTGGTTAATTAAATACTCTTACCTAGCTTCCTTTTTATTTTCATAGGCCTCCTTTTTAAGGTCTGTGAGATGTTTTAAACTTTGTAGACGCTCTATAAGTTAAAAATGTCATACAAAATAGAGACACTGTAACGACCCGGCCCCACGGACCGAACCGCCACGCCCGTATCAACAATATTGTCCGCTTTGGCACAACTTACCAGGGGGTCACCCATCCTGGTACTACTCCAAGTTAAGCACGCTTAACTGTGGAGTTCCGTCCTCGCTGTTGTGCCGCACGGCTTTAAAAGGCCTTGTTGATAGGAAATGGATCTTTAAGCTCATATACGACACGGGTACTCTCATATCTGAGCGATGTAGGACTGACACACAACACCGCACCACAGAATTTCCTTCCTGGAAATCTGGGTCGTCACAATCACCCTCCCTTTAGGCACGACGTCCTCGTCGGGCACGTTGTCCTTCAGGGGTCCACACACACGTGCTAGTCCCCACATTTCCGGCCAGATAGAGGCTCTGATACCATCTGTAACGACCCGGCCCCACGGACCGAACCGCCACGCCCGTATCAACAATATTTTCCGCTTTGGCACAACTTAGCAGGGGGTCACCCATCCTGGTACTACTCCAAGTTAAGCACGCTTAACTGTGGAGTTCCGTCCTCGCTGTTGTGCCGCACGGCTTTAAAAGGCCTTGTTGATAGGAAATGGATCTTTAAGCTCATATACGACACGGGTACTCTCATATCTGAGCGATGTAGGACTGACGCACAACACCGCACCACAGAATTTCCTTCCTGGAAATCTGGGTCGTCACAGACACTCTGTAATCTAAAAATATTATACAAAATAAAGATAACAAAAGAAACCAACTCAATGCCAATCCACAACATATGTTTCATAATAACCTCCAATGCCCTAAAATTAGTTGACATTAAAAATATTGCGTAACCTTAACTTTATGAAATATTCACATGAAAAATAAGCCTATTAAAAATAGCAACATACAACACAACATAACATAGTTGAATGTGAAAAAGTCGAGGTATAAATTGGAGAAACATCTCATGAAAATTACCGATGTTTGCAAAAAAATGATTAAATTGTTAGGATTATCGTACCATAAGCATTAAGGTGATAAGGGTTTGAGACTGGACCAGGATGCACTCGTGGTACCCATAATATTGTAACCGCCTCATGGGTTAATTTCAAATATAATTGAGGTCAAAGTAAATGTATGATAATAATATAAAAGTGAGTCAATTTAATGCCGGTACAACTTTGAAAAGTTATTAATTTTTGGTCCAATAGAGTGCTAAAAAATTAATAATTAAGTTTTTGTCCAATTTACTCACGGCTCATTAAAATCACGCCAGTCCTTACTGATTTTTTTAATAAATATCGGATTGAAAAATAGCTCGAACACCGAAGAATCTGGAAATGTGATGCTATTCACAAATGATGAACACACAAAAAAGTCTGTCATATGTGTTGGGGTCCCGGTACTCGGACCGCAATATTTTCTCATCTCATACTCTCTCTCTGTAACGATGTCAGCAATGTTAGCGGCAGCATTTCACCGCCTTCACCCCACCCTTCATCGCCCCACCCTCTATTTCTCCAACTCCACCCGCCTCCTTCCGACTCTACCCCTCTCCCTCCGATCCGTACAACGGGATACGGAGGCCTATGTTGCCTACATCATGGACGGGAGGAATGTCGTTTGGCTTCACTCGCAAAACCCTCTTTTTACCCCATCCTTTAGTGAACAACAAGTAAGGGTTTGAAAACGGGCTCAGATAAAGAAAACACTCTCAGTAGATTGGCAAGAGAGGTCATAACGGGTTTGGATACTTATCTCTAGCCTACTAACTAACTCTACTAACTACTAGCTATATATCTCAACATATACAAAATACATACGAATATATGATTAATAAAATTATACAATCACATAGATGAGTTCTTAAGTGACAAATTTTTCTAGACATCATTTGAATTTTAGGTAATACATGCACTTTAAAGGTCCAGCAGTAAACGTTCCAATCTAAACCAAGCCTAACCATGATTGTTTCTTCAACGTAGGTGTAGATAAGTCTACCATACCATACAAAGTTGTTTTAAACTTTGAAGCTGCGGCCGGGATTTAAACACTTAAGCACCGTACATACCACATACAATACTTATTTTTCAATTTAATACATTCTACAAGTAAAAATTCAACTTTGTATACTCAATTACCAAAATCATTCAACTTAGTAGTACCATCTCCGTCCAATATTTTAGTATATAGTAGAATACTTTTTCTATTTATTATATTCAACTATCAAAATTAGTTAAGACGATTAGGCTACTAAATTGAATGATTTTGATAGTAAAATGTATTAAATTGAATGTTTCATAGTAAAATATACTAAATTAAAAATAATATATTGTACAAGATATCAGTCGAACAATCTTTCACAGTATGAATCAAAATCAATGAGAAACCAAAAACATGTTTCCAATAAAATGAAGAAACATTTTCACAATCAAATGAAGACCATTACTGAAACCTTCTTTTTAGTTTCTTCATGTGGGTGTAAAATAAGTCTACCATACAAAGTTGTTTTAAACTTTTAAGCCGCACCCAAACAATCCTTTTTAGTTTTTAGTTTTTAGTTTATAATCTAAGTATCTAATGAATGAGGAAGCAATAAACATTTTCGTAATAAAACAAAGACCATTACTGAAACTGAAATTCACCCAAAACATTTATTTCATTTATCATCTTAATTCAATCAAAGGCACCTCTCTCTCTCTCTCTCTCTCTAAAATCAAAAACTGGTGATGAGATTATTACACTAACTAACAGACCTATACATATATATATATATAATAGAGAAATGGTGTATATGTATAACAGAGTGAAGTCACTGAGTAGGTTATGGTGCCAGCTCAGCAAAACCCATCAACCCTCTGCCCCTTTACATAGCTTAGTATCTCAAATTAGGGTTTCTGATAGAATTTATTATCATCCAAGTTTATTTAGAAATACCCAAATGGGTTTTCCTCTTTATGTCCGGTTTTTCGCTGTGCCTATTCAGGTATTAGTTAAGGCCTTGTTTGGTTTCCGTTTTTTTCCTAGTGATGCATTTGATTAAATGGTTTTAGGGAAATTTATTGTTTAATACATACTTACGACTTAAGTATCAAAAACCTCAACTTGTGGTTTTTGTTTAAGATTTGGTATATGTAGGATTCGTGAGCATCAAAGTTAAATACCCGTCTCGATTTTCCGCTTAATATCCGGTTTTTCGTTGCGCCAGGTATTTTAAGGCCTTGTTTGATTCCAGTTTTTTTTATTATACTTTTTTTCTCTCTCTCAATGCTGCATCTGATTATATAGTTTTAGGGAAAATTTGTTGTTTAATAATACATACTTTCGGATTTAAGTATCAAAAACCTCAATTTATGTTTTTTGTTTAAGATTTGGTATACGTAGGATTAGTGAGCATCAAAGTTTAAAATAAAGAGTAAAAAGATTTAGCATCATGAGCATCTGTATTTAATTTTTAAAGAGATTTTATTATTACCCACCTTTTTCTAGAAATACCCGTCTCGATTATCCGCTTAATGTCCTCTTTTTCACCTCCTATTCAGGTATTGGTTAAAGCCCTGTTTGGTTCCAGTTCTTTTTTTTTTTGTCTCTCTCTTAATGCTGCATTTAATTAAATAGTTTTAGGGAAATTTATTGTGTTATACATACTTTCGAACTTAATTGTCAAAAACCTCAATTTGTGGTTTTTGTTTAAGATTTCGACGTTTCGGTACATATCTACATAGCATCAAGGTTAAAAACAAATAACAAAGAGTAAAAAGATGTAGCAATGTAGCATCATAAGCATCTGTATCTAATTTTATCTAATAATAAAAGAGATTTTAACCGTGTGTTTTTTATAATTTAGTCTATGTACTAAATGCTCATTTTTCCATAGTTTTAAATGTATTTCTTGTCTTTTAACTTGAAAAATGTAGAAGCTTTACTCTGTATGATTATCCAGATTTTTACCTAAACTTGGAAAACTCGGTTTATTAGCTTAAAAGACGTAACCAAACAAGACCTAGTTACTGAAGTTTAATTCTTTTACTGTAATTTTAAAAACCCAATGTGGAATTTTCATTTAGATGTTCGTTTTTTTGCTGCTCCTATTCAGGTGTATGGTTGTATTGTATACCGTCTTGTTTGGTTGCGGGAATTTGCTTTTTTCCCCTAAAAGTTAGACTACATTTGGTTGATTTGTTTAAATGCTGAGTTTTTTTTTTCTTCTAGTTTTTTGGTCTGTAGAATCTAGAAGCTTATGATTCCAGCTTTTTAGTCAAACTCGAAACATCCAGCTTGTTTGCTTTAAATCTGCAACCAAACAAGTCCTTATTACTGAACTATGATACATTTGAATGTTATTTGAAAATATCGATTTGGTTCTGCACAAAATTTCCTGTTCTTTGCTTGCTCCCGTTTAGGTATAGAGTTGCCTAATAAAAGGCCTTGTTGATTGCAGAATTTCTTAAAAAGTTTGATTTGGTTGGTTATTTAAAAGACGAGTTTTTTCTGGCTTTTGGCCTGCAAAAGATCGAAACTTTTAGCTGGATGAAACCATCTCTCTGAAAAATCAGCATACTTCCGAAAAGCTGCAAGCTAAGTAGAGTGAAATTGTGAAAATAAAATAATTCACATTTATGACAAATGCTCGTGTAAATAGGCTCCAGCTGTTTGATCTGAATCTCAGGACATTGTTATTGCATGTATTGTTACAAAGAAAATGTAATGAAAAGAAATTGTTGAGTGGTTTTTCGATTGCAATGAACTAAATTAAACAGTAAGCGGGTCTTACTAGATTGAATTTTGTTTTGTCACTGGGTAAATGGATGTTTGATTGGATTCTTGTTTTGCTTATGTGATAGTTCCAGGTGAAGTCAAAGCAGGAAGTGGAAGATAGTGGGCCACGATTGAATGAGAAAATTCAAGCTGATGTTGTTAGGCTTGTGACTGAAGAAGGTATCTTTGCTTTGTGTTCTCATTTTACTTTTTCTACATTACATTGTATACTTACTTGAAGTTTGAAAGAGTGTATATTTGTTCATGTGGTAGGAGACTAAGAGTCATCATAAACTTTTTGAATTCCAATGAGTTTACAACTAAGATTTGAAGTGTTTAATATCCAGATGAACATCCACTTTTCTGCAAGATTTGTATTTAGCTTATAGGAGTATGATACTATGATTTGAGTTAAGGAGATTTGTTTCATTCCTTGCCTAATCTGTTTTGGGAAGATGTGAGAAAAACCATTTAAAGTAGGAAAATGTGATTGTATTGTTTACTGGTGAAATTTTGATGCAGTTTTTTTTTTGCTTGTTATCGTCGCATTTTGCATACTATAATTGTTTGCATGCGAGCAGGTCATGTTATTGTGTCAAGGGACGAAGCTCTGAGACGTGCTGCTGTTGATAGACTTGATTTAGTTGAGGTATCCTTCGTTCATCTTGTTGGAATCTTAATAAAGATGATTCAGTGAAATCTGAAAACTATAGATCAGATGGTCAAAAAAAAATTCCAGTTAAACTTGTTTTTATTTGGTTGAACTGAGCGTAAATTTTATATCCCGGAAGGTTGTATTGAAGTATGTCACTGACGTTAATCTGTACTGTCACTGATAAAGTTAATCCCAAATATGCCTCGACCCCTGGTTTGGTTTAAATTAGCTAAGAGATGGAAATTCACATTATCTTTTAGTAACAGTTGTTGGATATGCTACACCCGTTGTCCTGATAACTTTAATACCTCCAAATTCATTATAGCGTCTTGACGATTACCATAAGGTTCTGTTTGTTTGCTGCACTAATAGTTCCAGGACTTAAAATCTCCATCAAATTACGATTTCAAAAAAGCCTTATAATTAATCCAAACAACAACCCATTCCGGTGTTTGTTTGCGTCCCTATTTCTAGTGAACTACTATTTATGTATTTACAGTTTTGACTTTTACGTGTTCCTGCAGATCTCAACTTTTCCTCCACCCAAACACTCTTACTTATCAAAAATTAACCATTAAAAGGTAACAGAACAACTGATATCCCCTGTGTAAACCGACTCTGAGTCCATGATGTGAAATGAGCGAATTATAGATAGCAAATATACGTTCTCTAACAAGAAAAGAAAGAAAATGGACAACCAATACATTTACTTATCTTTTCTAGAAAGATTGGAAATTATGAATTGTGATAAAAACAACAAGGCTCATATATCTTAGAAATGGCGTACGCAATCATATACATGTGTGTCTAAAATAGAGAAATAGGAGAGAGACGGGGTGAGGTTGCTTGATCATAATCACTTGTCTAACTTTTCATGCGTACTTGGTATAAGTACACCTTACCAAACTTTAATTGAGAATGTTCTTTACATGGTGTGTCATAATAAGTCTTTACTTGTCAAGTTTCACGCAAAACCTTTTTAAATGCAGGTTGACAGAAACTCGAAACCGCCTGTTTGCAAGATAATGGACTACCACAAGGAGAAGAACAAAAAACATGAGAAGTTTAAAGACCCTGTTAGTAAGGTATGGGGATCAATGTCATGTCGGTCAAGTCTGTTAACTCTTGTGTGGTAGCAGCTTTGTGGGTTTTAATTGATCTTTTCTTAATTCAAGGTATTACCCAATATATAGCACCTTTCTCCTTCCAGTGAGTTACATTTTAGTTCCGTCTGTCTCGTAGCAGATTAGCAGTGCATATATTTTATTCACCGTAGTTGAAGTGGACATTCCCAACCAGTGATGCAACTCGTGATGCATACCTATGTAGCCACTTGAGGGAGATGCTTATACTGGTATTCGGCATGTTCTCCTGATTGCGAGGGGTGATCTAATAGTTTATTTTACTGACATTTTTACAATCCCTTCAGAAGCTTTTGTCAAAATTGTCACCACAGTGTTATGGTTGCGTATATCTGTTGATTCTTCCCCTCAAAACCATGTGTTCATGTAGACTGATAGCAAGAAAAAAGTTATATAGAATAGAATCAAAATGTCTAGGTAAAACACTTTTTTTCCCTTTCAGATAGTTATTTAGCTATAACATAAGTTTAGACACATCTGATCAGCTTACCTGTGAGCAATAACTCTTGCGTGTTTAATCAGTGTGAGGAAGAACGACACTTACGGGGTTTTGTTTTTGGCTTTCCGAGGTTACCATGGTGTGAGTTATTTGATTCCTAAACATTTATTATGAATTCCCACTTCGGATTGTAACATATTACGATCTCCAGATTCAGGTCTAAAGAGAATTCTACTTACAATTCTGAAATTTAGAAGGGGAAGGGCTATGAAGACGGTGCAGCCTCCTTCTGTGTATGCTATGTCATTCATCTATGGGTACATGTGTCATGTCCGCCATGACACATTCACATATTTTGAAAATTTAGGTCGCATCAAATTTGGAAGACATCAATTACTACTAGTGTTATTTATTTTTACAGTGTTTAAATGTATTTAGTTCACCAAAAAGTTATAAAACTTGCATACAGAATTTGAAATCTATAAATCCTTACTCTAGAATTTGTATCAATCTGGTAATTCGAAAATGTCATGCCATATCATCCAAAATATCCATATTACGCAAAAAATAAAAATAGGCTTACACCCAGTCTTCTAAAAAGTGAGCCTAAATGTGGATTAGGCGATAGGCCGCGGAGTCACAATCAAAATTATGGAAGGCGTAACTCAGAACTCTTAAACAAATTGTGGCTCACAAATGTATATATTGAATGTTACTGTGTTCGTTTAATTATTTCGTTTTTTTCTAGTGAAGATGCTCATGGCAATCTCCTAGGGTAACCTTTTACTGTCTTGTGCATGATCAATACGTTTTGACAGTTGTAAGTAAAAGCAAAAGGTAATCTGAAATGATTTTCCATGCAAGGGTATAGAGAATTTTTAGATCAATGAATATGAAACACTGTTTTCGTTGTAAATTAAGGATGTTGATGGCGAAAATCATGATCAGTGTGCTAAGGCAAAAACAATGTGGAGGTCGGACTTTCCTAAAAATCTCTGTCAAATCCATAATTGTTAGGCACTATGGGCTTCACATAATTACCTAAAAAAATCAATTACTAGTACCATTATCTGAAGTCCTCATGTATTCGACATTCCGTCATTTTGTGACTCATGTTGTTGACAGTTCAAACTAGTTGATGGATGTACTGGTTTGTCTTGGAAGTTGGCTCTAGATACACTGGTACATCCATAGATATTTACTACAAGTAAAGTTGGCATAGCTTAGGTCAAATTCATTTTTGTCTTTGTTTCTTCTGCTATAGAGTTTTGTAAATAGGTGATAATTACGCCGCTACTGCTTAATTCATAGGTTTAGTTTTGGGTCGTATGCGTTGCAATCCCCTCTGGCTACAGTTCCAGTATGAACTATTCAGTTACCAAAGTTTAAGTGTAAATTACAACTGAATCCCCAGTTTTTTTCTGGTATGTCAACCTAGATTACATAGTTTGTCGACCTAGATTACATAGTTTAAACTTGGCAGATCTATAAATGCTGATGTAAAAAAGCAGGTCCGCCCCCCTGTTCTAACTGCTGGCATCTAATAAATCTTTACATATGCTCTTTTCATATCCTATAAGTCTCATACCCCCTTTTAACTGTTTTTCTTTGTTGGTGACAAATTAATCTCTTTACGTGCCTTTTTACTACCAATTGGGTTGTAATTTGAACTCTATTTTAAATGGTGACATGCTAGTCTTTGCAAAACTATCATGATGATGTCAAGCTCTTGCGTTAGAACTACCATGTTCATGTAATTAGGAAACTAACTAAAATTAATAATTGCTTGTCCAAATTTTCATGATTTGTAATCCTAACATTCACCGTAATTGATTTGCAATATGAGGTGTTCTCGTGGGGACAACTTATAACTTTATAAATGGGGTTTTATGCGTTTGGTACACCAAAGTCCAAATTATCTGCTTTTAACGATCTGGGTACACACCTTTCAATTTTTCCAATTTGGGTACCACACTATAAGAAACTTTCCAATTTAGCTACTACACTATAAAAACTTTCCAATTTAGGTACCAATTAATCACGGAATCATGTCACGTGACAGCACGTGTTTGACAAACGTTAACGTGAGAGGGTAATTTTGTCATTCTACACCAAAATATATCATACTAGAAAAACGTTTCCCCCAATTTCACACATAACAAGAATCAGTACATAGTCCAAATTTGGGGGGGAAACGTTGTTCTAGGATGATATATTTTGGTGCAGAATGACAAAATTACCCTCTCACGTTCAAGTTTATCAAGCACGTGCTGTCATGTGACATCATTCCGTTATTAATTTAGATAGTGGTACCTAAATTGGACAATTTCTTATAGTGTGGTACCCAAATTGGGAAAGTTGAAAGGTGGGGTACTTAAATCGTTAACACCAACATAGTTTGGTGTACTAAACGTATTTTTCCCCTTTATAAATTGAGTGGTTAAGAATGTCAAATTGCCACTGCAAGTTTTTTTTCCCTGGCAATGCAAGTTAATTATTTGTCAAATTAGTAATCATTTTTTTTTATTGAGTCCTTATCTCGCAATTCATAATCTAATTTTTGTTCTAATTTGTTTCGTGGTTGACGAATTGATCTTTTCTATAGGATTTTGAAGAAGCTAAGCTTCCTAGGCTAAAGGAAAAGAGACCAGGTCTTACCGAGGATCAGTATAAGGACTTAATATGGAAGCTTTGGAAGAAATCTCCAGACAATCCTCTTAACCAGGTAACATTTACTTTCTTATGCTGCTGTTTTTTTTAATCCCATATCCAACCTAAGTCAAATAGGATAAATTTAAAATCGTAAGTCAAACATCATGTCATATTTCTTTTTAAAATGAATGTATTGAATTTTTTTCGAGTCAAGTATTTTACTATCAAAATTCTGTCTTTTTGTTTGCAATGTTTTTTCTCGAACGTCAAACTGTGCCGTCACAGCAACAATCTTGGGTATCGACTCTTTTCGAGCGTTTGACGCCTTGCCAAGTTGACTTTGCACTGCAAAACCTCGTAACACATGTCTTCGATGTGTTCTCTCTTCATAGTCTCTGTTTTCCTAACCCTTCAATAACTGCACCTTAACCTCTGTAGTCACGTTATATCTATGATTACTTTTCAAATCCTTTTATTCATTTCCACTCATACCATATTCCATATCCGTTATTTTCTCTCGGAGGAACGTGTATTTTTTTCAGTGTTAGATAATAGTAAATTTTTTTGTTCTGGTTTTCGACTTTCGTAAAGAAATGGATTTGTGGAATAAGTCACATAAACAAACAAACACAAGCACAATGGCTGAGAGGCTTCCGACAGATATAATGATTTTTCAAAATGGTAATGTTACGCTAGATCCAATATGACGGACTTTGTGATTTTATCTTAGCTTTACTTTTAATACTTACACAAACTTGGATGCAGTGGGGAATGAATTAACAATGGTCATTGGATTAGGACCAGTGGCTATAATTAAAGTTTATACAAAATTTAAAATGATGCAAACTAAAGCCCAAGCTTGGCGTAGAAATCCCTCTCCCCTCTTTCTCTTTTCCCAAAGTATACCCACACACCAAAATCAAAACCCCAATTTGACACTTTAACAAAAATCAAATTATAAAAAAATAAATGTAATAACAACTACATTATAAACCAATTTAGAAAAAAAAAAACTTGTAACCCATTTTGACAATATTATGAAATAAACGAGATATTAGTTAGACAGAAATTGTAAAACTATTATCTGTTAACAATGGTGTGGTAAAGTTCTACTAATTTTTGTATTTTCAATTGGAGAGAGAGTGAGGAGAAAGAGTGAGAAGGTCCCCAGCCCCTCTCTCTCTCTCTCTTCCCACAACCTAATATTTCTCTAAGAAGATATGATTCCTAAATCTGGATCTCTAAAGGGCGGACTTCAAAGTCAAAAAATAAAATTATGATGGATTTTCTAGGGAACCAAACTACTAATATAGAATAAAGCTAAAGGAGTCTATTACCGCCAAACAAATGTTTTGACTTGGCAAGCTAAAAGAGTATATAATGTTCTGGAGAAACTACAATGCCCTGCCTTGTACCTCTTCATGTGCTTAATACATCCCAAGAAATTCTGGCTATGCAGTTGAACCTTGAGTCCGACCTTTTGAAAGGGTATTTTGGAAAATATTCTATGTATAGATGATGTCTTTAACAATATCTTCAAATCACTTTTCCTGAATAATCAATTTATTTCCCTTATGATGCAGCTTGTCATGCAAAATTTCGTCAATGAATTCATGGTTTTTGGTTTTGTATCATTAAATGTTTGAGAAACTTTTCCAATTAAGCGGTCCATGAGAGTCAGCGGTGCTTAGAAGATTTACAATTTGTTCAAGCCGACCTTTGTTTTTACCTACTGAATAGTCAACAGTCTTTTCTGGTGTATTAACTCTTGGCTTTTAGACTTTAAAGTTTAAATTTATTTATTATCAATGCTTGACTGTTCTGTTTATTAGGTAAGTTGGCAGACTCTTTTATTTCTAGTGGCTGAAACCCTGCCCTTTTACTTACTGTCAGTCTGTAACTGCTAGTGAAGTGTTGTTACTGTAGGAGCAATATTCTTTCTTTAAGCAAATCCTTCAAGTAAATGCATTATAAGTTATTTTGTCACATATTCTATGAAATGATTATACTCGTTAACGGAAAATCCATAATCAACTTTGGTGCCTGTTTTGCTGTTGTAAGTTATATCTAAAAGTATATGATCAATTCGCTTTCTGTTTTTCTGCAGTCGGAAGTAACTTTGCGGAAAGGAGATTGCAAAGAAGTCAGACTTTCAATGAAAATTGTAAGTTTTGATAAAATATGTTACTCTAGTAACTTTCAGTTGTATAGTGTGAAAGTACTTGGCATTTAAGTGATATCATTACCCAGATTCTGATGAAAAAGCTTTAAATTATAGAATGGAATAGATTAAGATGTGATGTGACAAAACATATAAACTTTTGAAGGCAAACTGAAGAAGTGGTGTATTTGAGGCTTTATGTGGTCTGATGTTTCTCTTCTTTGCCAGGAAGGAAAGGACCTTCAAATGAAAGCAAATACAGTGAAAAGAATGTTGGAAAGTGGGTATCGTGTTAAGGTACTTTTTCCTCTTACTGTTTCAGATATTGTGCCGAGTAAGGCATTGTGATTTTGCAAATGATGATTTATATGTGTGATGTTAAAATGGAATAAAACTTGAGGATTGGACAATAAGTCTTAACCAGGTTTCAGATTGGCAAGCTACTAAAAGGAACAGAGCTACTAAAAAGAATCATGATTAAATGATTTGTCTTTTATGCATATATTTCTGCTTTTACCTACTTAGAAACATTATCATTTCGAATGATCGAGCACATTGCTTCTAGTGTCCTTCAAGGGTAAAGTATGGTTCTAGCAGCATCTAGAAAACACTTTTTCTTCTAGTTTTACTATTGGTTCTGCTTAGGCTATGGCTGTTTCACCTTTATTTTGGAGGCAAGAGAGTGCATTGATGCCATTTTTCCGCCTGTATCTTCGTGAGGATGATGTGGTCTTTTCTGATTGTTTGTCTTTTAGTACCTGTTTGGTTTTGAGGTGTAGCTGCGTGCGTGTGTGTCCCGTATGTACACGCTCGATATGTTTTGCTTTTATTGAATTTAATCTAATTCTATCATCTTCGATATATATAATTCTGATATAGTGCATGGCCACCGCCAAAGAAGATAAAAAAAATAAAAACGAAGAGGATGAGGAAGCTCGAACAAAAAGAATCAGGAAAGAACAGGATGAATTGAAAAGCGTTGTAGCTCGTTTTTGCGCTCTGGTATTATGACCTTTTACCTTTTCAATCCCTTCAAAGTTTGATGCCTTTCCAGGCTTCTTTCTTTAATTTCTCTCAGAACCGTTTTTAATTTTAATTATAATTATAATTTCTACACAGATTGAAGATATTTCGATTGTAGAAAGTGGACCTATTGTCGAGAGAAAGAAAGCATTTGTAGTTGTTAGACATATCAAGTTTGGCCCATCAAAAAAACCCGGCTCCTCAAAGAGCACTTCCAAAAATGCGACAAATACCAATACTAAAAATCCTATAGAAAGCAGAATTGCAGATCAATCAGATTCAGAAGTTGCTGATGAAGCTCCTTTGACAGATAACAGGTACAAAAGGGAAGTTTCTTCAGATAGTAGGAACCAAAGGCCGGAAACTCCATTGGTTATAGAAAATAGATACAAACTCAGTCGTGACATTCGTGAACGAACTCAGTCTCAAGGGGAAAATAGATACAGGAGTGGAAATAACTTTGATCAAAGGAGACATCCTACTAGTCCTCAAGGAGGTCCACTAAATCCTCCATATTCAGATAATAGTTAGACAATCGATATTTGATATACTGGACGATTATGCAAAGAGAGCTTGATTGTGATGGTCTGGCATAGTTAAGTTTTGGTTTTTTCTACATGAGGGTTGATTTTGGTGGCTCTGTAGTCTGTACTTTGTATGGTCACCACTTATCCGTTGATTCGGTGTTAGAATGTAATTTTATTTTGCTTTTGTCTGAAATCATACAGTACTATATTTAAAATTTTGACTCTTTTTTAGTGTTAATAAAATCTTTGGCAGTTCTTGAGGCTTGCTCTCTTGAGAATGTTCACGTGAGGTGTATTGTCTGTGGAAAGTCGATACAGATAGTAATGAATATTTCAAATTGCATTTTTTGTATTCTTTAGGAATAAATAAATTAATTATAATGGATGTAATTGAATCAAATAAAATTTTACTTAAACAGTTAATACTACTACTAGGTACTCGTTCCTTTCTTATCCTTCAAACTACTGTCATGGGTTGCTTAAAGGGAAACTTTTTATTCTTTGCTTTGAATACTTGGTGTTGGTGACTCTAATTTAAACTAAAACTACATCTTTCTCTTTCAATGGTAGCCTGGTAGGTTGTATGATCAAGATAGATCATGCATTGATTCATGGTACATATATTGAGGAACAAATTCAAAAACTATAAACGGGCGGTGCTGAATTTATATTAAAAAAAAAAATTATATGAAGTGAAAAAAAAATACATTTTCACATGAATGGTGCCAAAACACTATTTTCTACAAAAAGTTATTAGAATTATTTGATGAAAAAAAATTAAAAAATATCACGGTTATGAGGATAAGGGGGTCTCCTTGCTCACGATGGTCAATACATGGTTAACACATAAGTACCAGCTAATGTATCATGAATCAAAAAGTTGTAGGTTAACACAAAATGTTGGGAAAACTACCATCATGTTTTTTCTATTTCGTATATGTTCCATTTATGCAAACAAACGAAATCTACCAGAGCTTGTGCCCGAATTTCGAGTTCTACATCTAACATAAGATGAGATACAACACAGGTATTGCAAATAGGTAATAAACAAGAAGCTAATTTTACTACACTTGATTTTCATTATACTGAATCACCTCTTTGGCAAGAGTATGTGAAATACAATACGAAGTAGGGGCATACTAAATCACGTCTTTGTTTGGGAAGAACACTGGACGCAAGTTGTTATAACTTCAGAATTTTAAATGAAATGGCCGATTGACCGTAAGCTTATAAGGTCTCTTTAAGGGACTTGCTGCAATTCAAAAGTAATTAAGCTGATTAAATTATAATTACGGCTGTGGATTGGAATCCGATATTGCTTGAGATACACCGCATGTATAAATTCTTGTTTTCACGATTTTACAGTAATACCTTACATTTCAGATTTTGACATGGTTTTTGTGGTCTTACTTCCTAAGCTTTCATTAATGAGAACCAAAAATACTTATCTACGGTATCACAAGTTAAAGAAAGAAAAGGTACGGGCAAGAGGTTATGTCATACAACCAATGAAGAAGAGATCCAAGAAAATGAAAAGGAAACGAAAAAAGAAAATGGGCGTCGAGATGTGACTTGCGAGTATTTGAAATTCATTCTAGTAGAACGATTTGCAATTGTGGTGGCATATAGTTTGAAACAAGATTCATTTGATCCTCAGTTCCTGAAAACTTTCAACCTAAACATGATCGTCTCTCATTATCTCTTGCACTTTACACGAGTACTCCTTTCAACATATCTTTTGTATAATTTGAAAAAATTTCATCATGGTCATAGCAGTAAACAAGCAACATAAAGATTAATCTATCTGAGAGCAAATCATGCGAAATCCAATAATCCACCAAATAATAGAACTCATGGGTACAAATACAATCTTTCCTCACAGTAAAAGAATATTCATGTAAATTTGACAATCTAGGTGACTTTCAGTCTATATATCACTCAAGCAAATACCAAAGCTTTTATAAATTGATATATACAAATTAATTTAAACTATCTTGTAACTATAAGCACTATTCATGTAAAAAAAAAACAGACTTTATTAAAATGGTACTAAAATCCTATGAGACACAAGGCCGAGAATGTACATACATATGTGATACGACTCTACAAAGGTTTGGTTGACTCTTGAGCACAATATCCATTTTCATTATCTAAAAGGTTGCTCATAGTAATTCAAAAGTTAAACTATATGATTAACTTTACAAAATTTATGTTTCGGTAATTTTGATACAAATTTTTATTTAGTCAAAATTACAAATAGTTTCATAAAAGAGGATCAAATAGAAACAAATGTGCAAATTGTTTAATAAAAGACGATTAAATAGAAATAAAGGTAGTGTACATAGTAATTAAGTTTATAAATTATTGCCAAATGAGTACCAAAGCTTCTATAAATTGCAATATAAAGATTAATTTAAACTTTATTGTATCTATATATACATGTATTATCTATGTAACAAACATTTCTTAAATTTCTATTGAGACAGAACACAAGGCCAAAAAATATGTAGGTACGTTGCCCGTTGAGGCTTGAGGTATATATTCATTTTTCATTACATTAAAAATATTGAAATATAAGTACTATAAAGATTAATTTAAACTTTATTGTAAATGTAAGTACTATTTATGTAAAAAAAGAAAGAAAGAGGGTTTAATGAAAATGTAAAATAGTACTACTACTAATATGAGACAGAAAGGCCGATAATGCCCCTTCAGCTCAAACATTCACTTTCATTACATTAAAATATATTTAATTACTCACAAATCACACAATACTATATATATATATATATATATAATATACCATAATATATAAAAACACATCATTATCGCCCTTAAAAAGGCGAATCCTTGTTATTTATTTTCGATTTCAAATCATTTCAGAGTCTCTCTCTCTCTCTCTCTAAGGATCTAATCCGGCGCAGGTATATATTTATATATATATATATATACACACATAAATATTATATATATATATCACCGATATTTCTAGGATGCTATATGTGGATTGCATTTGTCATTTTTATTTGTATACTTTTTGTGTGTAATTCATCTGAGCTCGTTTTTGTGTTTAAGTTTTTAATGTGAAATGGATTTTAATATGTACGTATATTGTTTTTATCTATTTATCCTTGTTATTAGCCATTAGGTTTGAGCTGTAAAAATTTGCATTTTTGTCATTTTTATTCCTTTTTGAATATATTATTGTTATTATTATTGTTGTATTTGGTGTTTTGATGATAAATACTTTTTTCTTTCACTGTTAGATTAAACATGTTTAAAAAGCTATGAGCTGGTTTATTTTCCATCTACTTTATATCTGGTTTGCGTTAATATAGTGTTGAATAGTTTATAAATTGGTTTGAATACAATTCGAGAATTATTTTTGCATGATGTTTTGTTGAAAAACTGTTTGGTCTCATGATTTGATTTGTTTTACGGTTTTTGTGGTCTAATGAAGTTGGTTATTTTTTGTGTATGTATCTATTAGATTGGAGCTGTAATATTATTTCTCAGACGGTTAATTTACCAAATTATTTTTCTGGAATCTGTAAGTATTTGGACGTTGATTTGCACCTGTTTGTGGAGATTTGAGCTTGTTTCTGTATTTGTTTTCATTGGAAACGTCTATCTCACAAATTGTGTTACTCTTAGGTTTTTGTTTTTTCAATTGTTAATCGCTCTTTTTTTGCAGCAAAGAAACATTTTTTTTGTTACAGTGACAAACATTACAAACTCCCATGTTCCAAAGCAACATGCTGCTTTCGGGAAAAAAAACAGAAACAAAAACAGAAGCAAAAAGAAAATAATTAGAAAGTTCAAATCTACTACAATAACCTACTAGAAGCTAGAGCTATATCATAAACTGCATTTTCTTCAACTAAAACATTATCTCTCTATATACAAACTTCAGAGGCCCGAAACCTATACTCTTCATTTCCATTCTTCAATCCTCAGCAGCTATTAGCTATACAGCTCTTTTTCGAATAGCACCTTGATCTCCTAATTACTGGAAATAGACCAAGTTTTCTTTAGCAACAATTCAGTAAAGCTTAAATATCTTTTTTGATGCGGTAAAAACTAACAACATTGCATTCACATAAATCTACTTCAAAGCTACATCAAAGCTACACACATAGTAAAAAAAACATGGCTACTGATTAGAGCTGTTATGGTTACTGGAGCTGGAAGTAATATTTATAATGTGTATGTGTGTACATCTAAATCCGCCATTGCAATATTCTACTAATACTGTACAATTTATTAAATCTAGTCTCTTGTTTAATTTTTCCTGAGCATGTATGACAATTTGATCATGTCTGTGTGTTAACTTGTTTGACCTTTTTATGGAGTTCTCTTGTTTTTCGGGAACCTTTTTGGGTTTGTGTTAGATCATGAATAAGATAGTTTTTTTTAAAGTCTTTTTAGAGATGGACGGCATATCTATAACAAATTACAGAAACATTTGCTCATTTTGGAACATGGATAGATTCTATATTGTTTTATAAATGTTATAAAAGCTGAGTTCTTTCTTGACTTTTTACTGGGTAGAATTTGTTGTCATAGGAGAAATTGCAAAGGTGTAGCAAATTTGTTCCTGTTTTTTAACAAATTAACTTTAAGTCTTTCCTAAAATCATTTACCTGAGTTTCACCTACTTCTTTCAGGAGTTCAATTTGGTTATTTGAATTCAATGAAGTGTGGGTTTGGATTTTGGAACCTGCAACATTTAGATGTAGAACTATTATTTGCATGATCAGTGTATTATATTTGTTGTCAGAAACACGTAAAATGAATCCAAAATTCCAAATACACAATCAAAGGAACCGAGGCATAAATTTTTGCTTACTTTTCAAGAATCACAATATTGTGGTCTTTGATTAGTCCATCAGAGAAAGCATTAATTTCACAATAGAATATGGATTACAATCTATCAAACTATACAATTAACGTAACCAATCACATTGAGGACTCAAAATCACTTCCAAGATTAGGATTTCATACAGAAAGTTCAAAATAAATGTTCAGGCTTCCCTATCGTTTCTCTCATCTCATGAAACCAGCATTCTGTAGGGGTGTATTTATGGGCATCCCAGGAAATTGTTCTTAAAATGGAATATAAAATTCTCATAACAGGGGTTTCCCTAGAGGTATGAAAAGTATCCAACAATCTCATCGTTATCTATAGAAACAAACCAAATCAAATATCTCAGAAAATATCTGAACCTATGGAGCCTTTGGGAGGTTAAGAACCGACTATCTGTAAGTAAGTTCTTAACTAGTCATCATAAGTTCGTTTTGCAAAATCTAAACAATTTCCGAACAAATCTCCACCTTGATTTAATTTCTCCAAAATAAAATTAAACAAATAATGTTAAATTCTTGCGTCTTGATCACATTTTCAAGCACAGTGTTGATCATAAATACTAACAGTATAAATTTATCAGATTCGAATATTCGACTGAAGTACTAACGGACAAACTCAAGAAAATCTTCCTGTTGTCTACAATGGCCTTATGGGGATATGTTGCTATCATAAAAGTTTGGTTACTAATGGGTATGAAGAACATGGTCGCAAAAATTATAATGAGTTTTTTATTGATTCACAATTTAGAGCAAATGCAACTTAATATTCGTGGGGTGCAGTACGTAAATTAAGTTCTTACAATGGCTTTCATGCTTGGACATGAAAGTTTTTTATTTCCTAGGTACTTTAGTCAAATGTCTTGTCTTTTTAGTTTCTTCAAAAACTTCATGTTTCAGTGTGGTCTCCATTTTACATCTACAAACTTGTTCTCGTCAATAATGTATAAGGTATATGGTAACGTGTATATTGACTAACATATGGTGTAATAACTGCTCATTTGTTGGAATGATGTGCCTAGGAGCTGTCTATAATAGTAAAGCCCCACCGAAATTGTTTTTATTTATGTTTATTCTTGCATCTGGCAGATGGAAACCAAACAACAGGAGGCTTTGGAAGTATATGAACTCCCAGAAAGTGGACGTGATAGTAGTAAATTGACTTCGGAACCAAATTTAAATTCTGAAAGCAAACCCTTTGAGGTTGTCAAGAAGTTAGAGAATGTCCCTTACATTTATAGAGAAGATGTTGTTAAGAGCAAGAGTGATGGTAAGGTTGGCATGGTAATTGAAGTTGCTGGTGATTCAGACTCAGATAGCAGCATAACTGACGATGAAGATGAAACTGATGAGAGCGATGATGGAGAGGACAGAGGTGCAAATATAAATAATAGTGACAATGGCAATGAAAGTGATAGAGAGAGATACGAAGATGAAATTGATGAGAGCGATGGTGGAGGCGACGGAGGTGCAATTATAAATAACAGTGACAATGGCAATGAGAGTGATAGAGAGAGATACGAAGATAGTTACGAGAGAGAGAACACCCCCCTCCCCCCTGATCAGGTTCGGGTGCTGTGGATGGACGAGTCTGAGACAACCCAAAATATTGGCGACGTAACAGTTATTGACCGAGGATTTTCACATGGGGATTATGTTGCCTCTGCTTTAGAACCCACCGGTCAAGTGGGTAGTGTTATTGATTTTAATAGTTCCATGGATTTATTAACCCCAAACGGCTCCATTATAAAAGATGTAGCAGCAAGAAATTTAAAACGCGTGAGAGATTATACAGTGGGTGACTATGTAGTGTTGGGTCCTTGGTTAGGACGAATTGATGATGTTTTAGACAATGTCACTGTTTTATTTGAGGACGGCTCTATCTGTAAAGTCAACAAAGCTGATCCATTACGCCTAGTACCATCAATTGGAAAAGGTTTAATAGAAGATGGCCATTTTCCGTATTATCCAGGGCAACGTGTCAAAGCAAGCTCTTCTTCGGTATTCAAAAATGCTAGGTGGATATCTGGTTTATGGAGACCTAATAGATTGGAAGGTACGGTCACTAAAGTCACAATTGGGTCGGTTTTTATTTACTGGATAGCGTCTTCAGGTTATGGACCCAATTCTTCTACCACACCAGCAGAGGAGCAAAGCCCACCAAAAAATTTAACATTATTGTCGTGTTTCGATTATGCAAACTGGCATTTAGGCGACTGGTGTCTTGCTCCATCGTCTGCAGTGTCTTCCTCGCTTCTTTCTTTAGATCCTTGTGAGTCTTCTAATCAAGCAAGCTCTGAAATTGATTCACAAGTGGTTGCTCCCGCAAAATCAGAAGATCTTGTAAAAGATATGGATTTTATTGATGAAAATGCTCTGGGAGAAACTAGTGGAACTATAGATGTTGATCTCTTGAGTGAGCCTAGTTCGTCTAGCAAAACATGGCCTCTTCATCGGAAAAAAATTAGGAAAGTTGTTGTAAAGAAAGACAAGAAAGCTCGTAGAAAAGAAGATAATTTCGAAAAAGCTCTTATGATTGTCAATATTAAGTCCAAAGTCGATGTAGCATGGCAAGATGGATCTATAGGACGTGGATTGGATTCTGTAACTTTAATTCCTGTCGATACGCCCGGAGATCATGAATTCCTACCAGAGCAATATGTAGTGGAAAAGGCCGCTGACGAAACTGACGACGATTATGATATTAGACGTGTTGGTGTCGTAAAAAGTGTAGATGCTAAAGAGAGAACAGCTTGTGTGAGATGGCTAAAACCTGTTGATAAGGCTGAAGATCCTCGAGAGTTTTTAAAAGAAGAAATGGTTAGCGTTTATGAGCTTGAGGGGCATCCTGATTATGACTATTGTTATGGGGATGTCGTTGTTCGATTATTACCAGCTAACGTAACCTCACATGTATCTGATGCAAATTTGACTAAACATAATTCAAGTGAAGATTTGGGTAGTAAAAAGGTCGATATTGAGAACATTGATGAATCGTTGATGGATTTTTCAGATCTTTCTTGGGTTGGGACCATAACAGGCCTTAGAAATGGTGATATTGAAGTTACGTGGGCAGACGAGATGGTTTCAACGGTAAATGCACCGTGTATTTCAAATGTTTTTTCCAGGTCTTTTTTACTGTTTTGTAGACCAATGTATCGCAGTGTTCCAATTTTGTGTACCAACCCACAATATTTTATGACTAGTACACTAAGCTAACATATATTGCTAAATAGGTATAAAAGTGATATTTTAGTTTATAGGTCAGTGTACAAATGTGATAATTGACCAATATTAAAGTTCAAATTTATATAAAAAATGATATTACCAAAACATTAGTTTTAAAAAGCGATACTTAAAATGTGAGCTGCCTCATTAATTTAAACGGAATGTGCCATGCTTGATCTATTTACCTTAGGTTATTGCATGTAACCTAAAATATCATAGGTAAGTGTATGAAATCGAAATTCCGTGATAGGTTGGTCTACAAAACAGAGTTCCTATTAGTATTAAGCTGCATACTGTGACGAAAAATTCTTTGTTTGATTCTGTCTATTTGTTCTTTCATCGTTTTATAGCTGCCACATTTGTCATAGTGCTTTTGTGAAGTTGGCACTTTAAAACTTAGACCTCCACTTTTTCATAGTTGAGTCTATTCGGGGAAACTAAGAATATACTGTTCATTGTATCTTTGAGTCTGATTTGAAAGATTATCCTCTTTATCTTGTTCCAAATTAATTGAAGAAGTAGAAGCTCGTTTCTATCTTTGTAAATGTGTTTTTGCTCATTTATTGTCTAGTACTTCTTATTGTAAAGAAATTACCCTGCTTTCTGGTCAACAAAACTTTATTTTTTCTTACTGCCAGGTTGGTCCTCAAGCAATTTATGTTGTGGGTCGTGATGACGATGACTCTGTTGCTATGGGCAGTGAAGTTGGTGATGACGCTGCAAGCTGGGAAACTGTAGATGATGATAATAATGACTTGGACACCCTTGAAATTGCAGACGAGGTTATTATTCTTTAATATACCCTTGACTTCTGACATGTAGGTAGTAGATTTGAGGCTGAATTAGCATGTTGGAAAAGTCGTTTAGGTGTTATTTCATTGATTGAGGGTAGCAATATCCACTTCAGAAGCACAGAAACAGGCACGTATAACATAGAGAGTAGAGACACAAGCGAATGCCAGTTTTTATAATTTTAATTAATAGATGCGACGAAGATATATTGATCTAGTGAGCAACTGCATATTAATTATAGATATTAGAATAGCGAAGAGAGAATAATTCCAATATAGTGCGCAGAACAATCATAAGTTATATATCTAGTGAAAGATATCAATATGACTGAGCAAATGTAGGAAAATCTGTTGGTCTTTAACAAAGAAACCCATTTTCCGTTGAGGACTTAGGGGACTTGCCTTAAGCCATAAGTACTTAAAGAAAGCTAATTAAATAAGAAAACATGTCGTGTGGAGTGGAATGCATATGGTAAGTATACGAGTATTTGTGTCTAGTAAGTAGTAAGTGTTGGGAATAGACATCGTACATACTTTGATGTATTATTGCATCTTAATTATTCAACACCCTACGTGACTTGAATAGTTATACCAATCAGAAATAAATGGGAATGAACATGTGAAAATTGAATGGTTACGAGGGAAATATTCTCCTTGTTAGACGATAATTTCGCCAGAGTGGAAGCTTTCAATTTATTCCTTTACAGGTACCCGACTTTATCTCAGCGAGGCAAATTGTAGTGCTTTTGCATCCTGCTCTAATGACTTGTTTGCACTTGTTTTGTAACTGAAAACTTTGGAACATCTGATGAGTCTTTTGAATTATATTGTTTCACCTTTGTACCAAAAGAAAAACCAATAAAAGATCTGATAATATGTTTCTGAAGTTGGGGTGCAAATATTATTATGTGAATTGTTTCGGTTGATATACTTGTTCTGTGTTTCTACTTTCTAGTTCTGATCTCGAAAAAGTGAGTCAAAGATCGTCTACCCTTTTAATATACTCTATTCCCCTTGTTCATATTTGGGTCAAATGACACTTTGCTAGTATGACTTAAGAAGTTTGTCAATGGAATTTTGGAATATACTCTGATAATCTATTTTATGGACATAGTATGGTTTAAATAACAGATTTTCAAATTTCATATATATATGTATGGTTTTTCTATTTATGACTTGTTTTTGAGTGAATAAATATTGAAATAATCTATAAATATCTATGCATAATTATGGAATTCAAATACCTAGTTTTTTCTTGATAAGTGGAAGGGTTCAGGTTATTACAACAAGGGGGTAAAAATAGGGTTTAAGATCTTAACTGATGGTAGCATGTATAATTCTAATATTTGCATCTTTGTTTGATATGTTTTCAGAAGAATAGGTTGCAAAATACTACAAGCAGCAGTCCAAAATCTGAGGAGAGCATGATTGAAGACAATATTGGATCAAATGGCGCACTTTCTATTCCTTTAGCTGCTTTAGGGTATATGACTCGTTTGGCCTCTGGCATATTTTCACGTGGAAAAAAAGAAGTGGATCCAAATAATATGGATCTCTCAACAGAAAAGGAACTGCACTCTCAGCTGATGGAAGATTTTATCAATAAACATGATTCTGGTGAAGAGTCTAGCTTGAGAACAGTGGATGAAAATGTTGGTTTTGGTGTGGGCATAAGTCACCGAGAAGCAGAAAAACCAATGGTCAATAATAAAAAAAATAATAACGCCGAAGATGCCAAGAGATCAGTGGATGGAGCTGAATCAGAAAGTTCTGTTTTGGCGCACGAGGGCTTTAGTGCTTCCTTTAAAGGATTTGATATTGCAAAAGATCCTTACGACCATCATTATCTGGGTTCTACTAATCAGGTAATGATTTTTTATTTATTAATTAGTAGAATTACTGTTGGTGAGTGCTAGTTGTATCATTAGGTAAAACAGTTTTTGCTTGCAAAATGAATTATCTTTTAAAAGGCGGTCCAGGCGGCCCGCCTAGGAATTGGCCGCCCCCCTTTTCAGCAGGCGTATGTATTTAGGGTTAAATTCAGGTGGATCCGTATCTTGTTAGTCAACCCCGTTTAAGTGAGTTGAAAATAAAAAAGAAAACCCTAACAAAACTGAAAACTTACTTATAGAATTGAAACATACACTCATCGACCGACGTGCACAATCTCTACAACGATTGATTTTGTCTTCTCTCATCTTCTTAAGTGTGTCTCTCAAGTCTCATCTCTGTCGTATCTTATCTGTCATCCCTGACTCTCTTCAACTCTCTGTCTTCTATTGCACCTCTATCCGTGTTATTCCGTGTCTTCTTTCTCATTTTTATTTTTATTTTATTTTTTTTGTTTTTCTAGGAATTTCTCCACGTGTATCTATCTGTATGTATCAGTCAACCAGTGGTGTAATATTTAATGGTAGTTAGTTAGCATATAATATGTAATTGCGTTTACAATTAAAAATAAAGAATCCGATGATGAGTAGCTTTTAAATTAAGATCAGACTTTTTACTTTTAATGTCTTGGTGATTTTGGAGTGGATTTGCATTTTGCATTTCAAATTTGTATTTGAACACATGTTCATGACAATTTGTGCTTATGTTAAACTCCTTGTATGGTGTTATCATAGATTTTATTGCATTTTAACCATATAACTACAAGATAATTGACTTGAAATGCTTAATTAAGCATGGTCATCATATTTACGACATGCCTATTGTATGAGTATTCAAGAATAACGAATAAAAACGCTAAAATGTCGTTTTTCCGCCTAGGCGTTTCCCAAGGCCCCAGGCGCCCGCCTCGCCACCTTTTGAAACCTATATATTGCATTATTTCTGCCAAATGTTACGACTTGTTTTTGTAGTAATGTTAGAGCTTGCAAAATCTGTCTTCATTTGTTCATCATTGATGTATTGGTTCCGAAACAGTTGCAGAGAATTTTTTTGAGAGGATTCCACTTTTAGAGAGATGGCTCATAGAGAGAGTGTATTTTCTTGGTTCTAAGAAGAAAAAAAGAATGACATTTTCAAAATTGAAATATTTAACCCAATGAGTTAAAGAAAATCTCAGTGTTCAGAACTGGGGAAACGTGAACAGAAACTGCAAAATTCTTGAGAATCACCGCAAGGCTACACTTCCAGTTTTATAATTATTTACCATTTTTTCTTCTTCTTGGGTAAGCAAGTAGTATATAAAAGCCCAAACAGGGCAGGAACCACCTCACGACTGTTTATCATGTTGTTACGGAGCTTCTCTCTGTGTATTTTAAAGAGATTCAGAACTCATATGTTATGTGATTTGATTTTTCTTTTGAATTTGGCTGTGACAAGCTTGTTTTGGTGTTTTACATATTTTCTAATTTGGCTTTAATTGATGAAGGGAACACATTTTGAACCTGGTCTCAAATAGGCCTCTCATTGGTAAAACATTAAACAAATTTTAGCTAGTGTAGGGCTCTGCACCGCACTTCTATTTTTGCGCTGGTCTTTGTGAATGCTTTGTTTTTTAATGCTTATTATTTCCAGAATAATGCTGGAAGGAAGTGGCTGAAGAAGGTTCATCAAGACTGGACTATCCTTCAGAACAACCTACCAGGTACATATGTTTTATCTGTTTGATTGGCCAAATTATGTGCAATATTAGCTGTTTATGTTGCGAATATCTCAGCTTTAGAAGAAGATAACTAATAAAAAAAATCGTAAATAAAAAGATACTGATAAGTAATAATTTGACTTGTTTATATATTTATGAACAGATACGATTTGTGTTCGCGTCTATGAAGATCGAATGGATCTTTTGAGGGCGGTTATAGTTGGAGCATATGGAACACCTTACCAAGATGGCATATTCTTTTTTGATTTTCACCTTCCACCGGAGTACCCTGATAGCCCCCCGGTATGCAGAGATAACATATGTTTCACCGTTTAATCCTTGAATCAAATGATCTGAACTTCATGATTAAAATTTCGAAACTACTTGATCTGACTGATTAATATTCTTGTAACCATTTGTAGGCATATTCTTAGAAATGATGCAACTATATGTTGCAAGGACAAAATTAAAACACGTAATCATAGAAAATTAGATTCTATGGCTCTATCCTCTTCTGGTGTCAAGTCTTTTCACACCACACATTTCTTTTTGGAGATCATGCTAACAATAAAATTTTCCGTATCGAATTCAGGGAATTTAGTTTTATTTGAAGTGCGAAAACTTAATTCTTCATTCATTATCTCCTAGTATGTATCTGCATACATTTATAGTAGTTCCCCGTGGAGCCACCGTTAATTTTCTCACATGCCATTTAGTAACAATTTCCAATCAAACTAACACCAACTTCCTAACTGCAACTAATACACTGAGCACCTACTGCTTACAAGTTTCTGACTTATTATAACATCATGAAAGAAAAGAATAATAGCTAAACTAGTGAAATAGAACTCGAATACATGTCCAGAAAACTATGCATCTTGTTCAGGTCAGCGGCTAAATTGGATGGAAGGCATATGTATATGCCTTTTCCCTCGAATTGTGTATGGTCATAAGTCGTATATACAAACATGCTGGTACAAAAGAAACTTTACACCGGCAATGACCAGAAACTGTTCTCCTTACAGAATTATTAATTTTGTTTCTTCTTCTATAAATTTCGAGATGCTAATTGCTAAGTTTCTACTCAACATGATAATAAAATATTTAGACCTTTATGAGCAGTTTTTATTTGTTTCGCAGTCTGCGTACTATCACTCTGGAGGGTGGCGAATAAATCCGAATCTTTATGAGGAAGGAAAGGTTTGCCTTAGTCTTCTAAATACTTGGAGTGGGAAAGGAAATGAGGTTTGGGATCCGTCCTCTTCAAGCATCCTTCAAGTGTTAGTTTCTCTACAGGGTTTAGTGCTAAATTCTAAACCTTATTTTAATGAGGCTGGTTATGATAAACAAGTCGGTACAGCAGAGGGGGAGAAGAACTCATTATCTTACAATGAGAACACTTACTTGTTAAATTGCAAGACCATGATGTTTCTCATGCGGAGGCCTCCAAAGGTGATTAACATCTTCCATCATTTACTCGCACACATAGATTTATGTATTTATGTGTATATACAGCGCTCGTGCACTGGGTTTCCCCTCTGTCCCTTCTATGTGTATATATACACAATACATGGGGGAATCAGAGAAAATCACATTTGACAGCTACGTATTTTGGGTTTCAAGACTATCTGTAAATTATTTTCCTGGAGGGTCCTCTTTTCAACACATACTCTTGGCACTAAAATATTTGGAATGCCAAATGTGGTTTCAAATGTGATGTCCCTTGATTTTGCTTAACCATCCCAGCCAGATGAACACTATCCTCTAATTTGTTTATATATGTATATACTCAGTTTAAGTATTATTCAAAAGTTAAAAGAAACTACAGAAGCAACCTATGAAATGCAAAGCTATCTGGAGATCTCCAATTGTCGCTTTAAAGAGGCCTTGGTTTTTTAGGTGTGTGTAGGGTGCTATATTTTATCAGTCAAAAATTTGGATAAGTTCGGGGCGACTCCCAAACGCATAATCGCAACACTCAATAGTTTCACCACTCTTATTTGTTGACATTGATTATCTATTTTTTTTGTATATCAACCACCTACATTCATTTAGGCTGATGGGGATGGTTGACAGTTACGTTAATGTTGCATTTCTTCTTAATAATTCGGTTGTTCTTGTCCTCATTGATATGTTTCTGGTTTCTATAACTATATACTTATACATGTTTCATCGGAAAATGTCATAGGAATTAGCTTAGGTCATTTTTTAGTTTGTTATTTAGTAATAACTCCACCTAAAAACTTTATTCAATTGTTGTCCAAAAGAGTTCGTCTCCAGCTTTATGCTGATTCATCACTCAATGATCCTTGATGGATTATCCGTAGTCGCAAATAATTCTAATGGGACACCTCATCTTATTCACTTCCTTTTCCATGCGTAACTTGCAGTGTTCTTGCGTTTCTTGTTCTTGGTCATTTTTGGATTCCATATGCTTTTCATTTACTGTAAGTAGGGCTTTGCCTCTTCACTTACAATCAATGAGAAGCATCTTTTCTTTGCTATTGTTTACAACAGTCGTCTGTTCGATTTTTTTAGGCGTAGAGTCCATGTGCTTGTCATTCATAATATAATTTCCAAGGGGATTTCTTCTTGGGAGTAGTTTGAATTAATGTTTGATTGAAATTGGAGATATAATTAGCAACCTCTTGTACTTCTAAGCGACCGTATTATGTTATATAATAACATAGTGACCTTTTCTTGCATGAGTTCCTCGGTGATTATATATATTATTTTATTTTGACATTCCCTAACAACTGTTGGAACAACCATTGCTAAGTTTTCACACTTGTGTTTTTCTAGGACTTCGAAGATCTTATTAGAAACCATTTTAGAAGACGAGGCTATTACATCCTCAAGGCCTGCGATGCTTATATGAAAGGCTATTTAATCGGCTCTTTGACAAAGGATGCCTCTGTGAGCGACAAAAGCATTGTCAATGCAAATTCGGTAGGTTTTAAACTAATGCTAGCGAAGATTGTACCAAAGCTTGTATTGGCTCTTAGTGAAATTGGAGCTGATTGTCACGATTTCCAACATCTTCTACAATAGTCATAAAACGGGTCGCAATAATCCTTTATCTTTGCATTTACCATTTCCAAAAAATCAGCATATAGGACTACATTTTTTGCCAAAATCACGCTTTTAGGTTACATTTAACCAGACAAAAGATTATATCTATAGTTGCTGTCTCGTTGCTTCAAGGGGATAATTTACCCGACCACAGAATGAAATTGTTGGTTAAACACAGCAGATTATAGTTTGAGTGAGATGCCTCGTATTTGCCTGTGTAATTAGCTTTTGTAATTTACATTTCCCTCTCCCTCCGGGTTTGATGGCAATTTCCGAATTATATCTGATCTTCCAAAATATTATTTTCTGAAGATTTAAATTTTGAAGAGTGATTCTTTTATCATCAATTCCAAATTTTGAAGATGTGCCTCTTTTTCATGAATTTTAGTTTTTTGAGTATCTACTACTAGATGTGTTTAACAGGAATAAGCAAATCTCAATCCTTGTGGTCTCTTTCCTAGTTCACCGTTTGAATTACTTGGTGTCTATATAATTTTAGAAAACACCCCAATCAAGAGACAGTTATATTGTTTAGTTCATGGGTATTTTTTCGTAAAAAGAAATAAAATAATCAAAGTTTAGTTAATAATCGAAATCTTACAGTGTAAAGAAAGAAAATACTCCGTACATTACCAGAGCATCTGCACAATTTAATTACAGTAATACCTTATTACAACATATCTTTTTCACCCCTTTATACGAACATAGAAAAAGGAGAATCATTCTAGTCTAAACTCTAGCCCTTGATTTAACGACAGAGTACAAGGACTAGGAGGCTGAACTGGGGTTTAAGTCTTTCTAAATATGATTTCCGTCATTGCGTTTCTGTTGTCCCTTTCATTACCATATAATTATCTCAGAAATCAATCAATAATTATCTCAGAAATCAATCAATAATTATCTCAGAAATCAATCAAGTCCCTGGTAGTTTTAAGGAATATCGTTAATATATAGAAAAAGGTCCCTTGTATCGTGCACATAGATTTGATTTGCAATGGCTACACATTCATAATCCAACTTACTTCCACTTCCCGGCACTTATCAGATCTGTAATGGCTACACTTTTATTGATCTGTCCGCAATGGTTGTAGTACCAATAGTGTGGTCTCCCTGAGTGCACGAGGTTAATAAATTTCAGATTCAAACCCAATCCCATCATGATTTTAAAACAAATATCAGTGTTTTTTGTTAAAAAACAGTAACCCTTGATTTGGAAGAAAAATGTACTTGAGCCAGTTGGAGCCCGTTAGAGCAAAATCATCAAGCAAACCTGAATATATATTTTTTACCCAAACAAAAGCAAAATATATAATAAATCATACTCGCAATCAGTCTGCAAACTAGAAAAAAGACAGTACCTAAGTGATGTAGCAAAGAAGTAAACTATCTGATTTGTTAACCTGGAAGTATTAGTTAAATAGAAGAAAACTGGAATCAAACAAGATTAACAAGTAATAACCCAAGTATGATTGCATAAAC
This sequence comes from Primula veris, assembly GCA_963682055.1. Taxonomy (NCBI): domain Eukaryota; kingdom Viridiplantae; phylum Streptophyta; class Magnoliopsida; order Ericales; family Primulaceae; genus Primula; species Primula veris. The sequence continues at coordinate 13,256,352 of OY821745.1, read as the reverse complement.
TAGGAGCTTTCTTGAAAAATAGCTGTTGATTATGGCAATCCCTAGCAAAGTGCCCTTCCTCTCAGCAACCATAGCACTCAACGCCACGGCGGCTACCACCGTATTTTCCACCTCCACTGCATTCCCTAGCCAAATGCCCTACCTCCATACACTTATAACACTCCACACCACTGAAATGGACCTTCCACGACCATTGTGATAGTGATAAAACATTAACTTTGATCGGGTAAGTTAGACTTCTCAACAATAATGATATATATTAATGATGGGAAAAAAATTGGACGAGATAGTGTTCTTTCTTTATTGATCGGTCAATATCTTTGATCGGAATTACAGTTTTTTATTATACTTATGCTCGGTCTAGTAACTTGATCTCAACAACGGTTTTTAACTTAGTCTTGGTGCTCGGTCTTTGACTTTGACTTCTTTCGGTATACTTTCTAGTGAGATAAACTCTGAAAAGTCTATCTTGTAGTTTCTTTTGTGCTGAGAAGTCAGATCCTTTTTCCAGTACTGATACTTGACTATTTATAGGGGTTCGTGCGCCACAGGATGTTGACAAGTGTCACTCTCATCTGTCAACTTATGAGTTTTTTAACTGTTGGGCTTCTATTAACTGGTCTTGGATGTTAATGGATAATTACTCTTATTTTTAAGTAGCGAGAAGACCATTATACCCCGGGTCCTATTATAATTGCGTTGGATACCCGTTGATAATGCATGAGTCGGTTTGTACCCGAATAGATATATTCGGGTTTGATTTTTATGTTCTATCAGATAGCCTCCACCACCTTTCTTGTCTTTGAACCACTTTACTGTTCCCGTCTTCCTTTCACTCCCTTTTTGTTCTGGGGAAATCCAACTTTCCTCGTATAGAATGATGTCGTCAATATCACGGAAAGTTTTGATACCCCTAATAAAATTACCTTGTGAATCATAAGTCTTTACACTTGAGCCTCTGGAATTGTTAATTCTCATCCTTAATTCGCCTTCTTCTGTTATAAATAAAGGTTCCATCCTGTGGTAGCTACACATTCCATGTAGTCTTTCGAAAATAAACATAACTTCCCACGAATTTCCATTTCTGTATGCCTTCATCATTCTTCATTAGTAACTCTATGTTGCCTTTACCATTTGCCAAGTCGTCCCGACAAGTAACACAAAGGCACTCGTCCAAAACTCTTAAAGAAAGAAAAGGGCCTGTCTTGCCCTCCTGGGCTTGTGGCTTTGCTAAGTTAATGGACTTATTTATGCTCGGATCAAAGTAGAATGTATCCTCCCGTGGAGGGATCGTTTCACTAAAAGTGGGCGAATGATATCTGTTGCTCCAATGCCTATATCCTTTGAAAAACGGCCCTGGAACATGTTGTTGTCCAAGTTTCTTTTTGAAAAAAGTCTTTAGTTTTTTTTTTTTGATAACATGTCTAAGTTTACATCAATCTTTTCCCAGCTACTTTCCCCTAAAGTGGCAATGTGGACATTTTTTCTCTCAGATGTATAACAAAATTTCTTCATTATCATCACTACCTTGTATTGGTTATTGGCAGAACAAAAACATAGGTCGATCACAAAAGAGTTATCAAATTCATGGTTATACTCATCATAAGAAATTTTAAGCAGCCTTTTAAAGAAATTCGTTAGTGGGTTCCACACAAATAAATCCTCATCAATTTGAATAAGTAGCAACCCGTGGCAAGAAGAATGAACTGTAAACTGTTGATCTTCTGATACGTGTCTCCTAACTGGGTGATGACCACGCGTATTTGGACCTATTCAGACTTATTTATTATTTGCCACTTCATTTTTGAAAGTTGCTTAATTGTTATTTTATTATAGTTTGAGTACCAATTCGTTATTTTACTAGTTGTGGGTATTATTAATACCCACAAAATCCTACTGCATTATTATTATGTTATTGACTTGTGATTTTATAGAAAAGGTCTGAGGGCTTATTTATTTTTATTTTATTTTCTCTTCTCTTTTGATTGATTGTGCGTTTTGGCATGAGATTGATCTTTTTTTCTCCCCTATATTTCTACGAAACCTTCGGGTTTCATCATTGGTATCAGAGAAGGTCCTTACTACAACTCGTGGGAACCCTAGTTCATCTTTTTTCCAATTTTTTTCTATTACTATTATCGCATGGATCAAAAACAATTATTGTTAGAGATGGATATGATGAAAGCGGGTGTTAGGGCACTAGAAGAAGGTGTTAGTGAAATTAAATCTCAATTGGAGTTGTTGTGTCGAATGAGGGGTATCGTGGTAAAAGCACGAGATCCGACCGCGGGTGGGGCTCTTCGGTTGGATGGGTATGGGGTTTTGGAGTTTCCGATAATTGAACCTTTGCATATCGGGTTGGAGATATTTGAGTGTGACGAAATTAATCTTATCGAACCCGTTATGGAACCAACAAAATAAAATATTTAGGTTGCCCTTGACATTATATTGGACGATATCGATTGGAATAAAGATACTTTACTAGATATTTTAAAAAAAATTGGGTAGCCATTTTGGTGTGAATTTAATACATAGGAGCAACGAAGTGAAAGAGCTTATTACCGAGTACGTGAATAGCCCAAGTGATGATGAAGATGAAGACGACGACGAGTTGGTTCTCGAGACCGAGTGTGATGAGGGTAATTTTATTGAATGCTCAAATAAAAATTACGTTGATGAATATTTACCTATTATATCCGGTGATAAGGCGTGTAGTAATTTTGTTGACATGTTTGCGATTGAATTATATAGCGAAAGAGTAAAGATAAAAATATTTATAATAAACTTTTTCGTATAGACTAAAAGAATAGAACGATAAAATTGGTATTTGGTGGATTTCGTGAAAACACTTCGACTGTTTGGTTTGGCGAAAACCTAGGAGGAGAAAAAAATATTGATGAGTTTAATTGCGATTGGAAGAGTATGGGAAGATTGAATGTGTTTAATAAAATTCCCGAGATAAATAATAAATCTTATTTATACGAATTACTTCTTTTTCGCTGCCATCGTTACGTTTATCTAGTTGGTGTGATCATCTAATGTTACTTGCAGATTTGATGTTTGAAAATTGAATGAATCATGGAGTATGCTATATGATATTGTCATATTACATGAGAAATCCTAATTACTAAAAAATCGTGTAATGATAGTTGTGATACTTAGTGATATTTTGAAACAAGAATTGCGGTGTTTGAGTATACCGTCGATGAAATACGATTTTATAAAATCAACAATTCGGTTCAGTTTTTTTCATGCGAAAACTGTTACGACACAGTTTGGAAAAATAATCATTCTCTATAGAAAACGACTTACGATTTGGTTGAAATTTTGTGCGTTAGTAGAAAATTTGTGTACGGTTGTTTTGACACCAAAATCTCTACATTTGGATAAATATCGACCAAGCTATAAATTGTTGAACTTTGGGCTGCGAGCAGTTTTTTATATTATAACAGATACACCGTTGTTTAGAAAGCCAATTGTTTGGGTTAGTAATTGGTATGTGATTCAGTCCAAATTTGGTGGGAAGGTAGGGTACTCGTGTACGGACGTATTCACGCTAAATTCGCATGATTTGGATAACCAGGTATTTATTTATGAATTTTAAAATTTTGGTGAATTGGGCTGTCCAAACATGACCTGGGCAGATTTTATGGCATGGAGAAAAAGGTCTTGGCGCTGCTTAAAAGTAGTCCGAATTATATGAAATTTTATGAAGAAACACCTAATACTGTTACTGTTAGGGAGGTTTCGATACTGGATTCACTATTTTTTGATGCACCGTTAATGAGTTATGTTTTTCCGAAAATGACTCATTTTTTCCGTCCATACGATTTTAATGATTTGACTTATGCTTTTATACTGTTTTTCGTTGATGATATTATATGGGTATATAATGTTATCGGTAATCCATCTAGTAGATATATTGATCCGTTTTGGAATGACCATTTTCATGGATCGAATGAAAAGTCGGGTATACGAGTTTATTTTGGTGCGGGCGTTTATACTATTTATGGTGAATTTCTAAAATATGTTTGGGTCGCTCAAATTCTTCGGTTTATGTGGGAATGTGGTTTTGTGATCTTATTTTGGGATTGTTGGTTTGGCAGAATGCCGAAGATTCGAATACGGCGATTAACACGGTGGAAGACTTTGGGTCGGTTTCCTTTTGATCGGGGTCAAAAATATGTTCAAGGCTGGAGGAGTCTGGTTGGTTTGCAGCCAAATTGTGGAAAGCTGGAAATGCGATGTTTTGTTCATTTGATCTCATGACTACAAACTTGAGGAAAAATTCGTTCTTAAGCGGGAAAGAATGATGATCACGTGTATTTGGACCTATTCGGACCTATTTATTGTTTGCTACTTTACTTTTAAAAGTGGCTTAATTGTTATTTTATTCTAATTTGAGAACCAATTCGTTATTTTATTAGTTAATTCGTTATTTTATTAGTTGTGAGTATTATTAATACCCACAAAAAGGCTACTGCATTATTATTATGTTATTGACTCGTGAGTTTATAGAAAAGCCCCGAGTGCTTATTTATCTTTCTTTTCTGTTATGTTTTGGTTGATTATGCGTTTTAGCATGAGGTTGATCTTTCTTTCTCCCCTATATTTCTACGAAATCTCCGGGTTTCATCATTGGGATACACAATCTTTCCAATCGTGTTTCGTTGTCAAGTAAACGGAACATTGTTTCGTTATAAGAACTCGTGGAAATCATAAGTTTAGGCGCATTTGTCACAGAGACAACGTGCGAGATCAAATAGTTCCATTGATTCGAAACGCACTTAAATGAGCAAGGCTTTTAAGAGGCCGTAATCTTGATAGTACCTCAATAACAAGTTCTTCGGGTAGGTGAGATAAACTTTTCTTCATGGATTTACGGGACTTCTTCAATACGGCATTATTATTTATACATCTGCCGTAAAATTGTGAGACTGATGATTGCGTTGCAGTTGTTTTATTTATCTTCATGTATTTGCCTGTTCAGAAACACAATAAAAAACATTCAGTCAGATCGGCACCTAGAAATATTAAGATAGAGGATAATGATATTACATCATAAAAACAAGAATCTATATACACTTTAAGTGACAAATATGTTGGTTAATTCTGGAAGTTCCTTTAAGGGTATATTTTCATGAAGGTTATGGAAATCGGGTCGCAAGTCAAGATAACGGAACTTGTTAGAACTACAACAACCTTGGTTAACTCTATTTATACATTTCTTAAAATAAAACTCTTGCTTATTTGAAATGTTGAAGCTCAAACATATTGGCGAGTCTATTTTTTCTTTCTAGGCTCGGCTTATTTTATAACTCACGTCGGCTCCGAGGTTATTAATAGGTCCGGCGAAGATGCGGTATGCTTCGGCAACGGATTCCTGTCGTACCAGCACAAGCAACAAACAGGGGGCCCGGGTTGATCCCAGAATTTTTCTCTCCGACGGTCAAGTCAGTACGGTGGACGTGGTATATAAAGCTCAGTATAAATATGTAGCTAAAGGGAGAGGTGGATCGGGCCGGTTACGTGGCGTGAAATCAACTTTGACGGGGTATGGTTATGTAGGCCGGGTTCTTTAAGTTTTATCTCTCCTCTTTTTTTTTTTTTTTTTTTAATGTGGTGTTGGTGGGGTATTTATAGTATCATTCAAGACATATCAGCCCTTGAATCACTGTACCGTTAGATAATAATCTAACGGCGTCAGAGCTATTTAAGACTCTCACAAGGGTACAGTCCTTGAACAGAACTCACAGTTGGTGGCCTGTGACGGGACCACGTCGATGACACACCGAGGGGCCCCTCAAGGGAGCAGCAACATTAATTGAAAAAGCATACTCGATCGCTTCTCTAGGCCGGCATAGACACGGTTCGGCCTGTTAAGGTTCGGGGTAGCACGTTATAGGCCCGGACAAACTATTTTGGTGGTGATGAGGCCCCGGTCAAGGGGATACAGACATTCCCTCGCCAACAGTTCCCTGTCCGGAGTCATCGTTATGGATGAGGCCAGCTAGGGACCTCCTTCTTTACGGGGGCTCCGGTCATTTTCGTTCTCTCGAAGGTACGGGAACGCCTTGGCGCGAGCCGTCTCGTGACACGTGTTTAATCGGAACAGATTTCTTACACGTGGAGCACGCCTGTCAAGCTTTTATGGGGCGCCGCCTTTATCATTTCAATGTCATTAATGCCATTTATGTCAATAACTGCTGAGTGACACGTGGCGGTTGGCATCTGCTCACTGTACACGTGGAGCTGCTTTATTGCGCGGCTGCGGTTACATATGGGAGTTTGTGCAGTAGATCGTAGCGTCGTTTCACCTTCTGGGTGGGGGTCTATAAATACCCCCAGTGAAAAATTTATTTACATTTTCTCTTTCTCTCTCTAGACTTTTGCAGCAACCAAAATTTTCTTACTCCTTTTCCACACTTAGCAAATTTCCAACCATGGTTATCATTCATGGAGCTGGCAAAGGCCCGATGGTTTCCCCTAGACCGCGGCGTCTGGCCGTGAATGCAAACGCCCTGCCTTTTCAGGCTATGGTGATTGATTCGTCCATGACCTTGGACGTGAACGATCACAACATTATGGTGAGGCTGCACGGGGCCGATCTAGGTGAGTTCCAACTCCTGTGCGGGATTGGCGAGGAGTTTCGCCTCCGGAAATGTCGGAGTGCGGACGAAGTGAATGGGATCGTGTCGGATCCCAAGAGCATGGTGACGTTCTCGCTCTCCACTCTATTATACGGGGGCACCCACCTCCCCATCCCGGAGCTATTGGTTGAGCTATGCGCGTGGACGCAGACCCTTCCTTGCCAATGGCCTCTGCAGGCACACCGGGTATGTGCCGGGATGGAGGCTCTAAATGTCTTATTGGGCCTGGCCCTACCGGAGCCTCTGGGGTTGAGGGAGCTGCTTACATGCTATGAGTTTTTACAGAGCGGGCTCGGCTCTCAGGCCAAGAGTAGGCAGCCGTACCTGCGATGCCGGGCTTACAATCAGTTGATCACCAGTAACTCCGACTCAAATCGGAATTGTACACAAGATGTGATAGTTGTGGAGGGCAACTGGCTGCTCCGAGATGATCTCACGCTCCCAACCAGGCCGGGGAAGGTGCTTAGTACTAATGAGCACAAGGCCACGGTGAACCTCATGCTCTGGGGACTAGGTGAGGCGAACGTCAGATCAATGGAAGTGGCCCTCAACTGGTGGGGCCCGAACGGAACCAATACGGGTGCATGCGATGCGGAGCGGCTGCTGACGTGCGGTTCCCCCACCTTTTGCAAGGGGAACGACTTCCTCTGGCCCCGGAGGACTTTCGCCCCGTGGGATATTCCCGGGATAGGTGGGAGAAGGAGAAGGGCTTGGAGTCCACTCTCCCACCTAAGGTGCCCAAAGATACCGAGGCCATAGAGAGGCCTGTGGAGAAGACGGCAAAGCCGAGTCACAAGGCGAAGCCCGTGATAAGGTGGGACTTCCCCGATGCTGAAACGGTTGGGGTCTACTACGAGTCTCAACCGGATGGTACCACGGTCCCTTATCGAAAGGGCCCCGGGGGGACCAGGGTCTATATTGACCAGTGGGGGAATCCGCTGCCTGAGGTTCTTCCCCTGCGCTCTATGGAGCCTGTGACGGGGGCTCTTTCCACTTAGAGGATAGCTCGCCTGAGGTGGCCCCTACCGAGACAAACCTGGGCGCTTCGCGAACGAGGGTAAGCTATCCTTCATTCTGCTTTGACTTGAATTTTGTAGTTAGCCAAAATTTGCTTAATGTTTCTAACTCCTGTTTCTGTGGGGTTTGTTTATGTAAGTGTTTTGCTCCGACGAGGAGGGGGAGGAGGAGGAAGGGGATGCTGAGGAGGGCGAGGAAGGCACCAGGGCGGGTGAGGAGGATGTGATCGTCGAGGCGGTGAGGACGTCTCCCGCCGAGGCTGATGCCGAAGCCGAGGCCTTGAAGGTGTTGGCGGAGAAAACGAGGCAGGACTAGATCGCCCGCAAAGCTCAGGCCGAGGAGGGGAGGAAGAGGAAGCTGAAGGAGGTGAAGGCCCTTCGAGAGGCTAAGAAAGCCCAAACCGGGGGGAGCGCCTCAGCCGGTGTTGTGATCATGGTAGGGGTTGATCAAATGGGATTCGGGCCGAGGAAGAGCGTCGTTGCCGCGGACTAGCCTGTGGTGGTCGTGGAAGAGCACGCGGCGTCCGGTACCCCCCTCCCCCCCCCCCAATGGAGGGTCCATTGCCGAGCGGAGATGCCTCGAACCGAGGCACAAGCTCCGCTCCTCCGACCCCCGGGATGCACATGATGCCCTTCCAAACCCCTGAGGAGGTGAAGGCAACCACCGGGGTAAAGAGCATTATGGAGGCTCATCCCTCCGCCGGGATGCTTGCCCTTGCTGCGCTCCAACAACAAACCAATGAGGTAGACCACCGAGGTCATGACCTCGCGTCTTCTATGGCGTCTTCCATGGCCATGATCCATCAGGTACATTGCTGTTTCCCTTGTGTGATTTTTGTGTTTTCGTTTAATTCACTTAATTTTGGCTAAGCGTTGGTTTTCTTCTTGTAGGGCTTCCTGATGATGAATCAATGCGTGTATCATAAAGCCCAGCTGGCGAGGTCGTGGGCCGCGAAGGCTGAGAGCATCGCCAAGCAGGCGAAGGAGGCCCATGTGAGGGCGGATCGAGCCGAGGGCCTCAATGCTTCTATTAAAGCTTGAAGGGTCGAAGCCTCGCAGGCAAGAGCCGAAGCTGAGGGAGATCTGGCCTCGCTGCTGGCCGAAGTCGCAGACTTGAAGGATGCAGGACGAAAGGAGGAGGTGGCCGTGGCTGAGAGGGTGAGGGTCGCCGTTCAATTTGCCAAGGCTGAGGTGAAGACAGCCGTGGCCCTCGAAACGCATAAGGATTTGAATTCCTTCTACGTTGAGGGCTGGACTGAGGCGGCCTCCTTCATGCGGGCAGGGCCTGAGCATTCAGTGTGGCGGATAGAGAACATTATTGTTCCTGCCCCCGAGGCTCCTATCCCAGCTGTTGTTCCTTGGTCCCCCCGGACCCTTTCGGACGAGGAGGGGGATGAGGACGGGGCCAATTAGGGCTTGAATCATTTTTCTTCATTGCCAAAATCCACTCACTATTTTCCAATGCTTCTTTTATATTCTTAGGTTCTAACTGTGAAGTATAACAAGCAAAGTGAACAACATCATTCCTTTTACCTCTGGTTTTCATACCTGATGTGACTTCTCCTATGACATTGTCAAGAGAGTGATTTTTCTGAGTCCTTACATAGTGAGGTTTGCTTGTAGTTTGAATTGGAGATCTTTCTTCTTCTTCTTCAGAATCTGTTGTAGTCTGGGTTTCAATCTCGGTTTCAACCTCAGTTGCAACTGGGCTTCCAACCACTATTGGACTGTCTGTTTGCTGAATTTCTCCCGTCTCTTTTCTTGTAATTCCTGACTCTTCATCATCACCTGTAGTCTCATCAACATCTTTTAAGTCATTAAATATCACATTATATGATTCCATGACACAATTTGTTCTCAGATTAAAGACCCTAAAGGCTCTACTGTTTTGAGCATAATCAAGGAAAACTCCTTTGTCACTCTTAGAATCAAATTTACCAAGATGTTCTTTATCTTTAAGATTGTAACAGACACAACCAAACACTTGAAAGTACTTGACATTAGGTTTTCTACCTTTCCATATTTCATAAGCAGTCATGGTAGTACCTTTAGTAATATAGACCCTATTAACAATATGACATGCAGTGTTAACAACTTCAGTCCAAAATCTTTTGGCAAGTTTCTTAGAATTAAGCACGACTCTAGCCATTTCCTGAATAGTTCTATTCTTTCTTTCAACAATACCATTTTGTTATGGAGTCTTTGGTGCAGAAAACTCATGACTTATACCTAAGGAGTTGTATAAATTGCTAAACTTGCTGTTTTCAAATTCAGTACCATGATCACTTCTGACCCTAACAATTTTACCAATGGTGGAGCCTTTTTCAAGTTACAGTTTCAAGCACATGGTTTTAAAGAGTTCAAAGTTTTTAGTTTTATCCCTTAAAAATACAATCCAATAATATCTTGAGAAATCATCTACAACTACCAAAATATACTTTTTACCACCAATACTTTCAGTTTGCACAGGACCCATTAAGTCAATATGCAGGAGTTCTAGGACTCTCTTAGTGTAGATTTGATTAGTACTCTTGTGAACACTCTTTGTTTATTTACCTATTGCACAATCACCACAAATACCTAGAGTTTTAGAACTGAGTTTAGGAATACTTCTTATCAATTCTTCTTTAACAAGTTTATCCAAGTTTTTATAGTTTACATGACCAAGCCTTTTATGCCAAATATCAACATTGTTAGTAATAGCTTGATTGCACCTATTCTGAGGTAATTCTTTTTCAGATTTTTCAAAAATATAGCAGCTATTTGCTGATCTAACTCCTGTCATGACCAAATCATCATTTAGATCAGTAATAAGACACTTATCCTTGTTAAACTTAACAACCATCTTGTTGTCACACAGTTGACTAATGCTGATAAGATTTGCTTTTAAGCCATCTACAAGAAGCACATCATTAATCTCAGTCATTCCAGGTTTGTTTAAGATTCATTTTTCAATAATTTTACCAGTATCCCCACCTCCAAACACAACTGTTGGCCCGGTGCGGCTAACCTTAGAGGGGGGGTGAATAAGGTTTTGGCGATTTTCGCCTAATTAAAATTCTATGCAACTAACCACCCAACTTATGCAATTCTAAGCTTAAGCGTTTTAACAAGAGTTAATAAATTGCTAAAATAACTAAACGCAAGCAATAAATAAGCAAGAAAATAAGTTGCGGAAAGTAAAAGCAAGGGAAGAAAATGACACCGTGATTTATAGAGGTTCGGCAAACGCGCCTACGTCCTCTCCTCGGTACTACCGAGTATTTCACTAAAATGTTTCTTCCGGATTTTACAAACCCTATCGAGCTCAATCGACCGATTGGCTCACCCTCTACCCGAGGTTCCTACTCTTGATACAAGTGCAAGAGAACACGACTATGAGTCAACGACTCCCCCTCAATTTATGAGTAACCGAATGAAAAACCTAGAGCTTTTAAGCTTCACTTGCTTACAAAGCCTCTACCCGTTCACTCGCTCACAAATGAGTTTATAAAACACTCGATACAAATTTAGTTACAAAAATGTAACTTCACTCACTATTCTAATTGCTTCTCAAAAAGCTAATTGGTGAGTTGATGATGATCGAGCTTGAATCTCTTTCTCTTTGATTTTCCTCTTCCTCGAATATGTATACACCAAAATGGTGATATTAGGGTTTTTAATGAGAGGTTGAAGGAAGTTGATTGGTATTGTGATTGGTGAGTTAGAAAGAGAGATTGGGTGGTATTTATATGTCAAAAGGTCTGTTTTTCCGTTTATGACCGTTGGAAGTGGTTGAGGCTGATTTAAGCTATTTTCGAAATCTGCAGAAAACGATCGGTCGTTTTCTACAGTCGATCGGTCGTTTTACAGAAAACGATCGGTCGTTTTATGAGAAACGATCGGTCGTTTTTTTCGACGTGCTCACTGGAAGAATTTGGAACAAAAACGATCGGTCGTTTTTGTTCAGTCGATCGGTCGTCTGTAATTCTGGCAGTTTTTCCGGTCTTCTTCGAAAGTCCATAACTTCTTCGTTTTAGCTCCGAATTTGGTTCCGCTTGAACCTATGGCTTCGTTAACGAATGCTCTATCATTTAAAAACCTGAAATATACGTTTTCTCTTTTTGGACAAGACAAGCATTATATCATTGAAATAGTAAAATCATTAACGACATAATCAAAGTTATAATCAAAATCATTATTGAACTCTAAGTTCAACAACAACAGTGTTTCCTGTAAGATTAGTGACATTCTTTAGAGCACTAGCAGTACCTGTCATGTGCTTAGAACATCCACTGTCAAAGTACCAATCATTAGTAGTAACAACATTTAAAGAAGTGATAACAACTTTATTGTTGGTAACTGGACTATTGTTAATTTTAACTTTCCAAACCCAATTTATTTTTTTATTCCAAGCTGGAATCAATCTACTTTTATGAGAAATATACTTCTTGTGCATTTTTAGATAGCACCTGTTTTCAAGATGTCCAGGTCTTTTGCAAAAATTACACAGTTTTAGATCAAAGACAGATTTATCTTTAAAGATATTCAGTTTTTTCTTGGTTACAACTGTACTTCTAACCTTATTGTCAGAAACATGAGATTCATTTTTAACAAGAGCTTTAACAAAAGTAGTTTTCCCAGTGCTTCCATAACCATAGTAATCTAAACCACTGTTATCTTTAGAGCCTCTAGAATAGGACAACATGTCATCTAATTTATCTGATGCAGACACATTCAACAATTTTATTTTCTTCCTGGTCTCAGTTAACTCAACCAATTGTGTGTTGAGTTGCTCAGTGAGATTCTTTACCTCATTCTTTAGATTAGCGTTAAGATTGTTTATGATCAATGATTGTTTACTCAGACACTGATAATTTTCATAGAGGACAATATGCTGCTGAGTAATATTATCATCAGAGGGCTCTTCTTCATCACTGCTATAGGTTTTAAGAGCAGTTGCAACTGACTCACAGTCACTTTCATACACAGATTCTTTTTCAGTGATTCTTCCCATAAAATTAACAAAGTTAGATTCATTCTCTTCATCACTGTTGCTCTCAGATTCACTGTCACTGTGAGTGGTTATATAAGCATTTTTGTTTCTTTTCAATGTATTAGCACACTCAGCTTGAATATGACCAAAACCTCTACACTCTCTGCATTGAATTTCTCTGGACTGATAGTTTCTATCAACTTTTTCTTTTGGATTCCACTTTCCTTTAGGATTATTATTAAACTTATCTTGAGTATCTCTTTTCTGAAAATCTTTTGACATATCAGGTTCATCCTGTCTTTTCTTATAAAACTTTTTGTAGACCTTTTTAGTAAAGAAAGCTAACTGTTCTTCATCATGCATATTCTCACAGATTTTAGGTCCAGATTTCTTAGCTTGGAAGGCTATTCCTTTTTCTGTTCTCTTAGGTTTAAAGAATTTTAGTTCATGAGTACTTAGATTTCCCATAAGTTCTTCAAGTTTTAGATTTTCTAGATCAGTTGATTCCTCAATGGCAGTTACTTTGATTTCAAATCTTTCTGGAAGAGATCTAATTGTTTTCTTGACAAGCTTATCATCACTATATTTTTCACCTAAGGTTCCAGCTTGATGAGCAATGTGACAAATTCTACCATTAAATTGTTCAATTGTTTCATCTTCTTCCATTCTTAGATTTTCAAACTGAGTAGTTAACTATTGTAGGTTATAGGCTTTTACTTTAACAGTTCCTCAAATGTAACTTGTAGGATATCTCATGCCTCTTTGGCAGTTTCACAATGAGAAATATACCTGAATACGCTTAGAGTTACACCAGCAAAGATTAGGTTTATTGTAGTTGAGTTTGCACTTGACTTTCTATCTTCATCAGTAGACCACCTATCTTCAGGTATATAGACTAGTTCACCATCACCATCAGTAACAGTTGGAACTTCCCATCCATAGAGTACAGACTTCCATGCTTGCTCATTTTCCTGTTTGATGAATGATCTCATCCTTATTTTCCATACTCCATAGTTAACTTCTCCTTCAAGCAATGGAGGTTTATTGAATGCGTTTCCTTCCCTCATTAAGTCCATCTTTACTAGAACACAGGATCCACACTAAGTAATATCTAGTGTGAAGCTCTGATACCAATTGAAATTCCTATCCGCTGTTCTAGTTGCAGTTTTGCAGTTAGGTTCCTAGTGAAATTGCAACCACAGTTGGAACCTAAGTATATTGATGGACAGAACAATATAGTTAAATGTACTTGAATTAAATCACACGCACATTTAACAACGGATTTCATCCAACTGGGCTACGTCTCCGGGGCACTCACCCAGATTATGATATTATAAAAGCTTACAATATATGATTCAAGTCTTAATGAAAAACTCTCAGACTCACTCTAAATTTTTCTGCCTATCTCTATATTGCTCCTACCTTATAACTATCACTCAAAATATCAATGACATCCCACCATTTTTTTCTTTTAAAAGCTCACTGTGTATTTTCTCAAGAATGAGTTCTTTATAATTTAGAACACACACCTTTTACAAGCATAGTTATCAACTATATAAAGGAGTAAAAACAATCTTCTTTCTTCAAGATCTTTGATGATTGCTTTTGACTCTTTTGATTGCCTTCAATCTTTCCATAGTGCACAAGTTACCTCGGCGTAAGATTGACCTCAATCTTCATAAGATAGTACCTGTTAATAACTAGCTTGGAAATAGGAGTTAATCTATTCCTTAAACATCTTTTAAAGATAAAATCTTTCTAAATATATATATGAAACATTAACTTCATATTTCATTTAATTTTTAAACGTATCATACTGATTTTGATAAAGAACATAGATTGAAACAAGTGATAAAGATTTGCATAAGAATAGATATCTAGATTGCCTAGTTAAAGTAACATATCTTTAAAAACTAATCTCCTTATAACTTTTTAGGAAACATCTTTCTGATCAATTTAATAGTCTCAATGTACATAAACTAAATCTTTAAGAACATATGAGTATATATACTGCATACTTTAAAATAAATAATCATCATTAAAGAATAGTAATGCAGAATTAAAGAACTGAACAGAATCCTGCAGAACAACAGGTTGGAACTGTGGTTGCAACTGAGGTTACAACCTTACTTGAAACCAAAAGGCTGTCTCAATTCTTAACATACAACTAGAATTATTTAGTTCAAAGCAATAGACAACAAATAGTATATGGGTCAGTAATCTGGTCCTAACAGTACCACTTAATGTAGGACTGGGAATATTAAAAGCCCAAACAAAGTATTGAAATAGAGAAAAACGATAAAAGCGATAAAAGGGGAATTAAGCCTAAGTTTAAGAGTTAAATAAACTCACTATTTCATAAGAAATAACAAAATAATCAAGTCTGCCTCTTAACACAGCACAAGTACTATTTATAATAGTTTAAGGAAACCCTATAATCCTAATACTAAAAGGAAACAGTTCTGAATATGCCAAACTTATTAGAAAGGAAACACTTAAAGAAAAAAAAAAACTTAAAATATAGAGGATAACAATTAATTAAATGGTAATATGCTCCTACATCAACCCCTCCGGGTGACAAGAACTCGTGCTCTGGCGAACAAGCTTTAACTATCTCCTCATAAATGCCAGGGTCAATTTTCCACAGCTCTTCAACCGACATCCATCTAGTCTTGGTAACAGCCCTTCTGGAAATAACTTTCTTGAAGTCAAACACACCTTGAACAACTTCTCGTTTTACTTCCGGACCTACTCCTAATGGCTCAAACTGCTCTTCCGCTTCAAAATTTTTATCAAATTCATCATTTCATTTTTCAAACTCTGCAACTCTTAAAAATCCATTAAAAATTAAGGAAACGGAATACTTATACATTGACAGAACTCCAATAATTTCTCTATTTCCGCTTCCAAGTTTTTATCCTTTTCTATGGTCTTCTCAAAAGAAAATTTATAAACTAGACCTTTAAAGTTAATAAAGTGATCGTCACCATAATCATCAAATATCGGTGAACCAACATAATTTTCTTCTACACCATCATGTAATGTAGTAGAAAAAATTAGCTCTTCGTTCTCGTTGTCACTATCGTATTCCTCCTTAGACTCGTAAACATCGTACATTGGACATTCGCCAGTTTTTTCATCCTCAAATTCGTAAACATCGTAAATCAGACCTTCATAATCTTTTTCATCTTTAAATTCTTCGTCCTCGTTATAAACATCGTAAATTGGACCTTCATCAGGTTTTTCATCTTCAAAATATGTGTCTAAATTAGCCTCTAAATCTAAATAATCTTCAGCGTGCATGTTTTTGAAAAAAACAGAAGTTTCTGTTCTTATTCCGCCTCCATTCAAGTCAAGAGCACGAACTAATATGTCCTCCAATCCAGCTCGTAGTGCGTCTTTAGTGTTGGAAAATCGGAACGGTTTTTGTAAGTGAATGCAATTTAATTGTGTAACTTACAATCCCTCCATTTATAGCATTAGTGACATGTAACTCTTGATATGTTTTTGGTATAAAACATACATGTATGTATCTAGCTTTTCACAAGATAACAAAAATGAAATAAAAGAATACATAACATATAAACATTCAAACACATACACATATGCATATATATATAGAGAGAGTACCGCACCATCAACTGCCCGATCGTGGCTCGATGCCGTTTCTGTCGAGTCACATGTGATAGACGTTGTAACTTGGGAACGAAGTGCCCCATTTAGCCAGAAGTAGAGGTGGCGGGGCAAATATCGTTTAAGGTAAACTGCTTGCAGTTACCTCGTCTCGGACTTTAGTCCATTTCGGTATTAATTACATTAATTTATGTTAAATCTTGTATTTGATATTTATATATTTGAGGAAACCATTTTCTGTTTATTTGTCCATTTCTTTTCCGTAGAAATTATTGTGTTTGTTTACAATGTACCCAACAATCTTAAACAATATTTTATGTTTACACGCTTGATGCAATAATTTCGGTATATGGATCATACAGAAAATTATTTCTTTCTCCATTATCGTTATTAATAAAATCATTTTCTCTTAATATTTGGTTTTGGGAATTTGATATTTACGGCTGTAATGATTTCGGATTGCTATGTCATATATATTTTTTTAATGCCTGGCTTTTTGATAGTTCTTTAGAAAATCTTTTTCTGACAAACTTTCATTTTAAGAAAGTGATGTTTCCGTTTGAATTTTCAAAAACGTTTTATATCTAACTGATCATTGTTTGGGATTTTCTGCATGATTGATTTATTTCGGTCGTTGTTTGTGCATTGAGGTTTTTTTTTCTTTTTTTCTTTTTTTAATATTCCTGCATGTAACTAGCCTGTGGGTTTTGGGAAGATTTTATAGTTGATACTTGCATGCTTATAAGGTCCCCTGTTATTTTAATGCATGTTTGGATGTAGCATGTTGGTGTAAAATTTGTACCATGTATGTTTGATTTGTGTATACATGACATGGTAAATGTTGAATTTTATTTTAGAAATCATTTTCACATATTACTACATATGTTAATGAGTTTTTCCTTTGAGGTTAGTCTGTGTGATATGGTACGTGGATTATGTTATATTGTATCGTATGTATAGTTTATTTGGACACAAGTTCAATTTGTCCATAGCCTTTTTTGTTTGAAACAATTAGTTACAGATTTGTTATTGATTTAGAGTTTCAATAGTTTTATAACTGCTTATAGGAAATTCAATACCATATTGATCGCCTTTATTGACAGTTTATTATGGTAACTGTTTGTAATATGTATGTGGATGTAAAGACCATGGCTATAATATTATCTGAATTTTGGTTAATTATATTTAATGACTTCATTTGTTTGAAGATGATATGTATTATTTTGTCTACATAACATAGCAGTGACATTGTAAGTGCTATATTGTTTTGTTTTATACCCCAGAGAGAAAAAAAAACATATCCATGCTTACCTTGAATTGAACTTTTGTCACTATGCTATATTTGTTTAGTTTGTAGCAATTTATAAGATGACATAGTTGTGTGATTTTTGGATAGTATCTTTTACATGGTTATCAGAAACAGTTTAGTTATTCACTAAGGGAATTTATTATTTTGCATGTATATTTGGTGCCAATTAAATTTCCAGTGTAATGACTGCATATTTAATGGGTTTGAAAACGTTCGTAACTATTGTTGATTTAATTGATTTTACTTCAAGGTCAAGTGGATGTGTATAAATGTTATGGAAAATGAGTTAGTAAGATGTGCTAATGAGATTTCATATTGTGTTAGTTATGAAACCGTTTCTTAAATGGGTTACGTATATGTTGTGAACATGTCGTTTGTGATAATTATATTTTCTAGAGTTCTAGAATTTTATCTGAGCAATCTGGTTAGACACTATATTTATATTGTTAGTGATTTATACATCTTTATTTTTTCATGTTAAAGGAGGACTAACAATTTTCAATGAGTTTTTGTGTAGTCATATGGATCTATGCAATGGAATTGGAGAATCAGTGATTATTCGAAACAGATCTAGTAAAAGCCATTAAATTAGGGATTACGACAGAACTGGTTTCAAAATTGTTCTTGTAAAACTATTTTCTGATTTTTCAGAATTTGGGGCTTACGACATAACTCGTTTGAATTCTGAGATTTTTCTTTGTAAAATCAGATTTATCTGATATTTACGGCTGAATAAATCTTTCAGAATTTGATAATATTTTTTGGGAATGAACTAGAATACTCTTGTAAAATCAGTTTCTTGAAACCATGCGTGGTTATAGAAATTTGGTGTTTGCGAATGAGGAGTTTTAGTTTCATATTCTGAAATTAGATTGTGCGTGTTTGTTATTTAAGATAACGAACAGTTTTCTGCGGAAAATGTCCGGAACACAGTGGATGCTGGAACTGACCAGAACATTATGGGTGCCGGTGTAATTCCTATTAATTATGCATGTGTGCATATTAATGACAGGGGTTACAAATTCAAAATCACCATTATTAAAGACACTAATATGGTGATATAATGGGTGATATTCTTATTAATTGTAATTTATTACAATTTAATTTGGAGGGTTACAAAATTTATAACGGTGATCATTAATGAGATTAATGATGATTATTTATAAGTTCTTATTAATTATGATTAATCGCAATTTAATCACAATTTAATTTGGAGAGTTATAAATTATTGTAACGACAGTCGTTGTTGGCATTTATGGAGAACTTTATTAGCTACCTACGAATTGCATTGACGAGTCGGTTACATATTTGGATAAAAGGTTATTTAATAACAAATTTTGTTCATCCAAGAGCAAATAATTTGATGATAGAAAAATTATAAATCGCCGTTGAGTTTTATTTTAAAAATAAACAAATATCGGCTATTTTATTATTTATTGAAATAACATCTTATTGATTTGCTGAAAGAACATTTATTAATTTATTGAAATAACATCTTATTAATTTGTTGGACAAAAATTTAATAATTTTTTGAAATAACATTTTATTAAGTTGTTTAAAGAACATATTACAAATATGTTGAGATTGCTATTATTGAGAATATTAATTGAGTAATATTATATTACGTTAATTGTGGGAGAACCCCGATGGTCCCACAAATGTGGGGGGTAACGCATCGATCATGTAGATCGAGAATATAGTTGTGTCCCATAACGTCTGCGTGCGAGTGTGAGAATATCTAACGATTTATTGGTATGGACTTAAAACGTCTAAAATAAATGATATTGTTCATTTACCATCTTGAAACCGATTAAGTTTCTCTATAACAGTGTGCATGTTCTGAGTGAGGACAAATGCAATGCACAAACTGTGGAAGCGTTAATGTGTGAAAACGTTTTAAACATTTGAAAGTCCACTAATAAGTGCAAGCATACAAATCTGAATGATGACTAGTGGTTTTTTGAAACTTAAGGGCAGTAGCCTTTCGGTAGGCAAAACATTAGGATCAGATTGTGATAAGTTTGCTTGTTTGTGGCAATACATGAGTGACTATTTATTCAAAATGAGCATTTTAGTCGATACTCTTGTGGTCAATAATGACATGTTGAGTTATTCAACTAAGTCACTGATTTGACATGATATAGTAGGTCATAAAAATATAAAACCATAAATGTTTTATTTTTTTAAATTTATTATTTAAATTGAAACACAAATATGAGTTTGTGTTTGAAGCAATGTATTGCTAAGTTTTCAGTTCGAAGTTTCAAATGGAGTACATAACCTAATGATTTGATGCATTTGAGATGCATGCAAAACAAGAAGGGCTTAAAAGGTATTTCCTCAATTTATTGTTGGTTGTACTAAACACTGATATGTCTACTTGATGAGAAATAAAGACAAATCAGTCGAGATATTCATTCAAGTAAGAATGAATACGTGAATTCTATTGTTGAGGATTAAGGCTTGTCAGAAAACATGTTTAATCATGGGTGTTCTGTTGTGTTAATCTACCAACTTTAATCCAATGATTAAGTGTTAATCATTAAATGATAGACTATTCTTGGATGTGTTAAATATTGTCTAACTAGTTTCAAAACGGTATATTCACATGGATATGAATACATGATTAGTGTGATTGAAACGGTGAACATGAGACACCGTTCGAACAATTGTGTGGTTGGAATGTCATGTTGATAAGTTCAGGGTTAAACTCTGAATTTGTGCGGGAAGTGAGCTTTTCGCAAGCTATGTGTTGAACAAACTACTGCTTAGGAAGTTGGACCAAACAGTCAGAATTATAGAAGGCATGGTGCCTGACTATAAGTTCGTGAAAGTTTGGTGTTACCTAAGAAAGGTCTCAATCTTGTTCCTTGAAGGAGTCTCAATCTGGTTCCTTGTTCCTTGAAGGACTTGAATATGATCGAAAACGGTAGATTGTGTGTTCATCGGATAAGCACAAAATATAGTGTTAATCGGTTCCTATTACATAAGACATATGACTTCAAAATGCATATAGAACATTGTTCTATGCCCGAGAAATATATTTTCTAAAAGAGAAGTTTTTCCGTAAAAACTCTAACGCTTGGCGAGTGTGATCGATACGTTGATGGTTCAAATCATTACGCTACCCAAGACAAGTGAACACTCAAACCGGTGTTGGAAAAGTGGGGAAAGGGAATCTTGTAAGGAAGATGAAGTGTTTCGGTATGGTAAAATGGTAAGTAATGAAACTTCATTTGTCTCTTGACCTTCATGAGTGAAGGTGAATCGATGACATTGAAATAATCAAAGTTATCCATATAATGTGTATATGGGAAGATGCCATCAACAATGAGGTTGATAGGCACATGAGAAATAAAGTCAATTACTATAAGTAAACTGACGGTTTTGATAATTTTAATGTCTATACTCTAATTTCTATGAAAAGGCGCATCATTAATTAACGAAAACATACGTTTTATTTGGTTGCAGGCTTAGAGAAGTCAACAAAAAGAGAAATAGCTTCATTAATAAGATTAGCTGAGAAAGTGTCAACATGACTAAATATCAAGAGATCATCATCAAAGGACAAGTGGGTAAGTCCTAATTCCTTGCACCTCCAATGAAAATTAAAATGAGGAGATTAACTTTCTTTTCTCAAAATATTAGAGAAAATATTCATTGCTAACACACATATAGAAAAGGAGATGGGAGATCCCCTGCCTCAAGCCTTTTTTTCCTTTTAAAATAGCCATTTAGAGTTACATCATAGCTAAATAGATAAACTTGTAGAGGACACACAAGCCTTAATCCAATTAATATAAACAGTAGGAAATCCATAGAGCTCAAGAAAATTCCATACAAATTCCCACTTTATAGAGTCAAAGGCCTTCGTAATATTCAGGAGCGGAGCCAGAACATTAACTTTAGAGTTACCAAAAAAAATATCGGCACTAAATTTTTTATTTTAGTGTGTGCTAAAAAATTCCACTTTTTTTTAAAAAAAATCACCCTCTTATATATATAAATATTTAAATAAAATATTTTCAGAGCATCACTCCGTCAGCCGGCTGTTTTGGCTAGATAAAGACATTTGACTTAAGTTTTTTCATAAATTAAATATAAAAAAACCACCTAAAATAGCAATTTAGTATAGAACAAAATGTTTTTTTTAATATTCAATTTAACGAAATGTCAAGTAAATAAATTTATGACATTATTTTTATTTCCTTTTTAAAATTTTGAAGAAATATTTATGAAATTTATAATTTATTCTTGAGTAATTTCATAATTTATGGACAACATATTGATTAAAATATACAATTTTTAGATTTATAACTTTATTTTTTTCTATCAATTTAAATTTGCACGATTTCTTTACATATAGTAAATGTTTTGTAATAAAGAGAAAATTATTTAATCTTAATTTTGAGAGTTTTTTTGTTGTTGTAATTTTTGTAATAATAATTTGATTAATTAGATATCATGGCATAGAACATGCTACAATGAAAATGATATAATCAACCGTAATCGTGTTAAATTAGTGTATGTGAGAATAATAGTCAATAATACATTCATAGTTAGTTGTTATTGTAATTAAAGTCTCTACAATCACTTTTAAATTTTATTTTCTACTACTTTTTCAAATTGTTGGTAAACAATTTATAATTTTGAAAAGGGTTGCCGGAAATAAAATTTAAGTGGTTGCTAAAATGCTTTTATTTACAAATTATTCTGAAAAACACTATAGAAAAAATAAAATTACTGAAAATTATGGGGTTGCCGTGGTAAGCCCTGGTTATATATAAGTTCCGCCACCGGTGATATCCACTGTAAGAGCAAGCCTAGGTGTAGAAAAGCTGGCTGGTTTTCAGCAATAATATCATTAAGAATGGGCTTAAGTCTGTTTGCATCAATTTAGAGATGTATTGCAACTTGAGATAGGATTAAAATCTCAACACTAATTTGAACAGCACCATTGGGAATCAAAGCAAGAATAGTTGAGTTAGCTGCCGTTAATATATTGCTACTAGTAAAAAATTCTTGAATAGCTAGAGTAACTTCATCACCAGTAATATCCCAAGTATCTCTAAAAAAAATTGCACATTAAAGCCATCAGATCCAGGTGTCTTGTTTGGATGAAGAGAGAATAAGCAATCCTTAATTTCTTTAGGACCAAAAGGCATGATAAGTTCCTCACTTTGTATAGAGCTGATTTGCTTACCCATATATTTAGAGAGTGCAGTTTTACCAAGATAATTAGTGTCACAGCTTGAGCCCAAGAGAGAAGAATAAAACTCAATAAATTTATCACGAATAACAGTAGCATCTTCAATAATATCACTTATCATCTACTATCCTTGATATCTTGTTATAATTCCTCCTTTGAGTAATGCACTTATGAAAATAAGCAGTATTTTCATCAACCATTATTAAGCCACTGAATTCTACTGTTTTGCTTTGCAGCTTTTGCTTCCATGGATATAAGGTTCAAATAATTAATCTTACTAGCATTGAATCTTTGCAACCTTCCATTATTAGGAACATGAAGCTCAATATCACCATGGTAATCATCCATTCTATCTTTAGCTTCCATAATTTGTTGAGATAGAGTCCTGCCATTGCTTTTAGAAAATTCCTTCAAAATGACTTTAGTATATTTGAGTTTATTATAAAGAACAAACATTTTATACCTATTGCACTCCAAAGACCAAGATTTTTTAATAACATCAGAAAATCCCTCATAAGCAGCCCAATAATTGAATTATTTGAAATGAGAGTTAACATATGCTTTAGGTAAACCCAAATCCACCACCATAGCAGAATGATCAGATACCCCAATAGGATAACAATGGACATTAAAATTAGAGAATACATTAAACCGATCATCATTCCCCAAAACCCTATCAAGCTTTCTCTTGATGAAATACGATTCACAATTATTAATCCAGATAAATAAAGTACCAGAAAATTGGATATTTTGTAAGCTAGCAGCTAACTTACAGTCATTCAATTCTTCAATTTTAGGATACCATCTCAAATTACCTCCATATCTTTCAGCAGGGAATCTTACACAGTTAAAATCATCCATAATTAACCAAGGTAGAGACATTCCTCCTGCCAAATTAATAATTTGATTCCAAAGAGTTCTTATTTGTTGGTAGATAACAGTAATCATAAATTCATGTGAACCATCAATTTCAGACACTTTGTAATGCAGTAATTTCTCACTAGAAAGACATAAAGTTACCCTCCATTTTAAATTATTCCAACCCAACAAAATTCTTCCATTAGTATCATCACTAAAATTATCAATAGTAGACCAGAATGGCCACATATTCCTGCAAACATTTTCTTTATTTGTAAGAGAACCTTTAGTTTCCACCAAACCCATGATAGAGACACCGTTAGATTTGATAAACAACTTAACTGCCTCTTGATTAGAAGGGTTGTTAACACCTCTAATATTCCAATAAGAAATCTTATTAATAAGGAGACACTATGTGTTCCTCAACCCAGGAGAAAAATTCTCCTTAATAATATTTTCACCATTCTCACAATTTTCCATACATTTTGCATGTACCAGTTCCGGACTGGACAAAATTGGAGTGACTTGATCCAGATTAGAGTGAATTTCTCCCTCCTCTAAAGGTAAATTATTAAGTACTGTAAACTTACTAGGGGTTTATATTTGTTGAGGTTTAGAACCTTTATTAGGGGATTTATTAGCACAAGGAATAAATATAACATTTTGGAATATTTGATGGATTCCAACAATCAAAATAAATATTTATTTTATTCAATGAATTTCCAAAATTTTCAACTTTTAATTGAATAATGTATACTCTAACCACTTTGACCAAAAATACTCATTTGACCAAAAAGACTTGGGACTTCGATAAATTAATTATTTGACCAAAAATAATATTTATTTTATTCAGTCATGAATCACATAATCTTTCTACTTCATTTTAAATGTATACATTTGATGACAGAATCCGAGCATTGACCTTGTTTGACCAAAAAAACTTCGGCCCTCTATCAATTACAAGGTTATATTGTAAGTTCATTATTGTGCATGAATACTTTCCTTTATTTTACTTTCTTTTGTTGTGTTAACAAGATAATCTTGTAAGTTCGTGACTGCAAGAAATATTTGTTGTCGTACAAATTGATTTAATTTGCATGTTGCTAAATTAAGAACTTTAAATTATAGTATATATGAATTTGATGTATAGAGTTATATTTGCTTTGGAATTTTTGTGAATGTTAGATAATGTAACCAGCACCCAGAAAATTTGTATGCAAACCTTTATTTATAAAATTTGAGATTCAAGGAGTCTAAGTATATATATGTGCGACCATCTATTTATGTAGCTTACATTTCAATATTTTTATTTGTACAGAATGTTGCAAGATAGTAGCATTTTGTGAAGATATAAGTTAGAAAAAACTAGCTTGATTAGATCCAGCTAGATACTAAAGGCTTCTATTATACTACCATTAATGATGTTGTGCGTTGTAATAGAAGCATTTAATCAGTAACTAGTTGGATCTTATGAAGCTTGTTTTTTCCTTCTTATATCTTCACAAAATGCTACTATCTTGCAATATTTTGCACAAATAATAACATTGGAATGTAAGCTACATATATTGATAGTCGCACATATATATACTCAGACTACAATCTCAAATTTTATAAATAAAGGTTTGCATACAAATTTTCTGGGTGCTGGTTACATTAATCAAGTGTATAACATTCATAAAAATTTCAAAGCAAACACAACTCTATACATCAAATTCATATCCTATAATTTAAAATTCTTAATTTAGCAACATGCAAATTAAAGCAATTTGTACACAATAAATATTTGTTGGAGTGGTGAACTTACCAGATTACCTTGTTAACACAACAAAATAAAGTACAATAAATTAAAGAATTCATGCACAATAATGAACTTACAATATTACCTTGTAATTGATGGAATCATGGAAGACCGGAGTTCTTTTAGTCAAACAAGGGTAATGCTCGGATTCTGTCATCAAATTTATACATTTGAAATAAAGTAGAAAGATGATGTGAATGAGGTTGGATTAATTAACATCAAAAAATCTGTATTAACGCGTAAACCGTAGATTAAATCTACGGTTTACAGTGATTCACTGTAAACCGTAGATTTAATCTACGGTTTGTGTGTTTTTCAGATTATTTGCTTTAAAAATTAAAATTAAAAATCTAATAATTATAATTAAAATTAAAATACTGAATGTCTTATTAAAATATTTTTTTCAAATTAAATATGATTTTTTTAATAAAAAAACTAAATGTCTTATTTTTAAAATTTTACATAAATAAATTACCAATATTCTAACAAACTCTCAAAATTTACACAAAATTTACAAAAAAAAAAGTTGTTTTGATAAATTTTATATTTATTGAATGATTAACTAAATTGTCAATTTTTGAGAAGTTTTTTTGTTTGTTTTTAAACACTTGTATAACGCAATATGAAATATTAACAAAGTCGTCAATTTGGTGTTAATAATCAATTTTTTATTTTTAATTTTATGTAAATTACTCTTTTTACATAAATTAAAATTCTAATAATTAAAATTAAAATACTGAATATTTTTTTCAAATTAAACATGATTTTTTTATAATAAAAAAACTAAATGCCTTCTTTTTAAAATTATACATAAAATAAATTACCAATATTCTAACAATCTCTCAAAAAAAACACAAAATTTACACAAATTTACACAAAAAAAATTGATTTGATAAATTTTATGTTTTTTGTTCATGTTATATTTAAGTGTATAAGTTGATATTTATTGAATAATTAACTAAATCGTCAATTTTTGTGAAGTTTTTTTGTTTGTTTTTAACACTTGTATAACGCAATATGAAACATAACTAAGTCGTCAATTTGGTGTCAATCGACAATTTTCTTGAATGAAACAATCATAAATTATATAAATTTCATAAAAGAAATTAACCCAATATGCAAACATGAACTAAATTACATGAACTAAATTTCATAAAACAAATTTATTAAACATTTGTTTACATCATATAAATTTACAACAACTTGAAAAAAATAGTATTTTACATAAAATTAAAAATAAAAAACTGATTATGGACTTAGGTCTATAGGTTCTTCTTGATTTGCTTTTTGCTTTTCCGATTGCTTTTCCAGCGCCATATATAACTTGAAATTTGGTCGAAAAAGTTTCTTCCATGGTGCAGCTGTCTCAGTGCGTGTTTGTTCCCACCGTGCTATAATTCCTGGCATTGGGAAGATCCCTTCTTCTTTAGGAATAACCTGAGCATAGTGACAACTGTTGACGAACACCATTACAGTCGGGATGCAATTTGTCGTTCCCCGAGGCGGACCAGTATAAAGAGGTAAAAAAGTACTGTTCCACACGTTTACCCCTCCATCATTATTTTCCCATGAGGACAACAATACAATTGGAATATTGTAATGAGAAGCAATTAAAAACCCATAAGACGGAAATCTCATCCATTTGTCAATAGGTGCGGGATTTGTAGGATGATAAAAATTTAAACTTGATAAAATATAATCATACCGGTAAGCTTCAAAGCCAACATTCTCAAACAGCTCATAGTAAACACCTTTCATTTGCTGCAGCTCTTGAAACAACTCACATCTTACCGCATACCAATCATCTTCCCCATGCTGTTTACCCGTCGCATTTGCAAGTACCCGGAACCCACAGTTACCATCCCCACGCACATCATAAACTGTTTCGATGTAACTATGTAACATGACCCATATTTGGTCACTGTACAGGAAGGTTGGCCTATTGGGGGTGGGTTTAGGGTTCTGGTTTCGCGGCCTCCTAGTTGGGTTTACCCTTACCTCCGGTGTTTCATCCACCTTGCCTTTACCCTTGTCCCTACTAGCACCAGCACTCTGTTCCTCCACATACTCCCATCCCGACTTATCCCTCTTACTAGATTTGTCGCCTTTTTTAGGTCTCCCCCTATTTGCTCTCACTTCGGGGTCACTGATGGATGTTCTGGCTGGTACGGTTATTTCTCGGAGTTGTGTTTTCATACGCCGTTTTTCAACATTAGTTTTGCTAGCATAAACACTTTTAAACTCTTCTAGATCACCCTCTACCCCATAATCATCGGTGTTCCCATTATCATCAATTACGTCTAATTTTTTCCAGAATGGATGAATATATTCTAGAGGAAGAGGCTTCCCGAATAAAATATGTTCACTCATAATATGATGACAAGGTAAACCGTGAGACAATTTGAAACCGCAAGAACAATTCTCATCAGCCTGGCCACTACATTTTTTGTGTTCTTGGAATAATAAATCAAAGGCATAGTGTGTGATATACGACCTAAGATTTATAAACAGAGGTGTTCGTTCAGAATGTGGAAAATAAGAATTGCATTTATCCAACTTCATCTTAATATCCTCAAACTGTTTTTCTAGAATTCTATTGACCTCTACCCAAACGGTTTCAAGCGTGCCAGTATTTGTGGAAAGGGATCTTTTCATCTTAGCATGTTGTTGTTCGGCTCGATTGCTAGTTCTGTTACCTAGATGTGTTGTATGGTTGGTATAGCATGCAACAAACTTTTCAGCATAATCATTTAAAAGCTTGTCTACATACTTAATCACAGCAGGGTACGATTTGTAAGAGGAATTGAAATTAGTTCGGTTATAATTGTACTCCTCTATCGACTCAGAATCAACCAATAAACCCCAATCATCTAGAAACGTTTGCCACTCCTCGTCAGGGATCTTTTTACGGCAGTTTTTCAAAACATTTT
Organism: Primula veris; assembly: GCA_963682055.1. NCBI lineage: Eukaryota > Viridiplantae > Streptophyta > Magnoliopsida > Ericales > Primulaceae > Primula > Primula veris. Next base: position 13,227,974 of record OY821745.1, on the reverse strand, counting down.
TTGCAATATGAAAAGTGCACAAAATATGATGCGAATCGGGAAAAATAACGGATAAAGCATTTGATAAGGCCATTTCCCTGTCGGTTACAAACACCCTAGGTAGTATACACCCCTCCAATGTAACTTTAAATTTTTCCAATGCCCATATATAACTTTCCTTTGTCTCGTCACTCATGAAAACAAAACCTAAACAATATGTTTGGTTCGTTGATGTCATTCCTACGACTTCTAGAAATGACATATTAAAACGGTTTGTCCTATATGTATAATCCATTAACAAGACATCAGGAAAAGCTTTGAACATCCTTATAGAATCGGGGTGTGCAAAAAACAAGTTCTCAAGGCAATGGGTTGATGGGTTCATATTATAGTAGAATGTGTAGCGATGTCTATCCAACAAATTAAAAAGTTCCTGTATCGGGTTTCTACCATCTCGTTCTTTAAATTTTAGTCCGGCCAAAAAATTATGTATCGTTTTAGTGTTTGATACATTGTCAGGATTTCGATTTTTAATGGCCTCTAATATTGCACCAACTTTAAAACTACTTTGCCTTAAAGTTTTAACAATTTCTTTTTCATCTTGGGTTAAACGAGCACGTCGTGCTTGCCCTTGGAGGTAAGTTGGAGGTGGGTGGTTATGTTGTCCATTTTCTACGTGACACATCCATTCACCATTAACTACGTAACCTTTAATGAAAAATGGACAGTCTTTTTTCTTTGTACCTGAATTTACGGAAGATGGTTTCTTTTTTTCGTAAACCCCCGATTTATCACACACAATATCAACATACGGTGTTCTGCTCCCATCACCCCCTCCAGACCTACGAATCATAAGGATGAAACCCCAATTCCCAGCCACATCAGCAAGATCAGCAAGCATTTCATCCCTTGTTTCCCAAGTCAATTCATCAACTTCAAAGTGCTCTGAATAATCAGTTAGCTCATCGTTTGAGCCACTGGATGAATTCGCATTGTTGTTGTTATTCCATTGGTTGTTGTCATAACCATAGTTGTAATTCATTTTCGAAAAGTGGTTGTTTATATATTTTATTGGGGAGAAATGAGGATTTTTTTAGAGATTTCCGAAATGTGTTTGTGTTTGATTTTATGGTTTGTTAGAATTGGCAAAATGGAGTCATATTTATAGTGTTAATTTACACTACAAACCGTAGATTACTTTTACGGTTTGTAGTGAATTTTTGGTGTAGTCATTTCCAAACTTTAATAATGCATTGAGTAGTCATTTTCGGATAGGGTTGTCAAATCATAATAATTCAAAAGTGATAAGGTCTTGTCGGAATTATTTTGATAGATATGGTATCCAATGTCATTTACACTACAAACCGTAGATTACTTTTACGGTTTGTAGTGAATTTTTGGTGTAGTCATTTCCAAACTTTAATAATGCATTGACTAGTCATTTTCGGATAGGGTTGTCAAATCATAATAATTCAAAAGTGATAAGGTCTTGTCGGAATTATTTTGATAGATATGGTATCCAATGTCATTTACACTACAAAACGTAGATTATTTTTACGGTTTGTAGTTTTTTTTTTTTTTACGTTATTAACGGTGATTCAGTGCAAAAAGTACATTTGTAAAATGTCGCTGCTTAAATCAGGGGTACAAACCGTACATTTATTTTACGGTTTGCACAGAATTCATGCAAACCGTACATTTAATGTACGGTTTGTATGAAATCTGTACAAACCGTACATTAAATGTACGGTTTGCATGTATATTTCAGAATATTTAGGGTTTAGGGTTTAGGATTTAGGGTTCAGGGTTTAGAGTTTGTAATTTAGGGTTTGAAATTTGTAATTTAGGGTTTAGGGTTTAGGGTTTAGGATTTAGGGTTTAGGGTTTGTAATAGGGTTTAAGGTTTAGGGTTTGTAATTTTGGGTTTAAGGTTTAGGGTTTAGGGTTTAGGGTTTGTAATTTAGGGTTTAGGGTTTAGGGTTTGTAATTTGGGTTTAGGGTTTAGGGTTTAGGGTTTAGGGTTTATGGTTTGTAATTTAGGGTTTAGGGTTTAGGGTTTAGGGTTTAGGAAAAACTCAATTTGGTCCTATCAATTAAAATACAGAATATTTTTTAGAAACATACAAATCAAACATACGACTCAAATTAAACTTACGAATTTATAATATTCCAACTCAGCTAAGAATAAAACTTACAAATCAAACATAGAAATCAAATACAAAAAACAGTTACAAAAAACACAAATGTGCATTTATTTTTTTTTGTAACGACTAAATGATTTAAAGTTGGACGTAGGGAGTATCTTTCCGGCCGATGTTAATCTATCCGATGACGGCTCAGCAGACTCTTCGATTTCGTTTAGCTCCGTACGCCGTCTCTGTCGATGCTGCGATTCTGGATACGGAGCACGCTCGTGGGATGTAAGTGCTAATCCGCGACTCCAACTGTCGGTTGAATGCTGACTATGATAATCGAACGGAACATCATCCTGAACGTACTCCGACCCAGCAAAAGAAGCACGACGACCATGACCGCTTGAACTCGGACCCGGACCCGGATCCTGATCTGTAGTCGGGGGTCGACCTCCAGTCGATCTTCTACCCCGGCTACGCCCGCCGCTACTAGATTCGCCTTCCCCTCTGCCTCTTTCGTCGGGACGCCGACAACTTGAAGCCCTAGTGTAAGTTCTTGGGTCGTAACGTAGGTCGTCATCACCATCGTCGTCGTCGTCGTCATCGTCATCCTCCTCATCCGACTGTTCATCAGCTGACCCATACGGATTCAATCCCATTTCAGCGAAGTCCTTTCGTAGTAAGTCCACTTCCGTTTTCAATTTATGATGTTTGAACGATTTGAAATTTCGGCGCAATACCGCTTTCTGAAAAAAATAAACCAATCAAAAACGATTTATAAGTATTGAAATATACAAACAGAAAAATAACAATCAAATATTAATTAACTTTAATTAGTTGTTACCATTTTACTGAACAACCATGTATGCTCCCGGAAACCGTGAGATGGCGGGGAAAGTTCAGGTGGGTTTATGAAGATGAGGGTCCTCTCTCTATACCATCTCATGTAATCCGGTGACGTCCCCGTACCAAATTCGCCGTTCACAAGCCGGTTGTGACGGTCATTCCACCCGATTATAAACTCTGCAAAAAGTGCAGGCCAATCGTGTTTTTGCCCAATCCCAAATCTTCTATCCTTGCCGTGACCATTTCTGGGTTTTCAAATATATGTAGGGACCTGCTAAACAAAACCGAACTGTCTCATGAACCTGTCCGCGGGATGGAACTCAATCTTCTCATTACAAATGAGAGGCACAGAACAATGCCACATATAACGGCCCCGCGTGCAGTATTCCGGATACTGATTGAGATTCCCGTAAGGTTGCCACACTATCTGTAATCAGCAAAATTAGAATATATAAACAAGGGTTTAAAAATACTAGTAATAAATTCTGCGAACATAAGACCAATGCAAACATATACAACATATAATACGTAAGTTACATATAATACGAAAGTTAAAATTTACCTGTTCAGGCGACATATTGTCAAACTGGTCACGTATGTGGACCACATTATGTCCGTAGACATATGGCGTAAGGTTAGTTTGCCTCCAAATCTTCCATCTGTAATATACAAACAAAACCCGATAAACAATAAATATAACCGGCAGCTAAGTAAATGATAGATGACACAATAAAAAAAAAACCACAAATCCAAGACACAAAAACTAAATAATATCATACCTGTAACCGAGGGGGAACCTAGGCAAGCCCTCAGGTGGCTCGATATCTTCTGGCAGCTCTTCACATGGTCTAACCGGCAGTAGTCTGGTAATCGCCCACATATCCAGAAACATCACCGCCCCGCTTACTCCGTTTGTCTTACAACGTACCACCCTGCATAGATTAGCCTTTAACCAGGCCAGAAGAGCTGATCCCCAACTATACTCAGCACACGTGTCAAAATCCTCCAGAAATGGCAGAGGCCAGAGTGGAATCTGATCACTGCTCTTATCTGAAAATACATGTGCCGCCAGTAATAACAACATGGCAGACATAGACTGATATAGCAAACGCTCCTCACTAGGGTTGGGGGGTAATTCACCAAACGTGTGTAACATCCAATCAAGTCTAACTGTCAGACAGTTTTTATCCACTTGATTGTCAGCCGGTCTAACACCCAACAAACTCTCTACCATATCTAACCTGCTCGCCCTGTTATCATTCCGCTCCGACCGGGTAACAGCAAGACCATCCACCCTGAGACCAAGCATAATTTCTACATCCTGTAAAGATATCCCCAACTCTCCACCGACAAAATGGAACGTGTGCGACTCATCACGCCACCTATCAACTAAGGCTGTAAGCAAGCCTCGGTCTACGGTATAATTACCTATACTGTGAATACCGTAAAAACCAGCCCTAATCATATTTTGAACTACCCTTTCAGGCGTCGGTATCTGCCAACTATAATTATAAACCCTAATCTTATTGGCATCTCCTCTACCCGCTTCTCTTCCAGCATCCCAAGTCTGATTAGAAATGTGACCGGTATGTCGTAAAATACCCAACCTGCCTTTAATATGTGGACCTGGATCTGCCATTCTAACTGTGATAACCAAATATAACTCAGTTAATGATAACCAAACAATGATAAAATAACCAATTAATAACCAATTAATGATAACCAAACAATGATAACCAATTAATGATAACCAAACAATCATAACCAATTAATGATAACCAAACAATGATAACTCAATTATAACCAATTAATGATAACCAAAACAATTATAACCAAACAATCATAATCAAACAATAATAACTCAATTTTTTAATCATAACCAAACACACATTTAATCATAAACCAAACAATAATAATTCAATTTTTTAATCATAACCAAACACACATTTAATCATAAACCAAACAATAATAACTCAATTTTTTAATCATAACCAAACACACATTTAATCATAAAACCAAACAATAATAATTCAATTTTTTAATCATAACCAAACACACATTTAATCATAAACCAAACAATAATAACTCCATTTTTTAATCATAACCAAACACACATTTAATCATAAAACAAACAATAATAACTCAATTTTTTAATCATAACCAAACACACATTTAATCATAAACCAAACAATAATAATTCAATTTTTTAATCATAACCAAACACACATTTAATCATAAACCAAACAATAATAATTCAATTTTTTAATCATAACCAAACACACATTTAATCATAAACCAAACAATAATAACTCCATTTTTTAATCATAACCAAACACATTTAATCATAAAACCAAACAATAATAACTCAATTTTTTAATCATAACCAAACACACATTTAATCATAAACCAAACAATCATAACTCAATTTTTTAATCATAACCAAACACATTATCAACAATTATCAACAATTGAAATTAACCAAACACAAAATAAAAAAACATGCAAAAATGGGACAAATATCAACAATTATTATAATTTCTATAATTAATATAAACAAACAACAAACAATTATATATAGCTAAGTGAATTATGGTTTTGCATATTTTATATATTTTTTCCTAGTTTACCAATTAAAATTACACCAAAAAAAAAAAACATGCAAAAATGGGACAAATATCAATAATTATTATAATTTCTATAATTAATATAAACAAACAACAAACAATTATATATAGCTAAGTGAATAATCAATTTGCATATTTTATATATTTTTTCCTATTTTACAAATTGAAATTACACAATATAAATAATAAATTAGAGAATAAAAGATATACCATTGAATTATGGATAAATTTGATTGATGATTTGGGGTTTTTTTGTTAATTAATTTGATAGGTAATGTGTTTGATTGATTTGGGTGGTTTTTTGGGATGAAAATTGGGAGTTTTTGAGAGAAAGAGAGAGAGTATAGTATAAAAGTTTATTTTTTTAAAAAAAAAACGTGAAATTCTGTTTTCAATGGACTGTCTGTGTAATTTTCGTGCAGGGACTGACTGTGTAATTTTGAAAAGCAGGGACTGACTGTGTAATTTCTGCAGAAATTACACAGATTGTAGATTAAATCTACGGTTTACAGTGATTCACTGTAAACCGTAGATTTAATCTACGGTTTGTATTCATTTGATCCAAACCGTAGATTAAATCTACGGTTTACAATGAATCACTGTAAACCGTAGATTTAATCTACGGACTACGCGTTAATCCAGAAATTTTGAAGTCTTTTAATCCAACCTCGATGTGAATTCATGTTTGAAAAAAAAATAGTTTTGGTCAAATAATTAATTGATGGAATGCCCAAGTCTTTTTTGATCAAATGAGTATTTTTGGTCAAAGTGGTTGAGAGTATACATTATTTAATCAAAAGTTGGAAATTTTGAAAATTCATTGAATAAATATAAATTTTGATTGTTGAAATCCATCCAATATTCTAAAATATTATATTTATTCCTTGCGTTGACATTCAATGATTTTTTTTTTAAAAGCAACACAAACTACATTTGAAAGACCAAAGAGTGATTAATACAATATTTAATTAAAAGTTGAATGATTTGGTAAATGCATTGAATAAATATTATCTAATTTTGATTGTTGAAATCCATCAAGTTTTAAATGTTATATTTGTTTATTGAAATTTTACAAAAGTAATGCAAACTAAGTGAAATGCCAAAAAATAATACTTTTCAAAACTAATTCCAAAAAACACAACTCAAACTTTTCATTACATTTACTTCATACTTTCTCTCTCCTCAACTCTCACTCTTCTCATCTAAAAATCATCACACTTCACTTAAATTCTCTCTTTTTTCAACTAAAATTTATATCTATAATCCGATCCAACATTTGTCCATTGATTGGCGACGACAGTGGTGGTTCGTCGGAGCTCCGTTGACCCACTACGGTCAATACCAACCCTCACTCAGAAAATTCAAAAAAAATCAAAAAATTCACTTTGCATTATTTATGCACTTTTTTATTTATTGTATATTCACTTTTTGTATTGTTTATGCATTTTTTTGCACTATATATATACACATTTTTGCATTTTTTATGTACTTTTTTGTATTATCTATACACTTTTTTCGATTGTGTAGGCATTTTTCTAAATGTGTATGCAATTTTTTAATTGTGTATGCACTTTTTTACATTGTTTATGCATTTTTTTGTATTGTGTATGCACTTTTTTCGATTGTGTATATATTTTTCAAAATGTGTATGCACTTTTCTGGATATGCATGCATTTTTTCTCGATTGTGTATGCACTTTTTTGGATTGTCTATGTATGCACTTTTTCGATTATTTATACACTTTCTCGATTGTCTACACCTTTCACGATTGTGTATGCACATTGTTTTGGATTATGTATTCATCTTTTTCACGGTTGTGTATGTACATTATTTGGATTGTGTATGAACTTTTTTTATAATTGTGTATGCATATTTTTAGGATTGTGTACGCACATTTTCTAGCTTGTGCATGCATTTTTATCGATTTCTTTATTTTGACTTGTTTTTTGATTTTTTTTGAGATTTTTAGAATTTTTTTAAATTTTTTTGAGTGGAAGTTGGAGCTCTGACGATTTTGCCGAAGTTCCGACGGACCACCACCGTCACCGCCAACCCATGAGAAAATGGTGGGTCGTAGCATAGGTTCAAATTCTAGTTGAGCAGAATGATAGTTGGCATGGAGTGTGGTGGTTATTAGATGCGGAGAGAGAACAAAAAATAAAAAATAACACCTAAATGTAACAAAAGGTTTGGTGTAATAATTTTTAGGAATATTTGAGATTGTTTGAGATTTTTTTGGCATTCTCGTTTCAAACTATATAACCATAGTAAAATAGTCATTTTTTCAACTTTCAAGACATTACATTGATTGAGTAATATCACCAATAAAGTAAATTCATAGTCGTAAATAAAATAATATTCAAATACTCTCCAATAATAGGAGCGTAAACGAGTATCTAGAAATCATACCCTTTTATTATCTAAATTTCTCCCGGAAACACTATTTAAAAATCGACATTAGTCAATTTGTCAAATAGTGTTTTCGGGAGAAATTTAGATAATAAAAGGGTATGGAACAAGATAGACATGTCTATCCTGTTGTTCCTGTGTAGTTTTCTACAACTAACAAATCTTTTGGCAAACAACTAAAAGTTTGGCATATCAAGTGGTACAAAATTGTGTATATTACACATATTGTTAGAATAAATTCAAATCCAATAAAGTCCTCATATCCAAAAATAATCATTGTTTGACTCCCAATTTAATCAATTACGAACAAACGACCTATTTTAATTTTATTTAAGCACAAAGCTTTATCTAAATGCATAAGATGTATGTGTAGTGTTTATGCGATATTCTACCAAATTGTAAATTATCATAGACTACTGGCCAAAAAAAATTATTTTTTGTCCTAGTCTTATTTTTATTGTATTAAAAAGTACAAATTAAATGAATAGATACGTGATATATACCATATAAAAATCCATATAAGTTTTTTTTTTTATAATCAGAAACCTTCCTTTGGAAGTAAACCTGTTTCATCGGATTCAGGGTTCAAACCCTGGTGGTGAGCGTGATATACTCGGTTACCAAACACTTGGACCAACCAATTTTGCTCAAAATCCATATAAGTTTGAGAACCATTAAATAGGCCTTTATCTTCCCATTTGCTTGTAGTTTGAAATGAAATGAACATCGATTGATTCTAAATATTTTCTGAAGCAGATTATAAGTTAGAGAACCCAAACAATTAAAAAACAAATATGTAATACGCCAAACCATATCCAGACGACTTGGTTCTTTGGCATTCCACAAAGCGTATTTTAGGAAAGATATCAATGAAACCGTAGACGGGAAAGGCTATGATTTACATGCGGCACATGGTTGCAGTATATGTTAGTTCAGTTTATAGGTTTTTTAACATTAATGACCGACTACCGGCATGAAGGGTTGTAAAAATACCTGAAAACCGCAAAAACCGACCCGTTATAGAACCGTTTTCAGGTATACCCAACCTGACCCAACTGGTTCTAGGGTATGGTTTTCAACCTTATACCGCAAGAACCGAGCCGTAGAACCGACCTGTGGAACCGACATGCGGAACCGACCTACAAAACCGCAATTTGCCCGTGTTTTGAAAAAATATATATATAGTAATTATAGTTACAACGGTCTGTTAAAAAATCCCTTTACATGTCCATGTTAAAAAAAGGAAGTCTTTGTTTTTTTAGAAATAGTGAGTATAGTCATTTAGTTCATGTATTTATTATAAATTTATGTACCTTAATGAAGAGATTTTATGTTGATATTTGATATCAATGATTCAATATATGAAGTGATTATAGTTTAAAGAATATGTTCAATATTATTTATTTACAAAATTAGGTAAGAGATTTGGCAAAACTCTTGTACTAAAATAAAGCAAATAGATCAAAAAAATATCTTGATCACTTGCAACATTATCACAAAATCTTTTATAAAGTATACAATTAATGGTAGTTTTTTTTTTTTTGAACAATGCTAAAACTGGTTTACTTCTTGCCAATGAATGTAACAGAACAGACTTTCGGTTTCACAACACCATTACAACCATGAAAGAATGGCGATTACGTTGAAAGAAATCGTACGCATATTCCAAGTATATTTCCTAGCTGTATTTACGAAAATAGAGACACTCATGAAAGTCTGAACACTAATAAAGCTAATTTCTAATCAGATATCAGGTAAGAACTCCGACTTGTAAGGTGTGACCGCAAGATCAAGCGGGATATAGAGTCGGAATGAAGTGAAACGGAACAGCATAATTGTACACAATTAATGGTAGTTTATTTGAATTCTTCAAACCTTCATTGTTTATAGCAGGCAAAGGGATTGCATTTACTGTATAACACTGGTACAACTCTCTTAAGTCGTTCTTTTTTTTTTTCTCTTCAAGGAAAGGTTTTTTTTTTTTTTTTTACTCAATATAAAACTTGTTTTTAACAGGCTGAAGCAGGTTGCCATTAGACTTTTTGATCTCACAGCTGAGTTCGACCTTCAACAACCGATGGTTTTCTTTTGATCGTACCATGCATTGAGAAATCAATGTTCAGAGTATCGTTTTCACTAACAAACATAGAAGTGGTACTGCCATACAAACACCTGCTGACCCCAATGAGTGCCATTTTCTTCACTAGGAGCAGTAATCAACTCAACTTCCACATGAGGATCTTCTTTCCTTCCCTTCAAAGTATCAAAAAAATATTTTATAAATCAATTCAAATCAATAACGTGAAATTTTGAAAAACTAATACTGATATAATTACAGTTGCTCATTTTATTGCTTGGATACAAAACCTTACTCGGAAATGCACATCAAACCAACCAGCAAAGCCACAAAGCCTTGTTTCCACATTAGAAATAGATGACGAAACATTTGCTCTGCACATTGAGAATGCCATTAACCGTTACAGTTAAACAATCGATTTCTTTTAAAACCGCAGCATCGCCTATAAACAATGATGTCTGTAAATAACTTGTCTTATGTTCCACAACTAACTAGTCTTATGTTCCATAGTTTTCTAAGTCAAAAAACTAATTTTCACCGTTGCAAAAAAGAAAGAAGAACATCAAGGTAAGTACTGAGTAGTATGTTTGATATAAAGAAGCCTTTGGCCTCTGATGCATTAAACAGTAGCTTTTCTAATTAGTCTTTTTAATACAAAAGAGTTGTGGGTTTTTGGGTATATACCCGTACCGAGAACCGTTAGACCCGTTACAAATTCGGGTATGAGTCGGGTAAAACAAGAAGAAAAGACTATGTAGAGACCCGACCCATAGATGGCAAGAGAACCGCTAAAACCGCTATCCGAAGACCGAAAAATCGTTGGGTCGGGTTGGGTAAAATTGACACCCTTACTGGCATGACACGTTGGCTAAGTACGTTACATATGAATGCAAAAAAAAATCAAAACCACAATTAATTGTCTAGATTTTATACTATTACTAATATTCTTTTATTATTACTTTTGTTGTTGTTTGTTTTATTGTATTAATACTACTGTTTCATTTTAAGTTTTATCGTTTTTTTTTGTTGTGAATTTGAGATGTTCCAAACTGTCTAATTTCAAATTTCAAATTTTATTTTTCATTTTATTATGTTTACAAGCAGTCGATGTTCCCGACTCAACCTTATATGTTTGTCTGATCAATGAATTTATTCACCATTTCAAAGAGAAATTAAGACCATCACATATGTAAAAAAAATATTGTTGGAGACACATTTGCAAAATAGTGATAATTGTTTTGCCACTTTCTGGTTTAATCTATTTTTGCCTGATTAATGAATTTATCCAGCATTATAAAGGGAAATTAAGACTATCAGACAATGTAAAAATTTTTTACTGTTGGAGACATTTTTTCAAAATAGTGATATCAATCTTTTGCATCTTTCCTGTTTACCTTTTAGGTTTTCAGTTTTTATTTTGGCTCCGGGCATTAATTAATCCACCATTATAAAAGAAAAGAAAAGATATCGTATGGACTCGTATGTTTCTTTAAGTTATTATTGTTTACAATAAGACCCATGGTTTTATTTGATGAGATGAATGAGCTTGTTTATGTGCAACTTTTAAAGTGAAAATGTTGCATTGAGCAATTATTAACCCTGATGTTTCTTTTTAGGATGAGATGATCTCAGAGAGACGGTAACAACTAACCATCTGCTTTTGATGATACTGTTTTTGTAATAAAACCGTACTATTTTCTTTGACGATGCTTGTTTGATTGCATCTTTTACGCTGTGTTTTCTGCTTAAAGGTTGAATGACAAACATGGCTGACCAGTTTAAGTTGTACTTTTCTGATATATTTGGTTAAAGTTAGAAGTTTACCAAACGTGCTCTTATTGGAGACTGAAACAAATTGAGTTAGGCACCCTCCAATTAAGGTAGAGAACATAATCAATTCAGTTTTTAAGCAGACTTTCAAAGTTTATTTGGTCTTCTACGTTAATTTGAAATACTAATAGTCGCTAAATATTGAAAGTTTGACGGAGTGATATATTTTTATGGATCCCAATTCATTAGAACTTACAGTCAGGGGAGGAGCTAGGTGGGGGCTGGCAGGGGCTACATCCCCCTCCCCAATTACTAATTCTAGCTCCGCCACTGCTTACAGTGATTGTAGCAACAGGGTATACCAATTTATACACGCACTTTGGTTGAAAACATGCAAGTCAATTGGTAATTTGGTATGAGTTTTGTTATTTATGATAACTGGGAATTTGCAGTTTGTAAAATATCTTTAACTGTTTCCATAGAAAGTATAGTATGATCCAATAGAATTATGTTTGAAGAATGGGGATCCTCACTCGAACTAACCCTATACTTTTCAGTAAATACTATTACACTACTGCTCAATTTGCATAAACATATAGACTTGCGGTTTAAGTTAATTTAGACTGAGGGCCTAACAATTAATGATAATTATGGATTCGAGATCATAGTAGAAAAACCATTCGAAGGTCACCTGTGTTGCGATTGATATGATCCGAAGAACTACAAATAACTTTGTTACAGTTAATGCTAAATAAAAGTAGAACGTAACATAAAATAAAATTGAGGTCCTAGTAAAAAACTCTTTTCGAGATCACCTGCCCTGCGATTGATTCGATGAGAAGAATTACAAATCACTTCATTGCCCAATGTTATTAGTTTTATAACTTCGGCATCCATAAATTCAATTGAGTATTAACTGACATTAGATGATTAGAGTACAGACTAATTTTTATGTCTACACTTTGATTTGGGATCCTGATTAGCTAAGCCATCCTTTTCTTTTCAAATAAATGAGAGTCATGATTTTAATTAAGGTTTGGTCCCATGCTGCGAAATAATTAACGTTTAGTCTATTTTGTTTTCGCTCAACAAGAAAGTGAAGCGTGGCCGAGGTTAAACGTGTCGCTTCTGTTCTCCGTGTGACAATGTTGGCTTTGTTTCATTTAACACCGACCATTTAAATATTTTGGATGCAATTACTTTTAGGTCCATTAATTTTAAATAAAATAGTAAAAGGCCAAAAAAAGCTAAAAGTAACACCGAAAATCCAACAAAATTGTAAAATAAAACACTAAAAATTAATAATATACAAATAAATTCTTGAATAGCCAAAAAGTCGAATAATCAAGATCCTTCGTGTGTGTGTGTATATATATATATGAGATTGGTTATATGAATAAAAACTGGAACATGATTTTAAATATACATAAAAATAAAGGGTCCAGATTAATGCTATTAACTAAATCTATTGATCTGTAACCTTAATTTTCATGTATGTATAAAATCATGTCACAATTCATGTTCATATAACCGGCCCCTATATATATATTCCACTTTGAAGAATAAACACACCAACTCAATAATATCATTCTTTACTGGCCCAAATCCATACTGTTAGAGGTGGTTCTGGATAACTTTGCCAGCTAAGAAACATGACGTATGCGGATATTTTTGTTCCGATTGAAGAACGTTCATTGCGGGCAACTCTTATAAAACATTAAAAGCAATTGATTTTAATGACTAAAATTGATTTTTAAGATAACGATAATTTATTGCACTCGGTTTTATAAGAAAAATATACCGAAAAGGAAGAAACTTAAATCTCAATTTCTATTAAGTCGACCATAATATCTCGTCACTCATTTCTATGGTTAGAATTCATGTATTCAATCTTAAAAGGACATCCTAAAAAAGTAAGAAAAAAATGGATCCTTAACAATTCATTTTAGTGCACTTTGTTTTTTAATCAGGAGTATTAAAAGCACTTGTTGTACACACTAAATAAAATTGTGTCTATAAATATACAATGATGTATAAGCCCCATGCAAAAGAATGTATACATGCACATCTACTCACCAGAGGCGAAATTGTTTATGGATATTTTTTTGTAAGATCTTTTCTCATATATTTCCAATTTTGGTAATGGTCATTGTGTTTTCAAAGTTGTTCATAGGCTCGTGGGTTTTTAGGTATGATCATGTCGGTTAGTTTGGTTGTGTCATAGATGTGGATTATTTTTTCCTAAATTATTTGCACTTGGAGATTCAGTTAAGCATATGCTTATTTCTAAGACTCTAGAATGAGTTTATAGTTTTGCACGCTTATTTCTAAAACTCTCTAGAATGAGTTTATAGTTTTGCAGTTAAGAAAAAACTTTTTTTGTTTATTCCAAGTTATATATTCATTAATTGTTATTGACTTTTTTTCACGTAGTTTAATTTTTCATTCATCACAATTATTTGTACATATATGTATTTTTAAACATTAGCCATTGGTTTTTAGTTAAGTATTTTCAGCGACATTTTCTATTTTTATTTTTAAAATCAGTGTCAAGAGAGACTTGTGTAAGTTTTGGCATCCCGTGGGCCTTAGCACTCTATAAGTCTATAACTATTACAAAATTGTGCTTAATATAATTAGATTTTTTGCCTTTTCACTGTTCATTCTTTTAAAAATTTCATAATAATATAGGAAATCCACAAATACATTACATTGATGGGAATCCCTACATTGATTGCACTTTTCTTGTATGTGCACCAATGCCAGGAGATTTCTTTCCTTAAAATGATGACTAATTATTAATTTCCATTTTATTTACTAAAATTAATGCAGTCTCTACGTCTCTCCTTTCATTGCTTTAAATGTGATTAATTCTTAGTGACCAATATATATGAATAATTCTTATAATTCATAAAATACAATACAGCTCACAAAAACGTCAAAGCTGAAAATTACAATCCTCAAAAGAATAACATTGAGAACTAAGAGGGATTCAGTTGTAAAAAGCCTATTACGGTACTTGCTCCCCACTTAATTTACATAGTCTAATATCTGTATTTACATGTAGGGCTGGTTTCGGTCCAGTTTGGTCTGCTTTTCAGTAAATTCGATACCGAAATGGAGATTAATTTTCGGTTTAGTCATTTTTGGTTTTTGATTTTCTGAAAATGTGAACCGAATCGGTTCTGATTCGGTCCGGTACCGATTTTGGTCCGGATTTTTTGGTATGATTCAATTCTATATGTCAAATTACACATGCATATAAGTTTTTATAACTTTCATAAATCTCCTACAATATTTAAAAACTACTACTAAAACCTCATTTCTTTAAAACATTCTTCATACATCCTACTTTCATTAAAGATTCACTATTTTACGAACCCTTCATTTTATATATAAAAAATACATTTATACCTTAAAATTACATAATTGTAAAAAAAAAAAATGTAACTTATTTATATATATATATATATATATATTGATTTATGATTTATAATTTATATATATATATATATTGATTTATAATTTATATATATATATATCGATATAATACTAGTAAGTTCATATATCTATTGATTTTTTGGGGGTGTTTTCGGTTTTTTTACTACTCGGTTCGGTTTTTTTCAGGGTTTTTTCGGTCTTTTTCAGTTCGGTTCGATTCGGTTATTCCGGGGTTTTGCCCAGCCCTATTTACATGTATCCACTACGATTACAAATCTTCTACCTCTTATTCTCTACCACTTCCGTGTCCCCATTGCTTATTTTATCCAAAAAATAATTGTAAAAAACTTGAAAAAATTTGTTCAATTACTATAACACATGTATCAATACATTCCAATAATTATTTTTAAAAGAAAATACATACGCAATTTATTTTAAAATAAATATATAAATTAGTGTAAATTAAACATTAAATATTAGAAAAATTGTTTAAAACAATATTATGTCCAAATATTTAAAAATTTAAATAAAATAAAATATAAATTTTGAAAATAAATTGTGAAAATTTAAAATTGAAGTTAAAATAAGTAATGAAACACAAATGAGGTAGAAAATAGGAATATAATATACCACGTTAGATACAAGGTTTGTACTCATCCACTGCTCATAAAATACGAATTAAAAAGCATACTACTAGTTCTTAACACAAAACGTACTCGTTGGTGAAAACCCTAAAACCAGGTTATTTTAATATTTGAAGATCCCACAACAATGCCCAAGGTTCCGAAAAATCTCTACTCAAACAAACCCGAGCAAGAAAACGTAGAAACCTTGCTTGAAATCGAAGAAAACGAATGGAAAGAGATGACCTGCCCAGCTTGTATGGAACCGCCACACAACCCCGTACTTCTTCAGTGTACTTCACACATAAAAGGTTGTCGTCCGTATATGTGCCACACGAGTCCCCTCTTATCCAACTGTCTTGCTCAATACCGTAGTTCATCATCATTATCAGAAGGGCTCATATGTCCCTTATGTCGCGGAAAGGTTGTGGCAGAAATACTCGCAACTCGGGCCTTGAGGTACATGAACTCGAGACCGAGGGACTGTTCACGAGAAGACTGTTTATTTAGAGGGACCTACACAGAATTGATGGATCATGCGAGAAAAAATCACGTTGGTAGGAGAACGGCGAGGATGAGGACTGGTTATTACCCGAGACGCCAACTTGCTAGGAGAGACGTTTTTCCCCCAAGTTCAGACACAAACTAGTAGTTTTTTTAAGATTATTATTATGATTAACTTATGGACAAGTCTGATTCATGGCAGACCTCTTTTGTAAAATATTTTTTTCTTATGAGTTGAATGGTATATCTTATCTATTAGAAATTGGATTTTTTATAATGCATTTACTGACCAGTCTTTTTGTTAATTTCTTCTTCCTTGTTAATTTGATCCATGAGAAAACAGAGGCCTTATAAGAAATCAGTTGATTACGATTTCACGACACTGGCTTCGATAGTTTATCCCAAATCTATTTACTTCCCTATACGTTCAAGGGAAAGACGAGCGAGCAGGTCAAGAGTAATTCAGGCTTCGACCGGCAATAACACTGATAGTAAGGGTTACTACTATTATTAGCATTAAAATAAATAATTAGATCCGTGATCTTGTTATCTTGATTAAGAAAAGGATTTGCTTCTTTTTTTGTGTGTGGTTTGTATGTTATTTCGAATCTTCGTTTTATTTCACCGTTCAACCTTGTCGTAGACGGCATTCAAGGAATATAATAAATAGCTTTTAGACTTTTTTGTTTGTAGCTAATCTGTTGAGTTGAAAATAGGGGATCACAATTCTTATGATTCTAGTTGAAGGGTCTAGAGTAGTTCTGGGATCTAAAGGGGCTCAAAATCAGAACAATCAGGACCTCTAAAAGAGAAAAATAATGAACAAAAGTTGATCAATGTTAGTTTCTAGCAGTATAATCCAAATATCTAATTCAGGGGGTGAGTCCGCATAAGACCTCATGGTTTTGTTTATCTAATGTTGTTATTAGAGTTTAGAAAGCGTAGACGGTGCCATACACAATCAAAGGGTTTTGTAGCAAAGCAAACGGTTATGTCAAGTAGTCTGGTTGCAGCTATGATATTTTGTTAGATGGTCTGTCTAATTGTAAGCTAGAGCTCAAATAGCTGTCAACAAGCTATGAAGCTGAACTTATTCTGTCTTTTTAATTAAGCCGATCTATGATTATAAATACAGATGCTTATTTGATTAAAATTAGCAACCAGAAAAGCTCTCTTGAGCCTAAAATCTCATTCAAGTGAAAAACCAGTGGCGAATGACAGTCATAAATCACATTCACTCCTAATGACTAAACATGCCTAACTAACTTAGAGATGAAAGGTGTAAAAGTGCAATTTATTGGTTAAATTACAGAATTGTCGTCTTTTATGTTCTTCTAAACAGTCTCTTCTAGTTGCTTGGGATAATTTCCTACGGGCTACATATGCTTTTTTATTGAAATTCCGGTTACTTGATATGTTTAGTATCTGCGGAGTTTACACACCACTGTCACCACATATCCTTTGATTATTTTGCTATTTACTTTCTGAAAATTAAGAAACTAACGTTGCGTTAAATTTCACAGCAGATTGTTGTAATTGCATGTTCTTCACTGGAAGTTAATAATTAGGAACAAATATTCCAAGTATTGATGTATGGTATTCAGAGTTCAGAGTTCAAAGTGTTATATTTTTGACAAGCAGAATTGCTTTTTTACATTTTTCATATTTTCTTGGATGTGTCCACAGATGTAAACGGTCCTCTACTTTTTTGTACTAAAGTTTTACAAAATTCAATAGTTGAAACCACTAGAAGTAAAAGCTCAGGTGCTAACAAGAAAATACTGATGGTAAATAAGGATTAATGTTAGGAAAATGTCAAAAAACAGTAACCCTTGATTTGGAAGAAAAATGTACTAGACCTTCAGTAGCGATGTAAAAGTTTGAAACTTATTTTAAATTACACACTTATGTAGGATGATATTAACAATCTTCATCCATGGTATCAAAACTGCAACCACAGCCAGGTACGATCAATCAATACCACTGTTCACAATGAAGCTCTTGAGATGTCATCGAAATAAAAAATAACAAACAGAAGGAAAAGGTTAGTAGTCAATTAGTCCACCACTGGGGTAATATTACAATTACAATTTTAAAGCAATCGTACGAGCAGTTCTACAATCTCAACCAAATCCCAAGCACCTTCAGTTCCATCTGCCTACTCTCACACAAAATGACAGTAATGAAAACCATTTCCACACCAACATAGGATATTCTATATATCTTTTGTATACTCTATCCGGGTTATTTTCATATTATGGTTGGGATTGAAACGCTAATCATAAGACGTATATTTCTTTCTCATTAATTTTCATCAAAAAAGCAGAGATTGCATCTCACGACTGTCTCTAACTAATCCATTTTTGTAGCAAGGAAAAGTCAGGAACATATGCACCCTCTTAATTATCATAATTGAGTGCAGTAAGTCTCAACTTTTTATGGATCATAATGGCACTATCCTTGTACTAGTCTTTGTGGAGAGCTTTATATGAATAATATTCTAAAGGGATACAGTTGCAATATATTTCAATATATAAACCTACATAATAAGTTTATTTTACAATGCTTTCGAAAAGTCATCGATCATGACCGAAGACCGAAATTCCGGTCTCTGTCGGTAAGACAATTATACTAAAGAAGGAGCAACAATGAAGTTAATTTATACATTTTTTAAAATTAAATCAAATCAAAATGTTGAAGGCGAGTTTACGTGTAAAAACAATTTTACTTTGAACTATTATCCAATTTATACTTTGTGCTACAAGATTGTGTCAATGCTTGTGCCAGTATTACAATCACCGGCGGAGCTAGGATTCGACAATCAAGTGCGGTGGAATTCAAAAAGAAAAAAATTACAAGTGCAAACAAAATATGGCGGTGCTAATACTAAAACTTGTGTAAAATATGTACGTCTCGTGACTTTTTTAAAATATGGGGATGTTTTAGCCCCTACGAGCCTCCGCTTAGCTCCGCCCTCTATAATCATTATGAAGGGGAATATTGAATAACATTGTATTTATGCTTAGGTTGTGTGTTTTTGTCCAATGAAGAGGAAAAGACAGAGAGGTTAATCTAATGAGTTAGATGATTGAAACTGCAAGTGATAGCACTATGTACCATCATATTTAAACAAGAACACAAATTAAAGCTACAGGTAAAAATAAATAACATAGATTATGCCACCAAAAAGGGCTAGAAAGGAAACGTCTTTCGGTCCAGATTTTGTAACCTTCATGATAGAAGGCGAACCGGCGACATTCAAACAAGCAATGTCATCCCCGGAAGCCCAATATTGGGAGGAGGCGATCAACAATGAGGTTGAATCAATATTACAAAATCACACTTGGGAACTAGTGGATTTACCACCCGGGTGTAAGCCACTAGGACACAAGTGGATCTTCAAGAGGAAGAGAAAGCTCGATGGAACGATCGAGAAATACAAGGCGAGACTTGTAGTAAAAGGTTTTAGACAAACCGAAGGTGTCGACTATTTCGACACCTATGCTCCTGTCTCCAGGAAGACATCAATCCGGATAGTCATTGCTCTCGCAGCACTGTTCGATCTGGAAATACATCAAATGGATGTCAAAACGGCGTTCTTGAATGGTGAGTTGGAAGAGGAAATTTACATGGAACAACCGGAAGGGTTTGTGGTTCCAGGTAAAGCTCAAAAGGTGTGTAAACTTGTGAAGTCCTTGTATGGACTTAAACAAGCACCTAAACAATGGCACGAAAAATTTGATAGAGTGATGCTATCAAACGGTTTTCGGATAAACGAATGTGACAAATGCGTCTACGTAAAAGGAAATGAAAAGGACTACATGGTAGTCTGCCTCTACGTAGATGACATGATTATAATAGGGAGTATTGATAACATCAACTCCACTAAGAGAATGCTGTCACAAAAGTTCGAGATGAAGGACTTGGGTGTCGCTGATGTAATACTTGGTATGAAAATTACCAAGACATCAGACGGATATGCGCTATCTCAAACTCACTATGTCAAGCAGATGCTTGACAAATTTGATAAAGATAGTAGAGCTACATCCAGAACTCCGATAGAGATCTCAACCACCCTGAAAAAGAATTTTGGGGAGAGTGTGAGACAATTGGAATATTCTCGAATAATAGGCAGTCTGATGTACGTTATGAACTGTACTAGACCAGACATAGCCAACTCAGTGAGTAGACTGAGTAGGTACACCAGTAATCCCAATGAGGAACACTGGAAGGCCACCATGAGACTTCTCAGATACATGAGATACACAGCAGACCGAGGGTTGCATTATACCAGATATCCAGCTGTACTGGAAGGGTATTCTGATGCAAACTGGATCTCGGATTCCAACAGTACACGATCTACTAGCGGATATGTGTTCGTGATGGGAGGAGCAGCTGTCTCATGGAGATCATCCAAGCAGACGTGCATAGCTAGATCAACTATGGAATCCGAGTTCATAGCGTTGGATCTAGCAACAGAAGAGGCTGATTGGCTGAGAAGCTTTCTGGAAGGAATTCCAATGTGGCCAAAACCTGTCCCAGCAATAAGCATGCACTGCGATAGTCAGTCGGCTATTGGACGGGCGCAGGATCATATGTATAATGAAAAGTCCCGACATATTCGTCGGAGACATAAATCCGTAAGAGAATTGTTAGCTAACGGTGTGGTGTCATTAGATTTTGTGAGATCTAAAGGCTTGACTCAGGTAGGAGTTGAAGTTTCATCGAGGGGAATGGGGTTGAAGCCCATCAAACTGGAAACCTCCTCAGAGGCAACCCAACCCGAACTGGATTCTCCAGCCTCGGGTTCAACGGGAAAACCGAACTGTGGGGGTGACCGAACAAAGCACTCGGGAACTTAAGTTCTCAGCCCATTTCTAGGATGAAAGAGTGATAGACCTAGACCATTTTAAGGGTGAGCATGAGGCTCTTAATGAAAACAAGTATCTCGAAGGTCGAGAGGGGTGAGTCAGGACACCCTTGACTTGAAATCACCTATGACGAGTGTGTATGGCCGATACTATGTGATGAGCCATGGGCTAAATCACTAGAGCACTCGGTTGAATTTTGCCAAGGCAGTCCACGGCCAAATATGGACAACAACCAAAGGGCTTAGTAAGTGGTGTAGAGGGGACACTGTGTGCGCATTACCCTGGTATGCACAAACGCTAAAGGGTTCAAGGCTTAAAGGCTACCCAACAGTAGCATATCAGATTTTACGTCACTACGGCAGGTTCAAGGCGCGCGCTACCTGTCCTTATGCAGTGAACTCTTGCGGTTTTCTCTCGTATGCATTTAGGAGCATTTTATTTTCAGCCAATTGCATTCATGTGGGGGATTGTTGGAAAAACATGTGAAAACATGGGTGTTTCCGAATGGTCACTGGACCAACTTCGAGTCATTATTTCGTGTAACATCGCTGAGTTGTTTATACCGTACTCAACGTGGTTGAGTAGCCCGTGTGACGAGCTTCGTAACGGTATATCACATGACCTATTCGGAGAATGGGTGTGAATACAAAGTGGCTTCAAAGTTGGTACCTCGGAAGCTCAAATCTGGAAAATCTGGAAAACGAAATGGTTAATGAGAAAACCATTTAGAATAATCACATATTGGAAGATTAAGAGTTAATCTTACAATATATATACCATACCAACCCATGTAGTTATTAAACTAACATGTCCACATACACCTAAGAGTATTAGTGTGTACCACACACGCGCGCTCGCTCGTGTCTCGGGTCTCGGGTCTCGGGCTCGGTCTCGGGCACAGGCACGGGCACGGGCACGGGCACGGGCACGCGCGTGGGCGTGGGCGTGGGCTTGGGCTTGGGCTTGGGCTTGGGATTTGGGATTTGGGGAATGTCTCGGGTCTTGGGACTTGGGTCTTGGGTCCAAACCCGAATAGGGAGTTTTGTATAAATTACAAAAGCAGTCCCTAGAGTTTCCAGCAAGAGAAACGCCAGCAATAAATGGAATTGATTGCTGCGGTTTCAGAATTAAAGTGAGCGGATTCTGGGGGTGTAACTCTCAGAATTGATGACCTATATTTATGGCTGCGGTTTCAGTAGAGCCTATAAAAGGCAGCCCTCCCCCTCTCATTCAAACACACCAGAACACACAACACAGGATAAGCATCATATAGAGAGAGAGAACCGCACCACCAACAGCTCGACCTGTGGTTCGGTGCCGGTTTCCATACGAGCCACTCTGAGATAGAAGTTGTACCTTGAGAACAAAGTCCCGAAACCAGAAACCTTTAAAGGTGGTTCGGGAAATATTGTTTAAGGGAAACTGCTCAGCAGTTGCCTCTTCTTTTAATTTCTGTTATTTAATTTTCAGTCCTTTATTATTCTGTCCATTTAATTTCAGTACTGTTTCCTTTTTGTATTTACTTTCCAGTACCTTTAGTTTCTGTAATTTACATTTCAGTCTTTCCTATTCTGTAATTTACTTTCCTGTAATTTAATTTCCAGTATTTACATAACAGTCCGGACAGTTTTTTAATAACAGTCCGGGCAGTTTTTTATTTGTCAAAAACAGTCCGGCAGTTTTTTATTGGTTAAAACCAGTCCGGCAGTTTGTTTAAAACCAGTCCGGCAGTTTGTTAAAACCAGTCCGGCAGTTTCTGTAAAACCAGTCCGGCAGTTTCTTTGTTAAACCAGTCCGGCAGTTTCTTTATAACAGTCCGGCAGTTTCTTTATTACAGTCCAGCAGTTTTATTTATTTGTTGAGTCAGGAATTGTAATTTATATTCCAATTGTGAGAAATAAAATTGTTTATTTCCATTGCGTTCCTGTCTTCTTTATTTTATTGTCCTTTCATTTATTGTATTCGAAATAGTACCAAAACCAACATACTAAACTTCTTATTTCACTTTATTATTGCTTTTTCGCTGTCACCACATTCCATTGTTGCTCGTCTACTGCAAGTAGTGATAGCTTCGGTACTCTTTGCTTCGAAACTAGGAGGCAAGCTCTTCTTAAGTTCAAGCAAGATCTGTCCGACCCTACAAACCGCCTATCCTCATGGGTCGGCAACGACTGTTGTGGATGGGATGGAATCGTATGCAACAACTACACTGGCCACGTCACTAAAATTAAACTCCAAGGTCACTTTTTAATAAGTTATAATAATGAGCAGCAAGCATTAGGTGGCAAGATTAATCCATTGTTGCTTGATCTGAAGCACCTACGTCATCTTGACTTGGGCATCAATGACTTTAATAATATTCCAATATCTAGCTTCATTGGCTCCATTATAAGTTTGAGGTACCTCAACTTTTCACGATCTGAATTTGGCGGAAATATCCCTCATCAACTTGGAAACCTATCAGATTCAGGGATCCGCCATCTTGATTTTGGACATAACCATCAATTAAGTAGAAATAGTTTCAGATGGGTTTCAGGTCTTGTTTCATTACGATATCTAGATATGTTTCATGTATACCTGGGCGATATAATAGGTTGGGGTACATGCGGCAAGCTTGCTCCCTTCTATACTTGAACTACACTTGTCTGGTTGTCTGTTGAGAGATATTTCATCGTCGATTACCAGTGTTAACTTTACTTCTCTCTCGATTGTCGACCTTTCTTACAACACGTGTTGGAAAAACCATGTTTAACATGGTAGTTTCCGAATGGTCACGAGACCATATTTGAGTCAAGATTCCAAGTGATAGCCGTTGTCTTTTGGCACCATACTCAAGACGGTTGAGTAGATGGTATGACAAGATTCGTAACGGTATGTCGCATAACCTATTCGGAGAATGGGAGTGAATAGAAATTGGCGTCAAAGATTGGGGTTGAGAAAGAGGAAAACTCTTAATGCTGGAAAATGGCTTTAATGAGGATAACTAATTGGGAATTGTCCCACATTGGAAAATGAAGAGTCATTTTTACAATATATATATATATATATATTAAGGTATCACATGTGGATATTAAGTAGTGTGTCCATATACACGTGTGTATTGTGTACCACACATGCTCGGGCGTTCAGCTCGTCGGGCGCGCAGCTCGACGGGAAAAGTGGCGCCTGTTCGGGAAAAGCGTGCCTGTTCGGGAAAAGCGTGCCTGTTCGGGAAAAACTTTCAGCAAAGCTGTAACTGTTGCAATAAATATGAATTCATTGCAAAGTTAATACTGCAGTTTCGAATTTAAACACAACATTCTGAAATCAAAGAGAGCAGCATATATCATCTCTCTAAACAGAAGCATTACATTTTAGTTAGAGAGATCCACCCACCAACAGCTCGACCTTGACTCGTCGTCAGTTTCCGGCGAGTCATCCGAGACGTTGTACCTTGGGATCGAAGCACCAAACATAACTAGATATCTCAAAGGTGGTTAGGCGAATATCGGTTAAAGACATACTGTTAAACAGTAGCCTCGTCTATTTATTTTCTGTCCTTTTTATTCCGTCTTTACATTTCTGCAATTTTATATTCTGTACATTTCAATTCTGTAATTTATTTTCCTGTTCTGTAATTTCATTTCAGTCATTTTTCTGTAAATTCTATTCAGTTCTGTAATTTACTTTCCAGTCCTGTAATTTTATTTATTTACAGAAACAATCCAGCAGTTTAGTAATTATACTATTCTGTCTGGCAGTTTTTTTCAATTAACAAACAGTCCAGCAATTTAGTTTTATACTATTCTGTCTGACAGTTTCGTTTAATTACAAATCAGTTCAGCAGTTTAATAACTTATATTATTTTGTCTGTAATTTTAATTAATTGCTTTTACATTCAGCAAGTGTCGAAATTTGTAATAGAGTCACATTCCATTATAGAAATAAAATTGTTTATTTCTTTTTAGTCATTGCATTTTTAATTATTGCTTTTACGTACACGAAAACCAATAATCTTAACCGATACCTAATTTTTGGTTTGTGTACTGTTTTATTTTAATCTTTAAATTAAAAGGAATAGTGATTCTTTCGCTACAATTTTGTTTTTAGAATATTTGTAGCAAAGAAAAATTCCTAGAATTGTTTTATTCTGATTTTGGTATTTGTACCGTTCTCGAGAAAATACCAACCAGTTTTGTATTAGCTTGAATTAATTTATTTTTATCTTAATTCTTTTACAGAAACCAAGTTTTCTATACTTGGTGTTTTGTTCAAGAATATTCAAATACGCGTATCTTATAGTCTTTTGGTTGTCTTTTCAGAAACCGAAAGATGACGAACGAAAATATCTCTGATCCTATTGTCCCTTCGGTCCGTTCGCAAGACGTAGTGGTTGGTGGGAATGTCCATAACACTACGGGCGATGCAAATGTGGGGGCTGACGCTTAGGCGCATGCTACGGTGGCTGCGACCGCTGCGGTTGCGGCCCCAACTGATGCTACGGCCAAAGCTGCGGCTGCGGCTGAGGCTGCGGCAGTGACCAAGGTTGCAGCTGCGGCTGCGGCCAAGGCTATGGCTGCGGCCAGGGGCAAGGCACCAATGCGTTCGGCTATGACTGTTTTGCCGACCTCTCATCTGGAGAAGCCGGAAAAGTTTAGGGGTGACAACTTCAAACGTTGGCAGCAAAAGATGCTGTTTTATTTAACCACCCTAAACTTAACCTGGTTTCTTATGGAGACTGCTCCCGTCCTAAGCGAGGACGATTTGGACGAGCAGTCGTTCTCGGCGGTTGAGGCATGGAGACGTGCCGACTACCTATGCTGGAACTATATCCTGTGTGCTGTAGATGACAGCCTATTCAGTGTTTTCGAGCCCAAAGCAACTGCAAAGGAGCTTTGGGAGACTCTCGAAAAGAATTACAAGGTGAATAACGCTGGCGCAAAGAAATTTGTCGTCACGGACTTTCACGAGTACATGATGACTCATAATAGGAGTGTCATTGAGCAGGTTGAGGAGCTACAACTCATATACCTTCGGCTTGATGTTGAAGGGCTATTTATCAATGAACCTTCCAGGTGGCTCTCATGATTGAGAAACTGCCACCGTCATGGAAGGAGTTTCAGAACTACCTGAAGCACAAGCGAAAGGCAATGAGTCTGGAGGGGCTCATAGAAAGGTTGAATATCGAGCAAAGCAATCGTCGTTATGGAAAGAAAGGCAGTATTGCTAGTAGCTCGGTGGCAAAGGCCCATGTGATTGAGGCCACACGTGTCAAGCGGAAACGCCCTGACAACGCATGCAGTGTTGTTGCTGTAAAAAAAATTGCGGGAACCTGTTTTGTGTTTAACAGGACAGGTCATCATGCCGCGAACTGTTATGACAATAAACGCATTGCTAAACCCAAACCCCCACCGAAGAACTTTAAGGGCAAGGGGAAGATGAGGGCTCCAGCTCAGGTCAATGTGGCCGAGGGAGTAGAGGATGACATGCATCTCTTTGCAGTGGTCTCCGAAGTGAACCTTGTGGGAAGCAACCCCAACGAATGGTGGCTAGATACCGGCACCACGAGCCACATCTGCTCCAACAAGTGGATGTTCAAGACCTACGAGGCGGTGGTTGGTGAGACCTGCTTCATGGGCAATTCTGCTACTTCCAAGGTGGAAGGAAAGGGGACAGTGGTGATGAACTTGACCTCTGGAAAAGAGCTCATGCTGACTGGGGTGCTCCATGTACCAGATATTCGCAAGAATCTGTTTTTAGACTCGGTTATGGTGAAGAAGGGTTTTAAACTAGTTTTTCAATCCGATAAAGTTGTAATCACCAAGAATGGTATTTATGTAGGCCGTGGGTATATGACCAACGACATGTTTAAGTTAAATATAGGAACTCCAGCTCCTAAGGCTGAGTTCACTAATAAAGGTGCTAAGGCTTAGGCCAGTACCAGTAATGTAATGAATGTTGCCAAGTTGGCCAATAATAATATTTCAGATTCTGCTTATATTTTTGAGTTATTTCATTTGTGGCATGGTAGATTAGGGCATGTGAATTTTAATTCTATGAAGAAATTGATATCACTGGAACTAATACCAAACTTTGTCTTTAATAAACAACATAAATGTGAAATATGTGTAGAAGCAAAGGTAACGAAATCATCGTTTCAACATGTTGAACGAGATAGTGAACCTCTTGGTTTGATTCACACAGATGTGTGTGATTTGAAATTTATTCAAACAAGAGGAGGTAAAAGATACTTCATAACTTTTATAGATGACTGTACTAGATACTGTTACATTTACTTAATGAAAAGTAAAATCGATGCAGTAGATATGTTCACTCTATATTAAACTGAAGTAGAAAATCAACTCAATAAAAATATTAAAATATTGAGGAGTGATAGAGGCGGCGAATATGAAGCGCCGTTCGCACAAATATGTGCGGAAAGTGGCATCATTCATCAAACCACATCTCCATACTCCCCGGAGCAAAATGGAGTTGCGGAGCATAATAAAAGAACGCTCAAGGAAATGATGAATGCGATGTTGATAAGTTCTGGATTACCCCAGAACATGTAGGGGGAAGCATTGCTTTCCGCTAACTATGTTTTAAACAAGTTACCACATAAGAAGCGAGACAAACCACCATACGAATTATGGAAAGGTCATCAATCTAGCTATAAGAACCTGAGGGTTTGGGGATATCTCGCTAAGGTCCTAATCTCCGCTCCTAAAAGGATAAGAATTGGTCCGAAGATAGTGGACTGCATGTTCATTGGATATGCACAAAATAGCAGTGCGTATCGGTTTCTCGTACACAAGTCGGAAAATCCCGATGTGTACGTAGATACGATAATTGAAAGCCGAGAGGCTTCTTTCTTTTAGGACATATTTCCCCGCAGAATGTCAACACCTGTACAGACTCAAGAGTTGAACAGTGATGGAAATGTGAGGGCAAGTGAACCGTCAGAGAAAGAAGAAGAGGAAGAGCATCGACGAAGCAAAAGGGCAAGGAAGGAAACTTCCTTTGGGCCTGATTTCGTAACCTTCATGATAGAAGGTGAACCGGTGACATATCAACAGGCTATGTCGACACCGGATTCCCAATATTGGGAAGAAGCAATCAATAATGAGATTGAATCGATTATGCAAAACCACACTTGGGAACTGGTGGATCTTCCGCAAGGATGCAAGCCCCTAAGTCACAAGTGGATCTTCAAGAGGAAGTTAAAGGTTGATGGCACGATCGAGAAGTACAAGGCAAGACTTGTAGTCAAAGGCTTTAGGCAAACTGAAGGTGTCGATTATTTCGACACATACGCTCCTGTCTCCAGGAAAACGTCGATTCGGATCCTCATTGCTCTCGCGGTATTGTTTGATCTAGAAATACATCAAATGGATGTAAAAACGGCTTTTCTAAATGGAGAATTAGAAGAGGAAATTTATATGGAATAACCTGAAGGGTTTGTGGTTTCAGGGAAAGAGCACATGGTGTGAAAACTTGTAAAGTCTCTGTATGGACTCAAACAAGCACCCAAGCAATGGCACGAGAAATTTGATAGAATCATGCTATCAAATGGCTTTCGCATAAATGAGTGTGACAAATGTGTCTACATGAAATGAAGTGAAAAAGACTGTGTAGTAGTCTGCCTTTATGTGAACGACATGATTATTATAGGGAGTACTGATAAGATCAACTCCACTAAGAAAATATTATCGCATCATTTCGATATGAAAGACCTGGGTATAGCTGGCATTATACTTGGTATGAAAATCACCAAGACGTCAGAGGGGTTTGCCCTGTCGCAAGGTCATTATGTTAGACAAACACTTGACAAATTTGACAGTGGTAGTAAGGCAATGTCAAGAACTCCAATTGAGTTCAACTGTAGCCTGAAAAAGAATTTCGGCAAAAGTGTGAGACAATTGGAATTCTCTAGAATCATAGGCAGTCTCATATATGTAATGAACTGTACTAGACCTGATATAGCCAACTCAATAAGCAGACTGAGCAGGTATACTAGTAATCCGAATGAGGAGCACTGGAAGGCCATAATAAAGCTTCTCAGGTATATGAGATATACAGCCAATTATGGGCTGCACTATACAAGATATCCATCGGTACTGGAAGGGTATTCAGATGCCAACTGGATATCATACTCCAACAGCACAAGATCCACGAGTGGATATGTGGTTGTAATGGGAGGTGCTGTCGTGTCTTGGAGATCCTCCAAACAAACTTGCATCGCAAGGTCAACTATGGAATCAGAATTCATAGCTTTGGACCTGGCGACTGAAGAGGCAGACTGGCTGAGAAGCTTCCTGAAAGTGATTCCAATATGGGCAAAACCTGTTCCCGCGATAAGTATGCATTGCGATAGTCAATCAGGTATTGCGCGGGCTCAGGACCATATGTATAATGGAAAGTCTCGACATATACATCGGAGACATAAATCCGTAAGAGAATTATTAGCTAACGGTGTTGTATCATTAGATTTTGTGAGATTAAAGAATAACATTGCGGATCCATTTACAAAGGGCTTGACTCAAGAGAGAGTTGAAGCATCATCGAACGGAATGGGATTGAAGCCTATTAAATTGGCAGCCTCCCCATAGGCAACCCAACCCAGATGGGATTTACCTGCTGGGTTCAATGGGAAACTGAACTGTGGGGGCAGCCGAACAAAGCACTCGGGAACCTGTAATTCCCAGCCCAATTTCGCGATGACAGAGTGATAGACATGTACCATAGTAAGGGTGAGCATGTGGCTCTTAATGATCCAAGTATCTCGAAGGTCGAGTAAGGTGAGTCATGACACCTTCTACTTGGAACCACCTATAACGAGTGTGTAAGGCCGGTAGCATGTGATGAGCGTGGGCTAAATCACTAGAGCACTCAGTTGAACATGCCAAGGCAGTCTAGGCCAAATATAGACAACAACTAAAGGGCTTAGTATGTGGGTAGAGAGGGCACTGTGCGGGTGCCATTCTGGGATACACAAAGCTTAGTGGTTCAAGGCTTTACAGCTACCTAATAGCAGTATTCTGGGTGGTACTCCGCTACGGCAGGTTCAAGACGCGCGCTACCTGACCTTAGACAGTGAAATTTTGCGGTTCTCTTGTTTGCATTTTAGGACATGGGCTTTTAAGCCAATTGCATTCATGTGGGGGATTGTTGAAAAAACCATGTTTAACATGGTAGTATCCGAATGGTCATGAGACCATCTTTGAGTCAAGATTCCAAGTGATAGTCGTTGTCTTTTGGCACCATACTCAAGACGGTTGAGTAGATGGTATGACAAGGTTCGTAACGGTATGTCGCATGACCTATTCGGAGAATGGGAGTGAATGGAAATTGGCGTCAAAGATTGGGGTTGAGAAAGAGGAAAACTCTTAATGCTGGAAAATGGGTTTAATGAGGATAACTAATTGGGAATTGTCCCACATTGGAAAATGAAGTCATTTTTACAATTATATATATATATATACTAAGGTATCCCATGTGGATATTAAGTAGTGTGTCCACATACACGTGTGTATTGTGTACCACACATGCTCGGGCGTTCAGCTCGTCGGGCGTGCAGCTCGTCGGGCGTTCAGCTCGATGGGAAAAGTGTGCCTGTTCGGGAAAAGCGTGCCTATTCGGAAAAAGCTTCCAGCAAAGCTGTAACTGTTGCAATAAATATGAATTCATTGTAAAGTTAATACTGCAGTTTCGAATTTCGAAAACTGACAATAGTAAAGTGACTTTAATGGCTGAGATACTCAGCAAGCCTATAAATAGGCAGACCCCCCACATGTCAAAAACACAACATTCTGAAATCAAACACAACAGCATATATCATCTCTCTAAACAGAATCATTACATTTTAGTCAGAGAGAGCCACCTACCAACAGCTCGACCTTGACTCGTCGCCAGTTTCCGGCGAGTCATCTGAGACGTTGTACCTTGAGATCGAAGCGCCAAACATAACCAGAAACCTCAAAGGTGGTTAGGCGAATATCGGTTAAAGGCATGCTGTTAAACAGTAGCCTCGTCTATTTATTTTCTGTCCTTTTTATTCCGTCTTTACATTTCTGCAATTTTATATTTTGTGCATTTCAATTCTGTAATTTATTTTCATGTTCTGTAATTTCATTCCAGTCCTTTTTCTTTTTCTGTAAATTCTATTCAGTTCTGTAATTTACTTTCCAGTCCTGTAATTTTATTTATTTACAGAAACGGTCCAGCAGTTTAGTAATTATACTATTCTGTCTGACAGTTTCTTTCAATTAACAAACAGTCCAGCAGTTTAGTTTTATACTATTCTGTCTGACAGTTTCATTTAATTACAAACCAGTCCAGCAGTTTAATAACTTATATTATTTTGTCTGGAATTTTAATTAATTGCTTTTACATTCAGCAAGTGTCGGAATTTGTAATAGAGTCACATTCCATTATAGAAATAAAATTGTTTATTTCTTTTTAGTCCTTGCATTTTTAATTATTACTTTTACGTGCACGAAAACCAACAACGCGTTCAATTCACCTGTTCCTGAGTGGCTCTTTAATTTCCCTCATGTAGTCTCACTAAACATAGGTGAAAGATCATTTTCTGGCAATCCATTTCCAAGTGCTCTTCAAAACACGACCTCGATAAAATTATTCTTCAACAATCAGAATGAAGCTGGTTCTAGCGTGAGAATACCAAAATGGTTTTATAGTTTAATTTTTTTTGAAGAAATTGATCTTTCTTATAATATGTTGGAAGGAGTCATCGCAAATGAAATAGGGAACTTGACTTCTCTAACTAGTCTCGATCTGAGCTATAATAAACTGGAGGGGTCGGTGCCAGTATCCTTAGGAAAGCTCCGCAACTTGAAGGCTATTACGTTGTCTAATAATAATCTCTATATGTTGGACATAGGGAAATTCCTTAAGAGTTTCACGTTTACAAGTTTGAAAGTACTGAAGTTGGATGGAGCTAATGTCACTGGTAACTTGCCAGATGAGATTGGCGATTTCACAAATCTAGTCCACATTAGCCTTTCTGATAACTCCATCTCAGGTACAATTCCATCTTCAATAGCAAGATCATCCAACTTGAACCATGTAGATCTTTCTTTCAATCTATTAAATGGAACCCTGCCTGAAGTTCTAGGGCAACTAACAATGTTAGAGTCCTTCATTTTGCAAATCTTAAAAGATTAAAGCACCTAGATGCATCTGACAATAAGCTGACCTGGAAATCTCGTGATATCTGGATTCCTCCCTTTCAACTTGAAAGCTTGGAATTGAGCAATTGGCATCTTGGATCTAGATTCCCTTCTTGGCTGCAATCCCAAAAAGAACTAAAATTCTTAGACATTTCAAGCACAAGAATATCGGTTTCTATTCGCACCAAGTTCTGGGATAAGACCCATGCAGCTTTTGAATACCTAAATTTATCATCTAACGGAATATATGGAGAAATTCCTAATGATGGAAGTTGGTTTAGTGGTGAGTCCTTAACAGTAGCCGATCTGAGTTCAAACAATTTCACTGGTTCATTACCACCATTCATGTCTGACGTGTATTGACTAGATCTTTCAAACAATTCTTTCTCAGAATCTATTCACCAATTCTTTTGTTACCAGACAAACTCAAATACTTCATAAATTTTCGAAATAATTTTTTTATCAGGAAGTATTCCTGACTGCTTCGAGAATTGGACAAAGCTACAAATTCTAAAATTAGATAACAATTATCTGAATGGTCCCATCCCAAACTCGTATGGAGATCTATTTAATCTTAGATATCTAGACTTGCATAATAACAATCTCTCGGGAAAGTTGCCTCAGACTCTACAAATTTGTACGCTATTGCAAACAATTGATATCGGAAGAAATCAATTTTCCGGAAATATACCTACTTGGGTGGGTAAGTCATTCTGTCATTTTCACATTTGGTCAATTTGAATCTTCACTCTAATAGGTTCTGGGCGAAGCCAGGATGTGTAAATGGGGGTGCCAAAATATACCAAAAAAAAAAAGCAACTTAAAATAATAATTTTTCATACTCACCCATAATCTATATACCCCATTTAAGTGTTGTTGAACAAATACCAAAGCATAAACACAAAAATTATTGCAAATAACTAACATGATACCTGATAAAATCAAAAGAAATGAACCCGACGGCTGCTCGCATTCGCAAATGCATCAATGATAGTTTCCGTGCTAAATTTTGAAGCAATATCTTTCTCAATATACATCATCATACAATCTTCAAGATAATCGGCTTCCATTTTATTACGAATACTAGTTTTGATGATATTCATAGCTGAAAATGATCTTTCTGCGGTGGCGGTAGAAACGGGAAGAGTAAGCACGAGAACCACAATTCTATAAACAAGCTGATATGTTGTAGACCATTTTGTTTCTACCAACCATTGACAAAGCTCGGAAATCGATGATAAATTCTTGTATTCAGGAAGAGAAATAACACAATTCTCGTAATGTCGAAGTTCCAATTTCAAGTTACTTTTCTCAAACTCCGTAAAGTCCTCCGGATAAAATTTGTCAACAAGTAGACAAATATCATCAATTTTGAATATTGAAGAGTGACAATTAGGATTCAAAGTAGAACTAAGAACTAACAATTCCATTACTTGCTCATCAAAGCGACGATTTAGTTCTTAAATTTGAGAATCTATAGCACGATAGAAAATATCAACTCTATAGCGGTCAAGTACTGAAAAGTTATCACGAGTGGGATCATACCTCAAAGAATATTTTGCATTCAAGTTTGGGATATCAATGTTGCGTGATTCACAAAAGAGTTTGACGGTAGCAACCAAATCATCGAATTCATCATCTCTAAGATTTTGAAGAAGGCTTTTAGTAGATAAAACCATTGAAGTAGCCTTAAGAATGTCTTGAGTTTTAGATTGCAAAGCTAGACAAAGAGAATTCGTGATTCCTAACATTGACTTCATAAGATGAAGTATAAAGACAAATTCAAAGGAAGTTAATGCCTTATGTGTTGAACGAGCTTCTCCCTTTAGAGAAGTAGGTCCATCTTCATAAATATTAAGTAAAACCATGCAAGCAGCACTATACATTTTTATCAAGCTAGAAACAGACTTTAGGTGAGAACTCCAGCGAGTATCACCAGGTCGTTGCAGATTACCAATTTGATTTAATCCTCTTCCAGTCTCAAGCTCTTCAATGGAAATTAAGAAAGCAATATCATCGGCATGGGCAGCTTTCAACTCATCATTTCTCTTGCATGATGCACTAACAATATTCACGATCCGAAGCAATTTAGCAAAAAATCGGTCGACTGGAAGCACTTCTTTTGCTGATGCCACTAATGTTAATTGTAATCGATGTGCGAAGCAGTGAACATAATAAGCATATGGGCAATCACTTAATATCAAAGCTTGTAGTCCATGAAACTCACCCCGCATGTTACTTGCACCATCAAATCCTTGTCCCCGAATATTCCGAATATCGAGATTGTGGTGATTGAGAACTGAGCATATGCTATCTTTTAGTGTCACTGCCATAGTGTTGGAAACATGAACAATACCAAAAAAACGCTCCCGTAAAACACCATTTTTATCAACAAATCTTATAACTACTGCCATCTGCTCCTTTTTTGACGCATCTCGAGCTTCGTCTACTATAATGCAGAATTTAGCATGTCCAATTTCTTCTCGAATCGCCTCTTTCACTTTTATAGAAAAGATATGTAAAATTTCTTTTTGAATATCAGACGACTTGTAAGTGGCATTCTTTGGAACATTTATCAATGCTTTGGTGGCTTCTTCATTATATGATGCTAATAAATCATAAAACTCAAGGAAATTACCACGGTTGTTTGATGTTGATTTCTCATCATGCCCTCTGAAAGGCATAGCTTGAAAGGCCAATCTTCGAACCAAGTCAATAGAAATTTTTAAGCGAATGCGATTGTTAAAAACTTGTTCGGCAGAAAATTTTACAATCACCCTTTCAATATTTTGAGTTGGGTTTTGTATTTCCTTCCATTTATGTTCAGCGGTTCGATGACAAGAATCGGAATTAACACCTTCATGCAAACGAAAAGAACAAGTTTTCCCGCTATTGACCTTCCTCCAACCATCAAAACCTTCAACAACAAATGCACTATGTCCTGCAAAACTAGACCCATCCGGAGGCGCAAAAAGGAAACAAGGAAAACAGAAAGCCTTGTTCTTGGCCACTGAATATTCCAACCACGAAAATAAATCAAACCACGGAGCTTGAAATCTTCGAGGACGAGCCTTGGCGGATGCAAGAGTATACGGATATTTTTTTCCTAAATCGGGACGATTTGGACCATGTAGAGTTATGTACGCCCTACGAACTTCGTCACGCCTATTAACAGGATACTCCCAAATTTTTCTACGTAATCCAGGATCACGCTCTAGCGAATTAATATCAAATTCTACTGTGTCGATTCTTTGAATTTTTGTTGGAGGACTAGGCGTATCGATTGTCACGTGATCAACACTACTACCAACATTCTCTTCCGTCGGAGAAACATTAGCTCTCTTAAAGAACGAATTTATTTTAGGTGTCTTTCCCATTTTATACTCGATAAAAATATTAGCGATGCCAGATCTGCAGATTAAAACTCTAAGAGTTAATAGCCTCTTTTTTTTTCCCTTTGAGTACTTTAATCAAACACCTATGGTGCAACATAACATCAATACATATAATAAAAAGAAGAATATTAAAGGAAAAAATAAATAGAAGAGTATACCTTGCCGAGCCAGAAGGATAGAATTGTTGATGTTTTTTTAATTAAATCTAACCCCAATCAATGCGGTGCACAGCAGCACAGAGGAGTGGAGTTTTTCTTTTTTCAACTTTGTTTTTTATTTTGATACACACGCTGACACGCACGAAGAGAAGTGTTGTTGATGTTATTTTTTTTTAATTAAATCTTAAAGAGTCCAATATCAAAGAAAAATATAATTGGGTCTTTCGGCCCAAATTTAATTATTGTGTTTTGGGTTCAAACATTAGCTATAAATATATGTACAATTAACATATTTTTATGGGGGTGCCAAATCTACACCTAAAAAGAAATTGTACTAAAAAAAAATTGCGTCACTTGGGATTTCTAAAATTATGAGGGGTGTCGTGGTACCCGATCGTCCCCACTTAGCTTCCCCCTGGGTTCTACGGAAATATTCCAAACGAACTATGTGATCTTAAATCTCTTCAAGTTTTGGACCTTGCACACAATAGCCTCTCTGGGTTTGTGCCAAAGTGCTGCGCGAATTTCAGTCCTCCGATAAACACGGAGCGAAATTGGGACTACGAATCAGATTTATACATCCCAAGATGGAAGCTCCAGAACTTCTTTACATATGATAATGAGGTTTTGGTGACAAAAGGAAGTGAGAACGAATATAGTTCAATACTCATGTTCATGAAGTTTATAGATCTTTCATCGAATAACTTATCAGGTTGGATCCCAGAGGGGTTAACAAGACTTGCAGGTTTGAGGTTCCTGAATTTATCTCGGAATCACTTTTCAGGTTCCATTCCAATCAACATTGGTGAAATGAGATCACTCGAAAGCTTAGATCTTTCTCTAAACCAACTTTCAGGTGAACTTCCGTTGAGCATATCGAGATTAAATTTCTTAAATAACTTGAACTTGTCCAATAACAAACTCACAGGGCAAATTCCTACAAGTACTCAACTCCAAAGCTTAGGTGAATCCAGCTTCGCTGGTAACAAGCTTTGTGGGCCACCTCTTGGCAAATGCAATGAGAATAGGAGAGTACCGAAAGTTGTCCTTGGAGTTAAAGGAGAAAGTGATGAATATCGAGACTTATGGTTTATTGGCAGCATTGCAATCGGATTCATAGTTGGTTTCTGGGTTCTGATAGGTCCCTTGGTTCTCAGTAAGTCTTGGAGAATACTTACTTTGAAGCATTAGATAGTGCTTGGTGTAAGCTCTCGGATTTTATACCAAGATGATGCTATGTCTTTTTTAATAAACGAGAGCGGTTGTAATATTGAATTTGTATTTCCAAAAACCAGGAAAAAATAAAAAGGAATTATATACCTTTGAGCTATAAACTTAGTATACTTGTAATTTGTGTAATAATTTCAATTAGTAAACATATGTTCATGTTCTTTAATAATTTTATCTGTTTCAGTACAAAGTCTATCGCTGGAGTTCTATAATTTGTTTTCCTTCACTAATTTCAACTTCAGAGAATCAAATGCCATTGGCTAGTATTTCTCTGCTACAAGTGCAAGTTTCATAAGTGAAAACATTGCATAATGCATATAATTACTAGATGCCCATAGTTGAGAAGATCAAGTGGTTTACAAATTTAGTTTCACTAGGAGTTGACTCATTTTTAATTGGTTACATATTGGTTCTATGTTCATATTCATGTTAGTTTTTTCCTTAATTTCACAGCTTTGTGATGTTTCAAAAAATATTTGAGTCCTTTAAGTTAGTGATGTTGCTGAACAAGTCATTTACAATATGTTCCCAATCAAAACTGTACCGAGTAATCGAAAAAAATAAAGCTCTTTACCAGAGTAGTTCCGATTAAATGTAGGGTGATATTAACAAGTATCGACTAAATTAAGCTTTTTTACTAAAGCTTTTTTGTACAATGTTCCGAGTTTGAGGCATTAGATTTATTAGATCCAATTTATTTACGTATGATGATATTAACAAGTCTTGACTTTAATCTAATCATTTATTTTAAAAAATAAATTAATCTATTTAAACGTGTAGAAATAAAAACGAAGATGACAAATTATTAAAATTAGTTGTTGGTAACTATCCTTTCAATTTATTAGTTTTGTAAATATATATTTATATCATCTCATCCAATAGAGTTCATATGGTGTTCGGTGCTTGGATAATTTTGAAACTCGTTTATTTTATTATTTACCTTTTTTACATAAGTGTCTAATTTTAAATAAGTTCCAAGCTTTTATACAGGTGTTAGTAATATATACGGCTCCGTAATTTTTATAATTTTCAATTGGTTATCATAAATTTAAAACTATATGGACTAAATTCTAACTTTCAAACAATTTCCATCCAAAATTTTAATGGCGGGTCATGCATCCTATAACAAGTTTTTGGTCCAAAATTAGATTTTAAAAATATGTTTTAAAATTCCATTGAAAACATAGATTTTAAAAATAATTTTTTTTTAGTTTTTTCAGCCGAAAAACCAAATAATCAGTAAAGTCCAAAGACCCAGAAAATTTTAAAATACAAAATCCAAAAATCACAGAAATTGTTGCCCGCAAACGGACTCAAAAATAGTAAATTCCGGTCAAGGATAAATTAACAAAATATACTACTTTTGAAACTAAATTAACAAAAACATACCCAAAAATTTCTAATTAACAAAAACATACCCAAAATTTCATACATTAATTTGTATATTTGATATCTTTATTTCAAAAGTTCATACCATTATTTTAAAATTTCATACCCTAATTTGTATTTTTCATACCCTTATTGCAAAAATTCATACCCTAATTTGTATTTTTCATACGGTTATTCCAA
The DNA here is from genome assembly GCA_963682055.1 of Primula veris. Classification (NCBI taxonomy): domain Eukaryota; kingdom Viridiplantae; phylum Streptophyta; class Magnoliopsida; order Ericales; family Primulaceae; genus Primula; species Primula veris. The sequence continues at coordinate 13,189,178 of OY821745.1, read as the reverse complement.
AAGTTTATACCCTTATTTCAAAAGTTTATACCTGATTTGTATTTTTCATACCCTTATTCCAAAAGTTAATATATTTATTTCAAAAGTTCATGCCTTTGTATTTTTCATACTTTTATTCCAAAAGTTCATACTGTTATTTCAAAAATTCATATACTTATTCGTAGAGTTCACATTTATTTTTAAATTTCATACCCCAAATTACATAATTCATATACATAATTTTCAATTTCATACCATTAATTCACGTAATTTATACACTTATTTTTCAACATTATACACTAATTAACAAAACCAACTCTTACCCGTTCTTCGATCTCAAACTATCACGTCGTCGTCGTCGTCGTGGGCCTTTACTTCGACGACCGCATCTCCGTCGACATAAATCTCGAGTTTTCGACCTCGTTGTACACATTCGCCGTCCATTCCGATAGATGTGTCCGTTTCAATCTCTACGAAAAAGAAAGATCGAAAAGAGAGGAAGAAAAAAAAAGATTAGAAAAATAGAGAGAGGATGATGAGAGAGATCGGAAAAAAAGAGAAATGATGAGAGATCGGAGAAAGTGAAAATGAGTAGCAGAGAGATCGGATGGAGATGGAAGGAGGAGAGAATGTGAGAGGAGAAGAGACGAAGTAAAGAGATTGGAAGGGATGCATCACATTTTTTATTTTTTATTAATTATTAATTAAATATATTTTTTTAATAATTTAATTTTTAAATATATATTTTTATTAATATAATAATCGTACTATATTGCCATAATAATTAAACCGTCCTAAATTATAATAAAAAAATATTCTAAGGTTAAAAGTGTAGTAAATTATAATTAAATGAAACAAATTTCCTCAATATCTATTTCTCTCTCTCTCTCTAAAGTTTCATCCCGTCTATCTCCGTTCATCTCCACTGTTCAACTAAGGTTTGTGTTTTTCTTTTTTTAATCTTTAATTTGGTTTTTTTAGTATTTAAAATTCAAGCTAGGGTTACTCTCTCAAGTTAGCTTTTAATCGATTGTAAATCAATCTCTCATCTTTAGTTTTTTTTTTGTTTTTTCTTCAATCATGTAATTTGTTATTAATTTAATTTTCTGACTAAAAATTCAATTGTGTATTATTATGAAGCTTAAATATCATTTGAAACACCTAGCTTTGTTCTATTTTATTTTTATTTTGAAATAATAGCTTTATTCTATCTTGTTATAGAAATTTTAGCTTTTAACTTATAAGTTAATTTGTTATTAGTTTATTTTGGTGGATACCAATTCAATTGTGTATTATTATAAAAGCTTAATTATCATTTGAAATAGCTAGCTTTGTTCTATCTTGTTATAGAAAACTTAGCTTTTAGCTTATAAGTTAATTTGTTATTAGTTTATTTTGGTGGATACCAATTCAATTGTGTATTATTATAAAAGCTTTAATATCATTTGAAAGAGCTAGCTTTGTTCTATCTTGTTATAGAAATTCTAGCTTTGTTTTATATTGTTATAGAATTTTTAATTTTTAGCTTATAAGTTACAACCAAACAAACCCTATTTCCGTAGTGTTGCCCAGACCTATTTGGCTGGTATTGTTTCTTGTAAGTAAATAAGCTATAAAATAACAAAAAAAAAGGTGAAATTTTGCGGGTTGAGGATAAAACCGGGTTTATTCAGCTTATAGGTTCTATCTTTTCTGGCAATCAACCCAGTAAAAGCTTGGGTTTTAAGCTGATCAACCCAACCCAATCCAGCTTTTAAGCAAAATTTTAATAAATTCTAAGAAAACGGTATAACTTCCCCTATCTCGGTTTCATATTTAACCTCCCTCTAAGCTGGTTTTGTTTTGTTAGTAAATAAGCTGAATTTTTAAGTTTAAGAAAAAACATGGGCTCATTCAGCTCGAAGAGTATATTTTTTTAGGCCACTGACCCACTAAACGCGCAGCTTTTAAGTTGATCAACTTGACTCTTTCAATTTATAAATTGAAAACTGATCTGCATTTGTAAATTGAATGATGAAAGTATAGAACCGGGTTGAGGATAAAACCGGGTTCGTTCAGCTTATAGGTTCTATCGTTTCAGGCTACTAACCCAGGAAAAGCTGATAAACCAAGCCCATCCCAGATTTTAAGCAAAATTTAAATAGAAAATCTAAAAACCCCGTGTAACTTTCCCTATCTCGGTGTCATATTTGACCTCCTATAGACCGGTTTTGTTTTGTAAGAAAACAAGCTGATTTTTTGTTTAAATAAACTGTTTTTTTAGGTTTAAGAAAAAATATGGGTTCATTCAGCTTAAAGATTATATTGTTTCAGACCACTGACCAGTAAATGCTCGCCTTTTAAGCTGATCAACCACAGGCAGCCCAGCTTTTAAACAATTTTTTTAATAAAAAAAAAAACCTACAGCTTCTCCTATCCGGGTTTTATATTTGACCTCCCTCTAGACCGCTTTTGTTTTGTAAGCAAATAAGCTGATTTTTTGTTTTAAAAAGCTGAATTATTGAGTTTTAAGAAATAAATATGGGTATATTCAGCAGCTTAAAGATTATATCTTTTCTGGGCACTGACCCAGTAAACGCTCAGCTTTTAAGCTGATCAACCAAATGCAGTCCAGCTTTAAAGCAAAACAATTAAAGATAAAGCCTAGGTTAAAAGCTGCAATCAACAGAGGCCATAGTTTGCGAATTGGATAGTTGTGCGTTGAAAATTGATCTGCATTTGTGAATTGATAATGAAAATAGTAGAAGTTTTTGTTTTATATCTTTGGAAAAACCTTTTCATGCTAATGGAATTTCCCTGAGAATATAATGTTTGTCCTTATGTTTTCTGGATTTAATCGTTGTTAGCTAATTGCATTTATCAATTGTGTTCATTTATCACATTTATATCTAAACAAAAAGAAAATAGGCCAATCATCACTTAGCAAGATAAAAGAATAACTGGTTGCCATCACAATTTTGTGGACTGGTTGATTGTGCTATGATGTTTTCTACCAAGTTCTCAGTTAACACGTTTTGCACATACAGTGGCATAATATAAAGTGGATTCTGACTCGTGCAAATATGTTATTTAGTTGTTATTTGTTCGGAGCTTATGCTAATCTATCCTCCAGTACCTCTAAATAAATTAAATGTGAATGGCTTCTTATTTTTATGCTATTTTTGTTGATTTTTTCCTCTTAATTTACTACTCTTTAGGCTATCAGTAGAATAAATAGAGGCACACAATATGACTGAAGAAGGACGAGTTCACCCGGATTGTAGAAATGCTTCGAATCCTTGTCATGTTTGTAGCCAGTACTGCTTTTCAGTAATTGCAGAAGCCAAAGCACGGAACAAGAAACATGAACCTGGTAAGTTACTTCGCTTGAACAACTTTTGAAATTTTCTGAGCCATTCTGTATATTCTATATTAATTATATATCTGGCACTTTTCTTTATTAAAATATGTTTGCTAATTCTCTTATACAAACTTGTTACGTGAATTTATTTAAGTATAGATGTTTACAGTATGCTCCCGCCTACCAGTGCAATTTCTTGCTCTTGTGTGATTGTAAGATTTTGTCATCAGTCTAATAAGATTTGTCGTTTAATTGTCTTACGGTCAGGAGTCTAATACCAGTTTTCGGGAGAAATATTTTGTTTAAAGTATCGTCAACGTATGTCATTTTTTCTTCAATTAGAGTTCAAAAGATGTGCTCATATAATTGTTATGATCATGATATTGAAACTTATGATAGATTAGCAGCCACCCCTACTCTGGTAGATTTTTTTAGTACAATTTCTCGTTTGCATGTGATGGTATTGGTATTTTAAGAAGCCAAACGTTATAATCTGCTCGCGGTGCACATATTTAGTTCAGTAACTTCAGTTATTATCTTGATTGGTATATAAGAAGCTAAATGCTATAATCTGCTCGCAGTGCACACATTTAGTTCAGTTATTATCTTGATTAACGTGAGTTTGGTCCCATCTGTTGGTGAGGAACTTGTGTGGAAGGGGATTGGTTGAAACAAACTGCTGTCACTTTATGGGTTGAATTGGTTATTTGTTTGTTTTTTATCATTATCTTCTTAAAAGTTACTACTATCTACTTATACATTACGGAAAAGTACAATTGCTATATCTTATATATATCTACTCTGCTTTGTTTTGCTTCAGGATTCGACAATTTAGAATTCTGAGGTTTAAGACGTTGTACCTGTATACTCCAGCTATCACAATAGTGATATGTCGACCTATTTGGTTATCGCATGACGTTAAATGATTTTTACCAGGTTGTATGGTTTGGTGAACTATTTTATAGGTTATATTATGAAATGTGTCTTCATGAAAATAGCATGTGAGGGGTACTTATTCCAAAATTAACCCAGGGAAATAAGAGGCTGTTGAGTTCGTGTGTTGAATAGTTGGGATCCGTTTTCTTTTGCCTTGTTAATCGAAACTTCCAGTGTTGTTTGGAATATTTTTATTTCGTTTTGGTTGCCTTTGTTGGGACAAGATTTTAACTTCTTTTTTTACATAATCAGAAATTCAAGCTAAGAGCACCATTGTCCACTCCAGTTCAGCCGCTATTCCTGATAAAGATGACAACTCGCGAGATGACATAGATGATCTTGAGGACCACCCAAATGAGCACTGTGACACAACTGCCGATGAGACGCCACAAGTTGACTTCACAAATCTCACCGGGAGGCAGAAAAAATTGTTCGAGTTAAGACTAAAAATGGTAAGTACAATTTCAACTCAGAGGCACTAGTTATTTATTTATTATAGGATTACACTAATGCACTAGGCACCAGTATACACAAAATAGAACAATAGTACATCAAAACATAATTTTTTTTAACCTTCCATACCTTGTAAATTCTGATTGTTTGGTGTTTAATCGGTTATTTCCATGTGGATTGGTAATCTAAATTGTGTAGATTTGGATAGGTTGGTGGAACTAATAGCTAGATTTTTTTGTCGGAATGGCGTCTTATTTGTGAATTTTGATAGGTTGATGTATTAGTTGTTAAAAGCTGATTGCAGGACTAATTTTTTTCCCTTTTCCCCAAGTCCAGTAATAAATATAATTTGGGGAGATTATATTTTTTACGCCACTCCTTGGATTTTGTATGATCCTGGTATGGAGAGAAGAGTTATGCTGGTATGGAGAAAAAGTTGTTCTTTTGTTTAATATCTCTTGTATGAACATATCTTTTATTTTTGGTTCTGTATGGTTCTTTTCCATGCAGAACGAGGCAAGAAAAGCGAACCAAGTTGCAATGGTAGAGGAGAAGAAAAAAACCGAAGCCCCAAGTGAAGCTAGGGGAGTGTCCAAAGAGAAATGGATGGAAGAGAGGAAGAAAAAGATTGGAAAGTTATTAGATGCAAATGGTCTGGAAATGAATAAAGCATATATGCTAGATACCCAAGAAATGGCGGAATCCAAGTACAAAAAATGGGAGAAGGACCCTGCCCCTTATGGTTGGGATGGTATGCATACACTTCGATTTTCTTGGTTCCATCATTAAAATGTATTTCCTCCGTAAAAAAAAGATTATTTCTCATGATGATCCTCCTCATAATGCACTCATTAATAAGTTCTTCTCAGATAAGTTGCTCATTATTTGCTACGTCGCAGAGGTCCGACATACTTTATCATGTCCTTTTTACAGTAAATTTGATTGATCTCTCCGTTTGCTAAAGAACGCTAATAGCTTAGACGCGATGCTTTATCTATTAAAATGATTCCTAAGGCTTAAGAAAATCACAGTAATTATATGCTTGTTTCCGCTGACATATACTTTTGTTTTACAGTCTTCAATCAGAAATCACTGTATAACGCTTACAAGAAAAGGACTAAGAACGTTGAGATTAACGTTGAGGAATACAATAGGATGAAAGAAGCCGATCCAGAATTTTACAGAGAAGCTTCAAGCCTTCAATACGGCAAGGTAATCTATTACACTGACTGGTGTACTACATGTACTTCTTTTTCTTGGCAATCATTCCCGTAATAATAATTCGGCAACATCTCATTTGTCTAGGAGAACACACCAACCATCCAGTTTTAGTTAAATTTGAGTATACACCTCAACTGCTCTGACATCATTGTGTCCACAATAAATACTAGCTCTATAGAAATGTTGTTTTGTTTTTCAAAATTTGACCTCAACTCTTACTGGTTTATTACAGTCACCAAAAATTTCTGAGGACAAGATTGACAAGATGGTGAAGGAGCTAAATGATAGAGATGACAAGCGCAAGGCCTTTAGCAGGAGAAGGAAATTTCATGAAGAGAAAGACATTGATTCAATCAATTATCGTAATGAGCATTTCAACAAAAAGATTGAACGGGCCTTTGGGAAGTACACGCTGGAGATCAAGAATAACCTTGAAAGAGGAACCGCTTTACCTGACTAAGATACTTACCAAATTAACATTTTCCCTGTTTCATCTTGACTTGATGTGTAATTTGTGAGGGGATATTTGATGAGAAATATTTGATCTTATACCATGTGACTTGGATTGGTTGGATCTTTTGATTCATCTTTGTATTATCCTTAATTCACCCCGCATTTGTTTTGAAACATGCTGCATCAACAAAGGCTTTTGATATATATTTTTTAAAACCAAGGGATATGTTCAAATCGAATGAATAGAGGAATATGACTGTTATGTGCAGTTATACAAAGTACAAAGGGCTAGCTATTACTGTCTAGCTTATCTCCTCAGGTCCTATCTCTGTGAGTGAGGACCAGTCATAATGAATAGACCAGAAATTACAAACTGATGACTAATTTAAAGTCGCATTCTAAAGATTTATTGTAAATTATGTCTCTCTTTTTAAAAATGGGTTGATCTTTGCATAGGTAATACTTCTAGGTCTACCATATAATAATTGTTTGAATATTTCGCAAGCGATGCTTTTTAATTTGTCTGGTAAACTAAATTGAATCTATTCATCTCTATCGGACCAGCTTTTGTCAGTTCTCAAACTAGCTCATTTCTCTGTCCTCCGTTCCCCGTCTCTTCATAATATAACTTCGTAGTTCTGTTCTTGTCACGTATTTCTATTGGGTCTTGGTGGGTTGCGTTTTAGTCCTCAAAGTGCTTCTGATTGTAAGTTGAAATGGGGTTATTGGATGACACGGAACCTTCTCTTTTAAAAAAAAATACATCATCATTATTTTCGATGTTTCGTTACCATCCAAGTGGGTAAGACCGTAGGAGTAGGACAGGACATCAAATGAGGCAACAGGATGAGATATATGAAACAGTGCCTTCTCTTTTGTTTGAAAATTTCATCAAAAAGGTCGTTTCAATGTTCCCTTGACATCTTTCCAAGTGGTGTAGGACAGCAAAATGAGGCAAGAGAGGACGAGTGTGGATTATTCTGCTCGGCTCATTTCTCAATTCATCTATTAGGCCGCAATTCGTTCATATGATGAACATATACCATGGTTTCAGTTATGATATAACATATATCCCTGGTGTCAAATCACTTTGTCAAGTTTTAATACCAGACTTTAATAGCTGGTTTAGTAAATTGAGTTTCAGACCACTTATTCACGACGAAGTTTGACTCCTGGAACGCCAAATCAAGTCATTGACAAAATGGATTTCGATCTAGGCTGACGAATAGGATTTATGAAGAAAGAAGACCCGAGCACACGCCTGAAAGCAGCCTGACTTGAATATCATCTGTCTAATGATACCACTAATAAAAAATAATTTAACCCGTTACAATTTATTTCGAGGCATCTAGATTTACCTTAGCAGTGATTCTATCTACTGTAAAATTATACTTCAAATTTTCCACCTGCCATTTTAAAACAGTCACCGGCTTGCTTGCTCAGCATGGCTTAATTGTTTTTCAACTCAAAAGGATAAATAAAGGTTTTAAACGAGTTCGATCACCAAATAATTTGCATACCCTAATTATACACCGATATAGGAGCAAGGATATATCTACTACAAATCTTCTGATCCATTTAAAACAAAGACGGATCAACGTGATGTGAATAACTTTTGGTACAAGTGCCAAATACAGAAAACAAGCATATCATTACTTGTGTAAAACAAGGAATAATCTGCCTAGACTGGGTATAACCTGCAGATCGAACAGCCACAGAAAATTTGGCAAACCGTTGACGTGAGGTCTGCTTTAATCCATACAAAGACTTATAGAGCCGACATACCAAGTTCTCCCCCTGTCGGCGAAGACCTGGAGGAGGGGACATATAAATTTTCTCATTAAGATCACCATGTAAAAAAACGTTGTTCACATCTAGTTGATGTATGGGCCAACTATTAGCTGCTGCTAAAGCTAATAAACAACGCACAGTAACAATTTTAGCAGTCGTAGAAAAGTAGTATCATGATAGTCAATATCTTTCATTTGAGTAAATCCTTTAGCAACAAGACGGGCTTTATACCTTTCAACGGTGGTTCCATCTGAGCGATATTTAATTTTGTATACCCAACGACAAGCAATTGGTTTCTTTCCATCCTGAAGTGGAGTAATAGACCATGTGTGGTTTTCCTCAAGTGCCCATAACTCGGCAGACATGGCGTCGCGCCACTCTGATTTAGTCACAACCTAAGTCTTAGGTTTCTGAACCTGGTCAATAGTTGCTGCAAAAGACCTACTTGATGGCAATAAACGATGATAAGAGATGTAATTCGAAATTGGATATCTGGTGCCAATGCATGGACCTGGAGACGATAAAGACAAAGAATTCGAAGTTGACTGTGTGACCGGTTTCCAAGAATAGTCTTGGAATTTTACTGGTGGGACGGATATCCTTTGAGAACGCTGAGGTGGGCTAGGAGATGGTCGGATTTGAGTGGGTATTGGCTCATTCTCGCTGGATGAATGGTTTGATGGTGCGCTCAATGGGGGTGGGCTAGCAGGTTGATTTGGAGAAGTCGATGATGGGTGTGTTTGCACACATGGAGAAGAAGAATTTTGCTCTTCAGGGACTGTAGTGAATGTAGGAGGCGAGTGTGGACAAGATTGAGTTTCGTGGCTAAAAGGTTCATTATCGTGTGAGGGGTTTATGGAGCTAGATTGACTTGTATTTTGAATATTGGTTTGGGATTCTGAGGTCGGGAGTATTTTGAAAGTAAAGCTCGTCCATGTACAAATTTGAAAAAACAGAGCGAGAAATCGAGTCGGGGCTGTCTTCAGTTGAGTTCTCAATAGGTGAATTTTGACCCATTGCATATGGAAAAACAGTTTCATGAAAAACGTCTCGGCTAGTGAAAATTTTATGAGCCGATAGATCATATAACTTATAGGCTTTTTGACCTAATGGGTACCCAAACATGATTATTTATTACAAACATGATTATTTTTAGCATATGCCAAACAACCAAAAACTCGAAGATGACAAAAAGACGGTGTTTTTGAATAGAATTTTTCGAACGGAGTTTTAAATGACAGAACTGGTGTGGGAAGACGATTGATCAAGTGAGCTGCAGCTAAGACGCATTCTCCCCATAATTTTTTTGGAAGGTTAGCATGAAATCTCAAGGCTCGTGCAACCTCCAATAAATGACGATGTTTTCTCTCTAACACCCCATTTTGTTGAGGCGTATAAGTGCAAGATGTTTGAAAAATAACCCCGTTGTCATTAAAAAAATCTTGCATGGATTTTAATTCACCCTCATTATCACTTCGAACAATTTTAACAGGTAACCCATGTTGATTAGATGTATAAGAGAGAGCGTTTTAACAAATGTTGGGTTTCACTTTTATGTCGCATTAAATAAACCCATGTAAAGCGAGAATAATCGTCAACAGTAGTTAAGAAATAGTGAGCACCGGAAATAGAAGGGTGTTTATATGGACCCCAAATATCACAATGAATTAGCTCAAAACTTTTAGCTGTTGAAATAGTACTAGTACCAAAAGGTAAACGAGTTTGTTTTACGAGTGGACATATATGGCAAACATTATTAGGATTGACCGAAATATTTAAGAAATTCTTAGCGATATAACGTCGATGCCATAGATCAGTGGCGTAGTGGATAAGTTACATTGTGGGTGAGAGGAACTTGGTTGTGAATCTGTTGTTAGTCCCACCAGATAATAAAGACCGTCACGTTACCTACCCAAGCCAATAGTCTTCCTCGTAGCCAGATCCTGCAAGACACAATGAGACAGATAAAAAGTTATAGAGCATCCTAAATCATGAGTGAGGCGGCTAACTGATATTAAGTCGACATTAAATTCTGGCATGCAAAGTACATTCTGCATATTATAAGTCGAATTCAAAGGAAAAGATCTTTTCGATTTAATAAATACTCGCTCTCCATTCGTCAATAAAACTGGAGACAAGGTCTCCTTTTTAATATTGTGTAAAATCGTATTTGAGTACACTATATGATCTGTGGCTCCGCTATCAATGATCTCTCCATTCGTCAATAAAACTGGAGACAAGGTCTCCTTTTTAATATTGTGTAAAATCGTATTTGAGTACACTATATGATCTGTGGCTCCGCTATCAATGATCTCTCCATTCGTCAATAAAACTGGAGACAAGGTCTCCTTTTTAATATTGTGTAAAATCGTATTTGAGTACACTATATGATCTGTGGCTCCGCTATCAATGATCTCTCCATTCGTCAATAAAACTGGAGACAAGGTCTCCTTTTTAATATTGTGTAAAATCGTATTTGAGTACACTATATGATCTGTGGCTCCGCTATCAATGATCAAGTCCCGTGATCCAGTTTTGGGCAAACACGGTACACCAATAGTATGAGTTTGAGGTGGTTTACCTTCCACCTTTTTGTTATTATTATTTAATAAACTTAAAATTTGGATATCAGGTGACATATTTATCTTAAACAAGACAAAAACCAATGATGTAGTCCAACTAAATAAGGAGAGAGCAATATAACCGATCAAGTCGACATGCAGCAAACTGATAAAAACGAAATTTACAATGACGGAGAGTCCCCTCTGACGAATTAACCAACTGATTTGGTTACAGCAGAGATAGACAGTTGAAAGAAACTGGGCAGATTGGTGACGATACGAGCTCAATTACCAAAAGATTTAATTAGAATGATGTGTTTTCCGAGATGTGCTTCAAGCTCCAAGGCAAATGAATAAAATACCCCTTTCAGTTGATAGAAGTAGGGTATTAGTGATTAAAGGATTTAAGATATTGGTGATATTGAAGTTGTACAGAAGTTTAGGAATAAATACGTAAACGATTTAGAGAAAAGAATATATATAAAAAAAAAATCGCAGGAACTTAATACTGCTCTGGTACCATGTTAAACCCCATATACCTTATCATTAAAAGGTCTCGTAATGGTAAGTCTATGTAACTCATTATAAATCACATGCTAGATTATATTTTAGTCAATGTACGATAATTAATAAAACATTATTTGGGTATCATCATGTCACCGCGTTCTTAAACCACCGGACCAAATGAAACATGATGAGAAAACATATATGGAAAAGCCAAAGCATAACCACAAGAAAGTGGTGTCAATTGACGACAATTTCCTTGATAAGACGCATGTTTTGGGTTAAACAAAATTAACTTATGATCAAAAAAGGTTTTACTCAATTTAACTAATCAAGTACGAGAATTTTATACATAGGAATTATTAGAGTCCATCCATTCCCATCAAAAGGCCTTGTGATAGGAAGTAGGAAATGCCTACAAGTGTAAACAAATAGACAATGGGGGAGCCCAACAAATAAAAAACAAAGAAAGCCCGCTCTGATACCATATTAGAGTCCATCCATTCCCACCAAAAGGTCTTGTGATAGGAAGGAGAGGAACTCATATATAAGCATAAAGTAGGATCAATAACCCATCAATGTGGGACAATATTCAACAGGAATTTTCAGAAAAGCACAAAAGGGGATAAAAAAGCTTATCCAGTATTTTGATGAACTTGAATTTTGGGAAAGGCACAAAACGGGATAAAGAAACACTTGGCTTTAAAACAAACAAAATGAGGATATATGGATGTGGAAATTTCTCCAAGCTTCCGAATCGTGGAAGGGCAAAAGCGAGCTTCCGAGGCCGAACCGTCGTCAGTTCGGAAGCTTCCTGCAACTAAGATTCTCACCAACAATGACATGTTGACTTGTACAATTTACAAATTACAGTAATCATCTTCACTATATTTTGCAGAACGCACAGATGTCACCCAGATGATCTTCAAATCACAAAATGGAGTAATGATCCATTTTTGAATGAAGCCACCAATGAATCAGGAGAATCTCACCTTGTAACACTTGTTGTAACTCCTTCTTCCATCTCAAATATTTTTTTATTGTACCAATAATTCAAAATTCGTTGTAAAATATACATCACACTATGTAAAGGTAGCTCTGAATTCTGAAACTACAATCACGTCCTTAAATAAAACCTGATTAAGAACCTGTAGAAGGAGCATGTCTAATGAACACGTCATATCCGCACTTGTAAAAAAGGGGTGTATGTCTAATGTTTATCAAAATTATCTTCTTCTGCACAACAAAGAAAACTCTTTTTATGTTTTCCTGTTTTCTTATATTAGTAAAGAGCTAGTTTGGAATGTTGGCGAAAACTAACCATATACTCTCTCTTCAAATTCCACCTGTCATTCCATGAAAATAAGTTGAATCAAGAAATGATGATCTATGTATTACTGAACAAGTATCTATTTTATATAATAACTTAATTTTTTTTGTCATGAATGTTTGGTCATATGCATAAATGCAGGCTCAATCTGAAATCAAGGAATACATAGACACGATAAGGTTAATGTTAGTGTGGATGGAAGATGGAGAGATAACTGTTGGAGCTTATGACACAAAAGATGTTAATGGAAATAATTGTCCTCAATTCCCTTCATGCCTCGAGTGGATTTCAAACAATCAGCTACCTGATGGTTCATGGGGTGACATTTCTGTTTTTGAAGCTCATCATAGACTTCTCAATACCTTAGCATGTCTGGTGGCTCTCAAAACATGGAATCATCATCTGGACAAAACCCACAAAGGTAAGTGTTTAATTTTTTTTACAGAATTTATTAGTGTTACAACCTTTTTCTTTATTGATATTACCCAGAAATTATATTCTACAACAGGAATAAAATCTGTTAAAGAGAATCTATGCAAGCTCGGAGATGCAAATGCAGAACACATGCCTATTGCTTTTTAAGTCGCATTCCCTGCACTTATAGAAATGACACAAAAGTTGGATATCATAATTCCAAATGATTCTCTAGCATTGCAAATTTGCAATAGATCTATGCAAGGAGAAAAGTAAAACTCGCAATATATATGTCTTAACTCATCTCATAAAGTTGTGTATGATATGCCACACTTGAATTGTGTCACTGATACTTCTTTCCCAATAAACTGGTACTTTTTGTTTTGAACCTATGAAGATGTTTGTAATATTCTATCGAAAGAAAGTTCAGGTATTTCCAGACAAAAATAAATGTATTTATATTAATATAGAATAACCTGGAAGTAAACCGATATCAGAAAATACAACCAAACTGAAGATTTTCAAATTCTCAAGCAACCCTTATCATTATAATCTATGCAATTTGTGACAGATTACCAAGTGATGTACTGCACAGGGCCCACATCACTGCTTTATACCTTGGAAGCGATAACAGGGGTTAGAATGGGATAAAATACTAAAATTGCAATTCTCCGATGGGTCGTTTTTGTTTTCACTATCTGCGACGGCTTTTGCATTTATGCACACCAAAGATGAAAACTGCTTAAGATATCTAACCAGAACTGTTCAAAAGTTCAACGGCGGAGGTAACTGATTTAAAACTGGTCTGTGATTAAATCCTCTGCATTTTGTTAATATATAGTAGAATTTTTTAACCTTTTTCTTAGTTCCATGGGTTTATCCAGTTGACTTGTTTGAGCACCTTTGGGCGGTTGATAGGCTAGAACGTCTTGGAATTTCTCAGTATTTCTCATCTGGGATCAAAGACTTCATTGATTATGTTGAAAGGTATGAATATTGATCATGTTTTTGCAACTTTAATGTGACTTTTATAGTTTAACTTTACGACTGAAATGTTTACGTTTGTTAAGCACTTTGATACCCTAACACGCCTAATTGGCAATTGCAATGGCAATAAAAAGATTCAGATCCTATCCTAGTGAAGACACAGATAAATTCGAGGGAGGTCACCAAACTTAAACCGCAAGTTTTGAGTACTACATAAATTTTGCATTTGTAGCTAACAAAATATGCAGGTGGCATGAGAAAATATCACTTCCTAGAACATGAATCATGCGTTAATTGTTTACTCTCATGAAATGTTGTCGATACTGGACACAAGAAGGAATCGCCTGGGCAAGAAATTTCAGTGTTCAGGACGGTGATGATACATCCATGGGTGGCTTTTACAGTCACATGAGCGCAAAGTTTCTGCTGGAAAGTGTGTTTTTCAATGAGAAGTGACCATGTGAAACATCTGCTTATTTCTCTTACAGTCAAATACGTTTTAAGTTTCACCCATCCAGCTTGAGAATCTTTTTCCAATGAACAAAGAATTCGTAGCAAAATGAGACTAAACTACATTTTCTTTTCCACAAACAAAATAAATTAACAGAACAGTAGCTAGCATAATTCTGATCCATACATCCTCTTAATATTTTAACAGAAGTGTTTCGGAAATTTGAAAAGGATAGTGAATTTGTTTGTACGGTTGAACAGTAGAGCCAAGCTGTAACCGCTACATTTAACTTGTATAGAGCAACCCAAGTGATATTTCCAGGAGAAATATTCTAGAAGATGCCAAAATTTTCTCAACCAAATACTCAAGGGACAAACTAGTCATGATCTCTTAGATAAATGGATCATAACAAAGGACTTGCCCGGTGAGATATGACAATTATTAAATTCTCCATGCGCTTGCGCGACTATGTCTAGATAAGGTGAGTTATGCCTTTGAAGTGCATCAAACGAGCACAAGGCTAAATTTTAATAATTTTATAATCCCAACAAAGACCATAACATCTGAGTACATTAACGACACTAAACATAAAAGGCATCACAAAAACTTTGGTTTTAAAAAGTCAGCATGACCATTCACCTGGAACAAACATAAAAGCACAGTTATTACAGCAGTTGTTGCGACATTAATAAGTACGACGATAATATGAACACATTCGATTCATGCAGTTTTACTCAAAAGCCCAAGCATTCTCCCTACGGACCTCTTCTTCCTCCTCAGGAGTGAAATCGTTCTTGATATTGAAAGTCTTGCGGATCTCTTCCGGAGTTTTCCCCTTGATCATGTCAGCCACAGTCTGGCAGGTCAGGTCCAGCAAGTTCTTGACGTTAAGGTAATTTGCTGCCTGTGATTTTTAAAAAATAAAGTAAAACTCACACATTACTAAATATAAACCAAATGGCATTGTAGAGGTATCGCATAATCATAGAGCACAGGACCACAACCACATACAGAAGCAAACATATCCAAAGATAAACTAATATGAAAGTACAAATCCCCATGGACATTGCTGAATTTATAAGAAATAGCACAAAAAGAATTATTACTTTTGACTGCAGCAATAGTGTACACAGTAGCTAATCAAGTTCATATATTTTTTTTAAAAGGCATTACAGAATCTGAAAAGAAAACAGCAAGGACAAGAGGTTGACGAATTCTTAAGGAGAGGCTACATGCTCCAACAAAGATAACAGGTCTCTAACATGAACCATCCAAAGTACTACTCTGCAAAAGACAATTTCAAGATCTATATCTATATCTATATCTACTACTTCAGAATTCAGATACCTCTATCAAAAATCAATAACTCTTGTAGACTTTCCAGCCTAATACCTAACACCCCAAATTCCATGCCGACGAATGACGTAAAGTGATATATATACAACAACGAAATACACGTTTCAATCCCCTCAAGCCACTATTAACATTTTCCCATAGGATGGCTCAAAACTGAAAAAGTACACAAAAATAGAGGGAAATGACGATATCAATCAACACAGCAACATAAGAAAATCCAAAAAAGAACAATGGCTGCTCAAGCACACGAATATCGAAGAAACATCTTCCAATGAGAAAAGGAACATCGAAAAGGAACTGCAAAGCACAATACGATATGGTTTCCAGTCTTTAAAGTAGTGCACGGAAGGAAACATAAGGTTTAAAATGTTGACCTATGACTTGCTTAGCTTGATAAGGAATTCGTTAACCTTCCATGACTGCCTAAAGTCAGTAATGGGCTAAGGGCGTCGCTCCTATTAGCAGGTTACCTATGTCCAAGAATTAGACAAATAGGTTCGCATCATACAGGTGCAACAGAACATCTAGGATCCAAAATAAAATACCACTTTAGAGAAACTAGCAACTACCACTGCCCTTGATACACATAGACCACCTAGTATTTTCTCATCTGATTTTACTTTTGAAGATTTTTTTTAATAGATACCGTAAGTAGTCGGTGGTACTCCTCGTCATAATACCAAATCAAAGGGGAATGAAAGAAGAATAAGGAAAAGAGAGAATGCTACTACATTAGAAGAATATTCAACAGCAAAACAAACATATATCACAAGAAAGGATTTGACATTATATTTCATCTTCGGAAGATGTGAAATAGAGAAACTAATATTAAGCCATATTAGATCCAGGCTTATCTAACTTTCTTCATGTGACGCAACAAAACATAGAGGAACAAAAAAGAAACCATAACTCATAACCAAATGTTTTAACATAACCTTACGGACCCAGCATAGCTGAGATCAGATACTAAAATAAATTTTCAGCACAAATTTTACTGGAGCATAACACAACCGGATAAAAAAAAATTACAGACATTAAAGACGACATCAATAACAAGTAACTGATTTGTCACAAATGACCAAAATTTTCATCCATCAGCACTTCATTTGTACTAAGTTATCCATCCATAAGATAACATTAAATATAATTCAAAGAAAAAAATTCTTCAAGACCTAAAAGACACTTTCCGGTAACAAGAGGAAAAATGACACCATAAAGAGACCATTGGAAACCTCCCAAACATCTAATTTTAGGAAAAGAAATACAGTTCACATGATCAAAGTATATTTCATCTTTTAAGTTTTGTAGTATTGATAATATTCAAGTTGTTAACACCATACTGTAACAGGATATAGCATACGAGCATAACAGTGAAACAATAAATGCACTATAATCAGAAAATAGAAACACAGATACAAAACCATTGATGTAACTACCACTAAAAACTCTTCCAAACCCTTGAACAATTTTTTTTTACACAAACACAGAAACACAGAAGCAATAGATACAGATATACTGTAAAGAAATCTTGGTAAACAATAGTTACATACATATAAAGAAGATCTCAATATACCAATAAATACATGCATAAAAATGATTCCAATAGAACAAACTATCTCACGCTATCAACAGGTCGACAGGTCGATTCAACCTAGTAACATTTTTTTTAGAAATATTATAAAGGGTAAAATTGAAAAAACATGAGTAGAATGTTTTTGAGACTCGAACTTGAGACCTCTTAGGTAAAAGAAAAGCACTCTACCACCAGCCTAGAACAAATTTATATCAATAAATTGCAATGTTCTGAATATGTAATATCCTTTAATGTTTTAAGTTTTATTACCAAAAGGCACTTTCTTTGTGATAAATTGATGGCTTAGGTGCTCTTCGTCATAGGACAGGCCTTGGGTATGACGATAGATACGTCCCAGAACCAATATAGACATGTATATGGACAAGTTTCCGTTAACCAACAAACAAACAGATACGCACATATAAATAAAGCTCGATACATACATACATCTATAGATAGATAAACAAAATACATACCAGAATGAGATCGAAGAGAGTAGCCTGATCAACCTTCATAAACTCCGCATCAAACGTCTTCATATCCTCCTCTCCCGCCCCCTCGGTCTTCTCCACGTGACGCTTGCAGTACTCAATTACCTTAGCGAGGATTTTTCCGGTGACGTTGGGTACCGGTATGGCGGTGTCCGCACACCCGTCCTCTATCATGTGCTTTATGGTCTGCGACTCCACCGCCACCATTTCTTCGATCTCAAACGTCTCTCCGTCGGAGCTCTTTAGCACGATCATCTTCCCCGTCTCCGCCGCTGCCGCCATTGTTTTAGAGAGAGAGAGTTTTTATAGAGATAGAAATAGATAGATACAGAGAGAGAGAGAGAGAGAAAGGGAGTGAGGGTTTTGGGAATTTGGGGGAAATCGTAAATGTATAGAGAGATTAGTTACATTAATAGTACTCACGGTTTTGAAAACATTTCTATTTGGTCCTCATTGTATTTTACTAGTTCAACCCGTACTTATTGCAAATATTCGTTTCCCTTTTCACACCTTACATCAACTCTATTCTTGTAACGACTAATGTTATGCTTACTCCTCTTATACTTATCGCTACACTCCTTGTGAAATGAGTGAATACGAAAAAAGTACAAGACAAATTTGTAATTTTGTACTTACTCCTCTACCAATTCATCAAAATATATTTCTTATTCCATATCTTATGTCTTATTTAATTGTATTGACAAACACATTATTTATAGATCTACCGTATTCATAGTCATGTCCGTTGCAAATGATGCAACCAAATTAATGAGTAAAAACTATTTAATACCATGTACTATTGGTTTTTTTTTAATTCAGTAGCAAAATTTGAAGTTTCACCAATCTAGGCCTCAACATACCAATTTAGTACCATAACGATGAAATTATAGTCACGTTCTCTCAGATATCACATAGTAAAAAAGGAAAATGAAATATGCAAAGGTAAGAAATAGTGAATGAAATCGGAGACTTAATAATAGTAAAAATAAAATAAAGAGGGGGACCAAATTATTAGTAACTTTACATACAAAAATAGTAAAAACCAATGGGTAGAGAAAACAAATTTCCCCAAAATTAAAAACCTACATACATAGATAGATGGTACAAAACAATAGGTGTAGTGTAATGTATAAGTTGGCGCCAAAACCAGAAACCCTGCTCTAAAAACGGCGCCACACAAACAGATAGAGAGAGAGAGAGAGAGAAAGAGAAATGGGAGGAAGAGAAGAAGGTATGGTAGATGAGGATTTCTCAATATGGAAGAAGAACACTCCGTTTATATACGATTTTATCATCTCTCACTCCCTCGACTGGCCTTCCCTCACCGTCCAATTCCTCCCTACTACTCCCTCTCCTCCTCTATCCGATGATGTGTCTTTATCGGTTCACAGACTCCTACTCGCTACACACACCTCCGACGACTTCCCTAACTACTTGATGCTTGCTGAGGCACATATTCCCCTTCTTCATTTACCCGATGACTCTCCTCTTCCCATGGTTCTTTTTTCTTTATTTATTGCTTTTTTTTTTCTTCTTTTTATATTGGGTACCATGTGTTCGATTATATGACTTAACCTCAATTTGTTGTTTTGAAGTGCTTTATCTTATTTTGTTTAATGGATTTTATTTATGATTTAGTGCCTGTTTGG
The DNA here is from genome assembly GCA_963682055.1 of Primula veris. Lineage (NCBI taxonomy): Eukaryota > Viridiplantae > Streptophyta > Magnoliopsida > Ericales > Primulaceae > Primula > Primula veris. The sequence goes on along the minus strand of OY821745.1, from coordinate 13,169,689 downwards.
CAGCAGTTTTGTTGATGACGTCGATCTACCTGAGGACTCGCCTTTTTCCCTGTGTGGGGTTTTTGTTTATTTATTTATGGTTTACTGCTTGTTTTCCTTCTCAGCTTTTTGACTAAAAAAGTTGTGCGTCTTTGATATGTTGGCTTCTTTCTAACTTTTGGGTCAGAAAAGCTAAAAAATCGTAAAAGCAAAGAACCTAGGAAGTTGCAGATGCCGTGGATCCACTCGAGGATTCGCCTTTTCCCATGGTTGTTTTTATTGAATTAATATTGTTTATTTATTTATGGATTAGTGCTTGTTTGGCAGCAGCTTTTTTTCTCAGCTTTTTTATTAGTGTGTTTAATGTGTTAGCTTTTTTAGTTTTTAGAAACTAGTTTTATGGTAAAAAAAAAAAAGCTTAAAACTGCAAAATACGTATAAAACTTATACATACACATAGGTCTATCTATATATCTTGGCGCCAAAACCACACCCACACACACACACACACACACACATACACAGATAGATACATATAGAGAGAGATACAAAGATGGGTGGATCTCGAGAAGAAGAAGCTATGTTAGACGAGGAGTTCACGGTAGGGAAGAAGAACACGCCGTTTCTATACGACTTCATACTCTCTCACTCCCTCGACTGGCCTTCCCTCACCGTACAGTTCCTCTCTACTACTCCCCCTCCGACGACGATGACGTGGTGTTCTCAGTTCACAAGCTCATACTCGCTACACACACCTCCGATGACTGCCCTAACTACTTGATGCACGCCGAAGCACACCTCCCTGTTGGCGGTGACGTGGATTTACCTGAGGATTCGGCTTTTCCCAGTGTGGGGCTTTTATTAATTTGTTTATTTCTTTGGTAACATATTGCCAGATTTGTTTCAAAAATCCCACCAAAATCCAGATTTTTAATTTTTAGATTTTTATTGTTTTTTTAGCATAAAATGTGATTTTTAAAGCTAAATAATCTGACTGTCTAAATGCCCACACAGGGTGTTTCTTTAATGATTTAGGCTGGAAACAGGTTTTTTTAATTTAAAAAAATCTGCTTTTTGAAAGCTAACTCATGGATTTCTAAAATAAAATAAAAATCTAATAGTCATGCCAAAAAATATGTTACCAAACAGAGCCTAAATATGATTTTGGGTCTTTCTTGTGTTTTTGTGTATATTTTATTGTCAGGTGTTTATTCTTTGTTCTTGGAATTAATGCTATCAGGTGTTTATTAAGTGCAACTGTGTGTTTGATGAAATGCCCTCATCAGGTTTCGTCATATTAAGATGTTTTTGTTTTTGTTTTTGGGATAGTTTATGATTTGTGTGATTTTGGGTCTTCTTATTTGTTTTTCTATTTGTTTGGATAGTTTAATTACATTACACGGTACACCATGTGTTTGAGGACTTGCCTACACCATGTATTTGATGAAATGCGCTCATGTTTTGTTATTTTACAGTGATTCTATGTGATTTTGTTTTCTTTTTCTGTTTTTTGATGTCACTGTTTATTGACGGTACTTTGCACCTTATTTTGGATGAAATGCCCTCGTATGGGTTTTTTGAATATTTGAAGAATTTAAGTGTTCTTTTATTCCTATCAGGTGTTTATTTTCGGTGCACCATGTCTTTGATGAAGCTCCCTCTTGCGGGTTTTTTGGATACTTGATGATTTTATGTGAATTTGAGTCTTTTTTTGGTTTTCCTCTTTTTTCGTAGCTGTAGTACTTTTCTGATAAATGGGTACCATATATTCGATGAAATGACTAGCTCACTGTGTTGTTTTGAAGTGCTTGTTCAGTTTGCAGATTTTAGGTTAAGAGAAAAAAAGAAGTTAACTTAGAACGCAGCCTGGTAATTGCCTCAAACCTTTCAGCTTATAAAAACAATCTACCAGATCTTTCAATGAAATTTCCCTGGTAATTTTCATATGCCTGGTAATTTTGAAAGTGCATCAATGCTTGTTTGGTTTGCAGCATTTAATAAGTTGAAATTACCCTGGTAATTACCTTGTGTTCGATGAAATGACTACTTGGTCATTTTGTTTGAAGTGCCCCAATGCTTGCTTGTTTGGTTGCAGCATTTTATCTGTTGAAATTACCCTGGTAATTGCCTTGTGTTCGATGAAATGACTAATTGGTCATTTTGTTTGAAGTGCCCCAATGCTTGTTTGGTTTCTCCATTTAAGTTAGAGGAGGTAGCTTAGAATGCCCTCTTAATCGCCTTTACCTTTTAACAATTACAGCTTATAAAATATATTATAAACATTGGCATGTTTATTACACGTAGCTTTACACAACATCTCAGTCATTAAAACGTATATTTCAATGGATAATTATCAGCTCGCATAGCATTCACTCGTCTCTGCCCCTGATTTAGGTGACCAATGTCTGGATCTTTTGTGTCAGTGTAGTCTCAGATTTAATGTCAAAGTATGCGTCAGTAATCATGTTCTTATTATGTGGTTAAAAGCTGCAAGCTAGATAATCGAGGGCCTTTCTAGTTGTTTCTCTCTGAGATTGAATATACACATTGTGGCAGTGTGCTAAAAATGTTTAGTTGCAGTTTTGTTAGGTAGAAAATTAATTTATTTGTTTGATATCGAAGTTGTCAAAAGTAGATGGAGAATAAGAAGGGTTTCTACTTATTTTGTCATGCATGTTTCATTATTAAACTACCAAGGGCGTTTCACCCGAGGAGTTGAATTTCATACCAAGCGTATAGCGCAATATTAGATGAGGTTATGTGGCTGAGGACTAAAAAACATGGATTAAAACTCTGTTGAATAGGATTTCTTGCAAGTGTAACAGCTTTCTGTGCATGACTTTATGCCCAAAGCCGTGTCTCTTATCCACTGACTATTGGGGGCAAAAATACAGATTCCATATACATTAGTTATGGTTTTCATCCGGAGTATGTACCAGAATAGTGTTTTCGCTCTTGTCTATACACATGTCTATATTGGTGTTAGTTTGATGTTGAAAAAAGGGCAAAGAAAACCACTTAACCTGATATTTTACTCAATATTGCAGACGCCATTCTTTTCTACAGGCTTAGTGTATGTTCATCTCAATTTGCAAGATTCCTGTCCAATGTGATTAGGTTACAATGAATAACTAACATGTTACCTTTTTTCAACTTTTAAATACAGGTTGACATAATACAGAAGATTTACGTGAATGGGGAAGTGAACAGAGCACGATACATGCCTCAAAAACCATCGGTTGTTGCAGCAAAAACTAGTGGCTGTGAAGTTTACGTCTTTGACTGTGACAAACATCCTAGGAATCAAAAGGGTCTAGCTTGTCAACCTGATTTAAGACTTTTGGGGCATGACAAAGAAGGTTATGGATTATCATGGAGCCCATTTAAGGAAGGGTACCTTTTGAGTGGCTCAGATGATTGCAAAATATGTTTATGGGATGTTTCAACAATGCCTCAAAACAAGAGTCTTGAAGCAACCCATGTTTATGAGGTTGTATGTCTTATAAAATTTCCATTTTCTGTCTGTTTTGTTCGTCTTTTGTAACTTAATGTTTATGTGGATAACTTAAGGTTTTGTTTTGGTTTTAGGCGCATGAGAGTGTGGTTGGGGATGTATCCTGGCACTTAAAGGATGAAAATCTGTTTGGGTCTGTAGGAGATGACTGCCGCCTAATAATATGGGATTTGCGCACAAACAAACCCCAACAATCGGTTCAAGCACACGAAAAAGAGGCGAGTTTAAATTTTGGTACTATCAGTATGGTGTAGCGGAGTTTTTTTTACTTAATGTTTCTCATCCTTCAGAAATTGTTCACCTTAATTAGACCACCCTAAGTATTCTGTTTATCATTAAAGACGCAAATGTTCACAAAAACTTGACTGAGTATTTCATGATTACTTATTTTGAAATCTCCTGAAAACACGATAAGAAACGTGATGTTCTCTATTTGATGTTGCCTGATAGATTGGAGTTCATTTTGAGTTTTGCCCATTTGCAAGATAACTGAAGAAAGATGTGTTTAGAATTTTGACTTCAGACATTTTATTTCTTAAATTCTTAGTCATAATAAACTGTTCCACTTTATGGAAATTCTGTTTAGGTAGGACAGTACTAGGATATCCTATTTCTGAAGAACAGAGCCTAGAAAATAGAGATTATTGACTTCCAGGCTGGGGCCAAACCTCCCTCTTTGTTATTTGTTGCTTATTACAGTTTGAAATGTGCCATTTTAGGACCATTAATATATGCTGAAGTTGAAGTTTGATTTAAGATTTCCTTCTTTTTTTACCATTTGTAGATTTAAGTTTTCTTTGGGGTTGATACTAATTTGCACCTAAACCTAAAATAGAAATGGTCGCATGATTATAATTTTAGGAGAGTCGGTGTTATCGACTTGTTGCAAGTTGCAGTAAGGTTTAATTAACCATTTGATTTACTGTTGAGGTACCAGATATTACCCCAAAAGAAATAAGTGTTTTCATAATTTTTCTACATTACATGGTACCAAATTAATTAAAAGGGAATGCGATATAAAATAACTGAGAAACACTACCAATTTTCACCCATTTCAATTCATCCCAGTTGCATCATCGTTTTGGTGCCTTAGTTTTATCCAAAATGATATTTTCTTCCTTTTCCAGCATATGAATGTTTTACTGTGTTGCTTACACATTTTTTTCCTCATATCTACAGGTGAATTATTTGTCATTCAATCCATATAATGACTGGATTGTGGCTACCGCATCCTCGGATACCACTGTTGGTCTGTTTGACATGAGGAAGCTTGTATCACCTTTGCATACCTTGGGTGGTCATGAGTATGTATCCTTTTTTCATTATCAATATTATACAAATTACCGAACTTAAATACTCAAATATATCCCCTTGATATATTCGGTGAATACTCATCCAGATCTGTAGATGTTTTCTTTCTGGTGCTTCTACAGACATTTAGATGATACCAAAATCTAAAGCAGTTCCCTATTTGGTACTCCAATATAAAAACAATCTAAGTTTATTATTACTAGTTGAATTTATTTTTTCATTTACATCGTGAAAACGGAACAGAAGTGGAGCATTTACACCAAGAAAAGTGTTTTCAACTATATGCTTTATACTTAGATAGTCAAACCGCCAAAGAAATAAACCATTTTTCATGTTACATTTACACCTTTATTGTATATTTTTCATGTTACATTTACACCTTTATTGATTTCCTAGGGAGGAAGTATTCCAGGTAGAATGGGATCCTAATCATGAAACTGTTATAGCATCATCTGCTGGTGACAGGAGGCTGATGGTTTGGGACCTCGATAGGCAATTTTCTATCTGTAATTCTATGATGTTCAGCATCTTCATGTGCTATTTTTTATGCTTTAAACCGCTTTTTCTGATGACTGCCGACTGTACAATAAGGATCTGTTGTAGTGTTTAGTAAATATTCATCATCCTAAAACTTTGGTTTAACCATGCATAAATCTGTCAACAGCAGACAGCGGTAAAGACCCACCATGCTTATTTATAGATTACTTTCCCTATCTTGATCCAGGGTTCCAGAAAATGCTGTTCCTAATTGTTAGCAATTGTTTTTCAAGTCAATATCTTATCAGCTAGGACTTTTCATCCTTTCATGTCATATGTTATTAATTGTTTTATTCCACTGCGAGCTTAGAAATACAGGACCCTACAAGTTCCTTTTTACAATTTACTCAAGTTTGATTGTCATTTCAAGATAGCATGCCTTTGGTTTTGCTGTTTTACAGTTAAAGCTTATAACTATCTCCATGTCAAATTACATACCTTAACACTACTTTCTTATTGTGCATCTTGTCATGTTTTCTTGCTCTTCTTAGTCTTCTTCAGAATGCAATAAGTCGGTTGTTACCTCGAATGTATATGCTAGTTGTTGGCACATATATGTATTCTTTCAAAAACAAAGGATTTTTTTTTCCAGTAACGAATAAACTTTGCCCCCCTCTAACTTAAATGTACTGCCTTCAGAATTGGAGATGAGCAATTAGAAGGAGAGGCCGAAGACGGGGTACCTGAGCTTTTATTTTCTCACGCTGGTCATAAAGCTAAAATATCCGATTTTTCATGGAACAAGAACCAGCCATGGGTTATTTCAAGTGTAGCCGAAGATAATAGCATTCAAGTCTGGCAAATGGCTGAAAATATTTATCGTGATGACGATGACTTGCAAGCTGAGTGACTGTAGTTTAGTGTAATGGTTATCAAAGTGGTTAATTCAGAGCATCTGTTTATCAAGATTTGAGTAGTTTGAGAATGTTGAATTGGTGGATTATCGTTGTAGTTTTGCTTAGATTTTTAAGTAGTTTTGAGCAGGATAATTATTGGTACTTTATCTTATTGCTTGCTGCCCTGTTTATGAGTTTAGAATGAGTGGATTTATTAATGCTTTTGAGCTTTTAGTACCAAAAATAGTGATGCTTTAAGCTTTCCTTTGGCAGTTTGGCTTATAAAAACCATGATTACGTGTGATTTTCCACTTGAGGTCAGGTGTTGAGGGTTTTAACTTGAGAGCAATGCTTCGTACAATTGCCGAATCAAAACACCCTCCAACCAGTCAGTGGCAGCACTAAAAATTTTCTTTTGTCAATATAAGAGGTGAAAGTGCTGTAACTGAAAATTTTCTTTAATATATACATTATGAAATAGAAATCTACCCGTCATAGTATATATCACTATATCTTTTTACGACACGACCTAGTCCTTATACGTTGAGTCAATGCTCTTGTTTGCATGCCAGATGAAGCCTAAAAAAAAGTTGTATCAAGCAAGAGCATGCTCTCCATACTCATGCTTGCTTCTCTCACCTCGACTGTATAATGAAAACTAAAAGTGCTTTTTATATCCCTCATAAATATTGGCAAGGTTTGACAGGGTCTGCAGGGATGAACATGTTCCCGAATTGGCATTTGTTTTCGCTTTTCATAATTGGATAGAAATGGCTCATTGCCTCGTATTGGCAGATTCTATTTCTCTTTGACCTTTTCGTTTCACCGGTTGGTAACAGCATTGCTACTCATGTCTCTAACCCATGGCTACGTTGCATGGAGTCTGGTTTTCGTTATTTACACCAATAGACTTCTGAATGTTATGACTCTATATCTGGCGCGTTTAGGCAATGGAGAGGGATACAAGCATATAAAGAACGATGTTGTCCGCTGAACACAAAGTTTATGCTTCAAAAATTTAAATGTATTCTCAAAACACTTGTTTAGTGGTGACACCGTCTCCTAAAGTTGTTAAATAGATTCTCAAAACACTTCTTCTGGTAGTCAGATTTTTTTTTTTCTATTAAGCCAAGTTGTTTTCCGAAAAACAAAAGTGATGGAGTATTATTATTGGATTCTTGGTCCAATCTCTATTCCATGTTGTGTATATATCAATCACAAGAATAAAAACTTAATTTTGAATGATTGGTGATCGACTAGTTACCAACTGTGGTCACGTGTTACAATTTTGTCTAGTTATTTCAGATCTGATTATCCCTATTTTCCAATATCATAAGAGATTCTGCGACTACTACGAAAATTCTTCTTTAAACACCTCCAGAAAGAATTACGATCAACAGATTAATATGAGGAGACTAAGGATAAAAAAACATTACTCGAAAAGAAATAAAATTCTTTCATTACTCTTAATAAGGTATGCAAGAAGCCTCGGGTCTCAGGGTTTTCATCAGAAAACAAATAATGAAAACGTTGAACTGGGATTCATATTTTCATTGAATAGTGAAGGTTATTGGGGCTTCATCAGAATAGAGCCAATAAATTGCTCTCTCCAAATAGTCAAAGTAGCAATGGTTTATTTCAACTAGCATTACCTTGCGGAAAAACTAATGCCACCTCAAATTATGAACAAATTTGTACAATGAGCCATAGAAATTAAAAAACAGATATATAAATAGGAGACTCGCCGAAACTAGATCGAAAGAAAAAATAAACAAAACTGGGAGCACACCAAGATGACGAAGCAGGCTCAACCAACAATGCTGAGTGATGAAATGCACTGCCAATAGGAAATTTCACCTGATTAATGGGCTCAAGAAGCCGTTGTTGGACAATTGCCTGCAATAGATACAGAAAGACGACCCAATCACTATGATTACTTAAAGTTTATTCCTTTTGAAAAGAGAAATGAATTTCAAAAAGAAGTCAGCGGGGGACAAAGCAAGTATGTATAGCTGCTATTACCAAACAAAAACAATGATACCTAGTACTTGGAAAAAACAAGAAGAAGCACAGCATAAATATACTAGTTATGCATGTGTGGCAATTTATATGCCCATAGTGACATGAAGACAAAGTAGGTATGAAATATGTATTTTGTAGAGAAATAGTTTAACTATTGATGAAACTTCATATCAAAAGGGAGCAACATTCATCATCAACTATGCACACCAATCACAAAACCACAATACTCACAGACTGAATCACAAGTTATCTATAATCATAAGATACAAACTAAAAAGCTACCAGGTACCAACTAAGAACCACAATAACTCGACAAACCACTAAAGTTGTCAAACTGATTGTAACACAAACACCTATACTTTTAATGTTAACTTTTAAAGAAGGACTAATTTTGTAACCAATTGACACGAACAAATTAGTATGATACATTTGCTGGAATAGATTGTTTAAATGCTTAAATGCTTAAATGTCTACACAAATCCATTTTATCTGGATGAATTGGGCAAATAACCAATGGGAAAACAGCGGTGTGCTTGTCACAGGAAAGTAGGTAGAGTCTTCTCTTCTCTGTTTTAATACTCCCTCCGTCCCATAAACATAGTCCAACTAGCGCTTTCACATGGTTTAAAAAAATTGTTTAATGTAGTTACAAAGCGACATTTTTCCAGAATTGCCCCTAATTTAGTTATTGTAAAAGTGGATACACATTTGCATCCCGATGTCTTAATTGTATACTCCAACGCAGGTGAGAACATTAAATGAATAAATTTAAAAACCATTGATAAACTAGTTTTACTCCATCCAGTATGTCACTATGTTTATCTTGTTTTAACCCTAACTAGCATTATCTACTTTCCGGCATAGTTTTCAACTTAATTGGTATAAATTTTTAAGCGGACTAATCACAAATTTTTAAGTTTTGCTTAGAGTGGGTAAATCACAAATTTTAAAACTTGTTTTTCCACTATACCATTTTTCGATTTTACAGCCATTGCTTTCTATCTCAAAAAGTTACAGCCAAAGTACACAACTCTACATTCATATTTTCACTACAAATTGAATAATGAATGATTTGATTCCCCACATTAAATGGAGTATTAGTCAAAAACATTAAATGTTGGTATAGATAGACCATGAACATTAAATAAGAGTGTTTGTTGATATTAAATGTTTAATATTTGTTGATTCCCAGATTAATTAATAAGAGTATAAAAAGGAATAACTCTGGTTAAAAAGAAAATTGTACTATTATATAGAGACGGATTCCAATTCCAAATTAGACTAGTATTATGAGACAGTATTACTTATTTCCAATTAATCTTTCTAACCCTGAAAGAAAGGCTACATTTCGATGAGTACGTCCAAAATCAAAGGCTTACTCTAGATTGAAAATTGAACGACAGCAAAAGAATTACTTGCATGTGCTTATTTATTACTCCCTCAGTTCCATAATAATAGTCCAATTGATTTTTGAGTCCGTCCCAAAATAATAGTCCAGCTTTCTTTTTAACCACTATTTTTTTATACACTTCTTAATTAATTCGGAAATCAACAAAATTTAAACATGGTCCACAGTCTTATCTATACCAACACTTAATGTTTTTGACTAATCATTGGGCTATTGTTAGGAATCATTCATTATTCAAATTGTCGCGGGAATATGAATGTAGTATGTATTTTAGGCTATAAGTAACTAGGGGTAGGAAAAACCCTGCAAACCCAACCCGTAACTTAAACCAACCAGCGCGGGTTAGTGGGGGTTGACAGTTCTTTGAAATTTTTAATTTTTTTAAATTTAACACTGATTATGCAACTTTTGGAAAATCAGGGATTAAAATAAAAAATCAAGAATCAATACGAACCCAACCCGAATCCGACCCGTCTTCAAACGGGTTGGGTTGAGGTTGAAGTCTGAATTGTAACGGATTGCATTGGGTTGGGTTAGGATTCGAACTAATCCAACCCGCACCACAAATTTAATGTTTTCACCATGTGGCTGTTGAAGTATACTATCAATGCGTTGTAAAGCAAAATTTTCGCTACGAGTGAATACTATAATCAATGTGCAGCTACTTAGACAAAAACTATATTAGGAGCAATTGTGGTAGAACATCACTTTATAACGACATTAACCAACATTTTTAAATCAAGTGAAAACCCTAACTGGATTCTTATGTGACAAATGGAGTATCATTTTATCAACAAAAAAAATCTCATATCCCCAATGAATGGTTAATTAGGAATAGTTATTGCCTTCAGTTGTTAGACAATTTCACTAAATATTCTTATTATTTGTCGAAAATAAAACAAGCCAATCGATGAGGGACAAAAGGAGTATTTCATTTCTTTATCTTGAAAACAATGATACACATGTAAAGAAATCACCACTTGGTAGATATAGGTAGTCAAGTCAAGTGGGTAAATAGGCAAATTGGCTGTGTCGCTTACGGGGAGGAAGTTGTGGTCGATAGATGTATATATAAGTGTTTGAATGTTGGGAAGAGAAGGAAATAGTAAAGCTTTGTTTGCAAAGAACACCTCTTCCCGTTAAAAACTTTACAATAATATCACTAGAATGACAGGGAAATGGATGCCCAACAAGAAAGTTACCATTCCTTGTAAAGCATACCTGTATTATCAGCAGATACTAGAGAACTAATTCAATAACAAGACAATAGTGTTATAATATACATTTAGTAAATACCTCTTCTCATGTTTGCTGCAAGAGAATTAGTAAAAGAGGCACCGTTCTTCACCCCGCACCCATCATTCTGGGTCCCAAAACACTGCAAATTCTCAAAATCACAACCGTCAAATCCATTACCATTCAACACCGTTGCATTTTCTTCACTATTTCCTTGCTGCAGCCCTGGGTAGAAACAATAATCCTGATCGTCACATTGAAAATTACACGGATTCATTACATAACCACTCGAAAGGTTCTGATTACCTACGTTTGTAAACATATCACCACCATTCCTAACACCCTTCTGATAAGGAAAATTCCCAATTTCTCCATCTAACCTCCCTCGAATATCTACAAGTAAGCACTTAAGCCTCACGATCTCAGCCTCTAATGAAGCTTGATTTTGTAACCTCCTCATCAACTCTTGATTCTCGGCTTTCAACCTCGCCATCTCATCCTCTAACGAGGCAGCCATAGCCTTCTTTTTCTGGCGATACTTACGTACGGCTTCGCGGTTACCACCCATACTGCGTTTTTTTGATTTCTGCTCCCCTAACTCCGCCATGTCATCGGCAGATAATTTCTCCTCGCTCGTTCCGGGGACGAATTTGGTGTGTATGTGCAAACATGTATGAGTGTGAGAGGAATCGGGGCCCGGTGGATTGCAGGTATGTGTATGAGTACAGGCTTGTGTATTTAAGATCCCGTCTAAGAAACTATCCATAGAACTATTACTAGACAGATCCATGCTTAAATTTGAGAACAATTCTTGATTCGGGAAATCAATCTTCCCGTCCACCATCTTGACAGATTACCTAGAACATAGAAGAAAAGCAAATAAATTGGGTTAATTATGGGTTTGTTACTTTTGTAGACCAGGTATCATCATATTCAGATTTCGAACACCAACCTACATAAATATGCATTCGGTACCTTCACCAAACATCGTTTTTGTGACTTGTAGTAATACATAGGAAACTAAACATAGATTGGAGACGAAAACGTAAAAACTGATAGTGGTGTAAAAAGTTGTAAAAAACTATGGTAGAATAGTGTATATAATATTTTGTTTTTCCTTACTACTTTTTTACTATCTCTGCAACCTACCTATGTTTTTTATTTTATTTTGGTACAGTCAGTGTACTAATTCGTCTTGAAAACGTAATGTCACCAAACTAATTGCTACTATTTCTTTGTAGGTTGGTGAATTAAATCGGAATTAAATAACGTATCGCTGACCTATTCTTTATTAAATTTTAATGCTAAAGTCGCACATGGTTAGTATTGTTAGTAATTGCTATTTTTTCTTAGCAGCAGAACTAACCATAGATGTCTTAAGCATTACAATGAGGGTGTAAATGAACATGTTTTTTTTTTAAATCTTATTAAAGAGGATCAAGGGATTTCACACCTACCCCCTTTAACAAGACTCGAACCCTGTACCTAAGCTATTCCTAGTAGGTTGGAAATGAACATGCTTGCTACAAAGAACATGAACTATACAATCTGACCTTGAACTAATCCTAAACAGTTTCTTACAATCTATTTAGGCTTGTTTTGTTACAGCTTAGCTAAATGCTCGTCTCAAGCCCCATTCACATGTTCTCTCTTGAGAGCTGAGCTAATCTCAGCCCGAGTCCGCTCAACCTAATTAATTAGGAAGGCTAAAACAACAACAAAAATTAGAAAAAATTGCATCCGTGGTTTAAGCCCAATACAAAATTGTGAACTATCACCTAAAAAGCTCAAAAATTGCAATTCTATTTACAAAAAAGGGCCATATATGCAGATTAGTCCAAATCAACTTCACAAACAAAACAATATTAGATCCAATTTGCTCACCGACAAATGAATTACCACATATCAATCACGGTCACAGCTCTTTTAATTTAAAAGCAGAGACTTTTGGCCGAAGATATAAAAAAAAACAGTTTTTAATTATTAGTATTATTTATTAGAATCGGAATTAGAGTTAGAACTGAAGTATTTGGAAAGTGTAAATTAACAGAATAACATTTTTTAACTAAAATAAACGGTAGTTTAAAGTTTAAAATAACATAATAACATTTTTCAACTAAATAATCGTTTGTTTAAAGAGGAAAATAACAGGATAATATTTTTCAACTAAAGTAAACGGTAGTTTAGAGTGGAAACAGCAGGATAACATTTTTAAAGTGAAGAATTAGAGTTGACAGTAGTTTAATTAAACAAAGGTGGTTGAATTATCAAAAAAACTTGATTAGCATTACAGCACATACAATTCTGTCTCAAAAATCAAAAGCTACAGTAAAAGAAGTATTTTAAAAGTCAAACCAGATATATCTACATAATTATAAGAAAAAGTACTCAAAAACAGAATTTACACTATTACTGAAACGATATGGTACAAAATCCAACGACTATGGGGCCCGCTTGGCATTTGTCAAAAGGCTGCTTTTAAACACTAATCACAAAAAAACTAGCTTTAAAAAAGCCGTAGTCTAGTAGTTGGCAAAAGAACGTATAAGTGAGTTGTAACTTTTTTTTATTGATAAGTCATTGGTCACCTATTTTAACTTTTAACTGAGTTGTAGATATAGAACACGTTCTTTAGAATGTTCTTTTTTAATAATTTAATGTGAAAAAGCTATAAAAATCCGCAAAATCCTAGGTTTTGAGCTTTTTTAACCCAAAAGCTAGCTTTTTATTTTTTAAATCAAAAGCTAAGAAAAAAAAGCTGTTGCCAAACATGCATATATCTAACAGCCAAATCTCACAAAATTAAAAAAGGAAAAAAAATGAAAAAACTAAAAACAATACTGAACTGAAACTAGGCCATTAAAGCATGACTAGCTTAAAATCAGACAAATTCTCAAAATGTTCCAATAACAAGCATTAATAAAGTCGAACAAAAATAAACTCGAATCAAAAGAAATCAAAACGAGAACTTACCCAGTAAAATCCGCAAGGTCCTAGCTTTTGAGATTTTTTTTAGCTTTTTTGACTCAAAATCTAGCTTTTTAAAAGCTAAAAAAACGACATACCCATGAAATCTTTTAATAATCAAAAGATAAATAAAGCTAAGAAAAAAAAAAGGTGTTGCCAAACATGCACTATCTAACAGCCAAATCTCAAAATATAAAAAGGAAAAAAAATAAGAAAAAAACTAAATACAAAACTGAACTGAAAAAAACTAATAAAAAAAAGCTGTTGCCAAGCATGCTTATATCTAACAGCCAAATATCAACAAAAAAAAAGTAAAAGACAACTAAGAAAAACTAAAAAAAAAAAAAAAAAAACTGTTTCCAAACATGCACCATATCTAACAGGCAAATCTCAAAAAAAAAAAAAAAAGACAGAACTGAAAAAAAAAATTGAAAAAAAAGTTGTTGCCAAACATGCACTATATCTAACAGCCAAATCTCAAAAAAAAAAAACTAAGAAAAACTAATAAAACAAATCTGTTGCCAAACATGCACTATATCTAACAGCCAAATCTCAAAAAAAAAAAAAAAAAAAAACTAAAAGACTGAACTGAAAATAACTAAGAAAAACTAATAACAAAAATCTGTTACCAAACATGCTTATATCTAACAGCCAAATCTCAAAAAAAAAAAAAAAAAAACTAAAAGACTGAACTGAAAAAAACTAAGAAAAACTAATCTGTTGCCAAACATGCACTATATCTAATAGCCAAATCTCAAAAAAAAAAAAAAACTAAATCCAAGACTGAACTGAAACTAGGCCATTAGAGCATAACTAGGTAAGAATCAGACTAATTCTCAAAATGATCCAATAATAACCATTAATAAAGTTGAATTAAGACAAATTCAAATAAAATAAATCAAAACGAGAACTTACCCAATAAAATGAGTGGCAAATTGAGTTCTAATTGTTGCAAAACCCTAGAAATAAACGGCGATGAGAGATAATGAAAGAGTGAGCTTAAAAATAAGTGAAAGAAATAAAGAAAAGGGATAAAATGAAGTTGATTTATATAGAGAGATTTGATCGGACGTTATGATTGAGATATAGAGATATATAAAGAGAGAGAGATTGGGCATTATTTATACGTAATTAGAAGGGGAGTGATTTGTAATTAGGCTAATCACATTAATACTCCTAAAGGTTTACTTGAATAATCATACCTCCTTTTTTTTCCTTTTTTTTTTTTTAATCGTGGTGTCCTGATCAGCATTGATCACGTGCTGCTCGACTAAATCTACGGGAGACACTAACGTAGGGACCCACCGTCACGACCTTTCACTTAAGATTTGGTTATTGCTGTTGGTGGGGATCGGGATAAACATCACATGGAGAGATTCTCTCACATCGGCTAACCAATGGTGGGTAACTATTTGTGAAAAATTTCATGTTCGGAAAGTTAGAGATCGTAGAGTGAATGAGACGATGATGAGCAAAACTCTATTCGGTTTGCGGAGTTTTGTTTCAGTGGTTAGTTGATAATATATAGATAAATAGATTTATATATTACATACTAAAATATTAACAAAAACACAATTTATTATAATTATGGTGAAATAAATTTAAATTAATTTTTGAAATGAAGTGACGAACTAATTGAATTGATTACAAATATTCCTATATAAACAATTTTGATAAATTGATATGCAATTCTTGTTCTTATAAGTATATCGTTATTTAAACAAAATGGCAATATTACAAGGTCATTTATTATAAGTATGTTTATTACAACGTCATGATTTAAGTTAAATGAACCATTCGTGAAAATTTTTGTGTTTGTTTCGTCAAGCATCCAGTTCATGACTGTTCGTTACTAAATGAATATGAACGAACACCAACTAAATTTTCACTAGAATGACATGAACATGAAAAAGGCTCTTCTCGTTTTGTTTCACTTCATTATCATCCCTACATATAATCCTTATTTAATAGCATGTTTATGAACACTTTAAAAAGTTATATAAACTATTCACTAGAAAAAGAAGTTCAAATAAAATCGAAATATCAATGGGTAAACTCATATTAGCAATTGATTTAACATTTGTGAAATTGGTTGTTAAGATTATATTATTTTAGCAATGTATATCGGATCGTGATACGATTTACCAATTTATGGTTCTTTCAATACTGTTGGTAAATTTGTCACGTCACCCTCCAAGAAGAGATAAATACAAATTGACTCACGACTCATCTAATCGCCAAATTAGTTTCATTTTAAACATATCAAGTGCCTACTATATATATTCAAATACACCAAGCACCACATTAAGAGTTTAAGGCCTTGTTTGTTTGAGCCGGTATTTACTGGGATAGGACTAATAGTCCAGTGGGCCCCATATATCTAGTGTTTGGTAACGAAAATGACAGCGGTACTATCAATGAAGGGGGATACCAAATGATGTCAATATGCAGTATTTGGAGTCCCACAGGGGGGGTGGTACTGAAAAACTTAGTCCTTGCCCCACAAAGAAAAAAGACCACTAACACCTTATTTTACAGGTGTCACCAAAGATATACATGACTGTTAAATGTTTAAAGGATACAATGGTAATTGATTAGGAACTAGTCCTATCCAAGGTACAACTACTACCTACAATAATTCTATGATAACAAACACGCGGTTGCAATCACCAGCAGGATTAGAAATGAAAGGTTCATTTGTAATCCGTGTTTAGTCCCACCGGATTCATAGTCCCGGGACTATAAATCCCGCAACCAAACGAGGCCTAAGACTCATGTCACTCATCTAATAAAAAAATATACTTTTAACAAAATTCCCATAAAGCGAAGAAATATAACGACGAAATTATTCATCCAGAACAACATAATGTACTTATAACATAAAATACATTCATTATTTGATAATCGAAACAGTGATGAAATAAATTGTACGTCAAACAGAAATAGAAAAATTGTACCAATTACAATATCCACCATCAAAAGGTAGCAAGTTTATCAATTAAGATAAAAAAATGTTTGCAAAATAATGCGGAAAATTATGAGAGAAAGACGCGTAACTCCAGTAATCTTCTAAATTATATGTAATTAATTTTTAGTCTTTGTAATAGTCGATCTCAGGGCCAAGCAAGTATTTCTCCGAAACTTAATTAACTAAAAAAAAATAACCAAATAACGATGGGATTATTGACGGTATTTTTTGTTACGAGTTTATTAGCGACGGTTTTTGTGACGGTTTTGTGACAATTTAGTCAATTTACGATAGATTTGTGCCAAGTTTTTAAATTAGCGACAAACTTGTGACAGGTTCTGACTCTCACTAAATCAAACATTATTTTATAGTTATATTCCTGCAAAGATATGATAATAAACTCAATTGTTATAAACCTTTTCTTAACCTGTCACTCGGACTACTAGCCTATAGGAAAAGGAATACACAAAACATTTTTTTTATTCAATGGCCACATAGTCTTTGATTTTTGTAAAATAAAGAAAATCAAATTGCTACTGCGATAAAATCTAAATAAAATGAGCATAAATACGATATAACATGTACAAAGAACAGCACCAATTTGTCATGATTGCTGATTTTTAGTTGAACAAATATGCCTAGTGTGCCCTTTCTTCATACATATTCCACAAGTCATATGTGCAGGGGAGGCGGTACCTCATATGATCCGTGGTTGTCATGTTAACCACACAATTTTGAAAAATAATTTTTTTTATTAATATTTTTCATAATAATTTATATATACGGTATTCTGACAACTCCTTAAATATTTTTTTGGCAACCCCTTTCAAAATTATATATTGTTAGTGCAATAACATAACATAATTTTGTATGGGCCGATAATATATAAGTAATACTTCAAAAATTAACATATGCAATTGATTATAAAAATAATTTTACACCAACTTATCATATTGACGCGTAACACACATCTTTAAAAAAATTAAACAAAAATAATAATTAGAGTAGTGGTGAGTGCAAACAAAATTTATAAAATATTTTTTTGTGGTTTGTATTTTAATTGAAGTAAATATACTAAAATTGTGTATTGAATATTTAATTGTTCATATATATCTATTATTTAATATAGCTTTGGTTTTTTCAGATTTTTTTTAAATATTTTTTTACCTTCGTGTCTTAATCTTTTTACTTGTTACACCTTAATTTCTTAAATTTAACTTTTGTATATTTTGAGTTTCTATTTTATTTATTTTTTAGTCAATTTTAAAATGCTGAAACTTTCGACACATGACTGCACGTGACATTACTGTTCTGGGTTTTTTTGGAGTTCGAAAAGAAAGTGAAAATTGAGCGAAAGGGAAAAAAATAGAAATCAAATACATTTTAATCAAGAAAACAAGGTCAAAAAAATGAAGAAAAGATGGTAAAAAATATACAAAAATCCGACTTTTTCGTGTTTATAATTTAAAAAATATTATACGATTTTATTAGTTTTTACAACCCCAGACATTTAGTTCTGGTTCCGTCCATGGACGGTCTTCTTTGACATCTACTCTTGTTGTGCAAATATGTACATTGTGGTCTAACACTTGCTCCTTTTCATTCGTTCATTAGGAACCAATATTATGGTGCTTTTGGGAGGTCAAAAACTTAAGGTGAAAATAAGGGGACCATGTTTTCAAATAGTTTACTAGTAGAATACCAAGAATCAATAGATTACGGTAATCTAACTTACGATTTTTACACGCAACAATAACATATGAGATGATATTCCATTAAGTTGCCACTTTTGATATGTACAGTCGTTTTTTTCATGAATATTAAACACTTGGATATGACCACCTTTGTTTTGATTGACCACCGCCAAGGGCGGACCAAGGGGGCTGGGAGTGGTCATTGCCACCCCGACCGACGACGATTTCCATTTAGTTTTTTTTATACATGTAATTAAAATAATTCTGAGATATATACATTGATCGTCCTCCTAATTAAACAAAAGAGTTGATGGTCTAATGGTAAAATTTGACCATAAGTTAGTAAAATGTTAGAAGTTCAGATCATTAGCTTACTTTTTTAAAAAATTTTGTTTTTTACTTTAAAATTACCAAATTTTCTAAATATCCATTGTATTTTCACAAACAAGATTACATAAAAAATTATTTTACTGTTCAATATCGTTTGTCTTGATTTTATATTTATTTTATGCTATGTTGAACATAGAAAAAAAAAAAATTTTTGTATTAGACCATATTTTTATTATATTCAATGTTTTTTTTAGATCACGACCTCCGAAAGAAAAACATCGTCTTTCCGCCCCTATCAATCACTTGGCTTGCCTTTATTCTAAATAAGCATGATCAAAAAGTTCAAGCTCGTGTATACTGCCTTTTCTCCATTAAGTTTAAGATATTTTTAAATATTTATGGGGAATATTGCTAAATGCATGAATGGCCATTTCCTCAGCCCATTAGCGTTTTACGGTAAAGTGCATATCTGGACGATGAAAAGTACATTCTACACAAGATGATATAGGTAATTTCGTATTCCTAAAAGTACAATTAATATGAAAAACTTATGACAAGGTTGTTGTCATCATGTCATACCATACCATACCATACATTCTCTTCGCCCTCCATCATGTGTCAATACTCACATATTTTCAGCTATACTAGTTACCCACATCTGTATAAGCGGATTAATTTTAATAATCTTTTGAATTTCTAAAGTTGATACGTTAGCAAGCATATTTTTCATTATAGTGTAATGAAACTTAGAATTGAAATTACTTGCCAAATGATGAATACAAACACGATGATGAGCATTCCGCTCATCCCAACAAAAGGTAAGAAAACCTCATACTATTTAAAAAACAATGTGGCGATCTTATATAACACAGATTTGACGATTTGAACAAGCTCCAATATTGAGCATGCCATAAACCAACCTCAACCGTCATTATTTTCACATTATATTATTAAAATAATTGATTATTAGCATCACAAATGGTTGCAATCAATAGAGTACATTTGTATTTTCCATACAAATGAGTACCATCAAATAACACTATTTGAATGGACTAAATGCCCAAAAAAACCCGCTTAAATATATGGATTCAAATAAAATGATTGCTCTTGCTGCCAAAAAAACATAATTCCACCACATGATTGTTGCAAGTCATCCATATATATATGCAAAAATTATAAAATTCTTTTCAATTACCAAAAAGTTATTATATACTCTTCATTTTTTCCGTTCCATGCCTTTCGATACGATATGTCATTGAAAATCATGCGAAATTAATGCTTTGATTGTAGGAGTGAAATAAAGTTGTTTTTTTAATTATTTCAAAAGTATGTCCACCAATAAATGTTGAATTCAATTGTCTATGATGTTGATCCAAAATTTATTTAATCACATGACAGGACTTTTATATTTAATAACCTGAAAATGTAGAGATTTTAGGAATTGATGCATGTAATTTCCACGAACAACTTTTGTAACTTTGGTTTAATTGTAACACTTTTGAGTTTTGATTCAACAATAAGAAAATCCTGATGACACTTAAAATGGAATATAATTTAGCCGCCGCTTACATCTCCTCCTTGTTACAAAATGTTGTCCAATATAAAACTATTCGTTTAACATTTAACAGATAAGGATCAAACGAACGAGTGAGATGGAAATATACAATAACTTATAACCTATTTACATAAACGACACCACCACCAACGAGCCATTGAATGATGGAACTTCAACCCCTAAAGGTGACGAATTCGTAACTCCGATGTGCACACTCTCATTCGATAAATATGCTCTA
Source organism: Primula veris (assembly GCA_963682055.1). Taxonomy (NCBI): domain Eukaryota; kingdom Viridiplantae; phylum Streptophyta; class Magnoliopsida; order Ericales; family Primulaceae; genus Primula; species Primula veris. The sequence continues at coordinate 13,149,094 of OY821745.1, read as the reverse complement.
CGACTTACCCTCAAACACAAACAACTCCGAACCCGGTCTAAAAACGGGGCATCATGGTCAATTGACGATTCATACATATGGTGGATCAAATCGAAAACAAAATTAAACTTTAAGACGGAACTAAAAGTATTTATAAACTCAAAAATCACAAAATTAATTACAGTAACTCTGAAAATAGAAGCCTTTTTCTCTCTCTCTATATATAGAAAGATATTTATACATATATTTCTCCGGTTTTCATCTCTCAGTTAATCAATTCTACATAAACTTTATATATATATATATATATCTAAATAAAAGGTTAGTTCTCGTTTCTATCTTCATTTTCATTCTTTTTAACTCTATTGATTTACATAATATCAAGCTAGGGTTTTTATTTTTATTTTATCTAACCCTGGCTTAGCTTTCTTTCAACTGGTTGTTGATGTTTTTTCTTTTTCTTTTTAGATTTAAGTTATTTAATATCACAGGTTATTTTTGGGTCATTAATTTAATTGTATAGTTTAGAAGTGACAAATAGTATCTAAACAGCTTCTTTACTATGTAAAAGAATACATATTTTTAACTTATAAGCCACAACCAAACAGACTCTCAGTAGGCAGATATGCTATTAAGTAATTTAATTACAATTAATTGTATATTATATAAGTGACAAATAGTATCTAAACAGCTACTAGCTTCTTTACCATGTTAAAGAATATATCTTTTTAGCTTATAAGCTACAACCAAACAGACACTCAGTAGGCAGATATGCTATTAAATAATGGGTAAATAACATAATTTTTGTTTGACCTTTTTTAGAAGTGGGGTTGCCCAGGTCATGTGAGATAGGGATTGTTTGGTTGCAGCTTTTAAGCGAGTTGAAATTTGTAAGGTTGACAAAAATCTGGGTTATTTCGTCGTAAAGATTTTAGCTTTTTCAGGACAGAACCAGAAAATCTGGCTTTTAAGGTGGTTAAGCAAAGTCTAGCTTTGAAGAAAATAAAATAAAAAATCCGAGCTTAAAAGATACATCCAAACTGTGCCTTATTTTACCTCCTTCTGGACCGTCCTTGCCTATATATTGTGATAAATAATAAATAAATTCAAAAAAAGCTATGTTGGATGCCCCTTTTGCAAATCGGTACTTCTCTTTCACTTCCGGTGGTGGTTGTGGGTTCCAACTTTTACAATCAAAAGTTTAGAGTAAATTCAATATAAAGGATTCCATGCTAAGGAGTGTTATAGGATCTTTCTGTGTTAGAAACGTGTGCTTTGATTTGATTTCTTATTCGTTTTCCGACAACTCTGACAAGAATGTTGCTATTTAAGCATTTTGTTTGGGAGACTAGTTTCGTGTCCTTAAAACTTTATTATGTCCGTTTGTAGGATCTTATCAAACTGAAAATTTATTATTTGAAATAACTGTCGGCAACTTTTTGGTGTGCTTTGAAATTTTAACTTGATTGGTTATCATTCTATGGAGTCGTAAAGTTAGCTGTTTCCACGCATCCACTTAGGGAACAAAAACAACCTATAAGCGAATGCGTGGGAATAGCTAACTTCACAACTCCATGGAAAGATTATCAATCAAGCTAAAATTTCAAAGCACGCCAATAAGTCGCTGACCATTAAATTGCGATGTCTCTCAGACCTTGGTATGCTCATAGTCTCATGAGTACTTTTAACTTTTCTTTTACGAGTAGAGGCTTAAACCTATGTAGTTTATATAGTTTTATCATTTATGTTTTTGCTGCTGTACTCATAGATTTGCTGAATTGAGCAATTGGTGCCTAAGTAAAGAACCTTAGGCACTTTCTATGTACTTTTTCGAAATTTTGTAAGTTAATTTAATAAAAGGTTTTTTTGATGTGTCCCTTGCTTTTCTCTCTGTATGCTTATCTCCAGATTTTGAAGGGATTATTTCGGTTGATAATGCTTATGGAATTGTTGTATAATGTGATCAAAGATTCAAAACCGCTGTTATGTTTTGATTTAGTCAATATGAATTTGGCTTACATTACGAAAAACTATTGATACCAGATATTAGTTAACATGAATCAAGAATTATTTATGATAGATTACGATTTTTTCTAGATGTCATTTTTGAATATGCCAGCTTATTTTGTTGCCTATTAATTGTATCATTTACAAGTGACAAGAAGCATTTAGACAGCTAGTAGTCTTTTACTATGTTAAAGTATACAATTTTTTAGCCTATAAGCTACAACCCTAACAAACCCTTTGTAGGCTGATATGTTATTAAATGGGGGAGATTGGTCCTAACTCCTATGTACTGTCCTTGTAGAGGTGAATTCCCAGGTCATGTGACAATGGGATTGTTTGGTTGCAGCTTTTAATCACGTGAGATGAATTTGTAAGGTTGATAAAAATCTGGTTTAATCCATTGTTAAGATGTTAGCTTTTTTATGACAGAAAACCAGAAAAGCCAGCTTTTAAGCTGGTCATCCAATTGGAGTCCAGCTTTTAAGCAATAAAGTAATATATCTGAGCTTATAAGCTACTACCAAACAATACACTATATGCCCTCCCTCTGGACCGTCCCTGCTGCCAAATGGTAGTAAGAACAAACAATACACTAAAGCTCTTTAGCAAATTGTTATATCTTTACACTTCGGGTAGTGCTTGTGAGTTCTAACTTTTTATATCAAAATAAAATTCTACTATTAGTCTATTACATAAAGACTTCTATGCTAATTATTGGAGATTAATGATGTTTAATGTATTCAACTTTCCTCTAATTCCCATTTAATGTACTGAACTCTGTATTTTTTCAATTCATGTTATTAACTAAATGTATTATTTCGATTTAATGCAATTTCGTGAAAAAAACCCAGCTAGCAGGGGTAATTTTGTCTTTTCGACATTTGCCACGTTTAAAAGCCAAAATCCAGTAATTTTTCTCTCTCTCTCTCGTTACACCAAACAGACCTAGGGTTTATTATCCCTAATTATTTGCAATTGTGTATATATATATGTATATATATATGCTTGTATGTATGTATAGATATGTATGTATATACGTACTTTTATATGTTTGTAATATGTATGTATAAATATGTCTGTATGGATGTATAGATATGTCTGTATATGTGTGTGTGTATATATATGTACGTATATATGTATATATATATATGTGTGTGTCTGTACGTAATATGTATGTATGTATAGTCTGTATATATGTGTATGTATAGTATGTACGTAATATATATGTATGCATAGTCTGTATGTATGCATATACGTGTGTGTGTGTAATATATATGTGTGTGTATTTAATATGTCCAGGTGATAGGTTTTCAGATTTGAGAAGAAGGGTACTATGGTCTTTTCCTTTTGTTAGTTAAGGGTACAAAAAAAGTCATTTGACAGAATTTACTGTTTTTTTTCACGAAATTGCATTAAATCGAAATATTACATTTAGTTAATGACATGAATTGAGAAAATACAGAGTTCAGTACACTGAATGGGAGTTGGAGGAAAGTTGAATACATTAAACCATATTAATCTCCTAGTTATTGTTAAAAAGATCTTTCACTCCGTCTGGAAATACGCCTTAGTTGAATTAAAGCATGAGTTATTTTTCCAGAACACTGACTAGACTGTTGTCATTTATGCATCTTGTTCTTATGGAGTTGTAATGTTAGTTGTTTCCACGCATTGTGCATCGATTCAATAAAATTATCTCACCGCATGTGTGTAGACATGTTCTTCACCCGCTTCCAACTGTTACATTAGTTCCTAAATGAAATGTACTGGGAGTAAGTAAAGTTGCAGTAGTATGAATGGTTTGAATATTTCAACAGAACCTAATTTGCAGTTTCTTTCAGACCCTGGCATGCTCTAATCTCATTAAGACTTTTAATTTCTCTAGTAATAGATGCTTGAACCTTTGTATACTTTTATGTCTTTTCTGCTTTGCTCATCAAAACCCTCAGCATGTCCCATCTGATGTCAGTGGCTGGTCTCGACAGCACCATAGTTTAGACAGCCCTCATGGATTTGCTAAATTGAGCAATTGGCTGCCAAGTAAAGAGCCTTAGGAACTTTCTACAGGCTTTTCTCAGGGTTTATTTGCTCTGTCCCTTGCTTTCTCTCTGTAAGTTTGTTTCTCTAGATTTTGAAGGGATTGTTTCGGATGACAATTCTTACAGAATTGCTGTATAAAAGTATCAAACCATTGTTACGTTTTGACTTAGTAAATGGTATGAATTAGGCTTTAAATATGAAATAGTTCAAATATTAGATACCAGTCAATATAAATATATAATCATTTGAGAGTTTATTATTTCAAGGTCTACTCATAGTTTTGAAAAGGTATATTTGAGTGTTGTCCTCTTCATATGTAGTGGTCAAGCATGGTGAAAAACGATGAGAGTTAATTTCTTAATCCCTTAGTTTATGCACCAAAATGTATATGTCTTGCCTTTCTCTCTATTTCATTCACTTTAAGAAGCTGAGTTTTAGAATACAGTTCCTTTTTTAGCCTTTTCACAGTGGTTGACATTTTCCCATGATGATGAAGCCATGTGTGCTGGATTGCCATTTAACTGCATTTAATTCTGAATGGCCGTGTTTGAAGTCGTAATCATACTCTCAAAAAGACAAGTGTATACTATATGGATTCTTTTCTGTGAGAGTTTTACGTATTTTGATGTACCACAAGTACAACCTAACGTACTGGTAAATTGGTAACAGTGAGAACTAAATAGTCATCTTGAGATATACGAATCACCCATTAGCAGCGTGTATACTATTATCATTATTTTTTTTAGAAATTTTGTAAAAAGGAGTCGAAGAAATTCAATGGCCATACATTTGTATCTTTTATTCTTTTAATTTACTTTAGTTATACCAAATACCTCATGAGCGTTTTCTTGTAACTTGATTGTTTGATTTGATATTACATAGGTACTTTCTAATCAGTTCTATAAATTTTAATTTTAGTTGTAATTCATTTCCTCAGAAGTTTGATGGATAGGCAATCTCATGATTATACTGCAGCTATGGCATTTGCACAACAGCAGCAACAAGCACCTCCCAATCAACAACAACAACAACAATTTGGGTTTCCACCTCAGCATCAGCAGTTTCCGCCACCCGGGCACGGCCCCCCTTTTATGCCACCTCACATGCCACCTCTTTACCACATGCAACGACCTCATCTGCCAGCTCATCACCCTCACCACCTCCATCACATGCCACCTCATATGCCACCTCATCACATGTCTCCCCCCTTCCCGGGTCCGTTCGATTCAGCACCACCCCCTGCACCTCCACCCTCTGATCCTGAGCTTCAAAAAGTTATTGACAAACTTATCGAATATTACCGAAAAAACGGCCCTGAATTCGAAGCCATGATACGTGAGCGACAACAAGATAATCCGGCTTATAGCTTTTTATTTGGTGGCGAAGGGCATAATTATTACCGCTACAAGCTGTGGTTAACGACACTTCCCCCGGGTGGACCCTACAATTCTCTGTCCCCGATGGCCATGCTTCGTCCTCCCCCTCCAAATCCAATGATGAACCCACCAATAATGAACCAACCTCCTTTTGCACCGCCATTTTATGAACATAATCAACATTCTCAATCTTTTAAAGGTCTATCCGGTCCTCTACCTTCAGATGTTGCAATGGAGCTTAGTAATGTTATTAACACTCTCACGGGGACAAAAGACTCAATTAAAGGTGCAAAAATTTGGTTTATGCAGAGGTCTCCGTTTGCACCAGCTCTTGCGGAGGCACTTAGAGAGAGAGTATTCGCCATGGATGACTCTGAAAGACAGTTGCATATAGTCTACCTTGCCAACGATATCCTATTTGACAGGTATCCTTTAGTAACTTTATACAGATTATAGATTTTTTTTATATAGATTTGAAAAGAAGTAACGACTGTTAGTGTTATGTTTATCATTGGCACATTTTTTTAAAAAGTATTATAGATGTGTTCATTTTCATTCCTTTGTACAACTTGTTTGAGTTGTACCTCAATGTTTTTTTGTTTAGTTCCTGCATTTTTTTGTTATGAACAAGTCATTTTTGTACAGTGTGTTTTGGATATGTAATGTTGTTCCACGATCTATTGTTTTTGAGATTAACTGTCATACAATCGAATTAAACGATACTTTAGCAAGAGGAATCATCATGAACTTGTGTAGAAAATGTGTTCTCTTCTCCAGTTGATGCTAGCATCTTAACGCATCCGTTTATTTTCTTCTTGCTTTGGCTCTAATATATCGTGTAAGCATGTGGTATTGGAAACCTACCCTTTTTATATTGCTTTGCTGGGTTCAATGCATTATTGATTTAAGGTCAAAGCCAATTTCCCCTAATTGAATATTTTGGTTTTACAGTTGAGGTTTCATTGGCTTTCCTTTTTTTCGTTTAGTTAGAGTGTTATTGCCTCTTGGTTTTAGGAAAGCTATAAAGTTAGGGTCCATATGCCAATTGTGACTAATCAGCTAGTATTCCTCATTTCGTATTCCATCAGGCATCATCTGTCTATCTATCTATATATATACACACTCACACGTATATACATATATAATATATATACGTATGTATATTTAGCTCTATGGGAACAATTCATTCAGTTATTTTGACGAGTTCAGTGCATTTTACTTTGCCCAAATAATATTAAAGTTATTTTTGGCCCAATATTACTTAACTGACTCTAAATTTAGCTAGAATGTAATGCTGAATATACATTTGCAATTATAATAATTTGACCGTATTTAAAAATATCAAAATATATCGACTGTAATTGACTTAAATGGAGAAAAGATTGAGGACATGCACTTTTGGTAAATAAGCTGCTCCCCATGGCGTACCTTACTTGAACTCTTCTAAATTTGGTTGTTTTCAACAATGAAACATGTATGATTTATTCAGCTGTTGCAATTTTTTTTGAATTTTGCAGCTTGCAGCGTCGGATTAACCCCCATGAACTTGATAACGAGGCACTTGCTTTTAAGCCTGTTTTGGGTTCCATGCTTGGTAGGATTTACCACAATCCACATAACAGAGGCGAAAACCAATCGCGATTGCAGAAAATTTTGCAGTTCTGGGGTTCCAAGGAAGTTTATGACCATGAAACTATTATTTCTTTTGAGAATGAGATGATGGGTATGCCCCCCTCACACTTGTTTGCAGGCCCTTCAAAGGAGTTATCCTCTTCCTTGAATGATGCCTCTCCCGCAGGTACTCTCTCTCCCTTCCTGTTGTTGGGTTCCATTATTTTGTGAATTACTTGTCGTGTTGAAGCATGCACATGAGTTGACAAAAGAAGTAACATATGGCATTATGTGGAGAAAGTTGTTTTTTCCATTTAGGATTAAAATTATACAGTTTTATTTAATTAATTATTTGCTATGAATTATTACCATCAGTAGGCTAGTTAACTCCATTTAGACAAGGTAGCTGGTAGTGCGTACGAGTTTTAAGTAATTATTTCCTAATTGAAGTTGGGTGATGCATGGGCTTATATTTATCCTAGTAGCTTTTATAAATGGGTAAATGTAAACCTATAAAGATATTTACATTTGCAAATTTGGTCTTTTAAGCACTATGAACTTGGAGTTTTGGTGCCTGATTTGTGATTTGTCTTAGAGCAATGCTTCAACTCAGCAATCTTGTTCATGTCTATGATGCTGATGTTGTTTTTGCTTATGATTCTGAACCCTCTGGGTCTGAGTATATGTTCTCTGCAGGAAACATGGTTGGCAATTTGATTTCCTTGACAGTAAAGAACAAAAATCAAACTTTAGAGACGCTTTTTCTTTAATTGGTTCCAAAATATCCATTTCTGGTTCAATAGTTGAATTAACACCAAATTAGCAGCGCTCAATATAAACATAATCTCCACTTACAAAAATAAATTTAGTAATGTTTAAAGAATAACTTGCAAAAGTATCTCAACTTCAATAAGATGGAATTGACTCAGATTCCATGTTCTCGGACATGTTTACCACTGAAATATAAATTCGAGCAATCTTTTTTTAATTTTATGAGATTGGGATTAATACAAATTACAAAATCTTTTATTGTACTGACAATAGAGCTTCCCTTAAAGTCCTAGGGATATTAAGTCCATGCCAATGAACTCATTTGACCCTTTCTTACCCCATTTTTGGGAAATTTATTTTTGCTAATGATCTGGTCATTTTCCCCCCCTGGCGCAGGGTTGCGGCAACAAGGTACAAACCTTAATCATTGGCAGTTTGATAAACAAGGTACAATGCCAAGCTTGCTCCCTCACCCTGATAAACTATTTCCATCAGTACCATCTTTTCCAGGAACCTCTATGCCCATATTATCTTCATTACAATCCGCAAATCAACAACATTTGCCACCTCTACCTCATTTACCGGCATCAGCTCCCAGCGGTGAAAAATTGCATCCATACCCTCTGTTCCCCCCTGGTCTCATACCTGGAATGGTGAGAAAACAGCAAATAGGGAGTGGTGTACCTTATTCCCCAATGAGCCCTCTCGAAATCCCCACTGTTATACCCTCATCTACCGTATCCGAGTCTGAAATTCTCGACAGGGTGTCCAAGTTTTTCAAAGAGATTGGCGAAGTAAACCCTTCCGAAGGACCAATGAGCTCTAGAGAAGATGACGATGATGATGAGAGAGAGAGTCCTGTCAGGAAGGGAGGAGCATGTATCCCTCCTCCTCAGAAGCTCCAGGTGGATCCTGAGACCGGGACCTATCCTGATGGGAGTGTCGATAGGAAAAATGGTGGGTCAGGTAGATTGGGACTTGGGGCAAATGCTGATCCTAATGAGAGCCAATATGATGACGTGTACTCTTCATATAGGAAGCAAAGAAGTACAAATTACCATACTCATATGAGTGCAAGGGCTGCTACAACTACTACAAGGTGATGTCAAGTTTTTGTTCTAAATTGAGATCCTTGTAGTTTTAAATGCCTATAAAATTAGAGGTGGTATGCTTGTACTGTAACCTTTGAAACTTTTTTTTATAGTGGCATTCACTTGTAGACTTGCGGAATGATCCCTGCATTCTAAAATTTATGTAACTAGCATAATCCCGATTTTTTAGTAGTTTTTCTACCTGAGGAAGAAAAGGAATTTTAATTTTAATTTCATTCATAATTGGGATTAATCCGTTGTTTCATTCGTAATAGGAACTAAGCCGTCTTACCATTTTAATTTGTTTTATTCTTGTGCCATCACGGGGTGAGGGGTTGTGGTGGTTAGAAATATTCCTTTTTCCATGGATAATAGTTGTAATACTTACTGTGTGGCTTAAGATTGTTTTAGGTTCTTGTTAATACTAGAGTACAACATTTAATCTCAACATAAACTTTTTTGAATCCTGAGATTTGAGTCTAGAAAGACTAGAGAAAAGCAAAGGTTCTTGAAAGGACATAAGATCATTGCTTCACTATATTATCTGATGTATTATACTATAGTAACCTTTCCAGAATCTGCAATTTCGAGGCATTTAATACAATACAGTTTCATTTTTTTTTACTTCTTGGTATAGAATCTAGCAAAGATTGGCTGTAGATATTGATACTTGATTGTAAGAGTTTCAAGGCAAGCCTCCAGAGGAAGCCATATCATGGTTTGTGTCTTGGCCCCGAGGACGATATTGATGTAGGCATACAGTCATTATTTTCAGTCAACTCTTATTTCAGGCAAATGCTATCTCAAATTACAAAATTAGTTGTCCCTGTCCCCTTGGCTTCATAACCCTTTCCGCTATACTTTTGATAGTACATCTTTAAAAGATTTTTTCTGAAGAAGCCATTTTCTCTGAAAAAGTTCAGATTCAGTACACTTGAATCAATTGGCTTTACAGTTTAAACCCATAAAAGGACCAACTCATTTTCCAAAACTTAAAGAACTGTGCAATTGAAGCAAGCAACTATAATCTTTATAGGCACTGTTTACAAAAAAGAACCATCACTCTGGTTAAGTAATTTAACCAGTTTTATTGTCATATTGTGTGTGTGTGTGTTACCCTGGGAGGTTTGAAAGGATGATCAGGAGAGAAGTCAATAAGGCACCAGAAGAAAATGAGCAGTCAATCGGACTGACCAGAATATATTCTCCTCCAAAGACCTTTTTATGCGTATACAAACCTAATAAAACTTGTTATGTTTCGAAGTGCAGTAACAGTAAACGAATAAATTGAGCAAAATGCCACCATTACAATCTTCCAAAATGACTTGCACTATTTTCTGAAATTAAATGGCATTTTTTTAATTAGACTTTGAAAGAGTTACAATCAAATACTTCTTTTCCTTTTGGATCTGTACTTGTTATGCTACGTACGTAGGAAGAGAAGTTATTGCTCCAGAAGACGTGCATTATCTTCAGGTAGATGTTTTTTCCAAATTTAGGGGTCAGTATATAAACACTTGTCATTCCGATTTCATAATTTATCCTGAAAGATAAAATTCAATTGATCAACTCAAAACAGAATGTTCTTTTCGTTACCTTTGACAAAAAAATAAAATCATGTCACTTATACGCCATCAATGATTGTTTATTACTACATTTTACTTGGCGACACCAAAGGTCGATCAGTGCTACGATGTTATATAATTTCACATCAATGCTGTCTAAAACTTTTTTTTTTGGTGAAACGCTATGAGAAAAACTTGTAGAACTGTAAACGTTTAATGCTCTACATTTTGCGATTTAGTTTTCACTGATTTTTCCTACCATACAAGGTCAAAAAACTGTCGAGAACGATAAATAATCCGATAGTAAACTTTTATACTTCCGGGACTGGACTATAATTACAACAAACGAAAAAGGAGATAAAGAGTGAATTATGTTGACATATGTAAAGTATAAAATGTAGTGTACTAAATCTATGCCTATAAAAAGAAGCCAAGTCAAAATCCAGAACAGGTAATAACCTCTTCTCTCATTCTCTATTTTTTCTCACATTTGACATGCATGCAATGCATACATAAAAAAAAAGGCTGTATATAGAAATATAGAGAGATTAAGCGTATGAATCTCCCCTAGAAATTCTCACATCCTTAGACTCTCCACCACACTCTCTATAACAGCAAATGACCCTTCCTATTATCACAAGACAGCTCCTGCCTTGGTTACCTCCTCCCCACTCGGAAGAGGTATACCTATACAGGCTCTCTATATTTACATTTTATATAAAAACTTGTTACACTAAATAATAATAACTAAAAGGGAAAAATGGGATGTGGGATTCCCCGGTTACCGGTTATTCTTGTGATCATTTCTATGCTTTTGGTTGGTTCCACGTTTGGGAAGAATAAGAACTTCAGGAATGAGAAGAAGGAGGTGACCTACGATGGCAGGTCGCTTATGATTAATGGTGAGAGGCAGTTGTTGTTTTCTGGTTCCATTCATTACCCTCGAAGCCCGCCTGAGGTGATTACTTGCCTTTTCAGTCACGTAGTTTTGGTTTGGATATACAGTGTTTGATACTTTTTCGTTTGATTTAAACGTCAATAATCCGACTACGTATTGAGATACATTATGAGAAAAGAAAATTAGATATGCCGTGCTGAGGCATTAGGTGGAGAGATGAGAGACCTTTTTAGAATTTCATGTTTATGAAGAGAAAAGATTTATATGATGCTATTATCATATTATGTTGCTTAATATATATAGCGACAACTCTTATAGCAAATACATTTTGATGGCATTTTCTGATAGTATATTGCGTATTAATACCTTTTAGTGATTGCTCATTTCAGTTTGATGCGATTGAGGGGCGGAACGAGAATGATTTTTTTTTGGGAGGGGGTCGTGATGTAAAAAATATGTCGAATAGAAGATAAAATAAACAAGGTCTAATACAAAAATAAAGAAATTTTTCTATGTTTAACGTATCATAAAATAAATATGAAGTCAAGACAAATGGTTCTGTTTTAAAAAAATCAGTTAACATGATTTGAACTCCTAACCTTTTACTACCTTAAAACTAATTTTGCCACTACACCAACAACTCTTTTGTTTAATTAGGAGACCATCAATGTATATGTTCTAGAAAAACTTAAATTACACATTTAAAAAAAATAAAAAAATTTGAAAATCGCCGCCGGGGTGGCCACGGCCAACCCCAGCCACCCCCTGGGTCCGCCTGGTATCTGTCAGGATCAGAAACTAAAATGTCAAGAAATAGGTCGCGCCACATCAGTGCGATATTATGGAATTTACCTTGTTGTCACATGTAATTAATGGAAATGAACCCCCAATGATTAAACCGTTCATATATGAAATCCAGGTATCTATCCGTCCCAAACTTAGTTCTCCCACCCGGATACATGCCTTTCTAAGAACTTTAGGAATAGCTCATAGACACACCTGTAATTTCAACAAAGTTGTGTTTGATAGAAATTTCGAGTGAAACAGTTACTCCCCAATATTAATAATTGAAATTACGTGATTACTAATGTTATGGTCGGTAAGTCTTCCTGATTATGGAAACCATAGTATATGTTTAGAGGAATGATGCCAACGGAGTTGAACCATCATTGTCATACGTTGTTAGAATAGGAGGAAAACCACTAAAGGAAAAGAGCGATCTACATGAAAGAAAAAAGAACATGAGGTACAGTTTTTTGGATTGCCACTATGCAATATTTTGGAAATTTGTCCCGATTTTCGAGAGTATCAAGATAGCTAGAAACTACGTAAATAAGCACAATTTCGTTACAGGCATCCGAGGACCTGGAAGAGCGCACAGAAAACTTAAAAGGCAAATGGATTGTCCAATTACTTTCTTTGCAGAGTAATAATTAGAATTTAAGGATTCTGCCAAGTCTTATTTTGTACTCCGTAGTCAGTAATGGAGTATGAGTCTCATTATTAACAAAATCGAGCCGAATAATCATTATTATCTTAATAGATGAACTGAAAATGCATGAAGAAGAAAAATTGTATGCCTATATGGGGTGTTCTTATGCAGATCAAGCTATCTAACAATCACCATACCTTATTTTTAGACTTAAGTTCATTGCTATTGCTATTGCTATTTCCATTTAATAATTTTTATTTCTACAGCCAATGTAGATGAACTAATTTCTGTTTCCTTCTATTTTATTGTAGTCGTGGCTGGATATCATCAGAAAGGCTAAGGCAGGAGGCTTAAACTGCATCCAGACTTATGTCTTCTGGAACATCCATGAGCCTGTGCAAGGCCAGGTATTAAACATTTTAATTCATTTTTTCGTTTCAATCCTATGCTTTGGGAATATTTATATTGAATAATCGATGTGCATTGTCCACTTGTACAGTTCAACTTCACCGGGAACTATGACTTGGTAAAGTTTATCAAGTTGATTAACGATGAAGGTTTGTTTGTCACTCTTAGGATTGGACCCTACATTGAGGCCGAGTGGAATTTCGGGTAAAAATGATATTATAAAATTTATACATAGCTTTACATGAAGTGATTGTCTTCTTAAGCTTATTTAATTTTGGAAATAAATCTACAATCTTATTTACAGTGGATTCCCATACTGGATGAAGGAGGTCCCCGGCATTATATTCCGATCAGACAATGAACCATTCAAGGTAATATTATAAATTATAGTTCATGCAATGTAGAAAGAAACAACTATTGACACCCTTTTTTTTTGCAGTACCACATGCAAAAATTCGCCACAACAATCGTCGATATGATGAAAAAGGAAAAACTATTTGCTCCCCAGGGCGGTCCTATCATTATGTCGCAGGTATATTACATTCCTATGAGTTATGATGTTTCGACAGGTATACCCCAAGTTCGACGTAATCAATTCTTTTGTGAAATTAACCACAGATTGAGAATGAATACAACAACGTACAACTGGCGTATAGGGAAAAGGGAAAGTCTTACATTCAATGGGCAGCAAACATGGCCGTGGCGTTAGATACCGGCGTACCATGGATCATGTGCAAGCAAAAGAATGCTCCTGCTGAAGTGGTAATTTTGTTTTATTTTATTTTCTTGTTAGAGTTTTCTTTACTTACCCAAAGAAAGTGATAAGTTTTTTGGAATTCTAGTTTTGGATTCACAGTTTAGTCATTCTAAATATCTTATTTTCTATTAACTGTATTAAACAGGTCAACACATGTAACGGAAGGCACTGTGGAGATACGTTCACCGGGCCTAATGGTCCTAACAAACCCTCTCTCTGGACTGAGAATTGGACTGCTCAGTAAGTAGCATTATGCGGGCACATTATGGAATTGTTTTGGCTTGCTGTTTTAAAGAAAATAAGCTCTTATTTTTGAGTTCTAACCAAAACATAGATTCATCTAGCTTAAGGTTTCTTACTTTTTCTTGCAAAAAAATCAGAAGATCTCAGGTTTTAACCTCGTCGACCAAAACGGTCCAGGTTCTATGCAGAAAAGGGGGAAAAAAATGAGCTTAAAAGCTGCAGACAAATGCCGATGTGAAATGGAATTGTTAATTATTGAAGAAATGAATAAATCTAATTATGCAAATTCTTATTTTATTTTGTTATTGATTTTTAATAACAGATACAGAGTCTACGGTGACCCACCGTCTCAAAGAACAGCTGAAGATATTGCATACGCAGTTGCCCGTTTCTTTGCGAAAAATGGAACTCTCACCAATTACTATATGGTACATTGCCTTTTTTCCCCTCCTTTTTTATTAGAATTTTTTTCATACCTTGGCATTTGCTAAATAGGTTCCCATAAAATTCTGTCTTTGCAGTACCATGGAGGGACAAATTTTGGTAGAACTAGTTCGTCTTTCGTGACCACTCGTTACTATGACGAAGCTCCTCTCGATGAATTTGGTAAGCACCGTCAATTTCCAGGCATAAAATTTAAAATTTGTATATAAAATATCTAATAATTTCACCCTTTTTTAGCTTTGCCAAGAGAACCCAAGTTTGGTCACCTTAGGGACTTGCACACCGCATTGAGATTGTCAAAGAGGGCTTTGCTTTGGGGCATTCCAAGCGATAAAAAGATTAGTGATGAGCTCGAGGTAAGCATATGTTACCATTCTAGTATTTTTTTATGAAGTTTCTTTTTTTTAAAGAATCTATTACATTATGAAGCTGTATTAATTTACAGATCCGTACTTACGAGCAACCTGGGACTGACGTTTGTGCCGCGTTTTTAACCAATAACAATACCTTTTCAGAGAAAACTATTAAATTTAAGAATCGCAAGTTTGTTCTTCCCCCAAGATCTATCAGCATTTTGCCTGATTGCAAGACCGTCGTCTTCAACACCCAAACGGTAATCTCTAATATTACATTTTGCGCTTGAAGCACGAGATAATGGTGCCTGATATCAAATATAATTTTTTGTTTTGGCGCTAAAAACAGATTGTTGCACAACATAGTTCAAGAAATTTCCTCGAGTCAGAGAAAGCTAAAAATCTCAAATGGGAAATGCACTCAGAAGAAGTTCCCAAGATTAATGATTTGAAGAAAAGGTCCAAGGCTCCACAAGAGCTTTATGCCTTGACTAAGGACAGATCAGATTACGCGTGGTACAGCTCAAAGTAAGTATTCTATTTTCATAAAAATTTAAATATAATGTTAAAATTTTATGTGTACCATTTCCTTCTACTTGAATAACACTTTTATGTCATGGATTGCAGCTTAGTAATCGATCAAGAAGATTTACCTCACCGTACGGACATTTCCCCAATCCTACAAGTTGCAAATCTTGGTCATGCGATGGTTGCATTTGTTAATGGCGAATATATAGGTAATGGCAGCTAATAAATGTCACAGTGGAGCTTGGTTTGCATAATTTTCATTTTTTCAATAGATAATTTATATTTTTATTCTCAGGTTCTGCTCATGGAAGCAACATTGACAAAAGCTTTGTTTTCCGAAAGGCCATAACATTGAAGCCAGGAAATAATCACATTACTCTGTTGTGCTCCACAGTGGGATTCCCGGTAAAGAACATACATTTTCATTGTTTGGTTCATTAGTTGCATTTAGTTCCTATTCAGGGACGGAACTAGGAATTTTAAATGGTAGGGGTAAATATTTTAAATGATTTTTTTTTTCATAATACCGGGGGAGCTGAAACACTAATTTCTGAAGATTTTAATCAAAATACATACAAATGTTTATTTCTCATCTATTTTTATCAAATTGGGGAGGTTGCAGCCCCCGACTGTCTCCACCTAGTTCCTTCCCTGCACTGCTCAAAAACTGAACTGTATTCGGTTGCTCAGCTTCATTTTCCGAGGTTTGGCCTGAAAAACCTAGAAGCCTTAAGCCGCATGAACCTGTCATTTTTCTCAAGATCAGAAACCGTAGCTTATTGCTTAAAAGCTGCAGCTAAACAAGCACATTAGTTGCTTTTGGTTATGTTACTGGTCTTGGTAACCAAAATACTCCATTCTAACAAGCTTGAATAGCAGAACTCAATAACAAAAGAAAGGACAATTTCTTTTAGATTTTTGAAATTGAAACCTTGACACTTTTGTACATCCAAAAAGAGAAGCCAACATGTTTTTTTTTTTGTTGATGAAATGAAGAATAGCGGAGCCTACATGGAGAAGAGATTTGCTGGTCCTCGTGCTATAACCATTCAAGGCTTGAGTGCTGGAACACTTGACGTTACCCTCAACAACTGGGGCCACGACGTACGTTTTTATTTATTTATCAAGCTTCATTTAGTGATTGATTGTATTGTTTCGGTTTTGTACTTAGAGCTGATGATGTTTCCCTTCAGGTTGGCTTGAAGGGAGAGAGGCAACACGTATACACCGAGGAAGGAGTGAAAAAGCTAGACTGGCAACCATCTAAAAAGGAAGGGCCAGCCGTAACCTGGTACAAGGTATTTTTGCCACTAATAAAATTTAATCCTCTTTTAAAGGAGAAATTTAGAATTTAATTACCATTTATGGATTTTTAATACTTTTTGACGGCCATTAAAATCATTCTTGGTTGGCATACTTAGTTTTTGTTTAGACTGATGCTGAATAAAATACAAAATAGAAAAAAACTCTCTAGCACTAATGAGAAGCAAGTCTAAAATTTGTCAGTGAATTAATACTACCCCAATTTTAATGTGGAAACGAAAGGGAACTGTTTTTGACTGAAAATGTGAACACCATGAACTAATGAATCGGAGTATTTTCTTTCGGTCTTGAACCATATAAATGAGGCAATGAATATGACAACGAAAAATTCATAAGAAGTTAGTGAAATTGATTATTTTTGTTTTGTCTTGTAGACATACTTTGATACCCCCGAAGGTAATGATCCTGTTGCTCTACGAATGAATCATATGGGCAAAGGGATGGCTTGGGTTAACGGAAAAAGCATTGGTCGTTATTGGGTCAATTACCTCTCACCTCTCGGAAAACCTACTCAGTCTGAGTAAGTAATAGAAATCTTTCCGGACAATCTAGGTTATATTTTATTTCTCCATCCTCTTTTATTCACGTTTGTCGAGAAAATTGAAGGCTGATCAGCAATTTTCTTATCGACGAGTAACCTCATGAACGCACGTATGACTTAATTTTACAAGGTCGATTCTAAACATCCAAAATTTACCCTCTTTAGTAGTGCTAACAAAGATTTACCAAAAAGGTTAAGCTCTAGTGTTGTTCATATTTCATTAAAACTTACCCCTTATCAGCAATTAACCCATGTGATAAACATTCATATTAGATACAGACGATGGTTTTAAAGTTACACCTTGTCGTTTTTAACTAACATTGTTCTACTAGTTTATCCTTTATTGTCAACTAAACATTTAAACCCATGCGGAAGAGATTAATTTTACATCTTTATTTTTTTTACTCGATAGGTACCATGTCCCAAGAGCCTTTTTGAAGCCCGGAAAGAATCTCCTTGTTATCTTTGAGGAAGAAATGGGCGTCAACCCAGAAGAGATCGAGGTTGTTCTGGTCAACAGAGACACAGTGTGCAGTTTCATAACCGGTAATCATCCCCCAAGTGTCGACTCGTGGGAGGCTAAAGGAGGAGTGTTCAAGCCTCTCGTTAAGGACATAAAACCTGGGTCTAAGCTCAACTGTCCCTTCGGGGAAGTGATCGAGAAGGTCAATTTCGCCAGTTTTGGAAACCCTGATGGCTTTTGCGGAAGTTATTCTACGGGAACTTGCAATTCTCCCAATAGCAGAATAGTCGTCGAGAAGGTATAATCTCTTCGAGTCACTCATTTCTCTAGCTATATTTTTTTTGAGACGAGATACACCACTCGTTTGGCTGCAGATTTTACGAAAATTAGCTGGCTTATTTGAGACTGAGTAAAATTTTAGAGTTTTTTAAGATTAGAATTTCTAGCCTTTTCAGAACGAAAGAAATGGATTTAAGGAAATAAGCTGGCTTATTTGAGATTATGGGAAAATTGAAATCATTCATCTTAAAACTTTTAGCCTTTTTGACCCCATAAACAATAAAAACCAGTTTTTAAGCTAGTCAGCTAAATACATCACAACTTATTAGACAAGGTGGAAAGTTGAGTTCAAAAGTTACAATCAAACAAGCCCTAGCATGCACTAAGCTCACAGTCTCTTTTATTTACTATGTTTCTCATCTCATATCTCATTAGCAAAGAGTCACAACTGCTTAAACTTATAGTATTTTATAATTGCAAGAATGCACATATTATCTTCTTCTTTGTACATGTTTATATTCTCAAATGTTCTAATATAGTAAAGGTTGGCCATTTTTCCTTTCCGAACCATGAAGACAAAACAACACTATTTTTAACCTCAACCAAATCATTTATTCGTTTCAACGATGTAACATTTGTTGTATACTTATATCCTTATTGGAATATATCCAGGCATGCTTAGGAAAAAATAGCTGTTCGATCCCGTTCGATACAAATGTTTTCGAAGATAAATGCCCTGGAACCCCGAAGGCACTGGCTATCCAAGTGACATGTGGCCTCACTCCACTCGAGAAAGTAGGAGTGAGAGAGATTGAAGAGTGAGCAACAATGGGTTCTAAAGGAATTTCTGAGATACTATGATTGAGTGGTACCGACATGTATGTAATTTCATTTCGTTACGGTTGATATTAGAGTGGTATCGGATAATTCTTTCAAGATTTTTGTTTGAAGTTTCAAATAATTGTTTCACAAGCATACTGTTTCTAGGAATTAAAAGGAGATGGTTTAAATTGGAATTGTTTAGTACGGGAATGTTAAGTACTTCCCCCTCTTTTAAGATGTTATTTTCGTCATAGCATCTGGTATTTTTGCTCATTATATGTCTATAACTCTTATCTTGTACTATAATTCTATAAATCACCTTTGTAATTTCTGCAATCCAAAAAATATGTCAAATACATTTCCAGATATTTTTCGTTGACCTTGTTCAATGAAATCATGAACCCTTCATTGGAAATAGTGACTCAAGCGCAAACTCGCTATACTTCAGCTAATATATTGGTCTTTACACTTTACCAGTATGAGAATTTTGACACTCGCTAGTGTACTTTGGAAGCTGATTGTAGTTAGTAACGCAACCAAATTAATTTCTCACGTTTCGGAACATACATCAGAGTCAGACACCACATACCTTTTCATCCATGATGCCCAAACCAGTTTTTAAAGTAAATTCAGGAGCTATTATAACATACATATCGTCTCTGTCTTTCCCAAAAGCAATACATTGACATGTTTTTTTTTTTTATCGAACTGGTCCAATATGATTTCAGGAGCTATAACACAATCCTTCATACTTGATACCCTCGTTAATTTTTTAAATGCTAGTTAAATTAATGAAAACATTTGACTTCGATTCTTCGAAAACCATACTGGAACTCGTTCAGAAGTAATCCATTTCTTTTCATTCGGAAACTGGACGTGGAAGTATCAATTTTATTCTGAATCTATATATGACTTTTCATATTGGCCTTCCGTAATAAATAATATAACTGATCATGAAGCAAATGAGAAGACAAAACCTCAAATCTGTATAATATTATTCGTAATATCTTAATTTATTTTTTGGAAATCCCCAAAAAAGATTAGAGTATATATACTCAGCAAAAGTATAACTCAATCATTACTTAACATTTTAAATAATAATGTGACGTACATGTGTAATTAGCTTTTATAATAATGATGTTCAAATTAAATAATTTAGTTAGTAATTTATGTTTTAGTTTACTATAGTAAAGTAGTATAATTTTTATTTATTTCTTAATTGAGGTCATGATTCACCCAAAGGAACGGTGCCTTGTGGCAGCTCCAAAGAATAACGAGCTAACGTGAACAAATGCAATTTAAAATATTTGAACCGACACTCGTTTACCTTTCTACCCTTCCTAATAAAACCACATTACCCTTATACCCACGTATACTTCAATTATATTTGCTTAGTGTCACGGTAAATAGTAAATACAAATTTTAATATAAAAAAAAATATTCCCTACACTATATGAAATTAATTTAACATTTTCCTCATTTTTTTTCAAAAGAATACTAAAAATAAAATTCATGACTAGGATATCTATATATATATATATATATATATATAAACTTCCACTGCAAGGTCCGTCATTTGCTATACAATGGAAACGCATACCCAAGAGTAATGCAATGCAGCAAAAGAAAAAATGGTCAATTATGAATTAACGCCACCCATTCGGAGCTCTTTCTATATTCTCTCCATTTACCAATATTTTTTTTACGAGACAGGGAGCCAACTATACACTTTTTTTTATAGTTTTCCTAACTATACCTTATTTTCACTAATAAATGTTATTAAGTTTTTATTTTATTTTTGTAAAGTCAGTGATTTCTCGTTTTGTTATTAGTTACTTTAAAAAACAAAACAATTTTCATGTTTTTACAACTTTTTGTCAATGTAATTGTTTTTTTTTGGCGTTATTTGACATTTTAAAGATATATAATTCAAAAAATATATAAATGCTTATTTTTTTCATTTTTTTTTGGTTTCAAGCTACAAATATATATAACTATGACTTATTAAAAAAATAAGAAAAAAATACAATCATTTATTAAGAAAACAATGTATAGTAATCCTAACTATACAAAAAGTATAGTTTAGCACGCCATGTCAATTTTTTTCCGTGTTAATTTTTATCTCATGTTATCAGTTTTAATGCTTTATCTTCCTTTATTGCGTATGTTATTGATAAATATTGCTAATAAATATTGTTATTATGTTTCTTAAATAATCACATAACACATCAAATAGTGTAAATGATACATGGACATTTTTTTCTATCTACAGAGCGCGTAATTTTGAAAATTTATACAAACAGGCCGACGACAAGAGTTGTGCAAAAAACACGGTACTATATTATTACTTTGGATTAGTAGTACACTCATCTTTCCATTTTTGTAATACGACGACAACTGCACACGCATTTAAGAGACTAAAACTCTTAATTTGAAAATGAATGATACCATAGCTTAACGGTCATGTCTCGTTCTATAATTTTAAGATCATTTAATTTTTATATCTGACTCATGTTGCGTTCTACGTCCGTACCTAATAATTTAAGGGACAATGGTCAAAACATACATGATAGAACATAAAAATTAGACCCGAATGTATTATTCGGGTAATAATCAACCCACTTTATAAATGGGTATCCAACGCTTAAATGGGTCATCTCATATTTTTTATAGGAATTGAGGTGTTACTACCAAAAGCCCAAGCCCAATCAAATGGGGACCCATGTCTGAAAAATCCTTGGGATGAAGACATTTATCAATATCCTAGAAGGCGCAGTTGCCTATAAATAGCCAACTACCCCTCCTAGAAAACGACCAGAAAATCTATCCAAAAAATATAGAGAGAAGTTAAGAAAAGAGAGAAACTAACCAAAGCATATCATTTCGAGAAATAAACCGAGAAAAGACAGCCGAGCACCGAATAAAAGAGGAGAAAGATCAAGACGAGAGATTAAATGGTCATATCGAGCATAATTGTAAAACCGAAATACTAATCCGAGCTAATGTAATAGTCCGAACAAGGATAATAATCCGAGCAATAATAAAGATCAGGAAGTGTCCTTTATTCACGGTTAATTTACCATTATATCATTGTTGAAAAGCCTAACGCGACCGACCAAAGTTATGGCTTTATCAAATGGCGCCGTCTCCGGGAAACATCTAGTTCCCAACTAGTTTAGAATTCGAATACCAATACTCTGCCAGACGAGCGACAATGGTTACCAATGTAGAGGAAACCCATCCCGAGATAGTAGAAACCAATAACCAAAACACGCAAATTAGCCAACAAGACCTCGACGATCTACTCGCAATCCGCGACAGATATGAAGCTATCCAATCCGGAAACCAACCAACAACCTCCTACGTCAACCAAGAACAACCGGTCGAACCACCCCGACATTTCATCGAAGGGATTGTCGACGAACACCCTTCGTCCTCGGAAGACGAACAAGACGTGCCCGTATTAAGGCGTGCACGAAGACGCTTAACCGGGTCCCAAGCAGGGCCGAGCTCAAGAGTCCCTTTGCCTACAGCCTCGGTCAACTCCGGTGCTCGTTTACAAACGGACGAAGCTCATCAGTTTGGCATGCAAGAGGATCATGTACTCGGACAGTCGCCCCGACTACCGACTAATTCTCCGAGGATGATTACACCACCCACGGTGGAGGTACAACATGTTGTTCCATTAGCCGATGAAAGGAACTACGCCCAGCTACAAGCTCAGCTGGCGGCATGCATGACGGCCATGACAGCGGCCGGCATCGTATTGCCAGTTATCCAACCCGACAAAGACCCACGCCATGAAGTGGAAGATTCTGCCTACAGGGCCGCCCTGGAGGCAGCGGGTCGGCGACCCGATACAAGAGTCCCCCACCAAGGGGGCAATGTCCCAATAACTATCGTCCATCCGAACACTCATATGGAACGTGTCCACACAAACACGAAGGACGATAGATATCCCGAATACAGGATCGGGGAGGGATATGGCCCATCACCACATCAGGGAGGATACCCTCCCCCCTACCATGTCACGGATGACGCGTTCCAACAGGCTTGGAACGTATGCCAAGAAACCCCGTGTGCTGAACAGATCACGCGGTACCGCAATCCTATGGGATTCGTCATCCCCGAATTCAGGCTCTATGATGGGAAGAGTTGCCCTATCGACCATCTGAGGCACTACAAGACGAAGATGGAACTGTGGAGTGATGACCATGCACTGATGTGCAAATTTTTCAAAAACAGCTTGGGTCAAGAGGCTTCGTCATGGTATCATAACTTACCACGGGGCTCCATTAGAAACTGGGCAGAATTGCTAAGAGCATAATCCACCCGATACGCTGCTCATCGGAAAAAGAAGGTTAGTATCGAAACCCTTCTTAAAATGGCGATGATGCCAAATGAAAGGCTCAATGATTACTGCATACGTTTTATCGACGTAGCAAACCAGATTCCACGATATGCCAATAATATAGCCATCCAAAACTTTATCAATTCCATCCCTAATGGCTATTGGGCGAGAAGGAAGTTCATAGGCAAAAACTTCCCGACCACTGATTCCCTGCTAGCCTATTGTACCCACCTCACCGATAAAAACGACGAACTGCGTTTCCTCAACCGAACTCTACCGAGAAGAGAGTCGGTCCGCGAGGCACAGGTGGGTCGCAAAAGAGTTAGAAATAACCAGGGAGAAGCATTCCAACCGACCAGAAAGGGCAAAGAGCCCGAGGTCCATAGCAGGGTAGAGCGACCACGAGCACTAGAGCCCAAACCGCTCCAGATTGCATACCCAACACCGACCAACGAACATAAACCGCTCCAGCTCGCCTACCCGATGCCACCCAAGCCATTTCAACAGGTTCGGCCCCAAGAGAGGGAACACCGAAACACTTTCGGACCGGTCGAGCTGCGATACACTTTCAACCTATCTGCTGAAGATATCCTCAAGGATATATGCAGGGAAAGTTGGTATTCCCGACCACAACCGATCATCTCTCCCCCCAATCAGAGAGATTCCAAGCTCTTCTGCGCATATCACGAGGATCACGGCCATCTCACTGAGCATTGCCGTAACCTGCGGTGGAGAATGAACCAGTGGGGCGATGCAGGATACCTAGCCAAGTTCATCAAAGGAGCTGGGAATAAAGGCAAACAACTGGCCATCGAGGGATCTGACAACCGGCAAGGCAAAACGATCAACGTCGTTCATATGTCACGACCCAAGGGCCCAGGCGGGGAACGATCACGACAACGGCAGCTGGCCCACTTTGGCCAAGTAGCCAAGACATCACAGGCGTCGACCTCTAAACGACAATGCACACCACGACGACATCCGCCCATTTCTTTCTTGGATCTTGACGAAGAAGGGGTGATTTACCCCCACGGAGACGCCATTAACCTCCGTGTTCAAATCGGCCTAGACACAGTCAGCCGGGTACTTGTCGACTAAGGAGCCTCTTGTGATATCATGTACAAGGAGCTCTTCGACAAGATGGAACTCAAGCTGCAAGATCTACAGCCTACCGATGTCACACTGATCGGATTCATCTCCGAAACGACCAAACCATTGGGTAAGATCGTCCTCAGCGTCACAACAGGGTCCATGTCGGTTCCCGTGGAGTTCTTAGTGGTCGACGACCACTCCGGGCACAACGCAATATTGGGCCGACCTTGGTTACATGCCATGAATGCCATACCCTTGACCTATCACCAAAAGGTCAAATACCCAAATGATAGGGGAGCGATCGAGACAGCCAGATGATGTCAAGAAGATTCAAGACGCTGCGAGGACATCACCGCGACTCTCCAAAAACAACGAAGCACTGTGGAACAACCCACCAGCACAAAGAAGCTGATCAACCAAATATCCAAAGCCGAAAGGGTTGTCGAAGAACAAGTAGGAGAGACACTCAGGAAGGTGTATATACCAGATATGGACGAGGAGCATTACTTCCTCCTCGGCGATAACCTTCCAAAACAAGAATCCGAGGAGTTGAAAGCATTCATTCTCAACAACACTGATAAATTCGCCTGGAGTCCTAAAGATATGCCGGGCCTAGACCCCAATACAGCATGCCACCACCTAAGTGTAAACACCGAGTACAAGCCGATAGCACAGAGGAGCAGGAAAGTGTCTGTACAGCATAGAGCAGCTATAATCGCTGAAGTACAAAAGTTATTGGAGGCTGGAGCCATAAGAGAGGTTTACTATCCAAAATGGTTGTCCAACCCGGTCGTCGTCCCTAAGAAGAACGGAAAGGAGAGAGTGTGTATAGACTTCACAAACCTCAACAAAGCCTGTCCGAGGGACCACTTTCCCCTTCCAAGGATTGATCAACTGGTGGACGCAACTGCGGGGGCAGAACGGATGACCTTCCTTGACGCATATTCAGGATACCATCAAATTCCCCTCGCCCGCGAAGATCAAGAAAAGACTTCGTTTATCTCACCTTTGGGAAATTATTGCTATACGGTAATGCCGTTCGGCCTACACAATGTAGGAGCAACATACCAAAGGATGATAACAAGGGTATGTCGAGATCATATAGGGAAGACGATGGAGGTATACATAGACGACATGGTCGTCAAGAGCGAAAAAGCCACATCCCACCTTCAAGATATCAGGGACGTTTTCCGAACGCTGGGCGAGCACAAACTGAAACTCAATGCGAGCAAGTGTGCATTTGGCATCAGCAAAGGGAAATTCTTGGGGCATATGGTTAGCCGACGAGGAATAGAGGCTAATCCCGATCAAATAACGGCTCTACGAAACCTAGCAGCGCCCAAGAATAAGAAACAGGTACAAGAGCTCACGGGAATGATGGCCGCGCTGAGCAGGTTCATTAGCCGATCCGCAGATAAGGGACGGCCATTTTTCGAATCACTCAAGAAGGATAGAAAATTCGTCTGGGACCCGGAATGTGAAGTCTCATTCAACAATCTCAAAGAGTACTTGAGGACACTGCCACTGCTAGTAAGGCCGAACAAAGGAGACATTCTGGCATGCTACCTAGCAGTTTCCACTACAGCTGTGAGCGCAGTTATCCTAAGAGAAGAAGGTCGCGAACAATTTCCGATCTACTTCGTCAGCAAGACTCTGGTCGAAGCCGAAACACGTTATTTACCCTTGGAAAAGCTGTGTCTGGCATTGGTCGTCGCAACCAGAAAGTTGCCACACTATTTCATAGCTCATCAGGTCCGGGTATACACAAAATTTCATATTAAAGAGTCACTTCGACGGACGGACATTAGCGGCCGAGTTGCCGCCTGGGGGGTCGAGCTATCCCAATTTCATATCGAGTTCGCACCCCGCCATGCCATAAAGGGACAAGTCCTGGCCGATTTCGTTGCAGAATTCACTGAAGGCTATGACGAGCCTTTGGCACTCTCTCCACAATCACACTGGCAGATACATGTCGACGGATCAGCCACCAAGGACGGATCAGGAGCAGGGATCGTCCTAAAGTCTAGAGAGGGAGCAATCATCCAAAAAAGCATAAAACTGGGCTTCCGAGCTACCAACAATGAGGCAGAATACGAGGCCATGATAAATGGCATGCTTATTGCCCGGTCCCTCGGATGCTCCCGCTTAATTGCAAGCTCAGACTCCATGCTCATCGTCAATCAAGCCATCGGCGAGTACCAAGCGAAAGATGATAGAATGATCCTCTACCAATAAAAAGTCCAAAGCTTGATGGCCACCTTCGAACAGTGCGAGTTAGTAAGAATCAATCGCACCGAGAATGCACATGCTGATGCATTGGCCACCCTAGCCTCGACATTAACATTGACCGACACCCGGTCGATCACAGTGGAACTACTGCCGACCCCGAGCATAATAAAAAGGGTAAACCAGGTGACATCGATACAGTACGAACTAGGATGGATGGAGGACATGACCCACTATCTGCGAAGTGGAACGCTTCCGGTCGACAAGATAAAAGCGCTGAAAATTACAAGAAAAGCTCCTCGCTTCTGGCTATCCGAGGACGATAAACTATACAAATCCAGTTACCGGGGACCACATCTACTGTGCGTCCCGACCGAGCTACAACTGCCGGTCTTGGAGGAAATCCACGAAGGATCTTGCGGAGCACACATCAAAGGGCGATCCCTTGCAAACAAGGCAGTGACCCAAGGATATTGGTGGCCCTATATCAAGCGAGATGCCGATGCATACGTCCAACGATGCGACAAGTGCCAACGATTCGCCAAGATACCACGGCTCCCTTCATCTATGATGACCCCGGTATCAGCACCATGGCCGTTCGCTCAATGGGCAATCGATTTAGTCGGTAAACTCCCAAGAGCACCTGGGAATGTGGAATATCTGATCGTTGCGACTGATTACTTCACCAAATGGGTCGAAGCTAAACCCCTCCGAGAAATCAAAGCCAGCAACGTCAAACAATTCATTTGGGAATACATCATAACTAGGTTCGGTATACCGTACGCTATAGTCGCCGACAACGGAACCCAGTTCAAAGATGCCAATTTACAGCTGTGGTACGAGGAACTCGGTATCCGAAAGTTCTATTCGACGCCGACATACCCACAGGGAAACGGGCAAGCCGAAGTGTCAAACCGAACAATATTAGACGGCATCAAGACCACCCTTGAACAAGCAAAGGGGAGGTGGCCCGAGCGGCTACTCAACGTTTTATGGTCGTGCCGAACTACACCCAAGACGGGCACCAAGGAAACCCCGTTTAGCTTAGCATACGGCGTTGAGGCCGTCATACCGACAGAGATCGGGCTACCCACACTCCGAACGACGTTGGTCGAGCAGGGAAATAATGAACAAAGAATGAGAGAAGAGCTCGACATGATAGACGAGAAACGAGAGATAGCGGCCCTTACCCTAGCTAAGTACCAACAAAGCGTAAAACAAACCTATGACAAGAGAGTAAAAGGATCTAAAGAATTCATGGTAGGAGAACTGGTGCTGCGACGAGTGACGGTCTATACCCGCAACGAAATACACGGCAAACTAAGCCCTACCTGGGAAGGCCCATACGAAATCGTCAAGCGAACAAGTCCAGTCTCTTACAAAATCAAAAGCGTCCTGTTCGCCAACAGCCGAGGGGAAAAGAATTCTTGGAATGTGGCTAACTTAAAGAAGTACTACGTATAGGCAATGCTCCGAATACAAGTACAGGTGCTACCTTACCCTTCTTGCTTAATGGCATTATCTTTCTTCTTTTGAATGAATAAAATATATTATTATGCTGTCTACTAATACTATGAAATTCCCAACATGGCCGAAGTGCCTAGGAATACTATGAAATTCCGTAAATGGCGTGTTACCAAAGGAACGTCTAGGAATACTATGAGATTCTCAACATGGCCGAAGTGCCTAGAAATACTATGAAATTCCGTAAATGGCGTGTTATCAAAGGAACGTCTAGGAATACTATGAGATTCTCAACATGGCCGAAGTGCCTAGAAATACTATGAAATTCCGTAAATGGCGTGTTACCAAAGGAACGTCTAGGAATACTATGAGATTCTCAACATGGCCGAAGTGCCTAGAAATACTATGAAATTCCGTAAATGGCGTGTTACCGAAGGAACGTCTAGGAATACTAT
The DNA here is from genome assembly GCA_963682055.1 of Primula veris. NCBI lineage: Eukaryota > Viridiplantae > Streptophyta > Magnoliopsida > Ericales > Primulaceae > Primula > Primula veris. Next base: position 13,120,575 of record OY821745.1, on the reverse strand, counting down.
GAGATTCTCAACATGGCCGAAGTGCCTAGAAATACTATGAAATTCCGTAAATGGCGTGTTACCAAAGGAACGTCTAGGAATACTATGAGATTCTCAACATGGCCGAAGTGCCTAGAAATAATATGAAATTCCGTAAATGGCGTGTTACCAAAGGAACGTCTAGGAATACTATGAGATTCTCAACATGGCCGAAGTGCCTAGAAATACTATGAAATTCCGTAAATGGCGTGTTACCGAAGGAACGTCTAGGAATACTATGAGATTCTCAACATGGCCGAAGTGCCTAGAAATACTATGAAATTCCGTAAATGGCGTGTTACCGAAGGAACGTCTAGGAATACTATGAGATTCTCAACATGGCCGAAGTGCCTAGAAATACTATGAAATTCTGTAAATGGCGTGTTACCGAAGGAACGTCTAGGAATACTATGAAATTCCCAACATGGCCGAAGTGCCTAGGAAGACTATGAAATTCCGTAAATGGCGTGTTACCGAAGGAACGTCTAGGAATACTATGAAATTCCCAACATGGCGTGTTACCGAAGGAACGCCTAGGAATATTATGAAATTCCCAACATGGCCGAAGTGCCTAGGAATACTATGAAATTCCCAACATGGCGTGTTACCGAAGGAACGCCTAGGAATACTATGAAATTTATATGCAGGTACAATGCAAGGAATTATTCAGGTCCACATTACGGCGGCGATGCAATATAAATTGGCTAAAACAATGAAGGAGAATCAATCTAAACAACAAAATATCAACAAGAAGCATCTCCAAAACAGGAATAACGAAATAACAAATGATTTAGCAAGGAAAAATCGATGTAATCAATTAAATAGCAATACAACAATGGAAAGGTACAAAACAGGAATAAAGAAATAACATAAATAGTCCTCGCCCGCATTACGGAGGCAACAAGAAGATCATCGACACTAAAGAGATTCATTTAAGAAGAGCTACTGCAGGAGGAGCACGACGGTAATTGACCGAGCTCAATCTCTTCGTCATCCGTCGTTGTGTACCCATCAGACTCATCACCATCAAAACGCTCCTCAGAAATGAGGGCATCAAAATTGGTCGTATGAGCCCCAACACAAGTCAGTGTCTGAAGCCGCGCGTTGAACTCAGCTTCTTTGGCGAACTCGTGAGCATCCGAGGCCGCTTTACGGCGATCATCGTCAAAGGAGAGGTTACGGCGAGCTTCGATCATAGCTGCGGAAGCATCGTATCTGGCACGGGACAAACGGAAATACTTCACCAACATGTTGGCCTTGGTCACAAGCAACTTTAATTTGCCGAAGTACTCGTCCTTTGCACGCCAATATCGATCTAAACGACGCTCCTGAACCTCAACAGCATGCTCGGCACGGCGAACGTATTCTCGAAAAGAGGCCGCCTGGGTTTTCAGCTTGGTCCGCAGTCGAGCACATTGGTCAGTCAATTTGACATTTTTGCTCATCAAAACAATGTAGGGCCACCTGTCAGGCACCTCACTAGCCGCACCAGATGAGACCTCGTCCCGGGCAGCACCAGTAGGTCCTAACCCCGGGTTAACTAGGCATGGAGAACCAGCCTGGTGGGACATAGTAGCATGTGCCTATAAAAAAAAAAGAGGGGGGGAGAAGAACGAGAAAAGATGAATATAAAAAAAAAAAGGGAGAGGGAAAAAAAAAAAAAAAAAAAAAGAAGCTACAAAAAAAAAAAAAAAAGAGAGAATTTTTTATACAAGCTACAAAGAAAACGACAAAACAAGCTATTTTATTAATCCGACAACCCCTCAACAGACGCCGAAGTCTCTACTACATCGGCAAAATGAATATCTCGCAATGAATTAATTTGCGTCCCCAAACGCTCACGAATGACCGCCTCGATTCGGTTCAAGGCAACAGTGGTTTCAGTTACCCCGGCCTTCGCATCCATCATGCGCTCTGCCCGGGACACACCACTCATTCCTTTTATATGCTCCAGCACCTCTAAGGCGTGAGCTCAGGCCCAATACGCTTTGGCAAAGGATAGCAGCAGATCCGCGTCCTCGAAAACGGCCCCAAGGACCAAGCTCAAGCTCGTCACACGACCTCGGGCTTCATCACGAGAACGTCGTAGGGCACTGAGAAGTTCCTTTGCTTTACCCTTATTTGCCGTATAATGGGCGGTCTTTTTACCAAATTTCTCTCCCAAATCACGTAACCGGATCGCCAGGTTGGAAATATGAATATTCAGACCCTCGATTTCCTGATAAGCACAAGTCAATTTCGCGGTAAGGGACGCGTTAGACCTTTCCAAATCCTCCATTACGTCACCTACACTACGACTAGGCGAGGTCCAGACCACCATGGCAAGGGGGTTATTTGGTACCTGACAATATTTTGTTTTCATATCCTTCAAAATATGACGACCATCAAAAGAAATTAACCCAAGAAAGCCCAACAGAAAGAAACCACAGCACCTATATTATCACTTCCCCAAAAGAATCTGTTTCTAGATACACAAGAGACCAAAAAAAAAAAAAAAAAATAAAAAAAAATATATATATATATATATATATATCCATACTGCTAGAAAGATAGTCAAGGTTCCACCTGAGGAGAAACTGGTGGGGGAACAACAGTAGCATCCGGTCGAGGAGTGGACGGGGTCGACATAGAGTGAGGACGCAGTGCTGTCGAAATTGTCTGTCCCGGTAGCCGAGGAAGCTCTTCTTCACGAAGATTCGCCCAGTCCAAGGGTTTCGGCGGTGCACCATGCGGACACGGATACACCAACTCCGACCATGCCCTATCCGACAAAGGAACATTCGTGAAATTGAGCGCCCGCACATGAGCGCAGTATACAGAGAAGTTGGCCATCATCGCTAACTTTGTCCGCTCCTCCGCCTGTGCCGTTTTCAGGGCAGACACCTTAGCCTTTTCGGCTTCCACGTCCTCAGCCAGGAGCAAGTTCTCCTCCTCTAGTTCGCCGTACTTAACGGCCATGCTCTCTTTTTCCGCCTTCAATTTCTCGACATCCTCGGTCAGGTGCAGAAAGTCCACCGACAGCTTGTCATAATTCTCGCCCAGGGTTTTCTTCTCGGCGACCAATTTCTCCTTCTCGGCCACCAGCTTCTCTTTCTCAGCCCCTAGAGCTCCCAGCTGATCCCGTAGCGCCACGGTACTCACAACAATCTGCACTTCAACACATTAGATTCCAAATAAAATACCAGTACCAAACCTATATAGTGCAATACGAGCCCCACGTACCCTCAGCGCATCCGCGTGGGCCTGCTCTATAACCGACATTGTAGGTTGGGCAGATAGTCTTTCTGCATCCTTGAACACAAGGGGTTTCAGAGCCGTATACCCCATCTTCAAGGTTCTCGGTTGCTCCAGCAGTTCACCCCTACATCGGTCAATGTACCGGGTCATTGCAACCCCGTCAACCAACACCTTCTCGGATCCGTCGAGAGCCTCATCCTCGACACCCGTCACAACATCCCCGGCATTCTCTTCGCTGCCTTCCATTTCCACCCCCACGTCCTCCTCCAACTGCTCAATCTCAGGGGCCCTATGCTCGATCTATTCCTCAGTACGGAGGGGCGAGCAAACGGGCAAATCTATCGGACCCTCGGTGGGGATAGGCGAGATGACCGGCAAAGTCATCGTACCCTCTCCCATGTTAGTCAAGAGGTTCATATGTCCGAATACATCGTCGATCGACCCCTGAAACACAATAATACCCATAGACCGGGCAAGAGCGAGGGTAACCAATGGAGAAGTCAGTAGCTGAAACAAGATGACTAATAAAGCAAAGCACTAGCGAACAAAATGACAAACAACCAAAAGACAAGAAAAATCATAATACATATACGCATACCTCGCCCGGCGCAGAGGCATCCTCGGCGGTATCCCCTTGAGAAGCAGCAAACACCCCCTCGCCCGAGCCTACGTTAGCATCTTCCTCGGTAACCGATGTATCGGTTCCCCTAGCCCTCTTCGTTGTTTCAACGATAGGGTCAGATGCACGACGCTTAGAACGAACAGCTTTTTTCCCAAGCCGAGTAGCACATCGAGCCCGGACCACCTTTACGAATTCCTCCTCGGACTCTTTGGGGATCTCGGGTGCAGGATTCCCCCTGGTCACCGACCCCATAGGGTAACCGAGCAGCATGGGAGCAGTACGACTCGCAGGATCCGGCGTAGGTCCAGGCCCCCACCATTTCCACAGAGCTAACAGAGCCTCTACATTGGGAGCGCCGAGGTCTGGCATAATGGGAGCATTGGTAGCCGGTCTAGGAATCTGGTGTCCTGCACAACCCCATGCACCGGAAGCAATTACAATACCAAGATTACGCTCTTTGTTGGTATCCGGCAAACCGATAACGAGCCGGCAAAAGGCATGCAGAGTCTTCAAATACGAGCTGCGACGCTCAAAGCTCAAACTATAGACTCCAAAGACGTCCTTCAGTTCAATCGGTATTCCGGACAACTCCGATAGCCTTTGGATACCATTCAGAGTACGGTAACCATTTAGGGCCAGTTGGGCCGGAGCAATTTGGACGGTCTCAAAGAACGAGGCCACCCAATTTGTAAAAGGAAGTCGAAGACCCCTAGTAAAGAATGCCGAAGAGCGCACAGCCACCTCGCCGGCAGGAACAAATCCCAGCACCTCCTCGTCAGAAATAGGAAGCCGAATATGTATGTTGTCAGGTATTCCGGCGAGTTCTTTAAAATCCTTCTCCACGAATGTGCCAACTTGGGCCACACTTTGGGCCAAAATTTCCTATCCAAAGATCATAAAAAGTCCATCAATATATTAACCAAATACGCAAACCAGAACCACATCAATAGAAGGAGAGCCACCTCCCCCCCCCTCCCCCCCCCCCCCCACACACATTACATCAGAATCATCAGACATATATAGATAACCTGAACCATATACCAACGACACATCTATGACCACAACGACAAATCAAATACAACTCCTAAAAGAGGGAAGGGGGGAGAACGAAAAATCACTTACAGTAATCATTATGAGCAAGCAAGCGCGAACAGCAGCAAGTCTTCCAACAAAACCACGAAACCCTAGATCAAGCGGCCGAACTCTTTTCCTTTTTGGCGGGAAGAATATGCTTTAGAGAGAGAGAGATATTTTCTTCAGCAAATTCTGTGATAAAAATAAACAGGATTACTTGACATAATAGAAAGGAGTGGCGTCACAAAAGGAATAAAATAATAACCGTCCTTTCGTGTAACAGAGGTTTACCTTTTTCCAACCATACAAAAGTCAACAACCGCTGCTCTTTTTAACATATAAACGCTCCAGATTTCGCCACGTCAGCGCGTATCCCACTACCCAAGGCAGTTCACATCATTAGACCTAAATAAATGGCCAGTGAACCCTACCACGAAAAGCTTCTCACATACGCTACCACTACTATCACACCGAGAATATCCCCCGATTAAAGTTCCTCGACTCCCAACCAATCCTTACCACAAGGGCACACCGAACAAGGTGGACGAAGACCGTTTCTAGCTTGATGGCAGGGATCATCAAGTCTACCAACGCTCTCCGGGGGGATAACCGGGCATATTGTTCGGTGTATGCTCAGAAACATAAAAGAGAAGCAAACAGGAAATAAAATAGGACATAATCAAATGCAAGACAAGTTTTATTCATCCACAAAGGGGGAAACACAAACAATACAACAGAAAAAGAAAATACACCCATCCTACTTTTTCGAACTATCCCCCATAGCAACATCCCTCTTCGCCAAAAGTTCCTCCAGACGCTCCTTCTCCCTAATCAAACGAGAAATCGCCATCTCAGCCTGTTTCAAGGCGTAAGACTGAGACTCGCATTTTTGCTCGGTCTTGAAACGAGCAGTGCCCTCCTCGTCCCAATATTGTTTAAACTTCCTCGCTTCAGTCCGAGCACACATGAGATCATGTTTCAGCCATGACATCTCAATTTCTTTTAGTTGAAGAGGAGTCAAATCCTCCTCCCCAAAGCCAGGGGGACGAGGTAGCAAAAAGGTAGGCTCCTCTTCCATAAGGGATTTCTTTTTGGAGGCAGACCTAGTGATGGGAGCCATCTCACGCAAAAGCAAATTATAAAACAAGAGAGAGGTAGAAATTGATAATGAGATACAGGCAATAGGGAGCATTTATAGAGAATCAAAAGGCACAAAATACGAAGCGTTACAATGGTTCACAAGACAGGCACGAGATACGAAAAGGTACAACTGATTCGTCAAATACAGAAGATAAAACACAAATGGCAAAAGGGGAAATACATAAGAAAACCAGCCCAATCTAAGGATCAATGGGTGGAAAAACCGAACTGCCAGACCGAGAGAAAGCAATACGAGCAGAACAATTCAACCGAGCTTGGTAAGAATCGTTCATGGCGACCAAATCGTCATTCTCCGAGGAGAGCCTGTTGTTTTCCATAGTAAGAACCCTGACGCGCTCCACGAGCCGAGCATTCTTTACCATTATGCTAGCTAGGCCTTGAGGAGAGTTGTCAAACTCATCTTGAGAATGGTCCCAAATTTCCTCGGCATCATACCAGGATTTGGCCAGATGGTTTCTCTGTAGCAACAAGTGATCGAGTTGGCGACTCAGTGCCGAGATCTCGGTCCACTTCACCGTCTCTTCGGGATAAGAGCCGAACAAGCTCAAGGCCAAAACGCCATACTCTTTCTCAAGCCTTGCCATCCGACGGCGGACCCGAGATACCTCAGCGTCCAAGCCCTTCATCTGAGCTTGATATCTCACCACAGGTCCAGACATTCTGGGAAATTGTTTAGTGCGGAAGAAAATAAAGGGCTGAGAAGGAGAGAAGCAAAAAGAAAAAAGAGATGATAAACTACCAAAGAAAAGAGAAGTACTTATAGAACGGAGAGTATGATATTTTATGACCTTGCTTGGGAAATTGCATATTTCCTGACATGATGGGGAGCATGCACATTTCCTGACCTACTAGGGAGCATGCACATATGTTTGACAGTGATGGGGACATCTACTGACATCTGAGACTACAGTGCAGAAGAAATAAAGACGAGATATTCAAAGATCTAGATTCCAGACAAACAACAAACCACAGGTACAATATAAAAAGAAATGCAAAAATAAAAGGGCAAAAATACTTTTCATTAATGAAGATGGAATACATCATTGTTCATTACATCAATAGACAATATTACATCGAGGTCTGTTACATCAAGGTCTATTACATCCGAGATAAAAACCTATTACATCCGAAAAGAAAACCTATTACATCCGAGATAAAAACCTATTACATCCGAGATAAAAACCTATTACATCCGAAAAGATCTATTACATCCGAGAAGAGCTAGTACAGAAGATCAGGCAAAGGATCAACTATATCAGCTGACCAAGTGAGCAGGAGACGCCAAAAAGAAAAAGTAAGAAGAAAGAGAAAGGAAAAGCAAGAAGAGGAAAAGAAGAAGAGTGCAAGAAAAGAAGAAGTGATAAGAAAGAAGAGTCAAAAAGAAAAATGACCAACCCTAAATGTAACACAACCCTTTGGATCACAGGGCTGATTGTTACATCGTAGTGGTGCAAAAAAAAAGAAAAAAGAAAAAGAGTGATGGGAGAGAAGATGAAGAAAAAGAAAGAGGAGGCACAGAAGAAAAACAGATGAAAAGAAGATAAAGAGATGAAGGAGACAGACAACTAAAAAGGAAGTCAATGAAACAAAAAAGAAAGGGGAAAAGAAAAGAATAAAAAGTACGAGAAAACAGAGTATAAAAAAAACACAAGAGAGGAAGAGGAAGAAATGATGGAAACGGAGAAATAAAAAAAGAAGAAAAAGGAAGAGATGGGAAAAGATGGGGAAAAGCAGAGAAAAAGGGAAAAAAGAAGGGGGAAGGTTAGGGGGAAGTCGATCGGTATCGATGAGAGGGCCCGGCAGAGACATCCCTGTCCCTCAGTGTCGGGTTCCCCCTTAGCATCTCATTCTCTTCGACTAGAGCCTGACGAGCACGTCGGCAGTAAGCCAGTTCGGATCTTAGCCAAGTTAATTCCCGAACCATCTCGGTATGGTGATAATGCATCACCTTCAATTCCTCCTCGGCATCCCTCAACAGCCTTTGTACATGGTTATAGGAGGCTTCAAAGGCCTCCACTTGCAAAGCTAATGCTGATTGGGTGAAAGGACCAGACATCTTAGGGAAATTATAAGATGAGGGTCTATATATGGGGGAAAATAATATGATGAGAAGTGTGGGTGTAACCATGCTGTAAGCAGGTATTTATAGATCCATTAGATGAGGGCTGGGATTGAGAGTCGCAACCGTTCGCCAATGGGTATTCAGAAGCAATGGCACTCAAAAGAGGTGTCTGTTCAAGAAAAACGTTTGGATTCCCAAAAGACTCTAAAGAGCGTGAGTAATTAAAAGCCACTCCTGTTCAAGAAACGTTTGGATTCTTACCAATATTTAAAGGGGGTAAGTAATAATGGCAGCAAAACACGCGTCATTTTTGGGAAGGGCAGCGGTTCAAATAAATATCCCAGATCTTTTGCGCAAGGCTCAAGAAAACTCTGGTGAATAAGATTTTTTATGCACAAGGCTCAAGAAATCCTATTGGTCCCTTGATATAAAGAGTAAGAAGGTCCAATGGATAAGATCAAACGCAAGGCCCAAGAAAAGCATTAATGAGACCACAAGCGTGCGCAATCAAAATAAATTGCATTGGGAAAGTAATTCAGATATAAACAAGAAAAAGAAATCTTTATTGATTGGTTGATACTTCGTTACAGAAGAAGCACAAAGAGGAAATACAATGAAAACAATAAAATCATTTCATAGAAGGGCCCGCTTCGTCATTCGGCTTCCTTTTCGACCGAGCATACACTTCCTTAAGGGCCAATTTGTAAGCCCTCTTGGAAGCAAGCTGCCTATCTCTGGAGGCCTCGAGCTCTTTGATCCGGGCACGAGCACGAATACTGTCGAGCAAAGACCTCTGGTGCTCCTTCTCTAGGGCATCCAATCGCTCGTCTAGTTCGGCGGCCCGACGAGCTTCCACCGACAGCCGGGCAACCCTCTTCTCGAGATAACGCACCTTCTGAACTTCCTCTTCCAGACGGGCAACGTATTCAGGAAGGTTGTCATCATAGTTTTCAAGAGAAGAAGCCATTTGTTCGTTAATAAAGAATGAACTGCATAAAGAATACTGGGACAGTCCCCTTTTATAAGAAGAAACAAGGAGTAGATCAAAGGTCATCTCGAATAAATACAACCTCTTGAACTTCCCAAGAGCATTTATGGCTTTATCATAACCACAGTTCCAAATCCAATTAAAAGTCATCCAAAAAGACATCAAGAAGATAAACAGACAAGAACAAGGAAAGAGAAATATTTTATTAATTTCAAAAACTTCGATTACAACTGAGGAGAAGACTCCCCATTCAAGAGCAAGAGAAATTACGACAGAAATTACAAAAGACTAATTATTTCGAGGAAGAGACTTCTTCATCGTCATCCGAACGCGGTTTAGACCGTGCATGCAACTCCTTGAAGGCAAGCTTATAGGACCTTTTTGCTGCCTTCTGCTTAGCCAGATTAGCCTCGAGCTTCTTTATATGCTCGTAGGCCCAATCCCGATCGGCCATCGTCACATGATGATCAGAATCCATGTCAGACAACCTTTTCTTGTAGTCTGAAACCTTGGCCAAGAGTTTCTTATTCGCGGTACGAGATTTCTTGATTTCCGTTTCTAAATATGAAATATAATTAAAGGAGCTCTCACCAGTAGAACCTGAAGAAGCCATTATGTCACGAGCAAATTAGAAGTAAAATGCCTAAGTATAGAGGGAGCACACCCCTTTATAGGATTTTTCCTCGAAGAAAGATATTAGATAGGAAACATTAAATGTGCCCCCCTGAGAACCGTCACAAGTCTATTGCGTTTCTCGATGAAGCATTGAGAAGGACAAGACCGAAGTAACGTTATCGACAAACCAAACATGACTCCCCCGACATGGAAACCATGCCGAGGAAGTCAGGGAGCACTTGATAGAACATAAAAATTAGACCCGAATGTATTATTCGGGTAATAATCAACCCACTTTATAAATGGGTATCCAACGCTTAAATGGGTCATCTCATACTTTTTATAGGAATTGAGGTGTTACTACCAAAAGCCCAAGCCCAATCAAATGGGGACCCATGTCTGAAAAATCCTTGGGATGAAGACATTTGTCAATATCCTAGAAGGCGCAGTTGCCTATAAATAGCCAACTACCCCTCCTAGAAAACGACCAGAAAATCTATCCAAAAAATATAGAGAGAAGTTAAGAAAAAAGAGAAACTAACCAAAGCATATCACTTCGAGAAATAAACCGAGAAAAGACAGCCGAGCACCGAATAAAAGAGGAGAAAGATCAAGACGAGAGATTAAATGGTCATATCGAGCATAATTGTAAAACCGAAATACTAATCCGAGCTAATGTAATAGTCCGAACAAGGATAATAATCCGAGCAATAATAAAGATCAGGAAGTGTCCTTTATTCACGGTTAATTTACCATTATATCATTGTTGAAAAGCCTAACGCGAACGACCAAAGTTATGGCTTTATCAATACAATTAACCAAAACATACAGTAAAAGTTTCTTTCCAAAACATACAAACATACCATTACACATATTTATTAGAGTTGTATGTTTTGGAAAGAAAAGTTTTGGTTTGTATTTTTTGATAATTAGACTTGAAAAACTATATGTTTTGCTAATTTTTAAAAAGGCACGGTAATGACTATGTAGCCCTAAATCATGGCATAATATACTCGATCTCACTCACTTACTCACTTACACGTCTATAATCCATCCATTAACTAATTTTCATATAAGATCGATTTTAAAACACTAATTAAACCGTGTTTGAGTCAATATACGCTTTTAAAACACTAATTAAACCGTGTTCGAGTCAGTATCCGTGCTAGCTAGTTTAAAAGTTCTCGAATACATTAATTTGTTCTAAATAGGAATATTATCTAATTTTATTAATTAATTTTTTGAATTTATCATACTATTATAATAAGTCAATCCAAAATTTTTGAATATGCTAAATTTTGCTATTTTTTTTTTAATAAATAACTCTACATTTTTTTTATTAATTACCATACTACCCCTTACTTTGACCAAAAAATAGAAAAAGAAAAATCAAATAATACTATTTTATCACTCTTTAACTATACAATTTTTTTTTTAAATATTCCCATTTTATATTTGTTTTGTCAAACGCAATGTCACCATTACTACTAGTATGGAGTAATATATAAATTGGTAAAATACATACACATATAGGGTCATTTAAGTCATTTCCAAAACCTCCGTCCCTCTATTACTACCCCCTCTCTCTCTCTCCTCGCGTTCCTATATTCGATGAGAAATCGAGAATTTAGGTAATATTATACTAAATTGGGTCTGAACAATACAAATACACACACATAAATAAATATACATATACATATATATATATATATAGAGAGAGAGAGAGAGAGAGATTAAAATGGGGATAATAAGCACGATAATGGGGTTAAGTGGGTTTGGAGTAGGAATCTCCGCTGGTCTCGTCATTGGTTACTATTTATTCATCTTCTTTCAACCCACTCTCGTTCAGGTCCCCTTTCTCTCTCTCTCTCTCTATATATATATATATATATATATATACCAGCAATCGTGGCTTGCGTGTAATCGTGGCTTGCGTGTGCAACACGTAATGATAAAATTTAGAGAATAAGTGTACTTATGATAAAAATATATATGTGGAGAATAAAAAAAATATAAAATATAAGATGAGAATACTTCAAAGAATTTTGAGAGGTTGGTTAAAAGAGGGATAAAAAAGTGTTATTAATTACTAGTTTTTACTTTTTCTATTTTTTTTATGAAGAGTATGGTATTGTCGTAATTAATAAAAAAGTGTAAGGGTATTTTCGGAAAAAAGTGGCAAAATTTGGCAGCCTAAAAAATCTCGGGTTGGCTTTTTATAATAGTATGATGATGATATGATATGATATGATATGATATGATATGATATATATATATATATAGATTGTTTTTAGCTGCTTTGATGCGTAGAACGGTTGATAATATGGTTTACCATTGCGGATTAATAATAATTTACTACTTTATTTGATTATATATATATATATATATATATATATTTGTGTGTGTGTTTAAGCTGCTTTGATGCATAGATGGGTTGATAGTATGGTGGTACCATTGGTGATTGATAATAATTGAGTAGAAGTTACTACTCTGTTTGATTATATATAATATTGTTTTTAGTTGGTTTGATGCATAAAGCGATTGATAGTATGGTTTACCATTGGTGATTAATAAGTAATTGAGTAGAACTTACTACTGCTTTATTTCATTATATACTTAGTAATCGTTGCCCACGCGTAATGACATATATATGATTCGGGCAAATAAAATTAATATTTTCAAAAATATTGATTGAATGAATGAAATAAATTAACAATCATATACAAAATTACACGTAACACGGTATTTTTTGGGATATGAACAGATTTGTGTTGAAAAGAGCATTTTGTTTGTTTGTTATTTATGTTTTGAATTGAATAAGTGTATATGAGCAATTGGTAAAATAGAGTGAGGGTATTTTTGGCAAAATTGGCCAAAATTGGCCAAAATTTGCTAGCCTCAATTTTCTTGGGTTGACTTATTATAATAGTATGATATTTAAAATATGTAATTTCTTGAACTGAATGATTTTAAGGGAGTATAACTTAGTGGCAATACAGTTATTATGATATGTAAATTCTTAATAGACTAGAGTATTCATGGCGTCAGTGGCGGAACCAGATTTGAATGTGGGTGGGCTGAATTGCATGTTTATATTTTTTTTTTGTAATTATGCGGGGTGCTCAAACTCTATAATCGTTTACTTTTCAACAAAATATATGGAAAGTTTTTGAATTTTTCTCAATATGGGAGTGCTGTATTCGTTTTGCCTGTACCTAGTTCTCAATATTAGTGGCAATATAGTTACTATGATATGTAATTCTCAACAGAGAGGAACTAGCACCCCCATATTGAGATTAGTCCGAAGTTTTTATATGTATTTTGTTGAAAAGTTGACGATTATATTCTTTTAGCACCCCCATAATTACAAAAAAAATATAAACATGCAATTCTGCCCCAACCACCTTCAAATCCTAGTTCCGCCACTCTCTCATTAGACCAGAGTATTCATGGCGTTTGTCGAAGATTAGACTATCCAAACTATAGGTTTAAAATATTAGCCTTTGCTCTTTGCGGAATAAAATAAAAACTAGGCTGGTCAGGCGTTTTTGTATATTTTCCCGCCAACAGCCTAATGAAAAAAAAAGGATAAAAGTAGTTAGAAATTCCGTAAAATTAATTAGAAAACTTACATAAATATGACATCACATATCTAAATAAAATAGCATTTAATATTAGGAAATATTTTTTGTAAGAACATTTTCCGGAAAACAAAAATCAAATGGTACGTGAATTGAGTTTTGAAATAATATTGGGGGGGGGGGTAATTTTGTAATTTCACATTTTGGAAAACAAGAGTGGGCAAGTGCTTACCCTTGCCTCTATATATATTCGCCTATGGCTATGTATTGATTTAGCTGGGTTGATGCATAGAGCGGTTGATCTTATGGTTTGCCATTGGTGATTAAAAATAAATGAGTAAAAATTACTACTTTATATGATTTTGTCTGTAACTCTGTATTTGATAATGATAAGTGTAGTGCTCAGAGTTCGGCATAGTGTGGTATCTGATCATGATATCGTTACAAACGATATGAGTAAGATGTTTTTTGGGCTAGCTTTTAAGTAAACTAGGCTGGTTTTTTTGAAGCTCAGAACAGAAATATTTATGCTACTTTTTAGGTGATTTGATTAAGGTGGTTGAGTACTGGATGGATCAGTGTATTTAAAGTTGATTTGTGGTTTAAAATTATTGAATAAACGTTTTTTTTTTTCTGTGCAACTTTGTATTTGATCAATTTAGTGCTCAAATTTTGTGTAGAAATTAAGTCTGTGATGATAATTAAGAGGCTTTTTGGCTTAGCTTTTTAGAAGCTGAAATTGAGATATGAAAAAAATGGACATCTTCTGGTGACTAATGCATTAGGAGCTCAGCTTTTGACATTCTTTAAATTATCGTTAGATTGTTGTTACGTGATTTGATTTGATTGGCGTGGTTGAGTATTAGATGGATTTTTGACTTTCATATTGCTTTGGAGTGTGGAAAAATAAATGATAAAAAGCTTTATTTATGCCACTCTGTATTTGTTCAGTTTAGTGCTCAGAGTTTTGAGTAGCGTAGCAATTAAGGGTCTGATCATGATTTTGTTACATTTCTTTGGCTTGGATTTTAAGTGAATAGGCTGGCCTCTTTGAAGCTGAAGAAAATAGCAGTAGAACTTTTAATACTTTCTGGTCAGAAATACAAAAGAAGCTCAGCTTCTGACATTTTGAGCGATTGATATGATGGTTTATTGTTGTTGCGTAAGAAGCTCGTTATCAAAGCCAGCAAACTAGACCAGTTTACTATTAATAAGAAATACAGTCTTTTTAGTTGTCAGGAAACAAGCCCCAAGTCCACATAAGTACTAAGTAAAGGAGTGTTTAAGGTCGAAGTGAAGAGAGGTCTTATGGTCCGAATACATGTATAATCATAAGAGTGAAGAAATAGAGAGTTTCCACATTACTTTTTAGAAAAACCTCGGGTAAAGCTCAAGAAACAATTGTAAGAGAGTCTAAACAAACAAACCCTAATTTTTTGTAACATAATTAGTAATTGAGCGGGTACTTGATTGCTATGCCTACTCCGTATTGTTTAGCAAAAACTTAGCTAAGAGTTTTTGCAAGAGCTACGCTAAAAGCGTAAAAAGCGTAAGGTTTTAGTGGCATACAAAGCGGAAAAATGAGCCTTTTAGCGTATTTTAATCAAGCAGGCGAGCGTCTTAAAACAGTGTAGTAGATACTGATCATTAAACAATTAAGATTAGACTTTGTTGAGTAACTTGTATTGTTATTAACATTTAATACAAGAATAGAAAAAATTGCACAATGAACCAGTTATAATCATGGGATAAGTAAGACTGACGCAAAACCAGGTTGTTTGTTAGCCTAAGCCTTTTGCACTGAAATAAAAAACACAACCTGAAAAAGAACGAACATGTCTTTGAGAAAAGCTTGCCTACCAAATTCTCGGGTTGCAACAGTCTAACACAGTCTGATGGAAGGGGTTATCAAATTGTTTAGGTAAATCTTTGGCGGGCAAACTTCCTTTCTTTAACTAGAACGCTAAGCATAAATAATGCAATTGAAATATTTATTTTATCTGAATGAGCTTGAGTGAACACGAATCGGGTGGTACTGTAACGAAATATATATGGGGTGGAAAAATATAAGCGAAGGTATGCAATTTTTCCAATGTTAAGACGGACAATGGAGGTGGCACACCCATGGGAAGAGCCATCACTCACATTTCTGCATTACCTTGGCAGAGCCTCTATATTGAGGAAGTTTTCCGTTTTCTTTTCGATATGGGATTGAACTTCCTAGATGCAAAGAAAACTAAAAATCCTATTAGGGGGCTAAAATCTTATTACACCGCATATCGGACATATGAGCAAATTGTTTCAGAGCCCTTATTGCAAGCTTTGATTACCTTATATGAATTACATAATTTGTCAAGTGGTTTTCTCACTGTCGTAGGTCAAAATGTATCTCCTAAGACATAAACTCCTAACAAACTTCTGGAACGAAGTCCACTTTTGTTGACATGTTAGGGGTAATTAGATTCATCCCATTGTATTAGTTGGTGGTTATTCTCTAAATTATAATTGGCTTTCTGAACATAAATGATATGATTTTAGTCGAGAGACAGGCAGACTGATTATGGGTTTAGGTGACTGGAAATTGAAATCAGGTTTGTCAACTTGGACTTTTGTTCCTCCCTTTCTATTTTTTTTGATACACGGGTGATTGCTACACGGCCACGTCAGTGTTTTAGGGATTAATGTCTGTGTTATTTAGAATTGATTAAGTTAACTAAGTACTAGATTGGATCAAATTGAGGTATTAATTTTTCTCTCAAAATTGTTTTGGTGGGGATATAGAAAATTAGATATCATTTACGTAATTAGGTGCTCAAAATAGAAATCGGCTCTTCAGTTTTTAGTTATTGTTACATGTTCAATTGTTTTTTTTTGAACTTATCGATCTGTTATTAAGCTTACGTGTTCATGTTTTATTCTTGTTCTCTATTTTCGAATGGAAAAAAGAATACTGAATTTTGAGAAGTATATACAAGTGTTGCTAATTGCTATGTAATCAAGTCTTTTGCCAATGTTTCTACTGTCAATGCCAGAACACAGTATTCAAACAGTTGTCAGTTTCCATATGTTCTTGTTTCATCACATTCAAGGACTGAAATCTTATTACGGTTATTTCATCAGTAAGAAACAAATTTTCCGAAAAAATAAATTGGAGTACTGTTCTGGAAATTAATAGAAATGCCTGTATCTTCATACAATACTCTAGGAGCTGGATAATAGAATTGGAGACAATTTATCAATAGAACTTTATGCAATCTTGTTCTAACACTTATTGGGTTATTGGCTTGTTCAGGATCCAGTCATTCGCCCCTTGGCTGAGCAGGATTCTGAGACCTTGCAACGGCTGCTTCCCGAGATACCCTTTTGGGTGAAAAATCCAGATTTTGATCGTGTACGGTGTTTGTTATATTTTTGTTCATTCTTCGATTATGTATTATTTCTGGGTGACTGCATATAACGTGTTTGTTTTCTTTTGTTCTCGTGAAGATTGATTGGCTAAACAAGTTTATTGAGTACATGTGGCCTTATCTGGACAAGGTATGTACTTACCGAAATGCCTACTGATGTTCAACTATCACTTGCTCTACTTGTTGTTTCACTCACCTTTTGAATGCATGTGTTGATGCTTTTGTTGAAATAGGCAATATGCAAGACGGCAATAGGTGTAGCAAAGCCTATTATTGCTGAACAAATTCCGAAGTACAAAATTGATTCCGTTGAATTTGAGACTTTTACCTTGGGGACTCTTCCCCCTACTTTCCAAGGTCAGCTAAACACATACATTAAGTTATTAATTACTTTTTCGACTCCATGTGTTACATCACATTTGAAACTTTAGAGAGAGATTTATATATTTCTCATCTATTTAAAACATATACATAAGAGCCTATATATAAGGCTGAGAGAGAATTAAATGCTTAAGCAGTTGTCTGTCAACAATTAACTCCTAACTACTAACTAATACTTAACCATTTACTATCACAATAGATATCAGAATACTAATAATAAATGTAACATTCAACACTCCCCCTCAAGCTCGGTTGTATATATTGATCAAGCCGAATTTAGATCTTCAAACTTGATTCTAGGAAGTGGCTTTGTTAGGATATCTGCAGTTTGGATCCGTGTGGGTATATAAATCACAGAAATTGTCCCGTTTTCTATCTTTTCTTTAATAAAATTTCGATCCATCTCCACATGCTTAGTTCTATCATGGTGAACTGGATTTTTTGCGATACTAATAGCCGCTTGATTATCACATAACACTTTCATTGCATCTTGAACTGGAATTTTTAGGTCCATTAAAACTCTTTTCAGCCACATTCCCACACAAATCCCGTGAACCATGGCTCTGAACTCCGCTTCCGCACCGCTTCTTGACACAACTGATTGTTTTTTACTTCGCCACGTGACAAGATTTCCCCACACATAGGTACAATATCCGGAAGTAGACCTACGATCAACTACACACCCTGCCCAATCTGCATCGGTGAATATTTCAACACCTCTGTTTGTATTTTTCTCGAAATAAAGCCCTTTTCCTGGTGTCATTTTTAGATACCTTAGTATTCTATAAACTGCATTCATGTGTTCTTCGGTTGGACTATTCATAAATCGACTTACTGAACTAACATCGAAGCTTATATCTGGCCTGGTGTGATATAGGTAAATAAGCTTATATCTTTATCCACCGGTGTACCTTCAGTTTCTTTGTTGAAATTGACATTGTGATCCATCGGAGTATCTACCGGTTTACTCCCTAACATACCTGTTTCTTTCAACAAGTCAAAAATATACTTTTAGTGTGAAACAACTATGTCTTTCTTGGATCGAGCGATTTCCATGCCTAAAAAATACTTGAGATTTCCTAGATCTTTGATCTCAAATTCATTGGCTAGGAATTTTTTGAGCCTACACAATTCCTCCTCATGATTTCCTGTTAGAATAATATCGTCCACATACACGATTATTATAGCAATCTGTCCCCCATAAGAGTTCTTCACAAATAAAGTATGGTCTGATTGACATTGAGAGTAACCATATCGCTTGACTGCTTTGGTAAAGCGTTCAAACCATGCCCGAAGAGATTGTTTGAGACCATACAATGATTTTCTAAGCTTGCAAACTTTGTTGATGTTTTCTTTCGTTTCTAGGCCTGCAGGTATTTCCATGTACACTTGCTTTTCCAAATCACCATTAAGAAATGCGTTCTTAACATCAAGTTGATGAAGAGCCCAATCTTGATTTTCGGCCAGTGATAATAACACTCTAATTGTATTTAGCTTGGCAACGGGAGCAAATGTTTCTTGATAATCCACGCCATAAGATTGAGTAAACCCTTTTGCCACCAACCTCGCTTTGAATCTTTCTATACTTCCATCTACTTTATATTTTACTGTAAATATCCACCGACACCCAACTGGCTTCTTTCCATTGGGCAAGTCTGTTATTTCCCAAGTGCCACCTTTTGATAAAGCTCCGATTTCTTCTTCAACAGCTTTTCTCCATTCAGGAGTTTGAAAAGCTTCGTAAACATTTTTGGGAATCTGTATATCAATTAAGCTTGTGACAAAAGCCCGGAAACTTGGTGACAACCCATCATATGAAATGAAATTAGCAATAGGATAATTTGTGCAAGATCTGACTCCTTTCCTTTTCGCTATTGGTAAATTCAAATCATCACTTTGGAGTTCAAATGAAAAAGGTTCAATGTTACCAGATTGTATTTCCTCCGGTTCTGGACTCGGTTCTGCTTCATGGCTTTGCTCAAGATGTGTTTGTGGCTCTACGTCATCACAACGTTTCTTCTTTTTTCTCGTGTAAACAATGACGTCCTCGTTATTAGCCGGATCTTTTGGAGTTTCCGTTTGGGAAGGTACTGATGATGTTTTTGTGGGTGTTTGTAGGTGATGATTTTGCAACTGAGAATCAAAGTTTGGTTCATGTAGTTCAGGTAGTTCAGGTTGATGATTTAGAATGGTTGGTCTATTTATTGGTTCTGGAGTTATAGGACGGTTTATCGTGGTTTCCCAAAACTGAAATTCTCCAGGAATATTCTCCCCCTGAATGTCGGTTTTGGGGTAGTATGGCTGGTCTTCGAAGAACGTAACATCCATAGAAGTGTAGAACTTTCTAGTCGATGGAGAATAGCACTTGTAACCTTTCTGATTTGGTGCATATCCAATAAACATACACTTTATTGCTTTCGGATCCAATTTACTTCGATTTTGAGGATTAACGTGGACAAATGCAGAACACCCAAATACTTTTGGAGGTATATTGGAGAAAAGTCTGGTGTTTGGATAATATTTAAGAAGAACCTGAAGCGGAGTTAGAAGTTGAGTACTCAGGAGGGCATTCTGCAGTGAGTACGGCTTCTCCCCAGAAATGTTTCGGGACATTGGAGAACATAACAGACCGAGCAACTTCTAAAAGGTGCCTATTTTTTCGTTCTGCAATCCCGTTTTGTTGAGGAGTGTCGATACATGAACTTTGATGAACAACACCCTCTTTTTGTAAAAATCCCCCCAAAGTCGAATTAAAACAATCTCTTGCCTTGTCTGTTTTTATTACTTGAATTTTGGTTTGAAATTGGGTACTAACCATACTATAAAAGTTTTTAAAGATTTGCGCTACTTTAGACTTTTCCTTCATGAGAAATACCCATGTAAGTCTAGTATGATCGTCTATAAATAAAACGAACCATCTAGCCCCAGTCACGTTTCTTATTCTGGATGCTCCCCAAATGTCACTATGTATCATAGTGAATGGTTTAGACGATTTATAATGTTGGGCAGGATAGTGACTACGAACATGTTTGGATAATTGGCAAACTTCACATCGAAAGACATCAGAATCTTTATTAAATAAAGATTGGAGAAGTTTTTTGAGGTACATGAAATTGGGTGACCAAGCGATAATGCCACAACATGACATCACTATCATTGATTGAACTAGAGAATAAAGAACTATTTCTTTCAAATCTTAACTTTTGAATTGGTCCTTTATGAAAGTCGGAAGTCTTGAGTAGGTAGAGTCCCGAACACATCTCAGCATTGCCAATCATCATCCCCGAATCCAAATTCTCAAAAATACAACCATTTGTGTAAAATTTAGCTACACAGTTTTCGTCTTGAGAGAGTTTACTAACGGAAAGTAAATTACAGTCTAAATTGGGAACCAAAAGCACACAATTAAGTGTGAGATCCTTATAAATAATCACCGAACCTGTGCCCGCAACTTTTGATATAGAACCATCAGCTATTCTAACTGTTAAGTTACTGGAACAAAGCTTAAAATTTAACAAGATTGAGGAATTTCCTGTCATGTGATATGAAGCACCAAAATCCACAATCCAGGGAGTTTCTTCTTCAGTTTTCACATTAAAAGCGCTTAAAAAGTTACCTTTTTGAGCCAAAGAACCAGTTCCAATATCTGTTGCGCCATTGATGCTGCCATTGTGGCTTGAAATCACAACATTATGACTGAAGGTGATCTCCTCTGAGACGGAGCTTTCTATTTCAGTTCCCATTAGTTATTTACTGGGCTGCTCTGATACCATGAAACTTTAGATAGAGATTTATTTATTTCTCATCTATTTAAAACATATACACAAGAGCCTATATATAAAGCTGAGAGAGAATTAAATGCTTAAGCAGTTGTTTGTCAACAATTAACTCCTAACTACTAACTAATACTTAACCATTTACTATTACAATAGATATCAGAATACTAATAATAAATGTAACATTCAACAACATTTCACAATGCTTGGCCGAGACCTTTGAGGTAATGCTTTAATAGGATACAAAGAGTGATAAACGGATGAGCTATCTGTTAAAATCATTTTAAAATTAGGTCTATCTGTCTTCACTTCTTTGGACACTTTTGATGATTTCGTTAAGAAGTCCTTTTGAGATGTGTTAGAAAGAGTTTTCGCTATCCGTGTCAAAGGGGTAATAATAATTCTGCTCATGTGGAGTTTTTATTTTATTCTTTCTAAAATAGAAGTTATTGGTGTTTCCTTTCAATATGTTTGTGCAAAGAAATGGACAAAGTTTGATGACATGATACGACAGGTACACAACAAGTATGCGTTTCCAAAACTAATATGTTTCCCGTTACTTTTAAAACATAGAGAATTCATAATTGACATTGTAACTTGCAATATACTGGAGTCCTGAAATAGATATGTTACATTTCTTTATATTGTCATTAGGGTGGCAGTGGTCATTGTCTTTATTCTTTAAAAGCTAAGTAATTAATTGGATACATACGATCATGCCGGTGCAGGTTGGGATGATTGCATGCTGATATCATGTGATCTGTTTAAGGAAAATGCATTGGTTGCAATTGTAATCTGAATGTTATTAAAATGCAAGTTGTAGCAATTGGAACAGCAGTTTTTCTAAATCATGATTACAAGTCCATCTCTTAGTATTTTGCACTTGTGAATGTTATTGTTGGTTTTTGTTTTGTTTTTTAAGGCTTGTTAGCTATTTATGAAGCATACATTATACAACTTCCTTACTTACCTTCATCTTTTCTTTCTTCCTCGTTTAAAAACTTATATTTTCTGGCAACTAGTTTGGATATGAGCTTTGATGTTAAGACATCAGGTCCTATATTTACGTACGCTCTTGTTAGTTATTTTACTATGTAGCAAACTTGCAATATATTCTACAATATGATTTGGTATTCAATTGCATTCTTGTCAGGTATGAAAGTCTATGTTACTGATGAGAAAGAGTTAATAATGGAGCCATCACTGAAATGGGCAGGAAATCCCAATGTCGTTCTTGCTGTTAAAGCTTTTGGGTTGAAAGCAAGCATTCAGGTACAAGTACATTCTTCTTTGTCACCTTCCCAAGTACAAAAGAGGAGATTCTTACCAAAATTCTGGTAGATATGCATCGTTTGTGGTTGTCCCAAGTGTAATTTATTCACGGTTTTGTTGGAACATTTCAGGCGGTGGATTTGCAAATATTTGCTTCACCACGTATTACCCTTAAGCCATTGGTTCCAAGTTTCCCTTGCTTTGCCAAGATATTCGTTTCTCTCATGGAAAAGGTCTGTGCTTTTTCTACATATCTTTGTTAAGCAATTGGGCTCTTAGTCATTTCCCTCGAAAGAAACCTATTATTGAAACTTGTGATTGAGATGTTTCCTAAGTCTATATAAGTTACTTAGAATTTGGGAAATCGAATAGACATTTTTATTCATTGCATTTCCTGACCTTTTTCTAATCCCTCTGGTATATTTAGAATACATGGTTATTCATCATTCCTTTTTTAGGATTTTGTGCCACATTAGTATATGCTTATTGATACGATTATTACTTTGCTTCCCTATATCTAGCTTACCTTTCATATCTAAGCAGCATTATCTAGCATGCTTCAACCTTGCTTTAGTATCTAAACTGTATTTGGAACGGCAATTTTATGAAATGGGGCTTCGGCATTCTAATGTTGGCAATGAAATGAGACTAATCTCCAAACATACTAAATTTGTGTTCTTTTTCCTTTGTAGGACCAGTAATTTTGTTCTTATATTATTGAACTTTTTTAATACCCTTGCATTTTTTTCCTTTTTTTATTCTCTCTCTCCCATTTTTTTACTTCTTATTTTCATGTTTTCTGATGCAGCCTCACGTGGACTTTGGGCTTAAGCTCCTAGGTGCTGATCTTATGTCAATTCCTGGTTTGTACAGGTTCGTTCAGGTACAGCTTCTTATGCTTCCTTCTATAGATAACTTCAATTCAATAGTCCTTTTGTTACTTTCAGTTTAGCCTAAATTAGTCTTTAGGTACCAAAGTTTAAACCGGGACAAGTCGTTGGAGTAGTTACGGAATTTATGGGGCATTTTGTATCGCTTAATTGTTGAGTGGAAATGAGAAGGAGGGTAGCACCACACTAACATAGGTCTGAAATGATTTGTACCATAGCTTGATTAAAGATGTGGCTCCAGCAATTTGGGAAGCCTTTTTCACAGATTTGTTTGGTTAGATTTTCTCCTGGATACCATTTCGTTCTTAATTAGAAAATAAATCTGGATGTCGTGTTTCTATATTATTGTAACTATGTATGTATCATGACACTAAACCTTGTTTTGTGAATGTATCAACTTTTATGACACGAGTGACAGCATTATGCTAATGACTTTTCTCATTACTGACTTCTACATATGATGCTTGATGTGGGTTTCAAGATGCTTTATACAGAGTTGTCATTTCTCGCTATGAAGCTATCTATGTTTTGTTAAGAAAACTAACTGTTCTATGCTCCTTCTCCTACTCACTACCAGATTGTTCTATTACATGCACAATATTTATCATCATTCATCTTTATTCTCATTTGAATAATCTCAGTATCTTACAAAGCATCAGTTTTGCAGGAACTCATTAAGGACCAGGTTGCCAGTATGTACCTTTGGCCCAGATCCCTAGAAGTACCCATGATGGATCCAACAAAGTATGTACTGTTCTATTGAAAAAAAATAGATCTTGTTTCTTCCGAACTGTCCAATTCGTGTGTTCATTAAGTCATATATATTGAATTTACAGAGCAATGCAGAGGCCCGTAGGTATACTTCATGTGAAGGTTGTTAGGGCAATGAAACTGAAGAAGAAAGATCTTTTGGGTGCATCTGACCCTTACGTGAAATTAAAGCTCACTGAAGATAAGCTTCCATCAAAGAAAACTACTGTAAAGCACCGGAATTTGAACCCCGAATGGAATGAGGAATTTAATTTGGTTGTTAAAGATCCGGAGACCCAGGCTTTGGAATTTCTTGTCTATGATTGGGAGCAGGTATGTATTGTCAGATTATAATTTCATATAGTTCTCCTTGGTGGTTGAGTGTTTAATATTCAGAAATGAGAATTTGGAACTTTTGTATGAGTTTTGGAATGAAGCTCATGTATATGGATTTCAGATTTTTTAATTTTTTTGGATTTTGAATATAACATATGGAACTCTGGAAAGATCTTTCACCAATGATGATTGTAAAACTTCAGATTCTTGATAGCCGAAAACTGGAGTATAATATAACAATTTCAAACTTCTCCAAAACAAGCATACTTGGTCGTAGATCCGGGAAAAAGTTACAAGTCTGGACACTGGCGCAAGAAATTATAGTTGAACATATTAAGTTGGGCAATTGAGATCATATATAATGGCACTTCTTAAGATAGAAGGAAGTATGTATACCACATTCTAAAATGGGATGGCGTTAAGAGTAGCAACTTATTTTTTCTTCTAGGTTGGCAAGCATGACAAGATGGGCACAAATGTGGTCCCTTTGAAGGAACTCACCCCTGACGAGCCAAAAGCTATGACAATTGATCTCTTGAAAACCATGGATCTAAATGACGCACAAAATGACAAGTTTCGTGGACAACTTGTGGTGGAAATGACGTACAAACCCTTTAAGGAAGAGGATATGCCGAAGAATTTTGACGATTCTGGTTCTGTAGAGAAGGCTCCAGAGGGAACTCCTGCAAGTGGAGGCATGCTTGTGATTATAGTTCATGAAGCTCAAGATGTTGAAGGGAAACATCATACTAATCCGTATGTTCGTATCCTTTTCCGAGGCGAGGAGAAGAAGACTAAGGTATGCCAGAAGAGTTGCCGCTTCAAATTAAGCATTCCCCTCTGTAATTTCTTTGAACATTCACCATTCTCCATTTCAATTATGTTTATCAGAGGAATGATGGTTTAGGTTTTTGAAATAGTCAGATGAGTCACAGTTATTTTTAATTTCGGAATTGTGAACACATTGATGTAGAGTCAACTAAGAGAACACAAACTTGAGAAAGTAAGTGACTGAAATTAGGGCAAAGACTAAGAATAAAAGTAAAAGTAAACCCAAAACTCAATTGCTATTCAATAGTATATGTAATCAATCAATGTAGACCTAAAACCTTTAAAAAAAAATGTCTGCCTAAAACATTTAATTTCAGCGCTATACATAAGCTCCAACAATGTATCGGTTCATCCCAAAATCATCTTTGTAGAAAACCCTCAAGACTTCAGTACATGAACCTACTAGACACTTCTTATTCACAAACCCTTGTTGTAATCACTAATCAAAATTCCAAGTTTTCTGATAATTAATGAAAACATATAATTATAGGTTATTCCCCTCCCCCTCTCCCTTCCCCTTTTCCATCTCTGCATCACACATCTTTTTATATCAACTATTTACTGCAGAATTACCCAAAAATATAAATTTGAGCACATTTGGTCTTCGCTGTGGCTGGTCATGCCCTATTTGATTTTCAACAATTGTTAAAAATAGCTTATGTGTCATCAATTTATGTTTATTATTGTGATTTGTTATCGAATGCTTAATTTATATCAAGCTTACATTTGTCCATGATTGTCCATGCCTTGAAATTCGGTCTGAGGATTAAACGTTCATTAGGATTTTGAGGAAAGGAGAAAAGACCGCACTCTGGAATAACTTGAAGCAGTCACCGTTTTGTTAATTACGAGTCATAAGTCCAGTACTAAAATGAAATGGGTTTTGAACAAGGGTTAAGGATTTTTAAGACTCCTGTTTATTAAACATTGTCCTTTTCAATGTTGTTGATGTGTGATGTTATCTTTGTGCAAACAATTCCAAGATAGTTTGATGTCTGATAATAGTGGAGCACTTCAATGATTACTTTGATCCTTTTGCTGTTAAACTCGAATTCCGCTTAAAAAATAATTCACGGATAATCTCATTTTTCATTAATAGCATGTCAAGAAAAATAGGGATCCGAGATGGGAGGAGGAATTTCACTTCATGTTGGATGAGCCTCCCACTACTGACAAGATTCATGTCGAAGTTTTGAGCGTCTCCTCGAGGATTGGAATTTTGCATCCCAAGGTAAAGGCTCTTCTCCTCTATGTAGTATTTCATTCTAGTCCAGTTTTGCAATTGAGAAAAGACTTCCTCTCATTTATGTTACCAGAATGTTACCAAAGTATTTTGGTTCCGCTCTGGAGAAGAGGTTACACGCTTTTTACAGCAAGTGTTATACTGTGTAATTATATGGGTGGGCCCATTTGTGCAGCTCTTTGCCTTTGTTCCTAGAATTAAATTTAGTTCAATGAATTTGTAGGCAATTTCACGAGAAGTGATTTCATCATTTGGTAAAACCGCAAAAGAAGTGGTTCAAGTAAAAAATGTAATCTATGTATTTTAAAACATTTTTAGAATAACATCTTCCCAGAAGTACTCATTTTCCCATTTTCCATAAAACTACACAATATTATACGGACCTGTATGGATTATATTTAGTTGGAAAGGTTCCCAGTGATTGGGTCATCACGTGCTTCTGGTAATAAAACCTTGATCACTTGTATGGCCTTATAAATAAAAATATGGAATAGTAATTTCGAATTAGCTTCTGTAACTCTAAAATCATGGTGTTAATGAATCAGGAGTGTTTGGGTTATGTGGATATCAATCTCTCAGACGTGGTTGGCAACAAAAGAATAAACGAGAAGTTCCATCTCATAGACTCGAAGAATGGGCGCATTCAGATTGAGCTTCAATGGAGAACTTCTTCTTAAAGCTCTTGATTTGAAACAGTTTTTAAACTCAAGGTATACATACTTCAGAATGCTTACAGGCTGTTTGGTTGTTTTTGTAAATTTTCAACTTCAAGAAATAGACTTTGCATGGGTGCGTTTTCCTTAAGAGTTGGTATGGTTTCACTCGTCTGTAACAATCTCTTGAAGAGTATAACTAGTATGATGCTACATCTGTAACAATCTCTCTTAAGATGAGAACCGACAAAGTGTTGAGGAACAAATGTTTTTGTTAGTTAAAATTTGTTTAATTCTTTTTACTTATTGTTGCTTTCTGGATTCAGATTTTTTTTTTTTTAAGTACTTCGTTGTTTGGTTTCAAAATCCGGGGAGTAGTGTTTCAGGCAATGAGTTTCATCTCAGCCCTGTCGGAAGGAAAAATGAAACAATTTTAAATTCACCTTCCGTACCAGAAATCCAGATTCTAAGAGTGTTTATGGTGAAGCATGTCGTGTTTGGTTTTTAAACATTCAATAAATACCCAAATATACCAGAAATCCAGCATTCACATATAAAGCACGTAAGGGTGTGAAAAAGTAAAAAAGAACATAGTAGTATTTGATGCGCGCCTACTTATTTGATCTAAAGATGATTTCTTTAATATCCTTTTATCTTCAACAATAATTTACATAATTTTATTGTCACATTTCCCATGAAGAGAGATCAAACAGCACAGTTTTAATCTATTTTTGTAAATCAAGTGTGCGGATGGACAAGATGAAAGAGTGAGCTATGCAAATTTAGAATGAATGCAGACATGTAGAGATGGTGAAATGAGGGTGCGTTCGTTAGGGTCTCCTTACTAAAAAAACGGAAATAATTATGTTTTTAAATGACTTATGTAAGTTTCTTAATTATATATTTAGTAAGTGAGACATCTCGTTCCTTAGCCTTTTCGCCTATGCTCAACTTTAATTTCATGATTTCATACAATAAATCTGCATGACGTTAATAACGATAAAAAAGTTGGTCCCAGTCTGGCTCTAACTAAATGTCCAGTGCAACATTATTAAATAAGTGGGCACCTTTCTTGTTGCAAATAATTATGTAATGATATCCATTGCAACGATAGTTTGTTGAACAAAAGCTATCTTAAAACTCAAAAAAATAGTGATCAGACTTTTTGGTCATGGACTTGCTGTGATACTAAATACTTATATCATATATAGCGTGTTTAGAGTGGGTGTCTGCATTTGAAATGGCCAAATTAGAGTTGAATTTATATGTGGCTGATCTTTTAACCACGAGACCTAACATAACACCAACATAGACTTACCAGAATTAAGCGCTATCAGTTGATATTAATTGGTCCCCCCCTATAATGTTTTATTTTGCTAAATTCGTGACAACATTTTTTTCCTTTTTTTTTTTTGTTTTGTTTCGCCAAACCATGTCCAATGGTTTGGGAAGTTTGTGGATCTCCATATATTCTTGCTCGCTTACGTCTATAAACATTCGACGTCTCTTATACTCTTTCCATCAATAAATAATTGATAATTTTACTTGCAAAAATCTCGTATCTAAATTGCTGAAATATTATTTTTCAAAATTTCACCATATAATTTAATTTCTAAACTATGTGACTGAATTTTAAAAAGTTATATTTCAACAACTTAGGTATGCGATTTTTTTAAGTTAAAGTTATACGTAATTTCGTATGTATTAAGTATTTAGGGACTTGAGTTGAATGATTGCACCATTTAGGGACTTAAGGGTACCGCTTCATCCTTTTACTCAAATCGTCAAAATGGTGATGCAGTTTTTCGATGTACAAACAAACCCAACGCTTGGTTGACTAGTTGTGTTAACAGACATGTAATTTACCTCGTTACTCCTTTTTGGCTGTTCATTATGAACAATCTTATTGCTGGATCGACGTACCCAACTCTAGCAAAGGCGTTCATTTTAGAGTTCGGTCAATACTTTCCGACTTTTCTCATCTATTTTGGTTTGAGTTATCCTTAGATTTTTATTTGAAGGTTGAGATGATAGAATAGGGAAAAGTTTGAGTGAAATATTGAGACAAGTCAACATCTATTCTATTATAATAAGTAAGTACGTAAAATAATAGTTAATTTTGAGGCTGTCAAAGTGCTTTTATTTATTTTTTTTAAAAACCCAAAACTTTTAATAATTACCCACATACGTGAAATTTCGAAAATACTTTTAAAATTTGAAAAAAAAAACTGCTAAAAACTAACTATTTATTTGTTTATTTTTTTTAAAAAACTACTTAATTACTGGGCAGAGTACACAACGTGTGCCTTTATTTACTAGTATTGGAATATGTCATCCTTGTGGTTTATAGCGATTGAAACTTAATATAGCAATTTTGGAAAGTAACACGAAAGTTGCCTGTTTATAGAGGATACGTGTGTTAGGAATATAAGAAAGGTAGTAATAGAAGGGTTAAAGTTTTGTGTTTTCAGTGAAAATGTGTGCGATTTTAAATAATAAGTGATAGGGGTCAAGTTTTAATTCTTTTAATTTTTTGAAACAAAAAATAAATGGAGTAGCAGTTATTTAGGGCAAGTTTTAAAAGTTAAGGGACAAATAAATAGAAATACCGTTCCTTACCGTAATATGGATTTGTTTGTGATTTTTTTAAAATTTGAGAGCCAAATCTGTAATATATAACGACAATTTTCTTATGTTTTATTTTTATTCTGTCGGAACCAAGATAAGAGAAACCGATGTGTTATACTCAGCCAAAGCTAGCAATCAACACTGGTAATTAATCGCGGATGCAGTAACGATGCAATAAGGGACATGGGGTCACGTCCTCCCCCACTCCCACCAATTTTTTCTTTCTGAAATGTGTTATTACGAAATTACCCATGGCTGGTTATTGTGGTTACAAATTAAAACTGTTATTGTGTATGTTTTATATAACACAATAGTGTGTGGTTGCTGTTTTTTCGGAAGCAGAGTACCTGATTCTGAGTCAGGGTTACTCTACTTTCCACAGCCATTGGATCTGCTACAGTATTAACAAAATAACAGATCTAATGGCTGTGGAAAGCAGAGTAACCCTGACTCAGAGTCAGGTACTCTGCTTCCTTTTTTCGGGTGCTTGTGTACAAATATTTCTCTTTTTACTTTTGCAATAATTTCCCTATTGGTCCATCTACAATTATTATTGCAAGTCACTTCCAACAAGCTTGTTTGATTGAGTTTTTACTATTACTCCCCATTCTCAAAATATCAAGAATCTATTTATTTACGTGCAACTTTGATCGGCAAATATCTCGTAATTAAATTGTTCAAATATAAAATTTTAAAATCTATTCATTTAGTTTAACATTTGAATTATGCGATTAACTTTTAAAAATTTTGATTTCGACAAACTTATATACGAGTTATTTGTTAGTCAAAATTACACGTAGTTTCGTATAGCCCTAACAATTTGGGACGAAGTGAGTAACTTTTAACTAATTTGAATTATGATTCTTAATTTAAGTTTTTTTCATATCCCTTTTCAGTGTAGCATAGAGATTAATTTCACAGATTTTAGTTATATGTTTTTAACTATTTTATAAGATATATTATTTCGGTTGTTAACGTAAAACCGGATCAATAACAAACCTATTCATATATATTGTTTCTTTCTAAGTAGAAATAAACCAAAAATTAGCTAAAACAACTTCAAAAGATATATGCATTTTAAAATTGCCTATGTGATTTTCCTAAATTAAATGAATTGCAATCCATCTAAAACTATATATAATACACATTCGGTAAAAAAACAAACAACTTATTTTTTTGAATATTTTTAAACTATAGCGGTCTTTTCATTTTATAGAATTGGGCTCCATAAAATAAAAATCGTAGAGATGGTTTGTCGACGGTGGTGATCCGCCAGTCACGGACCACACGTATAAACATGCTCTTCAGCTTTTGGATGAGCCAATAGTGTAGTTGTCAGAGGGCTTGAGTTTAAATTTGCAATGCATTTATGTTTCCGGGGGTGTAAGGAAAAGGGATCAATGACCATTTTGTCACTTATTTTTAAATTACGTGACTTTGTTTTTTTTTTTTTTTTTTTTTTTATAGTGATACGGTGGACACGTAGTATATAGTAGTTTGCAGTTATTATTATCTTCAGGACTGCCTGGATGTATAAGTTTGTTGTGAGTTGGTATTCAGCTAACTATTAAATTCCTTTCCAACATTTGAACAAGATAAAGTAGGGCATATGTTTTTTTCTATTTTGTGATCGTTGTCCTATTTGAACCAGATTTGCATGCAGGGGCTCGAAAATAAAACAAATACGAAACCATATTGTTAATGTATTATACTAATTCTATTCATTCAATTGTGCAACTTTATTGGTTTGTCCCATGTGGAAATAATTGAGCTGAAATAACCTACCTAATTTTGTCAGTCACATGGTCAGACTAATGGGAGTGGTTCCCAATATGACGGAATGATTCTAGATGTGCTAGCTAGGCAATATTAGTATACTAGAATATGTTAATTATTAATTATAATATATGTGAATCAATCTTAAAAAAAAATTAGAATTAATTGGTCACTTTCAACTTCTTTTTTCCTGTTCTTCACGATGTGTTTCCATTGTGCGAGAGACAAGTCTCTGAACTGATATACATCTTTAATGTAAATCATTAACTATTTTTGTTGAGGTTTTTGTTATTTCAAATTTACAATATATTGAGAGTATAGCGTAACAAATTTTTTTGCGAGATTTGAGCTCTTTGGTTGGGTCACATGATGATGTGATATTTCGGAACCAATCTATCGATGGAAATTAATTAGTACATTGTATTCAACCATCCCAATTCTGAAAGGAGCTATTTGGGATAGTTGATTTACTAGGAGAGTATCTTAAATAAATGGTGAGTTAGAAATGGACCAATTTAGGGTCTATATGTCCTCACTTTAAAGTAAACGAACAACTTTTACCAAGCAAGAAAAATGGTTGCCTGAATCATGTTTAAAGTTTCAAATTTTCTTGATTGAAAAGCTGAAGAAGTTGAGTTTAAAAACTAAATCCAAATGCGATCCAGCTTAATTAGAAGCTAAAATTAGAATAGCTACTTAATTAAGTCCAAAGAAAAGAGCAATGACCTAAAAATTTGAGGGATGATCACTTGGTGGGTTGCAAGGGCGAAGGCGGAAACCACAGATGGGATGACGAATTTGCATAAAAACCACCGCTAAACGGTTAGCGAAACAATAAACACTACAACAAAAATTTCATTTACCAATAGCTTAATTTTTGAAAGATATTGGTAAGTGAGTATCGTTAAATTTCATTAACAGTTTTGCAACATAATTAGTTGCTAATCTGTTGTTAAAATTTAACGACACTCACTTGATCAACAGTTTTAAAAAATGAACTGATGGTAAATGAACTTTTTCTTACAATGAAATAATGCTAGGTGCAAAATTATCATTCTATCAAAGTTAATTATTAAAAGTACATAATAAAAAATGAAAAAGAAACACAATAATAGGAGGTAAGGGGGTGCATGATGACCACTTAGTTTTTGTTGAGTGAGGATTGGAGAGGACAACTAAATAAGTAGGTAAAAAGAGGATTTTTAAGGACATGTCCTAATTCTCAACTCTCCTCTCCGATATACCTAATAGCACATGATACTGATTATACCCAAAAGTTGGCTGAGTTGGCTATCACCTTACTTATCGTCTCTTCTTACTTTGCCAACCTTACCTTTTCTATTAGCCACACACATCCTTTCTAATCTTACTCCATGCCATTTGGATCGTGTGTTCATTTGATTCCATGTCTTTTTGTTGTTATTCAAATTTAGGTGAGCAATTAGTTAAAGAACATTACCATCACTCAAGCTTAGAGCATGTATCTGTCTAAAATTTTGTATAATTCCGAAAAAATTGTGACCCAACAGTCTTTACTAAGTCATATACATGTTCAAAAATATGAACATAATACACAATATCTTAACTAAAATGGACAGATCTCGTGGATATATACACAACTATTTAATAATTTTTTATGTGTAAACAAAACACTACTCTTTCCCTTTTCTCACTCATATCTCGGAGTTTTTTTTTCCAAAATCGTCTGATTTGTACTCAAAAATACCAGAATGGTCTATATCTCTTTTAAATTCTCAATATAGTCTACCTCTTTATGTTCGTTAATTGAATTGACGAAGTTTATAAAAATTAAATAGAAATTCGTTAATTAAATTGACGAAGTTCATAAAAACAATTAAATATTACTTCGTTAATTAAATTGACGAAGTTCATAAAAAAAATATATTACTTCGTTAATTGAGTTGACGAAGTTGATAAAAAAAAATTAAATAGAACTTCGTTAATTGAACTGACGAAGTTCATAAAAATAATTAAATACTACTTCGTTAATTGAATTGACGAAGTTCGATAAAAAATAAATAAATTCCCGTTCGTTAATTGAATTGAATTGAATTAATATTTTTTAACGAACGGGGATTTAACTAATTGCTGCAACGGACCTTTTTTGGTCGAACAACATTAAGGAGACCGGCGGCCATTCCAACCTTTAAAATGATCCCAATAACACAATTAAGAACCAAGCATCATAATCCGCAAGTGAAACCCAGCTATCAGTCTATACAACTTATACACATAAAATCCGCAAGTTCATTATGCTATTTATAGTATTGGAGATTCATTGATTTAATATTTGACAACGAGAAACTATGTTCAAGAATTCAATAAACAATGATCAGGTTATCTTAAACATAAGCTACCTAGAGCCAAATCAAACCAAGTAAACAAAATAACTACTTCTTGATTTTCTTGAACCTTGCCAACTATAATAAGTTGCAGTAGGATAAAAGCTACAAAGGAAAACTAAAATGTTGTTGACTTGCTGTAGTAATGGTTCATTCTAACAAGAATTGTACGAATAATCACAAAAACAAAAGGATTCATTCACGTAAGTCTCGACAACATTTAATACTTCTTTCAAAGAATTCAGCTTTATCACCAAACCTCGACTTGAGAAAAACTTAGTGAAAGTGGTTACAGTAAATTACAACAAAAAAACATAGAGCTAAAACTCTCACGAAAACCACTTCATACGAAATTAAATACATCAACGCAATCCCTCACTAAACCCAAATATCTGAATTTCGCATCGGAAACAAACTCAATAAGAAAAAATCTCATTACTATTGCCAACAAAATTAGATCTCATCATTCAATGTATACCAAACAATACCCCGTTATCCCTGCTAAGAATGCCATTTCAAAACCCTCTTAATATCAGATTTAGTATGTAATACCACATATTACATGCCTAACAAAGCCAAACACTAATTTTAATGTAATCTAGGAGGTTTAAAACTGGAAAATGTTGAAATATACATTGAGTTCGTATCAATTTTCACGTGTTAAATGTTAGTTTTATGTAATATAGGATTGATAGTTTAAACTTTCATACTACTTTCTGTTTATTCTGTAAACCAGTGGATTGAATGGTATTATGTACCAAAGATAGTATACAACCAGTGTGAATGTTATATGTGGCAAGTATCTGTAGGCTACAGAGCTATTAAGCTCGTAACCAACTGAGAAATTCAGTTAGAACAGAATAATAAAAAAATTTATTTTTCTCTGTATTTTCTCTTCATTTTCCTGCTTATAAATGGCGATTTATGAAATTTTTCATGGTATCAAAGCATATATCGTTCTCCGCTGCGGTTAATTGCTCTTTCTATGTTTGTTTTATTGATTCTTCATCGTTGTAAGTCTTCTGTTACTGGTTATTTTTTATTCGAATTGGGTTATTTTTTGGTTCGAATTGGGTTAATTGAATCGATTGGTGATATTTGCGATTAATTGGAGTTTTTTAGAAGACTGTATTCGATTCTTGGGTGATTGTATTGGGTTTTTAGTA
The DNA here is from genome assembly GCA_963682055.1 of Primula veris. Lineage (NCBI taxonomy): Eukaryota > Viridiplantae > Streptophyta > Magnoliopsida > Ericales > Primulaceae > Primula > Primula veris. The sequence goes on along the minus strand of OY821745.1, from coordinate 13,085,745 downwards.
GATCATATAGAATATTTGTGAATTTGGGATAAAAATTAGGGTTCCTGATTAATTGCAACAATGGTGACTAATTATGTAACTTACAATGCTAGCATTGATGTTAATAGCCCTTATTATGCTAATGTGAATGATATGAGTGGTTCAAGCTTAGTAAATCCATCACTAAATGGCAAAAAATATCACACATGGAAACGAGCTATGGAAATTTTTTTATTAGTGTGAAGCATAAAAGTGGCTTCATAGATGCTAAATTAGCTTGTCCAAGTGTAGATGTAGGCCTTCATACTGTGTGAACGAGGTAATTTGATTGTGGTTACATGGATTCTGAATTCCGTGTCAGTTGAGATTGCACAATCTATCATGTATATTGAAAATGCAAGTAAAATGTGGGAAGTGCTTAGAGAAAGGTATTCTCAGGGAAATGAGCCTAGAATATTTAAAATGCAGCAAGATATTCATTCACTAAATCAAGGAAATTTAAGTGTAGCTGCTTATTTTACAAACTTAGAAAGTTTGTGGCTAGATTTGAGTGTTTTGAGTCCTTTACCTACATGCTCATGCACAACAATAAATGGATGCACATGTAGTTTAATGGAAAATTTGAAGAAATGAGAAGAAAATCACTTCAAAATGATATTCTTAATGGGTCTCAATGAGTCTTATTCTGCAACAAGGGGACAAATTCTGCTCATGAAACCTATTACTGCTATAAATGAGGTTTTCCAAATGATAGTACAGGAAGAAAAACAAAGGGCTATGGGCATTCATGCTAGAAATTTTACTGAGCAAGTAGCCATGAATGTAAAAGATGAAACTACAGCTGCAGTTACTTATGGAAATAGAGGTGGTAGACTAGAAATGAGGTGCTCATTCTGTCACAAAACTGGGCATATGAAAGATAAATGCTATAAACTGTTTGGCTATCCACCTTTTTGGAAGATTAATGGAGCTAGGGGACAAGAGAATAAGGGGGATAATAGGGCAAGAACTGGTCATTCTGGACCAATTCATGCAAATCAAGTTGTCAATATTGAGAGTAATCCTTTGGGTCATAATGAAAATGGTATGTCTATGTCTCAAGATCAATTTAATAAGCTTCTGTCTAGTTTTCACAAGCAAAGGCAAGAAATTGATTCTCCTAATACTGGTGACAATGCACATAGAGCTACTAGTCAGCACATGGTTAGTTCTTTGGATTATTTTGATAAAGGAACCACTATTTTTAATTCTTAAGTATTTCTGCCCAATGGTGATAGTGTGCCTGTTAGTCACATTGGTAATGTGCAACTAAGTCCTAACCTCAAGTTAAAGAATGTTCTATGTGTTCCTAAGTTTGGCTGTAACTTAATATCAGCAAGTAAGCTTACAAGAGATGAAAATTGTTGACTATATTTTGTTGATAAATACTGCTTAATACAGGACCTGACAACATGGAAGATGATTGGAAAAACTACTGAAAAGCAAGGTTTATACTATATACAAGATCCAAGAGAGTTGCTGGCCTCTTTTGCTTCTGTGGTAAATGTTGATCATTTAGTTTGACATAGCAGGTTAGGCCATGCTTCTCATGACCAAACTTATAAGCTATTGTCTTTAATAAAAGATTCAGGACGTGTATATAGGTTACCTTGTGAAGTTTGCCATGTCTCTAAATAACATAGGCTTGTTTTTCCTTCTATTAGTATCAAGTCAACAACGCCTTTTGAATTGATACATGTTGATGTGTGGGGTTCTTATCGAGTAATATCAAATAAAGGTTTTTAATTCTTTCTTACTATTGTAGATGATTATACAAGATGCGCATAGATATATATGTTGAAAAACAAGAGTGACATTGCTATTATATTTCCTGCATTTGTTAAAATAACACTTACTCAGTTTGATAAAAATGTAAAAGTGGTTAGAAGTGATAATGGCACTGAATTCTTCCTTCTGCATTTCTTTCAACAAACTGGTATTAAACATCAAACTAGTTGTGTAGGAACACCGCAACAAAATGGTGTAGTAGAACGAAAGCACCAACACTTGTTAAATATGGCTAGATCTTTGAGGTTTCAGGTTAAGTTACCTATAGAATTTTGAGATGACTGTATCTTAGCAGCTGCTCATTTGATAAATAGATTGCCAAGTAAAATTTTAGGCAATTTGACTCCTTATGAAAAGTTATATCTTAAGGCACCATCTATGGATCATTTGAGGGTCTTTGGGTGTTTGGCATATGCCAGCACTCTCACTAGAAACAGGACAAAGTTTGATGCCAGAGCCACCAAGTGTGTTTTTTTAGGTTATCCATATGGCACAAAAGGTTATAAGCTCATGGATTTAGATTCACGAGAGTTCTTTATATCAAGAGATGTGGTTTTCTTTGAGACTACGTTCCCTTACTCTGATATTGTTTCTACTGAAGACTCTTCTCAATAATTCTTATTCCCTCAAAATTCATTTTCTTTAGATCAATATAGTCCACAAACTCCTTTTGTGGTTGCTGAAAGTGTAGAGAATACCAATGTTGAGTTACCTACTTCTCTTGACCACATTTCAACTGTGACAAGAAAATCTTTTAGGCTCACAAAGCCAGCATCAAATCTCAACATTTATGATTGTAACTTTGTAAACTCTCAGAAATGGCCAATGTTTCCTATTAATGATTTTCTTTCTCCTAAGAATTTGTTCCCTGCTCATAAATCTTTTTGAAATTCTATCTCATCTATAAGGGAACCTAGTTTCTATAAAGAATCTGCTCTAGATAAGAAGTGGGTTGAGGTTATGAAACTTGAAATTCAAGCCTTAGAAATTAATAATGCATGGACTCTTATGGATTTACCTCATGATAAGAGGGCTATTGGTTGCAATTGGGTCTACAGAGTTAAATACCATGCTAATGGTACCGTGGAAAGATACAAAGCAAGACTGGTTGCTAAAGGGGTATACACAAGAAGAGGACATAGAGTATGAAATTATATTTAGTCATGTAGCCAAAATGAGTACTGTTAGAGTTTTATTAGCTGTTGTAGTTGCTAAGGGTTGGTGTTTAAAACAGATGAATGTAAATAATGTTTTTTTACATGGGGATCTAGATGAAGAAGTGTATATGCTAGCTCCTCCAGACTTCAACCAACATGGTTCTTCTAAGGGTTGTAAGCTTAACAAATCTCTATATGGTCATAAACAGGCCAGTAGACAATGGTTCCAGAAACTTACAACTGCCTTGACTACTTATGGATTTACTTAATCTCATACTGATACCTCTTTATTTACACTCAAGCAAGGTACATCATTTCTTGTCTTACTTGTGTATGTAGATGATATTATAGTCACCAACAATAATGATATTCTAGTCCAAAGTGTGAAGAATTATCTGAATCATGCTTCTAAAATTAAGGACTTAGGAAAGTTGAAGTATTTCTTAGGTCTTGAAATTGCTAGATCATCTAATGGGCTTAGTGTTTGTCCAAGAAAATATACTTTTGAGTTGTTATTAGACACTGGATTATTGAATTGTTGTCCAGTTAAATTTCCCATGGAGGGAAATTTGAAATTAAGCAAGGATGCTACTAATCCCTTACCAGACCCTTCCATTTACAGAAAGTTGATTGGCAAGCTACTTTATTTGACCATTATCAGACCTGATAGCACTTTTTCTGTTAATACTCTAAACCAGTTCATGGAAAGACCTTGTACTTTCCACTATAATGCTGTAATCAAAGTATTGAAATATTTAAAGGGTACTCCCTCTCAAGGTCTCTTCTATTATAGCAAATCAACACTGCAATTAAAAGCATGTATGGATTTTGATTGAGCATCTTGTGTGGATACAAGAAGGTCTATTACTAGATTTTGTGTGTTTCTGGATGAAGCTTTGGTTTCTTGAAAAAGTAAAAAGCAACATGTTGTATCTCACAACTCCACTGAAGCAGAATATAGAGCTCTTGTTGTATGTACTACTGAGATTGTGTGGTTAGAGAAGTTTCTCAAAGATTTAACTATTATTCAGCAACCAGTGATGGTGTATATTGACAGTAAGTCCTCTATTGCTTTGGCTGAAAATGCAGTACATCATGAGCGCACTAAACACATAGAGATTGACTGTCACTACATAAAAGAGAAGACCAAGACTGGTTTGATTCGTTTGCTGCATATATATTCTTCAAATCAAATTGCAGATGTCTTGACCAAATCCTTGGGACTGCATCTTTTTAAGACTTTTGTTGGCAAGATGGGTGAATTGGACACACATTGCCCATCTTGAGAGAGCATGTTGAAATATACATTGAATTCGTATCAATTTTTACGTGTTAAATGTTAATTTTATGTAATATAGGACTGATAGTTTAAAGTTTCATACTACTTTCTGTTTATTCTGTAAACCAGTAGACTCAATTGTATTATGTACCAAAAATAGGATACAAACAGTGTGAATGTTACACGTGTCAAGTATCTGTAGGCTACATAGCTATTAAGCTCGTAACCAACTGAGAAATTCAGTTAGAACAGAATAATAAAAATATATGTTTTTCTCTAATTTCTCTTCATTTTCTTGCTTATAAATGACGATTTATGAAATTATTCAGAAATCCTCAATACAAGAAACAAATAACAAACCGCACTCGCAAATGCTAATTAAGAAACTGATAAACCATATTAAAAAAATAAACGTTATCACATACACAACAAGAAGTTCAATTAAGTTATAGATCTAGTATGAATATTGCTAAAAAGTGAAAGCCCTAATTCTCATCCCACTATCGACAGAGCAATAGCACAAAGGAAAAGGGGTAGAGTCAATTAGGTATACCAAATCAAAAAGTAGTGTTTGATAGAATCGGTACCCACAAAATGGTACGAGTAGCATACGGCTACGCAAAGGTACACTTTCTTTAAAAGTGTAGGATACACTATGGTTGGGTTACATATTTTATATTTATTTTAATCTAGGTTCTTTTATATGTATGTTCAGGTTTACTTAATCTTTCAAACCATTATTAAGAAACAATATGATAGTTAAACTCGTGCATTTCTTTACAAGCCGATGAGATGAGCCATCAATTAATACATTTTATACCTCAGTACCCTGCCCGACTTTTTTATGTGCCATCACGGTGCCATCACATTAACGAACTCTATCTACCTTGGTCTATCAAGCCAGAATATCCGAACACGATGACCTATACTTAAAAAAAACAAAAAAACAATGGTGTTGCTGCGTACGCACTCACATAAACCTAGTCCGGACTCTGGTTGCAATTTTACTAATATCAAGTGTATCACAGTAATTAGTAAAAAATAGGTAATTAGTGTGTTCATATGGGGAAGGAGTATATATGGTCATGTGAAAGAAAGGGTTATACTAAGTTAATTTAGAGATGAATGTGATTATCAGAAAGCCAAGCAAATTAAGGAAAATGGAATGATCTTTCTTGGTTTACCTTTTACTAATAATCTAAGACAGAGAAAAGAAGGTTTGCCTAAGTACTATATGAGGACCCATGTCTACAGACCTTACGATTTTATCTACTGATAAATGATTCTTCCTTTTTAACTAGAAAATTATGAAAATGTATGGTATTTTATTATAAAAAATTCGGACTCTCAAACACTTTTAAAAATTATTACATATGTCATATGATACTATTACATATGTTACATAATAGTATTTCTTTTTAATCATTGTTTTAAATTTTGATGCTACATGATATTACATTATATGTACCAAATTATAAAGAAAACTTGAGAATTCGATATTTTAAAATTTAAGTATATTTTATATACCGATGAATAATTCTCCTTTTTTTTTTTTTTTTAAGTACTACCATCATGCACCTACCTAATTAAAAAGATATCCGGTTATACTTATGTCGAATTTTTTACTTGTTTTAATTTGACTGCCCTTTAATCTCAGATGCATGTTATATATCGAACATATGATTTCTATTAAAATTTGACTTGCAATGGCGTAAACAGAATTTATTTTATGGGAGAGTCTGGACGTCATGCAGATTTATTTTTTTCTTTATTATGTGAAGTTCTATTTTATTCATAAGATTTTCAATAATATATATGGTAAAAAAAAACATTAGCCTATGGTTACTCTCTTGATTATAGAATGTCTATGCTTTATAAGTTAGTTAAGCGATTTCATGATTTTAATCTACTATTTGTGTAAGTACACAATAGGAGCAAACATACTTGCTTGGAACCCAAGAGACATTTAAAAGTTAATAACATACTAAAATTTCGCCTAGAAGTACAAAATTTAGAAAATGAAAGAAGTATTTGTTCAATTTGAATTGTAAAAGGAGAGGATAAGATTTTAAAAAAATTCTCAAGTTGTAAATTATTCTGATACGAACAAGAACAAAAAGACAAGAAGTAGGTTTGAAATACCAAACACGATCTACATCATCCCTGAATTTTAAATTTTTGTTAATTGCTATGCCGAAACTTATTTTGCAGCTATATTCTGGCACATGCACATGAGTTTGTAATATTTTCTCTTAAGTTAATTAAGGTTTGTTGATTTGTAAATTTAAATAAAAAAACTATTACTTTTTATTTAACCGAGAAAAAAGCTAAGATGAGTCTACGCTTTTAGCTAAAGTTAAAGGCGGGTAAAGTTAAAACAAACATAGAAACCTGAACCGAAGGTTAAACAATGTCACTTACAACAAATGGTTGATAACTTAATTGATCAAAAGTAGGGATGTATAACGAACGGAACGAACTTGAACGACGACTTTGTTCATATTCGTTCGTTAACTTGAAAGAGTTGTTCTTGTTGGGTTTATGTTCGTTTGTTTATAAAAGGATGCACGGATCGAACGCTTGACCAACCAACCACGATTTGTTCATATTGAACGGTTCGTTAACACCATAAATCTTAAAAATTGAGTTTAGACTCGGATACAAAATTATATAAATATTATTGCCACAACATCAATATTCATGTGTCTAAATGTGTTTAAATTATTAAGTTTTGAACTTTCTCAGTATCTAAATAATGCTTTTTTTTCGTGAATGATTCGTTTGCAAAAAATATTCAAATGGTTTTCAATATTTTTGTCGTCTTGTAAAATTTATGGCATGCTTCATTCTTAGCTATTAATACACATCATAATCTACTGTACTAATAAGTGTAACATATTTTTCAAATTCTTAACACACCAAGCTCTTAACCTAATTTAGGACCAACCTCAACTTCTAATATTGCCTTTTTGAGGAAATAGATTGAAAAGGCGCGGAACCAGAATGATTTTTTTTCGGGAGCTATGGTATAAAAATATATCGAATAAAAAAAATAGGGTCTAATATATATTTTTTTCTTTGTTCAACCCAGCATACAATAAATATGGAGTCAAAACGATATTGGACAATAAACTAATTTTTTATTTAGTTTTGTTTGGAAAAATACAATAGCCATTTAGAAAATTTGGTAATTTCAAAATAAAAAACAGAAAATTTTGAAAAAAAGAAGCTAACATGATTTAAATTCCTAAACTTCCACTATATTATGATCCAATTTCACCATTATATCAACAACACTTTTATTTAATTAAAGAGAACCATCAATGTATATATGTCAAAAATTTTAAAATTACATGTATAAAAAAATAAATAAAAAGTTGAAAATCGCTGCGGGGTGGCCATGCCCCCCCCCCCCCCCCCCCCCCCCCCGGAGTCTGCCCCTAGGAACGAAGGGTGCCGTGTTCATGTTTGGTTCAATTATTCAATGAGCGACCACGAACCGAGTTGTTAAAGTACCGGACACCAAATGTTCATGAAATATTTGATTCATTTGCATCCTTAGTCACAAGTGATTGTATTAATTACACGCACAAGTAGACACCATTTTTTAATTTTTTTAAGATTAAAGTGACCGTTGTATTAAAAATACTCAAACTATATTACACACACTATAATTTATTATCGATTAGGCAACCACACATTTTTTTTACTACAAAAGTTATCTAACGTCACATAATATTGGCCAACAGTTGGCCGAAAAAGTTTATTTTATTATAGGCTGGTTGCTAAGGCTAAGCTATATGTACTTATCTGATAGCACTCGCATCAGTTTTTTTATATTATAAATTTATCTTAAATATAAGAAAATTGTTATAAAATTATATACACATCAGTTTCTTTATCAATTAACTTAAATATACACGAACTCAAATATCACTCAAATATAAGGTATCAAGATGTTCCCTTCTAATTAAAATAATAATTTCTCTCTTATTTTTTCTTATTTATTTATACTTTTCACATATAAATTAATAAAATAACAAAAAAATGAGTTGTATAGTTGTTATAGAGAAATTTATAAAAAATCTGATAATTTGTATAAAGCAAAACGTTTTCTTATAAGTTGTAAAAGTGTACTTTTTACTTTAAATACGAGAAAACTTGTAAGTTATTTAATATGATTGTTCTAATAAATTAATTTGTGTTGAAAAAAATTGATAGAAGTATATTAAAATATAGTAATATTTAGTTATGATAATAAATTTGATAGGAAAGCTGAAAAATGTATAAAGTTAAATTATTATCTTATAAATATAAAAGTGATGCTAATTATCTTAAATATAAGTAAAAATGTAAGTAAACTGTTACGTTTTACGTTTTCTTGGAGGAAATATTAGTTTCCCATGTGTAATGGTTTGGTGGGAGGTATAAGGCAAGGTACGTACCAACAATTACTCTTTAAAACAACCCAACTGATTACAATAAATGCTCATTTGATATCATCATTTATTTCCAATGCTGAAATAAGCTATCATTTCTCTAACCTACATCAACATCGCTGCATTTATTTTTTTGCTTTTATTTGATAATGTACAAGAAATAATACAAATGGATAAGCTTGATGGTGTGTGTATCTATCTTTTTAAATTAGGAGGGATATGTGACTAGGGTGCAAAAAATCACAAAAAACCCGTATATGGCCGGTTAATGGTTTGGTTGATGTATGCTCGTTTATAAGAAGAACAAAAAATATGAACACAAGTTTATAACTCGCAACGTGAACATCAGTCAGTGTCGTCCGTATAGGTTAATGCATCCGAGACTTTTTTTTCCATATGAGAAACATCTGTTTTTAAATTAATCATAGATTTAAACAAAACATCTAATTAGACCCATAAATTATATTATTTTGGTAGTATTTAACATGATATTATTAATCATAAAATGCATATTTAGATATTTTTGTGCCTATTTCATGTATTTTACCATTTTATACCCGATAACCTATTTTCGCATTTTGCCCTTTTTTTAGGTCAAGTTATATGAGAATATCACACCTCCTAAAAAATATACACCATCCGTCCATTTTTAAGTGTCCCCCTTATAAATTGCTACTTAATTTTTAAGGATATTAAATTTTGATACATAAATTATCAATATTGCCATTGTAAATATCATAATTAAAGTTAATGCGGGTAACTTTTTTCCTAAAAATTGTTATTGTTATAGTTATAAATGGTAAGTATATAAAGGGTAAGAGAGTAAATTTGATGCATTAGAATTAACATATTGAAAACACGCACACTTATTTTGGGACAACCCAATATGGAATAGTAGACACTTAATTAGAGACGGAGAGAGTATATGAGAATATCAAATGAGTAAAGATGGAAAATTGAAGAACGTCTTTAACGACCCGAAAAGAAGAATAAAGAAGTTTATATTTGGTCAAATCAAGTCAAGACCAAGAAGAAAAGAAGAAATCGTCAAAATAAAGTAAGAAAATCAGAATTCCTGACATTGATCCGGATCAAACCATTTGATCCGAATGGGCCAGATGGCATAGGTGCTTTCAAAATAGAGGAAGAAAAGAGAAAAGAAAAGAGATTTGCTATGAAAGTTCTATTTTGGTGTGAGATATACAAATATTAAATTAAGTAAAGATTTAATTAGAGGTCTTGAAGGTGATTTTTTTTTTTCCAGATTTAGTGTATATAAATGTTCAAAAAATTAAATTTGGCTAATGGGTAAATTTTTCAAAGTAAAAGGCTCTTTTAATGATCTTTCTTCATTAATATTTGGCTGTAAAGCCCTTACCTATACTCTTTCTCTTGGTTTACGACTTAATAGTCGGAATATTTGCTTTGTTGTTGTTGTGTTTTTTGAGCTTCTATTTTTAACAGAAGTAGAATAAAAAGGAACACCATTCGCAAATCCCAACTCTCTATTCTCCCCAACAGACCACCATGGTAATATCAAAATCAGGGCCTTCATCCATTATAATCTTAAAAGCATGCCGAATGTCATCCATACATCCTATCAGAACCCCATCCATATACCAACCATTAATAGCCAAATTATGGTAAACAGCCTTGATTTGTAGCTAAAACCGGTCGAGCTATACCATTCATAGCAGACGAGTTGTTCGTCCTAGCACATAAGACCAAGTACAATGATGCGTTTATTGTACTTAGATATAAACATAATGGTTCAATATCTCTTCATCGTCTCATCAGGGACGGACCGGGTCTATATCAATGTCTAGTGATTGAACGATTATGGGAGCATCTGACGAATTAGAGTGCTGATGACTAAAACGTCATAACACCTTCTGGGTATAGTCTGAATCATGAACTTAGATTTAATTTTTACGGGACTTGATCATCAGGCCCAGTCACTACAGTGTCTTCCCAAGATCCTTCATCTTGAAGGCAAATCCAAAAGTAGATTGCGTAATAAAACATGCAAGGGCATAAAACGTGTCTTTACGTATCCCAAGCCGATCAGTTAATCACTTAAGTGGGATACCGCCTCCGCTCGGATTTTATAATCCATATAGTGAATGTCTTAGTTAATTGAGAACATGTTCCATTGTCAGGAACTATTTGATTCAAGCACATGAAGTCACACATGAACCTTCATCTACATCTCTTTGTCTAAATCTCCATAGAGATAAAACCGTGACCACACTGACATGCTGCATACTCAGTTTTTCGGAAACTACTAAACTGATAAAGTAGGTGACCGTTATAACGTTCATTATGAGAAAATAAACCATCTTGTAATCAATTCCAAGATGTGAGGGAAGCCTTGAGCTACTAGGCGAACACTGATACAGTCTCATTATTTTTATCACTATTCCTTACGAATAACCAAATAAACAAACTGGTTTAACATTGGTGGTGTTGGAGCTACAGGTCTGAACACACTTTCGCTAAGGAGTCTACTTGGATTGTAAGTTTCCATTAGGCCAGTCTGTTCTACGTTGACTCAGGCAACAGTTCATGGTTTCGCGTTATAATTTGCTCATATTATCAGTCGTCACTGAATATATGAACAAGTAATGGATGACAGTCTCGTTTGGCATCAATATCGTCTAAGCTAGCATGATCGACAGATATTTCAAGATTCTTAGGATGAGGAGGAAATCACACATCTCCTTGATTCTTTATAATCTCGTGCGACAAACGAGTTTCAGTTCACCTCTCCACTAGCTGAACGAATTAAGAACCGGTCAACTTTCTCGTATCTTGGGAAGGATGACAGACTGGACAGCCGACAACAGCGCCATTCGCTTGGCGGGTTCGGCCAAAGCAATGTGTAACAACAGGAACACGGCGTCTGACATGGACATCTTTCCTTGCAAACATAATTGCAGCAGGTATAAATGATCTCGTGACATTTCATAAATTGTCAAGTGCGTCTAGCACTTATTTAGACTTGGGGGAGTCTCCACACTTACTTATCACTAAGTGTAGTTTGGGGATCAAGCTAAGACTTAGTGGGAAAGTCACGTTACATCACGTCGTTCCTTATTAACGTTCACATGCATATCTCCCCCTAACGACGGGTAGGGCTGGTTTCGGTCCGTTTCTGTTCAGTTTTTAGCAAAACCGAAACCGAGCATATTTTTCGGTTTGGTTTTTTTCGGTTTCGGTCTTTTTATTTTTTGGACCGAACTGGACTGGTTTTTTTCGGTCCAGTTTCGGTTTTTTCGGTTTTTTTTGGTTTCGGTTAGGTTTTATTGAAAACAGAAACCGACCCAAAAAATTTTCGATTTTTCGGTTTCGGTCTTTTTCGGTTCGGTTATCGGTCCGGTTCGGTTTTTTTGGTTTTCGCCCAGCCCTAACGACGGAGAGAATAGTCTTAGCGATGTCACTTCCACATATCATGCGGTAAAGAGATCGCTTTTCAATGTTACTCTATCAAATGATAGGCAGGGAATTCATAATCGACTTATGTCCCCTTCAGAAGTCCATATTTTGAATGCTATAGCGGCTCAATCAAAATATTAACTAATCACTCCAAACACACGTTAAAATGAGACTTTTGCCTCATAACCAGTAACCAGCTGGTACGCATATAGTGTTTGAGTGTCTATGGGCCTCATAACAGACCAATGCAACAGAATATCATAACCCCACACGGAAATATAAATCTTGGTGCGCAAGACCAAGAGGTGCGTGCAATCATTTACAGTCGCATCATCAAACTTTTCGTGAGTCCATTTGGGTCTGAACATAATTGACATGATGTTCAATTTCAATTTCCAAACTCATGTAATTCAAATCAAAATTTCGATTCTTACTCTTCGGCATTATCAAGTCGACTAGACTTTTCAGGATAATCCGGATCATGAGTCAACAACTTAATGATAGAGCTAAAAGTTTAGGAAATGCTGTATTTCTGTAGATAACAATAATCATGTGACCATATTGTCGATGCATCAACCATAACCATAAATCTTTAATGGTCCGTCTTATAGTTGGATAAGTCCACAAAACTCCTTCAGTTCTTTACATGAATTCTATGAGTCCATTTCATGATATTTACACATACTAGTCTTTCAAAAAGAGCATTAGTAGCATGAATTTTGGATTAATCACGAAATATATCCTCAAAGAGAATGCAAATGCGATGCGATTATAAATCAAGCATCGTCTTTTTACCCGGGAATATCTCATCCGGTCAATGCCACAATATCAAAATGCTCTTATCAATCGACAACAAGTGAATGATAGTACAGACAATTATGTCTTAGCATATAAATCCTTTATCAATCGACGACAGGCAAAATGATAAGAAAACTTTAAATGCTTTAAAAAAATGTGCTAGAAACCACTTGAAAGACATTTCAGCTCCTCTAAAGTACGATTTTGGTCGTATTGAGTGGAGGCTATGTAAAGAAATTTCAGTTCTTTCATGAGCTATTACCAGATATCACTGGTTTTCTCGAATATCTTATTACTCAATAAGGTACGACATGACCTAAAGGAGTATAAGGCCTCATATTTGACAAATCATTTTGGTTTTACCAAAGATTTTGATTTGGAAGGACATGTCCATAATCATTGTCACGAAAGACACATTAGGCAAATAGTTGGTGAAATTATGTGGTACACTGTTATCCACTATTTTCAGACAACCAACTACTCCACATGTATTGCCATAAAGATTGATAATTTAAAGTTTGGTCACATTTTGATAGAAATTTGCTCAAAATACTTTAAATTATTTTGAGAAATTTTGTAAATAGGCAAACCATAATCCAAAAGTATGGTTCAAATGGAAAAATCATAATCCAAATGGAAAAACATAATCCAGATGAGTGAAAATCCGGCTCAATAAATTATCAAAATCAATAAAGAAAGGTACCAAACTTATTTGATCCACAAAATCGGGGGTCTCGAGATTTTCATTTCAGTTAGCTTAAACCACATTAGCTTCGGCTTTTTCCCATTTGTAATAGTTTTGAACTATTTAAGGAGTAACCATACATAACCTTTGTTTTTATAGCATAGAGTTGGCTCATTGAGCATTATCTCTTGCTTTGGGACAACTGACCATATTGTTCATTTCAAGGACTGTCTTGAAGCCACAGGTCTTCGATTTTTTACGATTGTCTAAAACTCGCTTGGTTAGGCGATTGTCGGGATCGCGACAATTCGAGACAAATAACACTTGTGTCGGTTCTCGATTCGTGGAAAAAAAATATCCATGTAGAGCATTAATATCAGGAAAACAATTCGCCATTGACCCAATATGATTAAACCTGCTCATTGGGGCATTTTCTCATCCATAAACAGATGGGCGATGAAGGAATAGGGTAAATATAAATTCACCATACTGTTTATGGAATACAATTTTCAAGCTAGTATTTTTGTTGAAAGATCGCTCCAATATATCAATTTCAGACATTTGTTCACCATAGACGTCATCGCGTCTCAAATGTGATGACAGAATAAAATCAACGCCTTAGCCTTCATTTCGTGAATAACAACAAACTCATGTTTTACTCATCAAAGATGGCATCCAAAAAAAAATGGTCATCACATGCTCACACAACAAGATGACTAACATGTGGTGACGGAATAACATCATTGTCTAAATACTCATTTCGCAAGTATGTTTTGCGATTTTTCTCATCATATATGGCATCCAACATATGTTGGGAATTCTGAATTAGTTATCATATAAAACGACTAATTTATATTTTTATGGTATGCGCAAGCACAAACTTTGTATCGAAACGAAATGTTCGAAAAACACTAGTTTTGCTTTTCAAGTGAACTGGTTCCCATTGATCGAACGACATGTCTGTTAGGACCAGATTTCTGGTCTAAATACTATTTGTTGTCTATTGGTTTTTACTTAATAATCCTAACTGTTTGTTTAAGAACTAAGACAGTGTTGTTAGGTTTCAAGTAATGTTGCAACCTCAGTTACAACCTACTGAGACAAGTGTTGACAGGTTTCAAGCAATGTTGCAACCACAGTTACAACCTGCTAAGACAGCGTGTATGGTTTCAAGTAAATGTTGTAACCTCAGTTGCAACCACAGTTCCAACCTGCTGTTCTGCATAATTCTGTCTTGTTCTATTAATCTGCATAACTATTCTTTAATGGTAATTATTTGTTTTAAAGTATGCAGGTTATATTCTCATATGCTCTTAAATGTTTAGTTTATGATTATTGAGAATATCAAAAGTAATAAGGAAGATGTTTCCTAAATAGATATAAGGAGATTAGTTTATAGAGATGTGTTTCCTTTACATAGGAAAATACTATATCTCTATTATTATGCAAATCCTTATTACATGTTTCGATCTTTGTTCCTTATCAAAATCAGTATGATTCGTTTTAAGATTGAAAGAAATATGGAGTTAATATTTCATATGTAGTTTCAAAGATATTATCTCTAAAAGATATTGTCTTGTATGTTTCCTTATTAAAGGAAAAGACTAACTCCTATTTCCAAGCTATTATCAACAGGTTCTATCTTTAGAAGATTGGAGTCAATCTCACGTTGGACAGTCTCATGATATATGGAGAGATTCAAGCCAATCAAAAAGAGTCAAAAGCAATCATCAAGATCTTCAAGCAAGAAAATTGTTTTTACTTGAATATATAGTTGATAACTTAGCTTATAAAAAGTTTGTGTTCTAAATTATAAAGAACTCATTCTAGAGAGAATACACAAAGAGCTTTCAAAAGAAAACAATGGTGGGATGCCATTGATTTATAATTGATAGTTATAAAAGTAGGAGCAATATAGAGATAGGCAGAAAAACCTAGAGGGAGTCTGAGAGTTTTTCATTAAGACTTGAATCCTATATTGTAAGCTTTTTATAATATCATAATCTGGGTAAGTGCCCCGGAGACGTAGCCTAGTTAGGTGAACTCCGTTGTTAAATGTGCGTGAGATTTATTTCAAGTACATTTAACTTTACACAGTTATGTCCATTAATACACTTGGTTCCAACTGCGGTTGCAACCTCACTTGGAACCTTACTGCAAAACTGCAACTAGAACAGCGGATAGGAATTTCAATTGGTATCAGAGCTTTACACTAGATCTTACTTAGTGTGGATCCTATGTTCTAGTGAAGATGGACTTAATGAGGGAAGGAAACGCATTTAACAAACCACCATTGCTTGAAGGAGGAGTCAACTATGGAGTATGGAAAATCAGAATGAGGTCTTTCATTAAACAACAAAATGAACATGTATGGAAAACTGTGATGTATGGATGGGAGGCTCTAACTGCCATTTGTTGAACTTAGAGTTCAATAATGATTTTGATTATAACTTTGATTATGCGTTTAATGATTTTACGATTTTGATGATATAATGCTTGTCTTGTCCAAAAATAGAAAACGTATATTTCAGGTCTTTAAATGATAGAGCATTCGATAACGAAGCCATAGGTTCAAGCGGAACCAAAATCGGAGCTAAAACGAAGAAGCTACAAGCTTTCGAAGGTTTGCAAGACCAGGACAACATCGACCGATCGACTGGACAAAAACGACCGATCGTTTTTGTACCAATTTCTTCCAGAGAGTTCACAAGAAAAACGACCGATCGTTTTTCAGAAACGACCGATCGACTGGTGAAAATCGACCGATCGACTGTAGAAAACGACCGATCGTTTTCTACAGATTTCGAAAACAGCTTTTCAGCTTTTTCTGGAAAATAGCTTAAAACAGCCTCAACCACTTCTAATTGTCATATACAGAAAAACAGACTTTTGGTCTATATAAACCAACCCAATCTCTCTTCCATAAACACCAATCAATACACCTATTATTATCCTTCAATCCCTACATACAAAACCCTAAATATCACCATTTTGGTGCATATATTCAAAAAGAGGGAAAATTGAAGAAAAAGAGAGTCAAGCTCAAACATCTTCAATCTCACCAATTAGCTTATTTAGAAGCAATAAAATAGTGAGTGTAGTTATATTATTGTAACAAAATTGTAACGAGTATTTTATAAACTCATTTGTGAGCGAGTGATCGGGTAGAGGCTTTGTAAGCGAGTTGCTTAAAAGCTCTAGATCTTTTCATTTCGGGACACTCATAAAGTGAGGGGGAGCTTAATCGGTTGATTAGCTCGATAGGATTGTACTATCCGCAAGAAGATTTTTTAGTGAAATACTCGGTAGTACCGAGGAGAGGACGTAGGCCGTTTGCCGAACCTCTATAAAATCACGGTGTCATTTTCTTTCCTTGCTTTTACTTTCCGCAAATATATTATTGCTTAGTTTATTGCTTGCGTTTAGTAATTCTAGCATTTCATTATTCCTTGTTAACACGCAATAAGCTTAAACTTGCGATAGTTGGGTGGTTAGTTACACTTAAGTTTAATTAGGCCAAAAACGCCTAGAAACCTTATTCACCCCCCCTCTAAGGTTTAGCCACACGGGCCAACACCATTGATGGTGAAGGTGAACTGGTTTATATACCTGAAGACAAATGGTCTGCTGATGAAGACAAAAAATCAAGTGCCAATTCAACAGCCATAAACTTGATCTTTGCTGGTGTAACTCTCAGTATGTTCAGGTATATCTCTCACTGTGAAACTGCCAAAGAGGCATGGGATATTTTGCAAGTAACTTTTGAAGGAACTGTTAAAGTAAAAGCTTTCAAACTCCAACAGTTAACTACTCAATTTGAAAACTTAAGAATGGAGGAAGATGAAACCATTGAACAATTTAATGGTAGAATTTGCCATATTGCCCATCAAGCTGGAACCTTAGGTGAAAAATATAGTGATGCAAAACTTGTTAAGAAAACTCTAAGGTCACTTCCAGAAAGGTTTGAAATTAAGGTTATAGCTATTGAAGAATCAACAGACTTAGATAATCTTAAACTTGAAGAACTTATAGGAAATCTAAGCACTCATGAGCTAAAATTCTTCAAACATAAAAGACCAGAAAAGGAAATAGTCTTTCAGGCTAATAAATCTGAACCTAAGGTCTGTGAAAAAATGACTGATGAAGAACAGCTAGCCTTCTTTGCAAAAAAGGTTTACAAAAAGTTCTATAAGAAAAAACATGATGATACTGGTACTTCTAAAAACTTTCAGAAAATGTATAATCAATTTAAGTCAGAATATAGGTTTAATAATAACTCTACAGGAAAGTGGAATCCAAAAGAGAAGGATAACAAAGATTACAAGCCTAGAGAGATTCAATGCAGAGAATGTAGAGGTTTTGGTCACATTCAGTCTGAGTGTGCAAACACTTTAAAAAGAAACAAAAATGCTTATATAACCACTCACAGTGATAGTGATTCTGAGAGCAACAGTGATGAAGAGGATGATTCTAACTTTGTTAATTTTATGGGAATAATCACTGAAAAAGAACTTACTTATGAAAGTGACTGTGAGTCTGTTTCAACCATAGTTACAACTGCTCTTAAAACCTATAGCAGTGATGAGGAAGAACCTTCTGATGAAAACATTACTCAGCAATATCTTGTCCTTTATGAAAAGTATCAATGTCTGAGTAAGCAATCCTTGATCATAAACAAACTTAATGTTAATCTAAAGGATGAGGTTAAAAGTCTTACTGAGCAGCTTAACATACAACTGGCTGAACTTACTGAAACCAAAAAGAAAATAAAACTGCTGAATGTTTCTGCTTCAGAAAAATTAGATGACATGTTGTCCTATTCTAGAGGGTCTAAAGATAACAGTGGGTTAGGCTACTTTGATTATGAAGGCACAGGAAAAACTACCTTTGTTAAAGCTGTTGCTAAAGCTGAATCTCATGTTTTTGATAATAAGGTTAGAAGCCCAGTTGCAACCAAAGTTGCAACCAGGAATAAAACTCATGTTTTTGACAATAAGGTTAGAAGCTCAGTTACAACCAAAGTTGCAACCAGGAATAAACAGAATCCTGCTAACAAGAAAAAACTGAATAGCCTTGAGGAGAAAACTAAGTTTAGGTTGAAGATGTGTAATTTCTGTAAAAAAACCTGGTCATTTAGAAATCCAATGTTATTTAAAGAGGAACAGAAAGTATATTTCTCAGAAAAACTGGTTGGCTTCTGTCAATAAAAAATTGAACTGGGTCTGGAAAGTTAAAGAAAAATCTACCTTAATTGCTAATAACAAAGCTGTTATCACTTCTTTAAATGCTGTTACTTCTAATGATTGGTATTTTGACAGTGGTTGCTCTAAGCACATGACAGGTACTGCAAGTCTCCTAAAAAATGTCATTAGTCTTACAGGAAACACGGTTGTGTTTGGAGGTGGAGATACAGGTAAAATTGTTGGTAAAGGTACCTTAAACAAACCTGGAATGCCTGATATTACTGATGTTTTTCTTGTAGATGGTCTAAAAGCTAATCTTATTAGTATCAGTCAACTATGTGACAACAACATGATTGTTATGTTTAATTACTGATCTTAATAATGATTTAGTCATGACTGGAGTTAGATCAACCAACAGCTGCTATGTGTTTGAAAAAGCTGAAAAAGAATTGCCTCAGAATAGGTGTAATCAAGCTATTACTAATAATGTTGATATTTGGCATAAAAGACTTGGTCATGTGAATTACAAAACCTTAAATAAGCTTGTTAAAAAGGAATTAATAAGAGGTATTCCTAAACTAAGTGCTAAAACTCAAAGTGTCTGTTGGGATTGTGCTGTTGGCAAACAAACAAAGAGTATTCACAAAAGTACCAGTCAAATCTACACTAAGAGAGTCCTAAAACTTCTACATATTGACTTAATGAGTCCTATGCAAACTGCCAGTATAGGTGGCAAGAAGTACATTTTGGTAGTTGTAGATGACTTTTCTAGATACTCTTGGATAGTGTTCTTAAAGGATAAATATGAAACTTTTGATCTTTTTAAAACTCTGTGCTTAAAACTGCAACTTGAAAAAGGTTCCACCAGTGGCAATATTGCTAGGATCAGAAGTGATCATGGAACTGAATTTGAAAACACCAAGTTTAGAGAGTTTTGCAACTCCTTAGGTATAAGTCATGAGTTTTCAGCACCAAAGACTCCACAGCAAAATGGCATAGTTGAAAGAAAGAATAGAACTATACAAGAAATGGCTAGAGTAATGCTTAATTCTAAAAAACTTGCTAAAAGGTTTTGGGCTGAAGCTGTTAACACTACTTGTCATATTGTAAATAGGGTCTATATTACTAAAGATACTGCCATGACTGCTTATGAGATATGGAAAGGTATAAAACCTAATGTTAAGTACTTTCAAGTTTTTGGATGTGTATGCTATATTCTTAAAGAAAGAGAGCATCTTGTAAAGTTTGATTCTAAGAGTGATAAAGGGATATTTCTTGGTTATGCTCAAAACAGCAGAGCTTTTAGAGTCTTTAACTTAAGGACAAATTGTGTCATGAAGTCATATAATATGATATTTGATGACCTAAAAACTGTTGATGAGATTACAGGTGATGATGAACAAGCTGAGATTACAGAAAAAGAGAAAGAAGAAATTCAGCAAACAGGCAGTCCCATAGTGGTTGGAAGTCCAGTTGCTACTGAGGTTACAACTGAGGTTGAAATTGAGGTTGGAACTGAGGTTGAAACCCAGAATTCAATAGAATCTGAAGGAGAAGAAGGAGGATCTGCTATTCCAACTACAAGCAAGCCACGCTATGTAAGGATTCAGAAAAATCATTCTCTTGACAATGTCATAGGAGAAGTAGCTTCAGGTATGAAAACCAGAGGTAAAAGAAATAATGTTGTTCACTTTGCTTGTTATATTTCTCAGTTAGAACCTAAGAATATAAAAGAAGCTTTAGAAGATAGTGAATGGATTTTAGCTATGCAGGATGAATTGTCTCAATTTGAGAGAAATGATGTATGGACTTTAGTACCCAGACCTTCTAATAAAAATGTGATAGGGACTAAATGGATCTTTAGAAATAAAAGTGATGAAGATGGAGTGATTATCAGGAATAAAGCCAGGTTGGTAGCTCAGGGCTATACACAAATTGAGGGAATTGACTTTGATGAAACATTTGCTCCTGTAGCTAGAATTGAATCCATTAGAATGCTACTCTCTCTTGCATGTCTGTATGATTTTAAATTGTTTCAACTTGACATTAAGAGAGCTTTTCTGAATGGTGTGATTAATGAAGAGGTTTATGTTTGTCAACCTAAGGGATTTGAAGATCCTAAATTTCCTGAACATGTTTATTTGCTGTAAAAGGCCTTGTATGGTCTAAAGCAAGCTCCTAGAGCTTGGTATGATAGATTAACCAAGTTCTTAATTGAAAAAGGTTTTAACAGAGGGGGAGTTGATAAAACTCTGTTTACTAAGAAAACTACAAAAGATATTATAATTGCTCAAATCTATGTTGATGACATTGTATTTGGCTCCACTTCTAATAAAAGGATAGATGAATTCATTTCTGATATGAAGAATGAATTTGAAATGAGTGGTGGTGGTGAATTAACTTACTTTCTAGGATTGCAAGTTAAACAGAATGAAAAAGGCATATTTCTATGTCAGAGTAAGTATGCAGATAATCTGGTTAAGAAGTTTGGTCTGAGTGAAAGTAAAGAGAAGAGAACCCCTATGAGTACCACCCTTAAACTGTCCAAATATGATAAAGGTAAAAGTGTCTGTCCTAGTCTTTATAGATCCATGATTGGAAGTCTGCTTTATTTAACTGCTAGTAGACCAGATTTGTGCTTAAGTGTAGGAGTATGTGCCAGGTATTAGGCAAACCCTTTAAAACCTCATCTTCTAGCTGTCAAAAGGATCTTAAGGTATGTAAAAGGAACAATTCACCTAGGCCTATGGTATTCTAAAGACACAAACCATTTTCTGAGTGGCTACTGTGATGCAGATTGGGCAGGAAATATAGATGATAGGAAGAGTACTTCTGGTGGTTGTTTTTATTTTGGGAACAACCTTGTTTCTTGGTTTAGTAAAAAGCAAAATTGCATTTCTTTATCTACTGCTGAGGCAGAATATATTGCAGCTGGAAGTGGATGTACTCAACTTATTTGGATGAAACAGATGTTAAGTGACTATAATGTTAAGAAAGAAATATTAACTTTGTTTTGTGATAACAAAAGTGCTATAGATTTAGCAAAGAATCCAGTTCAACATTCCAGAACTAAACATATTGATCTAAGACATCATTTTATCAGAGAACTAGTTGAAGGAAAAAGCTTAATTTTAGAACATGTTTCAACTGAAAAACAATTAGCTGATATTTTCACAAAGCCCATTGATACTAACAAATTTGAATCTTTAAGAAGTGATATAGGGGTATGTCACTATGAATCTAAATGAATACTCTTGCTATGTATGTCTATTTTGAGTACCTTTAATACTTGTTATTTCTACAGGTAAGTCTTGATTGAGCTTTGAAGTATTTATTTTGAAAAAGCCGCTTTTTGGTGTCTCAAAAATAGATGTGAGGTAACTTGTCTTAAAACCTCTCTGGTAATAGAGTTGCAAGCACAAATTGCACATTTTATATAGTGGTTGCAAGTTCAGTTACAACCTCAGTTGAAACCACATGCTCGTAATACTGGTTGCATGCTCAGTTGCAACATCAGTTGAAACCACATACTCATAATACTGAAAAAAATCAGTGATTGTCCAAAGGTTGTTGTACCATCTATGAATCACATAATTGTGAAAACGTCAAGACAAAGTCTTGTTATTTTTGACATCACTTATACTCTTTCCTTGCTGAGAGCATCAAACTAATTTTTGTGTAGATATGAAAATGAATTTGCTCAGCTTAAGCTCTTGAAATCTAATTTCTATTAAAGTTATTCAATGATAAACTTATCTTCTGGAGTAAATTGCTAGATATATTTTTTTTTGTTTAAATATCTTGCTGTATTGCTATCTTCTTTTGAAACAAGTCCAATTTCCTTAAGAACTTCAACTTCTTAATATTCAGATTTTGGATAAATCTGTTTACAAGGAATGTTTATCTTTACTATTTACTGGATTTATCTAATTGACAACTGTTTCCTGCGTGATTTAAGTGTGATTTAAATTTCAAATTTCTGTTAATAAGAGATTTCCATATTTTTAGCAAAATCTGTTTCACATTTGATTTGAGTGTATCTTTTTCCAATTACAAAAAGATTTGGGCTTAATTGCTATTTATACTAAACTCTTTTTAATATCCAAAATCAATCACAATAATCACAATTACTCTCTCTCTCTCTCTTTCTATTAAACCAAAACCTAAGTTCTCAGAAAACCACTGCATAGTTCCAAGTCCGGTTGCAACCCTAGTTGAAACCATGTCTACAAACCCAAACCTCAACATTGATGATGATTGTACTCTTAGGGACTTCTTGTCTAAATCCCAAACAAGTCCTAGCTCTACAGCAAAGGTAAGTGAGTCCTCTTCTTCTAAGAAACATAGGGCTAAAAAGCGTGCTAGGAGAAATCTAGCTGATGATCATGTTTATGTTGGTTTTACTTATACTCCTAAGTTTAATGAGGTTGATCCTAGGTTCTGGAGTAGGAAAATGTATAGGAGGTTTAGGGCCTTTGCTAGCAGGGAAATTCACTGTGAACGAAAGCTTAATTTGGTCAGTTATCCATATATACAGGTTCATGTTGAAAAATTGCTGTCTGCTATTGGCTTAGATAGAACTATTTGCTATCCTAACTCTTATTATCCTGGTGTTGTTAAAGAGTTTTATGCTAATTTGAGTAGTAGTGTCTTTGATGAGGGTAATCCTGCGTATGGAAGAGTCTTTTTGAGGGGTGTTACTTTGGATTTTACTCCTAAGTTAATAAATGAATTCCTGAATGCACCCAATCCTTCTGTGGAAAATGTTGATTATGACATGGAAGTCATTGCTCTGGTTCTCACTGGAAAGAACAACAGATTTTATGGTACTTCCATCAAAACATCCTCTCTCACATTGTGTGCTGATGTGCTACACAAAATTGCTAGGTTTAACTGGACCCCTACCAAACAACCATCCAAAGTCAACAAAGAAATGGCCATTTTCCTCTATAAAATTATGTCTTCTTTGCCAATTAACTTTGGTAATCATGTTTTTAATCTTATTAGGGATTTCAATGATTCTAATTCACCATCCATTCTGCTACCCTTTCCTTGCTTAATCACTGCAGTCATTCTAACCCAAGTCTCAGCTTTGTCTGAAAATAAACCAATTAGAATCTCCACTGAACCAATCACAGATTGTCCCTCTGCCCTGTATATTTCTGCAAAACTGCTAAAAGAAGGGCATGTCAATGATATTTCTGGAGAAAAGGGAAAGGAAAAGGAGACCACTAGTGCTCCTTCAGAAAAGAAGAAAGGTGTGAGATGGTATCTACAACAAAAGTTGACCTACAATCAAGAAAGAAGAGCTGAGCTGGATGCTGATGATTATCAAATCAAGAAGCTACTGGTGAATCTCATAGAGAGTGAGGATGATGGTGATAGTGATGCTACTCACAGTGATGATGGCCTCTCCATAAGCAGTGAGGAAGAAGATGAACAGGTAGTCAGAGACACACCTCTAAGGGAAAGACCACCTCAGTCAGACATTCCTCGTGACTAGTTTGTCTAGCTTCTGACAAATAGGGGGAGATGAACAAAGTTTAAAGTTAATGTGTTTTTGTTTTTAAGCTTCAACTTCAATTTCAAGACTTTATGTTGCTGTTTTTAAATTTCAATTACAATTGTTGTACTAAGACCTTGTTGTGCTATGTTTTGGCCTTAAAAATTTCTACAATTTCCATTTTGAAGTATGCCTGTCTTTAGAATTGAATTTGTTCTGAAAATCTTTGAATGGATATATTTTGTGCTTATTTGATGCTTGGAATTCTAACTTACAGAGGGAGCTTAAACAGATGTATATACATTGTAAGACTGTGCTGAAATTGAATTTGCAGGTGGTTGTGATGATTTATAAACTTAATTGATTTGTCAAAACCAATGACAAAGGGGGAGATTGTTAGGACCAGATTTTTGGTCTAAATACTATTTGTTGTCTATTGGTTTTTACTTAATAATCCTAACTGTTTGTTTAAGAACTAAGACAGTGTTGTTAGGTTTCAAGTAATGTTGCAACCTCAGTTACAACCTACTGAGACAAGTGTTGACAGGTTTCAAGCAATGTTGCAACCACAGTTACAACCTGCTAAGACAGCGTGTATGGTTTCAAGTAAATGTTGCAACCTCAGTTGCAACCACAGTTCCAACCTGCTGTTCTGCAGAATTCTGTCTTGTTCTATTAATCTGCATAACTATTCTTTAATGGTAATTATTTGTTTTAAAGTATGCAGGTTATATTCTCATATGCTCTTAAAGGTTAAGTTTATGATTATTGAGAATATCAAAAGTAATAAGGAAGATGTTTCCTAAATAGATATAAGGAGATTAGTTTATAAAGATGTGTTTCCTTTACATAGGAAAATACTATATCTCTATTATTATACAAATCCTTATTACATGTTTCGATCTTTGTTTCTTATCAAAATCAGTATGATTCGTTTTAACATTGAAAAAAATATGGAGTTAATATTTCATATGTAGTTTCAAAGATATTATCTGTAAAAGATATTGTCTTGTATGTTTCCTTATTAAAGGAAAAGACTAACTCTTATTTCCAAACTATTATCAACAGGTTCTATCTTTAGAAGATTGGAGTCAATCTCACGTTGGACAGTCTCATGATATATGGAGAGATTCAAGCCAATCAAAAAGAGTCAAAAGCAATCATCAAGATCTTCAAGCAAGAAGATTGTTTTTACTTGAATATATAGTTGATAACTTAGCTTGTAAAAAGTGTGTGTTCTAAATTTTAAAGAACTCATTCTAGAGAGAATACACAAAGAGCTTTCAAAAGAAAACAATGGTGGGATGCCATTGATTTATAATTGATAGTTATAAAAGTAGGAGCAATATAGAGATAGGCAGAAAAACCTAGAGGGAGTCTGAGAGTTTTTCATTAAGACTTGAATCCTATATTGTAAGCTTTTTATAATATCATAATCTGGGTAAGTGCCCCGGAGACGTAGCCTAGTTAGGTGAACTCCGTTGTTAAATGTGCGTGTGATTTATTTCAAGTACATTTAGCTTTACACAGTTCTGTCCATTAATACACTTGGTTGCAACTGCGGTTGCAACCTCACTTGGAACCTTACTGCAAAACTGCAACTAGAACAACGGATAGAAATTTCAATGTCGATACTGAGACACCAATTCGGCGAAACATCACTATATAAACACACTCGGAGAAATTATTATTTAGTCAACCCTT
The DNA here is from genome assembly GCA_963682055.1 of Primula veris. Classification (NCBI taxonomy): domain Eukaryota; kingdom Viridiplantae; phylum Streptophyta; class Magnoliopsida; order Ericales; family Primulaceae; genus Primula; species Primula veris. The sequence goes on along the minus strand of OY821745.1, from coordinate 13,059,756 downwards.
TTCGGTAGCTCTACGTGGACACGACCAGGAAATACGGTGAGGGTGGAGGGCACAAATGCCACTTAAAACCCGACCTCATTAGGATAGAAACTATCCGCTTATATCTTTCCTACACATCATATCCAAATAGGTGAGCCTATTTGGGGAAAATTCATAATTTTTTCAACTTAAATGTGAATATATACGATTTCGCATTTCTACCCTTCATAGCAATAAATAATAGATATATCTATTTTAGATAACCACATATATATACAAGGCAATATAAAAGATATTCAGGATATATATCTAATTATGCAGTTGATTTAGTGATAAAGTAAATCAATTCAAGATTATCAATTACAAAAATTATATCATACCAAATCAAATCAAATCAATTAGATTAAATCCCATAATTTAATATACGATTGCCATATGTGAGATTTATATATATGGTAATATCAAAATATATGTTGATTACTCTAACAAGATATATCAATTAATTATCTACAGTTTATTGTCATATAAGTAATTCTATACATGTTAGTTTTAACATGCAAATAAACAATATATTTTTAATTACCAATCAATTATATATATGGTAATTTTAACATGCAAAGAGGTTAAATTTATATGGAAACATATCAATTTATTCAATTAACATGCATTTTTTATTCACTTGAGTTTAATAAATATAATTTATGAATGTGGGTGAATCTTGACCGAATATTACATTTTTATAACACATATATACTGTTTTTATACATGTAATATACTACAGGGGTCATCCGTGTAATTTCAGTATATTTATAGATCGATTTGGGTTTTGTTTCTAAATTTTGGTATATAATTTTCTTATTTATTGCGGTGTAAGATAACCATTTGTGTAATTTATCCAGGAAAATATATTTGGCTTTCTAGTTTATACGCATGTGATCATCTTTGCGGGGAAAATGTGGATGAACTATCAATCCCCAACCCTACAATGATAGCGAACAAAAATAAGAAGTGGAAGGTGAACCAAAACCTACAAATATCCACAACCACACTCTTTTTATTTTATTTTTCCTTCTCGTGTTAGTATTAACAGCTTCCCATTTTTATTTTTATTTTTATTTTTCATCCTCCCAAAAGCCTTCTAGAAACCCTACTACTACCCACTCCTATCTCTCTGTCGTTATCCCCCTCCCCCAATATAATTATAAAACCATAACTACCATCTCAATGCTTATATGCACAAGAATTGGCAAAAACAATTATATGTTACTATCATGAGTGTGCACTCCAACTAACTTACCATAATCATGACCTTAATGCCTTATTATTTCATCACAGTTTCAACAGAAAACTAATGCACTTTAAGTAACAACTTTTGTACTGGCCAAAACTTCAACATTATTAATAGTTTTGAGTTGTACAACATCTACTCAATATTTCACTTATCAGTTTGTATGACACAGAGACCTCCTCAACAAGGGATTTGAATCTTAAATGGATAAAAAAATGACTTGAATATATTTCTTTAAGAAATGTTTCTTTTGCATGATTTATTGACGCCTTATTACATCGTTATTTGTCTTGTAGTCACACACACCAGATAATCATCCCAAGAGTTGCAGTCCTGAATTTCAAATACCGATAGGAAGAAGACTAACTATATTATATACCCATCAGGGACAGAATCAAGATAAATTTTTTCGGGTTCGTGTGGTGTAAAAATATGTTGAACGTGAGATAATATAAATGAGTCTAATACTAAAAAAATAAAACTAGCCTACCTATTTTCCCTCTTCTAAAATTTGCATATCTGTAATCTTGTTTAGGAAAAATATAAATCTAGAAACTAAGGTTACATGACTCGAAATCTAAACTTTCCACTTACTTAAGTCGCTATGTTACAACTACACAATCAACTCTTTTATTAACAAAGATGGAACATTAATGTATATATCTCATAAAAGTTGAAATTACAAGTATAAAAATAATAATAATAAATTAGAAAAAATATTAAAAATCTCCCGGGTGGTCGTAGACACTTCCAACCATCCTCTGGTCCGCTCCTACTACCCATCATAAATTTTCCCTTTTAAAGTTAATTAAAACTGAAAAGATTCCATGAAAGAACTAATACACACATTTGGTATATATATATATATATATATATGTAGACATCAACTTGAATGCAATTTTTAACATTTTTATACAAAAAGCTCCAAATCATGATTTGATTAATGAAAATTAAGATAAAATTAAAAAAAATTCAATACATGCAATTATATATTTCGGGAAAAAAAACAAAACACATATTTATCTTGCCGTCGTGAAATCATTGAGATTTGCATTAATCAAATATTGATTTAAATCATTTTTGCATAAGTGTTCATTTGGGTATTTTTTGTGGTGTTTATATATATATATATATATATATATATATATATATATATATATATATATATACTAGTAATCGAGCTCCACGTGTTGCGTGTGCGGCACGTTATGCAATAAAAATATATAAAATATGTATAGTTATGATATAAATATGTGAATAATACAAAAAAAAATATAGTTTAAAATTTAAAAAAATGTTTAATTATTAAAGAGTGATAAATAGTTTTATTAGTTTTTACTTTTTATATTTTTATGCGAGTATGGTATTATTATAATTAATATAAATGTGTAAGTGTATTTTTAAAAAAAATGTGTCTAAATTGGACAGACTCATTTGATTTGGGTTGACTTATTATAATAGAACGATATATATATATATATATATACTTGTGAGACTACAAAAGTCAAGCCACTTTTTAAAATAAAAATTGAAACTTTTTAATAGTTACCCGCATAATACCCCTATCACTTTTGTGAAATTTCGAAAATAGTTTTAAACTTTTTTTAAAAAAAACACCCCACTGGGTAGGGCACATGTAGTGTGCCTCTAGTCTCTGTTCTAAAAGGTGCAATAGTCAGCGACTAATCGCCGATTAGTCGGAAGTCGGACTCAGACCGACTCGACTAACCCTAGTCGCTGCAATTAAGTCGGGAAAAAGTCAACGCGACTAATTTCGGTCAACGTCGGACTAATCGTAGTCAACATCGATTAATCAGTGCAATATTCGATTAATCGCAGTCAACGTCGATTGACAGTGATTAGGGATTTTAATTAAAAAAAAAACTTAACATGTTGTGCCTCTCTCTCTATATCTATTCTCCATGTCTTTCTTTACTGTGAGTCTCTTAGACTCCCTTTCTCTCTACTTCAAAAACACAAACACCCCATTTTTAAGGGTTTGAAAATACCAATTTCTTGTATGTTCTGAGAAAGATACATAAGAGAGAGAGACGGGAAAGAAGACAAATAAGAAAGCGAGAGACAATACACGTGTACTGCTTTATCTGGCAACTTTGATGTATTTAAAATTAGTCCTTGTAACTTGAGAAAATATAGAATTGTCCACTGTTTCTGTATATGTTACATACAAAGTTTCAAAATATTACAAAATAACCCCCAAATTTTAAAAAATGACACTTTTAGTCCAAAATGACTAATCACTGACTAATCCGATTAGTCAGAAAAAAATCCATTCGGACCTCGCCGATTAGTCAGCGACTTGCGACTTTTACAACATTGCCTCTATTTACTAGTATATATATATATAGAGAGAGAAAAGATCGAGAGTGAGATCAAGACTTATTTATCATTCTTTTCATATCTGATTTGCACTTAAGTAAAGAAAGAACAAAAACTAAGACTCCGTTTGTTTCATAGTAAAATGTTTTCTGGGGAAAATATTTTCTTAGAAAATTTTTACTGTGAAAACTTTTGTTTGCATTTCATTTACAGGTGTTTGGTGCATTAAAAATTTTCTACGAAAAATTCCATTAAAATCCAAAATTTTGTTAGTTCTTCAAATTTCGACAAAGTCAATGCATAAACAAATAGATATAATTCAAAACTAAACATAATATTTTCAATGAAAAACATCAAAAAACGTCAAATTCATAAAAATAAATAAATTGGTGAAAGTTTTAAATGAAAAACATCAAAAAAATCAAAGTCTCAAATATTGATCAAGTGCAACATACGTAATTTCATATATATATATATATATATATATATATATATATATATATATATACTATCAGGAGAATCAAAGGTAAACCGTCAACAATGTATTTTATTTACAAAAAATATACACAAGACAAGAGAATGTATATAAGATCCTCACCTTCGTTACTATGACTACATTTGAGAGAAAATGATATGTAAGTTTAATGTATTTTGTTAGTTAGTATGGAACATGTTATACTAATTGAATTTACTGAATTATTAAAAATCATGTTTTCCTTAATTACATATCTTTTCTTTATTGTATAAGGAAATGAAATATAAATTGAAGAACCATATCTATTACCTTTTTTGATTATTTTTCTTTTGACATGAAGTAAGGAAATCGTTTCCATCTTTTTTTTTAGAGCAATCATTTCCCCCTGTTTTGCACTAAATTTGAGAAAGATTTCCTGAAAAAAGTATTTTACATGTAACCAAACATCCGAACAATTAATTTTACCCGTAAATGTTTACTTTACACCAATTTTACATTGAAACAAAGAGAACCCATCAAAATACCATGGGTTGATGTTAACAAATTTCCGAAAGTCCACAAAAAAATTACACCTTTTACTTAGGGCGATATGATGATGGCATTGACTTTTTTTAATTATTAGAGTAAAAACACAAATTGCTTTATACTCCATCTGTTCCCTTTTAATGGTGCATTATTTTATTTTAGGATGTTTCCAAATTATTGTCCACTTTCTATAATTAGTAAGTCTAATCTTTTACAATTACACATATACTCATAATCCAAACATATTTTATAAGTAAATGTTTGTTTTATAAAGATAAATATTGGTTGAAACATGAAAAAGTTATGTCATTATTTTGTCCCCTTAATATGGGTGATTATCAAAGCAACACAATAATTTGGGAACAGATGGAGTATGTTTTAATGGCATTGTTGTTTAAACATAATATAAAGCTTGAAATTCTCTGTATCATCATGGTTTCGTGAACTTCAAATATACAATCTTTATACGAGTTTTTTTTATATACTTGACGGAAAAACCCACATTTATTTATAATAATGAATATACCGTCTTTGTATACCAAACCGAAAATGCTCATATGAAAAAAAAATTCAAAGAGATGTCAAAAAGTATTGATGAGGAAAAGAATTTCATATAATAAATGTAGGCTTTATTATAAGTACATGTTTACCCTCCAAAAAAAATCTTATGCTTTCTTCTCTTAAGAGAAAACTTACTCTTCAACATAAGTCCTTTATGCATGCGATTTCAATCATGATAAACTAATTACTTACGGATACTTATATGCCTTGTTTGGGTCTCTGCTTGCCTGTTTGGCTAGTTTTGTTAAAAATGTGTTGTTTTTTGAGTTTTAATTATGAATATAGAGTTGCAAGAAAAGGAGAACAGAAATCGGATCACACCTTGTCCTGTTACTCGTTATTACTACTGCTACTAGTAGTATTATATAGTATACTTTATTTTCACCAACCTACCTACCTAAATAGTTAATGGTTTTGTTAACTTGCAAAGTTAATGCCATACGTGAATGTACTTCACTTCCGTTTTTTCTATTTTAAATTAGAAAAAATTATTATGAGGTGTCACTTTTTAGTAGGTCTTTAAAATTAGTCACATTTTTAATGTTTCTTTCAAAGAGGTGTTACTTTAAAAAAAAAAAAAAAACCAAATCGCCTTCTCTCCCTCAAAAACATACAAACAACATCCACCACCACAATCTCCAACGACTCCATCACATCTCCGACTAAACCAGCTACGACAACCTCCATCTCCGGAGGCTTCTGCCTCTGGCAACCGGATACCCATAAGAATACATCTAAAACTCTCTATCTCTCCTTTTCGAAAACGATCAATAAATATTAATCGCCATCATCTCCGACGTGGGAGGTTGATGGAGACGGTGAATTCACTGGAAAACAGCAAAAAACCCATACGGTTACTAAAGAACCGGAACCAATTATGTAAAAAGATTGATTTTTAATTACTACTTAAATGAAATTAATTGATTATGCGCTAATCTAGCCACTTAATGTCGATGAGATATCATTAGAGAAATATAAAAGAGATTTAAGATGCCGAAGCAATTTTGGGATGATCTGAATGTTCATGATCGGTCTTTTAAACTTTTAAAGGAAATTTTTTGAGGTGCACCATTTAAATATTTTTATGTTTGGGACAGATATGAAAAAAATTGGTCATATATTTTAATTACCCCTAATTATAAGATATCCCTATTTTAGATGTGTTTGATATTCGAACTGTAATGATGAGCGGTGTATACTAAGAGTCTAATCATATTGTATTGGTTACAAGTGACAAATATGTAATATATAGGACTTATGGCAAACTTAGAGAGGAGAGGGATATGTTTGACTAATTTTAAAAAAATATTCAGACTTTTCAAGTATTTAAATATTATTTAATGGATGAAAATAGGAAAATTATAATACGGGTCCATTTAGTTACACCTTTTTTTATCCATCAAATTTGAATTGGTATTTTCTCCATCACAATTATTGTGGAAAGAAGTCTAAAAAAACAAGTATTGGACAGTTTATTACGACATCGTCTTGGATAGTTTGTATATGAAAGAGATTATTAATAAAATACTTTGCAGCGAAAAATATATTATACATATAAATATATAATAACTATTAGTTGTAACGCTCAAATAATCACAATTACAGCCACACGTTCACAACACCAATCTACTTCATTAAATACAAGAGTTGACGATAGATGCACACTCATTTATCTAGCTATCGACGAATGGATATATTTTAACTCAAGGTTAATTAAATTCGTTCGCTTCGCACTATGCAGCTATCAACACACATCTATACGTTTGTTTCAGATGTGATAAGCTCTAAGTGAATATGCAGTTTTAAATCAAGTCTTATAGATATAGATATATAATATAATAAGACTTGTTAGTAAAGTATAAGAAAAGAAAGTACTTTACGCGAGCATTCATCCAGGTTCGCCTCAAGATGAGACTACGTCATGTCGCTAAATCGAAACTAGTCCTTGAGATTTTAAATTACTTTCAAATAATTTCTTAAGGGTCGTTTACTTTACACACACTCCTCCTTATGGCACAACTATCTAATACAAGACTATTACTTAGGGGCAGAGGTATCCGCTAAAACCAGTATTCCTTTGGGACAAATTTACCCACAGATCTCCTCTTTCTTAAAGGGCATAGTTACTCGGAAATGTCTCTAACAATGAGTTGACATATCACACGATCCAATCAAGTAATATATACTTGAAGTAGTACAAAAGTCATACAATCAACAAGTCTAATATAAACTTTGTTCAAGACTAACTATCGATGTGATCGAAAGTATTAACGAAGGCTGAATCACACACACTTGATGTATATCAGTTTGCACAGCGAAAAAAACGTGTTCAGATTCTAGGTTTAGTATGTACGTATATTATTAAAGTAAATCCTATTTTACCGTATAGGTTTAGATCATACCGAATAACATAAGGGAATAGATGGCGGCTGTGATGGAACGTATTCACCTCAACTCTTCTACCTTATTCCTGACCTAGCACCTTGCTCTTTGAAAGAGGGTGGACTCTTTCTCTTTCTAGGCAATCTCGAAAATATAGTTATTTAAAAAACTTATTCTGCCAAGAAAAATGGCGTGCTATATGTAGGCTAAGGTTGGGACTTGTAGGCTAATTAGAATAGAGCTCCTTAAAAAGATTCCGTGCTATCATTTCTCCTTAAAACCCGAGATATACACAATCAATTTAAATCATGATTTATTCCACTAAAAATCATGAATGATCTCTCTACCATAATCCGAATATCTAATCCATTCCAATTGTCAAACATGTTCATTATCTTCCCACGTAAAGATTAACCAGATACTCACTTATTAAATCAAATCACAAAATGATTTCTTATTTAATAAACGTATTATCTCTAAGCCTATCCGCTTAATTTATTTGTCGAGTCGGATTATAAATTCACCGGCAGGGTTTACCCGAAATAAACACTGATACGAATAATGCTGCCATCCAACTCATTAAGTTTATTGACTCGTGACGAATCTCACCATGTATGAATCAAAATGACAAATACATCCATACATGTCTAAATAGAAATATAGGAATTAAGGGCATAAACAATAACCATGACCACGAGATATAAATTATTATGTCTAGTCAGTCACCAAATGATTATTTCGTAACAGTCATGTTTAATACACACAAAGTGCACTAGTAAATGGAGTTGAAATTTATCCGTCTCCTATAGTCAAGACAGACCGACTAAAACCACATACTATAACTCTACTGATGGTGTGTCCATTTCCATCTAAAGTTGTAAACATATAACTTATATTCTATTAGAACCAAGAGTCTAATCTTCCATATGTAAGTTGTACTCTACACACTAGACCATCTACTAAATAGAATAATAGACACTTATTTAGTCATTCAAACAATAATGATAAATAAAAATTGCTCATATTATTCTCATTAAATAGATCAATTCAAAACATTGTCAAATATAATCCAAAAGCAAGCATGTCTTTTAGTATATTTCAAACAATCTCCCACTATAGACTTAAAGCCATGCTGACATACATCTCACTCCCATGTTCTCCACATGCCTACTAAAAGTATTCGTCGGAAGACTTTTAGTGAATGGATCTGCTAGGTTATTCGTCGAAGCAATCTTAGTCACCACCACATATCCTCTTTTTACGATCTCTCGTATAACGTGATACTTCCTCTGGATGTACTTAGCCTTCTTGTGTATTGTAGGTTCCTTTGCATTCACAACCGCCCCACTATTACCTCAATAAAGTGTAATAGGTGATTGTGCAGAAGGTACCACACCAAGTTCCAAAAGAAAGTTCCGGAGAAACACAGCCTCTTTAGCTGCCTCATTGGCATCCACATACTCGACTTCCATAGTTGAATTAGCAACGCAATCTTACTTGATGCTTCTCCAACTAATGGCTCCACCTCGTAATGTGAACACATTTCCAGAGGTTGATTTTCTAGAATCTATATCTGACTGAAAATCAAAGTCAGTATACCCAGCAAGCACTAGACTATCTGCACCATAAACCAACATGTAATCTCTAGTTCTTTTCAGATACTTGATTATATGTTTTACTGCAGTCCAATGTTCCTGCCCGGGATTAGACTGAAATCTACTAACCATGCCAACAGCAAAGCAGATACCAGATCTAGTACACAACATTGCATACACCAGGCTTCTATTGCCGAAGCATAAGAAACTTCCTTCATCTTATCTATCTCAATCTGAGTTATAGGACACGGATTGCTTGATAAATGTATTCCATGCCGGAAAGGTAAGAAACCTTTATTGGAATCATGCATGCTATAACGGGCGACAATATCATCAATATAGGATGCCTGAGATAAGCTCAACATTCTATGATTCCGATCATGTATAAGTTTGATCCCGAGAATGTGACCATCTTCTCCCAAATCCTTCATATCGAATTGTCCAGATAACCATACTTTGACCGCCGATAATGCTCCTATATTGTTTTCGATTATTAGTATATCGTCAACATATAGTATTAAAAACACATTAACGACTCCATCATGTTTCATGTAAACATTTGACTCGTCATAACTCTGATTAAAGCCATAAGACTTAATGGCTTAGTCAAAGCAATTATTCCAAGACCTCGATGCTTGCTTAAGCCCATAAATGGACCTCTTAATCTTGCACACTAAATGTTCTTGGTCCTTTGCTATGAATCCATCTGATTGCACCATATATATGCATTCCTCATGACTTCCGTTAAGGAAAGCTGTATTCACATCCATTTGCCAAATTTCGTAATCGAAATGAGCCGCAATGCACAAGACAATCCGGATAGAATTTTGCATGACTACCGGCGAGAAGGTTTCCTCATAATCGATCCCTTCTTTTTGAGTAAACTCTTTCGCAACAAGCCTTGATTTAAATGTTTCCACCTTACTGTCTGATCCTCTCTTTATCTTATAGATCCACTTGCATCTAATGGGTTTTATCCCCATGGATGGTTCTATAAGCTCCCAGACCTGATTAGAGTACATAGACCCCATCTCAGCATTCATTGCATTTTGCCAGAGTTCTGCATTTTTGCCCTGAAGTGAATCTCTGTAGTTAACTGGTTCAGTATCCAACTCTTTCGGGATCCTTTCGAAAGATTCTCCCAAGAGTGTGTACCTTACCAGATGGTTTATCGTCCTCCCACTTCGACGAGGTATACTAGCATTATCTAATGGTACTGGCTCTGTGTCTTGTACTATTTCTTTTTCTGTGGTTAACTTAGAAATCTGCTCGTGCAAGTTCACTCTCATCTTCTCTAAAACAATCCTACTTATGAGTTTGTGGTTCATAATAAAGTCATCTTCTAAGAATCGGGCATTAGTGCCAACCATGACCTTCTGATCCTTAGGACAATAGAATAAACCACCTTTCATTCATTTAGAGTACCCAACAAATAAACAAAACATATGTTCTAGACTCTAACTTGTTAGTCTTTACCTTCAACACGTGCCAGACTACCGCACACTCGATTATGTCTTAGACTAGACTTACGCCCAGTCCACAATTATGTGGGTGTAATTGGTACTGACTTCGAAGGTACCAAGTTAAGAACATATGCTGTCGTTTCTAATGCATGTCCCCAAAACGAATCTGGTAAATACGAGTAACTCATCATTGATCTAACCATATCCATAAGAGTTCTATTTCTCCTCTCTGCTACACCATTTTGTTGTGGCATACCAGGTGCAAACAACTGAGAGGTGATACCTTCCATTGATAAGTATTCCAAGAATTATCCAAAGAGCTATTCACCACCACGATCAGATCGTAGTGTCTTGATACATTTTCCATGACGCTTCTCCACTTTTGTCTTAAATGTTTTGAATTTCTCAAAACATTCAGACTTGCGACGCATCAAATAAATGTACCCATATCTAGAGTAATCGTCAATAAATGTGACAAAATACTCATAACCTCATCTAGCTTGGATATTCAAGGGTCCACACAAATCAGAATGAATTAATTCTAACGTTTCAATAGCCCTATTGCTTTTGGCCAAAAACGGCCGCTTTGTCATCTTACCTTCTAAACACGATTCACAGACTGGAAGTGTCTATACTTTCAATAACCCTAAAGACCCATCTTTAACCAGTCTTATAATTCGATTTAGATTAATATGACCTAAGTGCAAATGCCAAAGATACGTTTCATTCATTTCTGAAGGACTTTTCCTCTTGCATGGTTTACGATTAATAATGTTATTAGATTCCCTTAGTTGCATAGTAAGTAAGCCATCATTAATAATAAATAAACCATTCACCAATGTACCAGAACAGATTACAAGTTTATCCATTTTAATAATAACTGAATCATTAAAATAAACTGAATATCCATTTTTAACAAGACTAGAAACAGAAATCAAAATCCTTCTAATCGAAGGCACATAAAAAACATCTTTCAAAATTAAAAGCTTATTACTACGAAATGAAATAATAATGCTTCCAACTGCAACTACCGGCACTCTCGTGACATCTCACAGAAATACGCAAATCTCTCCATCACTAAGCTTCCTGGTTGTCTGAAACGCCTGTAATGAATTGCAAATATGATTAGTGGCTCCCGTATCAACACACCAAAAGGTGTCAGATAACACCGCTAAACATGTTTCAACCACAAGTGAATAAAACTTAAATTGTTTCTTAGGACACTGTGATTTCCAATGGTTCAACCACCGCTAAACATATATCCAAGAGAATGGACATGTACTCATTGAGGGAAATACCTAATCAACGGCAAATGTAGAGGCATGGAAACATGCAGACTACTTTTGCAGAAACTAAAAAGTCGGCAAAAGAACTTTGGGACAATAACCTTTGGGACAGTCTAAAACCTTTTTGGGGTATACTGTCTAAAAAGTCGGCAAAAGAACTTTGGGACAGTCTTGATAAAAAGTATAGGACAGATGATTTTGGGACGAAAAAGTTTGTCGTTAGCAAATTCCTGGCATACAAAATGGTGGATACCAAATTCGTAGTCACCTAAGCAGAAGACCTTCAAGTTATAATCTCTTATCTCACCTCCGAGGGTATGGACACAAATGATGCTTTTCAAGGAGCATCCATCATTGACAAATCACCACCCTCTTGGAGAGATTTCAAAAACTATCCTATCCATAAGTGAAAAGAGTCATCTAGAGGACTTGATACTAAGATTGAGGATAGAGGAGGATAACAGTGCTACGGAGAGGAGGGTTGTCGGTGGTCATCGGGCAAGGGAAAACATTGTGGAAGTTACAAACCACAAGCGAAAGAACTATGATGGGTCACGTTCAAGAACGAACGGGCCGAACGATCTAAGGAAGAAGTTCAAAGGGAAATATTTTGCATGTGGAAAAGTCGGACACTACGAAAGAGAATGTCAGAACATGGGGAGAAATAAGATGCATGATGAGAGATCAAATCACGCTCACATGATTGAATCCACTCATTTATGTCAAAAAGGTGATGAACTTAACTTAGCAGCAATGACGTCTCTTGTTCTTTGGATTGAGGTCAATCTCATAGATGGCCGTCTAAAGGAATGTTTGATAGACACTAGGGCTACCTAACACATCTATTTTGACAGAAGTTCGTTCTACACCTACCAAGCATTAGAGAACGAGTTATGCTACATGGGTAACGCATCCACTTCCAAGATGGAAGGAAAAGTGACCGTGGTTCTCAAACTCACTTCAGGAAAGGAACTTACACTGACCAATGTACTCCATGTACCACAAATCCGCAAGAACTTAGTGTATAATTCCATACTTAGTAAGAAGGGATTCATGATGGTGTTCAACTCCGATACAGTGGTACTCATGAAAGGAGGAATGTATGTGGGAAAAGGCTATGTGAACAATGACATGTTCAAACTTAACGTTATTGCCTTTGGGAATGATAAAGTCGAGATTAGTTGGTTTTTATTGGATGTAACACATAAGTTATTTTAATTTTTTTTTTTTTTGTTTCTGTTGGTAAAACGCATTTGTATGTAGCATACTTTGGTTACAATTTTTTGTATAAATTTAATGAATACATTTTTTTTTATTAGTCTTTTGGTATGTGTTCATTTCCAATCTTTGTTTGTGATTGAATTCCAAGTATATTTTAATTGGTATTTTTTGGAAAATAAAAAATCACTCAAAAAAAAAAACAAGTGTTTGAACTGCGCGGTGTGGTGTATACGTAAGTGCGTGTTTCCAACACACCTATTTTTACTCAACTAATCCGCATTCCTGAAACACTATATATTTATCCCTAACGGTATTAATCCGTCAGTTTCATCTTTTCATAAATAGGTCCACGTACTTTGAATTTGTCCAGATTCATTCCTCTGATCCAACAGTTGTGTCTGTTTACAAACAAGTCTCTATACTTTGAATCTGTCTAGATTCACTCCCTTGGTTTTGAACAGTCGTGTATGTTCAGATTGGCACCCCTTCATTTTCTATAAATTAAACCCTTTTCATACGTTATTATTCATTCCATTTCCAAACCAATATTCTTTATATCAGATTATCACTCTCTCTAATTTATATTCTGCATTTAGTTTTCTTAAGAAAAATTAAGGAGAAATTCTCTTGTTGTTTTCTAGTTCGTCAGTAGGAGCGTGTGCTTTCACTTTCCTACTTCATTTTTGTCGTTTTATCCTGGGAGATTAGCGTCAATTTCTTAGAAGCCAACGGTAGGGGACGAATAGATCTTAAGGAGAGAGTTGTTGAACAATCGACTCAACAAGGACATATACAAAATTGGTCATCGGAAATTTCCACGATAATTAAGGTACACATTTCTAAGAACACACTCTTGATACTAAATTATGTTCCCTTAAACTATATTATAGATTATTTTAATATCAAGATACTTAGGTTAAACACTTGTGTAATAGTTTTATAAGCATTAATATTATGGTTCGGATTTATTAATACTTATCATGCTTTTAATGTCAATTGTATTTTGTGGTACATTCTCTAAATTTCGTTTCGGTTCTTTGACTGGCTTAACTCCAAATAAGACAAGAAATACAACTTTTCCTTGATTATGTACTTCATTGTATATATCGATAAATACATGTGTTTATCTGAAACAAACTAGTTGAAAGTATTAATACAACGATATTTGTTAAATATGTAAAATTCTTATTTGTTATCATGAAAAAAATAATACAATTACGTATAATTCAGGATTGATTCATCAATCTCCCTCCTTTTGGCAACAAAACAATTAAGAATTTTACTACATGCAAGATCATTGAGATCATATAAATGCTTGAATGTAGATAAGACTTGAGTTTTATAAAACTTTTGTTCATTATACCATCTTTCTAAATAAATAATCTAATGGACAACAATTTATTTATATATTTAAATTATTCGAATAAGAAATTGAAGATTTCAAAATGTAATTCTTTTTAAGATTATCAATAAATATTTTGTTTCCAACAATTTATGTCCCCATTACAAAACATTTGAATATTTAGAGATAAAAATAAATCAATTTATTTATTTCAATTTTAGTGTACCACTTTCAAACTGAGAGACTTACGTTGTCGGAATAAAAGGACCATAAATGAGAGTATGAGGTAATGAAAATATGTCACCACTACATGACTAGATAGAGATTAATAGAGAGAGAACAACGCGACCACGACCTGCCACCAATCGTGACTATGGCAAGTTGTTGCATTTTCAGAGGTTGAGGTTGAATCTAATGAAGAAAATTAATTATTTTTTCCTATTGTTCGTCTATCTAAATAATGGAAAAAACTGTTTAGTAGTTTATACAATTCACTTTTACAAATTAAGGCCTCAACCTATGAATTTTTGTCCATTAAAGGTCTGACACCATAAATTAACTAAATTACACTTACTATCTGTCTACATCTCATATTTGGAGATCTATTTCTGATAGATGTTGACGCAATTGCACTCACTATGATATATGAGTGAGAGAACATGACTAAAAGGTATTAAATTGGTAGTTTGGGGCTCAAATTGATAAAAGTTAAAAGTTGAGTACCAAATTGGTAAAATCCAATCATACATAATACTAAACAAAATTTTCTCCTAAAATAATTTCGAGTTTCTTGTTCCCAAAATTAATCACTTACTCTCATGGGCGGAATTCGATCAAGGAGGCGGTAGGTCCTATTATTTTGATAGAATTTGGAAATATTTAACTTCTTGTCATGTATATTTGTCAAAAATATTAATCTATACTAAAAAATATATTGTTCAGTAAACTTTTTAGAACAATTTGAAAGATCAGTTTTGGTATGTCCCTTAAAATACTCATGATCTATTATGCACGAACACACATTATTTTAAAGAGTTGGACATGCGTCGGATACGAGCACGTGTCGAACACCACAAATGGGGTGTCCGACACGGCATATTGGCGTATGTTTATGATTTTTTAGTTGACCACTTACACAAGCGAGTCGGACACGGTTCAAAGATAACATGACACGATTAGCTCGAAAGGTGAGTTAAAATTAGAATTTTAACATGAGAACCATCTAAAATGATCTATAAAAACGTAGGTTTCAACATAAATATTTCAACCAAAAGATTAAAAAAAAATTGCATCATTATACTTCCACAATATCAGGATTTAAACTTTATAAACAAAACTCGATTTCGCACATATATGAGACAAATTATTTATGTTTGCTTAACTTAAAAAAAAATGATACATATATATATATATATATGAAAAATATAATTATATACTATTTTAAGTGTTATATCCTATCGTTTTGGCATGTGCGAGTGGTATCATGTTGGATTCGTATACTCGTGTCCATGTATCATATATCCCCGTCGCTCTGACACGGCTTTCTATGACCTTTATTCAAACGATTATGCATATACATAGGACACGATTAATTTCGTTACTATTCTAAAACTTAAGATTGAAATTGAAGTGGACCTTTTAATCAAATTATTAGGAACAATAATGTCGTCCGCCCTTTTTCATATAACATTGTTCGGATATACTAGTAATAGTATCCTAGAAAAGGCCAACTCCCCTCAAACCTGTCTCACCAACTCTCGTCTAGAAGCAATTAGGTTCACTCCTTCTCTCTATTTCTTACACACACACACAATTTTAGTATACATACATAATTTTAGTATACATAATACTCCATCAATCAATCTACCTATCTATCTATCTATCTATCTATCTATCTATCTATATATATCAACAGTTAAAAGGCCTGCCTTATAAACACACAAAAAAGAAGAAGAAGAAAAATAGGAAGGAAAAAAAAAGGCTAAGTAAGAGACTAAGAGTGGATATGGGAAGATCACCTTGTTGTGAGAAAGCACACACGAACAAAGGCGCATGGACAAAAGAGGAGGACGAGAGACTTATCGCATACATACGAGCTCACGGAGAGGGGTGTTGGAGATCGTTACCAAAGGCCGCCGGTTTGTTACGGTGTGGGAAGAGTTGTAGATTACGGTGGATCAACTACTTAAGACCTGACCTTAAGAGGGGAAATTTTACTGAAGAAGAGGATGAACTCATTATTAAGCTCCATAGTTTGCTTGGAAATAAGTAAGTCTATAAAAAATTGTTTATTTATTGTTCTAAGCTCGGGTTATAATTAACTTGGTGTTTGTAACTAGGTTGAGCAGGTTAAAAGTTTCAGTTTTTTTCCCTCCCTTGAAACTAGCAATATTAAGGTAGATGGGTAATATTTTTGATCTATCTGAATTGAGTTATTTTTTTTTTTATCGGTTTAGTGATAAATGATAGTTAGTTTTTCATAAAGAAAAAAAAACATTTGGGACAAAAAATACTAAGTGACATAAGTTTATTCTTATGTTTTCATGCCTGTTTAACAAAAATAAAGTAAAAACAATGGTAATAGATGAAGAACGCTACTTGTGTTTTGGTTTTGTTTTTGGTTTTGCTTTTTGACGATTATGAAGTAATTAGTATTTATTCGAGGTCTACGTGGTACTAGATCTTGATGCTCGTCTGAATCCGATGTGGAAATGAAATAAATGTGATTTTGTTATTACAATATGTCACGTTCTGCCTTCTTATAATTAAATTTGATATATGAAATAGAAAAAGTTATCAATTACAATTTACAACATGATCAAAAATTTAGTAGATATCTATTAAAATTAAATTTACTAGCTAGTTTCCTTGTACATCATTTTAAAATGGAATTTCGTGAAGAAATAATTGCACATGTTGATTCTGGGATCATTTAGTGTGGATCTCAATTCCAATGAGAATACATCTTCTTTTGCGTCGAGAAAAATTTACATTTGACATCACTAAATATGAACATAAATTAAAGTGTAGATTTTAATCTAAGCATACCTGTCTAAAAACACATCTACCAGATTACCACCACATCCTAAGAATCCAGAAAATACTTCTAGCTAGTTTAGCTATCCTATTGTGAAAATCATATTTATCGCCAATTTTGTAATCAATATTAAATTATTAATTTTCAGATGGTCTCTCATAGCTGGACGATTACCTGGAAGAACAGACAACGAAATAAAAAATTACTGGAATACCCACATACGTCGGAAGCTCATGAACCGGGGTATCGACCCAGCAACCCACCGAGCCATCAACGAGTCTGATCCCGGGACCATATCCTTTAGTACCAAAGAAGAAGAGAAAATTGCAGTTGGGCCCAGTTTTAAAGAAGAGCCCAGCCCAATTATAGAAAGATGCCCAGATTTAAACCTTGACCTCAGAATTAGCCCCCCTTATCAAAGTACAAGTGGTACTAGCACTCTTTGTTTTTCATGCAGTTTGGGGATTGAAAATAGTGGAGATTGCAAATGTAGCAATGGGTCCAGTGGGTATGACTTTTTGGGGTTAAAAAGTGGGATTTTGGACTTTAGAGGGTTAGAAATGAAATAAATTTACTAAGGTTGGGATGGCTTGAATTGTATTGTTACAAAGCAAATTGAGACATTTAGAGATTGGGCAAAATGTGATCATCTCTTTAATTTTTACTGGCTAGCGTGACTATTACTGTGCATACTAGCTACTACATTCTACAGATCGGATAAGAACTGTATATTTTTGTATTTTAAATGTCATAAGTGAATAAATAATATGGTCAAGTACTTCGTTAAATGAACGTGTAGAAATGATGATCTGGGTTTAATCGAACCCAGTTATGGCTGTTTGATGAATTAGGTATATATGTATATACATATATATATATCAGCTTATAAGCTGTTATAGAGAGAAATATAAACGAAATAATGAAACTTTCTTATTTATTAATCACAGCTTTACACAGTATTTATACTGGATACATCAAGTATCCAGTTCCTTACAAATCAGTCCAACATATTTCATAAGTAACAATAAACTGTTACAACATTAGATACATCAAGTATCCAGTTCCTTACAAATAAGTCCAACATATTTCATAAGTAACAATAAACTTCACAGACCATTTATTCTGGATACATCAAGTATCCAGAACTTACAAATTAGTACAAGTACTTTATAAAGTACTTATTCTGGATACTTGATCCAGAATCTTTACAATTTCATAGTTTTATACTTAATATACCCTTCTCAAGATGGAGAGTGCAAAGATAAAACTCTCATCTTGACCAACAATCCTTGAAAAATAGGATTTCCCAATGCTTTAGTGAATAGGTCTGCCAAATTATTAGAAGAAGACACATACAAAGGATGAACAATACCAGCATCTATTTTTTCTTTGATAAAATGACAATCAATTTCAATATGTTTTGTTCTTTCATGATTTACTGGATTGTCTACTAATGCTAAAGAAGATTTACTATCTGTAAAAATAGGAACAGCACCATTCTGAGAAATACCAAAATCTTTTAACAACTGTAAAAACCAAACTATTTCACAGCTAGTATTGGCCAAAGCCCTATACTCAGCTTCACAAGAGCTTCTGGAAACCACATTCTGTTTCTTACTTTTCCAATTAACCATTGATTCACCCAGAAAAATACATATACCTGTAACTGACCTTCTTGTAATGGTACAGCCAGCCCAGTCACTATCAGTAAAAGCTTTTAATTTCAAGTTAGAAGAAGATGAAAAAAGAAGACCTTGTGCTGGATTCATCTTGACATATTTTAAAATTCTTATTGCTGCATCAAAATGTACTTTTGTAGGAACTGCCAAAAACTGACTTAGAGCATGCACAGAAAAAGTAATATCTGGCCTTGTAATAGTTAAGTACAACAGTCTACCAATTAAACGCCTATAAGACTTAATGTCAGAAATAATACTGTCTACATCATTAACCAGTTTTTGTTTAGTATCCATTGGAAAACAAACAGGTTTTGAAGCCAATTGGCCTGCATCAGCTAACAGCTCAAGTGCATACTTTCTTTGACAAATGTGAATACCTTTGTTACTTCTTGCAACTTCTAATCCTAGAAAATATCTTAATGGCCCTAAATCTTTCAATTTGAATTTTTCATTCAAAAAACACTTGACAGCATTAATCAAATTAGAAGAAGAACTTCCTAAGACTATATCATCCACATAAACCAATAGAGTAAGAAAATCCTGGCCCTTTTGTAATGTAAATAAAGAATGATCTGCATAAGACTTAATAAAACCAAACTCTAAAAGTGCACTACTTAGTTTAGAAAACAACTGCCTAGAAGCTTGTTTTAAGCCATAAAGTGACTTTTGTAACTTGCATACAAAAGAATCATCAATTTTATGAAATCCTGGTGGTAACACCATATACACTTCTTCATTTAATTCCCCATGTAAAAAAGCATTATTGACATCTATTTGTTCTAAAAACCAATTTTTAGAAGCTGCTACAGCCAAAAAATACCTAATAGTAGCCATCTTTGCTACAGGTGAAAAAGTACTCTCATAATCTATACCTTCTTGTTGTGTATAGCCTTTGGCTACAAGTCTAGCCTTATATCTTTCTATAGTACCATCTGATTTATGCTTTATTTTGTACACCCACTTACATCCTATAGGTTTCTTATTAAAAGGTAATTTAGTTAAAACCCAAGTTTTGTTATCTTCTAAAGCTTTGATTTCATTTTCCATTGCCTCTACCCATTTAAAATCAATAGAAGCTTGTTTATAAGTTTTAGGTTCTATAGCAGAAGAAACATTTAAACTGAAGGATTTATAAGTAGGAGACACATGTTTATAAGAAACAAAAGAAGATAAGGGATAGTTCATAGATGAAGAAATATCAGAAATATTACCAGTACTGCAATGAAAGTCTTTTAAATACCGAGGTGCCTTTGTTGTTCTTTTTGGTCTTTCACCTTTAATGTTAACCACCTCATCAAACCCTTGTCTTGTATCAGTCTTTGAACAATCAATATCCATTAGAAAATCATTTTCAATATCAAGCATACTAATCTGATTATCAAAGAAAGGAAAAACATTTTCATAAAAAACTACATCTTTTGACAAAAAAACCTCATTACTTTTGATATCCAGTAATTTATATCCTTTTATACTAGTGCCATATCCTAAAAAAACACATTTTTTACTTTTAGAATCAAATTTACTTCTGTTTCTAGCCAAAGAATTAGCAAAACATAAACATCCAAAAACTTTCAAATGAGAATATACAGGTTTCTTAGAATATAAAAGCTCAAAAGGAGACTTATTAGACAATAAAAGAGAAGGAGTTCTGTTTATTATATAAGCAGCAGTCAACACACATTCACCCCAAAAATTAATAGGAATGTTTGATTGAAACCTTAAAGCTCTAGCTATATTCAATAAGTGTTGGTGTTTCCTTTTCACTACTCCATTTTGCTGTGGCCTATCTACACAGCTTGTTTGATGTATTATGCCATTATCTAAGTAGAGATTTACTAAACTAAATTCTGTACCATTATCACTTCTTAATATTTTAATTTTAGAATTAAACTGAGTAGAAACCATTTTATGAAAATTAGGAAGAATGACTGCAGTTTCAGACTTCTGTTTCATCAAAAAAACCCAAGTACACCTACTAAAATCTTCTACAATAGTAAGAAAAAACCTATAACCATCTAAAGTAGGAACAGAATAAGGTCCCCATAAATCACAATGTATTAAATCAAAAGCATTTATTGCTTTGGTCAAGCTAATAGGACAAGGATTTTTCTTATGTTTGGCAAAATGACAGATATCACAAGGATTATTGAAAAAAACAAACTTATTACAGGGATTCAAACTGTTTGCAAGAATTTTGAGTACAACCTGTGATGGATGACCCATCCTATCATGCCACAACTTTTGTTCTTTTACAGAAATTGAACTACTAGAAACATTATTCACAGAAACAACATTATTAAGCTCACTCTTATTAAGAAAATAAAGGCCATCATTTTCAGCTGCTCTACCAATCATCTTCAAGGAGACCTGGTCCTGAATCAAACAAGCCTTAGATGAAAAAACTAAACTATATCCTGAATCCCTAGTTAATTTACTAACAGATACCAAGTTAAAATTGAAAGTAGGTACACAAAGAACATTGCATAGAACTAAACCTGTGTTAAAAACTATAGTTCCTATGTGACTAATACTAGCAGTTTGTCCATTAGGTAAATTAGCATGTGAATTAAAAATTTTCTGTGACTTAGAAAAATAAGAAACTGAATTAACCATGTGTTCACTAGCTCCACTATCAATAATCCAAATATTAGGAGATAAAAAACCTTTATTTAAGACAAAAGAAGAGTAAGAAATTGGTATACCTGACATACCAGTGAAAGCAAGATTTGAGCAAGATACACCCTGAGATTGC
Organism: Primula veris; assembly: GCA_963682055.1. Lineage (NCBI taxonomy): Eukaryota > Viridiplantae > Streptophyta > Magnoliopsida > Ericales > Primulaceae > Primula > Primula veris. The sequence goes on along the minus strand of OY821745.1, from coordinate 13,037,831 downwards.
CCATTAAAAATGTTACCAGCTTCTACACCTTGCTGAGGTAAATCTAGAGGAGTTGTTGTATGACTAGATGAAGGACATACACTCTGATCTTGATACACACCCCTCTGGCTAATTCCTATCTGACCTACTGAATCTTGATTCATTGAAATCACATTAGCCCTTGGTACATTACTACTATAACCTTTCTGTGAACCATTAAAATTAGACCTTGGTCTACTTTTCCATCCTGGTGGATACCCATGAATTTTATAACATTTATCCTTCCCATGACCATCTAAACCACAGAAAGAACACTTAATAACACCCCTCTGTACATTCTTGAATCTAGCCACATTACTAGCATTACTGCCTACCATATTCTGGTTAGAAGTACCAGTACTATTAATGGCAAAAGCCATATTCTGATTCAAAACCATATTCTGATTTACAGCCATGTTATGTACACTCCTTTGCTTTTCTTCTTGTATTAACATAGTATACATGTCATTTAAACTAGGCATTGGTTTCATTAGCAAGATCTGGCTCCTAACATGTGAATATTGATCATTCAAACCCATTAGAAAAATCATTTTGAACATCCTATGCTCCCTAGCAACTATAGCAGCCATAAAATTACAAGTACAACCCCCAGTAATTCCACAGGTGCATCTAGGTAAAGGACTTAAAACAGACAAGGTGTTCCAATGAGTTTCTAACCTAGTAAAATAAGCTGAAATGGTTAAGTCTTTTTAAACAATAGAATGTATTTCTTGATGAATTTCATAGATTCTAGCCTCATTACTTTGAGCAAATCTCTCATTAAGCTCTCTCCACATTCTAGCAGCATTATCAACATAAAGAATAGATTGTCCTATTTCTTGATTCACAGAATTAAGAATCCAAGACATAACAATTAAATTGCATTGAACCCATGCCCCATACCATACATCATTCTCAGTTGGACATACCAAAGTTCCAGTAACAAACCCTAATTTTGATTTAGCCCCAATGGCAATTTCCATTGCCCTCCTCCAATTATGAAAATTAGTCCCATTTAAAATAGGATTAACAAGACTAGTACTAGTGTTTTCATTGGTTCCTATATAATAAGGGTTCATAGTGCTAACAACAGGTGGTTGAATGGGTGGATTAACATGATTTTCGTAATCATTATTCGGAGGAATCGACATATCTGGCTTTTATATAAAAGAAAATTAGGTCTAAAACATAAAACCCCAAAATCAACCAAGAACCCTAATCAGAAAATCCAAGAATACCACCAATCGATTACCAATCTATTATTACCAATTACAGTTATCAATTATTCAATCAAGAAGTGAATAAAGATCAACCTATTGTGTAATTAAAGAGAAAGAGAAGAAACAAGCAAACCAGTCATAAGAGCTGATTTATTATGGAGAAATACGCAGCGGAGACCCCCCAAACACATCTGATACCATGTAGAAATGATGATCTGGGTTTAATCGAACCCAGTTATGGCTGTTTGATGAATTAGGTATATATGTATATACATATATATATATCAGCTTATAAGCTGTTATAGAGAGAGAGAGATATATAAACGAAATAATGAAACTTTCTTATTTATTAATCACAGCTTTACACAGTATTTATACTGGATACATCAAGTATACAGTTCCTTACAAATCAGTCCAACATATTTCATAAGTAACAATAAACTGTTACAACATTAGATACATCAAGTATCCAGTTCCTTACAAATAAGTCCAACATATTTCATAAGTAACAATAAACTTCACAGACCATTTATTCTGGATACATCAAGTATCCAGAACTTACAAATTAGTACAAGTACTTTATAAAGTACTTATTCTGGATACTTGATCCAGAATCTTTACAATTTCATAGTTTTATACTTAATAGAACGAAATGCTTTTCTGGGTAAAGAGAGATGCAGTTGCACAATTATTTTAATTGGGTTAAACTAGCAGTTTTAAAGTTCTTTCCGCACTTCAATAAGGATCCAATTTTGCTACCCTAATGTTTTTATTTAGGATAGTTTGTCCTAGTTTTTTGAGGTCGATTGGATCAAAATAAATCTAATATAATGGTCAACAAAAACTATGAAAAAATGCTTCGTTTTGGTTTCAATTTCGGCTTTTTAGGGAAAAACAAAATTAAAATTAATTTATTTTAGGAAAATATATTTAAATTCAAAAAAACGTTAAAAAAAATCGAGAAAATCAATAACAATATAATAAATCCAAGGTTGAGGCAAATCATGTTAAAAAATATTCTTATTTTTTCCCAATACATGTATTGCATAAATACACACCTAGGTATCACAAGTATATACTTTAGAAATTGTTTCTCTAAGTACCCGATACGGGTACGCCGCTATTTCAAGTACTCGGTATTTCTTTGACCACATCGGTATGGATTCGGAATAGCATGCGTATGCTAACGATATATCCGGTACTTTTTCGGTATGAAATTTGACGTTTATTTTTTTCTTCATGTATACCGTACTTGAAATGACGTACCGTACCTGTATCGGAAACTGTAAAAAAAATTGAAGTAGTCGAGAAAACCAATTAAGATAACATATTTAACAACTATCATAATTATTTAATATTTATAATTATATATGGAAGTACTTTTTGTAGAGAGATTTGGAGGAAATATATGTAAATTTATAGTGAATAATTTGTTAAAGAAACGAATGTATCAATATTTTATTTCATTTATTTTCATATAGTCAATTCTGAATATTCTTAAGAGAGGATTTTTTTTTAATTTTTAAAATAGTTTCAACTAGCTTTTTATATTTTTATTTGGGTTTTATTGTGTTGAAAAATTAGTTTTTAGTTTTTTTATTTAATTAATATTTAATTTTATGTTAGTTTTAAATAGTGTTTCATGTTTTTATTTAAGTTTTATTGTGTTGGAAAAAATAATTTTTAGTTTACGAAACCATAAAATACATCACTTGTAAATATTATCACTATAAACTATTAATTCATAAATTAAAGAATCAATTGGATTTTTAATAGTCATAAATAAGTATATGGATTTAACTTATATATATAAGGATTAAACAATACGGGGTACTTATTGGCCAAACCGATAAAGTAAATATAGAAAGTTCTCCTTATTTATTATCTCTGTCATATCTTTGGAGGATTTATTATCTCTGTCATATCTTTGAGAGGATTTATTATCTCAGTCATATTTTGCCAACAATCTCGATCTATATCATGGATATCAAGAGCATATTTTTCGGTTTCGGTCTTTTTATTTTTTAGACCGAACCGAACCGGTTTTTTCGGTCCAGTTTCGGTTATTTTTCAGTTTTATTTTTTATTTTTCGATATTTTTCGGGTTTTTTCGGTTGTTTCCGGTCTTTTTCGGTTCGGTTTTATTGAAAACCGAAACCGACCCAAAAAAATTTCGATTTTTTTGTTTCGATTTTTTTCGGTTCGATTATCGGTTCGGTTCGGTTTTTCCGGTTTTTGCCCATCCCTAAATACAACTGCTTTGCATATATTGTCAATGTAAAATATTAACCAGACATAATAGTTCATTAACTTTTTCTTTGATAACGTTATAAACCCTAATATCACACTAAGATAATTTCTAGGCTATATATCATACACAGACATTCCGAAAAAAATATAAACGTGTCGTATCCGACACGCGTCAGTGTCCGACACCAATTCTCCAATCCATTTCATGTGTCAGACACTTCGGTTTTCGTATCGCTAACTCATTGCCTCTTGACCATGGAGACATTTACGGACACGCTTCGAACACTTTCCGAAATGTCGTGAACACTTTAAGGACATGATAACACAAATTATCGTTAAAAAAAAAAATCATTTAATTTTTAAATTTTACAATTATATCTCAATAGTTAACAAAACATTCAAATAAAAAAAATACTTATTACTAAGATTTGTCAGTTTCAATTAATATATTTATAATTTTTATTTATTTTGGTAAATTGAATATATGAAAACCTATATAAATAATATAATTTATTAAGTGTTGTATCCAAACCGTGTTGTGTCCTAAATGGATGTAATACACATGAATGTGTGGTGTCATGGTTAAAGAGCAAGTACTTGTCGAAAGATGTTGCATGGTTAAACTATGTCAAACACTCGTGTTGGTGCTCACCATATGTGGTATCTTAATTAGTTATCTACAAAATGTGCTTGTTCTATATCAATACAAAAAAAAAAGCGTAAAACTTGAAAAACTCAAGTGTGACAAAAAATTTCTCAGTAATGATGAAACTTTAAAAAAATTATCACAAGCGAGAGATACAAATGAGAGAAAGGAAAAGTGATAAGGGTTTTTATAGCAAAAAATAAATGAAAAATCACGTGATAAAAATAAATCCTTCAAATTTTTTTAAAGTTTTCTAAAAATGATCATGTACCTTCCCTCAACTAAATAGGAGTAACACATTGTCCTCGTTGAAAGGAGAAAAAAACTTGGGGGGTTTTTGTAGAATTTCATATTCTTGTCATGTTTGATCGGATTTTGATGAAATATATATATATATAGAGAGAGAGAGAGGAGAAAATCACATAAAGAAAACAGATAAAATGATTTTTTTATTAATTTCCAAAATACATGTACAAATGTATTTATACTATATACATCAAGTACCTGAACTTTACAAATCAGTCCATTATTAATGCAAAGTAATAGAACATATTTACAACAAAGTCCTAAAGCTACATAATATTACAAGTATGTAAAAACACATTTTACATATTAATAAACCCCTCTCAAGATGGAAAGGAGAGTGCAAAGATAAAACTCGCATTTTGGACAATAAAACTTGAAATACTGAATTTTCCAATGCTTTGGTAAACAAATCTGCTAAATTATTATCAGAAGATACATATAATGGATGAACAATACCAGCATCAATCTTTTCTCTTATAAAATGACAGTCTATTTCAATATGCTTTGTTTTTTCATGGTTTACTGGATTATCAACTAATGCTAAAGAGGATTTACTGCCAGTAAATAAAGTAACTGCACTATTTTGAGATATAACAAAATCTTTCAATAATTGTAAATGCTAAACTATCTCACAGCTGGTATTGGCTAAGGCCATGTACTCATTTTTACAAGAACTCCTATAAATCATATTTTGCTTCTTCTTTTTTCAATTAATCAAATAGTCACCCAGAAAAACACAAAACCCTGTTACTGACCTCCTTGTAGTGGTACAACATGCCCAGTCACTATCACTACAAGCTTTTAACTGTAAATTAGAAGAGGATGAGAAAAATATACCTTGTGCTGGAGCCATTTCGACATATCTCAAAATCCATATTGCAGCATCAAAATGTACCTTTGTAGGTGGTGCTAAAAATTGACTAAGAGCATGTACAGAAAAAGTAATATCTGACATTTTAATTGTTAACTACAATAATCTATCAATTAAACATCTATAAGACTTAATATCAGTGATAACACTATTTTGATCATTAATTAGCTTTAGTTTAGTATCCATGGGAAAATAAATGGGTTTCGCAGCCAATTGGCATGTATTAGCTAACTATTCAAGTGCATACTTTGTTTGACAAATGTGAATACCTTTTTTACTTCTTGCCACTTCTAATCCTAGAAAATACCTTAATGGTCCTAAATCCTTTAACTTGAATTTTTCATTCAAAAAATGCTTAATTGTATTAATTAAATCAGAAGAAGGACTTCTTAAAATGATATCATCCACATATACTAACAAAGCAAGAAAGCCGTTACCCCTCTGTAATGTAAATAAGGAATGATCAGCATAAGACTTAACAAAACCAAATTCTATAATAGCATTACTAAGTTTAGAAAACCACTACCTAGAAGGTTGTTTTAAGCCATAAAGTGACTTTTGTAACTTATATACAAGTGAATCACCAGTTTTATAAAATCCTGGTGGTAATAACATATATACTTTTTCATTTAACTCTTCATGCAAGAAATCATTATTTACATCTATTTGAGCTAAAAACCAATCTTTAGAATCTCCTACAGCCAAAAAAATCTAACAGTGGACATTTTTGCTATAAGTCAAAATGTACTCTCATAATCTATTCCCTATTCTGGTGTGTACCCCTTAACTACAAGTCTAGTCTTATAACTTTCTATAGTACCATCTGACTTATGTTTTATTTTTTACACCTACTTACACCCTATAGGTTGCTTATTATCAGGTAATTTAGTTAAAACTCAAGTTTTATTGTCTTCTAAAGCTTTTATTTCATTTTCCATTGCTTCTACCCACAGTGGATCAGTAAAGGCTTTCTTATAAGTTTTAGGCTCTATGACAGAAGAAACATTCATACTGAAAGACTTATAATTAGGAGACATGTGTTCAAATGAAATAGAAGAAGATAAAGGGTAATTCACAAATGAATAAACATTATCAAAATTATCAGAACTGCAATGAAAATCTTTCAAGTATTGAGGTGCTTTTGTTATTCTTTTTGGTCTTTCATTTTGAGTTCTATTATCATTATCAGCCTCTTGTGTTTTAATACTGTTTGAACAACCAATATTCACTAAAAAAAAACCATCTTCATTATCAAGCATACTAGTTTTATTATAAAAAAAGGGAAATACATTTTCATAAAAAAACTAAATCTTTTGACATAAATATCTCATTACTGCTAATATCAAGTAATTTATACCCTTTTACACTTGTACCATATACTAAAAAAAACACATTTCTTCCTTCTAGGATCAAATTTACTCATGTTTCTAGCCAAATAACTAGCAAAACACAAACATTCGAATACTTTCAAATGTGAATAAACAGGTTTTTGTGAGTATAATAACTCATACGGAGACTTATTAGATAGCAAAGGTGATGGAGTTCTATTTATTATATATGCAGCAGTCAAAACACAGTCACCCCAAAAAACAACATGCATATTTGATTGAAACTTTAAAGTTCTAGCTACATTCAACAAATGCTGGTGTTTCTTTTCTATTACTCGATTTTGATGTGGTCTATCAATACAACTTTTTAGATGAATTATACCATTGGATAAGTAAAAATTTACTAAATTAAATTCTTTACCAATATCACTCCTTAAGATTTTAATTTTAGAACTAAACTGACTAGAAACCATTTTATGAAAATTAGGTATAATGACTCTAGTTTCAGACTTATACCTCATCAAGAAAACCCAAGTACACCTACTAAAATCATCCACAATAGTAAGAAAAAAGCTATAACCATCCATAGTAGGAACAAGATACGTTCCCCATAAATCACACTATATTAACTCAAAAGCATTTTTTGTTTTGGTTAAACTAACAGGACAAAAAAATTTCTTATGTTTGGAAAATGACAGACATCACAAGAAACATTTGAAAAAACAAATTTATTACTGGAATTCAAACTATTTACAAGAGCTTTAAGTATAACTTGTGATCGATGACCCATCCCAACATGCCACAAATCTTGATCTTTTACAGAAATTGAATTACTAGAAACATTAGTCAAAGAAACCATATCATTAATATCACTTTTATTAAGAAAATAAAGGTCATTGTATTCATCTGCTTTACCAATCATGTTCAAGGAGACCTGGTCCTAAATCAAACATGTCTTAGATGAGAAAAATAAACTATACCCTGAGTCCCTAGTCAGCTTGCTAACTGATACTAAGTTAAAGTTAAAAGTAGATACACATAACATTGCACATAACTAAACCAGTGTTAAAAACTATGGTACTTATGTGATTTATACTAGCAGTTTGTCCATTATGTAAATTAACATGTGAATTAAAAGCTTTGTGAACCTCAGAAAAATAAGAAATAGAATTAACCATGTGTTCACTTGCTCCACTATCAATAATCCAAATATTAGTATTAGAAACATCATGAGATGGTATAACTGACATACCAGTGAAGACAAGGTTTGAGCAAGGCACAACTGAGATGATTGGCAATTAGAAACTTGCCCATTAGTATTGTCACTCACTTTTACCCCTTGCTAAGCTACCTGAAAAGGTGAGTGTAAAGGTCTTTATGCATACCCAGGTGGATAACAGACTGATGGCACAGAACTCTGACTTTGCTGCACACCCCACTGGCTCATACCCATCTGACCATGTGGACCTAGAACCCCTTGTCCACCAAAAACACCTAGACCTATTGAATCTTGACTCATTGAAATCATATGAGCCCACGGTGCATTACCACCATACCCTTTCTGTGACCCCTTAAAAACCTTTGGTCTTGCTTTCTACCCTGGTGAATACCCATGAATATTATAACATTTATCCTTGCCATGACCATCCAACCCACCAAAAGAACACTTAACAACACCCCTCTGCATATTCTTGAACCTAGCCACATTATTAACATTGTTGCCCCCCATAATTTGGCTAGGAATACAAGTACTACTAGTGGCAAAAGCCAAATTTCTGATTTACACCCATATTATGCACACTTTTTTCCTTTTCTTCTTGTACTACCATTGTATACATATCATTCAAACTAGGCATTGGTTTCATAAGTAAGATTTGACTCCTAGCATGTGAGTACCGGTCATTCAAGCTCATGAGAAAGATCATCTTAAACATTCTATATTCCCTAGCAACTATGGTTGAGATAAAATTGCATGTATAACCTCCATTAGCACCACAGGTGCATCTAGGCATGGACTTAAAACTGACAGGGTATTCCAATGATTTTCTAACTTAGTGAAGTAAGCTGAAAGTGATAATTCTTTTTGAACAATAGACCTTGTTGCTTTGATCAAACCTCTCAGTAAGTTCTCTCCACATCTTAGCAGCTTTATCAACATATAGAATGGATTGCCCTATTTCTTGATTTACAGAATTAAGAAACCAGGACATAACAATCAGATTACACTGAACCCAGGCTCCATGCCAGACATCATCTTCAGGTGGACATGGTAAAGTACCAGTAACAAACCCTAGCTTAGACTTACCCCCAATGGCAATTTCAATTGCCCTCCTCCAATTATGAAAATTTGTGACATTCAACGCAAGATTAACAAGGCTAATATTAGTATTTTCATTGGTTTCTATATAATAAGGGTTCATAGTATTAACAAGAGGAGGTTGACCATGTGGATTAACAGGGTGTTCCAAATCATTATTATGAGGAATGGGCATATCAACAATCTATTAAATCTCTCAAAATTACAACTAGATTTAAACAAATCCCATATCAAATCAAGAAACTCTTACGAAATATCCAAGAATCCAATCAATCGATTACTAACTCCAAAAAAAAACTCAGCAAACGGAGTAAACTAAATATAGATCTCTATTATTCAACAAAATAATGAATAAAAGATAACCTATTTATCAAATCAGATAAGAGAAGAAGAGATAATCAAACCAGTCGAAGGAGCTGATTTGTCAAAAAAGAAGAACAACGAAGACTAAAATACATCTGATACCATGTAGAATTTCATATTCTGGCCATGTTTGACCGGAGTTTGATCGGATCTTGATGATATATATATATATAGAGAGAGAGAGGAGAAAATCCCATAAAGAAAATAGATAAAATGATTTTTTATTAATTTCCAACATAGTTGTACAAATGTATTTATACTAGATACATCAAGTTCCTGGACTTTACAAATCAGTCCATTATTCATGAAAAGTAACAGAAAACATATTTACAACAAAGTCCTAAAGTTACAGAATATTACAAGTATGTATAAAAACACATTTTACATATTAATAGGTTTTTTCCCCGTATTTTTTTTTATCATAACTAATATAAAATAAATATGGGGGTTTTCCCACCAGTTATATTAAAAGGGAAAGGAGAAAAAAACATAAGTATCGGATTCTTGCGAAAACTCAACACAGATTAAAAAACAGGACTAAACAAATATTTACATGAATGTTGGCGCAGTTGCGGTGAAACTAGATGAAAGGATGAGACTTCTCGCATTTACTTGTTTGCCACTGGGGTGACTTAAACAAGGCTAGACGAAATGTCGTCTCGTGACATAACGGAATTCATAAACGGTTCGGTTGCACCGATGCTCATTTATTTCAATGGTGGAACGTTTGTTTGGTCTATAATCTCTTGCTTTTGCATTGGCAATGACATACTCATTTTAAGAGGGCTCAAAACGTCACCCCCGCATTACCTAAAAATATCATTATCGTAGTTAAGAGTTTCTATAGAGGTAATTAAGAATTTTTGTTTTAAGATAACCACCGATTAATCGGCCAATCTAAGACAACAAAGTAAAGGTTGTAGAGGAAACCTCCTACCTGACACGCAATATTTTTAATGTTTCCCAGACATGTGTCATTTTATGTAGAGTTGGCCGTGATTATGTTTGTGCAGAAATGTTGTTTCTACACATACCAGCTGACCCTAACTTTTAACTCTCCTTAATATTTTTCTTATCAATAATATATATAATTTTTTAAAATGTTGGAGGGTGATAGGTTAACGAACAATCTTCCCTTTAACTTAGAATCATTTATTTTGCAAGAGGTTACCGAAAGACCTTAGCAATATTCGTTTTTCAATTTATAATTATGGGTAAAGCTAACAATTGCCCCCAAACAATACATATTTAACAACTAGAATAATTATTTAATATTTGTAATTATATATAGAATTACTTTTTGAAGCGAGATTTGCAGGGAATGTATGTAAATCGGTAGTGAATAATTTGTTAGGGAAATGAATGTATCAATATTTTATTTTATTTATTTCCATATTTCAATTCTAAATATTCTTAGAGAGCATTTTTTTTAATTTTATTTTAGTTTCAACTATAGTTCTATATTTTTATTTCGATTTTATTATGTTGGAAAACTAGTTTTTTGTTTTTTTTATTTAATTAGTATTTGATTTTATTTTAGTTTCAACTAGGGTACCATGCTTTTATTTGGGTTTTATTATGTTGGAAAAGTGGTTTTTAGTTTATTAAATCATAAAATATATCAATCGTAAATAGTATTAACATAAACTATTAAGTGATAGATTAAGTAACCAATCAGATTTTTACTATCTATAAATAACTACATGAAATTAAGTTACGGATAAACCTTAAACAATGTGATGGGGTACTTATTAGCCAAACCGTATAATTATATATATGGAACAAAACCTAAGTTGTGCGAAAAAGTTTGCGACCCATCAATAATCCAAAATTCCAAAAGTTTGTATCGTATTGTCACTGTGTACAATGTTTGTATCTTTACATGCGATCGTGCAACTTAGGACCTTATTTAATGTATAATTGTTTGGAAGTAAAAAATAAATTCATAAAGCGATTATTTCGAATGGTTCGTATAAGTGGAAATTAAGGATTGGTCTTAAAAAACTAAAATATTTAAGGATTGTTCTTGTTACCGAAGTTAATTAAGGATTTTTCTAATTTTTCTAAAAGTAATTGAGTATTAGTCCCCTATATATATAATCCCCCATACCTAAATTTTTTCTGTTATTATAATACGTGTTCTAAAATCAGTTTTATATCTCTCTCTAGACCGACGACGAGCTCATTCTCTCTCTACCATTTACGTGAGGATCTTTTTCTCTCTCTAGAACGTCTCTCCTTTTACTATGATTTTTTTATCAGGTTTGATTTCGTTTATCAATTCATTATTGTTAGGTTTTACAGCTGGATAATTTAGTTATTTTATTTCGTTTTTATTTAATTCGGTTATATTTGATTTTGCAAAATTAATTCATTGACAAATTCAATTATTGTTAGGTTTTAGAGCTGAATTTTGTTTAAATTTATAATTCTGGTTATTATTGATTTTAATAATTTTAGTTTCAGGCTAATTTAGAAATCAATTTGAGTTTATTATTGAAATTTAGGAGCCCATACTGTTATAATTCAGTTATATTTGATTTTGCGTAATCAATTTTTCACAAATTTAGTTCTTTATTCAGTTTTTTTCTTAGAATTGTTTATGTTTTATAGCTGGTTTGGTTTTAAAACTATAATTCTTGTTATTATTGATTCTAATATTTCAATTTTCAGACTATTTTATAGATCAATTTGAGTTTATTATTAAAATTAAAGAGCTTATACTGTTGTTTTTCCTTAATTCTTATATTTAGTTTATTATTTAAGTTTAATTCAAATTTCAGAATGTTATCAATTTGAGTTTAACTGAAATTCAAGAGGTCATACTATTTTTTCTCATACTTTTTATAATTAGATTGTTTATTATTTGAGTTTAATTTAAATTTCAGACTGTTTTAGATATCAATTTGAGTTTAATTGAAATTCAAGAGATCATATTGTTTCTTTCCCATACTTCTTACATTCAAATTGTTTATTTTTTGAGTTTAATTGCTTATGTTTGTTAGGTTTTAGAGATCAATTGTTTTTATTTTATTCTTGTATATTTTAACATATTCATGTTATATACGAGCACATGCTGTTTTTTTTAACATGATTATGAGGTGGTTATTTTTTTGATCTTAGATTGTTTTTAAAATTATAATTTTGGATTTTTTTAATTGATTCTTATAAATAAAGTTTTCAGACTGTTTTATGAGAACATTAGTTGGTTAGGTTTAGAGATAAATTGCATTTATTATTGAAATTCAAGAGCTCATACTGTTTTTTTCTCATAGTTATTGTATTCAGACTGTTTATATATCAGTTATTAGAGTTCTATTAGTTAGGTTTTAGAGATGAATTGTTGTTTTTGTATAATTATTGTCATCATAAGATTCAAATTGTTTTATTTATTTGAGTAATATCCTGATTGATTCAAGTTTTTTTTTTTTATGTTTTTTGTGCATAGGTATTATTCTGACTGATTCGACTTATTTAGTGATGTATTGTTTATATAATGATAATTGTTCTCCTATTATGATGAATAAGCATATGACCTATGCCGAATTATTATATACAATATGTTTTAGGTTTAGTTGAATTTGGATGCAGTGTTCCTAGCTTACTTAGGAATTAGAGATGAGTGATGTTTGTTGAGATCGGATAGTGAGTTAAAAGATATGGTTTCTTTGTGTTCTACCTTAGAAAATAAAGTAGTAGATGTTCTAGTTTTTGTGGGGACTGTAGCGACTTGCAGTGCTGGTACTTCGAAGGAAACAAGGGCAGACTATTCTGAAATTTTTTATGAGGGTGATTACTGTGAGGCAGATTCTAGTCTGGTTGTTATGAAGGTTTATAAAATGAGTGAGTGGCAAAACTTGATAACCGGTATTGGGCAGATTTTTAGTTGTGCTGATCACTTTAGGGATTCATTACGGAAATTTTGTATATATGAGGGTCATGTCACTTGTTTTGGGACGGGTACATCGAGTAGGGTAGTGGCTTTTTGTGAAGAGAAGGACATTGTTGGTTGTAGCTGGTATATAGATGCTAGTATGAAGATCTCAGACCCAAATTTTATGATTAGGAAGTTTGAATCATAACATACGTGCCCACGTACAGTTAGCTCATGGCGCTCAGAATAGACATGTAAACAGGAAGCTCATATCGAAAACAATGGATGAATATGTAAGGGGTAATCCCAATTTAGCTCACGTTGTTGTAGTGTCGCGTTTAAGGATTGCTTATGGGTTGGAGATAAGCTATTTTAAGGCTTGTAATGGTGTCTAACTGGGGTTTAGGGATATCGAGGAATCATACAAGCATTTAGAGAGGTATCTTGAAGGTTTAAAATCGACAAATCCTGGAAGTTGTAGTGTTCTGGAAGTCCCAAAGCAATTCAAAAGGGTTTTTTTTCTCTTTTTATGCCTGCATAAAAGGCTTTGAGAATGTTCGCCCCATGCTTTTCATTGGCGAAACATTTTTGAAAGGGAAATATAAGGGTGTGTTATTGTCGGCAGTCGACGAGAATGGAAATCAAGATTTATTCTCTCTTTCAAACTTTTTTTTGATTAGTTTTGGCTGTTTTGTTATATGTAAGTACTTTTTGTTACATTGATGGTTTTCTATAGATTCTATTGTTTATATATTCAGTTTTTAGAGTTTCGATTTTTGGTAGATTTTAGAGATCAATGGCTTTTCAGATATCCAATCGTTTCTAAGACTATTTTTTGAAACCTGGTGATGAGTTTGTTAGTTTTTAGAGATAACATTGTATAGCTGAGACTGTTTTGATATAGCTGAGAATGTTTTGTTATACAAGAACTAACACTGTATTTTTTGTAAAATTATGATGAGCTAGTATTTTTGTTGCTATTTAAGTGCTCTCACACTGTTTTCTGTAAACAATTTGCAGATTGGGGTGGTTTAATTGCTTATTTAGTATAATTCTTGTTATTTATTTGCTCTCACACTGTTTTGCTTGACATAATGATTATTGGCTAGTTTTTAGAGATCAATAGTTGTTTTTAGTATAATTCTTGCCATTCAAGTGCTCTAAGACTATTTTAAAATGATCAGTCGTGTTTTTTTTTATATATAGCTTATATTGTTTTTTTATTTTAGCTCACAATGTTTTTGGTATACTTAATGTTACAGGGTTATATCCACTTGCTTTTTTCTTTGTTAGCGGTGAGAATAACGATAATTGGGGTTGGTTTTTAGAACAATTGAAGATAACTATAGGTGATAAATGTCATATGACTTTTTTTTTGACAGACATGTTGGGTTGCTGGATGGTATGGCTCGTGTTTTTTCAAACTCGGACCATTATTATTGTATACGCCACTTGAAGGATAATTTAAAGTTGAAGTGTAGTGGCGTCGATGGAACGAAGAGGACCGAAGTTGTTAATTTGTTGCAAACATGTTCGACTTCTACTACGATTCCTTTGTTTGAACCGAATATGAATTTGTTACGCAAAACGAGGGGTCGTAAAGTAGATAAATTTCTCGAGCGTTGTGATCCTAAAAAATGGGCAGAGGCATATTGAATAATGAACAATAGAAAATAAAGAGTGTATATTTTACCCATAAGGTTGAGTTGATAGTGTGTTTGATTTTAACATTTTGTTTATAAGAAAATGAACAATAAAAAATAAAGATTATGTGTATTTACCCATATGGTTGAGTTGAATATCTTAAACGTTCTGGTAATCTTTGCGTTGTGAATTTTCTTCAATATGAAGTCATATTCATCTATCACCTGCGGGGACCATTTTTTTTGTTAAACAGTTTGGATTAGGAAAATTAAACATAAAACATAAAAAAAAAGTCTGTATACTTGCACTGTTGCACAGCGAAATCCCATCAATTAGGTCATAGATATCATTTAGATCAATGACATACATCTTAGACATTTTTCCACACTTGGTAAACAATGTCTCACTCTAAATGACAATTTTAAAATTAGCAGACTATTTTTTGAATATATTGATTTTGAATATATTGATTTGGTAAACAATATGAGATATAATTTCTCCCCAAAATAGTCTGAATATGGTAGAACATTCCTTTTTGGAGCCCTAATAAAAACAGTATGAGCCCTAATTTCTTCCCAAAATGATACATAACTAATTAAATTGTGATGGAAAAATAACGATTTTAGATATATATTTATGTATTCAGACTGTTTCTGGAGTCCAAACTGTTTTTGTAGCATTCATACTGTTTTGTTATAATACAGTGTGACTTATGTTTTAATCATTACATGTTTTATACATTCATACTATTTTTCTAGGATTCATACCTTAGTGTCAATAGATACATTTCTTTGCCACTCTTCCTATCTTGAGTTCTTGTTAACTCCTTGTTGATCATAACGAATGCCAAATTTCAGAACGGGCAATGATCCCTCAACAATTGTGTTTGGGGTTTGGATAAACAAAATTTAAAAAAGAATTTGATTATGTTGTCGAGGTTTGAACGATATTGTACTGACGTTGTTCTTTTCTTTTTGAGACACTTATTGGTTGGGGTTTCCTTTTTTGGGTTGTTCTTACTGTTGTCGGCCATTTGTTTCTAGAAAAAAAGAATTGTAAACAGTCTTATTTATGATATCTTTTGCCTATTTCTCACATTATATGATACATTGACACCAAAAACTCTATAGAAAAAAAATCTGAAAAGGCATATAAAATTCTAATGAAATATGAGAAGTTAGTATAATACATTAAAAGAATCTAAATAACAATCTACGCCCTAATTTTCACGAAACATGATACATAAATAATAATAAAACCTAATTAAAACAGTGCAAGACCTAATTTTCCACCAAAAAGATAAATAAACACTAAAACCCCTATTCAAAAAACAGTCTAAAAAGCATAGAAAATTCTAATGTAATATGAGAAGTTAGTATAATACATAAAAAAGAGTCTAAAAAAATAGTATGAGCCATAATTTTCCACAAACATGATACATAAACAGTAAAAAAAACCTACTAAAACATGCAGTATGAGACCAATTTTTCCCAAAACAGGGCCATACTGAGAAGTTAATAGAAGGGAATTCAAAAAAAAGAGTTTAAAAAACAGTCTGAGCCCTAATTTCTCTAAACATAAAAAAACCTAATTAGAACATACAATATGAGAACTAATTTTCCACCAAAACAGTCTGAATTGGGTACAACATTTCTTTTTGAGCCCATAATAAAAACATTATGAGCCTTAATTCTAGTATAATAAGGGAATTCAAAAAAAAAGAGTTTAAAAAACAGTACGAGCCATAATTTCTCCAAACATAATACATAAACTGTAAAAAAAAAATAATAATAACTAATAAAAACATTTAATGTGAGACCTAATTTTCACCCAAAATAGTCTGAATATGGTACAACATTCCTTTTTGGGACCCTAATAAAAACAGTATGAGTCCTAATTCCTTCCCAAAATGATACATAACTAGTTGAAATAGTATGATACCTAATTTCCCTCCAAAACAATCTGAATATGGTGTAGAAGATTAGAAAAAAGAGATTAATAACAATCTGCGTACCTTTCACATGATTGTATGTGAAAAAACAGTCTGCGATAATGGAGTTTTTAGAGAGAGAAACGTTTAGCATTCGAATTTGTCGCAATAAAGGCGATGATTGGTTTTTTTAGAAAGGGAGAGACGTTAGGGTGGTTATGTCGAAGGGAGATAGAAGAGAGATAGAGAACATTGTTTCTAAATAGGAGAGGTCGAATAAGTATTTTTTTATCTGAGTAAAATTGATGATTTGGCAAATGGACCAAAACTTAATTAGTTTGAGTTTTTAAAACTAATCATTAAATAAGTACTAGATAAGATAACAATATGAAATTTATGCTAGATATAAACGTAATACTATATTTGTTTTGAAAGTTTGACCAGACCTGATATAAAAGTGGGAAAAATGATTACCACCCAAAATTTAAGGAAATCACTTTGCCCCTTTGAGAAATACCTAAGCGGCAGCAACATAAGATATACATATAGAAATTATTCCATATGACTAAATTTTTCTTTAAAACATCATTACTGAAAAACTTGTTTCCGTTTTTAGAAATCTTGTTTTTTATTTACCGTTTTCTATTATATATTTCACGTGTAAATTTTAGACTTTTATTTTTATTTTTTTCACGTTTCACGTTTTCGTTTCAGGATTCCATTCCTCATCTTGTATAGTTGAACATAAATTTTTGCTAGTTAACGGCCACGTAAATCCTAAAAAGTAACATCGACCATAATCATTTAATCAATAAAATCTCTTAAGATTATTGACCATGTGCAGGTCTGCAGGAATAACACTACAAAATAATGTTTATTTACTTAGAGTAAAAAAATGTTACAAAACCGTCACTAATTTAAAAAACGATAAATTAACAAAACATAATACTTTTTAAACTAAATTAACAAAAACATACCCAAAAACATACCCAAAGACTTTTCATTATTAAAAACATACCAAACAAATTTAATGTTGTTTATTCTCTTTTTTTCTCTCTCTCTCATCTTCTTCTCTGTCTCCTTCATTCTTCTCTCTCCCACCAATTTTTCTCTGTATCTCTCTCTGATCTTACTCTCTCTTTCTTTCATTTTTCTCTATATCTTTCTTTCATATCTCACTCTATCTCTCTCCCCTCCTCCATCACGAAAATTCACCACTGACTACCGAATACCATCTAGATTATATAAGCATTCATATACATATAAATACAGATATCATACATAATACATAAATATTATACTGGTTGATACCCCCATAATTTATGAAAAATATATGAAATTGATGAGATTGTTTTCTATTTATTGAGTTTTGAGACTATTGTAAACCTTATGTATTTCAAGTTGAAAGAGGAGAATCCATATGTATAGTATTGAGATAAATCCATATGTAGGATATGAAATTTTAAAATTAGGGTATGAAGTTTTGAAATTAGGGTATGAAATTTTAAAATTAGGGTATTAAGTTTTGAAATTAGGGTATGATGTTTTGAAATTAGGGTATGAAGTTTTAAAATTAGGGTATGAACTCTTTTTTAAATATTTGATTGTGATTCAGAACATTTAGGGTATAAAATTTTAAAATTAGGGTATGACGTTTTATAATTAGCATAAGAATATTTTGTGAGTTTTTAGTCATTTTTAGATAGGTGAGTTTTTAGTCATTTTTAGATAGAGAGATGAGTGATTAGCACATGTTAGAAAGAGCTGTGATTATCGTGTGTTAGAGAGAGAGAGTTGCGGTTAGAGAGAGAGATGTTAGATTAGAGAGAGGGGTTATATTATGGTATGATTAGAATTAGAGAAATAATAAGTATATATAGGTATGTTTTTGATAATTTAAATTATTATGGTATGTTTTTGTTAATATAATAGGGGTATGGTATGTTTTTGTTAATTGTTTTTTTTTAAAAAGTTTCATAAATTGACTAAACTGTCACAAAAACCGTATCTACAAGCTGATCACAAAAAATATCGTCAATATTCCGATACACATTTGATTTTATTATTTTATACTCATAAACCATAGTATCTAAGAACAAACAAGAAGATCAGTAATTACTAAATCACTCGCTATTAGATTTGGAAAATAAGGTATGAGAAGTCGCTACTAAGGATAGAACAACATTATTTAAAGAACATAAACGTTGGCCCTTAGAATTAGAAAAGGAGTTCCAGCTCATCATACAAACATTACTCTTTTTTTTTATTGGTCATTGTCAAATGTGTTAGGTAGAAACGATACAACCTTCCATAATATTTTAAAACCTTTTTTCCTCCCACTCTCACTCTCACTCTCACTCGGTGTCCAAATGAAATTAGTTTAATAGGACCATGTCCTATGCTCGTAAAATATGATTATTTCAGGTCTGTTTGAATGTCGCTATTTTACCACTCATAAAAGGATAAATACATATAAGAACTAATCCCTTCTTCTAACTAGAAGGATATATAAAAATCATAGCTTAAATTCAATCAACCAAATACGGCCTAGATTAAAGGCTGAAAAGGCAAAATATATATATATATATATATATATATATATTTTTATATGTTTTTATTTTTCGGTTTTTGGCTCCCCGCTGTTTATTGATTAGTATATACTCCTAACTATCAGTAACAAAAAAATACTTAATAGATTTCCACCCCAAACCAGCATCACATGCATGTTCTTCAGTGGAGGGGCCTTTGCATAGATGGTTCAAGATCTGTCTACCTACCAAATTTGACCTAGTAATAGCTCAATTATATACCAACTTGGATTCACTTCAAACAAAAAGAAATTTAATCTATATCACTAAAAAAAATAAAAATAATAACAACATTTTATTTTTAAAAAATTGTTAGTAAACAGAGTGTTATTAAATTTTAGTAACAGTTTAATAAAATAATTTGTTACTAAAATTTAACAACACTTGTTTAACCAACAGTTTTTAAAAAAGCAAGCCGTTATTAAATGATTTTTTTAATATATTTTGCTTCCGACCTCAGAGCATTTGTAACCCCTTTTGTACATGGGTCTATTTGCTATTATACAATTTGCTTATACAAAATGACACATGCAGCAGCACATTTAGATAATTGTTATTTTAAATATTTTCATAAAATCTCTACAGTATTTTTGTAAGGTCCAAAATTACCGTAACTTTTTGTATATACATTCACATTCTCTCTCCTCATGTATTAATCTCTTGAAACTAGCATATCACTTCTTCTTTTTTTTCATGTTTTTTCAAAGACGTAACCAATTAGCACTGGTGAAACATGAATTCACTCTAAATAACTTTTAGTCATCCCTTCTTCTGCTTTTTATAAAAAAAAATTGATAGAAAATTTAAATAATTTTTATTTTATTTCAAGACTTTGATAAGTGTATATCCTTATGATAAAATGAAGCAGCACGACTTATAACACGTGAAATTGTATGGTTTTC
This sequence comes from Primula veris, assembly GCA_963682055.1. Classification (NCBI taxonomy): domain Eukaryota; kingdom Viridiplantae; phylum Streptophyta; class Magnoliopsida; order Ericales; family Primulaceae; genus Primula; species Primula veris. The sequence continues at coordinate 13,017,574 of OY821745.1, read as the reverse complement.
CATTATTATAAGAAGCTTTATATTAGTTTCTTTTCCATTTTTAAAATTTTGAATTTACTTAATTGACCTTTTCCCTCAAATTGGCTATAACTCTTTATTTTCCATAATTTAATAAATTATAGTATATTGTTGATTCTTTTGTTCTTGTACTATTGCTGACATTATTCTTTTAGTTTTCATTAAAAATATGAAACACATTTTTTTAGCGAATTTGTATTTTAAAAAATCTGCTTGAGAGAAAATATGTAAACCATAATATGCATTTTAGAAAATCTACCGAAAAGAATTGTATAATAAATAATCTGTATAATAGAAATGAGTGTAAAAATTTGTATTATAGACAATAATTATACAAAATCAGCTGCGAATGCTCTTATGATTCTATTAACACTTGTTTAAGATATCATTTTATGTAGTTTAAGCCGCAATCCATAGAGCGAAGTACTTAAATTTAGAGAAAATTAAGGATTGGTCCACGAAAACAAAAGTATTTAAGGATTGGTCCAGCTATAAAATTTATTTAAGGATTGGTCCATCATTTCTGAAACTAATTAAGGATTGGTCCATTTCCACTAATTAACAAATAAAAATAAAAAAAATCCGAAAAAATAAAAAAATTCCAGAAAATAAAAATGCAAAAATGAAAAAATAAAAAAAATATGAAAAAATAAAAATAAAAATAAAAGAGGCAAAACCCCGAAAAAACACGATTTTTTTTTTAAAAATCTCAAAAAATCAAAAAAAAATCCCAAAAAATCAACAAAAATCTAAAATTAACAAAAATCCGAAAACGCAAAAAAAAAAACAGTTCAGACTGTTTTTAAAATAGTTCAGACTGTTTTTAAAATAGTTCAGTCTGTTTTTAAAATGACTTAAAAATAGTTCAGACTGTTGTTTTTTAAAAAAAAAGTTCGGACTGTTTAAAAAAAAACAGTTCGGACTGTTTTTAAAAAAAAACAGTTCGGACTGTTTTGAAAAAAAAAAACAGTTCGGACTGTTTTGAAAAATAAAACAGTTCGGACTGTTTTTAAAAAAAAAAAGTTCGCACTGTTTTGAAAAAAAAACAGTTCGCACTGTTTTAAAAAAAAAACAGTTCGCACTGTTTTAAAAAAAAAACAGTTCGGACTGTTTTAAAAAAAAAAGTTCGGACTGTTTTAAAAAAAAAAAGTTCAGACTGTTTTTAAAAAAAAAAAAGTTCGGACTGTTTTTAAAAAAAACAGTCCGGACTGTTTTAAAAAATAACAGTCCGGACTGTTTTTAAAAAAAATAGTCCGGACTGTTTTAAAAAAAAAACAGTTCAGACTGTTTTTAAAATGACTTATAAATAGTTCAGACTGTTTTTAAAAAAAAACAGTTCAGACTGTTTTTTTTTTTAAAAAAGTTCAGACTGTTTTTAAAAAAAACCAGTTCAGACTGTTTTAAAAAAAACAGTCCGGACTGTTTTAAAAAAAAACAGTCCGGACTGTTTTAACTGTTTTTAAAAAAAAGCAGTCCGGACTGTTTTTAAAAAAAACAGTCCGGACTGCTTTAAAAAAAAAACAGTGCGGACTGTTTTAAAAAAAACAGTTCAGACTGTTTTTAAAATAGTTCGGACTGTTTTTAAAATGACTTAAAAATAGTTCAGACTGTTTTTAAAAAAAAACAGTTCAGACTGTTTTTTAAAAAAAAAAAGTTCAGACTGTTTTGAAAAAAAAACAGTTCGGACTGTTTTGAAAAAAAAACAGTTCGGACTGTTTTTAAAAAAAAAACAGTCCGGACTGTTTTAAAAAAAAAAACAGTCCGGACTGTTTTTTAAAAAAAAACAGTCCGGACTGTTTTTAAAAAAAAACAGTGCGGACTGTTTTAAAAAAAACAGTCCGGACTGTTTTAAAAAAAACAGTGCGGTCCGGGCTGTTTTAAAAAAAAACAGTGCGGACTGTTTTAAAAAAAAAAACAGTCCGGACTGTTTTTAAAAAAAAACAGTCCGGACTGTTTTGAAAAAAAAACAGTCCGGACTGTTTTTAAAAAAAAACAGTTCGGACTGTTTTAAAAAAAAACATTTCGGACTGTTTTAAAAAAAAAACAGTCCGGACTGTTTTAAAAAAAAAAAAACAGTCCGGACTGTTTTAAAAAAAACAGTCCGGACTGTTTTAAAAAAAACAGTGCGGTCCGGGCTGTTTTAAAAAAAAACAGTGCGGACTGTTTTAAAAAAAAAACAGTCCGGACTGTTTTTAAAAAAAAACAGTGCGGACTGTTTTAAAAAAAACAGTCCGGACTGTTTTAAAAAAAACAGTGCGGTCCGGGCTGTTTTAAAAAAAAAACAGTGCGGTCCGGGCTGTTTTAAAAAAAAAACAGTGCGGACTGTTTTTAAAAAAAAACAGTCCGGACTGTTTTAAAAAAAAAACAGTTCGCACTGTTTTTAAAAAAAAACAGTTCGCACTGTTTTAAAAAAAAAAAACAGTCCGGACTGTTTTTAAAAAAAAAAACAGTCCGGACTGTTTTAAAAAAAAACAGTCCGGACTGTTTTAAAAAAAAACAGTCCGGACTGTTTTAACAAAAAAAACAGTCCGGACTGTTTTAAAAAATAACAGTCCGGACTGTTTTAACTGTTTTTAAAAAAAAACAGTCCGGACTGTTTTTAAAAAAAACAGTGCGGACTGTTTTAAAAAAAACTGTCCGGACTTTTTAAAAAAAAAACAGTTCAGACTGTTTAAAAAAAACAGTTCAGACTGTTTTTAAAATAGTTCAGACTGTTTTTAAAATGACTTAAAAAAGTTCAGACTGTTTTTAAAAAAAAACAGTTCAGACTGTTTTTAAAAAAAAACAGTTCAGACTGTTTTTAAAAAAAAACAGTTCAGACTGTTTTTTAAAAAAAAAGTTCAGACTGTTTTGAAAAAAAACAGTTCAGACTGTTTTTTAAAAAAAACAGTTCGGACTGTTTTGAAAAAAAAACAGTGCGGACTGTTTTAAAAAAAAACAGTCCGGACTGTTTTTTTTTTTAAAAACAGTCCGGACTGTTTTAAAAAAAACAGTGCGGTCCGCACTGTTTTAAAAAAAAACAGTGCGGACTGTTTTTTAAAAAAAACAGTCCGGACTGTTTTAAAAAAAAAACAGTTCGCACTGTTTTAAAAAAAAAAACAGTTCGCACTGTTTTAAAAAAAAACAGTCCGGACTGTTTTATAAAATAACAGTCTGGACTGTTTTAACTGTTTTTAAAAAAAAACAGTCCGGACTGTTTTTAAAAAAAACAGTCCGGACTGCTTTAAAAAAAAACAGTGCGGACTGTTTTAAAAAAAACAGTGCGGACTGTTTTAAAAAAAAACAGTTCCGACTGTTTAAAAAAAACAGTTAAGACTGTTTTTAAAATAGTTCAGACTGTTTTTAAAATGACTTAAAAATAGTTCAGACTGTTTTTAAAAAAAAACAGTTCAGACTGTTTTTTTAAAAAAAAAGTTCAGACTGTTTTGAAAAAAATAGTTCAGACTGTTTTGAAAAAAAAAAAGTTCGGACTGTTTTGAAAAAAAAACAGTTCGGACTGTTTTGAAAAAAAAACAGTTCGGACTGTTTTAAAAAAAAAACTGTCCGGACTGTTTTAAAAAAAAAAAAACAGACCGGACTGTTTTAAAAAAAAAACAGTCCGGACTGTTTTTAAAAAAAAACAGTGCGGACTGTTTTAAAAAAAACAGTGCGGTCCGGGCTGTTTTAAAAAAAAACAGTGCGGACTGTTTTAAAAAAAAAACAGTCCGGACTGTTTAAAAAAAAACAGTCGGGACTGTTTTTAAAAAAAAAACAGTTCGGACTGTTTTTAAAAAAAAACATTTCAGACTGTTTTAAAAAAAAAACAGTTGAGACTGTTTTTAAAATGACTTAAAAAAGTTTAGACTGTTTTTGGTTCAGACTGTTTTTAAAATGACTTAAAATGGTTCAGACTGTTTTTAAAATGATTTAAAATAGTTCAGACTGTTTTTTTTTTGCGTTTTTGGATTTTTGTTGATTTTAGATTTTTGTTGATTTTATGAGATTTTTTTTTTTATTTTTTGGGATTTTTAAAAAAAAAAATCATATTTTTTCGGGGTTTTGCCTCTTTTAATTTTTTTTGCATTTTTTCATATTTTTTTTATTTTTTTATTTTTGTATTTTTATTTTCTGGAATTTTTTTATTTTTTTTGATTTTTTACATTTTTATTGGTTAGTTAGGGAAAATGGACCAATCCTTAATTAGTTTCAATTTCATGGACCAATCCTTAAATACTTTTGTTTTCATGGACCAATCCAAAATTTACCCTTAAATTTAACTTTCCAACATACCATCCTCAAGATTGTTTTTCCTTTCTATTCTCTAAACTTCCTGCTCCTTGAATAGTTCTTCTAGTTTTTTAACTTATCCATCCAAATGTGTGGTTGTCATATTAATAGTTGGTTTTGTTGTAGGTAAAATAAATAATTTTGAAGTGCATAAAAAAAATAAACACTTATATTTCTACAATGAAATATGATTCTATTACAAAATTCCGACAGTTGCAGAATTTAAATGCAATTAATTAAACTTTCAGACATATTAATATAAATTATTAATGGAAATATGACTCTGTTACAAAATTCTGACACTTGCAGAATGTAAGTGCAATTAATTAAATTTTCAAACAGATTAATATAAATTATTAAACTTCTGGACTGGTTTGTAATTAAATAAAACTGTCAGACAGAATAGTATAAAACTAAACAGTTCGACTGTTTGTTAATTAAAAGAAACTGTCAGACATAATAGTATAATTACTAAACTGCTGTACTGTTTCTGTAAATAAATTACAGGACTGAAATAAAACTAATCTAATTACAGAATTAAATTACATAATTGAAACAGTATTTTAAATAAATTACAGAAAGGTAAAACAGAATTTAAATGTTATAGTTAACGACATGAAATTGAAATACTGAAATTAAATTACTGAAATGAAATAAAATAAAAAATGACAGAAAAGAAATAGACGAGACTACTGTTTAACGGTATGCCCTTAATCGATATTCGCCTAACCACCTTTGAGGTTTCTGGTTATGTTTGGCGCTTCGATCCTAAGGTATAACGTCTCGGATGACTCGCCGAAAACTGACGACGAGTCAAGGTCGAGCTGTTGGTAGGTGGCTCTCTCTGGCTAAATTGTAACGCTTCGATTTAGAGAGATGATATATGCTGCTGTGTTTGATTTCAGAATGTTCTTATTTGACATTGACATGTGGGGGGTCTGTCTATATATAGGCTGGTTGAGTATCTCAGACATTAAAGTCACATTTTAATACTGTCAGTTATCGAAATTCGAAACTGCAGTATTAACTCTGCAATGAATTCATATTTATTGCATCAGTTACAACTTTGCTGGAAACTTTCCGTCGAGCAAGCGCGTCAAGCAGGCACGCTTCGTGTCGAGCAAGCGTTCCGACGAGCAATCGCATGTGTATGTGGACACACAACTTAATATCCACATGGGATAACTTTGTATAAATATTGTAAAAATGACTCTTTATTTTTCAATGTGGGACAATTTCCAATGGGTTATCCTCATTTAACCGATTTTTCAGTATTAAGAGTTTTCCTCTTTCTCAACCTCAATCTTTGACGTCAATTTACATTCACTCTCATTCTCCAAATAGATCATGCGGCATACCGTTACGAACCTTGTCATACCATCTACTCAACCGTATTGAGTATGTTGTCAAAAGACAACGACTGTCACATAGAATCTTGACTCAAAAATGGTCTCATGACCATTCGGAAACTACCACGTTAAATATGGTTTTTCCAACATTAATGTCAAACTTGATATTTTTATTGATATTTATATATCATTCCTCTATCTATCTCTCTCTCTCTCTATATATATATATATATATATATAGTGTTTCTACTACACAACACTCCACCTTAAATTGATTTTGTTTGGTATTTGGAGAATAATAAATCCAAACTGTTAAATTTAAATTTTACCATTCAAAAAATTAATTGTGTAGTGAACAATTATTTAAAAGCAAGTTCTACTTCTTTCTATAGTGTAGTATTGTAACACAATTTCTTTCATGGTCAACTTTTACATAATCACACCTTTAGATTTCCTTTCTAAACCAACATCTATTCTTTTTAGATACCAAAGTCGGGCTTCAATAGTAAATATATTTCCTAAATTTGGTGTTATTCAATATATAAACTGTAATTGTTGTTTACTTTTCAAATATGATGTTATTACACATGAGTTTAAGATAAACAGACAGCAAACTACGCCATCATTGCTTTTTGTTTAACAAATCTTAATATCCGGAAAACATAGTTAATCGAACCCGCAATCAAATCATTTATTTTTATAACCTTTTACACTGTTTTGAGAGATACATACATACATTCTAGAAACACAAATCTTTTCTTTGTTTGTTCGGAGTTTTATGAATTATTAAAACAAACAACTCAGTTCCTATCTACATACATTCTAGAAGCACAAAAGCTATGCTTTCATCATGTGGGGTAGTCGTGGTTTGGTGGGTGGGGTAGGTGGTATTACTCACACCAAATCCAAAATGCTAAAGACATGGAGCATATCTTCATCACTTCTCAGCGTCAAATAAAATATCTCTTACCTAAAAAAAACTAATTCCAATTATACTCTTTTACATCTATAGATAAACACTTCTTTTATTCCTTATAAAAAAATACTCCATTTTACAGGGGTTAATCCCATGCCATGGTAAATAAACTGGATCAGATCCAATCGAGGGTGGTCCTAACCTACGTCATATCAGCCCAATAGCTTAGCTGCCGATAGTGTTAGGTTGTCGATAGGTGTTTTTTTTTTAACATCTTTTTAGGTAAAAAAATAGCTGACGAAAATTTAACGGGGGCTGAGTTACTAAAATAATAGGGTCACCACTGATCAAATGCTTGATATGATGATACGACTTACGAGGTTGTGACCATTAAATAACCAATAAAAATTCACTTAGGTTTGCTTGGTAATTAACCATAAACCACAATATCTAATTAGGAGGTTATGAGTTCTATTCTCACAGAGGGTACAGTGAAATTTTAAGATTATATATTGTGTAAATAGAAAAAAGGCTATACATTGTAGCTAGAGCCAAATATGCTAAATATATGTAGTTGACGAAAATCAGATATACACAGTTGAATTAAAAGTAAAAAAGCAATTGAAACTCTATGCATCATTATGTAATATGATGAATATTCTTGCGTCTAACTCGTAGCTAGGTCCTTCTAATCCTTGAAGAACGAAAAATTTTGTCGTAGAAACTAGAAAGTCTTAACAGAGTGGCGCCCATACATAAGAATAGCCGGTCGTAAAGTTGAACGTCTGTCTCGCCTCCACAAAGAAATGCCATACCCCGATACCCAGAATCATTGGGGAACACTATTGCCAAATGCGCAAAATAGTTTAGTCATACTTCCAAGACCCAACTACCATCGAAGTAATCTAGGAAACGACACGACAGTAGTCAAATCTTTCTCATCATCGCAAAATTCTGACTTACAATCCCCTGTGCCATATCTCTAACGCCACATGAATACCATGCAATGTGCTCTCCATATAGATATTAGTAATCGTGTTCACGCGTTGCCTGTGTGACGCGCGGTGCAATTAAAATATAGAAAATAAGTGTAGTTATGATACAAATATGTGGATAATACAAAAAGAAATAGTATAAGATGATAAGATTTAAAAGAATGTTTGGTTGTTAAACAGAGATAAATAGTGTTATTAGTTATTAATTATTACTTTTTATATTTTTTTTTATGTGAATATGTTATTATTGTAATTAATAAAAAAATATAAGGATATTTTTGAAAAAAAATGCTTAAATTGGATTGACTCATTTGATCTGGATTGATTTATTATAATAGAAATGATGTTTATGTTAACGGAACCGTTGATATCACCCATTAAGCTAGTGACCTTACTCATCTTGGAAAACAGGTCATTTAATTCATTGATAAATCTAAATATTGTCTTTGGAGCATTTATCTAATATTAGTATTCGTTTTAAGATATGATGTTAAAAGAAATTTTGGTTTATTTATTTATTAGGAGAAAGTACTTGGATAGCAAACTCTTCTAAGGATATGTCAGTTGACTTGAAAATATCACTCTGGCCGGTGGAAAGTGGTGAGGGGTTACCATGCAGAATTTTTGTTCCCATTTAGGCTAAAATACTGGACATTTAAATTCAGGCTTCTGATCGTACGACGGTGTGTAGGACATAGACGTGTCCTCACAAATCCCACCCCCACGGTCAAAATGTCATTTTTTTCTATAGGGAAATTTTAAAATAATTTAAAAATTATGAGTCAACTTCGTAAAATAACATTTTAATTTATACAAAGTATATTAATCTTGTCGTCGCCCTAGCGTGTACTACTTTATCGATACTAGTTTACTTGGTTTTTTACTAGTACTTATGAATCTAAGAAAACTAAACCTTTATAGTTTAGCCAATACCGTCGTTATAAGATCGTTCTTGTATGAGAAATTACATATCATTACGGTACCATACGATTTTGGTTATACTAATTACCGTAACGTAAGACTTGGCACAACGGTAATTAGTTTTTGCCATATGACTTGAAGGTCACAAGCTCGATTCATTGAAAGCATATTTGTGCAAAAATGTAAATGGAGACTGTCTACATTTGGCCAAATGGTCAGACCCTTTCCCGAACTCCGCTCATAGTGAGAGTTCTAGCACTGGGTTTGTTTCTTATTCACGTAACGTATATTTTTGCATGAGAAAATCACATATCATTACCTTACCGCACTTCCGGTAGGGAACTATACGATATATATGCATGGGCATCAAAATAGAATTTGACATATGATTATTAACGTCAAGGTATATAGTGTAAATGTAAACCAAATTGCAGCTATAAGAGGTATTATTCTTTACAAAGTACCTCTACTAACAAAGCCGTACTTTAGTTTACTACATTCTGGTTACACTCTATTTTTACAAAGTACCTCTACTAACATTTGTTTTGTATCCTTCCCGATAAATTTTTTTCACAAAATGGACAAAGTACGCCTGATGATGCCAAGTACAGATAATATGAATTGGAGCTCATTATGTAAAATTGGTGAAGAAGTTGATTCTGGTGTAATGTGAATAGACAAAAGTAACATTTGTACTGCTCTTTCAGTTTAAGCTATCTTTACATTAAGGCGTTTGTAATTAATGACTTGGATCTAATTATATCTCATAGGGTGTGAATTTTGAAATTTATGTCCTACGAGAGATAATTCACCTCTTGTATGCTATTAGGGGCTAAGATTCCTGGTTACTTTCTACTCTTACATTTTATATACCTTGCTTGTAACATCTATATCTAATCCCAACAAACACGATATTGTACGGTTTAGATATGTTTACCAAGAGGCGCGTATACTATATAATCGAAAACAAAACTGAACTTAATTAAACATTAGTTCGTTTCATTAGGTGAACCGTGAATCCATGGTATACGATCTTTGTGCGGGCTGGAAAAGGAATTTTTTGATGAATATATTTGCAAGTTTTCGTTGTTAAATTAACAAAAACTTAAAGGGCTTCATCAGCTGCTAGACTTTTTGCTATTATTGTTTAGAAAAACTGGGCTGTCCCACAATTTAGCCTCAGTAATTATTATCTAACTCATGATGTGTTGGTATATTTATACGATTACTATTCCAATATTGTTTGGGCTTGTACATATATTTAATGGCCACAAAGGAATTTGGAGGATTTCACATTCTTTAGGCCTTTCACATGTTCCATGTGCAGGCCTTGTTTGAGTACGAGATTTATGTCAATTGGTTTCATATTCTAAGCCTTATTTATATTAAAATTCATTTCATTGTCAATAACTTTTGAATTCCTTAGGTGATGGTGATATTGTAACGAGCTTTCCTTACTATACGAAAGACTGGAGAGAGTACTAAAGTACATATAGTACCAAAGCTCAGCTTTTGGCTCTTCGTTATGATTTGAGCATTTGTAATCAGAAGTCCATTAATAATGATGTAATTGGAAAGAATGTTTTTGTCAATTTTAAAGCGTTAACAGAAGAATTTGAGACCTCCTTTACATGATAATGAGACTTCGTAGAAGGTTTGGACTTCCACTTGGTTAGTATAGTATCAGTTTGGCTCATATTTTCTGTGAAAAAAACTCAGTTGCAGTTTGCAGATAGGCATTTAAAATTGGGGGGAAAATGATACTAATTCCAAAACTGAGAACAAAATTGAAGTTCCGTATCTAGTTTGTTGTCTAGGTCTTTTGGATAAATGCGTTTTCCCAGCTTTTCGAAGGAAAATTATTGTCGGTTTCTTAGTTGATACTTTGTGTGTTCATGAACATATATGGTGGTACATAAGAAGGTATAGAGACATGGCTTAAGGACTTTTGTAGCACGAATTTTAGTGCTTCCAAAGTTTCATTGTCTGATAAGCTTAGTCGGGAAAATTTGCTTTTAATGCTACAGTTACGTGTAAGTCCAATTTCAGTGTAGATACTTTTGCTGTTTCGCTAATAGTATATATAACTGTATTTTTCGCTAATAGTGTATAATACATCGATGCATCATAGTGAATAGTGATTAATTTGTTCATGTCACAGCCCACTCGTGGCATGTCTTTTTTTCAAAAGAGTCGCACGAACGAGGAATACTCATAATCGACAAAAGATTGGGGTGTTCCTCTTTGCCGGGAAAAAGTAAATTCTCAATTTTCCTCGTCAAATAATATGGAAAGAATAGCTTTAAAAATTGATCAACTAATAATATTAGTCTGACATAGTGGAGTTTTCAAAGTAAAAGAGCTGAGCATAACCGTTGTAACCAAACGTGGCCCTTAAATCGGTGCAATTTGATATATAAATTGCTTTGGTATTCTAATTTTCTCCCTGCCATTATTTATTTATTTATGAGAAATGCTATTTCCCACTATTCCGCACGTACGTTAAACTTGTCCCAAGAGGCTCACAACAAAAGCGAGTTTGTTAGTCTCAAACGAAATCTTTTTCCATTTAAAACGAATGATTAGAGAAATTTTAAAGTTCGTTAGAATTAAATAGTATATCTACCCGTTAGTTTGAGTTTTGATACATTATGATGTTCCCCATTGAAATTGAATTAGTGGTCTTGTAGCCAACTAGTTTGACTAACCCCCAATAGCTAGTAGGACTAATGCTGAAACAGAATGATGTTTTAACCTTTCATGTTTTTGTTGGGGTTTTTTCCATTCACAATAAAGATAATATCAAAATAAATACTAACTGGATTAGCTAACCGGTTTGCCCATGGAAATACTAACGGAAAGTTGAGGGGTACCACTTTGCCGACGGACTTTGGTTATATCTGTCTTGTTTTTCACTTTTTGAAGTGTTCGATCAGTAATGCTCACCTTTAAGGATTTCATCGTTTGAACACTAATTGTGAGATAGCCAGATAGGTATAATACACAGTATCTACTAGAAAACTCACTATGATTTTGTTGATTATTTGAGACTTCGACGTAACGTATGAGTAATGGTAGAGAAACCTATTGGCTCTAAAATTCAGAATCATACCGAATTACAATAACATTCTTGTCGTCATATATGTAATCCTCTGTTAGTCTATTATATATCATACTGATTTTTTTTCTATCAGCGAGGAAACAAACCGTATTCAAGTTATATTAGGTCCTGTGGACCTTTTGCTACATTAGCCTAAATTTGGGACCAAACGTAAACTACACCTTATATATTTTAGAATTTGGGAATAATTTGGCATCAAGTTATTTTGACTTCGACAGTGTTATAAAATGGGATTGAGATTCTCTGCAATTGTCTAATAATACAGTAGAGTCGTCGGTCCTCTTTTTTTGTTCCAATGTGTTTTTGTAATATTCTTTTATAGTCTCTCAATTTATTATAAGAGTAAGATAAAATATAAAAGTTCAAATATCAATTTAAAGAAATATATTAGTCTCTCAGGTTCTCTGTATAACTTCAGTTATGTTTCAGTTTGCTCAAGTTTGAACAACTATGTTCTTATGATATGCTTTTAATATAATTTAAAGAAGTTAAATAAAATTTGAGTGATGTTATAGTCACACTCATAATTCATTCAAAAATTCTATCCGATGACATGAAACAGTTTTAATCATTTTTTTTAAACACGTGTAAAAAAAATGTACTACTACTAAGAAAATATAGTCATCTCATTTTCAACAGAAATTACTATTTTAATCCTTCAAGTTATTCATTTATACATATCGTTTATTTGTGTTTCTATTTAAAAATTTGTGGTCAAATTTTGACATTAACGTTTGAATAAAAAAAAAATTAAAAGATAGCAGTAGAAGTCACGACACGTAATAAAAACACAATCTACTAAAAACCTAAATAAAAATATACTAGAACCCTAGTTGAGTCTACCCTAAATTTAAATATTAATTAAAAATACGAAAAATTGTTAAATGTAAAAATACAAACCATTAAAAACCAAAATAAAAATATACTAAAACTCTAGTTGAACCTACCATAAATTTAAATATTAATTAAAAATAAAAAATTTATTAAATCTAGTATTAATAAAAATCAAAACTCTTGATGAGGTGGATATGTCATGTAATGTGGGTTGATTTTTTGGATATAAAAAATATGTGAGTAAAAGCATTTTCCATAAAATTTATACATCAACTTCATTGTCTTGACTCTCCCACAATAAATTTTATTGTTGAGAAATTTGTGCTACTCCCTCCGTTCTCATTTAATTGTCCATTACGAAAGTATTTACAATTTTGATCGGCTTATAACTTGTATCAAAATTGCCGAAATAAATTTTTTTAAAATCTAATCATAAAATTTAACATTTGAACTATATGATCAATTTTTAAAAATTTACATTCCGATAATTTTGATACACGTTATTGGCCGGTCAAAATTACACTTAGTTTCGTAATGGATAATTAAATAGAAACGGATGGTGTAACATTAAGACATCAATATATGTCATATTGAAAAAAAACAAATTTGGATTGATAATCTTGTCCTTAATGTGAACTATATATGGCATAAACTTGATTATTAATGTCACTTTTATATTCTAACCAGAATTTAAGGGACTTAAAAGCAATATTTGAAAAACATGAGGGGCCTAAAAAAGGGACAGACGATTCTGCTGTCTTTAAGACAATTGCAGAGGATCTCAATCCTATAAAATGGCACCAATTGAAAATATTTAGAGAGTAATATGTTAGTTAAAAAACTGAAATTGATCCTAATGAAAATGTAATCTCTTGTACAGATGGATTAATATACATATACTTAAAACTAGATACTCCTATCATTCACTATAATGAAGTATGTCTAAATTCTAATGAAGTAGGAATCCGAGTACTATTTTCTCCATGAATTTACTTTTAATTAGTGAAAACATAAATATGGTTCTTTAATTAAATTTTCGAAACAAGAAAGACTCTGGCCCCCCTTTTCCATTTTTGTTTCAATCGCAAATCGTCCAACTTTCCAACATGATACTGGCCTTGGAAATAAGGGAACTATTTTCGACATGGATTAGCCAAGTGAAAACTGAATTAGACTACCCCCGTTTTGAGAATTTTTTCCTTTAATACCATTTGTATAGCCAAATTTTGAATTTTAGCACCATGTAATAACATATAATAGTAATTTTTCTCACACGTAAGTGTGCGACGATAAGAAGATAGAAAATAAGTATAATAAAATACATATACCGAGAATACCGATTTCACCACTAAAATTGTATATGCACTCCTAGCTGTTGATATACCCAAGCTAATGGGATAACTATCATTACATGTTCCACCAAACAATATAAAATCATCTCATGGGGATCAATAGTCCATATTCCTTAATAAAACATAGCAGACAAAAGCTAAAGCAAAATAAATACTTGTATGCCCAGCAAAGTATTGGAACAATTTATCAAAGCGTTCACATTACAACAACAATATTATTTATCATTTTCTTTATATCCTTGATTTCTTTTTTGTACTATGTCACTAACTTGAAGATGTTATTTCTCCCATTTTATAATCTCTTTTCGCAACTTTTTTTCTGGAAGAAACATTATCCGTACCTAACTAGGAAATAAATCAGTACCAAATATCTAAACTAAGGATCATGTTTAGAGCGTGTTCATGTATAAGTCCATATAATTGGTATAATAGCTGAAACTTTATTAAAACCATAATATAGCAGTCCATGTATATTATATTGACATGCATCATAAATGATCATGTATATAGTGCTACTTTTCTACAGTAAAATGAGAACATAGCAATTCACTGCAGATCCGGTAAAGCTTCAATGATTTAGCCCACGTGATTGAAGGATTTTATAGTTTCATGGATTACGGTAAACTAAAAGAAGTGGCAATATAAAATTAATTAATTTTTTTGTCAAATTTTCTTTCCTTTTCAACTTGAATAAAAATTATCAAAATATGTTTACCCTTCATTTTATTAAAAAAATGTTATTTAGTAATATGATTTTGGCATATTTTGGGTATTGATAGAAATCATTTTTTGTTTGTGTAATATTATTCAATTCATTCTTTCAAATATATTTCTAAAAATATAATTTATTTATCTTAGAAAATATGTATTTTGGATGATATGTTATAAAGAAAATTATATATTTGATGTGTATTTTAGACGATCTGCTTGAAGAAAAATGTGTACGATGAATGTTTATTTTAGATGATCTAATGTGAAGCAAATTAAGAATTAACCAGATTTGCACACTATATATACAGGTAACATGCATACAATTTCCATACAAGACACTCGAATTATAATTTATATGAAAGAAATTTAAGAAACCTTTGTCTTTAATCATAGTTCTAGAAAATTACAGCATGCTAATAAAATATGGGCAAAATTGCAACTAAACCAGTCTTTTGACGTACACGTATATTACATTCTTTCAAATATATTTCTAAAAATATAATTTATTTATCTTAGAAAATATGTATTTTGGATGATATGTTATAAATAAAATTATATATTTAATATGTATTTTAGACGATCTGCTTGAAGAAAAATGTGTACGACGAATGTGTATTTTAGATGATCTAATGTGAAGCAAATTAAGAATTAACCCGATTTGTACACTATATACAGGTAACATGCATACAATTTCCATACAAGACACTCGAATTATAATTTATATGAAAGAAATTTAAGAAACCTACGGCTTTAATCATAGTTCTAGAAAATTACAGCATGCTAATAAAATATGAGCAAAATTGCAACTAAACCAGTCTTTTGACGTACACGTATATTACATTCTTTCAAATATATTTTTAAAAATATAATTTATTTATCTTAGAAAATATGTAGTTTGGATGATATGTTATAAAGAAAATTATATATTTGATGTGTATTTTAGACGATCTGCTTAAAGAAAAATGTGTACGATGAATGTGTATTTTAAATGATCTAATGTGAAGAAATTTAAGAATTAACCCGATTTGCACACTATATACAAGTAACATGCCTACAATTTCCATACAAGACACTCCAATTATAATTTATATGAAAGAAATTTAAGAAACCTATGTCTTTAATCATAGTTCTAGAAAATTACAGCATGTTAATAAAATATGGGCAAAATTGCAACTAAACCAGTCTTTTGACGTACACGTATATTACAGTGACACACTAAAAACTAGTTAAATTGTTTTGAAAGAACTGCTACAACATCACTAGTTGAGCGAATGGTTTACAAACTCCATGATGGACGATCTGTCGGTTTTTCTGAGCAGACTGCCGAAAAACTAATAATGATAAGTTCAACTAAAAAGAAAAGAAAGAAAATACAAAAGCCAGTAGTACTGAAAAATACAAACTAAAACTGGAGTGACAAGCTCTAGTCGAAGTCCCCATGGCTAAAGCAGCTAAATATGACCCATCCGCCAGCATAGATTCGGATCCTGACCCAGAAACCGACCCCGATTTTGAACCTGTATCTGATCCAGTTGACCCAGGTTCTGAACCTGTTGTGGCGGTACTGGATCCAGTCGCACCTTGGTATACAAATCCAGGCCCCGAGTTAGACCCGGAAAGAGACCCGGACCCGTCTGTTGGTGTGGCTATTGATGGTGTATCCTTGGTAGATTTCTGGCTGGACAAGAAAATTAAATGCAAAATATTTTATCAGAAAAATTACTACTACTGCGTAATGCATTAATTTGTCAAGGTAACTAAATGAACTCTGCAGCAAAATTTACTTGTTGGAGAAGTAAATGTGCAATTAAAACATATTCCAACAACTAGATTTATTGGTGTAGCGTCTACTAAAACACTAGCTCAGCTGCTCAGTAGTTCTAGCTAGGTTAGGGTTTAAAAAAAGTAAAATGATTTTAGTCGTATTTTTAATATCCAAAAAAATCAATCCAATTGCATGGGTTATGCACATCATCAAGGGTATTACATGATTTTTTGATTGTTAGTAATTCAGGATTTAAAAAAAATATATAATTAATTAATATTTAAATTTAGATTAGACTCAATTAGGGTTGTATTAGATTTTTATTTGGCTTTTTAGAGGTTAATATTTTTAAATTTAATAAAAAAAAATTATTTTTAATTAATACTTAAATTTAGGGTATGATCAAATAGGGTTCCAATATATTTTTACTTGAGTTTTTAGTAGGTTGAATTTTTATTATGTTGAATATTTATATTTTGACTAATCAAATTATAGAAATTTATGTATATTTGAAATGATAAATATGTATTTTATTAACCTATGAAATATGTGGGTTATGTGCAAGTTTTTTTTTTTAAATACAATTATCACTTATTCAGTTTTTCTTAATTTGTAGTTGTCTTTTTGTTTATAAATATAAATATTAATATAGTACTCCGTCTCAAATTGTTGATGTTATACCAAACTACGTATAATTTTGACCGATAAATATCTCATATCTAAGTTGTCGAAATCAATTTTTTTCAAAAGTTCACATACCTCAAATGTTAAACTATATAAACAATTTTTAAAATTTTACATTTCAACAATTTAAATACGAAGTGTGTGGGTTATGTGCAAGTTTTTTTAAAAATAAAATTATCACTTATTCTGTTTTTCTTAATTTATAGTTGTCTTTTTGTTTATGAATATAAATATTAATATAGTACTCCGTCCCAAATTGTTGATGTTATACGAAACTACGTGTAATTTTGACCGATAAATATCTCATATCTAAGTTGTCGAAATCAAATTTTTTCAAAAGTTCACGTAGTTCAAATGTTAAACTATATAAACAATTTTTAAATTTTTACATTTCAACAATTTAAATACGAAATATTTGTCGATCAAAATTACACATAAATACATAGAGCCCCAATATTTTGGGACGGATGTAGTAACTAATATTGAAATTATGGTTAACTTTTTGTTTTCATTCAACTTACCATTATGTTTTTTGGGTTGCAATAGCAACACTCTTAAAAAAAAAAATTCATTCCTCTCAATTTATAAAGAACAATGGAGATACATGCAATCTCGTGCACTTTTAATGTTGGAATTGTATATTTCAATAATTGGTCAAATAGTTAAAATGCTAAATTATATGGAATAATTTAGAAATTTACAATTCCAAAGCTCAGTGCACCAAATAGCATTACAAAATTACACATATGCCATTATATTATTATAATTATAGTTTAGTTCTAGACTTCTAGTCTATGACTATATGGATGGCTCTATATAGCCTCTGTGAATTCATCTGTGCCGTGTTGAATCAAGTACCTTGACTAATGAATTTTGCATTTCATGTCTATCATGCTCATATGGGTTATAAAGTGCAGGAATTTTTTTTTATTATTTAAAAACAACATAATTTATGATGAAAAAATTTAGCAGACTAGTGGCTATGTCCCACTACTGTACTTTCCACATGGATAGACTGACACATTACATAATTCAGAGGTGCAACGCATATAAATAAGTAGTAGGGATGCCAGACTATATCAAAGTTGAAAAAATATTTTTGTGGCACAATTGGATCTTACAGTCTGTGAACACCTCTGTTGATCCAATGGTTTCACAAAGGAGAGTTTTTCAGACTATACCAAAACTCCCTCTCTCTACTATGGGATGATAAAATAACATATGTGACGAACTAAATTACTTTTAAAACACGTAAAATTTTAATGCCTTCCTCACGGAAAATGATACTCACACAACTCCTGTACTCCAGACCACACTCACTCAGGTGACAAGTGATGTGGCAATTTCGTTAAATTGGAAAAAATAGTGGGAATAAATTGAAGGAGAGAAAATGGTGGAAATAAATTGGAGTGCACTTATATATTATTAGTAATAACATATTTAATAATTTTTCTTATTTTTAATTAATATTTAAATTTAGGGTAATCTCAACTAGGGTTCTACTGTATTTTTATTTGGGTTTTTAGTAGGTTGGGTTTATATATATATATATATATATATATATATATATTAGTAATACCAGATTTAATAATTTTTCTTATTTTTAATTAATATTTAAATTTAGGGTAGTCTCAAGGGTTCTACTATATTTTTATTTGGGTTTTTAGTAGGTTGGATATATATATATATATATATATATATATATATATATATATTAGTAATACCAGATTTAATAATTTTTCTTATTTTTAATTAATATTTAAATTTAGGCTAGTCTCAACTAGGGTTCTACTATATTTTTATTTGGGTTTTTAGTATTACTAATATATATATATATATATATATATATTAGTAATACTATATTTAATAATTTTTCTTATTTTTAATTAATATTTAAATTTAGGGTAGTCTCAATTAGGGTTCTATTATATTTTTATTTGGGTTTTTAGTAGGTTGAGTTTTTATTATGTTGAATATTTATATTTTGGTTTATCAAATTATAAATTGTGTTTTATTTACATTTGAAATGATACATATGTATTTCATTAACTAGAAAATGTGAGAGTTGTATGCAAATTGTATGTCTAGCATCACCTTTTATGGAGGGACTCACCTAAGGGAGTGTGATCTGGAGTGTCCCAGTTGTGTGAATAACATGATCCTATCAAAATATTAGGTGTGCTTACTTTTCCTTTGAAAAATGGCACCCAATATAAAGTATACAATAAAATCATATCACTTTGTAATGATATCATTAATACCCCCCTCATAACGGATCTACAGATGTAAGGGGAAAAAACTACATACATCTACCGTTACCAAAATATTAAGTATGCAATAAAATCATATGTAATGATATCATTAATATACGAAGAGAAAATAAATTTCATAGATGAAGAAGATCACGAAACTCTAAATGTTGGATTAAACTTTTTTCTCAACTAGAATAACCTAAATTTCTTAAACAGAACAAGTGCTCATTTAAACAGCTATTCATTTTTTTGGGACCAAATTAGTGTGTTACCACTTCCAGCCGGGTCGCTGTTTACGGAAAGGTTTTTTACAGGTTGAGAAGTCGAATTCATTAACATTGTTTCCTTTCATCGTATGAAACTAGTTTCCAACTAAAAATTAAACCTCAAGATGAGAAAATGATAATTGATGAAAGAAATCAGAATCAACTAGTGTAACGAAAAAGGCAACCAATTGATTCCGAAAACGATGATAAGTTTTATTCACGGGTCAAAATATAATCAGATGATGAAGGGGAAAAAGTTCAGAACAGATGAGGAAAACTCAAATTTGATACTACAACACCAAAATAGCCAGTGGAAAAAATGTCTTCTGCAAACTAAGCATAATAACCTTTCAAAAAAATAAAACTAATCACAACAAAAATACAGCAGCATCTTAAGATGAAGACAAATACATACCTCGGCGTAGAGGGGCAAAAAGTCATGGTATAATCAGCACCGGCACACGTGAAAGTACTCGTTGGATCATCATACGCGTAGCTATACGACCTTGGACAAGCCTCCTTGAACATCTGTGAATAAACCGATGGCTTACACAAAGCAGGTGAGTTAAACGCGCCACTACAACAATATTCTGCGCTTCCAAACGCTTCACAGGCGCTTTTGCAACCCTCCCCATCTCCAGTTCGAAGCTCTGCAGGACATCGCAGGTTTAAGTCTGTTACACATCCTGTCGATGTGCACATACCTGAAAATAACGAGGAAAAGACAATTTAAACCCGCTATTCTTAGGGTGATCTTGCATTTACTACAAAAAGAAGGGTTTGAGTGAAGGCAAGAAATAGTGATGAATTAACTTCCAAAAAAAAAAGAATACTGATGATTTTTTTTGCCAAACGCTCTATTCAGCATTCGGGGACGGAAAGGTGACGGTTTTTAGTAGTACACAGCTTTGCAACAGCGTTGTACCAGTCGAACTTTTTTGTTTATAATACGCAAAGGCAAAGCAAGAAACTTCTCAACTACAATGGATACACTAATTCCATACAATATACATTTCAAGTTTATTACATTCCACAAAAATATTTACCTATGGGGATTGGGGAAAAGCTAAGGTTCATGCAAATATTAGTCTTAGATTAGATTATAGTGTATATAGAAGACTGGGTTAGACTGTAAAACCTAACACATACTTTGGAATTGCTATTAAAAATCCAAATAATGTTAGGCATGGGTTTAATTATGGTTATAACCATAATATAACATCAGTTTTCGATTGGGCACAACAAACTCTGAAAATTAGCAATTGCTCCACCACCGTTGTTATATTGTAGGTAACATAGTGCAACGAGTGTCCTAAATAGAAAAGAAACATCATAAATTACGGTACTGATATCATGCCAAGCCGATGTTATCACAGGGTTGTATACAATCTGGTATACTAACAGGTAACACACCATCAATTTCGACATTGTAAACTAACTAACAAACATAGAACTTGACAAACCGTTGTCTCTCCGCGTTTAACTTGACAAACCGTTGTCTCTATGCGCTTAACTTGACAAACCGATGTCTCTCAGCGTTTAAGTGCTAAATAAAAGATAATCAGTTAAGACGGGAATAATCAGTTAAGAAACCACATAATTCATACTGTGTTTAATCAAGTTCTTGTTAGGAAATACGACTAGAAGACATGTTTTTTGTTTAGTATTTTACTTATCAGACGTTACATTTTTATGAGATTTTATATTAGCAATATGTTATTTGTTTTATTTATTAATGTGCAAAATAAGTGTCTAATATTATAATTCGTAGATACTCAAGTGTGTAGAGTACGGCTTACACAAGGAAGATTAGACCATCGGTTCATATATAATATAAGTAGATTGTTTACACTTAGATGAAAATGGACAATGGACAGACAATCGATAGAATTGTAGTGTATAATTTTAGTAGGTATGTATTGACTATAGAGAATGGAGTATTACAACTTTATACGCTAGTGCGCTTTGAGTGTATTAAACAGAACTGCAACAACGCAATTATTTTTGTACTGACTAGATAAAATAATTAACGCCTTGTGGTCATAGAATTTGTTTAAACTCTTAATTCTGATTTTATTAATTAAATATGTATGAGAAATGGTAATCGTTTTAATTCATCAAAGAGTGTGATTCTTTACGAGTCATAAACTCTGTGAGTTGGACGGTGACGTTTCAAGTATAGTGTTTATTAGTAAACGAAGGAATTCACGTCCCGGTATTGGGATTGATGATACCCCCTTAAAAGCTTATAATTGATGATACCCCCTTAAAAGCTTATAGGTATTTTTGTATCAAACCTGCAGATGGATTTATTAATCCGATACATTAATTAAGTTAATTGGTATTTATTAAGGAATAAAATATGGTTACTAAATATAAATCGTTTGTGATTTAAATTAGTAAGTGGGTGTCAGTTTATCTTAACGTGGTGATATTTTAAACATAATAACATGTAACGAATTATCTTCTTGAAGATTCGTAGAAGATTCAGAATAGATATGAGAGATTTCATATAGAGTTCTTTAGTGAAATGAACTCTAATTTAATCAGATAAGAAATATCTCAAGTTCGATTCTGATTAGGATAAACTCTAATTAATTCAGCCTATCAGATCCCTAACGTAGCCTTATATAAACATGATTCGTATCATTATAAAAAAGACAGAATTCATTATATACGTTTTTTGTGAGAGAGAGCCCACATGGCATTTTTCTGCGGCTATAAAACTTTCAGTTCTAACATTTATAATTATCCATCTTTCTTCTATCATGAATTCGTTCTACGCAATGGACAACTAAAAAGAGGAATATAAGGACCACGCACTAATTACTAAACTTGAAAATTGTTAAAGAAAATGAAAAAACTTCTTGACAATTTAGTATACAAGACTAGAACTCACATACAGTATAAGAACCGTCCCTAGTATGCTAGTGACTGTTACGACAATACATATATATACATAACTTGTATAGCTACTACACGTACCCGATCCACCACTGGCCTCGATTATCATAGGCACATTATAACCATCAACAAGGCTAACGTCGTAAAAATCCTGTCCTCCGCCAGTCCCGAGTGTGAACTCTGCCAGGGTGGCAGGCGGGGCAGCACCTGACCCGCCACACTCAACCTGACCGGACCCACAATCGGCACTGGCACATGAACCTGAACCTGACCGGTCAAATTTGCAACCGGTCCTGCCCCAAAACCGGCCTGACCAGCCTGTAGGGGCTTGAAAGGCGCGTGAACTAGACTGAGGGAGCTCAAAACCTGTTGTGCCGAGGGTAGGGGATCCGGTATTGGGGAGTACACCTGGCCATACCGTGTACTCGCACTTGTTCACAAATGTGAATGTTGCTCCATTAACCCCTAGTTGAAAAGATTTACTTATTAGAATTTTTTCGATTATATTTTAAACTCATGTATGCATTTGTGTTGAAAGATGTGGAAATGAGCAAAATCAATGTGTTTTACTATCACAGAGAAAATCAACTTGTTTAGTCATTTACAGTTAAATTGAAAAAATCTGACCTTGAAGACTTAAAACCCCTCAAAATTTAACATAATAATAATAAAAAAATATGTCTAAGTTGCAAATATATAAATAACTTAAAGAACAGTCTAATATGGGAATTCTTGTGAATTTTGGTGTAAAAAAGTAACTAGGGGATTTTTGAGCTACAAAACTTAAATTCATAAAGTGACTTGTTTTTGCTGTTACTTCAAAAAAAAGCCAGCTTGTAACAATTCTTATTTAATTTTCAGATCAATATTACTAAAGATCTTAGTTTTGAAGGTAGAAACTCAATTTAAAAGAAAAGGCTAAATTAACAGCTACAACTTACAATTGAACAGTAATATACTACAAACTAGTGTTAAATAAGCTCAAGTAAAGGCCCAAAAACCCCATAAAAAGTTTCACTTTATGGGTGTTAATTTTAATATCCACATCAAATGTTGGTTTTTTGTTATAATATAGAAGAGTAGTTAACAAGCTATGAAACATAATTGAAAAGACATTATCTCTCAAATATGAAGAATACAAATCTAATGAAGTATAGAAACTTAACAAAAACATTATTTTAATGAAGAAAAGTAATTTGCTCTGTTTTCAGTTACCTTTAGTGAGCAGAAACAGAGCAAGAGAGAAACATAGCAGATCCATAAAAGCTTCTATTTAATAACCCAATTTGTTTAAGGAGTTGTTGGGATTTTGGAATTAATCTTTATTTGTTTATAAATAAAAAATGCAGAGATTAATTAGGTGATATTTGTGGGTTTTGTGGTTATTGATATTGTTGAATGAGAAGAAACAAAAGGGTGTTTTAGAGTACAAACGAGACAAACAAATGAAGATAAAAAAAAAGGATTTTTTTTTCTCACTCTGCTCAGCTCAATGTGGAGAGAGAAAGAGAGAGAGAGAGAGGGTTTACAGAGATGCAGAGCAGAAACCCATAAAACACTGGATTTAATTACAGTAACAGGCCCCATAATTGAAGGTATAATAAGATATTGGACCTTTGTTTAATTTTTAAAGTATTGAGACTTTAAGATTAAAGGCTCTAAACATTGGATATGAAAGGCGAAGCTAAGAACCCTATCAGATTAGACGGGGTTGGGTGGATTACGCTGTGATTAGTCGTAAGTAGGCACTAGATGACCAATTTTTGCCTAAAACCCAACTTACTCCATTTAGAACATTTCCGAAAAATGATTTTCCCTATAATTTTTTTTTTTTTTTTGCATTTTCGGTTCCCAATTTTCTTTTTTCGGTCTCTGATATTTAATATGTAAGTCTTAGATTTACTCATTTTCTTTATGTTTCACGCTTTTGTTTTCCGTCTCCTTCCCGCTACATTTTTCCCATATCGACAACTATCATATAATAAACATAAGCGATGAGTATATTAGGGCATTATGAAATTTGAGTAACTGATATTGAGATACAGACAAACCATAGGTACTGATTTTATTTTATTTTAAATTGTGTTTCTGGTAAGCTCATTTCCTGATTACTAATGATTGACTCATGAAACTATTATTTAACGAGTAATCTTTTGTTTATTTTTATACATTTTTTTTCAAATTTCGCTTTATATTTCCTTGTATCGTTTCCCGTTTCATTTTTTTCATACTGATAGTTGTCATTCAATAATTTCAAATTATGAAAATAGGCTAAACCTGTTACTTTTTAAGTAATTAGCATAGGATAAATCGGCTTTGTCACGTTGTGAATGTCTTCAAATATCCATGTTTTATTGAAACGTTGTACCCTTACTATTTATTTATTTTTGATAATAATTAACTGTTTTTTTTTTTATCAGCCTGTATAGATCGAATACTGATAGTGAACGTGATATATTATGATCTCAACTAGGGGTGGACACGGGACGGATTAGGGCGGATTTGTTTCAATCCTAACCCAACCCGTAAAATAAATTGCGGGACGGATTGGGACGGATTGATAAAATTTAAATCTCAACCTAACCCAACTCAATCTAATCCAATCTAACCCGTTACAATTAAAACCCCAACCCAACCCAGCCCAACCTGCAAAATAAATTGCGGGTTAGGGCGGATTGAGTTTAGATTGATTCTTATATTTTTATTTTGGTCCTTTATTTTTCATAGTTTGCATAATCAACCCAAATTTTAAAATAAATTGAATATTTCAACCAGAAATATAAATTAAACCCAATCAAAGTACGTTTAAAACATTCACGAATAAGTAATAAAACTAAAATATAACAATAATTAAATGTTGTTATCTTAAAATACACATATGATCTCAACCGCCTTACTCAGTACCCTTACTATTAGAATTAAAAAACATGGATGGAATAACAGGTATAGTGTAACTATATATATTAGAACATAATTTAATTTAGCTAAAATGCTGGAGGTATGGTCTCACCGTCTTGGGCTTGGTTAAAGTACAGACAAGTTTCACGGTTTGAGAAACGCGTCATTTCTGTCATGTACAATAACAATTGTTTTATGAAATCAAGTCTGAAATAGTTTGCAAACGACAGAGTAAATCAATCAATCAATACTCATAGTGGGATTTTCTAGCATTACTCAAAAAAGTTATCATTTGCAAGCCACCTTCAAGTTTTTCTTGAGCACAAGTGCAAAAAACTGCTTCTCCTAGGGTTGAGTCACCAGTTGAGAATTCATGGTGTATTTTATCTCAACTCTAGCTCCACTGTGAGTATGTGATGACCATGTCTTTATGTATTACTTCATTGGTCTCGCATTATAAGTCATATACGAAATTACGTGTATTTTTGATCGAAAAATAATTCATATATAAATTGTCCAAATAATTTTTTTTTTTAAATTATATCATATAATTTAACATTTGAACTATGTATAGAAATTTTGAAAATTTTCGTTTCAGCAATTTAGTTACATGTTTAAAACCGATAAAAATTACACGTGGTTTCGCATAGAATCTATAAAGTGTGACGAATGGAGTAGTTAGTTTATCTTTAAGTCAAAAGTGGGAATAGTTAATTAAGGGCTTAAGGCAAATGGTGTCTCGAGCTTAGGTAAATATAGTTCAGCCCCTATGCATATGGTTAGAACATCTCCAAGTTACAAAAATGGTTGGAATATCTCCAAGTTGCGAAAATTGAACTTTTGTTCATATAGCAAGAGATTGTGAAATGTTATTTTCCACAAACTATAATCAAGATACACATCAAATGTTTACTTCTTCGTGGTTATTTAATAAAATGAGAGACGCCACATAACTCAAGGTCTCTACTTAGTTCATAAGTCCATTCCACAAATCTAGCCAAAGATTATATTGTTGCCGGCAACAATAGATTATTGTTGTTTGCCCCCAGCTTCCCGATGAAGGTCATGCCGATTGTTAAATTCGGATATAAGTAGCATGCCTCAATCCCTCGACGTTTTCTCATCGGATAGTGTGTTTTGTCATTATTCTTTTTACGTAAATTAAAAGTTAACAAAAGTAACACATACTATTAATATTGAAATTGAAAAGTAAAAGTGGCTCTATCTTCTAATTCCCTGCAACACTTTCTGCGGGAAAAAAAGGTTTTTGAAAACAAGTATGCTAAAGGTGATAATCATAGAAAAGTGAGTGGAGCATAAGCAACGGTGTTTGAATACTTTACAGAAATAGGACAACTGAAAAACACATCACGAATATGAACAATACGTCATTTATTACTTATCAAAGAAACTACATTATTATATGACCATACAGTGTTCAAACAAGGTTTTAATAAACCTCTTTTCCAGTACTCTTCATACAAGGCAAGAAGTTCATGTGCAGGAAAGTCTTAAAATTTAATTTGGTGAACATTAATGTCTTTTTAATTTGTTAGCAATCATAGTAGCTAGGAGATGTAGTGCATGTTTTTTGGGATTCCATACTTTCTTCTGCTATTATAGTTTAATATAGTTCGAGAGTTGTAAAAAATAGTTCTCAATTAATACAAGTTTCTGGTTAAAAAAAAATACATTATTCCCTATGAAGAATATTGTGATATAGTGATATATCAAGATTTAAAAAACTACATTATTTAACTTTTCACAATAAAGGACTACTTAACCAAGGGGATTTGAGTTGCAAACCTTCGTTTTTTCTCCAAATTCGCATTGGTTATTTTGTGTGTTATATAGCTATGGGATTTTATGAAAAGCAAAAACGCTGTATTTGCTTGCTCTTGATTGGTTGCAGCTTCTCTTTTTTTTTTTTTGCTTAAAAATTAAGTTGTTTTTGTTCGACAAGCTTAGAAACATAACTTTTATGTTTTTTGGCCTTAATAACAGAGCATCTTTAAGCTAGTTCCTGGATAAACCTAGCTTTCATCTGAAACTCAAAAATCCGCTTTTTATGCTCGAATTTTACCAACAAACAAGGCGGAATTTAAATTAGTAGTTACCCAATCATGTATTTTTATTTTATTTTTTTCTTCACTTTAATAGGTTTGAATGAGTGACAATTCATATGCTTAAATGTTTATGAAGTACTCAGGTTTTTAACTTTTTATATTTGCCAATTTGATCGTAAAGACATAAATTTTGTAACTAGGAAAAGATGAACTGAAAAATAGCACTAGTAAAAAGGTTTATACATTTCCAACTGATAAGAAATAAAAACACTATCAGGTTATTGTTACGATACATAGGTTAAGCTATCCCAGTTTTTGTTGAATAATGTTCATTATATAGCGATATAACTCATATAAGCATATGACTGTTTTTAAAACAAAGTTCTTTAGCTTTATATTTCATGTTTCAATGCCAAACGACCTAAATAATAAAGCAAAAGGTGGCAACAATGTTCCTTGAAAGTGGAATTTTGTCTGAAAAGGTGATTGGGAATATTTGAACTTTATTTTACCCGCAAAAGGGATATGAAACATGAGACCGCTCTTCAATTTGTTCTTTTGTTAAATCACAACTAGCGAGAATTTATAGCTACTTAAGCTGGTACTATTTTTTGGGATGCGAAGCCACTTAAAATGTTCATTTGATAGATATTTTATCCAGCTTAATTAATATTCTTTGTTATGTGTACGATTACTACAATGCTCGGAGAAGTTAAGCCGATTCCGAAGATTCGGTCTTATTTCCTTACAACCTGAGTCAATTTGATCAATTCAATGAAGTGTGTTGCTTCTATAATCTTTTATTGTGATTCGATATGCCGTTCTATAAATTTTGAGATGCTCTTGTATAAATAAGTTTCCCTGATTGTTCCCTTTTTGCACATTTTAAATTATATCATTGCAAGACATGATTTCAGATGATGACGAAAATTTTCCCTAATTCTTCCATAATTGTACCCCCAAAAAAATGTCTTCAATAATTACTACCTTCTTACTGTTAAAAGGATGCTAATACTTCAGAATTTTTACAAGACGCTGTAATCAAGCAATGACGTAAAAAACGGAGTATTTAAATATTTTCATAATAAAATGATTTAAAATCATCTATAAAGTGAGACAAAATATAGTCTAAGGAAAGTCTAGTGCGACAGCAGCTTACGGTGTAGCAGTTTGTTGCCATTTTTTGTAGTTTTTTGGGCGTATAATGTTTTCGTTCAGCAGCAAACCTGCCACGCGTATTATCACGCTCTCGAAAATACTTTGAATTCTCGTTAAGAATTATTCATTGGGAGTGCTAAACTATGCTTTTATGAAATGAAAAATCATAGCAAACAAAATACAATTTCAAGTATGCATAAAAACGGTCGGTGTACAACCGAGCAAGCAATATTTGTGATTCAGGGACAACTTCAACATCTTAATAAGGTATTATGTACATGCATTTTTTTTGGAATTTGAATAATTGTGCAATGACTTCATTTAATAACAATATAATGTATATACAAGACAATATTTCTTTTGGTGAAAGCAGAATAAGTCAAGCAAGCAATAGGACATTACGTAAGATCATATAACAAACGAAGGCATGTGTATTGTAGGGATTCTAATGAAGAGCAGTGGCCAAAACTTTCATTTAGGTTGAAGGCATACTCCTATTTTATTTGTATATCTGATATGGATCATGATATTCAAGATTTGTTGTTTATCATTACTCATCTACCATTAGACCACACACACAAAAGTGCAAACAAAAAATTGCCTTTTTACCTCTCGACACGTTGCTTTGCATCTTTCATGTTCAAACTCATTTACATCTTACTTTGCTAGTCACACAAGCAGACATTTAACACTCGTCTTTGAAGTTGGGCTTCTTTGTTTGGATTAGTAATCTGACAATATAAAGTCAAGGAAATCTGAAATGTTTTTCAGTTGAAATTGTTAGTGTTGTTCGTAAAATTTTCTAAGAAGTAGATCTCAAATACACAGCCAATTAGCTATATATTTGAGTTGGCTATGGACTATGGAGAAACGAACCATGTAGTAGTTGTAACTAGGTAAACTTCTTGACAGTTCTATTTTTTAAGAAAAGGGCGATTCGGAGAGCAATAATTCGAGTTAAAACAAGTGTTTTTATAGCAAACAAACTGGTTAGATATCATTAACAAGAGGAGACCAAATTCAGTTTTACAAATCTAGATTTCAGCGTTTTAACCGATATATACAGAAACAAAATGCTCAAGGCATGTGCAAGAACACCAAAAGACAGTTTTTTAAACCAGTCATTAAAACAAATCACAGCTAAAAACTCTGAAGATCCGACAACTTTTCAGAGCTAAACCACGTATGTAATCGTAATTAGCGGCGGAATCAGTACCAAATGTGTGGGGTTGGAAAAATTAATAAAAGTATAAAATATTTTTCAAATTATAAACACGAAAAACCCGGATTTTTTAAATCTTTTTTACCATCTTTTCTTCATTTTTTTTACCTTGGTTAATTTGTTAATTAAAATGTATTTGATTTCTATTTTTTTCCTTTCGCTCAATTTCGACTTTCTTTTCAAACTTCAAAAAAAAAAAAAACCACTACAGTAATATCACGTGCAGTCATCTGTTGAAAGTTTCAGCGTTTTAAAATTGACTAAAAAATAAATAAAATAGAAAACAAAAAGATACAAAAGTTAAATTTAAGAAATCAATGTATAACAAGTAAAAACATTAAGAAACGAAGGTAAAAAAAATATAAAAAAACCTGAAAAAACCAAATGTATATTAAATAATAGATATATGTGAACAATTAAATATCTATTACAAAATTTCAGTATACCCATTTCAATTAAAATACAAACCATCAAAAATTATTTTATAAATTTTGTTTGCATTCACCACTACTTTATTAGTTTTGTTTATTTATTTTTTAAGATGTGTGTTACATGTCAAAATGATAAGTTGGTGTAAAATGTCTTTTATAATCACTTGTATATGTTAGTTTTTTAAGTATTACTTATATATTATCAGCACATACAAAATTATGGTATGTTATTGCACTAACAATATAATTTTGGAGGGATTGCCAAAAAAAATATTTAAGGGTTGTCAATATACCGTATATTATGAAAAACATTCATCAAAAAAAAATTATTTTTAAAAATTATGGGTTTGTCGTGGCAACCTCTGTTCAGATGGGTGTGTCACCCCGATCGTAATAACAACTTGGATAGACACTCATCGGTTTCCAAATAAGTTGCATAGTCAATTTCAGATGGAGTGTAGCTGCTAGAGGGAACGACTTAAGAGCTCCAAATTTTAGTTTGTTCAGATTTATAATTTCAAAATTAATAAAGTGTTTTATGTGTTTTGAAATGTTTGTACAGAGGAAAGTTTCAGAAAATTATGAAATATTCGTTATAAAAAAAATACTCAAATAACGACGGGATTAGTGATAGTATTTTTTGTTACGAGGTTATTAACGACGGTTTTTGTGACGGATTTGTGACAGTTTAGTCAATTTACGACAGATTTGTGACAACTTTTTAAATTAGCGACAGACTTGTGACAGCTTTTGTCTCTCACTAAATCAAACATTATTTTGTAGTGATTTGTTTGTGAGAGAGATAATATATATATATATAGATTGGAAACGCTATTATAAGGGCGTGACTCATGAAAGAATATTTTTACGATTTTATTAATAAAATGGACAGGATATTGAATAAAAATATATATATATAGAGTTGTAAAATAGTTTCATATATATTCTAAAAAAAAAATCAAGTTTGTATTATAAAGTTATTTTAAATCTGATTACAAAAAAAAAAGTTATTTTAAATCTTTAAATCTTGCATTGTAGAACCATTTTCAACCACCTCTAGTATTTTCAAGCATGAACTAGTCATTGTTGGTCATGTCAATGAAGAACACAGTTATGTAATAGTAGTATATCATTTCAGTATTTTATCATCTTAGTGGTGGAATTAGTATATGAGCCTAAATGCAGTCCAATATCGTGACTATTTTTGTACTTACATTTCGTAATTTTGAGTTATGATCTTTCTGATATAACATAAAAATTAGACCCGAAAAATATACCTATTCGGGTATGAATCGACCCACCCATCACAGAGGGGTATTCAATGCTTGAATGGGTTATCACATGCCTTTCTTTGAGAATAACAGTGGATATTACTAAAAGTCCAAGCCCACTTAACTAGGGACCCATGTCTGAAAAATCCCATGAGATTGAGACATTTGTCAACATCCTAGGATGCATAATTGCCTATAAATAGCCAAGTATCCCCCCTAAGAAAGGGACCAGAAAACACATCTCAAAAATATAGAGAGAAGAAGAGAAAAGATAAAAACTAGTCAGAACGTATCACATCAAGAGCCTAACCGAGCAAGATAGAAAATCGAGCACCGAAGAGAAGAGAAAAATCACATTCCGGGTCAAACAGCGAATCCGAGCATAAATATAGTGATAAAAGTTGTAATCCGAACAAGGGCAATTGCCGAATAATAATAAAGATCAAGAAGTGTTCATCGTTTATTGTCAATTCATTATATATTATTGTTGAAAAGCCTAACGATAGCGACCAAAGTTATGGCTTTGTCAAATGGCGCCGTCTCCGGGAATCATCTAGTTCCCAACTAGCTTCGAAATCGAACACCAACGTTCTACCAGACGAGCAACAAATGGCAAACACCAACGAAGAAACTCGTCCAGAGGAAGTAGGCACATCGACAAACCAGGAAATCCCAGTCCACAAAGACGTGTTAGCGCATCTCCTCAACATCAGAGACCGCTATGAAGCGCTTCAGGTTGGATCTCGACGTACCGTCTCTAACGTCCAAACAGAACAACAAACCGACCATCCCCCTCAGGTTGACGGTCTGGTCGACGAAAACCCTACGGACACGGAGGCGGAATGAGCGCCATCCGTGACTAGGCAGGTGGGGACACTCTTGCCAGACAACCGTCATCCCGATAATGCAGGGCCAAGCTCAAAGGCCCCTCAGCCAGTAGCCTCGGTCAACTCCAGTCCCCAACGGGTTCGTTTTCAAACGAACGAAGCCCATCGGTATGGCATGCCCGACGACCCCATACTAGAACAGGTAGTCCCATATCCAACCCTCCCACCGCGGATAATTACGCCGTACACGGTGGAACTACAAACCCCCGTTCGACAAGATAGAACTACGGCCGCACTAGCACGGGCCGCAGAAAAACGTAATGCCCTGATACAAGCCCAGCTAGGGGCATGCATGTCGGCCATGGCAGCGGCCGGCATCACGATACCACCCATCCAACCGACCAACACGTAAACCGACACTCGACGTGAAGCGGAAGATTCTGCTTACCGAGCAGCGATGGCAGCGATGGGCCGACCTCATGATACGAGGATACCGAGAGAAGGAGAACCCGCCCCGAGGATAATCCCGACGGTCTACGATCACCAAGGCGCGCCTCCTCTACCTGACCTCGACAGAAATCCGAACAACGGGAGGAACGCCGACCACAGGGTCATAGTCGGTTACTATCCACAACACCCATATGGGGGATACGCCCCTCACTACCCGCACCGGATGAAGCGTTCCAACAGGCCTGCGACGTATGCCAAGAGACTCCATGTACCGATCAGATAACTCGGTACCGCAATCCTGCGGGGTTTGTCATCCCCCAATTCAGACTATATGATGGAAGGAGCTGCCCCATCGATCACCTCCGACATTACAAAACGAGGATGGAGTTGGTGAGTGACAATAGTGCACTGATGTGCAAATTTTTTAAGAACAGCTTGGGTCAGGAGGCGTCGTCGTGGTATCATAATCTGCCACGGGCATCCATACGAAGCTGGGCTGAGCTCCTCCGTGCATATTCCACCCGATACGCCGCTCATAGGAAGAAGAAGGTTAACATTGAAACCCTTCTAAAAATGACTATGTTGCCCAATGAGAGGCTCCAAGACTACTGCATACGCTTCATCGACGTGGCGAACCAGATCCCGCAGTACGCCAATTACATAGCCATCCAGAACTTCATCAACTCTATCCCCAGCGGCTATTGGGCGAGAAGGAAGTTCATCGGCAAGAATTTTCTGACCACTGACGCCCTTCTGGCCTATTGCACCCACCTTACCGATAAAAATGAAGAGATGCGAGTACTCAACCGGGCTCCACCAAGAAGAGAGACGGTCCGGGAAGCGCAGGTGGACCGCAAGAGAGCCAAGAACAATCAAGGGGAACCAGTCCCCCAATCCAAACGGGACAAAGGTCCCGAGGTTCAGCGAAGGGAATACAGACCCATAGAGACCGAGCCCGAGCCCAAGCCCAAGCCGCTCCGAATCGCCTATCCAATGCCGTCCAAACCACCTCAGCAAGGTCGTGGGCCAGAAAGGGAATGCCAGAGGCGTTATGAACCGGTCGAGTTGAGGTACACATTCAATCTGTCTGCCGAAGATATCCTAAAGGATATTTGCAGAGAAAGTTGGTATTCCCGACCCGAAACAATCCACTCCCCCCTGATTCCCGAGACACCAAGCTCTTCTGCGCCTATCATGAGGATCACGGCCATCTCACCGAGCATTGCCGAAACCTGCGGTGGAAGATGAACGCATGGGGAGACGCAGGATTGCTCAATAAATTCATCAAAGGCGCTAGAGACAAAGGCAAGCAGCTAGTCATCGAGGGAACGGACAACCGACAAGGCAAAACGATCAACGTTGTCCACTTGTCAAGGCCCAAGAGCACCGGGGGGGATCGGTCCCAACAACGGCAGCTGGCCCACTTTGGGCAAGTAGCTAAAGCTTCACAGGCGTCGACCTCAAAGCGGCATTGCATGCCGCAGCGACACCCACCCATTTCTTTCTCAGATCTTGATGAAGAAGGGGTGATATACCCTCACGGGGACGCCATTAACCTACGCGTCCAGATCGGCATAGACACCGTCAGTAGAGTGCTTGTCGACCAAGGAGCCTCTTGTGATATCATGTACAAAGAGCTCTTCGACAAGATGGATCTCAAATTGCAAGACCTACAGCCCACTGGCGTCACCCTGATCGGGTTCATCTCAGAGACGACTAAGCCGTTGGGAAAGATCGTCCTAAATGTTACCACATGATCCGTATCTGTCCCCATGGAGTTCTTGGTGGTCAATGATAATTCCGGCCACAATGCAATCTTGGGCCGACCATGGCTTCATGCTATGCGGGCGATACTTTCCACGTACCACCAGAAGGTGAAATACCCTAATGCCAAGGGGGAGATCGAGACAGCCCGAGGATGTCATGAGGATTCAAGACGCTGTGAAGACATCACCGCTGCGTTGAAGAGACAACTGTAGTTGTCGAACAGCCCACAAGCGTAGGGAAGCTGATCGACCAAATAGCACGAGCTGAGAGGATTGTTGAAGAATAGGTCGGAGAAACACTCCGGAAGGTGTATATCCCGGATACGGACGAGGAGCACTACTTCCTCATCGGAGATAGCCTTCCTAAAGAGGAATCCGAGGAGTTAGAAGCGTTCCTCTTCTGCAACATCGATAAGTTCGCTTGGAGCCCCAAAGACATGCCCGGTCTAGATCCGAAAACAGCATGCCACCACCTCAGCGTAAATGCCGAATACAAGCCCATAACTCAAAAGAGCAGGAAGGTGTCCGTCCAGCACAGAGCGTCTATAATTGCTGAAGTCCGAAAGTTGTTGGCAGCAGGAGCGATACGGGAAGTGTTCTACCCGAAGTGGCTGTCCAATCCGGTCGTCGTCCCGAAGAAGAACGGGAAGGAAAGAGTCTGTATAGACTTCACCAATCTGAATAAAGCCTGCCCGAGAGATCCATTTCCCCTACCAAGGATTGATCAACTGGTGGACGCCACGGCAGGAGCAGAAAGGATGACTTTCCTCGACGCATACTCGGGATATCATCAAATCCCCGTTGCCCTCGAAGATCAAGAAAAGACCTCGTTCATATCGCCTTTGGGAAACTATTGCTATACGGTTATGCCGTTCGGCCTACAAAATGCAGGAGCAACATACCAAATGATGATAACGAAGGTATGCCAAAAGCATATAGGGAAGACAATGGAAGTGTACATAGACGACATGGTCATCAAGAGCGAAAGGGCCACCTCCCACCTCCAGGACATTAAAGACGTCTTCCAAACGCTGGGCGGGCACAAACTAAAGCTAAATGCTAGCAAATGTGCATTCGGCATCAGCAAAGGGAAGTTTTTGGGGCATATGGTCAGCCAAAGGGGAATAGAGGCTAACCCCGACCAGATAACGGCTCTGCAAAACCTAGCAGCACCCAAGAATAAGAAGCAGGTGCAAGAGCTCACGGGGATGATGGCCGCACTAAGCAGGTTCATCAGTCGATCCGCAGATAAGGGACGACCATTTTTTGAGACCCTCAAGAAGGATAAAAAGTTCGTATGGGACCCGGCGTGTGAGGAGTCATTCAATAACCTCAAAGAGTATCTGAGGACGCTGCCACTGCTAGTGAGGCCGAATAAAGGAGATATTCTGGCCTGCTACCTAGCAGTTTCCACTACAGCCGTGAGCGCAGTCATCCTAAGAGAAGAAGGACGCGAACAATTCCCAATCTACTTCGTCAGCAAGACTTTGGTCGAGGCCGAAACACGCTACCTACCGTTGGAAAAGTTGTGTTTGGCATTGGTTGTTGCTACCCGAAAACTGCCACACTACTTCATAGCTCACAAAGTCCAAGTCTACACAAAGTTCCACGTCAAGGAGTCCCTTCGACGGACGGATATCAACGGTCGGGTGGCGGCATGGGGGGTCGAGCTATCCCAATTTCATATCGAATTCGCACCCCGACACGCCATAAAGGGACAGGTGTTGGCTGATTTCGTCACTGAGTTCACCGAAGGGTATGACGAGCCCCTGACCATTTCACCACAGTCGCACTGGGAGATACATGTCGACGGATCATCCACCAAGGACGGATCAGGAGAAGGCATCGTCCTCAAGTCCAGAGAAGGGGCGATCATCGAGAAAAGCATCAAGTTGGGCTTCCGAGCTACTAACAACGAGGCAGAATATGAAGCCATGATCAATGGCATGCTCATCGCCCGATCCCTCGGATGCACCCACTTGATTGCTAGCTCCGACTCCATGCTAATCGTCAACCAGGCTACTGGTGAATACCAAGCCAAGGACGACCGAATGATCCTCTACCAAGAGAAAGTCCAGAGCATAATGGTCATGTTCACACAATGCGAACTAATAAGAATCAATCGCACCGAAAACGCACATGCCGACGCCTTGGTCACCCTAGCCTCGACATTAACATTGACCAACACTCGGACGATCACAGTGGAGTTTTTAGAAGCCCCGAGCATAACTAAAAGAATAGACCGAGTGACATCAGTACAATACGAGCTAGGATGGATGGACGACATGATTCACTATCTGCGAAACGGGACGCTCCCGGTAGACAAGATAAAAGCGTTGAAGGTCACAAGAAAAGCCCCTCGGTTCTGGCTATCTGAGGACGACAAGCTGTATAAATCCAGTTACCGAGGCCCTCACCTTTTGTGCGTCCAGCCCGAACTGCAACAGCCTGTCTTGGAAGAGGTCTACGAAGGGTCCTGCGGAGCACACATCAAAGGGCGATCCCTCGCCAACAAGGCAATCACTCAAGGATATTGGTGGCCTTATATCAAACGAGATGCAGACGTTTATGTCCAAAGATGCGACAAGTGCCAAAGATTCGCCAAAATACCTCGTCTCCCATCATCGATGATGACCCCGGTATCGGCACCATGGCCATTCGCGCAATGGGCAATTGATATTGTCGAGAAACTTCCCAGGGCACCCAGCAGCGTGGAATATCTGATCGTAGCGACAGACTACTTTACCAAATGGGTTGAGGCTAAGCCTCTCCGAGAGATTAAAGCCAGCAACGTTAAACAATTCATCTGGGAGTATATTATCACTAGGTTCGGCATACCATACGCCATTGTGGCAGACAACGGCACCCAGTTCAAGGACGCCAAGCTGCAGCTTTGGTACGAAGAACTCGGTATCCGGAAATTCTATTCGACCTCGACATACCCACAGGGTAATGGACAAGCCGAGGTTACGAACCGAACTGTCCTGGATGGTATCAAGACGACCCTCGAACAGGCAAAGGGAAGATGGCCCGAGCGACGGCTCAACGTCTTATGGTCTTGTCGAACTACGCTAAAGACGGGCACCAAGGAAACCCCGTTCAGTTTAGCGTACGACATCGAGGCCGTCATACCAACGGAAATCGGGCTACTCACACTCCGAACAACTCTAGTCGAGCAAGGAAACAATGAACAAAGGATGAGAGAAGAACTCGACATGCTGGACGAGAAACGAGAGATAGCAGCCCTTACACTAGCAAAGTACCAGCAAAGCGTTAAGCAAACCTATGACAAAAGGGTGGAAGGGACCAAGGAATTTATGGTAGGAGAACTGGTGTTACGGCGAGTAACGGTCTATACCAGAAATGAGATACATGGCAAACTGAGCTCTACCTGGGAAGGCCCATAGGAAATCGTCAAAAGAACAAGCCAGGCGACCTATAAGATCAAAAGCGTTCTGTTCGAAAATAGCCGAGGAGAAAAGAATTCTTGGAACGTGACCAATCTCAAGAAGTACTACGTATGAACTGGCTTCCTGTACAGGTCACAACGTACCTCTACTTTGTCACAACATTATTTTTGAATTCATAAGATATTTTGCTATTTACCAGGGTTGAGGAACACTGAAAGTCCTCCAACGTAACCGGGGGAATAAGAAATTCCTAAACGGCATGTATGATTTATTGCCTAGGAATACTGAAAGTCCTCCAACGTAACCGGGGGCATAAGAAATTCTTAAACGGCATGTATGACTTATTGCCTAGGAATACTGAAAGTCCTCCAACGTAACCGGGGGCATAAGAAATTTCTAAACGGCATGTATGACTTATTGCCTAGGAATACTGAAAGTCCTCCAACGTAACCGGGGGCATAAGAAATTCCTAAACGGCATTTATGACTTATTGCCTAGGAATACTGAAAGTCCTCCAACGTAACCGGGGGCATAAGAAATTCCTAAACGGCATGTATGACTTATTGCCTAGGAATACTGAAAGTCCTCCAACGTAACCGGGGGCATAAGAAATTCCCAAACGGCATGTATGACTTATTGCCTAGGAACAGTGAAAGTCCTCCAACGTAACCGGGGGCATAAGAAATTCCTAAACGGCATGTATGACTTATTGCCTAGAAATACTGAAAGTCCTCCAACGTAACCGGGGGCATAAGAAATTCCAAAATGGCACGTATGACTTATTGCCTAGGAATACTGAAAGTCCTCCAACGTAACCGGGGTCATAAGAAATTCCTAAACGGCATGTATGACTTATTGCCTAGGAATACTGAAAGTCCTCCAACGTAACCGGGGGCATAAGAAATTCCTAAACGGCATGTATGACTTATTGCCTAGGAACATTGAAAGTCCTCCAACGTAACCGGAGGCATATGAAATAATAGCTCAGTCCCACTTATGCAGGTACCAACTCCATCAAGGAAACAGGGAAAACAAGAAGAAAGAAATAAAGCAAATAGTGTTAGACCACATTACGGAGGCAATGAAACGTCGAACGAAGAAATCAGAAAAGAAAAATCGATCCAATCAATGACATATCAGTACGACAATGAGAAGATCCGAAATCAAGAAGAAAGAAATAAAACAAATAGTCCTAGCCCATATTACGGAGGCAATAAAACATCGAACGAAGAAATCAGAAAAGAAAAATCGATCCAATCAATGAAATATTAGTACGACAATGAGAAGATCCGAAAATAAGAAGAAAGAAATAAGACAAATAGTCCTCGCCCGCATTACGGAGGCAACAAGGTACAACCAACCTTAACGAAATTGATTTAAGAACTACTACTACATGAGGAGCACGACGGCAATTGACCGAGCTCTACCTCTTCGTCATCCGTCGCCGTATCACCATCGGTCTCCTCGCCATCAAAACGCTCCTCAGAAATGAGGGCATCAAAGTTGGTTGTATGAGCACCAACACATGTAAGCGTCTTAAGCCTCGCGGAGAACTCGGCTCCTTTAGCGATCTCGTGAGCATCCGAGGCTGATTTACGACGAGCATCATCGAAGGGAAGCTTACGAGCTTCGATCATGGCCGCAGAAGCATCGTATCTAGATCGGGACAGACGGAAATACTTCACCAACATATTGTCTTGGGTTACCAGCGATTCTAGCTTACCGAGGTATTTTTCCTTTACACGCCAATACCGATCTAGACGACGCTCCTGGACCTCAACCACGTGCTCGGCATGACGAACATATTCACGGAAAGAGGACGCTTGGGTTTTTAACTTGGCCTAAAGTCGGGCACACTGATCGAGCAACTGGACGTTTTTACCCACTAAAACGATGTAAGGCCAATGGGCATGCCCTTCACTAGCCACACCAGATGAGACCTCGTCCCAGGCAGCACCAGTAGGTCCTAGCCCCTGACTAACTAGGCATGGAGAACCAGCATGGTGCGACGTAGTAGCATGTGCCTATAAAAAAAAATGGAGAAGAAGGGAAGAGATGAATATTTATCCGCAAATAAAGAAAAGACAGGGAAGTAGAAGAACGAAGATTTTTTATACAAGCTACAAGTAAAATGATAAAACAAGCTACTCAATCATTAATCCGATAACCCCTCAACAGACGATGAGGTCTCTACGGCATCAGCGAAATGAATATCTCGCAGCGAGACAATTTGCGTCCCCAAACGTTCCTGCACGACCGCATCCATTCGGTTCAAGGCAGCCGTGGTTTCAGTTACCCCGGCCAAAGTATCACCCATGCGCTCTGCCCGGGCAACACCACGCATCCCTTTTACATGCTCGAGCACCTCTAATGCGCGTCTTCGGGCCCAATACGTTTTGGCGAAGGATAGCAACAGGTCCGCATCCTCGAAAACGGCCCCTAGAACGAAGTTCAAGCTCGTCACCCGGCCTCGGGCTTCATCACGTAATCGAATCGACAAGTTTGAAATATGAATATTCAGACCCTCGATTTCACGACGAGCAGAATTCAATTCAGAAGTTAGCGACGCCTTAGATCTTTCAAAACCATCTATAACATCGCCTACACTACGACTAGGCGAGGTCCATACCACCATGGCAAGGGGGTTAAAAGGTACTTGACAAGATTTTGTTGTTTACATCCTTCAAAAGACGACGACCCACAAACAAGGAAATTAACAAGGAAAGCCAAACAGAAAGAAAACGTAGTACCTAAATTATCATTTCCCAAAAGAATTATCTTTCTAGTTACAGAAGAGACCCACAGTTCAGGTGCCAAAAGATTTTACACTACGCTACATAGAAAATACCACAAGTAAATGGTCAAGGCTCCACCTGAGGGGATGCGGGTGGGGGAGTAACAGCAGCAGCAGCAGACCGAGGAGTCGATGGAACCGACCCGGAATGGGGATGGAGCGCCGTTGATGTAGTATGCCCCGGTAGCCATGGGAGCTCCTCATCCCGAAGATTGGCCCAATCTAGAGGCTTAGGAGGGGCACCTTACGGACAGGGATACACCAATTCCGACCACGCCCGGTCCGACAGTGGTACCTTAGCGAAGTTTAGACCGCGGACATGAGCGCAAAAGACGGAAAAGTTGACCATCATTGCAAACTTTTTCCGTTCATCTGCTTGCTCTACTTTCAGAGCAGCAACCTCCGATGTTCCGGCATCCACATCCTCCGCCATGAGCAAGTTATTGGCCTCTAGTAGGTCCTATTTTTCGACCAAATGCTCTTTCTCGGCCCCTAACTTCTCGACTTCCTCGGTTAGGCGTAAGTTGTCTCCCACCAATTTCTCATAATCAGAGGCCAACTCAGCCATCTGGGCTTTCTCCTCGGCCGTTGTTTTACTTTCGGCCATCAGCTTCCTGTTCTCCGCCTCTAGCTCGGAGACCAACTTCATTTGTTGAGCTTTATCCTCGGCCATTGCTTTATTTTCGGCCATCAGCTTCTCTTTCTCAGCCTCTAGTGCTGACAGCTGATCCCTTAACACCGCGATATCCACGAAAACCTGTATTTAGAAACATCAGACACCAGCCAAAATAAGAGCGTCACGACCTATATGACAAACTACGTGCGCAACATACCCGAAGCGCATCAGTGCTGGCCTGCTCTATAACCGACATTACAGGCCGAACAGCTATTTTCTCTGCATCCTTGAAGACGAGGAGCTTAAGAGCAGTATACCCCATCCTCAAGACTCGGGGTTGCTCCAACAGTTCACCCCTACACCGATCAATGTAACGGGTCATTGCAACCCCGTCCACCAACACCTTTTCAGGTCCCTCGAGAACCTCATCAGCAACACCCATCACATCCTCCACGGCAGTCTCTTTGCCGGCTTCCACCTCCACTTACTCCCTCACTTCCTTCTCCAAAAGACAGGTATCAGGGGCCCCATGCTCGGTCACCTCCTCAGTACGGATGGGCGAGCAAACAGGCAGATCTATCGGGTCCTCGGTATGGGTAGGCGAGATGACAGGCAGGGTCATCGTATCCTCGCCCATCTTCACCAGGAGGTTGAAGAAGTCAGTAGCTGAAACAGGATGACAAATAAAGCGAGGAACAAGAGAATTAAAAGAAACAATTCACACACACACAAAATATATATATATATATATACACGTACATCGGCATGAGTAGAAGCCCCCTCGGTGGTATCACCCTGGGAAGAAGCAACCACCGCCACTCCAGTACCAACATCGGCACCTTTCTCACTTACCGAGGTCTCAGTCCCTCTAGCCCTCTTCGGGGTACCAACAGCGGGGTCCGATGCTCGGCGCTTAGGACGAACAGGCCTTCTCCCTCCCCGAGAAGCGTTTCGTGCCTTAACA
Source organism: Primula veris (assembly GCA_963682055.1). Taxonomy (NCBI): domain Eukaryota; kingdom Viridiplantae; phylum Streptophyta; class Magnoliopsida; order Ericales; family Primulaceae; genus Primula; species Primula veris. The sequence continues at coordinate 12,975,347 of OY821745.1, read as the reverse complement.
ATTTTGAGGAAGTCCTCCTCAGTCTCTACGGGAATCTCGGGCGCAGGATTGCCCTTGGTCACCGGCCCCGCAGGATAACCTAGCAGCATGGGAGCACTACGGCTTGCCGGATCCTTCGTCGGTCCAGGCCCCCCCAGTTCCAAAGAGCTAACAGCGTTTCAACATTGGCAGCACCTAGGTCTGGAATATAGGGAGCCATCGTGGCAGGTCCCGGAATCTGGTGTCCAGCACAACCCCACTCTCTGGAAGCAATCACAACACCAAGGTTATGCTCCTTGTTGGTATCCGGCAGTCCGATGACAAGCCGAGAGAAGGAGCGCAAAGTCTTCAAATACGAGCTGCGGCGCTCGAAACTCAAACTGTAGACCCCGAATACATCTTTCAGTTCGATAGGTATCCCGGATAACTCCGACAACCTTTGAATACCGTTCAGCGTGCGGTAACCATTCAGGGCTAGTTGGCTGGAGTGATCTGGACGGCCTCAAAAAACGAAGCCACCCAATCAGTAAAAGGAAGTCTAAGACCTCCAGTAAAAAACGCCGACGAACGAACGGCTACCTCGCCGGCCGGAACAAATCCCATGACCTCCTCATCGGAGACAGGCAGCCGAATACGTATGTCGGCGGGTATTCCGGCCGACCTCTTAAAATCTTCCTCCACAAATGGGCCAACTTGGGCCAGAATGTCCTATCCAAACATCATAAACACTACATCAATATACTAACCAAACACAAATCACATGATGAGAGCCCCCCCCCCCCCCCCCCCCCCCCCTCAATTACCAGAAACCCAAAAGTTTTCCGGTGCAACAAAAATCCTATACATGAAGACAAACTACCAATCAACCTCCTAAATAAACATATATAGGCAAACACGACCATATATCAATGCCACATACATGACCACAACAACAAATCAAATACAGATATTTCGAAAACACTTACAGTCATATTCGAGAGCACGAAGGGGAAAGCAGCAGCAAATCTCTCAACAGTTAGGAGAAACCCTAGATAGAGAGGCAGAAAATTTTTTGGCGGGAAGAACAAACCCTAGAGAGAGAAAATAAGAAATATTTTTTCAGCAAATTATGAGATAAAAACCAAAGGGATTACTTAGCACAGTTAAAAGAAGTGAAGCCACAGAAAGAATAAAATAATAACCGTCATTTCGTGTGACAGAGGTTTACCTTTTTCCCACCCACAGAAAAATCCCCAACTGCTGCTATTTTCAACAAATCAACGCTCCAGATCTTGCCACGTCAGATAATGTATCCCACTACCCAAGGCAGTTCACATCATTACACCTAAATAAACGGCCAGTGGACCCTACCACGAAAAGTTTCCAGCATACGCTACCAATATTACCAAACCGAGGATGTCCTCCTATTAAGTTCCTCGACGCCAAACCGTGTCATACCCGAATAGCACACCGAACAAGGTGGACGGAGACCGTTCCTAGCTCGACGGCATTTAAGCATCAAGTCTAACAACGCTCTCCGGGGGGATAACCACGGTGCACCGTGCTCGGTGTCCGATACTGAGAGACATCGAATGATATCAACATAAAGGCAAAACAAATAAAATAGACATGATCAAGTTGCAAAACACAAGTTTTATTCATCCACAAAGGGGGATACAAACAAACAATACAACAGGAAAAGAAAAGTTACAAGAAAATACAACACCCATCCTACTTCTTCGAACTACCCCCCATATCGGCATCCTTCTTCGCCAGTAGCTCCTCCAGACGCTCTTTTTCCCTAATCAAATGAGAAATGCCAATCTCCAATTGTTTAAGAGCATGAGATTGAGACCTGCACTTCTGCTCGGCTTCAAAACGAGCAGCGCTCTCCTCCTTACAATACTGTTTGAACCGCCTCATTTCGGTCTGAGCACACTTAAGATCATGCTTCAGCCATGACATCTCAATTTCTTTTAACTGAAGAGGAGTTAAATCCTCTTCCTCGAAACCAGGGGGACGGGGTAGCAAGAAGGTAGGCTCCTCTTCCAGAAGGGCTTTCTTTTTGGAGGCAGATCTAGTGATGGGAGCCATCTCAAACAAAATCAAGTTAGAAGAAACAAGAGAGAGAAAAGGAGATTGGATAATGAAGTACAGGCAATAGGGAGCATTTATAAAGAAATTCAAGGGTACAAAAAATGAAAAGGCACAAAGTACGAGGCGTTGCAACGGTTCACAAGACAAAGACACGAAGTATGAAAAGATACAACTGTTCAAATACAAGTTCCAAAACGGAAAATAAGAAAAATAGACTAATCTAATCAAGGATCAGTGGGTGGGACAACAGAACTGCCAGACCGAGCGGCAGTCGCCCGAGCAGAGCTAGCTAACCGAGCTTCATATGAGTCATTCATGACGACCAATCATTCATTCTCCCGGGCAAGGTATGCATTCTCGCCAATAAGGGCAGTAACTTGTTCTTTAAGCCGAGCATTTTTAACAGTCATACTAGCGAGGCCTTGAGGGGAGCTATCAAACTCATTCTGAGCATGATCCCAAATCTCCTCGGCTTCATACCAGGAGTTAGCCAGAGTATTCCTATGCTCCAATAGGTAGTCAAGTTCATGACCCAAGGCCGAAAACTCGGTCCATTTAATTGTCTCCTCGGGGTGAGAGTTATACAAACTCAAAGCCAGGACACCATACTCCTTCTCAAGCTTAGCCATTCTATGACGGACCCGAGATACCTCAGCATCCAAGTCCTTCATCTGAGCATGATATCTCACCACGGGCTTAGACATTAGGAAAAGTTATTCTTATACAGAAGGAGATGAAAGATGAAAGAGAAGCAAACACAGTATGAAAAAAGATATATTCTGAAGAAAGGTTGAAGAGTATATATTCTGAAGAAAGGTTGAAGAGTATTTATAGAGCAAAGATAATATGGTATTGTCTGACAATGCTTGGGAACATGCATGTTTGACCAGCCTGCCATGCCTCAGATACCACATGGCACCGGTACAGTAAGAAATAAAAGAAAGAAGACAATCGAGTAAGCCTACATTCCAGAAAAAGACAAACCACAAGTGCAACATAAAAAGAAGTGCAAGATAAAGGGGCAAATATAATTTTCATTAATAATATGGGATACATCACTGTTCATTACATCAGAGGACATCAAAAAGGAAATCAATTACATCCGAGAAAAATATCTATTACATCCGAGAAAAATATCTATTACATCCGAGAAAATCTATTACAAAAGATCATACAAAGAAGATCGACTGTATCAGCAGGCCAAGCGAACAAGCGACGATGGGGAAGAGCAAGAAAAAGATGAAGAGGAACATAAAGAATAAGTGGAAAGCAAGAAGAGTAAAATGAAAAATGACAAAAACCCTAGAAGTAACAAAAAACCCTTAGGATCACAGGGTTGATTGTTACATCGTAGTGGTGAGAAAGAAGAGGAAGAAAGAGAAAAAGGAAAAAAGTAGAGAGAACAAAATATAAAAGAAAAACTGAAAGGTATGAAAAGAAAAGAGTGATGGGAGAGAAGATGAAGAAACAAAAAAAGAGGAAAAGAAGAAGAGTACAAGAGAATAAAGCAAAAAGAAAGTATTAGGGGGAAGTCGATCGGTATCGATGAGAGGGCCCGGCAGAGACATTCCTGTCTCGAAGTGTCGGGTTCCCCCTCAACACCTCATTCTCTTCGACTAAAACCTGACGAGCACGTCGACAATAATCCAGCTCGGACCTTAGCCAAGTCAATTCCCGAACCATCTCGGTATGGTGATAACGCATCACCTTCAACTCCACTTCAGCATCCTTCAACAGCTTTAGTGCATGGCCATATGAGGCTTCAAAAGCCTCCACTTGCGAAACTAATGCAGATTTGGTTGAAGAACCTTCCATTTTTAGGAAGTTATAAGATAAAATTCTGTATATTATGAAGAGAGATAAGGGGGAGATTGTGAAGAAATCCATATCTTAAGAAGGTATTTATAGATAAATTAAGGAATGATTAATGTGGAGAATTGCAACCGTTCGTCAAGAGGCGCTGGAAAACATGGGAAATTGAAAAGGTGCGTCTGTTGAGAAGAAACGTTTGGGTTCAGGCCAGTATTTAAAGAGGGTAAATCTCTAAAAAGCCTCTACACGTGTCAATTACGCCAACATTCAAATAGGGAAGTGCAACAGTGTCAGGATTTAAAGAATAAGATTTGTGCACAGGGCTCAAGAAATCCCATTACTTCCTAAATGCAGAGGCTAAGAAGATTTAATGGATAAGGTCAAGCACAAGACCCAAGAAAAATATTAATGAAGACACACGCGTGCGCAGTAAAGGAAAAATTGCATTGGGAAAATAAATCATATAAGAACAAGAGAAAGAAGAGTTTTCATTAATCGCCGGTAAATTTATTACAAGATGCTACTCGACAAAATGATATTACAAAAAAGGAAGGAAAATAGAATTATTTTGTAGGACCAGCTTCATCCTCGGGCCTCTTCTTAGACCGAGCATACACTTCCTTGAGGGCCAATTTATAAGCCCTCTTGGAAGCGATATGCCTCTCTCTAGAAGCCTCAAGCTCTTTGATCTGAGCACGAGCCCAAATATTGTCGATCAGAGACATCTGATATTCACTCTCCATGGCCTCCAAGCGCTCGTCCATCTCATCAGCTCGGCGAGCCTCCATGGTTAAAGAGGCCACCCTCCTTTCGAGGATACGAGCCTTCCTAACCTCCTCCTCTAGATGGGCAACATATTCGGAAAGATTGTCACCACTATTTTCACGAGGAGAAGCCATTTGATTCGTTAATAAGGGGAATTATACAAAAAGATAGGTACAACCCCTTTTATAAGAAGAAACAATGGAGAAGATCAAGGGTCACCTCGAAGGAAGACTAACCCTGTTGAACTTCCCAAAGAGATTTATGGCTGATTAACTACAGTTTCAAGTCCAATTAAAGTCGTCCAATGAGGTATCAAGAAGATAAACAGACAAGAACGAGAATAAGAAAATATTTTATTAAGTTCAGATAATTCGATTACAACTGGGGAAGGATGCCCCATACAAAAGAAATTACAAAAGAAATTACAAAAACTAATTATTCCGAGGAAGAGCTTGCTTCAACGCCATCCGACCCTGGTTTGGACCGATCATGCAGCTCCTTAAAAGCAAGCTTATAAGCCCTTTTGGCTGCCTTTTGCTTAGCCAGATAAGCCTCGAGCCTCTTTATACGCTCAAAGGCCCAATCCAGGTCAGCCATCGTCAAGTGATGAGCCGCGTCCATATCAGACAACCTTTTTGTCACGTCCGCCAGTTTTTTTTTCATAACGCGAGCCTTCTTGACGTCATTCTCCAAGTAAGCGACGTAATCTGAAGAATGGCCTCCAGTAGAACCATTGGGAGAAGCCATTGAGCCGCAGTCGAAGTAATAATAAATGAGATAATAAAGGATGGGGCACTTCCTTTTATAGTAGATGAATGTTGGGAAGATCAAGGGGTCTCCTCGAAAAAAGATACCAAGATAGGACTTCTTAATGACCTCAAATGGGCCCCAGGGAACCGTCATAAATCTATCGCGTTTCTCAATGAAGCCTTGGGAACAACAAAACCGAGGCAATATCCTCGACAGACCGAGCATGACTCCCTCGACGTGGAGACCACACCGAGAAAGTCAGGGAGCACTTGATAGAACATAAAAATTTGACCCGAATATACCTATTCGGATACGAATCGACCCACCCATCAGAGAGGGGTATCCAATGTTTGAATGAGCTATCACATGCCTTTCTTTGAGAATAAGAGTGGATATTACTAAAAGTCTAAGCCCAATTAACTAGGGACCCATGTCTGAAAAATCCCATGAGATGGAGACATTTGTCAACATCCTAGGAGGCATAATTGCCTATAAATAGCCAAGTATCCCCCCTAAAAAAGGGATCAGAAAACACATCGCAAAAATATAGAGAGAATGAGAGAAAAGATAAAAACTAGTCAGAACGTATCACATCAAGAGCCTAACCGAGCAAGATAGAAAATCGAGCACCGAAGAGAAGAGAAAGATCACATTCCGGGTCAAACAGCGAATCCGAGCATAAATATCGTGATAAAAGTTGTAGTCCGAACAAGGGCAATTACTGAATAATAATAAAGATCAAGAAGTGTTTATCGTTTATTGTCAATTCATTATATATTATTGTTGAAAAGTCTAACGATACCGAACAAAGTTATGGTTTTGTCACTTTCACTTTTTAAAATTTTATTCAAAGTCGTAACTGATAGTTACGAACTATAACTAAGAGTTATGTTATAGGACTGGTTTTACAACTTGAGGCCTGATTCATGAAATAAAACCGCACCTATATGTCTTCATTTGGTTATTACTTTAAAAAGGGGACCTTGAGGTTTAACACCGCTTTTATCTTTTCAGTTAATAAACCAACCAAATCGAGCAAAACAAGTAATGTAACAAGACTTAAAAATGGTAAAATTCGTTACCGGTTCAAATCAAGTCAGACTTTAATTTTTGTAAACAAGTATCATGATTATATTTTAACCCGCTTATGGTACCAATCTGACTCAAACAGCAGTACCATAAGAGGGAGATTAATGATAAGTAAATCAAATGAGGTTCACGCTAGTGTATGAAAGCTTATGAAAATTTATCTTCCACAGATATATAAGAGGAGAGCATCGATCAACTATATTACATAAAGTAGCAACGAGAAAGGAAAATCTCCACTCATTTCATTCCTTCATCCTGCCGTGAGGCGCAACCCGCAACAAATTACAAAGGGGGAAAGTTGTCGTGGAAGCTGGCGAGGGAATGTCAGTGTCCCCTCGTCCGGACCGATATCACCACAGAAAGAGACAATCCGGGGCCCTGTACAGCGGATGTATCATCACCCCGGCTCAATACCAAACGGGGTGAAGCTAGGCCAGTCCAAAGAAGCGTATCGAATACGCTTCCTCAATTAATGCTGCTGCTCCCTTGGGGGACCCTCCTGACGTGTCACCGACGTGGCCCAATCACAGGACACCCTCTGTGGGCCCCGGGAAAGGACAGTACTCTTGTCAGAGTCATAAATGACCTAACGCCGTTGGATCAGCATCTCACAGTACAGTGATCCAAGGGTTAGTATACATCGGAACCTCACTATAAATACCCCCCCTAATCCTACTTGGTGGGGGACGCACAAATAGAGAGGAGAGATAAAGCTCAAACAACCCGACCCCCTGAACCCTGTCTGAACCACTCGAGACACCGAACTGTAACCGGCCCGGACCCTCATCCCTCTTTACACTTCGTACTTTCACTTAATATCGATACTGACTTGATCGTCGGAGAGGGAAAACCCGGCAACAACCCCGGGCCCCTGTTCGTTCCTTGTGCAGGCACGAAGACGACCTGACAACCGGAGCCTACCTTACCACCTCGGAAGATCGGAGCCAACGCGAAATTGATTAAGCCGAGCTTGAGAAGAAAATCAAGCTCGCCAATTGGCGCCGTCTGTGGGAAACGAAACGCGTTAGCTTCGACTCCCCGTCCTTAAAAGAAACATGTCTGGCAATAACCGATTTGACACTCCATCGTCTCGACCCCCCCACGTTCTTGGGATGCCGAGAACGCTTTCTTTTGATGAGACCCCTAGGACCGCATCTACCAGGGAGCCCGTTCCCCTGACCGCAACAGCTCCCGCACCCCGATCGAGGGCCGAGCTGACAGAGATGATGATCGATATTCACCAAAAAGAGCTCGTCGCTCTTGCGGCCCAGAAAGCCTTGATAGCCTCGCTGATGGAGCCGGAACTCGAGCCCGCTCAAGGTGCGAGCCAAGACAAATCGGCTCCAGTCCCCGTTAAAAGCGTGATGTCCAGGTTGGGACCCCTCCGACGACCCCCCCTAGAGACTCCCAGGGAGCCGGCTAGGGGTGCGGAGTCGGAGCATTCCCAAGAAGGAAATTCTCGCCGCGATAACGAGCGGAGTATACATTCGCGGCTCCGTTGGCAGGATGGTAGTCGGGACTCAAGGCCAGAATCTAGTCATGCCCAAACCGATAAGCCACCTCGGACACGGAGACGTGGCCGACGAGGACGGCACGATGCAGCTGGTGAGGCAGCGTTGAAAATCGTGGCCTCTACCCGCAGCACCCCGTTCTCGGACGAAATCGAATACAGTGTCCCCCCTCGAAACTTTATCGCCCCTATCCTCCAAACCTTCAATGCGGACTCTGATCCAGAGGCCCATCTCCGACACTACCGATACCAGATGAACCATTGGTCGCATCTGGACCAGTTAATGTGCAGGTGCTTTCCCGCCAGCCTGGGAAGGCTCGCTAGTAAATGGTTCCAGTCCCTGCCCGTTAACTCTATCCACTGTTGGGACGATCTAGCTTATGACTTTGCGCACCGGTTCATAAACTTGAAAGAGAGAGCTGCCCAGCCGGAGCAACTCTATCAAGTGAGGGTCCAATCTAAAGAGACCCTCGAGAACTATGATAGTCGGTTTTGGCTGAAGCATGCCGAATGCGCGGACTGTCCCGACTCCACCGCCATAGCTGCCTTTAGGCAAAACATGGTAGTTGGGAGCAGGATCCGAAACGAGATGATCGCGACCCCACCCAACTCTGTTCCTCAACTCAGGTCCCTCATAAAACAGCATATCGACATTGAGAAGGACATGAGGTCAGCCGGGGCAACACGTTCGATAGCCCTTATCGACCAGCCAAGGGACCGGTTCGTCGCAACGAGCCCTCGAAGGAACCGGCCCATAGCGGAAAGGACGGAGCGGCCACGAACGGGAAGAAATCCGCAACCGGCCCCTAAAAGAAGAAAAGAGGATCCCCGACCGGGGCATCAAACACCTGTCGCGTCGGGGACGGGCGCTGCCTATTCCACCACCTTTCGCCTACCTCTCGTCGACCTTCTTAACAAGATTGAGAACGAGCCTTTCTTCTCTTGGCCTCTCCCACTACGGAACGAGCCGGCCCCAGGGCCTAACGACAAAATCTGTGAATATCACAGGGGTCGTGGCCATCACACCAACGAGTGCCATGGTCTGAAGGCCAGGCTCGAGGGATGGGTCCGGGATGGCCTAATGGATAAATATGTCAAATCACGAAGAGAATCTGACCGAGATGGAGAAAGGGTCGACGAGAGCCAGCGGGACCTCCCCCCACCTGTGATGATCTGTCATGTCATTCACTCTGGGCCCAAAAGGTCAATCCAGAATGGGGCAGAAAGAACCTCAGCACGGGAAGCATTGATGAAGCAGCACGTCTGCCTCGCAGAAAGCTCAAGCCCTCGGAAAAGATACAAGCGCAGTTCCAAGCCGGATGTAAGCTTCACTGACTTTGACCTGGTGGGGGTGGACGAGCCCCACACTGATGCCCTCGTTATCTCGGCACAGATAGGCCTATGCGCTGTAGGACGGATCCTCGTTGATCAAGGAGCGTCGGTCAATATACTCTTCGAAGACCTCTTTCGAAAGATGGGACTCAAAGAGGAACAGTTGGAAACCGACGTCCCCCCTCTATATGGATTCAACTCGGAGGCGGTCCGGCCTAAAGGAAACATAACCTTGCCCGTCAAAACTGGAACGAAAGTTATGAGCGTGGAGTTCACGGTGGTGAATGTCCCCTCTGTTTACAACGTGATATTGGGGCGACCGTGGCTCCATGGAGTAGATGGAATCTCCTCCACCTTACACCAAAAGGTTAAATATCCAACTGATTCTGGTGTGGAGACCATCTCAGGAAATCAGAAAGTCTCACGCAGCTGTGCCATGGCCGTGTATTCCGGCAAAGAGATGATGCCGGCCCAAAGTGCCATGAACATCGAGGCAGAGGACCCTAAGCTGCTGAGGGAACTAAACAAGAAGATGGGGCCTGAGGCCGAAGACAAGGTGGAGGAGGGACTGCTGAAAATCCAAATCCCGGGGTATGACGAGGACCACTTTTTTATGATAGGGGCAAAGCTTACCAAACCAGAGGTCACCGACCTCGTCGAACTCCTTATCCAACACCTCGACAATTTCGCATGGGGTCCAAGCGAGATGCCAGGCATCAGTTCCGACCTCGCCTGCCACCGATTAAACGTCAGCCCGGATGCCAAGCCCGTGATGCAAAAGGGGCGCCGTGTCAGTCCAGAGCATGCCGATGCCATAAACGAGGAAGTAGAGAAGCTTCTGCTGGCTGGGGCCATCAGGGAGATTTATTACCCTAGATGGCTCGCCAATCCCGTAGTGGTCCCCAAAAAGAACGGAAAGTTGAGGGTGTGCATCGATTATACGAGCCTCAACAAGGCCTGTCCCAAAGATCCTTTCCCCTTGCCCAAAATCGATCAAATAGTGGACTCTACGGCCGGGGCCGCCAGAATGAGCTTCCTGGATGCCTGCTCCGGCTACCATCAAATACCTATGTCCGAGGCCGACCAAGAAAAGACTGCCTTCATCACCCCAAGGGGAAATTACTGCTACAAAGTGATGCCCTTCGGACTCAAGAACGCCGGGGCGACCTATCAGAGAATGGTCACCAAGATATTCTCTAAGAACATAGGCCGAACCATGGAGGTCTATATCGACGACATGGTGGTAAAAAGCACCCAGGAGGGGGACCACCTATCCGACCTGAGAGAGGTGTTCGAAACAATACGAAGGCATGACCTGAAGCTGAACGCCTCTAAATGTGCCTTTGGGGTAGGCGCCGGCAAATTCCTGGGGTTCATGGTGACCCACCGCGGCATCGAAGCGAACCCGTCCCAGATCTCTGCCTTGAAGAATTTGAAAACACCTGAGAAGAGAAGGGACATACAAAAGCTAGCCGGAATGGCTGCCGCCCTCAACCGATTTATTGCCCGGTTCGGGGACCGATGCAAGCCGTTCTTTACGGCCTTGAAAGCTCAGAAAAAATTCGAATGGACCGATGAATGCCGGCGTGCGTTCACTGAGCTGGCGGACTACCTCGGAAGTCCGCCCCTTCTAACCAAGCCGGACCCAGGCGACGTCCTTACCCTATACCTCGCCGTGTCCGAGATAGCCGTCAGCGCCGTCCTCATCAAGGAACTCGACCGGGAGCAAAGACCTATCTATTACGTGAGTAAAACTCTCCTCGATGCCGAGGCTAGGTATATGCCCTTGGAAAAACTCGTCCTGGCCCTCGTCGTGGCCTCACGAAAACTTGCTCACTATTTCTCTGCACACAGCATTGTGGTCTATACTGACCAGCCTGTGCGAGAAATACTCCAAAAGGGGGATCTCTCTCGACGAATGATGAAGTGGGCCTGCCACTTGAACGCCTACGACATCAGCTATGCGCCGCGAACGTCCGTCAAGGGACAGGCCCTGGCCGACTTCGTGGCAGAATTCACTGGGACGACGCAATGCCCCGACATCACAGGTTGTGCCCCAGAGACCTGGACCTTGCACACGGATGGAGCCGCCAATAAGAAAGGGTCCGGCCTCGGCGTCGTGCTCCGATCTCCCCAAGGGGATGTGATCGAGAAGTCAATCCAACTTGGCTTCAGAGCCACCAATAACGAGGCCGAATATGAGGCCGTCATCGCCGGCTTAAAAATGGCCCGAAGCCTCGGAATCAAAAAGATACTGGTGCATACGGACTCTCAATTAGTCAGCAGCCAAATCAGTGGTGAATTTCAGACGAAGGACGACAGAATGGCCAGCTACGTGGCTGTCGCTTCCGGAATACTCCAAAGCTTCGAATGTCAAGAAATCGTCAACATCAACAGAAACGAGAACACCCACGCCGATGCACTAGCGACCCTAGCCTCGGTCATGAGTGATAAAAAAGAGAGAGTCATCACCATAGAATATGTCCCTTCGCCTAGCATCGAGGCTAAGGCAACAATTAACATGGTGACTGACCTCCCGCCGGAGCCAAGCTGGATGGACCCCATAATCGAATACCATCGCTCCGGTGATCTTCCCAATGACAAGAAAGAGGCCGAGAAAATAAGAAGAACGGCACTGGGATTCTGGATAGCTCCCAACGAAAAGCTCTATAAAAGATCGTTCTCTGGCCCCTACTTACTCTGCGTCCACCCCGACATGGTAATAAAAGTCATGGAGGAAATTCACGAGGGAACGTGTGGGAGCCATACCGGGGGCAGATCGCTGGCCAACCGAGCCCTTACCCACGGGTATTGGTGGCCCCTCATGCAGAAGGACGCCAAAGCTTTCGTACTCAGGTGCGAGAAGTGTCAGAAGTACGCACCCATACCCCATGCCCCGGCGCAAAAAATGAGCAGCGTGACCTCGCCCTGGCCCTTTGCGCAGTGGGGCATGGATATCGTCGGACCATTCCCCGTGGCCCCGGGGGGGAAGAAGTTCCTCCTCTTGGTCACCGATTACTTCTCGAAGTGGGTGGAGGCCGTGGCCTTAGCGAAAATCACAGAGGCCGAAGTGATACGTTTCCTCTGGAGAGACGTGATCACCAGATTTGGAATCCCCTACTCGATCGTCGCGGACAATGGGGGACAGTTCACCGGGGTCAAATTAAAAGCGATGTATGCAAAATATCACATCAAGAACTACTATTCGACCCCATCGTACCCCCAATGCAACGGTCAAGCCGAGGTATCAAACAAGACCGTGCTCGACGGAATCAAGAAGAGGCTAGACGAGTCCAAAGGACGATGGGCTGCGGAGCTGCATCACGTCCTTTGGGCCTACCGAACGACGAGAAGACGGGGCACTCAACAGACACCCTATAGCCTCACTTACGGAATGGAAGCCATCATCCCTTTAGAAATCGGGCTTCCTTCTCTAAGGACGGACATGGTGGAGAACGGGCTTAATGAAAAGATGATGGGGCTAGAGCTGGACTACGCCGAAGAAAGAAGGGAGGTTGCGGCCATTCGTAACGCCGAATATAAAAACGAGTTGGGGCGTTCCTATAACAAAAGAGTGAACGCCAGACGTTTCCAAGACGAAGACCTCGTGCTACGCAAAGTAAACAACAACACCAGGGTACAGTCCGACGGCAAGCTAGGCCCCAATTGGGAAGGCCCCTATCGAATCCTCGGTGCAGTAGGGAACGGGGCCTACCTGTTGGGCCGTCTTCCCAACGACGTCCCGGTAGACCGACCTTGGAACGTCAACAACCTAAGGAAGTACTACCAGTAGGGCTCGGCCGTTATGTCTGTGTAAATAAGAACGTGATGTAAATTTGTGCCTGTGGGCTTTGTAAATGAAAACTGTTGTTATAAATTCTCTTAAGTATTTCAAAACACGAGCCTATACGGCACCCCGGTTCACATTTACTTGAATTTTTCAGTTCATTTAAATTTTCTGTGTTTCAGAACACGAGCCTATACGGCACCCCGGTTCATGTTTACTTGAATTTTTCAGTTCATTTAAATTTTCTATGTGTTTCAGAACACGAGCCTATACGGCACCCCGGTTCATATTTACTTGAATTTTTCAGTTCATTTAAATTTTCTATGTGTTTCAGAACACGAGCCTATACGGCACCCCAGTTCACATTTACTTGAATTTTTCAGTTCATTTAAATTTTCTATGTGTTTCTATGTGTTTCAGAACACGAGCCTATACGGCACCCCGGCTCATGTTTACTTGAATTTTCAGTTCATTTAAACTCTCCAAGTGTTTCAAAACACGAGCCAACTTGATTTATGATGTATATAAAATGAGAGCCCCAACGCCGAGGCATAAGGGCCCCCTCATTTGGGAGCATGTATATGAGGTATAAATCACAACGGGAGTAAAAAAAAAAAAAAAACAGAAATAAACACAAGTCCAAAGGCCAAAATTGTTTTCATTAATCAAAAGCTATTACAAGCTAAAGTGCAGAAAGAAGATTACATCAAAATAAAGAACTACAAAAAGCCCTAGGCTGCCCCCTCATCATCATCATCAGCTTCAGCTTCATCCTCCGAGAGGGCTCGAGGGGTTAGGGGAACCACCTCTGGGATAGGAGCCGAGGGGACCGGAACAACGATGTTATCCATGCTCCATACCGGATGATCCGGCCCCGCCCTCAGAAAGGCCGCCGCCTCAGTCCACCCTTCGACATAGAAGGAATTGAATTCCTTCTGTGTCTTTTCGACCCAGGCAGCGTTTAGTTCGGCTTGAGCAGCTTGAACCGCAGCCTTCAGCTTGTCGGCCGCCTTTGCTTCGGCCTCCTTCAGAGCCGCCTCCGCTGCTTGAGCTCGCTCCTCGGCCCCCATCTTGGCCTTCACAGCTTCGACCCTTTTTGCCTCGACCGTGGCATTAAGGCCTTCGGCTTTATCTGCCCTGCTCTCGGCCTCCTCCGCCCTTTGTTGGGCCTCCTCCGACCTTTTTTGGGCCTCCTCCATGAGCTTCGCATTAGCCTCGGCCTTACCGGCCCATGCTCTCACCAGCTGGCCTTGGTGATAAACATATTGATTCATCGTTAAGTAGGCCTACGAGGGAAAAGGCAAAACACTTAGCAAAATATTTGGAAGAAACAAAACGAAAGCATACAACATAAAACAAAATAGAGGGTTACGTACCTGGGGAATCATGGCCATGGCCGATGTCATGGAGGCTGCGAGGTCGCGACCCCGATGGTCAGCCTCGACGCATTGCTGCTGGAGAGCAGCCAAAGCCAGTAGCCCGGCGGACGGGTGAGCTTCCATTATGCTCTTTACCCCCGTCGCCGCCTTCACCTCCTCGGGTGTTTGTATTGGCATCCTATGGGTCGGTGAGATGGCAGAGGCGGCAGAGGAGCTCGCTTTTTGAGTTGGGCCCAACGCCACTCTCGGCCTCTCCGTCACCACAACCTCGGGCGAGGCGCCCCCTCCAGCCTTGGTTTTCTTCCCATCACGAAGGGGCTTCGTCCCCTCCACCTTCCTTTTCCCAAGCCGGGCCTTGCGGGCCGCCCGATCAAGCCTGGTCTGGGCAGCCAAGTCAGCAGCGACGTCGGCGCCAGACTGAGACACGACAACCACTTCGTCGTCCCTTGCGTCGACGACCTCGTTTTCTGTGGTCTCCATGACCACCTCCTCTCCCACCTCCTTCTCCTTCTCGACGGCCTCAGGCTCTATGATACCCTCCTCAGCCACAACCATTTCCCCCTCTCCCTCTCCAGTACCCCCATCCCCGACAGCATTCTCTTCGTCTGCTTCCTCCTCCTCGTCAGAACGAACCACCTGTACGGGCCAAACAAAAAAGAAAGAGAAAGAGGAAGAGAGTTAGAAAAATCAACAAAATCTAGCTAAGTGAAAAACGATGCAAAGAACATGGAATGACTTAAGACTCACTCTGGTCCGCGAGGTACCCAAGCTCGGCCCCGTAAGCTCTTCGCCCACAAGGCTATCCTCGAGGTGAGAGGGACTCCCCACAACGGGCTCTCTGGAGCTAAGGGGAACTATCTCCTTCAAAGGGTTGCCATGCTGGTCTATATAGCACCGGGTGCCGTCCGGCCCCTCCCTATAATTGAGGATGGTCCCATCCGGACGTACCTCCCATTTTACCCCGGCAGAGGAAGGAGCAAAAGACGTCACAGTCATGATCTTCCTCGTCCTGCTGCTGCTCGGCTTTGCCTTGGGCTTCGCCGCCACCTTCTTCGCCACGGGCCCTGTCACGGCCTCGGTTTCAACCACTTTAGGAGGGAGAGTGGACTCAAACCCATTCTCTTTCTCCCATCTCTCTCGGGAGTACCCCACAGGACAGAAGGTCCTATGGGGCCAAATGAATTCGTTCCCCTTACAGGTTGTTGGGGAACCACAAATTAGGAGGCGCTCCGCATCGCGCGCTCCAGCGTCGGTCCCGTCGGGACCCCACCAATTCAGAGCCACCTCCATGGACTCAATATTGGGCTCACCCAGGCCCCTAAGCTTAGAGGCAACTGTGGCCTTGTTCTCTTTGGTGCTTAGCACCCTCCCCGGCCTGGATGGGAGTATCAGGTCGGTCCGGTGGAGCCAATGGCCTTCCACCACGATCACATCTTGGGTATAGCCCCGATTAGAATCGGAGTTACCCGTGATCAGCTGATTGTAAGCACGGCACCTTAAGTAAGGCTGCCTGCTCTTGGATTGGGAGCTCGGCTCGGTCTGCAGGAACTCGTAGCAGGCCAAGAGCTCCCTAAGCCCTAATGGTTCTGGTAGGGCCGGGCCCAAGAACTCATTCAGGGCCTCCATCCCGGCGCAGATACGGTGCGCCTGCAAGGGCCACTGGCATGGAAGAGTCTGCGTCCAAGCGCACAACTCTGCCAGCAGCTCCGGGATGGGGAGGTGGGTACCCCCATAGAGGAGAGTAGAGAGAGAGAGGGTTACCATATCGTTGGGACGGGCCACTATGCCGTTCACCTCATCGACGCTCTCACATCTCCGGAGTTTGAACTCCTCTCCGATCCCACAGAGTTCTCGGAATTCGTTGAGGTCAGGCCCGTGTAGCCTCACCATTATGCTGCTGTCGTTCCCCTCCACGGTCAGGGTCGGATCGAGTATCATCGGACGGAACGGCAAAGCGTTCGCTGCTACGGCCAGGCGCCGTGGTTGCGGAGCGACCATCGGGCCCTTTCCGGCTCCATGAGTTATCACCATTATGGTGGGAAATATGTAAAAAATTCGGTAATTGAAGAGAAGCTGGTTTGCTATGGAAGTCTAGAGAGAGAGAATGGCTTGCTGTGAAAATTTTAGTGAGAGAGTGAGAAAGTGAAAATGAATTTTCACTGAGGGTATTTATAGACCCCCACCAGAAGGTGAAAAGACATTTACCAGAAGGTGAAAAGACGCAACGGCTCATTGCACGAACTCCCACAAAGTACAGCCACTACTCAACCCACGCCCTCCACGTGTACAATAAGGAGAGGTCGTCTGCCAAGTGTCTCCCTTCAGCCGTTTTAGCATTAATGACATTGGAGAAACTGAAAAGTCAGAGGCGGCGCCCCATAATTACGAAACTGGCATGCTCCACGTGTAAGAAATCCATGCATGGTTGAACACGTATCAAGAGACGAGTCGCGCCGAGGTGCCTCTAGACAGTCAAATGTGAAGACAGAATGACCGGAGCCCCCGTAAAGTGAGGAAGGTACTCAACGACGACTACGGACAGGGAGCTGTTGGCGAGGGAATGTCAGTGTCCCCTCGTCCGGACCGATATCACCACAGAAAGAGACAATCCGGGGCCCTGTACAGCGGATGTATCATCACCCCGGCTCAATACCAAACGGGGTGAAGCTAGGCCAGTCCAAAGAAGCGTATCGAATACGCTTCCTCAATTAATGCTGCTGCTCCCTTGGGGGACCCTCCTGACGTGTCACCGACGTGGCCCAATCACAGGACACCCTCTGTGGGCCCCGGGAAAGGACAGTACTCTTGTCAGAGTCATAAATGACCTAACGCCGTTGGATCAGCATCTCACAGTACAGTGATCCAAGGGTTAGTATACATCGGAACCTCACTATAAATACCCCCCCTAATCCTACTTGGTGGGGGACGCACAAATAGAGAGGAGAGATAAAGCTCAAACAACCCGACCCCCTGAACCCTGTCTGAACCACTCGAGACACCGAACTGTAACCGGCCCGGACCCTCATCCCTCTTTACACTTCGTACTTTCACTTAATATCGATACTGACTTGATCGTCGGAGAGGGAAAACCCGGCAACAACCCCGGGCCCCTGTTCGTTCCTTGTGCAGGCACGAAGACGACCTGACAACCGGAGCCTACCTTACCACCTCGGAAGATCGGAGCCAACGCGAAATTGATTAAGCCGAGCTT
Organism: Primula veris; assembly: GCA_963682055.1. Taxonomy (NCBI): domain Eukaryota; kingdom Viridiplantae; phylum Streptophyta; class Magnoliopsida; order Ericales; family Primulaceae; genus Primula; species Primula veris. The sequence goes on along the minus strand of OY821745.1, from coordinate 12,957,657 downwards.
GAGAAGAAAATCAAGCTCGCCAGAAGCTTGCCCTTGCTTTACAGAGATTGTTATGAACTTTCCAATGGAAACAAAATCTCAAACAAAGCAGTTGAGAAGAAATAATTAATGCTATGAACTAATATGAAAATCCATAATTGAAAGAAAATATGTATCATACCGTTTTTGAAAGAAATTTGGCTTAGTACATAACATTACATAATGTGTTGTCTCAAGGAATGATTATCATATTGCAATGAGACTATCAAGTTATATGCCTCTTCCATTTGCAGATAGCGAATGTATGCATGCATCAAACCTCACTTAGACCTTCTTCTTTTTTCCTTGATAGGAGTTATTTTATATTTGACTTGAAAACTATATACTAATAAACAATTAAGTGTGATTGCATAATACATTAACTGTTAATTTCGTGTCTCATAATATATAAAAGTAAAAAATGTTGAGCATAGACTAATATTGTGCATAACTATGTTAAAGTAAAACAAGAATTAAATAATCAATTACAATCAATGAATTTATTAATAACTTTAGTTAAAATTAAGAATTGAAGTTATGCATTCCAGAGGCACTGTGTTCCAAGCACAACCAACCACCATCTTATAGACGACTATTTCAGAAGGTTAATTGATACAAATTTAATGAACAATTCTCGTCTCGGCAATGTTTCTATTGATATTGATGGAATATGGAAAATAATTGCGAGACCTATAAAATTTGAAGTCAATTACATTATTTTGTAAAGGATGCTTATTTACTTTTCATAAAGGAGTATATTAAAGCATTTTCTTTTAACTTCCGCGATTCTGGACTCTAGAAAGAGTACTACAATAGAAAACTGGAAAAGCCACTACGCATTAATGTGTACTGGTCTGCATGGGAGTATGACCATTCAACGAATTGATACCTGAAAAGTAGTCAACAGTGACGTTTTTAGGAATTCACATCCATAATAAAAGCATCAGTCCAAATTTCAACATAAAATTCTTAATCAACCATAATTCATTGGATAACAGCAAAGATTACAATGTAAAATCACCATTTCCATGACCAACTTACTCCTACCCATAAATCCCAAAAACCCAAAACAAAAAGCATAAAAACGAAATTAAAACCCCCAAATCCAGCAGATAATTTAAAGATAGAGATTGGTCTAACCATGTTATAAACACAGTTAACCAGTTTAACCTATGACCCAGTACGTTAAGAAAACCAACTTCGAAACTGATCCAACCATGTAAAACATAGTTGACCAAATGACCCTACAACTTGAACACATAACTTAAAACACCCACTTAAATCAAAAGTGACACACTTTCACCCCCTCAAGACACCCCCCTAGTTAGGGCACTCACGCGAGAAATGCCCCTCCTGACCACACTTGTAGCACCCCCCTCCTCCACCACCACCTCCTCCGCTACGCCCTCCATAGCCACCACTCTGACCACAGTCCCTCGCCATGTGTCCGTTCTCACCACACTTGTAACACCCGCTCCCACCACCACCACCACCTCCGTAGCCTCCACCACCGCCTCCACGAGACGACCCGTAACCACCACCACCTCCTCCGTAGCCACCTCCACCGCCTCCATAACCACCCCCTCCTGTGCCTGAGCCTCCACCGGAGCGGCCACCTCCACCACCACCGCCAGAGCCACCTTGGACAGGGCCACCGTTGGGACCGGTGACGTCGACGGCCTTGGCACGGCCGTCATCGCCGGAGCCGACAACGAACTCAACAGACTCGCCCTCACCGAGGCTACGGAACCCACCTCCGGAACGGATGGAGGACTGGTGCACAAAGAGGTCATCGCCGCCTGCGTCCGGTGTGATGAAACCGAACCCCTTGGTGTCGTTGAACCATTTCACTGTTCCGGTCACCCTCTCCTCTCCCATTGCACTGATTTAGTTAAATCTAAATATATTTGTATGTTATAAGTAGCTAGAGAGGTATATAGAAGTTTGAATATTTGTGGTATTTCATGGTATGCCTAGGGCTCTTTATATACTACAAAGCATGTGTAAACGGTGTCGTTTTTGGTATTCTTGTCCTCATTCAACGTCGTTGCTTGTTTGTTTGTACAACTATTAATTATCACTCTACATTAATATTTGTATTACTTCCTCCGATTTCATTTAGTTATGTTACGAAACTATATGTAATTTTAAATAACTTATAATTAGTATCAAAATTATTGAAATATATATTTTTTTAAATCTAATTATAAAATTTAACATTTGAAGTATACGATCTATTTTTAAACAATTTCATTATGACAATTTTAATACAATTTTTTAACTGGTCAAATTATAATTTATTATTGGAGTATATTTTTTTTTACTATTACTTCACATGATAGGGCACGTCACACATGTGATACATGCACCGGTTGATATTACTTGCATGTGAAATGGTTAATAAGAATTGAGAAGTAGTATTAAGTATAGTCTATTGATGAACGTTTGATTATAGTCATGTATGAGTTGTGACCATTCGCTGAAGTTTTTATATTTAACACTTTTGGCAAAATATATATTCTTGCATCATTTCTGGAAAATTAAGGAATCAATCTGCACAAGACATTATCTATATAGTTCCTTACTTCCTATTTAATTGTCCATAATGCAATTTTGACCGGCCAAAAACTTTTATTAAAATTATCGGAATAAAAAATTTCAAAAATTGATTATATAGTTCAAATGTTAAATTTTATGATTAGATTTTAAAAAATTCATTTCGATAATTTTGATACAAGTTATAAACATGTCATAATTACACGTAATTTCATAATGAAAAATTAAATGAGAACGAATGAAGGATGTTGGTTCTCATTTGATTTACATTGATTTTTTCTATTAAGGTTTCCCCTATAAATACTCTCCAACTTTATACAATTTTTTTCTCAATTGGTTGATTATTTCCTTGAAACGATTGTTATCATGAGATATGCTATATGCAATCAAGCAGATTGTTTATTATATTAAGAGTCATAAGTAACCCCGATTCAGTAGTCTATTTGCTGTCACTAATTAGAGTCCATGAAATTCATTACTTAACACATGATTTAAATATCTATTTGCTGTCACTAATTTTATGAAATTCATTGGTTCTGGATGATAATTGATTCTGAGATTATAGTAACAAGATTTATGCAAACTTTTGAAGTTTTTGAAACTTTAGTAAGACTGAAAACAAATCATCTTGACGCTATTTTGGAAAATCACCAAGTCTTTATAGTAATTAAGACATTGAAAAGGACAAAATCATAAAGGTAGGATAATGCAAAGACTGGTCAAACAGTCAAAATATGGTCAAAGGCCAATTCTGACATTAGATATCATCAATTACTTTACTACGTCATTCCAACTTCGTGGCAGAGACAGGCTAAGCTAAGTTAATCCATAATTATCCAAAAAAAAAACAGCACTACTATTGGGCACAGACAGACTAAATGCGTCCAATTGTAATTTTTAAATTATATTTTCCATCCGATTTTTCTTATAAACAAAAAAAAACTCATCTAACCCATATTCTTAATTTTGGTAATTATCTCTTTATTTCAGAAATTATTATTATAGAACTTTAGTTGAATCTAAAATTTACAATACAATAAAATTCTAAATATAATATTATAGAACCCTAGTTGATATTAACACTACAAAATAATATTTGATTTAGTGAGAGTCAAAACTAGTCAAAAGTTTGTCACTAGTTTAAAAATTTGTCACAAATCTGTCGTAAATTGACTAAACTGTCACAAAACCGTCACAAAAACCGTCGCTAATAAGCTCGTAACAAAAAATACCGTCACTAATCCCGTCGCGATTTGGGTATTTTTTTGTAGTGACCTAAAGTTAAATATTAATTAAAAATACTTAATTTTTTTTAATGATTTTAATATATTTTATTTGACGAAATATTCAACAAAATAAAAACGTAAATATAATATTATAGAACATAATTGAGATTACCCTAAAATTAAATATTAATTAAAAATATTTTCAAAAAAGCTAATGATATATCTTTAGATATAGGGTCGGATAGCAAACACTTAAATTTCAGAGTGAAAAAAAATTCTAAATTTACATTGAAAACTGTTGTGCTGAGAGTCTGGATGAGACTATCTGGCTCATTAACATTAGACCCGTTGGCGGGGGCGGCACATGCCCAAATTGAGTAAGATTTGGTTGGGCATTGGATAATTGATCCGAAAAAAATTTTACGGGCAATACTCAACTATATTTTTAATATACAAGTTGGTTAAAATAAAAATATTAAAGAGCAATTGGTTTACAATATATTGCATTAACTCAAATGGTAGAGTAGTTTGGTATTCATTATAGAAGGTCATGAGTTTAAAACTCGTAAGTTATAATTTAATTTAATTTAATTTTTATTTTGATTTATATTTATATTTATCGAAGAAAAAAAAATCAAGTCTTGTACATTCTGATATACCGGGCCGACTACCCGTTGGAGAGTAATAGTAAAAGGAGTTTATGAATAGATTAATATATAATCATACTTAGCAGTTTTCTCACATTTTTTGAAAAAAAAAACCGTCTAGCCTTATTCGATCAATACTCCATCCGTTCCTAATTAATTGGTCATTACGAAACTACGTGCAATTTTAACCGGCCAATAACTTGTATCAAAATTGTCGGAGTGAATTTTTAAAAAGTTAATCATATAGTTCTAACATTAAATTATATGATTTAGTTTTGAAAAATTTTATTTCGACAATTTTGATACATATTATAAACAGATCAAAATTGCACGTAATTTCGTAAATAACAATTAATTGAGAACGGAATGAGTAGTATTTTAAAAGGGGTCATCTAAGTTTTCAAATGTTTCGAATTAGTTTTCTTTAAATTCTAGTAAAAGATTAAATTGTTAATTGTCCATCTCCAAAACGTGTTTGACGAGAAGTTAGAGCGATGGTGTATGTATATTCCGAAACGTGTATTGCATTGTGGGTAAGTTACCAGTTGATGGTTCTAAAAACCACTTTTTAATACTAACATTTTATCCAATAATTACCAGCTACATAACCAGTGTTCCCAAAGATTTTATTTTTAATTTTTACGTAGTTTTTTTAAAATTTTACGTGGTTTGTGATCGAAGGTTTTCATTAACGGTATTCACTCAACACTCATACAGTCACAAACTATAACTACCATCTTTTTCTTTGACCCACATAGCATTTGGTTTATAGCTTTCTTTCAATCCTAAAAATCCTAAAAGCATCCACAATAATTTTCTTAAAATTTTTATATTAAATATTGACACTTCATCATTTAAATGTTTTTGAAGTGTCACATGTGTATGTTAATTTTAAGTCTTACATTAGTGTATATTTTTAACAAAATTATCTATTTTTCAATTAAAAACCAATAATTTAATTAATAAATTTCTCTATTATTTTAGTTTGCAGCCGATTAGCTAAATTATTGAACATATCTTCTTTTTTTTTTTAAAATAAACTATTGAACATGTCTCTGTATATATATTTGTCATGTCTTCTATGGGAATTTTTTGTTTCAATTGCTTGTATATAATATACATTTTCTCGTTTAACTATAAAATGCTACAGTGAGTTTTTGGCCTCATCCTAGATTAAAAGTTGTGGGTCAAATGAAATCTTTTGTGTAATCAAACAATACAATGAGTTTAATTGCTTGTATATAATATATATTTTCTCCTTTAATTATAAAATGCTACAGTGAGTTTTTGGCCTCATCCTAGATTAAAAGTTGTGGGTCAAATGAAATCTTTTGTGTAATCAAACAAAATACAAGAAGACGGAAGAATTACCGGATAAAATGAAACAGCAATGAATATTATGAAAACAAACGGTTAGTTTAGGAGGTGGGTTTGTTTATTTTTTTCCCCATCACCTATTAAATAAACTTATTAAATTTAACAATTTTTTTTATAATATTAAAATTAATTGATAGTTTAATATAACTAAAGTGAACAATATTTTGTATGTTAACTAACAACATTACAATAGTGTTGTTATTTCTATTATTAACTAAAATAGTTAACTAAAAATGTATTTTTTTATCTACATTAGTTATGTTAAATCATGTGTTATCTTTATAGATGTTAAAAAAATTCTTAAATATAACAATGTTTTTAATGTTGTTAATTGATTATTTGACAAAATACCATTAATTAAAATGTGAACTATATTTAAACTACACCTATTTTAGCTCCTATATTAGTGTGGTTTTACAAAATAACTAATTAATAATTAATTTTAATTAAAATTAGATAACTTTGTTAAGTTAATACACTAATGCGAATGTTAAATTTAAGTTACATATGTGTCATTTAACCTGCAATTAAATGATGATGTGTCAAAGTTAATATTGTTAAAATTAACACAATTATTGTGAATGCTCTAAAAAAATTATCTAACATAATATCACTATTGTAAATGCTCTAATTGAAAAGCAATATTGTTGGATAGACCAAGAAGGCAGCGTCAAAATTAAGGAAATAATTGGAGACCAGTACCACTTTAATATAATTTTTAGGTTTTAGTATCACTTGTACCATTTTATATATATATATATATATATATATATATATATATCATCTCTCTCCATCCCTCTATCTTTTTCTCTATATATATATATATATATATATATATTTTGGTGATCTCTCTCTGTCAACGATCAACGACGGCATGACTCACCATCGATGACGACGACGTGGCTCATCATCGACCAACTACGACGTGGCTCATCATCGATCATAAAAATGTAATAGATTTGGCGACGGTGGCTCACCATCGATCAACGACGACGTGACCTGATCTGTTAGACTGTTTCTTCTCACCAGATCCGACGTTGGCGCGAGGATCTGGGTTGAAAAGCCAATATCTGGGGATTTTGTTCAGTAGATTTGATGTATTGCAGGTATTAAAATGTTTTTGTAATGTTTTGATATTATTTTTTTTTGTAAAACAAACACTGTCATCTTGTAAGTGGATTGTTTTGATTTTTGGTGGTGGTCTGGATCTTGTTTTTATTTTCGTTCTGTGGAGGTAAATATATCCGAGAAGGGAATTCCCAAGAAAAAATAAAAAGTGGAAGAACCATAAATTTTTTGGTTTGCATTATATTTTTTTCAAACACCTTAAGCCAAACATACTATATACATAAATGCATGTTGGCCTTTTCTTATGGTTTGCACTCATCGATTTACGTTTGATAACAAAAGGTTCAGATATATCATATATTTAGCAAGTAAAAACACTTAACGTAACAAAATAATATCCATTAGCGTGACTCAGTTACCTGTTTAGGAAAATAAGTACTTTCCGAAAAAAATTATATTAAATTGTCACAAAAATCATTAGATTGTCAAATTTTTTGTATTAGATTGTCACAAAAATTGTATTAGATTGCAAAAAAAAAATATTAGATTGTCAAAAAATTTGTAATAGATTCTCACAAAAAATGCATTAGATAGTCAAAAAAATGTATTAAATTGTCAAAAAAATGTATTAAATTGTCAAAAATTTGTATTAGATTGTCAAAAAAAATCATATTAAATTGCCAAAAAAAAGTTATTAGATTGTCAAAAAAATGTATTAGATTGTCAAAAAATTTATATTAGATTGTCACAAAAATTGTATTATATTTTCTATTTATTGTCAAAAATTTGTATTAGATTGTCGAGAATTTGCATTATATTTTGAAAAACATTGTATTATATTTTCAAAAAAATTGTATTAGATTGCAAAAAAAAATGTAGTAGATTGTCAAAAAAGTGTATTATATTCTCACAAAAATTGTATTAGATTGTCAACAAAAATTTTTATTAGATTATCAAAAAAAAAATTGATTTTTTTTAAAATTTTTGTAAAAAAAAAAAGATTTTGGATTCTTTAAGAATTTTTTAGATTTTTTCAAAAATTTTAATTTTTTTCGAAATTTTTAATTTTTTTCCAAATTTTGTAAATTTTCTGGATTTTTCTAATTTTTTCCAGAATTTTATATTTTCTTTAGTATTTTTTATTTTTCCGGATTTTTTATAAATTTTGTAAGAGATTGTTAAAAAATTATTTTTTGTTTTTTATAATTTTTTCTGGATTTTTTTTTTTGAATTTTTTCCATTTTCCATTTTTTTTTTTACTTATTTTTTGTTTTTTCTGGATTTTTCTTTCTTTATGGATTTTATTTTAATTTTTTGGTCTTGGTCAAACTTTTATTTGACCTAATGTGTTGAGTTTATGTATATATTGACAAGAGTTGCTAATTTGCAATAAATATTTTGAAAGTGGTACCAACTCTTAAATTAGTAGTTTTAAAAGTTAACAACCCTTGAGGTTTTTAAAATCATGCACAATGTTATAAATAATAGTTACAATACGTAAATGTGAGTTACGATATACAACTGAATATAGATTTTAGGGTCTAAAACCTCAAGTTTTGAAAATCATCCTAAATATTTAGAAAAAAAAATACATTTAATGTACTGTACTATCTGCTTTTTAACAATTTAGGTATCAGACTACCAAAGTTAACAATTGACGTACTGAACTATCATAATATTCAGAATTCAGGTACTGACGTTAATTTAGTTAGATGAAATTTAGTTTCACTTTTAATTTTGGTCATATTTTTTATAATTTGTATAAATTTAATCATGTCTTTTCGAAACATTACAATTTACAATGTTTAAACTAAAACACATACATATACATACATAATAAAGTATGTCAGTTTAAAAAACATATCATTTAACTAGATTTTCTTTGATTTTTTTTCTAAAATAAAAAAAATTATAATTTTTTTTTACACTTTTTCTAAAACAAAAATAAAGTAAGTTTTAGATTTATGACATTCGAGTAAAAATTATTTGATACCACATCATTATTTGTGTAACGTCCCAGATTTTTAGGAAGGAATTTCTGTGGTGCGGAGTTGTGCGTAAGTCCCACATCGGCCAGATATGAGAGTACTCGTGTGATATATGAGCTTAAAAATCTATTCCTATCAACAAGACATTTTAAAGACCACGCACAATAGCGAGGACGGAAGTTCACAGTTAAGCGTCCTTAGCTTGGAGTAGTACCACGATGGGTGACCCCCCTGAGAAGTTGTGTCAAAGCGGATAATATTGTTGATACGGGCGTAACGGTTTGGTCCGTGGGGCCGGAGCGTTACAATTTGTGTGTGTTTGTGTATTTTATATATATATATATATATGATATAATTATATATTTTTTAATTTATAATAAAATGAGATATTTTAAAAAATTAAGGGTTAGATTTATACAAATTACAAATAATATGAACAAAATAAAAATTGAAACTAAGTTACATCAAACTAATTTAACCGTGATACCTAAATTGTGAACATTATGATAGTTCAGTAGGTCAATTGTTAATTTTGGTAGTATAATATCTAAATCGTTAAAAACAGGTAATACAGTACACTAAATGTATTTTTTCTCAATATTTAAGATATTACATTGTGAGACGAAAAAAAAATTAACACTAGAGTTATTATTTAATTTCTAAATTAAATATAATTGATCAACAATTTTTTTTTATAAGCACTTGATTAACAAACTAAAAATCTTGAAAGCAACAAAATTTCTCATTCAACTCGAGCTTTAGTTTTTTTAGGGTTTTAGTAAACAAAGTCAGAATTATAATTAACAGACCGATTGAAGATTGATAATGACAATTGAGTACTCTATTTGGTGTTTTATTTAACCTTACTATTACTAAAAGATTATAATCAACTTTATCTTCTTGCTTAAAAGTTCTCTCTTTTTTTTTATTGTCTTTGTAAGTTGTATACTAAAATAAGTCGGAGTTCTAATTAACAATTTTCTTTTCAGGAGTGGGTCCCTAAATTTAAGCACCATATACCATAGTACTGTTGGTTTTGATGTACATAAAAACAATAATTAACAGTGCAATTACTAAAAAAAAATAAACAATTTTATTTTTATAATGAAATATGACTCTGTAACAAAATTCCGACACTTGCAGAATGTAAAAGCAGTCAATTAAAATTCTAGACAGATTAATATAACTTATTAAACTGTTGGACTGTTTTGTAATTAAACGAAACTGTCAGACAGAATAGTATAAAACTAAACAGCTGAACTGTTTGTTAATTTAAAGTAACTGTTGGACTGTTTGTTAATTTAAAGTAACTGCCAGACAGAATAGTATAATTACTAAACTGCTGGATTGTTTCTGTAAATAGATAAAATTACAAAAAAAGAAATTACAGAAAAGAAAAGTACTGGAATGAAATTATAGAAAAGAAAATTACATAAATGAAATTACAGAAAAAAAAATACATATGTAACGACCCGGCCTCACAGACCGAACCGCCACGCCCGTATCAACAATATTGTCTGATTTGGCACAACTTCACAGAGGATCACCCATCCTGGTACTACTCCAAGTTAAGCACGCTTAACTATGGAGTTTCGTCCTCGCTATTGTGCCGCACGACTTTAAAAGGCCTTGTTGATAGGAAATGAATCTTTAAGCTCATATACCACACGGGTACTCTCATATCTGGGCGATGTGGGACTGACGCACAACACCGCACCACAGAATTTCCTTCCTGGAAATCTGGGTCGTCACAACATAAATGAAATTACAGAAAAGAAAAATGCAGAATAAAGAAAGGACATAAATAAAAAGACGAGGCTGCTGTTTAACAGTAGGCCCTTAACCGATATTCGCCTAACCACCTTTGAGGTTTCTAGTTATGTTTGACGCTTCGATGCCAAGGTATAACGTCTCGGATGACTCGTCGCAAACAGGCGACAAGTCAAGGTCGAGCTGTTGGTGGATGACTCTCTTTGGCTAAAATGTAATGCTTCTGTTTAGAGAGATGATATATGTTGCTATGTTTGATTTAAGAATGTTATATTTTGACATGGGGTGGGGGGGGGGGGGGGGGGGGGTTCTGCCTATTTATAGTCTGGCTGAGTATCTCAGCCATTAAAGTCGACTTTAATACTTTCAGTTTTTAAAATTAGAAACAACAGTATTAACTCTACAATTAATTCATATTCATTGCAACAGTTACAGCTTTGCAGGAAGCTTTCGTCGAGCTTGCGCGCGTGTGGTACACAATACACACATGTGTATGTTGACACACAACTTAATATCCACATGGGATAGCTTTGTATATATATATATTGTAATAATGACTCTTCATTTTCCAATGTGGGACAATTTTCAATGAGTTATCCTCATTTGACCCATTTTCCAGCATTAAGAGTTTTTCTCTTTTTCAACCCCAATTTTTTACGACAATTTCCATTCACTCTCATTCTCTAAATAGGTCATGCGACATACCGTTATGAACCTTGTCATATCATCTACTCAAGCGTCTTGAGTATGGTGTCAAAACACAACCGCTGTCACTTGGAATTTTGACTCAAAAATGGTCCTGTGACCATTCGGAATCTACCATGTTTCAACATGGTTTTCCAACAATCCCACATATGAATGCGATTGGCTTAAAAACCCATGTCCTAAAATGCAAACAAGAGAACCGCAAGAGTTCACTGCCTAAGGTTAGGTAGCGCGCGCCTTGAACCTGCCATAGCGGAGTATCACCTAGAATACAGCTATTAGGTAGCTGTAAAGCCTTGAACCATTAAGCTTTGTATACTCCAGAATGACACTCGCACAGTGCCCTCTTTACCCACGTACTAAGCCATTTAGTTGTTCTACATGTTTGGCCTGGACTGCCTTGACACGTTCAACTGAGTGCTTTAGTGATTTAGCCCGCGCTCATCACATGGAACCGGCCTTACACACTCGTTATAGGTGGTTCCAAGTAGAAAGTCTCCTGACTCACCTTACTCGACCTTCGAGATACTTGGATCATTAAGATCCTCATGCTCACCCTTACTATGGTACAGGTCTATCACTCTGTCATCGCAAAAATGAGCTGGGAACTACAGGTTCCCGAGTACTTTGTTCGGCTGCCCCCACAGTCCAGTTTCCCATTGAACACAGCATGTAAATCCCATCTGGGTTGGGTTGCCTATGGGAAGGCTAACAATTTAATGGGCTTAAATCCCATTCCGTTCGATGACGCTTCGACTCTCTCTTGAGTCCAGTCTTTTGTAATTGGATCCACAATGTTATCATTTGAACTCACAAAATCTAAGGATACAACACCGTTAGCTAACAATTCTCTTACGGATTTATGTCTCCGACGTATATGTCGAGACTTTCCATTATACATATGGTCGTGAGCCTGTGTAATAGCTGATTAACTATCGCAATGCATACTTATCGCGGGAGCAGGTTTTGTCCACATTGGAATCACTTCCCAGAAACTTCTCAGCCAGTCTGCGTCTTCAGTTGCGATGTCCAAAGCTATGAATTCTGATTCCATAGTTGACCTTGTGATGCAAGTTTGTTTGAAGGATCTCCAAGACACGGCAACACCTCCCATTACAAACACATATCCACTCATGGATCTTGTGCTATTGGAGTCTAATATCCGGTTGGCATCTGAATATCCTTCCAGTATCGCTGGATATCTGGTATAGTGCAGCTATATGTCTCATTTACCTAAGAAACTTTATGATGGCCTTCCAGTGCTCCTCATTCGGATTACTAGTATATCTGTTCAGTCTACTTACTGAGTTGGCTATATCAGGTCTAGTACAGTTCATCACATACATGAGACTGCCTATGATCCTAGAGAATTTCAATTGTTTCACACTTTTGCCGAAATTCTTTTTCAGGCTACAATTGAACTCAATTAGAGTTCTTGACATTACCTTACTACCAATATCAAATTTGTCAAGTGTTTGTTTAACATAATGACCTTGCGACAGGGCATACCCCTTTGACGTCTTGGTGATTTTCATACCAAGTATAATGTCAGCTATACCTAGGTCTTTCATATCGAAATGATGTGACAACATTTTCTTAGTGGAGTTGATCTTATCAGTACTCCATATTATAATTATATCGTCCACATAAAGGCAGACTACTACACAGTCTTTTTCACTTCCTTTCATGTAGACACATTTGTCACACTCATTTATGCCAAAGTCATTTGATAGCATGATTCTATCAAATTTCTCGTGCCATTGCTTGGGTGCTTGTTTGAGTCCATACAGAGACTTTACAAGTTTGCACACCATGTGCTCTTTCCCTGGAACCATAATCCCTTTAGGCCGTCTTTACATCCATCTGATGTATTTCCAGATCAAACAATGCCACAAGAGCAATAACGATCTGAATCGACGGTTTCCAAGAGATAGAAGCCTATGTGTCGAAATAATCGACACCTTCAGTTTGCCTGAAGCCTTTGACTACAAGTCTTGCCTTGTACTTCTTGATCGTTCCATCAACCTTTAACTTCCTCTTGAAGAACCACTTGTGACCTAGGGGCTTGCATCCTTGCGGAAGATCCACTAGTTCCCAAGTGTGGTTTTGCATAATCGATTCAATCTCATTATTGATTGCTTCTTCCCAATATTGGGAATCCGGTGTTGACATAGCATGTTGATATGTCACTGGTTCACCTTCTATCATGAAGGTTACGAAATCAGGCCCATATGAAGTTTCTTTCCTTGCCCTTTTTGCTTCGTCGAGGCTCTTCCTCTTCTTCTTTCTCTGACGGTTCACTTGCCCCCACATTTCCATCACTGTTCAACTCTTGAGTCTGTACAGGTGTTGGCATTCTGCAAGGAAAGATATACTCAAAGAAAGAAGCCTATTGGCTTTCAATTATCGTATCTACGTGCACATCAGGATTTTCCGACTTGTGTACGAGAAACTGATACGTACTGCTATTCTGTTCATATCCAATAAACAAGCAGTCCACTGTCTTTAGACCAATTCTCATCTTTTTAGGAGCGGAGATTAGGACCTTAGCGAGAGATCCCCAAACCCTCAGGTTCTTATAGCTAGGTTGATGACCTTTCCATAATTCGTATAGTGGTTTGTCTCGCTTTTTATGTGGTAACTTGTTTAAAACTTAGTTAGCGGAAAGCAACGCTTCCCACCACATGTTCTGGGATAATCCAAAACTTATTAACATCGCATTCATTATTTCCTTGAGCGTTCTATTTTTACGCTCCGTAACTCCATTTTGCTCCGAGGGGTATGGAGTTGTGGTTTGATGAATGATGCCACTTTCCGCACATATTTGTGCGAACGGCGCTTCATATTCGTCGCCTCTATCACTCCTAAACATTTTAATCTTTTTATTGAGTTGATAGTCTACTTAAGTTTTATATAGAGTGAACATATCTACTGCATCGCTTTTACTTTTCATTAAGTAAACGTAACAGCCATCTATAAACGTTATGAGTATCTTTTACCTCATCTTGTTTGAATAAATTTCAAATCACACACATCTGTGTGAATCAAACCAAGAGGTTCACTATCTCGTTCAACATGTTGAAATGATAATTTGGTTAACTTTTTTTCTACACACATTTTACATTTATGTTGTTTATTAAAGACAAAGTTTGGTATTAGTTGCAGTGATATTAATTTCTTCATGAAATTAAAATTCACATGTCCTAATCTACCATGCCACAAATGAAATGACTCAAAAAATATATGCAGGATTTGAAATATATTATTGGCCAACTTGGCAACAGTCATTACATTACTGGTACTGACCTCAGTCTTAGCACCTTTATTAGCGAATCCAGCTTTAGGAGCTGGAGTTCCTACATTCAACTTAAACATGTTGTTGATCATATAAGCACGACCTACATAAATACAATTTTTGGTGATTACAACTTTATCGGATTGAAAAACTAATTTAAAAACCTTCTTCACCATCATCGAGCCTGAAATCTAATTCTTACGAATATCTAGTACATGGAGCACCCCAGTTAGCATCAGTTGTTTTTCTGAGGTCAGGTTCATCATCATTGTCCCCTTTCCTTCCACCATGGAAGTAGTAGAATTTCCCATGAAGCACGTCTCACAATCCACCGCCTCGTAGGTCTTGAACATCCACTTATTGGAGCAGATGTGGCTCGTGGTGCCGGTATCTAGCCACGATTCATTGGGGTTGCTTCTCACAAGGTTCACCTCGGAGACCACTACAAAGAGATGCATGTCATCCTCTACTCCCTCACCCACATTGGCCTGAGCTAGAGCTCTCAGCTTCCCCTTGCCCTTAAAGTTCTTCGATGGGGGTTTGGGCTTCGCAGTGCATTTATTGTCATAACATTCCGTGACACGATAACCAGTCCTGTTACAGATAAAACATGATCCCGCAAATATCTATACAGCAACAGCACCGCCTGCGTTATCAGGGCATTTCCGCTTGACATGCGTGGCCTCAATCAAATGGGGCTTTGCCACCGAGCTACTAGCAATACTGCTTTTCTTTCCAGAACGGCGGTTACTCTGCTCGATATTCAATCTTTCTATGAGCCCCTCCCGACTCATTGTCTTCCGCTTATGCTTCAGGTAGTTCTGAAACTCTTTCCATGACGGTGGTAATTTCTCAATCATGAGAGCCACCTGGAAGGGTTCATTAATAACTAGCCCTTCAGCATCAAGTCGATGGTATATGAGTTATAGCTCCTCAACCTGCTCAATGAAACTCTTGTTATCAGTCATCATGTACTCGTGAAAGTCCCTGACGACAAATTTTTTTGTGCCAGCGTTATTCACCTTGTACTTCTTTTCAAGGGTCTCCCAAAGCTCATTTGCAATTACTTTGGTCTCGAATACACTAAATATGGTGTCATCTAGAGCACACATGATATAGTTCCGACATAGGTAGTCGGCATGTCTCAATGCTTCAACCGCCAAGAACGACTGCTCGTCCAGATCGTCCTCGCTTAGGACGGGAACAGTCTCCTTAAGAAACCGGGTCAAGTTCAGGGTGGTTAAATAAAACAGCATCTTTTGCTGCCAACGTTTGAAGTTGTCACCCCTAAACTTTTTCGGCTTCTCCAGATGAGAGGTCGGTAAAACAGGCATAGCCGAACGCATCAGTGCTTTGCTCTGGCCGCAGCCATAGCCACAACTATGGCCGTAGCATCAGCTTGGGCCGCAGCCGCTGTAGCATGCGCCTGAGCGTCAGCCCCCACATTTTCATCGCCCGTAGTGTTATGGACATTCCCACCAACCACTATGTCATGCGAACTCACCGAAGGGACAATAGGGTCAGACACATTTTCGTTCGTCATCTTTCGGTTTCTGAAAAGACAACCAAAAGAATATCAGATACGCGTATATTAATATTCTTGAACAAAACACCAAGTATAGAAAACTTGGGTTTCCGTAAAAGAATTTGATATAAAAAATTATTCAAGCTAATACCAAACTGGTTGGTATTTTCTCGAGAACGGTACAAATACCAAAACAGAATAAAACAATTTTAGTAATTTTTCTTTGCTACAGATATTCTAAAACTAGAATTGCAGAGGAAGAATCATTATATCTTTTAATTTAAAAATTAAAAAGTAAAACAGTACAAAAACCAAAATTAAGATATCGGTTAAGATTGTTGGTTTTGGTGTATGTAAAAGCAATAATTAACAGTGCAAGAAATAAAAAGAAATAAATAATTTTATTTATATAATGGAATATGACTCTATTACAAAATTCCGACACTTGCAGAATGTAAATGCAATTAATTAAAATTCCAGACAGATTAATATAACTTATTAAACTGCTGGACTGTTTTGTAATTAAACGAAACTATCAACAGAATAGTATAAAACTAAACTGGTGGACTGTTTGTTAATTAAAATAAACTAACAAAGAGACTAATATAATTACTAAACTACTGGACTGTTTCTGTAAATAGATAAAATTACATAAAAGAAATTACAGAATTGAAATTACAGAAAATAAAAGTACTGGAATGAAATTACAGAAAAGAAAATTACATAAATGAAATTACAGAAAAGAAAATACAAAAATGAAATTACATACAAAAAAATGCAGAATAAAGAAAGGACATAAATAAAAAGACGAAGCTATTGTTTAACAGTATGCCTTTAACCGATATTCGCCTAACCACCTTTGAGGTTTCTAGTTATGTTTGGCGCTTCGATCCCAATCTATAACGTCTCGGATGACTCACCGGAAACTGGCGACGAGTCAATGTCGAGCTGTTGGTGCGTGGCTCTCTCTAACTAAAATGTAATAATTCTGTTCAGAGAGATGATATATGCTTGCTGGCACGCTTTCGTCGAGCTGGCGCGCTTTTGTCGAGCTGGCGCACTTTCGTCGAGCTGGCATGCTTTTGTCGAGCTGACGCACGTGTGGTACGTAATACACACATATATGTGGACACACAACTTAATATCCACATGGGATAGCTTTGTATATATATTGTAAAAATGACTTTTCATTTTTCAATGTGAGACAATTTGCAATGAATTATCATCATTTGACCAATTTTCCAGCATTAAGAATTTTTCTCTTTTTCAATCTCAATCTTTGACGCCAATTTCCATTCACTCTCATTCTCTGAATAGGTCATGCGACATACCGTTACGAAGCTTGTCATACCATTTACTCAAGCGTCTTGTGTATGGTGTCAAAAGACAACGGATGTCGCTTGGAATCTTGACTCAAACATGGTCATGTGACCATTCGGAATCTACAATGTTTCAACATGGTTTTCCAACAAGTACATCACTCAAACCAATTTCACAGTAGAAATCAAATCATGCACATGTTGGCTGGGTTCAAATTTTATCATATTAGAATTGTCATATTTTTGTTAGGTTTTTTATTTTTTTTAATAAATCAACATATTATTTTATTTCTAAAATGTTTGTTTATATATTTTTTGATATTTATTAATATTACTATCTTATAAATTGTCAAACAAATAATTAAACATAAAAAAATATAAATATTAAATTTTACAAATTTTTTTGAACAAACATGTTATAAATAAAATAGTAAATTGATTTAAAAAAAATTAATAATAAATATGAAAAACCCAAAATCTTCCCTAGTATGGCCTAGTATTAGTCTATTACGTATAATATTGGTGATGCACCAAAATAGGAAAAATTTGAAAGCAAAACCACATGATATTCAGCAACTCGTCTAGCTACCTTTTTCCCATACTCATGACAAAAAATTACCGTGTAGGATGCTTTATCCAGCGTACTCATAGAGTGACCATTTATGACGAATTAAGTGGAGGAAAAAACAAACCTTGTCAGGAAAAGTTAGCAATAAAAGGGTTCACTCATATATCCCTTGTGGGTAAAAAAAAATGTTAAGGTTAATGTGTACTTTGACTATAAAATATGTTTGTTTATAGTCTCTCCGTACTAAAATATGAAACTGCTCAGCAGTTGTCTCTTCTTTTATATTTCTGTTATTTATTTTTTAATCCTTTTTCATTCTGTCCATTTCTTTTCTGTACTGTTTACCTTTCTCTATTTCCATTTCGGTACTGTTTACTTTTCTGTATTTACTTTTCAGTCTTTTCTTATTCTGTAATTTACATTCTGTAATTTTATAATTCAGTTCTGTAATTTTTTTTATTTACAGAAACAGTCCAGCAGTTTAGTAATTATACTATTCTGTTCTGGCAGTTTTTTTAATTGTCAAAACAGTCCACCAGTTACTATTTATACTATTCTGTCTGGTAGTTTCAAACAATTACAATTCAGTCCAGTAGTTTAATAATTTATATTAATCTGTCTGGAATTTTAATTGGTGTAATTTAAATTCTGTACGAGTCAGGAATTGTAATTCATATTCCAATTGTGAGAAATAAATTGTTATTTCCATTGCGTTCATGTCTTTTAATTTATTGTCATTTCAATTATTGTATTCGAAATAATATCAAACCAACAGGGAGTTGGACCAACTACGTATGTACCTTGCTCAATTTTATGTTTTTTCGATTTATAGCTTTAATGTATTCACAGGTGCATTCAGGGGCGGCACGGTTCGTAAACTTGTCTAATGCTCAAAATTTTTGATTGGTTATAATGATATTATTAAGCAAAAAATGCAGTTACATTTCTCTTTTCATCATGGTTAAATTTCATGATTTTAACAACAAAGAAATAAAATTAAGCTAAATAAATAATGTGTTTATAGGCATAAAACAATTATAAATACTTTAAAAAGGCATAAAACAATTGTTATTGTATTAAGAAGACTTATTAGAAATGTCAAAAAAATAGTGTTGTTGGGAACGTTTGAGCTTGAGTATTTAGAGAGTAAGGTTATGGTCTTAACCAATTAGGCTACAAATTCATATGAGATAATTATATAAGTAATATATTTTACTTGTTATATGTTACCCTTAATTTTTTTTATTTTATTTTATGTCCAAGGCTTAAGGCTTATTAAATTTGTTAATTTAGTTAATAACATAGTTCAAATGTTAAACTAAATTAACAAATTTATATTTTAAAAATTTAAACATGATATATTTATCGATTAAAGTTGTACATAAATACACATATTCCCGAACCACCTTTAAATGTTTCTGATTTCGGGACTTTGTTCCCAAGGTACAACTTCTGTCTCAGAGTGGCTCGCGTGGAAACCCGCACCGAACCACAGGTCGAGCTGTTGGTGGTGCGATTCTCTCTCTCTAATATGATGTTGTATGCTGTGTATGTGTGATTGTTGTGTCTGAAATGAGAGGGAGAGTGTTGCTTTTTATAGCCTCTATAGAAACCGCAGCCATAATGGTGGTCATTAATTCTGGGAGTTACACCCCCAGAATCCGCTCAATCAAATTCTGAAACCGCAACAATTAATCTCATTTATTGCTGACGTTTCTGTTGCTGGAAACTTCAGGGACTCCTTTTGTATTTTATACAAAACTCCCTTTTCGGATTTGGACCCAAGACCCAAGACCCGAGACATTCCCCAAATCCCCAATCCCAATCCCAATCCCAAGCCCAAGCCCAAGCCCACGCCCGCGACCCGAGACACGAGACACGAGCGAGCGCGCGTGTGTGGTACATACTAATACTCTTAGATGTATGTGGACATGTTAGTTTAACAACTACATGGGTTGGTATTCTATATATATTGTGAAATTGACCCTCAATCTTCCAATATGGGATTATACTAAATGGTTTTCCATTACCATTTCGTTTTTTCCAGAATTAAGCTTTCGAGAGCCCAACTTTGAAGTCGATTTGTATTCACACTCATTCTCCGAATAGGTCATGCGATATACCGTTACGAAGCTCGTCACACGGGCTACTCAAACACGTTGAGTATGGTATAAAAAACTCAGCGCTGTCACATGAAAAAATGACTCGAAGTTGGTCCAGTGACCATTCGGAAACACCCATGTTTTTTTAAATGTTTTTCCAACAATCCCCCACATGAATGCAATTGGCTGAAATAAAAATGCTCCTAAATGCATACGAGAGAACCGTAAGAGTTCACTGCATAAGGACAGGTAGCGCACGCCTTGAACCTGCCATAGTGACGTAAAATCTGATATGCTACTATTGGGTAGCCTTTAAGCCTTGAACCCTTTAGCGTTTGTGCATACCAGGGTAATGCGCACACAGTGTCCTCTCTACACCACTTACTAACCCCTTTGATTGTTGTCCATATTTGGCCGTGGACTGCCTTGGCAAAATTCAACCGAGTGCTCTAGTGATTTAGCCCATGGCTCATCACATAGTATCGGCCATACACACTCGTCATAGGTGATTTCAAGTCAAGGGTGTCCTGACTCATCCCTCTCGACCTTCGAGATACTTGTTATCATTAAGAGCCTCATGCTCACCATTTAGATGGTCTAGGTCTATCACTCATTCATCCTAGAAATGGATTGGGAACTTAAGTTTCCGAGTGCTTTGTTCGGTCACCCCCACAATTCGGTTTTCCCATTGAACCCGACGCTGGAAAATCCAGTTCGGGTTGGGTTGCCTCTGAGGAGGTTTCCAGTTTGATGGGCTTCAACCCCATTCCCCTCGATGAAACTTCAACTCCTACCTGAGTCAAGCCTTTTGTAAATGGATCCGCAATATTGTCCTTAGATCTCACAAAATCTAATGACACCACACCGTTAGCAAACAATTCTCTTACGGATTTATGTCTCCGACGAATATATTGGGACTTTCCATTATACATATGATCCTGCGCCCGTCCAATAGCCGACTAACTATCACAGTGCATGCTTATTGCTGGGACAGGTTTCGGCCACATTGGAATTCCTTCCAGAAAGCTTCTCAGCCAGTCAGCCTCTTCTGTTGCTAGATCCAACGCTATGAACTCGGATTCCATAGTTGATCTAGCTATGCAGGTCTGCTTGGATGATCTCCACGAGACAGTTGCTCCTCCCATCACGAACACATATCTACTAGTGGATCGTGTACTGTTGGAATCCGAGATCCAGTTTGCATCTGAATACCCATCCAGTACAGCTGGATATCTCGTATAATGCAACCCTCGGTCGGCTGTGTATCTCATGTATCTGAGAAGTCTCATGATGGCCTTCCAGTGTTCCTCATTGGGATTACTGGTGTACCTACTCAGTCTAGTCACTGAGTTGGCTATGTTTGGTCTAGTACAGTTCATGACGTACATCAGACTGCCTATTATTCTAGAATATTCCAATTGTCTCACACTCTTCCCAAAATTCTTTTTCAGGGTGGTTGAGATCTCTATCGGAGTTCTGGATGTAGCTCTACTATCTTTATCAAATTTGTCAAGCATCTACTTGACATAGTGAGTTTGAGATAACGCATATCCGTCTGATGTCTTGGTAATTTTCATACCAAGTATTACATCAGCGACACCCAAATCTTTCATCTCGAATTTTTGTGACAACATTTTCTTAGTGGAGTTGATGTTATCAATACTCCCTATTATAATCATGTCATCTACATAGAGGCAGACTACCACGTAGTCCTTATCATTTCCTTTTACGTAGACGCATTTGTCACACTCGTTTATTCGAAAACAGTTTGATAGCATCACTCTATCAAATTTTTTGTGCCATTGTTTAGGTGCTTGTTTCAGTCCATATATGGACTTCACAAGTTTACACACCTTGTGCGCTTTACCTGGAACTACAAACCCATCCGGTTGTTCCATGTAAATCTCCTCTTCTAGTTCACCATTCAAGAATGCCGTTTTAACATCCATTTGAAGTATTTCCAGATCGAACAGTGCCGTGAGAGCAATGACTATCCGGATTGACGTCTTCCTGGAGACAGGAGCGTAGGTGTCGAAATAGTCGACACCTTCGGTTTGTCTAAAACCTTTCACTACAAGCCTCGCCTTGTATTTCTCGATCGTTCCATCGAGCTTTCTCTTCCTCTTGAAGATCCACTTGTGTCCTAGTGGCTTACACCCGGGTGGTAAATCCACTAGTTCCCAAGTGTGATTTTGTAATATTGATTCAACCTCATTGTTGATCGCCTCCTCCCAATATTGGGCTTCCGGGGATGACATTGCTTGTTTGAATGTCGTCGGTTCGCCTTCTATCATGAAGGATACAAAATTTGGACCGAAAGTTGTTTCCTTTCTAGCCCTTTTACTACGTCGAGGCTCTTCTTCTTCTTCCTCCAACGGTTCACTTGCCCCCACATTTTCCTCACTGTTTGACTCCTCAGTCTCTACAATTATGGAAGACTTGCGGGGAAAGATCTTCTCGAAGAAAGAAGCTTCTCGAGCTTCGATGATAGTATCTACATGCACATCGGGATTATCTGACTTGTGCACGAGAAAACGATAAGCACTACTGTTTTGTGCATATCCTATGAACACACAGTCTACCGTCTTTGGCCCTATTCTCGTTCTTTTCGGAAGCGAGACAAGGACCTTCGCTAGACAACCCCAAACCCTTAAGAATTTATAGCTCGGCCGATGACCTTTCCATAGTTCATAAGGTGGTTTATCACGCTTCTTATGCGGTAACTTGTTCAATACATAGTTGGCAGAAAGCAGCGCTTCCCCCCACATGTTCTGGGGTAACCCAGAACTTATTAACATAGCATTCATCACTTCCTTGAGCGTCCTATTCTTATGCTCGGTAACCCCATTCTGCTCCGGAGAGTATGGGGCCGTGGTTTGATGTATAATGCCATTTTCTGTGCATATCTTCGCAAACGGTGCCTCGTATTCACCGCCTCTATCACTCCTCAACATTTTAATCTTTTTATTAAGTTGATTTTCTACTTCGGTCTTATAAAGAGCGAATTTCTCTACCGCTTCGTCTTTACTTCTCATGAAGTAGACATAGCAGTATCTAGTACAGTCATCTATAAACGTGATGAAATACTTTTTCCCTCCTCGCGTTTGTATAAACTTTAAGTCGCATACATCCGTGTGTATTAGACCGAGAGGTTCAGTACTTCGTTCAATATGTTGATACGAAGACTTGGTTAATTTTGCCTCAACACAAATCTCACATTTATGTTGTTTATTGAAGACAAAACTTGGTAGTATATTTAGTGATATTAATTTCTTCATTGAATTAGTGTTCACATGACCTAATCTACCATGCCATAAATTAAATGAATCCCAAGAATAAGCAAATGAATTTTTATTGGCCACTGGGACAACATTAACGATTACATTATTCTTGGTAGTGGCCTCAGCCTTAGTACCCTCAATAGCTAACTCGGCTTTAGGAGCCGGAGTACCAACATTTAATTTAAACATGTCGTTGGTCATATAGCCACGGCCTACATACATTCCATTTAAGGTGATTACAATTTTAGCAGATTCAAATACAAGTTTAAATCCCTTGTTCACCATCACAGACCCGAAAACCAGATTCTTGCAAATTTCCGACACATGGAGCACGCCATTCAGTGTTAGCTCCTTTCCCGATGTCATCTTCAGTAGCACGGTTCCTTTTTCTTCCACCCTGGAAGTAGCCGAGTTCCCCATGAAGCAGCTTTCATTGTCCACGGCCGTATAGGTCTTGAACATCCATTTGCTGGCACAGATGTGACTAGTGGCGCCTGTGTCCAGCCACCATTCCTTTGGGTTGCTCCCCACCAGATTCACCTCCGAGACCACAGCACTCAGGTGCATATAGTCCTGTCCAGCATCATCTCCTCGCTCAGCCACATTTGCCTGAGCAGGTGCCCTCTTCCTCCCTTTCCCTTGGAACTTCCTCTTTGGGGGGGGGGGGGAGGTTTTGGGCTTGTCGATGCGCATCTTACAATCCGCGGCACGATGGCCCGGTTTGTTGCACACAAAGCAGTGTCCCATGAATTTCTTCTTGAGAGAAGCACCGACACCGCTGTCAAAGCGTTTCCGCTTAGACACAGCGTCCTCAACCACATGGGCCTTGGCAACCGCGTTGCCTGCTCCGCCACCGCCTCTCCTTCCGGATCGGCGATTGATTTGCTCAACATTGAGCCTCTCAATGAGTCCCTCGAAGGTCATAGCCTTTCACTTGTGTTTTAGGTAGTTTTGAAACTCTTTCCAAGAAGGTGGCAGTTTCTCAATCATTAATGCCACTTCGAAACGTTCGTTGATAACTAACCCCTCAACCTCAAGCCTATGGTATATGAGTTGGAGTTCCTCAACCTGCTCGATAACACACTTCCCATCAGTCATCATGTACTCATGAAAGTCCGTGACAACAAATTTCTTTGCGCCAGCATTATTCACTTTTTACTTTCTTTCGAGAAACTCCCAAAGCTCCTTTGCAGAACCCTTGGGCTCGAATACACTGAAGAGAGTGTCATCCAGAGCACACAGGATGTAGTTCCGGCATAGGTAGTCGTCGTGTTTCCACGCTTCCACCGCCGAAACCGTCTACACGTACTCATCGTCCTCGCTAAGGATGGGTGCAGACTCCTTGAGAAACCGGGTCAGGTTAAGGGCAGTTAAATAAAACAGCATCTTTTGCTGCCAACGTTTGAAGTTGTTGCCCCTAAACTTTTCCGGCTTCTCTAAATGAGAGGTTGGCAACATTGGCATAGACAGCGTTGTCGGAGCCTTGCCCTTTGCCCTGGCCGCAGCCACAAGCGCTGCCTTGGCCGCAGCAGCGTCGGCCGCAGCAGCTTCGGCCTCAGCCTGAGCCCCCCCCCCCCTCCCCCCCCCACTCGCAGCGCTCGCAATGTTATGGCTACTGCCAATCACAACTGCGCCATGCACGTTTTTCGAAGAAACGGTGGGTGTTTGATTCTCATTAGTCATCTGAAATGACAATAAAAAACCGTTTAGTTTCTCGCAAGAAAACTAAAATTCTTAATCGCAAATACTAATTATAACTTAATTAGATTGCTTCAAAAGAATAAAAACAATTAAAAGAGATTCTAGCGTGAAAATCAAATCACTTTTGATTTCACTAAAAGAAAACTCTTTATTTTAGAATAAAAGATTAAAACCAATTCGGATTTATTCTATTTGCAAACTTCAATTTCTAGTAAACTACCAATGACTTTGCAAGAATAGAGCCCGAGACGTCAACAAAATAAAATAAAAAATAAAAGTCCTTTCTTATTTCGAAAATAGTAAAACCAAAAAATAATATTGTTTAAGATTGTTGGTTTTGATACTATTTCGAATACAATAATTGAAAGTACAATAAATTAAAAAACAGGAACGCAATGGAAATAACAATTTATTTCTCACAATTGGAATATGAATTACAATTCCTGACTCGTACAGAACTTAAATTACACCAATTAAAATTCCATACAGATTAATTCTTACGGATCATGCCCTCTATTTTGCACCTCATAGGGTTCTTACTTATGATAAAGCAACACGCTATGGCTTATCTGAAGATTTAGACCAGGTTGTGAAACCTGAGTTGACAGGACCATGGGGAACTAGACTGTTTGACAAAGCAGTTTTGTACAAATCACTTTCAGTATTTCATCCCGTAGTTATCGATTTTTCAGAGCTTAAAGGACATACCCGCCGCGGCTATTGGCTAGCAATTATCGAAAAAATCCTATATGCTCATAGATTTATACAAAAGTTCCAAATCACTGGGATTGAACGGGATGAACTACTTTTAAAAGCTACTCTTGAAATCCTTCGAATATAAGCCCTAAAAGAAATAAGTTTGGCAAATCCCATCAACCACGTGTCTCTTCTTTTGTTCAACCTCTGTGACCAACTACCTGGTGGTGATCTAATACTTGAAGTTCTAGCAAAAATGCCATCCACAAGGGAAACAAATCGTACTAATGGTTGTCACATTGGTGGTGGATGGTATTCAGTATTAACTTTGGCTATAGCTTCTAATTTGGGTTTTGTGTTTGGAACTAGTTCAAATGTTAACGAGGGTGGTGTCTGTGTGGGTGAAGTTAGTGTTGGAGGAATGAGCCCTCTAGAGGGAGCAGTGAAAGCTTCTAGGAGTAACAGTAAAGAATTGGCGCTTGCGAAAATGACAGTTAAATTGGGTCAAAGTAGACGGCATTGGCATGAACTTGGCAGTGATGCAGAAGTTACTCTCTCCTTACAAAAAAGTGGCAAAATTTCTGTTTTCTCTGTTATACCGGGATAAGTCTTTCAAGTCTTCAGTATTTTGTTTAGTGCATCTTACGTCATTTTAAGGGGACGGGTCGGCTACGCTTGTGCACTGTTTCTCATCTTGATGACAATTTATATTATGATTTTGCAATTCTTGAGCCAAAGTGTTGAAGAACTCACAGTTGAGGTACATTCTTCAGCGAGTTTTTTGCAGCAGCTCTTGACTGTTCAAAACATTATCTCTCAGTCTGAAGGACAATGTTTACAATGTAAACATTGTCCTTCTGAAAATTAGGGGATTACTCTTGTTTAATTTCTCACAGGCAAGTGAGAAATTTGTGTTTGTTCTTGTAATTGCAGCCTTGATTGTTACTTTCTTACCGATTAAATATGTAATTTTACTTACATTTGTGGGAAAGTTTACGCAATACTCTTCCCGGAGAAAAGCAGGCACATGGCGGTTTGAAAGGAGAATGAGAGACTGGTGGTTCAGTATACCAGTAGCACCTGTTGTTCTTAAAAGAACAAAAGAAGATCAAAAGAAAAAAGAGCTGTAAATTTTTCGGCAACATGTGTATTTTCTTGTGAGCTGGTACCTTTTATCGCCAACCATATCGTGAATAGGAAACAGATTTTCAAAGGAAAATGTGTTTTTAGTGCGAGTCTTGCGTATTTTAATTGTAATTTGAGCAAACGTCGGTAATTATACACAAGTCATTTCTAAAACTTATATTAAATAGGCGCTATATCCTGATTACTTTTCCAAATTCATTTGATTGCTTATACAATATTGGTAACTTGAAAGATTTATTGAATGAAATTGAGATATTTACTTGCTTGTTGTTAAAAAAAGCTCAATTGATGGATCAATTCAAGAATAGTCTTTGTACATTTGGTGAAAATAAATTTCTTTTTTTTGTACAATTTGTGGAAACTAGGCATCATGTTTTTTTCATCTCTCTTGTGGGGGATTATTTCGGATTTTTTCTTAACTTTCATATCTCTGGTCGGGATTATTTCGGATTTTTTCTTAACTTTCATATATTTCGGAATTTTCCTTTAACTGCCGATTAATATAATTTAAGTTTATTCTATACAGGTGTTGAATATTTTACATGGAAGAATTTTTTAATGAAAGAGTGAAAACAACTATTTAATTATTGATACCTAGCCTGATGGAGATTTAATGATCTATTGTTTATATGTAAAGTGGTTTATTGAAAGTGTATTTATGTGATAAATATGAAGACGTTAGAGAGATGCTCTAAGTATACATATAACTTATGATGCAAAGACACTAAAAAAAAGAAGTTACAAGTGTCGTATTGGACTTGTCAGTTCGACATTTCAATTTCCATGTTGTTGACTTGTTGTCCTGCTGATCACGTGACACCTGCACGGACACACATCGACCATTTTCTGAAACGTAGTTGACAATTTAACCACATAAAACATTATTGCAGTATAAAAAAATCCTTCAACTCTCACAATTTATAACTTTATCTATAAAATATTTGAATAAAAACTGTAATTATTACTAAGATTTGTAATTGTTATTAATTTGATAAGTAAAAATACATAAATATATATAAACAATATATTTACAATTCAATAATTCTGGTGTTCTATAGTAACTTACATTCCAATTTCAACAGTAATAGCATCGTCAACAAAACAAATGTGTTTCCCAATGAGAGTCTTGGGAGAAGGTTGGTGGCACCCTTAATGGACGAGGAAGAGGTAATAGAGTGTGATCGTGTGAGGTGCATAAAGAGAGAAAAGGACTCACTATCTAACTTTTTAATAAATACCGTTGCAAATAACAAAATGGTCGTTTAACTTTTTTGTTTTAATAAATTTAGAAATAACGACAAACTTTTCATTATAATTTACTATTGTTTAACAAAATAAAAAAATTGGAGTTATGTTTTTCCATCTACCATTGACTATACAATTACATAACCCTGTATCAAAAATAGATGTGCATATGTGAAATATAACTAAATATAGTTCCATCGATTTATGCATTGAACCAAAATCGATAAGTTAGAGACGAAATTAATAAAGTTAGATAATGATAAAATTCAATATTACATTGTGGTAAATATATATATATATATATATCATACTATTAATATAGGCAAACTCAAGAAAAATTGAGCCTGCCAAATTTTGCCAAATTTTTTCAAAAATACACCTACTCTATTTTAATAATTACCAATATACATAATCTAATTAATTAACTATTTGTCCTCAATATATTTTACTAATTACGGATGTACCCTAAATTAATTAACAATTTGTTTTAACCTCCGTAACTATAATAAATTATACCAAATCTGAATATTATGTTAAAAATAAAATATATTACGTGATTTATGTCATTACGCGTCTCACACGCAACGCGTGGATAACTTTTACTAGTATATATATATATAATCGTTGCCCACGCGTTACGTGCGCGATAAATAATAACATAGATATGATACCGACAAATAAACTTAATGTTTTTTTTTAAAATTTAAATATCAAATAATTAAATATAATTAATTAACAATCGTATATAAAGAATAATAATGTTTTACTATTATAAAAAATACACAATAATTTTGTTTGCAATATAAATGTGTGAAAAATAATATTTTTTAATTTATTTACGTATTTGAATTAATTGATGACATTTAAAATTAATTACAATATTAAAGTGAAAGTATTTTTAAAAAATTTGAATAAAATTGGACAGATATTTTTGGTGTTGTTAATAATATGATATGAATGATATGATTATATATATATATATATATATATTCCCCAAATTTTGAATTAATAATTAGTTTGCTGTCATGCTAGTGATACATTCTTTTGAAATATTACATATTTTCTAAATAGATAATTATGCGTTGTAGCAGTAATAAGAAAAGGAAGAGGGTGGAGAGGGCAATACATCCACGTAACAAATACGCCGGAGAACCACCAGACTTCGGTTTATTAGCCTCAATTTACCCTTCTTTTAAGCCTTTCGTATTCTACTCTCGTTACGGTCTGCCTAAGATCGACTGGACCAATTTTAACGCCACCCGAGAGCTCACTCGGGTTTTGCTCCTCCACCATCACACCATTAACTGGTATTTACTTTTTTTATATTTAATCAACTTTTATTTGTATTTGGTTATTCCCACTGTTTTATTTTGTTTTAAGGCTCTTTTATCTGGTTGCAGCTTTTAAGCTCTTCTATTGCTTAACACATGGGGAACATATTTAAGGAAGATACTTTTATAGTATTTAAGTATTATTGCAATGTTTTTATTAGGATTTTGTTGTTGTTGTTGTTGTTGTATAGAATAGAATTGAGCCTTACACCTCATTTAGTTAATTAAAGTTTTGGGCCTTGTTTGGTTCCACTCTTCCAGTTTTTAAGCTTTTAGTGCATTTCGTTACAAAATTGAGCTTTTCTGGACCTTTTTCATGAAAAAGCTATCATTTCAAGGTTTTGTTAGGAAACTATTTTTTTTGGAGGAAAAAGCTGTTTACCATGTACTATTGGCTTTTACCAATTTAGTACTCAACCTTTAGGTTTTACTAATTTGGACCCCAATTTACCAATTTAGTACCCTGGTGTTTAACAAAATGACGAAATTGTAGTAATTTTCTCTCACCTATCACATAGTGAGTGCAATTGCGTCAACGTCCATCAAAAGTATATATCCAAACGTTAGATATAGTAACAAAAGGAAAGGAAGAGGGTGGAGAGGGCAATACATCCACGTAACAAGTACGCCGGAGAACCACCCGACTTCGGTTTATTAGCCTCTATTTACCCTTCTTTTAAACCTTTCATATTCTACTCTTGCGAAGGTCGACCTAAGATCGACTGGACCGATTTTAACGCCACCCGAGAGCTCACTCGGGTTTTGCTCCTCCACCATCACACCATTAACTGGTATTTACTTTTTTTATATTTAATCAACTTTTATTTGTATTTGGTTATTCCCACTGTTTTATTTTATTTTAAGGCTCTTTTATCTGGTTGCAGCTTTTAAGCTCTTCTATTGCTTAACACATGGGGAACATATTTAAGGAAGATACTTTTATAGTATTTAAGTATTATTGCAATGTTTTTATTAGGATTTTGTTGTTGTTGTTGTTGTTGTTGTATAGAATAGAATTGAGCCTTACACCTCATTTAGTTAATTAAAGTTTTGGGCCTTGTTTGGTTCCACTCTTCCAGTTTTTAAGCTTTTAGTGCATTTCGTTACAAAATTGAGCTTTTCTGGACCTTTTTCATGAAAAAGCTATCATTTCAAGGTTTTGTTAGGAAACTATTTTTTTGGGGGAAAAAGCTGTTTACCATGTACTATTGGCTTTTACCAATTTAGTACTCAACCTTTAGGTTTTACTAATTTGGACCCCAATTTACCAATTTAGTACCCTGGTGTTTAACAAAATGACGAAATTGTAGTAATTTTCTCTCACCTATCACATAGTGAGTGCAATTGCGTCAACGTCCATCAAAAGTATATATCCAAACGTTAGATATAGTAACAAAAGGAAAGGAAGAGGGTGGAGAGGGCAATACATCCACGTAACAAGTACGCCGGAGAACCACCCGACTTCGGTTTATTAGCCTCTATTTACCCTTCTTTTAAACCTTTCATATTCTACTCTCGCGAAGGTCGACCTAAGATCGACTGGACCGATTTTAACGCCACCCGAGAGCTCACTCGGGTTTTGCTCCTCCACCATCACACCATTAACTGGTATTTACTTTTTATTTAATCCAATTGTTCTCTATTATATTTAGTACTTAGTAGGAACTTATTCTTTGTATAGAACAGAGCAGGCCCTTATGTTAATGATTTTGGGCCTTGTTTGGTTCCAGCTTTTAAGCTCTTCTGTTGCTTAACAGATGGGCTACATTCTTTAGGAAGGAGGATACTCTTGTATTTTAAGGAGTAGTATTTAAGTATCTTCTATTCTTGTGATGTTTTAATTAGGATTTATTTTGTAATCCTAGTTAGAACATTACTACTTTTTATTCCAACTGGGACTCCTACTTTTTACTTACCTTTTTATTTATTTCTTTATTTATTCTCTTCCAACTGTTTTCTATTATTTCAAGGCTCTTTTACTGGGAACTTAGTTTTGTTATTGTTGTTGTATAGAATAGAACTGAGACTTACACCTCATTTGGTTAATTAAAGATTTTTGGGCCTTGTTTGGTTGCAGCTTTTAAGCTGACTTTTTACTTAGTAGGTGGGCAACTTTTTTAAGGAAGATACGGAGTAGTATTTAAGGAATCTTCTACTTTTTATTTCTTTATTTACATATTCCTACTATTTTTCTGTTATTTCAAGGGCTCTTTTCTTTTGGCCTTGTTTGGTTGCAGATTTTAAGCTGACTGTTTCCGTTAAAGCTTTTAGTGCATTTTGTTGAAAATTGAGCTTTATTTTTAGCATAGAATAGGGTAGACCCTTGCACCTCATTTGGTTAATTAAAAATTTTGGGCCTTGTTTGGTTGCAGCTTTTAAGCTGATTTTTTCCTTAAAGCTTTTAGTGCATTTGATTCACTAGATGAATAATTGAGGTTTTGTGGAGCTTTTTCCTGAAAAAGCTATAATTTCAAGGTTCTTGTTAGGAATTTATTTTTTGTATAGAATAGAGTAGACCCTTGCACCTTAATTGGTTATTTAAAGGTTTTAAGCCTTGTTTAGTTGTTTAGTTCCAGCTTTTAAGCTCTTTTATTGGTACTACTTTAATTACCCTTACTAGGGTTTTTGTAGAAGTATAAAAATAAAAGAAAGAAAAGGATTTCTCATTGATAATGATCGAGGAGCTATAGTCCTCTATTTATATAGTTATAATGACATAATAAGGAATCAATATCAATCTTGTTGATTCTATATCAATCAGAATCTAATCAAATAAAATCAATTTAGACCACAAAATAATCTTAAATCATATTTGTCAACAGCCCCCTCAAGATGGACACCATGTTCATCTTGCAACTTGATCACCGCAATCTTCAACATCATTAGGTCGACCTAGGTGGGGAAAAGGCCGCCTAGGCGGCCAATTAGGCACTATGCGAACCCTTTCCGCCTAGAACCCGCCTAGCGCCAGCCTGGCTCTTTTATTTGTGCCTTATTTCGTTGCAGCTTTTAAGCTCTGACTTTTTGCTTAAAGCTTTTAGTGCATTTCATTACAAAATCGAGCTCATTAGGGTTTTGCTCCTTCACCATCATACCCTTAACTGGTACAGTACTACTTTATCTTTATTTTCATATTTGTTTATTTGTTTCAATTGTTTTCTGTTATTTCAAGGTATAATAACACCAATCACACACAAACTATAAACACTAAATTGGTCGAAAAACTGGAATCAAACGGTGTTCCCAACCCAATTGAATAGACCGAACGTAGTAGATTTATAGATAAAACCGTTCCCAAACGATATACAATAATAGGCCAATTCGAGATGGCTAATCTCCCTATCTAAACTCGCCGTTTTAGAATAAAAACAACTTAAACAATTTTCTCAATACCAAACAGATAACACATACACCTACACCCACTTATACAAAGACACAACAGTAATTTGAATTTCAAACAAGCAGTTGAAAACTGCCACTAATTTTAATTTACAAACTGCCCATAACTGTTCCCGCCCTTTTATTTCTGCCTAGTTGTGGGTCTGTTACACAAGGCTCTTTTGTTTGAGCCTTGTTTGATTGCAGCTTTTAAGCTCTGACTTGATCATTAAATCTTTTAGTGCATTTTGTTGAAAACTGAGCTTTGTTTTTTAACATAGAATAGAGTAGACCCTTGCACCTCGTTTGGTTAACTAGAGATTTTGGGCCTTGTTTGGTTGCAGCATTTAAGCTCTTCTACTGCTTAATAGGTGGGCTACATTTTTAAGGAAGATACTCTTAATAGTATTTAAGGAATCTTCTACTTTATTCTTACCTTATATTTCTTTATTAATTTATTTAGATATTCCTACCTTTTGTATTATTTCAAGGCTCTTTTATTTGGGCCTTGTTGCAGCTTTTAAGCTCTGACTTTTTGCTTAAAGCTTTTAGTGCATTTGGCTAAAAGATTGAGCTTTATTTTTTTGCTTAGAATAGAGTAGACCCTTGCACAATATCCAAATTATCACCTGTTAACAAATTACATACCAACCTAAGTTTTAACAATTTACATACCAAATAACCAGAAATTGAACAATCAATATACTAAGGTCAAATTAATAAACAGAAATGGTCAAATCTGGATGACTAAACACTCTCAGTTCCACTCTGACTCTGAGATGAAAAGTGATGCATTTATAGATCAAAAGTGGTCAAGTTTGAGTTCAAAAGTGATATAATTGTTGAATTGAAGGAAAGGATGTTGATTGTTCAATTTCTGATTATTTGGTATGGAAATTGTAATAAATTGTAGGTTGGTATGGATATTCTTAATGGGTGATAGTTTGGTATAGTAAACATAAATTAACCTATTTCTTTATTATTTATAAATTCCAACTGTTTTCTATTATTTCAAGGCTCTTTTATTTGGGCCTTGTTTGGTTGCAGTTATTAAGCTCTGACTTTTTCCCTTAAAGCTTTTAGTGCATTTTGTTAAAAGATTGAGCTTTATTCTTAACATACGGAGTAGAATAGAAGAGTAGACCACCCTTGCACCTAATTTGGTTAATCAAAGATTTTGGGCCTTGTTCGGTTGCAGCTTTTAAACTAAAAGTTGTAAGTCGTACATGAGCCACATGAACCTAGATTTTTCCGAAACTTGAAACTTCAAGCTTATTTTCTAGAAACTGCAGTGTAAATTCTGAGCACGTACTTGTTGTCTAACTTTTTTGGGTTAGAACTTAGAAGGCCAATTGATCATTTTTTAGCTAAAAATTGGTTTAGAAGTATCTCACTTATTCATTATGGAAGGAATTTAGTCTTCTGGGGGAATAAAGATATAGATCAAGCCAAAACTCGAGCAATTAGTTTAATTAAACTACTGATGGGAGCACAGTTCCTTTTTTCAATCTTATGTATGAAATTGCTGGAATATGAATGAATAGCTTCACCCACTGGAATGGGGCATAAAGAGGAAAATGGGATACATAGTTGGACTAGTGCTAAATATAAATATAATCACTTATGGGAATAAATAACACCCCAATTGTTTTGTAACTTATTGGTAGGTCAATGACAGATATCTCATCTGAACAAACCAAAAGCTGCCAAGCTATTAGTGATTCAATGATGAAATTGTCACCTGAGACCTATCTGTTTTCTAGAAACTCCATTTTTCAGTTGACCAGAATTCTTCTCCCTCTGTAATGTTCAGAAATTTTACTGGCCTTAGGTTGTCAGGTTTAGTTGTTAGTCGTGAAGGTCATGTGATTAGTTATAACTGAAATTGAGAGATTAGATCACATATATTTCTTGACATATACTCCGTTAGCATCGCTGTTCTTAAATTAATGGAGAATTCCCTTTACATTTGAAACCTTAGTCTAAAGCAGAAACCAAAATGGAGGTTATGTAACTACAGATGTATTATGCTTTAGGTGGATCCCCGACGGGCAGCTGTGCCCTACTGTGCCGAACAGATCTAATTATATTCATTGGATTGAAGATTTATTGTCATCAGATATCATACCAAACACCAAACCTGATAATGAAGTTGTGAGGGGCTTTGATATCGGAACCGGTGCAAACTGTATATACCCTCTTCTTGGTGCATCCCTACTTGGTTGGAGCTTTGTTGGGTCAGGTAGTCTTTTTAAATTGTCCTTTTTATTTGTGAGTTGGTTCCAATATTCCTTTGAGATTCTTAGTTTGCTGGTGAATTATAGAAATTGTCCTCAATTCTTTGAGTAAAAAATAACTTTAGTTCCCCGTTTTCCATTACACTCTTGTTCCTTATATTTTGGATAAGCTGCACACGTGGTCCCCATAGTTTCTGTAAATTACACCTGGTGGTTTCTCACTATGAGACCAATAGTGTTATGCATGGACCATTGCTGTACCCATTCAAAATATGGGGAGTACTAGTGTAACTTGTTAGAACTTTGGGGACCGAAGAAAAAATTTACCTAAATTATGAGATCATTAGTGGTACAATTTAAATATGGGGGATCAATTAAAATTTTGATCCCAAGTATGACGACCAGTGTTGTATGTTGTCAAAAAGTTTCTCCTCTTTGTGGCAGATGTGACGGAAGTTGCATTGGAGTGGGCAGAGAAAAACGTAAATAATAATCCTCATATTGCGAAATTGATTGAAATTCGAAAAGTCAACTCTTTTGTGCCATCACCTAACAGAGTGGAGACATGCAATGAAGTTGTGGTGCCGATAGCACTTGATTCATATTCAGTTCTGAATAAGAGTTATCATGGGCCACCTGTACTTGTTGATGTTGTCAAAGATGGAGAGAAATTTGATTTTTGCATGTGTAATCCTCCGTTTTTTGAGACTATGGAGGAAGCAGGATTAAATCCAAAAACTGCTTGTGGTGGTACTTCAGAGGAGATGGTTTGTCCTGGCGGCGAAGTGGCATTTATTAGCCAAATAATTGAAGATAGTGTCCACTTGAAGCATTCATTTCGGTACTTCATTGTCCTATTTTCATGTAGTACTTTTCTTTTTCATTGCAGCTTAAAAGCCACTAGTGGTTGGTAAATTGAGATTCCCTCCTCCATTTCAAGGATCGATTCCATTACAGCATATTGTCTTATAAAAGTAAACTGAAAGCTAAAAAAGCAAACTTCTTGAACTTAAGCATATATCTGTAATTACTAAAATGCCAATTCATTTCGGAAAATCAAGAATACTATCGTTGTATAATTTTGCAATGATGTCTTAATCTTAAAAAAAAGTAAAATAGCCTGCAGAGGAAAAGAAGATTAGCAAAAATATTATCCAAAGGCTTCAGTTTTAGGTTCTAGTGTTCTAATATTCAAAATTTATCATGTTTGAGGAAAACCTAATCAGTTGATTTATTTTGGTTCTAGGTGGTACACATCAATGGTGGGACGAAAAACCAATTTGAAAACTCTGATTTCGAAGCTTCGGAAGGTTGGAGTTTCTATTGTTAAAACAACAGAATTTGTGCAAGGACAGACTTGTAGATGGGGTCTTGCTTGGTCGTTCGTGCATCCTGCCAAGAAAATAGTGTCGTCCCATGTGGCTGAGAAGAATGACCTGTCATTCACTCTTGAGGTTATGATTTACATCCATTTCCCCAATTTGTATGAACCAGGCTATCTGCACTTTCTGTATTGTTCTAGATTTTCTCCTTGAGGCTGTTCTCTTAGCAAGTAAGCTATGAATTTTACATGCTTTTCTCATAAATTTGAGTTAGTTGACAGTTGACACTGTGTAAGTTAGAAATTTATCCTCTATGTTTTGTTGAGGTTAATGATATTTCGCACAACAATTTTTTTCTGAATGGCTTTTGATACCCTAATTTAGCGGTTTTCTTCTGTCCCCGAGGGTTGTATAAATTTATTGACCTGAAATCCGTCTATGACTTGTATCTTGGGTATTTGGCTTTGTTTTTGTTGCTGTAATGTTTAGTCAACTGTACCATATATGAGCTTCAGGATGTGCTTTTTTCCATGTCCAATATTTCCTACTCTTTCCTGTGCCGATTACCACCAGTTCTATTTCATACTCAGTGATCGCCTATGGAGTACAGAAACTTTTGTGCTTCAAGTCACCTTCTCTAAATTAGTAAATTTTGTATTTTCAGGGCATTGAACGCCAATTCGGTGCTATGAATATCTTGCAATCTGTGGATTCTTTTTTCCTAAATGCTGGTGTATCTTGCAAACTAAATGCATCTGCATTTACTATTGATGTAAGCTCTTTTTATCCCCTTGCCTTTAATTCTTACTGCTCACCCTAGTTTAAGTTGCTTTTGTTTTTTTTTTTATGTTATTGTGATCGTACCAAATCCACATTGGTAGATCAACGCTTCTAGAGACCACTTAGATACAATCTTGAAGAATGAGCAAGGAAAGATCAGCGAAGGCGAACCCTGCCAATCCAGTCTTCCGCCAAATGATTTGTCCTTTCGAATTTCGGTAATTTTCTTAAAAAACTCTGAGCACTATGTTTTTAGTTGAAAAATGATATGCAAACTGTCTTTTCATTATAAAATTGTGTGTCATCATTATGTTTAGTTCATTCATCTTCAAGCTTCTAGCATTTATATAACCTGAACCGCCAAATGCAATCCAAATATAGCAAAAAAGGCAAAATTCCTGAACTCAAAATAAACAACCAAACAAAGCTCATATTTTTATGCAGGGTTGAAACATTTCATTTTCTTTTTGAGGTTATTTTGTAGCATAATTTTTTGTTAATAATAACATATAATTTCATGTGCATAGGTCTTTCAGCAAAATCCACGCACTCTCTTCTTAAGAGCATCCTTGCAACACAGAGAAAACCCTACTAATGGTACGTTTTAAGTTTTCTGGCGAAGGTTTAGACGATCATTCTACAGCTTGTAAACTCTTTGATTAAGTTATATTTGCATGCACGAATTCTTCGAAGATTGAAATCAAGGGTGTGGGTGTTATTTTTGCAGGTGTGTTCTCTCAGATATGCCAGAGATTGGAGGAAGTTTTAAAATACAAGTTTTGTAGAAGAAGACATGGTTAGACTTAAGATGATCTGTTGTCGAAATTGAAGCATCTGTATTTGCTAAATTTGAAGATAGATTGCAGGTATAGGCACATCCCTTGTTAGGTATTTACATTTTTAGTTGCTAGTTAGTAGTTTTTGTTAAGGAGAAACCACAAAATGGAGGTTTAGCATGTAAGTCGATATACGGATGAAATTGTTTTCTGATAACTCGATGAATTAATTGCTTTCCTCTATTGAAATTTATTACACACATGTTTTCCTTTTCTGACTGTATAGAGTTTTATGCATCTTATCTGTTATTGCTTTCAGTTTTAAAATTGAAAGTCAAGATGAAAAGGGTACCACGACTAACATGTCACAATTGAGCCTTTTATCACAGGAAAAGTATATTTACATTCACACTATAAAGGAATGATATTGAAGCAATAATCCCACACTTTACACCACAAATACAGTTGCACTAAAAAACATAATAAGGAAATTAAAAGTCCCTTTACTTTAGCACAGACAGTATCACATGAAGAGCACAACAAGATTGTTGGAAATTTCTAATTATGCATTTCCTTCAACTCTTGCGTATGTAAACCCAACACAAGCATCAACAAAATCCCCATCAATAAAATCAGTCGACAAAATCTGCAACTTATCAGCACAACCTTTCGTAACACACTGAGTTATGAAAAGCCTAGTATACCCATGAATCCTCTTAGTCACCGGTTTAACGCACAAAACCGGATTATCTGCCTGAGGAGTCACTATATTTTCTACACGATAGAAAAACTTCCTTGAACTTACTGGTGGCTGCTCATTCAAATGCTTCAGATTACTATCAAACTTTGTAGACGGTAAATCCGTATCTATCCAGTTATCCTTCAAATACCCGGAATTCCATAAATGCCCTCCTTTCTTTGGCTGCGGTGTTTTCCTCGGTTTCCAAACACAAATCACTCTCTTCGGTAACAACTCTGCTATCGTTTTCCCAAATACACTATCATCCTGGTGAATTAAATACTCCCCTAGTTGCTCCTCAAGGTATTTTTCAAACTCGGGCGGGTCCTCATGCCCAAACTCTGTCCTGATTTCCAAAATAATTATTTCAGAATCTGTCTCAGATAAAAACTTTTTAACATCGTTAATGACGATGTCGATACTGTAAGTTAACAAAATTCCGTGACAGACCCGTCGATCTTCTTGGACACGGATATCAAGGACTCGGGCCCCTGCCACCAGCTGGCGATAGATAGATAGAGATTGGCACTGGGCGAATGGACGGGAGATAAAAGGGATCCCAATTTCGTTCGTCGCAGAGTCATGGGTCCCGGGCCAGACAATATTGTTGATGTGGCACTTTCCGGGGTCAAGACCAGCCATCCAGTTTTTACGATCGGATGGGCGGTAATCGCAACCAGGAAAGTCTTTTCCACAGTCTTGTTGAAGATCACATAGGCATTTTTTTTCTGTTGAAATTGCTTTTCTTCTTTCCATTTGTTTGGAGACTTGGGCACCCATTGATCAGAATTAAGAGAGGAAGATTTTAACTCTTCTTGTTGGGGGTTTAATTTATATTTTTGTGACAAATTTTGAGTGGTTTTAGGGGGTGTTTTATTTGATGATCTTTTTATTGTTTGGATGCATTTATTTGTATTTTTCCAAATATGCTAAGATAATATTGTGATTAATCAATTATCGCTATTTGTCTTGGTGTAGGTGGGTCTATCAAGTTTGAATTATTGATGGGAAGTTATAATCAATATGCTACCTAGATTAGTCCACTTGTATGGCCAAGAAATAAGCATTCTTATGTTTGGTGGTATTTGATTAGATATGGACCATATGGTGTTCTGTTCTGACCTAATGTTTAATCATTCAAAAAAAATTTGCTGCAACTGCAAGCTTTTGTGAAAAAATCTGCATGGGAAGGTAAGAGACTATATAAAGAATTAGCAACGGTGAATTGGGACAAATTTTCTTAAGATTTTGAAGGTGAGTCCAGGAGCGTAGATCTATAGAAGGCTGGCTAGATGGAAAAGGGTTGAAATCTAGTGAGTACTAATGCAGATTTCTGAAATTAGAGGAGTATTTTGTAATCTTTGAAACTTAGGCTACAAGCCGGCAATCCCGATCCAGAAAATAAAGAGACCCATTCTGATTCAAGAATCAAGATATATCATAATTGAGGATACACATGTGATTCTTTGATATGAATTTTATTCAGTATTACCAGAACAAAATGAAAAAAGATGAGAAATCAAATACTCCATAAGCCATGATCATTCGTGGAGTAGTACTATTGAATAATGATAGTGGTGTGTGGAGTGTGGAGTGTGGAGTGACATATGTGTGGTTTGTCCATTAATAGTAATAGTTACACATATTGCAATTACATTTCATATAATAAATAATTGAAGGTACAGCAATTACTTCCTTTGTCACCTTGTATTAAAAGTTGGTGATTTTAAAGTTCACATGTTACTTGATTAGGTACCTTTTGGATATATGAAATTAAATGTTGATGTATGTGGATTTGATATGTTTATTAGAATTTTGGTTGCTGGTGGCTTTCTTGTAACAATAGTCTAGAAATGTCATGAATTGAATCTCTCTATTTACACTGGGTTTGGCCTTGGATATCAGGATATCGTAATATTTAAAAGTTAAAAGTTCAATTTTGTATGAAGGTGAGATTAACACACTGGGTTCAAATAAGTGTTTATGGAGGAAAGGCAAAGGATGTTGTAACGGAGCTTATCAGTAATATTTTAAAAGTTAATTATATCCACCAAGGCACCAAATGTAAATTGTAACAATCAAACATACTCCTATATTAGACTAACATTTTGCACGAACATGCTCATGTCAACTAACTAAATTGATAGTCTTAGTTTTCGTTATATCAGTTGACTACATTAAAAATTTAAAACGTAAATAAAACATGACAATATCTGGAGAATGGAGTTGCTTTGTAGGATTCCTATACATATGCATGCATCTCAGTATTACTTTAACTTTTTGAATATTGTTAGTAATTTTTATCTTGAGACCCAGACAGTTTGGTTATGTATATATCAATATATGTAAAAGAGTCGTATACTAGTGTCAAATAACTTTTCGAATGGAGAATTTCGGTTGAGTTATAACTTATAGAGTCAAGAGGACTACTAGACAATTTATCGTAACTTCGAAATTTTCGCACCAATACCTCTTGTGATACGTACTCACTCGCACTTTATGATGACACATTCAATCTGATAAAATGTAGTAAATGGAGTCTTGAGCATCGCCTACTGGTGATTTTTTAAACTTAGTTTTTGCTGAGCTATGCCTTAAAAACGCAAGCTAAGCTGTCTCTTTAGTACTTGATTAATTGTGTACAAGCCTCTACAATCAAAGAAACTATAGTCTATAAAATGTTTTCATTTAAGTTAGTTTTTCTTCTCATAACTTTACAAGTTATTCTTTTCTTATATTAACTTAAAAAGAAAAACTCCCTTGATTGCAACCGATTGGACGCTTAAGAACAGAAAATTAGACTGTTTTTGCGCAAATTAAAATCAGCAAAACAACAATCTAAGAAAATTGATTTGCTCCATACTATGTGTTCTTTTTAAATTCGTATTTTTTTATAATTTACTGAACAAGTTGGTGTTTCCTTATAGTAACTGATCAAAAGTTATAAAAAAAAAATAATAACAACTTCATTTTTAGCCCTTAGATTGCGACCGGTCTAACGATGAAGAGCGAAAATTTAGGCTGAGTTTTTGGGAAAATTAAACTCGGAAAAAAATCAACCATCTGAACTGAGAAATATTTTAAGAAAATCTCAAATGTCACTAGCTAGTTATCATGTCTTTTAATGAAGGTATTGGATGGCCGTGAATGTGAGGTACAAAATTTGCGGTCCTTTTTTTTATGAATTAAAAGCGTCGATGCGCATGCTACATGACTGGTCTGAGAAGTGATAAACTATTGCACTAATACGATTTAGTCATCCGTTAATATTTACCATATATTCACACATGCACATGTCATGAATCAACTTAAACTATTTCATTGCAGGGCGACGTAATAATAAATTTACTTACAACTTTGAACTGTTTACCTTTGCATTTTAAGTAAATATAAGTTTACATACTTGAACTTTAAAGAAATTAGGTTCATTCACCTTGAAACTTAATTTCGTTTTACACCAGGAAACAAAATGGCGAGCCTGATTTTCTTCCCAAGCTCGGCTTAATCAATTCGCGTCGGCTCCGATCTTTCACGGTATCCGGAGTAATATACGACGGCTAGGGTGACGGGGTGGCCTTCGTGCCTGCGCAAGAAACAAACAGGGGCCCGGGGTATGTACCGGGTTTTCCCTCTCCAACGATCAAGTCAGTATCGGTATTAACGGAAAGTAGGAATATAGTTAAGGGGGAGGGACCGGGCCGGTTACAAGTTGTCCTATCGAGTGGTACAGACGGTGTTCAGGGGGGGTCCGGGTTGTGTAGGCTTTATCTCTCTTCTCTGTCTTTTCGCGTCCCCCTCTAAGTGGTATTAGTGGGGGTATTTATAGTGTGATCAGAGGCGTATTAGCCCTTGGATCACTGTACTGTGAGATGCTGATCCAACGGCGTCAGGTCATTTATGACTCTGACAAGGGTACTATCCTCTTCCGGGGCCCACAGGGAGGTGGCCTGTGATTGGGCCACGTCGATGAAACGCCAGGAGGGTCCCCCAGGGGGGGGTCAGCAGCATTAATTGGGGAAGCGTACTCGACACGCTTCTTTGGGCCGGCCTAGCTTCACCCCGTTTGGTATTGAGCCGGGGTGATGATACATCCGCTGTATAGGGCCCCGGATTGTATCTTTCTGTGGTGATATCGGTCCGGACGAGGGGACACTGACATTCCCTCGCCAACAGCTCCCTGTCCGGAGTCGTCGTTAGTGACAATGTCGGTGAGTACCTTCCTCACTTTACGGGGGCTCCGGTCATTCTGTCTTCAAATTTGGCTGTCTAGAGGCACCTCGGCGTGACTCGTCTCTTGATACGTATTCAACCATACATGGATTTCTTACACGTGGAGCATGTCAGTCTCGTAATTATGGGGCGCCGCCTCTGTCTTTTCAGTTTCTCCAATGCCATTAATGCTAAAACGGCTGAAGGGTGACACTTGGCAGACGACCTCTCCTCATTGTACACGTGGAGGGCGTGGGTTGAGTGGCGGCTGTCCTTTGTGGGAGTTCGTGCAATGAGCCGTCGCGTCTTTTCACCTTCTGGTAAGTGTCTTTTCACCTTCTGGTGGGGGTCTATAAATACCCTCAGTGAAAATCATTTTTCACTTTTTTCAACTTCTCTCTACAAGCCTCCACAGTATAAATACTCTCTCTCCTTCTTCTCCCTTAGCAAATTTCATCTTCGAATACTCAAAGCCAGAAAATGGTTATTAAACACGGAGCCGGCAAGGGTCCGATGGTTGCCCCTACTCCTCAACGTTTGGCCGTGATGGCCAACGCGCTCCCATTCCGGGCCATGGTCCTCGACCCGTCCCTGAGCGTCGATAGCAACGACAGCAGTATCATGGTACGGACTCATGGGTCCGATCTCGAAGAGTTCCGACAACTCTGCGGGATCGGCGAAGGGTTCCGTCTTCGGAGGTGTCAGAACTCCGACGAGGTGAACGGGATCGTAGCGGATCCGAAGAGCATGGTGACGCTCTCTCTCTCGTCCCTTCTGTACGGGGGCACTCATCTCCCAATCCCGGAGCTGCTGGCGGAGTTATGCGCCTGGACGCAAACTCTTCCTTGTCAGTGGCCTCTGCAAGCCCACCGGATCTGTGCCGGGATGGAGGCTCTAAACGAGCTGTTAGGCTCGACTCTACCGGAGCCATTGGGGCTAAGGGAGCTGCTCGCTTGTTACGAGTTCTTACAGAGCGAGCCTAGCTCCCAAGCCAAAAGCAGGCAGCCGTACCTGCGGTGTCGGTCACACAACCAGCTTATCTTGGGTAACTCCGATTCGAATCGGGGTTACACACAAGATGTGATCGTGGTGGAGGGTGACTGGCTCCACCGGGATGATTTGACCCTCCCAACCAGACCGGGGAGGGTCTTAAGCAACAAAGAGAACAAGGCCACTGTGGCCGCGAGTTTAAGGGGTCTCGGGGACCCGAACGTGAGGTCCATAGAGTTGGCGTTGAACTGGTGGGGTCCGG
Organism: Primula veris; assembly: GCA_963682055.1. Taxonomy (NCBI): domain Eukaryota; kingdom Viridiplantae; phylum Streptophyta; class Magnoliopsida; order Ericales; family Primulaceae; genus Primula; species Primula veris. The sequence goes on along the minus strand of OY821745.1, from coordinate 12,913,400 downwards.
ATGGGACCGACGCAGGCGCTCGCGATGCGGAGCGTCTGTTACTCTGTAGCTCCCCTACCAGTTGTAAGGGGAATGAGTTCCTTTGGCCTCCTAGGACCTTCTGTCCAGTGGGGTACTCCCGGGAACGGTGGGAGAAAGAAAAGGGTTTTGAATCCACCCTCCCACCTAAGGCCATCAAAGAAGCTGAGGCCGAGGTCGAGGTTGTGACCGTGGCGAAGAAGGCCACGAAGCCGAAGCCAAGCGGCAGGGCGAAGGCCGTGGTGATTACCTCCTTTGCTCCTGCGTCGGCCGGGGTTATGTTTGAAACCCGGCCTGATGGTACCGTCCTCCATTATAGGGAGGGGGCGGACGGTACCCGCAGCTATATCGACCAGCATGGGAAACCGTTGCTGGATGTTCCTCCCCTGAGCTCGAGGGCACCGGATACGACGGGCCTCTTTCGTCTGGAAGATAGCTCTCCTGAGGCCCCACCAACCGGGCCAGCCTTGGGCACCTCACGGACTATGGTGAGTTAGCTTTAACTTTACAGTTTTATACTTAGACAAATTTTGTGGTTTTTGCGAATTTTTCTAACTTCATTCTCTGTTTGGCCACTATAGGTGATCCGGTCTGACGAGGAGGAGGAGGAAGAGGTGGTTCCTGCTGAGGTTGGGGATGAAGTCGAGGAGCCCGAGCCCGAGGTCGTTGAGAAAGAGGTCAATGAGGCCGTTAAGGAGGGGGCGGTCGAGGCAGAGGATGAAGAAGTGGTGGAGGTGGCCCCTGCTGATGCTAAGGCGAAGACCTTGGAGAGGTTGGGAGGCTTGGCGGGGCAATTGAGGCGTGAACGAGCCGCTAGAAAAGCCGAGCTTGCCGAGGCTGCCAAGAGAAAGAGGGAGGAGGCGAAGGCCCCCCGTGATGCGAAGAAGGCACGTACCGGGGAATCTGACCCACGGGAGGGCACCGTGACAATCCCGAAGCCTAGGGAGCCCGTGGTTGTAGATGAAGGGCGAGCGGTGTCAACCGCTCAGGCAAAGGGTCCGACGCCTAGCGCTTCAGGCTCAAGCTCAGGTTCTGGCTCCCCGTTTCCAAGGATGCCTATTCAGACTCCAGAGGAGGTCAAGGCGGCGACCGGGGTTCGGAGTATTATGGAGGGCCATCCCTCCGCTGGCCTGCTTGCTCTGGCCGCGCTTCAGCAGCAGACTGTCGAGGCCGACCAACGTGGTCGCGACCTTGCTTCCGCCATGGCGTCGGCCATGGCCATGATCCCGCAGGTAAAACGTTGTATTCGTTTACTTCTTAGTGATATTTGTTTCTTTTGTAAATTCTGCTAAGTATATCTCTTCTTTTGTAGGCCTATTTAACAATGAACCAGTATGTCTACCAGCAAGGGCAACTGGTGAGGTCGTGGGCTTCGAAGGCCGAGGCCAGCGCTAAGCAGGCCGACGACGCTCTAAAGAAGGCGGAGGGGGCCCAAATAAGGGCTGAGAGGGCCGAGGGCCTCGTCGAGTCCTTGGAAGCTCGGCGAGCTGAGGCCGCGAAGGCGAGTGCTGAGGCCGAAGAGCGTGAACAAGCTGCGGTTACAGCTCTGAAGGAGGCTGAAGCGAGCTTGGCCGACAAGGTGAAAGCCGCAGTCGAAGCCACTGAGGCCGGAGTGGCCGAAAAAGTAAAGGCTGCGGTTCAAGCCGCCGAGGCGGAGATGAGCGCCGCCTTGGAGCTATCAACACAGAAGGACTTTAATTCCTTCTATGTTGATGGCTGGTCTGAGGCAGCAGCTTTTATGAGGGTGGGACCGGATCATCCGGTGTGGAACATAGAAAACATCTTGGTTCCCGTCCCCTCTGCTCCCATTCCCGAGGTGGTTCCCTTAACCCCTCGAGCCCTCTCGGAGGATGAAGCTGATGATGATGATGAGGGGGCAGCTTAGGGCTTTTTGTAGTTCTTTATTTTGTTTTCGATGTAATCTTTTTTCTGCACTTAGCTTGTAATAGCTTTTGATTAATGAAATGAGAAAACAATTTTGGACTTGTCTTTTATTCTTCTCTATTTCTTGTTTCTTGTTTTTAATTCCCGTTGTGATTTATACCTCATATGCATGCTCCCAAATGAGGGGGCCCTTATGCTTCGGCGTTGGGGCTCTCATTTTATATACATGATAAATCGAGTTGGCACGTGTAGAAACACTTAGAGAAATTTAAATGAACTGAAAAATTCAAGTAAATATGAACCGGGGTGCCGTATAGGCTCGTGTTCTGAAACACATAGAAACACAGAAAATTTAAATGAATTGAAAAATTCAAGTAAATGTGAACCGAGGTGCCGTATAGGCTCGTGTTCTGAAACACATTGAAAATTTAAATGAACTGAAAAATTCAAGTAAATGTGAACCGGGGTGCCGTATAGGCTCGTGTTCTGAAACACATAGAAAATTTAAATGAACTGAAAAATTCAAGTAAATGTGAACCGAGGTGCCGTATAGGCTCGTGTTCTGAAACACATTGAAAATTTAAATGAACTGAAAATTTCAAGTAAATGTGAACCGGGGTGCCGTATAGGCTCGTGTTCTGAAACACATTGAAAATTTAAATGAACTGAAAAATTCAAGTAAATGTGAACCGGGGTGCCGTATAGGCTCGTGTTCTGAAACACATAGAAAATTTAAATGAACTGAAAAATTCAAGTAAATGTGAACCGAGGTGCCGTATAGGCTCGTGTTCTGAAACACATTGAAAATTTAAATGAACTGAAAAATTCAAGTAAATGTGAACCGGGGTGCCGTATAGGCTCGTGTTCTGAAACACATAGAAAATTTAAAACAACAGTTTTCATTTATAAAGCCCACAGGCATAAATTTATATCACGTTCTTATTTATACAAAGTCACAAAGGCCGAGCCCTACTGGTAGTACTTTCTTAGGTTGTTGACGTTCCAAGGTCGGTCCACCGGGACGTCGTTGGGAAGACGACCCAACAGGTAGGCCCCGTTCCCGACTGCACCGAGGATTCGATAGGGGCCTTCCCAATTGGGGCCTAGCTTGCCGTCGGACTGTATCCTGGTGTTGTTGTTTACTTTCCGTAGCACGAGGTCTTCGTCTTGGAAACGTCTGGCGTTCACTCTTTTGTTATAGGAACGTCCCAGTTCGTTTTTATACTCGGCGTTACAGATGGCCGCAACCTCTCTTCTTTCGTCGGCATAGTCTAGCTCGAGCCCCATCATCTTTTCGTTCAGCCCGTCTCCCACCATGTCCGTCCTTAGAGAAGGAAGCCCGATTTCTAACGGGATGATAGCTTCCATTCCGTAAGTGAGGCTATAGGGTGTCTGTTGAGTGCCCCGTCTTCTTGTCGTTCGGTAGGCCCATAGGACGTGATGCAGTTCTGCGGCCCATCGTCCTTTGGACTCGTCTAGCCTCTTCTTGATTCCGTCGAGCACGGTCTTGTTGGATACCTCGGCTTGTCCGTTGCATTGGGGGTACGACGGGGTCGAATAGTAGTTCTTGATGTGATACTTTGCATACATCGCTTTCAACTTGACCCCGGTGAACTGTCCCCCGTTGTCCGCGACGATCGAGTAGGGGATTCCGAATCTGGTGATCACGTCTCTCCAGAGGAAACGTATCACTTCGGCCTCTGTTATTTTCGCTAAGGCCACGGCCTCCACCCACTTTGAGAAGTAATCGGTGACCATAAGGAGGAACTTCTTCCCCCCCGGGGCCACGGGGAATGGTCCGACGATGTCCATGCCCCACTGTGCAAAGGGCCAGGGCGAGGTCACGCTGCTCATTTTTTGCGCCGGGGCATGGGGTATGGGTGCGTACTTCTGACACTTCTCGCACTTGAGCACGAAAGCCTTAGCGTCTTTCTGCATGAGGGGCCACCAATATCCATGGGTTAAGGCTCGGTTGGCCAGCGATCTGCCCCCGGTATGGCTCCCACACGTTCCTTCGTGAATTTCCTCCATGACCCTTACTACCACGTCGGGGTGGACGCAGAGTAAGTAGGGGCCAGAAAACGATCTTTTATAGAGCTTGTCGTTGGGAGCTATCCAGAATCCCGGTGCCGTTCTTCTTATTTTCTCGGCCTCTTTCTTATCATCTGGAAGATCACCGGAGCGATGGTACTCGATTATGGGGTCCATCCAGCATGGCTCCGGTGGGAGGTCAGTCACCATGTTAATTGTTGCTTTAGCCTCGATGCTAGGCGAAGGGACATATTCTATGGTGATGACTCTCTCTTTTTTATCACTCATGACCGAGGCTAGGGTTGCTAGTGCATCGGCGTGAGAGTTTTCGTTTCTGTTGATGTTGACGACTTCTCGACATTCGAAGTTTTGGAGTATTCCGGAAGCGACGGCCACGTAGCTGGCCATCCTGTCGTCCTTCGTCTGAAATTCTCCACTGATCTGGCTGCTGACTAATTGAGAGTCCGTATGCACCAGTATCTTCTTTATTCCGAGGCTTCGGGCCATTTTTAGGCCGGCGATAACGGCCTCATATTCGGCCTCGTTATTGGTGGCTCTGAAGCCAAGTTGGATTGACTTCTCGATCACATCCCCTTGTGGAGACCGGAGTACAATGCCGAGGCCGGACCCTTTCTTATTGGCGGCTCCATCCGCGTGCAAGGTCCAGGTCTCGGGGACACAATCTGTGATGTCGGGGCCTTGAGTCGTCCCAGTGAATTCTGCCACGAAGTCGGCCAGGGCCTGTCCCTTGACGGACGTTCGCGGCGCATAGCTGATGTCGTAGGCGTTCAAGTGGCAGGCCCACTTCATCATTCGTCGAGAGAGATCCCCCTTTTGGAGTATTTCTCGCACAGGCTGGTCAGTATAGACCACAATGCTGTGTGCAGAGAAATAGTGAGCAAGTTTTCGTGAGGCCACGACGAGGGCCAGGACGAGTTTTTCCAAGGGCATATACCTAGCCTCGGCATCGAGGAGAGTTTTGCTCACGTAATAGATAGGTCTTTGCTCCCGGTCGAGTTCCTTGATGAGGACGGCGCTGACGGCTATCTCGGACACGGCGAGGTATAGGGTAAGAACGTCGCCTGGATCCGGCTTGGTTAGAAGGGGCGGACTTCCGAGGTAGTCCGCCAGCTCAGTGAACGCACGCCGGCACTCATCGGTCCATTCGAATTTTTTCTGAGCTTTCAAGGCCGTAAAGAACGGCTTGCATCGATCCCCGAACCGGGCAATAAATCGGTTGAGGGCGGCAGCCATGCCGGCTAGCTTTTGTATGTCCCTTCTCTTCTCAGGTGTTTTCAAATTCTTCAAGGCAGAGATCTGGGACGGGTTCGCTTCGATGCCGCGGTGGGTCACCATGAACCCCAGGAATTTGCCGGCGCCTACCCCGAAGGCACATTTAGAGGCGTTCAGCTTCAGGTCATGCCTTCGTATTGTCTCGAACACCTCTCTCAGGTCGGATAGGTGGTCCCCCTCCTGGGTACTTTTTATCACCATGTCGTCGATATAGACCTCCATGGTTCGGCCTATGTTCTTAGAGAATATCTTGGTGACCATTCTCTGATAGGTCGCCCCGGCGTTCTTGAGTCCGAAGGGCATCACTTTGTAGCAGTAATTTCCCCTTGGGGTGATGAAGGCAGTCTTTTCTTGGTCGGCCTCGGACATAGGTATTTGATGGTAGCCGGAGCAGGCATCCAGGAAGCTCATTCTGGCGGCCCCGGCCGTAGAGTCCACTATCTGATCGATTTTGGGCAAGGGGAAAGGATCCTTTGGGCAGGCCTTGTTGAGGCTCGTATAATCGATGCACACCCTCAACTTTCCGTTCTTTTTGGGGACCACTACGGGATTGGCGAGCCATCTGGGGTAATAAATCTCCCTGATGGCCCCGGCCAGAAGAAGCTTCTCTACTTCCTCGTTTATGGCATCGGCATGCTCTGGACTGACACGGCGCCCCTTTTGCATTACGGGCTTGGCATCCGGGTTGACGTTTAATTGGTGGCAAGCGAGGTCGGAACTGATGCCTGGCATTTCGCTTGGACCCCACGCAAAATTGTCGAGGAATTGGAGAAGGAGTTCGACGAGGTCGGTGACCTCAGGTTTGGTAAGCTTTTCTCCCACCATAAAAAAGTGGTCCTCGTCATACCCCGGGATTCGGATCTTCAGCAGTCCCTCCTCTACCTTGTCTTCGGCCTCAGGCCCCATCTTTTTATTTAGTTCCTTTAGCAGCTTAGGATCTTCTGCCTCGATATTCATGGCACTTTGGGTCGACACCATCTTTTTGCCGGAATACACGGCCATGGCACAGCTCCTTGAGACTTTCTGGTTTCCCGAGATGGTTTCCACACCAGAACCAGCTGGATACTTAACCTTTTGGTGTAAGGTGGAGGAGATTCCATCCATTCCATGGAGCCACGGGCGCCCCAATATCACGTTGTAAACAGAGGGGACATTCACCACCGTGAACTCCACGCTCATAACTTTCGTACCAGTTTTCACGGGCAAGGTTATGTTACCTTTGAGCCGGACTGCCTCCGAGTTGAATCCGTACAGGGGAGGGACGTCGGTTTCCAACTGTTCCTCTTTGAGTCCCATCTTTCGAAAGAGGTCTTCAAAGAGTATGTTGACCGACGCTCCTTGATCAACGAGGATCCGTCCTACTGCGCATAGGCCTATCTGTGCCGAGATAACGAGGGCATCAGTGTGGGGCACGTCCACCCCCACCAGGTCGAAGTCGGTGAAGCTTACATCCGGCTTGGAATTGCGCTTATACTTTTTCCGAGGGCTTGAGCTTTCTGCGAGGCAGACGTGCTGCTTCATCAATGCTTCCCGTGCTGAGGTTCTTTCTGCCCCATTCTGGATTGACCTTTTGGGCCCAGAGTGAATGACATGACAGATCATCACAGGTGGGGGGAGGTCCCGCTGGCTCTCGTCGACCCTTTCTCCATCTCGGTCAGATTCTCTTCGTGATTTGACATATTTATCCATCAGGCCATCCCGGACCCATCCCTCGAGCCTGGCCTTCAGGCCATGGCACTCGTTGGTATGATGGCCTCGACCCCTGTGGTATTCACATATTTTGTCGTTAGGCCCAGGGGCCGGCTCGTTCCGTAGCGGGAGAGGCCAAGAGAAGAAAGGCTCGTTCTCAATCTGGTTAAGAAGGTCGACGAGAGGTAGGCGAAAGGTAGTGGAATAGGCAGCGTCCGACCCCGAAACGACAGGGGTTTGATGCCCAGGTCGGGGATCCTCTTTTCTTCTTTTAGGGGCCGGTTGAAGGTTTCTTCCCGTTCGTGGCCGCTCCATCCTTTCCGCTATAGGCCGGTTTCTTCGAGGGCTCGTCGTGATGAACCGATCCCTTGGCTGGTCGATAAGAGCTACGGAGCGCGTTGCCCCAGCCGACCTCATGTCCTTCTCTATGTCAATGTGCTGCTTTATGAGGGACCTGAGCTGGGGGACGGAGCTGGGTGGAGTCGCTATCATCTCGTTTCGGATTCTGCTGCCCACGACCATATTTTGTCTGAAAGCAGCTATAGCGGTGGAATCGGGGCAGTCCGCGCACTCCGCGTGTTTCAACCAGAACCGACTATCGTAGTTCTCAAGGGTTTCTTTTGATTGGACCCTCACTTGATAAAGCTGTTCCGGCTGAGTAACCCTCTCTTTCAAGTTTATGAACCTATGAGCAAAGTCGTAGGCTAGATCGTCCCAACAATGGACGGAGTTGGCAGGCAGGGACTGGAACCATTTACTAGCAAGCCTCCCCAGGCTGGCGGGAAAGCACCGGCACATCAGTTGGTCGAGGTGGGACCAATGGTTCATCTGATATCGATAATGGCGAAGGTGAGCTTCCGGATCGGAGTCTGCATTGAAGGTTTGGAAGACGGGGGCGACGAAGTTTCTGGGGGGAGCACTGTACTCGATATCATCCGAGAACGGGGTGCTACGGGTGGAGGCTACGATCTTCATTGCTGCCTCACCGGCAGCGTCGTGTCGTCCACGGCGTCCCCTTCTTCGTGTTCGGGGAGATTTGTTAGTATGGGCACGACTCGATTCCGGTCGGGAGCTTCGGCTGTCCTCGTGCCTATGGAGTCGGGAGTGTATGCTTCGCTCGTCGTTTTGACGGGAATTCCCTTCGCGGGAGTGCTCCGACTCCTCACCCCTAGTTGGCTCCCTGGGAGTCTCTAGGGGGGGTCGTCGGCGGGGTCCTAGTCGGGACATCACACTCTTAGTGGGTCTGGGGGCCGGTTCGCCTTGGCTTACGTCTTGGAGGACGGGCTCGGGTTCCGGTGCCATCAGCGTGGCTATCAGTGCCTTCTGGGCTGCAAGCGCGACGAGTTCCTTTTGATGGATATCGAGCATCATTTCGGTCAGTTCGGCTCGCGATCGGGGGGTCGCAGCTATCGCGGCTAAGGGGGTCGGACCACTAGTACCCGCGGTTCTGGGAGTCTCATCAAAGGAGAGTGTCCTCGGCGATCCGAGGACGTGAGGGGGTCGGGATGACGGAGTATCGAAGCGATTATTGCCAGACATGTTTATTTAGGTCCTGTGTGTCGAAGCTAACGCGTTTTTCTTTCCCACAGACGGCGCCAATTGGCGAGCCTGATTTTCTTCCCAAGCTCGGCTTAATCAATTCGCGTCGGCTCCGATCTTTCACGGTATCCGGAGTAATATACGACGGCTAGGGTGACGGGGTGGCCTTCGTGCCTGCGCAAGAAACAAACAGGGGCCCGGGGTATGTACCGGGTTTTCCCTCTCCAACGATCAAGTCAGTATCGGTATTAACGGAAAGTAGGAATATAGTTAAGGGGGAGGGACCGGGCCGGTTACAAGTTGTCCTATCGAGTGGTACAGACGGTGTTCAGGGGGGGTCCGGGTTGTGTAGGCTTTATCTCTCTTCTCTGTCTTTTCGCGTCCCCCTCTAAGTGGTATTAGTGGGGGTATTTATAGTGTGATCAGAGGCGTATTAGCCCTTGGATCACTGTACTGTGAGATGCTGATCCAACGGCGTCAGGTCATTTATGACTCTGACAAGGGTACTATCCTCTTCCGGGGCCCACAGGGAGGTGGCCTGTGATTGGGCCACGTCGATGAAACGCCAGGAGGGTCCCCCAGGGGGGGGTCAGCAGCATTAATTGGGGAAGCGTACTCGACACGCTTCTTTGGGCCGGCCTAGCTTCACCCCGTTTGGTATTGAGCCGGGGTGATGATACATCCGCTGTATAGGGCCCCGGATTGTATCTTTCTGTGGTGATATCGGTCCGGACGAGGGGACACTGACATTCCCTCGCCACAAAAGTATAAATATTTAAAGTTGATTGACTACATACAATACCTAACAATAAAAAAAAACAATAAACATGTTAAAACCTTCAAATTAGTCATCGGGAGAGTAAAAATGGCCCCAATATGATTAGATACGGGTTTGTCTCCGATAAATATTTTCTCGCAGTTGTATTTAAAGACACATATACATATTATTTTTTTTGTATTAAATAGAGTGAAGAAGAAAAACCAAGTGTATATGTCGATTGTCCAAGTATGAAATACATTTTGAACCCTTTGGTACGAGAATATGCGATACTGGATGCGATCACATAAAGAAATGGTAGGTGAATTAACGGAAAACAATGTTTTATAACAGCATAAAGCAATCTGTGTCAATAAATGTACCTAATTTTAGGTATAGTTTGAAAGGTATAGTTTGAAAAACATTTATATACATCTTTGTCAAGGCCGACCTTAAGTTTAGGGGGACTAACACGTGCAAAGTGAAAATATATTTATTTGTTTTTATGTTTGACAATATTTAAAGATAGAAGTAGACATACAGGAAATTTAACAAGTGTGTGTGCATTTGTAGTCCGAACAAAAATCAGTTTTAGACTGATCAAATCAAGAAGTAATGGAGAGGGAATATCGGTATTCCCTCCATCGGGACCATTAACACCGACATGACTCGCCATATCGAATCCGCGAATATAGGATTCAGATTGAGCATCCCGGACCGAAACTCTTAAGCCGGGCTACCATAAGGGTCGGGCACGGGTTCCGCATGTGCGAGCAACCGCGATTCTAGGGGAGGGGTGGCCCAGCTTTAGCATGTGGGGTCGCCTCTGCGGTCTCATCGTGGTCCTATCCGAGATAACCGCATGGAAAACCGTACAGATCACATGTACTGCTGTCAGAGCCTTAATTCCGTTAACGCCGTCAGATCACGAAAGGACTACATAGTAATCCAAGAGCTGTTATACATTTAATTATACTATAAATACCTCCCATAATCACTATAAAAAAATACTCAAATAGCGACGGGATTAGTGACGGTATTATTTGTTACGAGCTTATTAGCGACGGTTTTTGTGACGGTTTTGTGACAGTTTAGTCAATTTGCGACAGATTTGTGACAACTTTTTAAATTAGCGACAGGCTTGTGACAGCTTTTGACTCTCACTAAATCAAACATTATTTTGTAGTGAATGTTCCATTAGAGGAGATCTCTCACTAGAAAAAGCCAGAGCAACCACCCGATTTCGTCCCGTCTTACTCACACATTGTTTATCTCGCCTATGCTTTTCGTTGAGCTACCACTTACTTCCACCCCGTACTAACTTGATCGTTGGAGAGGGTACGCTCGGGATAAACCCGGGCCCCCCGTTTGCAGGTTTGTCAAGATCATAGAAAGACCACCAAGAAGACCGGAGCCGTAGCTGACCTCGTCCTTAGTCGACACTCCTGGAGCAGAGAAGGATTCTATCTGAAGCGAAATACATAAGCCGAGTCTAGGAGTAAGATTAGGCTCACCAAGTAACATGCAAAGCATATCACCAAATGGGTATTTAGTATTTTAGCTTTGAAATTGTGGACCATATCCAAACTTTTTTCGAAGGTTTTGAGACTGTTTGTATTTCAATCAGGACGTTGATGACCAAATGGAACTTGTTGAGAAACTGTACAAAGGTCAAATAATAATTGGAATATAGTGCCTTTCTCATTAAGTTGAACGTGGAACGAAACTATACAAATGAGTAAATTCCAAAAGCCAAACATAAAAATATGCTGGAATTAGGTGAGAAACGATTTAAGCACATTTACATCCTTGGTTGGTGGTTTTTAAGGACACTTAAGGTCCACATTTGTCCCCGAAGTTGAAATAAAACGTTTGAATCCGACCGGGCATCCTCTTTAAATTTTTAAAATTGCAGAATGTAGCAAGTTGCAACTCCTTGGATTTTCTTTTTTGGCTTTTTGATAAGCAAGAATAATGATTGCAATCAAATTGAACTCTGATGGTGAGTTAAAGAGTAATCCCAAGAAAATGCAGCATATGCAACCTCAATGCGAGAGCCGGTCATATCAATTGCAATGTCGACTTTTGGGTGTGTTGTTGCAGGTGTTCCCAGTCTTGTAGTAGTTGTCTTGTATGATATGGTGTAAGGTTTCTCGTTCCAATGTAAAACTCCACGTATTGAAGGTCGTGTCATCGTTCTTTCTAATATATGCGTATTCAAAAAAAAAAAATGAATGCACACCTTAGCCCAAAAGAATCTTAGTATTTGATCCGTAAATAAAATTATAATATTTATAGTACAAAATTGTAAAAAAAATACAACATAAATATAATATTGGTTACTATTTATCGGAATACCAACTTGAAACATCTTATCAAACCAAACTCAACATGAATGAGATATATTCAAGTTATCAAAACGAATCAATTTACGTATATTTTTTACCCTTTTTGTCTTTGTCATTCGTTTCGTGGACATCAAAGCAGTATGAATTTTTTGTTGGACACCCACCGGGTGAGCCTAGATTATGATTTATACCAATTAGAATAACTTTACTTCCAAAATAGGGCACAAATTTGCACCATTTTCATGAGCTGAGAACTAAGTTGGTGCAATTAATAATTCAAGGACCAATTACTTAAATTTCGCAATATCTATTATTTCTTGCATTTGAAATTTCTATCGACATACATACAACTCGTATGTGAACAAAATCCGATGCTACATAAGCCAAAACAAACATGTCACTTCGACACTAACAACCGGTACGAATAATAAGAAAGAAGTCGACATCGTTTCGGTATAGTAATCTTTGGTATTTTTCTAGAATTTATTTTTAATTTTACGTTATGCAGATTTTGACATTTTTTGAAGGGGCATTTTATTTTAAGTGCATCTAAAATAAACGAATTATGCCTTATTGATCTTATTCACTTTGACAGTCTCTCATTCATTTCTCTAAGAAAATAAAATTTTCAAAAACAATAATGAAAAAACATAAAATTAATTTAAATTCCAAAATTGATAATTTTCTTTTAAACATTATATAAGTTAACAAAAAATGAACACAAAATCATAATATTGAAAAATATATATATGAAAAGCAAAAAGAACTTAATTTTTTTTTTTGTATAAATCAACATAAAATTAGGAAAGAAATAAAAAAAATAAGAAACAATAAAAAAATATCATTAAATAAATGAAGTGAATAACATAAAATTTTAGAGGTTACTCTATTGCAGTGTTAGTCACATAGCATCGAAGACCCACCCACCACCCACACGCCGCTGGATCCGAGGCAAACTTAATCTCAACCGTCCATCTTTTTCTTATCCTTCTAAATTCATACTACCACATTACATTTCCACACTACTTCCATTGTGTATTGTATATACAGATTCTATATATTAATTAATAAAATTAAATATGTGAAGATTACATGTACATCATACAAAAAAAACAATCAAATAAATACATATTTTTTTATAAAAAACTTTCCAAATCGGATAAATGCAAATTAGCCGCACCTAATATTTGTACAGGGTATGCTCTCTTTCTCTCCTGATTAAATATACATACATACATACATACATGTGTAGTAGAGATAGATAGATAGAGAGAGAGAAAGAGAATAAGATTTCACCTAATTCAACGCCGCTCTCATATTTGGACACGGTATGCTCTCTCTCTCTCTCTCTCCTTATTTATTTTTCCCCAATTCTGTAAAACCCTAGTTTCTGATTGGTATTTGCTTTTACAATTATTTTATATGGAAATATCTAATTTTTATGCAATTAAGCTATGTAGGAATATTGGGTTTCTCCTGTTTTATATATTGAAGTGTTTCTTTTTTGCTAATTGATTTTACGTTTATATATGCACTGTTTTTTAATCTGTATATTGTAACTATGTGCAAAACATAGGTTTCTGATGGGAAGTTATATAGAAAAGATATATTTTTTATGCAATTAAGCCGTATAGGAATAATTGGTTTCTCTTGTTTTATCTGTTGTAGTATTCTTTTGTGCTAATTGATTTTATTAGTATAGTGTAACTATATGCAAAACCTATGTACTGTTGTCTGTTGTACATTTTATATGAAAAGATATAATTTTTATGCAATTAAGCTATATATGAATGCTGGGTCTCTCTTGTTTGTTGTAGTATTCTTCTGTGCTAATTGATTTTATCTTTATAGTGGAACTATTTGCAAAACCTATGTACTGTTGTTATACATGTTACATGGAAAATATATAATTTTTATGCAATTAAGCTATATATGAATGCTGGGTCTCTCTTGTTTTATCTGTTGTAGTATTCTTCTGTGCTAATTGATTTTATCTTTATAGTGGAACTATTTGCAAAACCTATGTACTGTTGTTATACATGTTACATGGAAAATATATAATTTTTATGCAATTAAGCTATGTAGGAATAATGGTTGCTAATTGATTTTATCCTCTAATTTCCCACAGCTCCCCTCCTATTATACTCCTACTTTGGAGCACTATTGTGTACATACAATACATATTCTATATATAACTATACATACATACATGTAGATAGAGAGAGAGATAATAAGATTCACCTAATTCAACGCTGCTCTCATCTTTGGAGACGGTATGCTTTCCCTCTCTCTCTTTCTCCTGATTTCTTTTTCCCCAATTCAGTAAAACCCTAGTTTCTGATTGGTAGATGATTTTACATTATTTATCAAAAAAGATCTAATTTTTATGCAATTAAGCTATGTAGGAATAATGGGTTTCTCCTGTCTTATCTGTTGCACTGTTCTTTTTTTGCTAATTGATTTTGTATGTATAGTGGAACTATGTCCAAAACCTATGTACTGCTGCAAAAGATATAATTTTTATGCAATTAAGCTATATTGGAATAATGGGTCTCTCCTGTTTTATATATTTCCGTGTTCTTTTTGACAATTGATTTCATCTGTACAGTGTAACTGTGTGCAAAACCTATGTACTGTTGGAAAAGATGTCATTTTTAATATTTTATGCAATTAAGCTATATAGGAAGAAGAGGTCTCTCCTGTTTTATCTGTTGCAGTGTTCTTTTGTGCTAATTGATTTTATATGTTGCAGTGTTCTTTTGTGCTAATTGATTTTATATGTTGCAGTGTTCTTTTGTGCTAATTGATTTTATCTGTATATACACTATTTTTTAATCTGTATATTGTAACTATGCGCATAGCCTAAGTTTATGGCAAGAGATGCTTGTACTGTTGTACATGTTATATGGAAAAGATATAATTTTTATATGGAAAATATATATTTTTTATTCAATTAAGCTATATAGGAATGGTTGCTAATTAATTTTATCCTCTAATTTCCCACAGCTCCCCTCCTATAACTCATACTCTTACTTTGGAGCACTAATGTGTATATACAGATTCTTTGTATAACTACCGCAAAACCTCCTATAAGAAATACTTTATATAGGAATAACCTCTCTATAGTCATAAAAAATCTCGGTCCCAACCCGGGCCTAGTTATAAATAAGAATAAACTCTCTATTGTTATATTGCGTGATTCTCTGTGGTCCCCTTTATTGTAAATTTACCTTCTTATAGTAATAAATAATATTCATTGTCTAGGTTTAAAATATATTTTCTTCCATCAAATTTGGATGATTGAGAAAAACATTCATATCCATTTTGTCATTGTATTGAAGTCGTGTGAGTTGATTACTCATTTCCATTTCCATTCAAGAGTTCTTATGTGTTTTCACGCCCCTTATGAGATCCCGAAAAATGGACAAATTCGAGGCGAGGTTTGGAACCCTACTGCGAGAGGGACGCCTCGTGAGCCGGGCTTCTAGAGACGAGGCCTTTTGGCGAAGCCAAGCCAATTTCGGGCCACCCCCCGCTCATGAAAGGGCTCTGCTGCAATGGATGGCAGAGGGTCCGTAGTACCCGAAGCACTGGAGTGATCCAGTAGTCGGTGGAGGAGTAGAAGCGCTGGTCCCCTTCGGTCCATCTTGTAAAGAACTAGAACTCGAGCTGCCCGCAGTTATTGGACCGGACGTAGCAACTAAAGTGACTCTTGCTCCGGAGCTTACCAATCCTTGCTTCAGCGGATTAAGGGAACCTTAGCTACTTACTTGTATTAGAGTAGGACAAGGACTTTACTCTATTACCTCCTATTTCATATCATACTTGGGAACTACTATCTGAATAGACGCAATCCCCGTCGTTCGCCCATCAATAAATGGATCATTTGTTTCGGAGACACAAGATAAAGCTAGGA
The DNA here is from genome assembly GCA_963682055.1 of Primula veris. Classification (NCBI taxonomy): domain Eukaryota; kingdom Viridiplantae; phylum Streptophyta; class Magnoliopsida; order Ericales; family Primulaceae; genus Primula; species Primula veris. The sequence continues at coordinate 12,897,925 of OY821745.1, read as the reverse complement.
AAGACTTTTTCGTTACGGGCACACAAATTAGATATTGGAGTCTGCGGATTCAGAGTTAGATGGTGAGATGAAAGTCTTTTTTGGTTAACTCAGGTTCTACGATAAGTACGGTAGCGAAGCCTAAGATTAGATGAGTGATTAGATTACTAGTTTGGTTAACTCAGGTTCTACGACAAAATCTGAAATAATACAACTCAACAGAAAGCTGCCTTTCTCAGGAAAGATAAAGAAAACAAGGAAAGCAAGTTAACGAGCTTTATCTCACCTGTTATAAGCGCAAGCAGTAAAGGAAGAGTATCTCAATCCGGCAAAAGCGCAGGAAGGTTACAGAATCGCCTGCAGAAGCCCCCTTGACTCGATCTCTATAAAAAACACTTTTTGCATCATCAGCGGCGCTGGCGCAGGTGAAAGAGCCGCTTCTTTCTTGCTTGATAGGGGGGCTTTCATTCACCAACGCAGACTAAAAGTGCTCTCCGAACCGTGCTGGATAGTCACCCATCACACGGCTCTCGAGGGGTCTCTGAAGTCGATGCTGGTTGATAAAGTAATCCTTGATTAGAATTTCCAGTACTCATACTATGAAACTTGTGATTGGTAGTAAAACAGCAGAGAAACTAGAAAGAGATTCTTTAACCAGAAAGTACCCAAGAAATGGGTAAAAAAAATGGAAAGATCAGATCCCAAAGACAGTAAGTCTTTTCTTCTGAAGCAAAGTCTTTTTCAAAGATTCTATATCAATTTCTATATGAAACCGAGATAGTTACCTTTCAGAAAATCCTAACCGTCTTCTCCGCTCCACCGGGAGCCAGGCCCCTTCTTCTATCTTATCTACTGCCTTGCTCCTCGTCTCCCTACTTCTCCAGCCACTCGCTGTAATAGCTTGCTTCTCGGGTGGCTCTATGAACGGATCAGATCCAATCGGATCTGATCGTAGCTTCGAGTTCAGGTGCCGTACCGGCCTGTTTAGCAGAAAGACGGATATCTCTTGCTCATTATCAGACAATCACTTATTCACAAACCTCGCGTGGGGCTAATAGTTTTCATTTTCCATCTCATGAAAAACCCTTTTCGCCCTGCTTACGCCCTCTGTAACCCAAGGAAGGGAGTTGATCCTCGATTCGAGTCTTGTGTTGTGAGTGTCGTGTCTCGCGTTTCGAATTCATTTCGATTCATATTCTGATTCGACTGAGAAGACCCTCCCTCAGGGCAAGAGAAAGCAAGTCCGAGCTAGCGGTCCGAGCAAAAAGCAAGTCTCGATGGGGACTTTAAACCACGAAGCCCAACTAACCGGGCATGAACTGGACCTTCTTTTGAGTTCTCAGGTGCAACGAAGGCGCATTCTCCGAAGATTGAGGAACAAAAAGAGATCTATGAAGAGAAAGATTTCTCCGTTTTCAAAAGCTTCCTGTCGAACCGGCTCCTATTTCAATCCGTGCTGGACCGATCGATATACCAATAATCAAGATTTTTTTTAGCTGCCAGAAGGTCCGGCATCGAGAACATCGATTGAGAAGCTGAAAGATGGCATTTAGGGTGAAACAAGTGCAACGAAATGCCTTAAAGTGGAATATGGTTCGCGAAGCATATGGCTTACCGGTAATCTCTCCCATTGCTTATGGCCGAACAAGCGAACTCCCTCTCGTGCTAGTCCAGTTCTAAAACCTATCCAGTAGGTCGACACCGTTTCTTCGCAACCTTTGAATTGCTTTTCTCTTCCGCCATGTTTTGCAGCTATTTAAATAATTTTTTTTATTTTTTAGAAGTTTTAGAAGAAAGATTCTATATATCTCAAATCTCTAGTGGTGGTGGGACCAACCAAGATGTATGTCGTCCAACCCCCTCAGACGACTAAAACGGTAGATTTTTCATTTGCCAATTAATTGCCCTGATTCGATAAAAAATGGGATTCTTGGCTAGATAAAGGTTCTGTGACATGGACGCCCGGCCCAACTCGGTCGGTTGGTTAGGTAGTTCGGATCCTCCCCCACATGTTCAATCTTTTTTTAGCGGTTTCCCCAGAGATCTTTCTCATTAATGCAACCTTCATTTTGCTCATTCATGGAGTTGTATTTAGTACCTCTTAAGAAATATGATTATCCACCGGTCCTTCTTTTCGTACTTTTACGTATATGAAAATAATGAGAAAATCGGATTCAATTGCCAACCAGATCGCGTTTCATTATAATGAAAAGGGATTCGAGTAGCGGGAAGGTACTGAGAGCCCTGACAGCCCAGGCACAACGACGCAATTATCAGGGGCGCGCTCTACCACTGAGCTAAAAGCCCGTCGTGCGAGCCTCCCACTGGGGGCCCGCTATGCCAAAAGCGAGAGATAGGTGGGTATTCAAATAAAGGGGAGCACCTTGATCATGAAAACGCCAGCTGTTACCATAGTAGCTGCATGAATCAAAGCGGATACTGGAGCTTTTCACTAGCTGCTGCAGTAGCGAGCACAACGAAAAAAGAAAAGAAAGCACGGTGGCGGTGAAGCACCCTTTTTTTAGAATGGATTCACTCTTTTCCATCTTTCGAAATTCATTCTAATTAATAGAAGAGAACTGGGATCTGAGACCGAGTGTGGACTGTGAAGTCTCCCTCCTGATTGTTTTTTCCCCAATTCTGTAAAACCCTAGTTTCTGATTGGTATATGCTTTTACATTATTTATTAAAAAAATCCAATTTTTAGGCAATTAAGATATGTAGAAACAATGGGTCTCTCCTGTTTCAATGGGTCTCTCCTGTTTTATCTGTTGTAGGGTTCTTTTTTGCTAATTGACACTATTTTTTTATCTGTATAGTGTAACTATGTGCAGAACCTAAGTTTCTGATGGGTAGAGATGCTTGTGCTGTTGTACATGTTATATGGAAAAGATATAATGTTTATGCAATTAACCTATACAGGAATAATGGGTCTCTCCTTTTTTATCTGTTGCATGGTTCTTTTTTGCTAATTGATTTTATCTGTATATATATAGTTATATTTTTTAATCTGTATAGTGTAATTATGTGCAAAACCTAAGTTTCTGATGGGTAGAAATACTTGTACTGTTGTACATGTTATATGGAAAAGATATAGTTTTTATATGGAAAAGATCTAATTTTTATATGGAAAAGATATTTTTTTATGCAATTAAGCTATACAGGAATGATGGGGTCTCTCCTGTTTTATCTGTTGCAGTGTTCTTTTGTGCTAATTGATTTTATTTGTGTGGTGTAACTATGTGCAAAACCTATGTACGTTGTGTACGTTGTATATGTTATATCGAAAAGATATAATTTTAATGCAATTAAGCTATATGGGAATAATGGGTTTCTCTTGTTTTATGTGTTGCAGGGTTCTTTTTTGCCAAATTTGTTTTTCCTGTATGGTGTAACTATGCGCAAAACCTAAGCTTCCGATGGGAAGAGATGCTTGTACTTTTGTACATGTTATATTGAAAAGATATAGTAATTTTTATGCAATTAAGCTATCTAGGAATAATGGGTTTTTCCGGTTTTATCTGTTGCAGATTGTGCTAATTGAATTTATCTGTATGGTGTAATTATGTGCAAAAGCTAACTTTATGATGGGAAGAGATGCTTGTACTTTTGTGCATGTTATAAAAAGAAATATATAACTTTTATGCAATAAGCTAGGAGTATATAGGAGTAATGGGCTTCTCCTGTTTTATCTATTGCAGAGTTCTTTTTGCTAATTGGTTTTATCTGTATGGTGTAACTATGCGCAAAACCTAACTTTTTGATGGGAAGAGATGCTTGTACTTTTGTATATGTTATAATGATAAAATATAATTTTTGTGCAATTAAGCTAGGGCCTTAGGAGTATATAGGAATAATGGGTTTCTTCTGTTTTATGTGTTACAGTGTTTTCTGAAGCTGATTTGAGTGCAAAACCCTTGTCTCTGATAAATTTTTATGAAACAAAGCTATATGGGTGATGACGTGTTTCTCGACTTGCGGTTTTTTTCTAGGGTTCTATTTTTTATATTTACCTTTTTGTGGTTTAGTGTTGTACTGTACAAATATTAGTTTTTCATAGATTTATCTATTGTGTGTAGTTAATGGATCTTTAGTTGATTCATCTATTGTGTGTAGTTAATGGCTCTTTAGTTTCTCCTGCTGTCTAGTTTATAAGGGATGTATTCAACTTGATTTCATAAAACTAGAGTAATTATGTGTCATTATAAGGTTGAAAGTTTTATGCAACAATGTTGTCTAGACTATAATGGCTTCCCCCAATTCATATTCTATAGCTTGATTTTCTTCCCATTTACGTTGAGATCTGTGTTCTTAATTGTTTCCTTTCTTAGAAAAAGCTACTTTATTAGATTGAGAAAAAAGAGACGTCAATCCAGTATAGAACAGGTAGTATGTTTTGGTTGTATTTAGTACGGAATAATTAGTGCTCTTTTTCATTTGGTTATTGACCATCCAGTAATAAAGTTCCATGTATTCTTAGCCCCATGAGCACAAAGCATAATATAAAACTCTCAATCCCACCTTATGCACTCTCTCTCCCCTTCCTCGGAAACCATTCACAATCCTCAAAATACTCAATCTCCCTTGCCATAGAATCATAGATCACAAAAAAACCTTAAACTTAAAATGTTTTCCTAAAGTTGGGAGTTGGGACGGCTTTATGGATCATTTAAGTTTTTTCGTAAATGAAAGTTTTAAATTCTTGATCCTTAAAAACAATTAGACAAATTGGATTCAAATTAGGCTACTGAAAAGAAATACCAACAAAGGGTTAGAAGAATTTGTCTAGAAAATTTTGGGGGAGAAAATGGGCCATGGATGTTGATTACCGAAGAGAAAAAAAAAAGAGTACTAATGTCTTTTAGTAAAGAGAAGTAAAATAATTGTAATTTGGTGTTCAGCGTATCGTATATATACAAAAAACTGGGTATGCAAGTAAAGAGAGTTCTTTGATTATACGTTTGGGCAGAGAATACTAATGTCTTTTGTTATACTTGACTTCTGTTAGGTTGGAATAGTATATTAATTTTCTTTATTGTATCAGTTTATTGTTCAATGATTTAAGTTTTCTTCTTCGTGAAAGTGCAAGTCGCATGAGCTATTTATTCCTTTTTTCATACATATTCTTAGATTTGTCTTTTGTTGGTGAAAGATCATGTCTTGATTGATTTTTTTTGTTTCTTATTGCAGCAAATATTCTTTTGGGAATATAGAAAGTTGTGATGGAAAATGGGTTAGGGAGTGTAGAAACCCCTAATCTGGTGAATAAAGCCATGGAGAATGATACAATGGATTTTGGGGTAGACGAAAAAGCTAAGGCTGTGTCTCATGAATCAAAGAACTCTGAAGGAGACCAAGTCTTTGAGGATTCAATAGCAGCTGAAATATCATCCGTGTATTCAGAAAATGTTATTAGCTACCCAGATGACGACTTCGCAAAAGCTGAGAATTTGTATAGTAAAGTAGATGCTCATAAGAAAAGCGATAGTGAAATTGATTTTGAGCAGTTTGAGGAAGCAAGTGAGGTTCCCAATGATGTCGATGATAAAGAGAAAATATCAGCTAGTACTGAAGATAATGGAGAAGTATTTGTAGGTATGCAACCAGTTGATAAGCCTAAGGTAGCGGAAATCAATAATGAAGATGGCATAATGGAGAAAAACGAGGAAAATGTGGAGAATGATATAACTGCTCATGTAAAAACTGATAGCGGAGTTGATTTTGAGAATTTTGAGGAGGCAGTTGAAGTTCCTGTCGATGTTGATAATCAAGAGGATAAATCGGTCAAATTTGAAGACCCAGTAGCAGTATTTTTGGGTGTCGAACCAGTTGATAAGCCAGGTGTAGATGAAGTTAATAATGGGGAAGCTGTAATGGAGAAAAATGAAAAAGATGAAATTGATAGTGTGGATAATGTTTTGGTTGTTCATGAGAAAACTGATAGCAGAATTGATTTTGAGAGTTTTTTGGAGGCAGTTGAAGATCCCATTGAACATGATAAGCCAGAGGATAGATTACCCACTATTGAAAATACGAGAGAAGTACCTCTTGGTGTTAATCCAGTGGTGGAGGACGTCAATATTGGGGATGACGTAACAGGAAAAAATGAAGCATCTGATATCACTACAGTTGCCGATGACGATAAGGAAATAATGAAAAAGGAAGTGGTGATGGAGGTAGATGATGCTGTTGTTTATGATAAGGAGATCCAAGAAGATGTGATTTTTGAGAAACATGAAAACGGCATTTCTGATGCTATAGAATTGGAGGGTAAAGTTGCTTCTGAAATTTCTGATAATGGGCGTGCCAATGTGGAGCAAACTTTACTTGAAGAAGAACCAAAAACTGACCGAGTTGAGAGCTTGGATAAAGCTGAAGAGAGCGAACAAACTAAGGGAATATCGAGCTCACTTGTCAATGGCCATGAAGATAAAGAACTATTTGAAGAGGAAGGGGATGCAGCTTCTGGGGTAGAAGCCAAAAAAAAATCCATTACTTTGAATACCAAACTTGAAGGTGAGGAGAATTGTAGGGAAATCAGAGAAGAAGCCATCAATTCCTTGCATGAGAATGGCAAAAATGATGAAACGGTGAACCATCTTACGGATAGTGAGGAGCTTAGGCGTGATTTAGCCTCTCCACTTTTTGATCACCAACTAACGAATGGGAACCCTGATTCTTCAGTAAAAGAAAGAGAAGAAACTCCAGAGGTCAAAAAAACACTAACAAATGGGAAGCCTGAATCTTCAGTGGAAGAAAGAGAGGAAACTCCAGAGGTCAAAAAGTCACTAACGAATGGGAATCCCGAATCTTCAGTGGAAGAAAAAGAAGAAACTTCAGAGATCAAAACGTCACCCGTTTTTTATGATGTGGCGGTAGAAAAAGCTGAGGCAGCTCAGGATAATGCATCTGACAAAGTCGTTGATAGAGCTAATGCTGAAAAAACTGCCGAATCTCTTATTGCCAACACCAAAAGTGATGAAATTTTAGAAGAAAAAACCAAGGTGGATACGAAAAATACTCAGGACGGAAATGGTCCAAGTGAAATTAAGCCTGTATCTGACGTGTTCACAACTTCAACTGCTCTGCCAGCTGTTGAATCTTTTAATGCTGACACAAAAAAGGATGAGATTGCAGGAGTAACAGTTGAGGCGGATAAGAAAAATACTCGCGGGAAAAATGGTCCAAGTTTACCTGCACCTAACACTAATGTGTCTGTGAATCATGCTACTCCACCAGCTCGTCCAGCTGGCCTTGGCCGCGCTGCTCCGCTATTAGAAACAGCTCCTCGTGTTGTATCGAATGTCTCTAATCGTGCCAACGGAACAACATCTCACGTCCAAAGACAAGTTGACGATGTACCTAACGGAGAGGCCGAGGAACATGACGAAACCCGTGAAAAACTCCAAATGATAAGGGTAAAGTTTTTGCGGCTCGCTCATAGACTGGGACAAACCCCCCACAACGTTGTTGTTGCTCAAGTTTTGTACCGACTAGGGCTAGCCGAACAGCTTAGAGGGGGAAGCGGAGGTCGAGTAGCCGGTTTTAGCTTTGACCGAGCTAGCGCTATGGCCGAGCAACTCGAGGCAAATGGCCAAGAACCGTTAGACTTTTCTTGCACAATTATGGTTCTCGGGAAAAGCGGGGTGGGTAAAAGTGCCACAATTAATTCCATTTTTGACGAGGTCAAATTCAACACTGATGCTTTTCAACAGGGTACTAAAAAGGTCCAAGATGTTGTTGGAACAGTACAAGGTATTAAGGTACGTGTGATAGATACGCCGGGGCTTTTTCCGTCGTGGTCGGACCAGAGACAGAACGAGAAGATTTTATTATCTGTTAAGCGATTTATAAAGAAAACTCCTCCGGATATTGTGCTATATCTTGATCGGTTGGATATGCAGACGAGAGATTCCGGTGATATGCCGTTGTTGAGAACAATCACCGACGTGTTTGGACAGGGTATTTGGTTTAACGCAATTGTGGTCCTTACTCATGCGGCCTCAGCCCCACCAGAGGGTGCAAACGGGGCTGCTACAACTTATGACATGTTTGTCACTAACAGGTAATGATTTTAAATAATTTGTGCTTGTTTGGTTGCAGCTTGTAAGCTTAATTTTGTATGCTTTTTAGCTTATTGAGTTTACATGTATTTAGTTAGCCAGCTAAGAGAGGTCTTTGTTTTTCTTCTCTTAGTAGAAACATTGAGCAGAATGAAAGCAGCTTCTTTTTAAGGGATTAGATACTGGGCTTCTTTTAAACTTGTTTTCCCTGTAACTTATAAGTCGTTGATCTGGTTGGTCGGTTAGAATGCTGAACTTATTTCCTGACATGGCTGAGAAAGGTTTAAGCTCAATCAAATTACATTTTTCCTCCGACTCAAATAACCCAGCTTATTTGCTGAAAGCCATCAGCCAAACAAACACTTAATTCAATTATGTGTTTCAGTGTCTTTTAATTTAATTTGCTTCGTGTCGTTTTCTTTTTATGTGTTTAGAAGCCTGATATATGTTTATTATCCTACGTCAGGTCTCACGTTGTCCAGCAAGCTATTCGACAAGCAGCCGGTGATGCGCGTCTCATGAACCCTGTTTCTTTGGTCGAAAACCACTCAGCCTGTCGCAAAAACCGAGCTGGTCAGCGTGTGTTACCAAACGGTCAAGTTTGGAAACCACATTTGCTTTTGCTCTCGTTTGCTTCGAAGATCTTAGCCGAGGCCAATACCCTTTTGAAGCTACAAGATAGTCCACCTGGACGGCCTTTTCCAACACGTACTAGGGCACCCCCCTTGCCCTTTCTTTTATCTTCACTATTGCAATCAAGGCCGTCACTGCAGCTCCCCCAAGAGCAGTTTGGTGATGACGACGTGTTGGGCGATGATGCTGACGAGTTGACGGATTCGGAGGATGAGAGAGAATATGATGAACTGCCGCCATTTAAGAGGCTTACGAAAGGGCAGATTGGGAAACTTAGTAAGAACCAGAAGAAGGCATATTATGATGAGTTGGAGTATAGGGAGAAGCTATTTATGAAGAAGCAGTTGAAGGAAGAGAAGAAAAGGAGGAAGATGATGAAGAAAATGTCGGAAATGGCTAATGAAACCCCGAGTGAGTATAATGATGAAGAAGAGGGTGGTGCTGCTGCTTCAGTTCCGGTTCCTATGCCAGATTTAGCTTTACCAGCGAGTTTTGATTCTGATAATCCGACTCATAGGTACCTCTCAAACTTTTTTCAATGGTTTTCTTTATATTTATATTTTGTATACATTGATTTTGGTAAAAGTTGGTCTTTTCATATTATTCATTATGGTTATGTATCATAGCCCTTGTTTTATGCCAGCTTTTAAGCTCAGCTTTTCTGCAAGAAAGTTGGAATGTTTTTTGATTGACAAGCTTTCTTGCTCATAAGCTGCACATAACACAAGCCCTTATCTGGAAACTTTCTTATTTGTTTTATGTCTGGACTAAGGTTTTGTTTGTTTGTAAATTCTTTTTGGCTTTTTACTTGAAACCTGGGTCTATTTGGTTGATCAGCTTATTTGCTTGCAAGCAGACAACTCTAAGTTAGAAGTTATTTTGTTTCGTGAATTCATGGCATAAATAAGGCCTTCTTTTGGTTACAGGTTTTAAGCTCTGCTTTTTTATTTTTTGGTTAAATCTGGATTTTGGTTGACTGACAAGCTTATTGCTGAAATGTTACTATAAAACAAGCTCTTATTCATTAAATCTGGAAGAGGTTGGGGTTTTTACATTATCAATTGATGTTGGGTTATCGGTTCAACTTTTCTAATTCGGTACTCGATTGAGTTGTTTTTTATATCATTTTAACCCATAATTACCCGCTACATTGATTTTCTTTATAATCGTGTTTATTGTTTCTCATTCATAGATCCTCATAAAATTGAGCTTTTCACATTTAATTCTATATGGTTGTGTCTATACTCCGTGTTTCTTATTCTTTAATTCCGGGGTTAAGTGCAGAAATAGTTCCCATACTTGGATAAATTTTCATTTGATTCCCTATAGTTTAGTTGCTTCACTAATGATCCCCATACTTAAGGTAGAGTTCCTATTTGGCCCTTCAGTTGAAACACTACTAATTGTCCCCATAGCTTGAGTTAGTTGCACCAATAATCCCGTCATTTTAAATTGTTTACATAACTACACAATTGCCTCATTATATTTAACAACTACACTATGGCCCCATGTATAAAATCATTGGTCCTCTTAGGAAGGGAGAACTGGTGTAAAATACTGAAACTATGGGAACCATTACTCTTGTAGAAACTTTGTGGAATTCAGCGTCACTTATTTAAACTACGAGGACCAATAGTGTTGCAACTGAAACTATATGGACCTAATTGATATTTCTCTCTTACAATGGGAGCCATTGATGTAGTTCACCTTTGATTCTGCCATTATGGTAAAAGTTGTCTGTTACATCATTAATTGGTCTTTAGATTGTGGGTTTAATCTGTTTTATGTAGTAATTTGATTGATTTTCTTTTTCTATCATCAATCTGACTTATAGGTACCGTTACCTCGATTCTCCTAATCAGTGGGTCGTTAGGCCTGTTCTCGATAGCCATGGATGGGATCATGATATCGGTTACGAAGGTATAAACGTTGAAAAACTCTTTGTGGTTAAAGAAAAGATACCCTTGTCTTTCTCAGGCCAGATCACAAAAGATAAAAAAGACGCTAATATGCAAATGGAAGTTGCTAGTTCGATTAAGCACGGTGAGGGAAAATCTACCTCTGTAGGCCTAGATATGCAGTCTCTGGGAAAAGACAGGTCTTACACCTTACGTTCTGAAACTAAATTTATGAATTTCAAAAAAAATAAAGCGACGGCGGGGATTTCCGTTACTAAATTGGGTGATACCATATCAACGGGAGTTAAAATCGAGGATCAGTTGGTTGTGAGTAAACGGCTCAAATTAGTTGCATCTGCGGGTGCGATGACGGGGCGTGGTGATATGGCGTACGGGGGAAGTTTTGAGGCTACGTTGAGGGATAAAGATCATCCTTTGGGCCGTTCTTTAACGACTTTATCGCTTTCAGTGATGGATTGGCATGGGGATCTTGCTATCGGGGGGAATATACAGTCGCAAATACCTGTTGGGCGATCGACTAATTTGATTGCTCGGGCTAATTTGAGTAATAAAGGGTCAGGGCAAGTTAGTGTTCGTTTGAATAGCTCGGAACAGCTTCAGATTGTTTTAGTTGCTCTTATTCCGTTGATTCAAAAGGTGTTGGGTCATGTTCAAATGTCTCAATTTGGACAATGACGATAATTTCGCAACTTAGGCGATGCGTGAGTATTGTTCTTGTTTTTTTTTTTTAAAATATATTCTTGCCTTTTAATGCTTTGATGTTTTGTTTTGTCGTTAAATAATTCCTGTTTAGTAAATTTGTATTGGTTAGACTCGAGAGGACTGATTTTTGCTGCTATTGTAGTATAACTTTTGTCAGTTGCTATATTCACAAAGGTTGTGGACAGGGATTGCAGTTTTCTTGTGGGATATGAGTTTTTCTTCTCTATTTCTTTGTGATCGTGTCTTGAACTCAAGCATTTACTTTCGGATCGACAATATCACTATTCATAGAATGAGGTGCTATCAGTTTGCATTAATTAGATTAATTTCTGATCGACAATAGGTACATGAGTGGCTTATGTCGACCTTCTCTAGCTATAAGTTTTCATCTGGATTGATTTTAGTCTATATTAATTGGTCGATAAAATTCGATTGTCATTTGTCAAGATACACAGGACGTACTGGTTTGTGTGTTTTCAAATGTACCTATGCAATGCAAAATTTATTTATTTATTTTAAAAAACTTAACATTTGAGTGTTTCACGGTTTAGATGCGTTTTCTCTTAAGAAATAGTAGCGAGTCTATGTTGCCCACTGTATATTTACAATTTTTTCCAAAGGAATACTGTGTCCAAGTAGTCCAGCGCGTTGTAGACTTGCAGTAACATTTTCTCCGTAAGCGATTCGAAAGCTCAATTTATAGATGCATTTTTACTTGCACCTTTCAGTTATCAAATTGCACCGTTAAAACTGTTTAGGCTGTGCTACTGCAATTGTTTCTGTAAGCAGATTCATGTTGGGCGAGTTTGAGTGTTCTGTTTTGGCCTGTCACGTTTTACTTATAATCTATCTGGTATACCATTTTAACTCTTTTAAGTTAATTTAGAATTTTCGTTGCTTGAAAGCATCAGCCTTGCTAACCCTCTCATTGAGGACAGGCAATTCTGTTACTGGTTTTGTGTTTAGGCATTCATGATTTGTGAGCAAGTCTCAATAAGCAACTCTGATTTTCTCGGAGGAGTATGAGACTCTATGAGAGTAATTTTATATACAGTAGTACGAGTGTTTTATCACATGGAAGCTCTCTCTTTATAGATGGTGTTTGGGACATTGTTGGAACTTGGAACTCTCACTCCATTTCGTTTGTTCATCTTAATTGCATTAGTTATGTTATAAAAGAAACTTACCATTTGTTTTCTTGTTTTCAACGTATGATCATGGTATGCCCTTGGCATGTCAATATGTCAGTAGCTCAAGCCAACAATTTCCCAGAAAAAAACGACCTGAAAGTTTTTTCTTGAGTAAAAGCTTTATATAAAAAAGTATTGATCTATTTTCCAACAGATGATCCCAGCTTTAATATGGGTTAGAGCTATCTTTTACTCGTAGTATAAAATAGTTTGGACGAAACTATTACTGGTATTCATTCACCCCGTCTTCTTCTGTACCATCCATCTTGAGAGCTTGCTTTATTCTAACACTTCTAGTACTTCTAAACAACACCATGTATGACGGTATGAGAGGTTATTTGCAAAATGCAAATAAACCCCTACTGTTTTGACTACTGGCATGCAATCCTCAAGTATTTTATAGTTTTCTCCCTCGACCACATTGTTTACTACATCATCAACTATGAAATGACAAACATTAATAATTATTTCCATTTATTACGAGTCTTTAACTTTCTGATAAGATATGAGAAATTGATTTCCATTGATGTATGAGGGAAACTTGAAACATAATGGGAGTGAATTTTGTAATATCGCCATACAGCAGTACAATAAATTCGAAATTAACCTTCTCATAATTTACCCATTTCCCATTTTTCTCACATCTGTCAAAAAAAGGAACCTCTTGCGAACCCGCTCTTGCACTTATTCATCCACACTTCTCGTCACGAGCAAGTTGGTCAAAGTGGTTGAAACCCTAGTATACTATGCTTACCACCATAATTTGATCTTTAGCGCCTGCAAAGCAGGTTATGTTCAAATAGAAGTTTATTAATTATATTAAAAAAAACACGTCGGAACATTCCCTTGTGGTGGATTAATTAAATAAGATTGGGACTGCTACTGTCTTTTGGTGATCATGGATAAGTGTGTATCAATGAGCGCTCTGAGTAGTGACGAGGTGAGAAAAGGTAATATGCTAAAGACAACAATTTCAAAATGACAAGGATGGCAAAAATATCGAATATCTAAGTATCCTGATGGATATTACACCGAAGAAAAAAAAATTCCATCAGATTTGTTTTTATGGAATATTACAAGGTTTTCAAAATATACCACTTTTTTTTTTATGGGAGTTTTACTTATCTACCGCTCCTTAATTACAGCTATCTAAGAAAAAGGCTGCTTCTATTACAATATCGCGTCTGGTTTTGTAACACACGTGAACTTCAGCCGCTGAAGCTTCATCTTTTTATAAGAATAAAAAAGGTGTAGACATGATATTTGCATTCCTGTCAATAAAAATTTGGAATTGAAGGAGAATATGGACGAACAATGAAAAAAGTAGGTTAAAAAATTTCAACATGATATAGTCTTAAAACATCTGAGTAAACTGGTACTAATAAGTGGTTATGTTTCACTTAGGACTTCAATGATTACATTTACAAAGAGTAATTTTCTCTGAACAGATTCCATAGTAAATCAATAAAGGTTATTAATTTAATTCATTTCGTCAATCCAGTCGATTGATTGTTTGTGAAATGACAGTAAATCTTTTTCTCTGTAACTAAGCAACCCGATCACGCTTTACTCCTTTATTAATTTAATTCATTTCGTCAATCCAGTCGATTGATTGTTTGTGAAATGACAGTCTAAATCTTTTTCTCTGTAACTAAGCAACCCGATCACGCTTTACTAAACATAGATTCAAATTTACATTAATTAATGATTTCGAATGGAAAGGCAGTCTGAAAATTGACCAAAACAAGCTGTATTTTTCATTTCTTCAATGAAGATAACGATCAACTATAGCTGCAAAAAAATTATAAAACAAATAAATCAAAACTTGAGAATACCATCAGTTGCCTTGTTTTGAACTTCCATCACCTCAGCATGAGCTTTATTTATTTCAATTTTTATGTCTGAAACAATAGTCTCATGCTTGGATTTTGAAAGACTATCAGCATTACTAGTAACAACATCTTTGCGCACCTCATCTTGCCTCTGCGGCTTCAATTGCTTCTTCTGTATAGTTTCCCATTTTAAGTACAAAAATAAATGTCAGTGAATTACATCGACAGTCAGTAGCTTCAATTTGGTCCCTATCATTTCAATTGCTACACTCTCCATACTAAAAGTTTGATTAAGTTATAGCGGTGGTGCCCGTAGTTTTAGTTTCAGTCTACACAGTCCTAGTTCCCATAGTTCTAGTTACTTCCACAGGGGTTTATCCCTACGGGGTCTAACTGTATTTCGATTAAAACTATCGGATCAAAAAGGAATTATACCTAAATTATGAGGACCACGAGTGTTGCATTTGAATAAAAGTACGAGGACCGTTGAAATCTGGATTAAGGTATGGGGAATATTTCTATAATGTCTAGAGCAAAGTTAAAGAAATCAAAATTTTCTACCTTTTGTTTTGCTTCCTGAATCCTTGCTTTTGATACTTTCTTTTTTTCTGCGAGTTCACCGTTCTGATCATCTATCCATGTTTTAAATTTCCTGCAAATTTGACACAAATAAATTAAGTCTTCATAAAGAACAAAAAGAAAAGGTTAAAAACAAAACTGTTTACCTACTTGGCACATAACTTCATCACATAGAGAAGTAAGGAATCTAACAAAAGCCTTGTTGATGAGCTTAAACTCTCATATTCATCAACTTCCAAATTAATCCCGTCCAACTTCAATTTCTCCAATAAACCTTGCGACTTGGAGAGGCAATTCTGTAGAGCTTGTAGCCATGATGAATCATTGTCAGTTCTAAACAATAAATAACCAGATGTTAGTATATACTAGTGAATAGAATTTAATAGACTCATTGAGAATTATAATACATACTCATTTTCTAAGTCCTTGTGAATCATAGAGAGCAAAACAATCTGGAAACGGATAACTGGGAACTGTTTTCCCCGGAATCCTTTTTCACCACAAATCAGTTGGAGAAGTATATCCATTGGCTCCCCTTCCTTTAGTTCCAGAACCTGTTAAAATGTTTCAAACAAATTAGTCTCTTTCACTAGGGTATCAAATACTTCAACAAAGACTAACGTCAAACAATAAAGCAAAGATAGATGGTCTGCTACAATCAAAGCTCATAGACCTCTCTAACTTGCACATCCTACTAGAAAAGTACAACAAACATATAGAAACGTAAAAACACAACTGAGATCCCAAATACATATAAGGCAGATTTGCATCAAGGTGATGTCCCAAAACTTTACAGCTGCACCCTAGTACGTTATCTGTTTTATTAAAGATAAAAAATAGAAGAAACGGAAAACAAAGTTACACCAAATAATTAAAGGTAGAAAATAGACTATAGACTATAGAAATATATTAAGAAGAAAGTTTACACCAGAAAAGCAAACTGATTCGCTACTTTTACTTACTTTCTAGGCTCAAAGTTTGCTTTGTTTTTCTTGATCTTCTAAAACTATAATAACATAGGTTGTCGTAGGAAAGTCGTGGAAAAAGTAACTTGATCGAAGCGATCTTTTTTTGAAACGGAAAATAGATTATGCGATTTAGTGTTTCGTTGTAAAAGAGAAAATAGAAGGCTTAAGAGACAGAAATTTGCAGGCAAATTAGACACGAGAAAATGGACAAGTAAAGATTTAAATATTGATAATGAGCTGATCTTGCAAACTCAATAGGCAAACACATGACGTTCTATGGTAACGGCTAGAAGAATCTAGAAGTAAGTTGTCTGTTCTGGATATAACGGACACAGATCATATATAATTCATGAATTATACAATGACAAAAGTAACTATTTTAGTCTTTCTCTATCAGCGTACAGTTTTCTCCCGAATGGACCCGAACAGAATTTGAACATTTGACATTTGGATAAGCAATCAACCTAACATACCAAAGCTAGAAATATTTTTCTAGTTAAGTCCACCATGGTACCATAACAAACCGCGACCAACCTAACATTAAACCCAACAAAGCCAAAAGACTAGATCGAAGAAATAAAGAAACAAATTCACTTACCTCCTTGAAAGTTGTACAAAATTCCAAGAACTATAAGGCGTGACCAACATCCTCTGGTGGAAGGTTGATACCAGCTACACTTGTAATCTCAGTTCCCCGAGGCATGGAAAAGTCTAACAATTTCACAAAATGAACCAGTAAGTTGCTAAAGGTTCCATAAATAGTGTTTCGCTAAACAATTGTACCAGCCTTATTACCTTCTAGTACATTTAGCTCTGTGAGCTTCCTCTTCTTCTTTTTCTCTGTCACCGGTTTTGGTAACAAGACTAACAAGTGAAGAAAAAATAAAGATATATGAATATGTACATAAGCAAATAGAAATATGCTCTAGAAAGCAGGTTTCATGCACTTGAAAGAAAAAAGAGCAAAGCAGTATACATCAATAAAGGTATCACTAACTTCGGTCCCATCATCTGCTACTTTTGAGCATTTGTTGAAAACAATAGCTTGTTTAGGGCCTTCACCATGTAGCAGCTCTGAAACAGATGCAACAACATTGGCCTTGGCTGTGCCCACAAGTTTCCCAGTAGGTTCTTGTCCACGTCTCTTCCTGGAAAGATCAGTTCTTTAAAACAAAACCAATATTTCGTTATAAAAATAAGTAAAAGTCCATAAAACAAATACTTACATGCATACGCTGCAATTGCATATGCCTCTGCACTTAGGACAAATCCACTCCTCCAAGACAGATTTCTCTTCTGCCTGCTCGGCATATCTAAACATAAATATAAAATAATTCAGTAAGTTCACTAGCTTACAATAAAGAAATAATAGAGATAAGAGGTGATAAGTGTCAAACCTGTTCATGAGGCATTTATGACAGAACTTGTTCGGACAAGGTTTGCCTTTTCTCTTATTAGTGCAATGAGCACCCAATTTTGTAATCTTTTCCCGGCACTGCAGAACCATTACGTTTAATTAGAATCATAATCACATGATCATTTATTATAACAGCTTAAACATAACTTAGGCTACGTGATAACCTGCCAAACATGTCAATTGCTTTTACAATAATGATCACAATCCTCAAGTCTAAGTTGTACAAGGTAAAATCAATGTTCCCAGACTAGATTTCAAATAATTACAGTAATCATCATTAAGCACGGTAAACTAATAAGTTAAGTTTAAATCTTCATCCAAACAAACCCATAACTCAGTGACAGCAAGATTGTCCTTATATAGATTTTACCACATATTTTATCACAGTTGAGAAACATTACCAAAGAGCTAATACCTCTACAAATTCATGAACTATGTTTAGCTAAAAAAACTGAAACAACACCTATAGCTATACCAACTGGTTTTCTAGATTAGAATATATATGTTCAGTATTGGGAGATTATATGTTTAATACATATGATGGTCACAATTGAAAAACAATCTCAAAATCTCTTAAGGACATTTCCAGATCAGAAACTAAACATCTAATACTGAAGCAACAAAACTAAAAAAAAGAATTTGGGTACGTATCTTTTCCAAGCTTTTAAAAAGTTGTATCTTTTCCAAGCCAGAAAACTAGATACGTCAAAGTAAATATGTTCAACCAAGTATACAGCAATTTAAAAGCTGTTAGGACCTATTTTATAGCACCTAATAATTTCTTTGGTTGTCACTATTTTGATAAACAACACTTAAGTCATTTACTTAGTCATATATTCATCTTGTTACTAATGGATCTTTTATAAGTCACACTTTCAGTTGTAACTGACTTTTACAACTGAAAGATATTGACAGACTTGTCAAAATTTCTGTAGAATTGCAGCTTGTTGATCAAGCATATCATGATGAGAAGATAATTGAATATATGCAATCTCAGAAGATATTATATGAAGAATTGCGCAGCAAACAATCATCTACTAAAGTCAACATATGAAGAAAAGATTGAGAGATCAATCACAATGAATAAACTTGGAAAGTTTATTCTTAAGTATATTATGTTACCATATTTTGTAAGCACAATATATAAGTGCATAATAAGCCGTAGGGTTTTATTATGTATTCAGAACAAAAGCGTTTAATTTTCCAAGAATACAGAGCTATTTGCTAAGAGAGATAAACTGTCGCAGTAGACTATATTGAATAGTTGAGAGGAGTAATAGCAATAATTGTATATGCTTAACCAGTTAGAGAGCTACTGATTTGTTAGACTCAAATACACTTTGTAAACTTTCTCAATATTCTAATCTGAGCAAGAGCTCCGGAGAGTAGGCTAGATCGAACTCCGTTATCAAACGTGATGTGTTCAACTCTTATTCAGTACATTTGATTGTGTGTTTGTTAAGGTAATTCTAGATCGAGTTTCAGTTACAACTGAGAACCGAAATCTATAAAGTTCAGTTGTAACTGAAACACGCGTCACTGAATCTTAGAGTATTAAGGCATTTAGTTATTTCATAAGCAATAAAAGAAAAGGCTTTGAAAAGTTGCAACTAAACAAGCACATATATCAATATAGGTTTTCATAAAATAAATGAATCATAAAGGAACCATCCTAATTAAGTATTAAAAGGCTACATTTCACCAATATGCTATCAAGCTCAAAATTGGAACTCAGCCAATCATAATCATGGTTAAGAGGATGTACCTGATGAATGGGTGTACCCATATGGGTCTTACAAACATGGCATTCGAGTAGCTCGTTCATGGAGGAGTTTGAGGGCATTTTGTTTCCTAAGCAATACATAGCCACTCAGTACCAGTTTAACCAATACTAAAACATTAACAATAAAATTCTACCCCTGAGTTTCAAAACTTTCTTTTTAGTCTTTTGCAATTTAAAAAGGTACTAAAGATAAACTGTCCAAGAAGAAAAGGACATATCACTTGGTGGCACCCTAGACAACGAAAACAGAAATAAAAGAGCGAAAATGCCCTTTCTCTGCTAATTTGATGAGAGCATCACATTCATTGTATCAACCAGGCACAGGAAGATTACCTATTAGATTACAAAAAAAAGATTACCTATTTTATATGGTAAATCACTTATTCCGTATACATTTGCACTCATTGACAGTGTTTTCCATTCATCCTCATCACCATCTTCACCACTTTCATTACTGCGATCATCACTGATACTTTGGTTGTGATTCATTTGGAAGTAATCTAATTGTAATCAACACTAGAGTCGTCATCTTCGTTTATATACGAGTCCCAAATGGGTTTGCGAGTCGTGGGCCTTAACAATTGTCACCAAAAGATTGGCACGACTGACGTGTAGATTTGTCAGCGTAACGCTTATGCATAATTAGAATACACGCTAAGTATCATAAAATGTGCAATAATAGATACGAACCTTATTCGTTTTCTTATTACTTTAGATGGATTACTGGAGAAAGTAACAAAAAAAAAATGTAAAATTGCCTTTAAGTATTTTCCCTTTTTACATATCTTACCCTATCAAGCAATCGAGATATTATTAAACTATAATAAAGCAAAACAAACAGCAAGAGTGCGAGAAATGGTATCGTTACACCCACTTTAGACTATCTCAGAGCTACGGAAGGCATGATAGACCATTACAGTGTAATTTGTTGAATTGTAAGATGTTGGATTTGATACTATTTCGAACAAACAATAAAGTAAAGGACAATAAATTAAAAGACAGGAACGCAATGGAAATAACACTTTATTTCTCACAATTGGAATATGAATTACAATTCCTGACTCGTACAAAATTTAAAATAAACTGCTGGACTGGTTTGACAAAAAAAAAAACAAACTGCCGGACTGTTTTGACAATAAAACAAACTGCCGGACTGTTTTGACAATAAAACAAACTGCCGGACTGTTTTGACAATATAAAAAAACTGCCGGACTGTTTTAACAATAAAACAAACTGCCGGACTGGTTTATAAAAAACTGCCGGACTGGTTTTGTAAATAAAACAAACTGCAGGACTGTTTATAAAAAACTGCCGGACTGGTTTTGTAAATACTGGAAATTACAGAACTTAAAAATAAATTACAGAAAGTAAAGACTGAAAGTAAACAGTACAGAAAAGTAAATTACAGAAAAGTAATGGACAGAATGTAAATGAGTGAAAAATAAATAACAGAAAATATATAAGAAGAGGCAACTGCTGAGCAGTTTTCCTTAAACAATATTTCTCGAACCACCTTTAAAGGTTTCTGGTTTCGGGACTTTGTTCCCAAGTTACAACTTCTATCTCAGAGTGGCTCGTATGGAAACCGGCACCGAACCACAGGTCGAGCTGTTGGTGGTGCGGTTCTCTCTCTATATATGATGCTTATGCTGTGAGGTTTTGTGTATTCTGGTGTGTTGAAATGAGAGGGGGAGGGCTGCCTTTTATAGCCTCTAATGAAACCACAACCATAAATGTTGGTCATCAATTTTGGGAGTTACACCCCCAGAATCCGCTCAATTAATTCTGAAACCGGGACTGCTCCCTATTCGGGTTTGGACCCAAGACCCAAGACATTCCCCAAATCCCACGCCCACGCCCACACCCGAGCCCCGAGACACGAGACACGAGCGAGCGTGTGTGGTACACACTAATACTTTTAAGTGTATGTGGACATGTTAGTTTAATAACTACATGGGTTGGTATGATATATATATTGTAAGATTAACTCTTAATCTTCCAATATGGGATTATACTAAATGGTTTTCCTTTACCATTTCGGTTTTTCCAGATTTGAGTTTTCGAGACACCAACTTTGAAGCCACTTTTTATTCACACCCATTCTCCAAATAGGTCATGTGATATACCGTTACGAAGCTCGTCACACGGGCTACTCAAACACGTTGAGTACGGTATAAACAACTCAGCGCTGTTACACGAAATAATGACTCGAAGTTGGTCCAGTGACCATTCGGAAACACCCATGTTTTCACATGTTTTTCCAACATAAGATAGAGTACTATTTTATTCAAGCACGGTAAAGCTAGTTATAAATTCGAAATGAGTAGACATAGTGTCCGAGCTTTTCTTCGACAGCTTTTCAAGACTTGCAAACCAACCAAAGTTGATGAGAAATCGTGTCAAGTTCATTTGCGATAAAGCCTGTGTTTTATTTTCAATGTTCAAAGAGATCCACTGAAGTACCAATCCTGGTTATACATGAGTTAAAAACTTTATACTTTATAGCAAATCTACTAATAAAGGTCTAGGTTTCCGTGCTTAATGCAAATCAAAAAAGGTTGTAGCGCACGATCTTCTAGCTAACTAGTTTTCAATTATCATCTTTTTTTCACAAGTTTGCTTGATTCTCGCCTTCTCATTGTTCCTGGTAAAATTGAAGAGTAAAGTAGAATTTGTAAGGAACACCTTAATTTTTTGTTATATAGACACTAAGGTATATAAATATTATCAAAAAATCGTTTCAAACCGAAAAACTGGTTCGGTACGGTACGATTTTATCTTTGAAAATAGCCAAACCGAACCGAAACAGAAATTATTTTCGGTTTGGTTCTGGTTTTCTTCAAAACCGAACCGTACCGATTTTTTTTGATATACCGAACCACACGGAACCGTATATTGTTGTTAGCAGCCTCCTAGGCTTTTGTTTGACCGATTTAAGTGAACGAGTTCATCTTGCTCTCGCTTGTCTTACCAGTTTGATATGAATCTTTTGTCAAAAGCAATTGTTAGCCTACTTGAGTTTGTGTTGTTGTTGTCCAAGTGTGGTACTAATTGTCAAGGAAAAAACAAGAGTACATACCTAAAAACCCACATATTACATTTATCACAAAAATACCTGTTTTTTAGAAAAGTTCACAGATTTAACATTTTTTAAGAAAAATATCTTCTATTTTTGTTATTTGATTTTGAATCTATTTGTATAATCACATATTTTATTACAGGTAGGTTCAAATAAGGTATTATCAACACACACACACACAAAAAGTTTCAAACAAGGTATTTTCTTGTCCCATATATTAAATATTTAAATGTAAAAAAAGAATGCTTGTTTTTGTAAGGATTGTTGGTCATTTATTTAGAAGAATACTACCTTATTTTTGGTTATATGACTTGTCTTCGGTTTTTACGTCCGGATTTTGACAAAATTAATTGGCATTATTGTCTGTTTAAGTGTGTTTATTATCATCGCAAGTGTACATCAAAATATTTAATTAAAATAATTTTTCTAGTCTACGACGAATAAAAGCCCCAAATTTATGGCGGCATACGGGCTACGGCCCCCGAAACTCTGAAACCGGTCCTGATTGCACTACAACTTATAAACAAGACGAACAAATAAAACAAGCTGAAAAGCTGCATCCAGACAAGCCCATAGCACAAAATCAACAAGATTTTACCATATACCCTTTGCAACATAGGAGCATGA
Organism: Primula veris; assembly: GCA_963682055.1. Lineage (NCBI taxonomy): Eukaryota > Viridiplantae > Streptophyta > Magnoliopsida > Ericales > Primulaceae > Primula > Primula veris. The sequence continues at coordinate 12,875,154 of OY821745.1, read as the reverse complement.
TGGCCACAATTAAGAATAATTATCAAAATAGCTAACACTCTACATTTTCAGTTCATGCACTATGTTTAGCTAAAAAACTGACCAACAAAATCAGAGATTATCTAAATCTAATAGAAAATGATTTTATAGATTAAAATATATATGCATCAATGTTGGAAGCATGCAATAAATTAGGTAGACACAGTTGGGGGTTGAATCCCCCTCTATTTTGAAAAAAATAGACAAAAAAATAGATTGTTTTTATGTAATTTGATCAAAACATTTGAATTTGAGTGTTTTAGCCACTCATTCTATAAAATAACTTATATATAAGGTATTGTTGTAAGATATTGTTGGACTCTTGGGCTTATACTTTATGGGCCCAAGTGGGCTTGTAACCCTATCCCTCTATCTATATAAAGAGGGTTAGGGGTCTTTTATTTTACATTCATTCAGATATTCATTCATAATAAAGACGACACTGTTCTCCACTCTCTCTACTTCTGTCTCCCTAAATATGTAGCTAATAGTTGTACTACAACACGTTATCGGCACTTTGCTCACGGAGAATAGGATATACGCTCGCGGATATTGGAGATTTTTGGTAAATGCTCGGATATTGGGTATTTATAAACCTTGAGGTTTATCCGGTATGTGATCGCACGCATTATTTTATGGATAACTAAAACATGATAAATATCCCGTAGTATATAATCCATGTGTATTAGATTTTGTTACTTGTATGGATAACTATACATGATCGTAACAAAATAACCCAAATTGCATGTATTTGTTGAAGAAAAAAAAACTATTCGTGATAGATTTTTTTACTGTCTAACATAATCAATCTGTCTATAAAAACCAAATTATATGTAATATGTATAGTGTACTGTAAAATTGTATTTTTATACAAACAAAATCAGTAAAAAACATATAATTGGGTTGTAAATCGGAAATCATGTAATTGTAAAACATGTCTTAATCTGTGGGATTAAATCTGTAAAAAAAACTGAAAACAGTGGGACTGTTTTGTAATTCGCTGAAACTATTGACTGTGCATGTTAATTATTAAAGAACTAAACTGAAACTTGTCTGAAATTATGGACTGAAGCTGTAATAATGCTGTAAATAGATATATAGTTTGCTGAAATTACACGGATAGTCCCTGTAATATATTACATGTATAAAAACAGTATATACGTGTTATAAAAGTCAATATTCAGTCTAAATATTCACCCACATGCATATATATATATATATATATATATATATATATATATATATATTTATTTATTTTTATTTTTTAAAAAGGCAAGTGAATAAAAAAAATTGCATGTTAATTGAATAAATTGATATGTTTCCATGTAAATTTAACCACTTTGCATGTTAAAAAAATTTACCATATATAGAATTAATTGGTAATTAAAAATATATTGTTTGCTTGCATGTTAAAATTACCATGTATGAAAATTGCGTGTATATTGTAAATTGGTAAATAAAATATATTACGTACATGAATGATTTAGTTACCATGCATAGAACTTACACATATAGCAATATAATAATAAAATATTGACTAAATCTTGCTAGTGTAAATTGATAATTACTAATAAATTCTAGATTGATGATAATCTTGATTAATTTGATTTCCTTATTAGTAAATATATATTGCAATATATATGTTAATCATGCAAACAGGTACAATCTAAAATATTAGTTAATCATGTACTAATTTATTTATTGCCATGTACACATATGTATAATATGATAATTTGCGAAATCATATATATTAACATTTAAGTTGGAAAAATTATGAATCTTCCCTAAATAGGCTTACCTATTTGGATACGATGTCTAGGAAAGATATAGGCGGAAGTCGATGTCCTAATGAGGTCGGGTTTTAAGTGGCATTCGTGCCCTTCACCCTCACCGTCTTTCCTGGTCGTTTTTCAAGTAGAGCTACCGAAAGGGTTTGACTAAATAATAATTTCCCCGAGTGTGTTTATATAGTGATGTATGTTTCGCCGAATTGGTGTCTCTGTATCGACCTGTCGTTCGATCAATGAGAACCTATTCACATTAAAAGCAAAACTATTTTTTTGAACCTGTCGTTTCGAAATAAAGTTTGTGCTTATGCAAACCATAAACATATAAACCAGTCGTTTTATATGATAAATAATCCAGAACTCCCAACACATGTTGGATGCCATCTATGATGAAAAAAAAATCATAAAACATACTTGAGAAATGACTGTTTAAACGTTGATTTTAATCCGTCACCACATGTTACTCTCCCTGATGTGTGAAAATGTGATGCCCATATTTTTTTTTGGATGCCATCTTTGATGAGTAAAACACGAGTTTGTTGTTACCTTCAGGATGAATGCTAAGACGTTGATTTTATTCCGCCGCCACATTTGAGATGTGATGACGTCTATGGTGAACAAATGTCTGAAATTGACATATTGGAGCAATCCTTCACCAAAATACTAGCTTGAAAATTGTATTTCATAAGTAGTATCGTGAATTTATATTCACCATGTTCCTTTATCGCCCATCTGTTATTGGATAAGAAAATTGCCCCGGTGAGTAGTTTTAATCCTATTGGGACAATGGCAAATTGTTTGCCTGATATTAATGCTCTTCGTGTACATTTTTTTCCACGAATCGAGAACCGAGACAAGTGTTATTTGTCTTGAACTGTCGCGATCCCGATGAATCGCCTAGCCAAGCGAGATTTTAGACAATCGTCAAAATCGAAAACCTGTGGCTCCAAGACAGTAATTGAAAGGAATAATATGGCCCGTTGTCACAAAGCAAGAGATAATGCTTAAGGAGCCAACTCTTTGCTATAAAGACAAAGGTCATGCATGGTTACTCCTTAAATAGTTCACAACTATTATAAAGGTGGAAAAACCGATGCTAATGTGGTTAAAGTTAATTGAAAGGAAACTCTTGAGACCCCCGATTTTATGGCTCAAATGAGTTTGATACCTTTCTTTATTGATTTTGATAAATCATTGAGCCGTTTTTTCGCTCATCTGGATTATGTTTTTCCATTTGAATTATGATTTTTCCATTTGGACATACTTTTGGATTATGGTTTGCTTGTTTATGAAATTTCTCGAAATAATTTAAAGTGTTTTGAGCAAATTCCTTTGACAAATATGACCAAACTTTAAATTATGAAATTTTAGGCAATACTTGTGGGGTAGTTGATTTTTTTAGAAATATTGGGTAACAGTGTACCACATAATTTCACCAACTATTTGCCTAAAAGAGTACTCAGTGACAACGATTCTGGACCTGTCATTCCAAATCAAAATCTTTGGTAAAACCAAATTGATTTGTCAAATATGAGGTATTATACTCATGTAGGTCCTGCTGTACCTAATTGAGTTATAAAATATTCGAGAAAACCAATGTTATCCGTAATAGCTCATGAAAGAATTAAAATTTCTTTACATAGCCTCCACTCAAAAAACGTATTTTAGAGGAGTTGAAATGTCTTTCAAATGGTTGCTACCACATTCTTTAAAGCATTTAAAGTTACTTTATCATTTCGCATGTCGTCGAAATGATAAATGATTTAGATGCTAAGACATGATTGTCTATACTATCATTCGCCTGTCGTCGATTGATCAAAGCATTTTGATATTGTGGCATTGACCGGATGAGATATTCCCGGGTCAAAAGACGATGGTTGATTTATAATCGCATCTCATTTGGATTCTCTTTGAGGATATATTTCGTGATTAATCCGAAATTAATGCCACTAATGCTCACTTTGAAAGACTAGTATGTGTAAAAATCACGAAATGAACTCGTAGAATTCTTGTAAAGAATTGAAGGAGTTATTGTGGACTTATCCAACCATAAGACGGACCATAAATATAAATGGTTATGGTTGATGCATCGATAATATGGTCACATTTTAATGTTGTCCACATAAATACAACACTTTCCAAACTTTTAGCCATATCATTAAGTTGATGGCTCATGATCCGGATTATCCTGAAAAGTCTAGTCGACTTGATAATTCCGAAGAGTAATAATCGAAATTTCGATTTGAATTACTTGAGTTTGGAAATTGAAATTGAACATCCTGTCGATTATGTTCAGGCCCAAATGGACTCACGGAAAGTTTGATGATGCGACTGCAAATGATTGCAGGCATTTCTTGGTCTTGCGCACCAAGATTTATATTTTCGTGTGGGGTTATGCTATTTTGCTGCATTGGTCCGTTATGAGGCTCATAGACACTCAAACACCATATGTGTACCATCTGGTTACTGGTTATGAGCCAGAAGTCTCATATTTTGATTGAGCCGCTCTAGCGATCAATATATGGACCTTTAAAGGGGACATAAGTTGATTATGAATCTCCTGCCTATCATTTCATAGAGTAACATTGGCAAGCGATCTCTTTACCGCATGATATGCGAAAGTGACATCACTAAGATTGTTCTCCCCGTCGTCAGGGGGAGATTTGCATGTTACCGTTGATAAGGAACGACGTGAAATAACGTGGCATAACTCACTCAGTCTTAGCTTGATCCCCAAAACTGCAGTTAGTGATAAGTAAGTGCATAGACTCCCTCAAGTCTAACAAAATGCCAAACGCATTTAATGACTTTATGAGATGTCACGAGATCATTTATACCTGCTGCAAAATGCTTGCAAGGATAGACGTCCCTGGCGGATGTCGTGTTCCTGTCGTAACACGTTGCTTTGGCCGAACCCGGCAAGCAAAGGACGCTGCCGTCGGCCGTCAGTCTGTCGTCCTTCCCAAGATATGAGGAAGTTGACCGGTTCTTAATTCGTTCAGCCCCAGAGGTGGTGAACTGAAACACGTTTGTCGCACGTAATTATAAAGGAGCAAGGAGGTGTGTGATTTCCTCCTCATCCTAAAAATCTCGAAATATCTGTCGATCATGATACCTTAGACGATATTGAAGCGAAACGAGACTGTCATTGATTACTTGTTCATATATTCAGTGACGACTGATAATCTGAGCAAATTATGACAGAGAACCATGTACCGTTGCCTAAAGTCAACACAGAATAGACTTGACTAATGGAAACTTGCAATCCATGTAGATTCCTTAGCGAAAGTGTGTTCGGACTTGTAGCTCCAACACCACCAATGTTAAACGAGTTTGTTTATTTGGTTATTCGTAAGGAAAAGTGATGAGAATAATGAGATTGTAGAATGGTCGCCTAGTAGCGCAAGACTTCTCTCACACCTTGGAATTGATTACGAGATGGTTGATTCCCTCGTAATGGACATTATAATAGTCCCCTACTTTACCAGTTTAGTAGTTTCCGAAAAACTGAGTATGCAGCTATGAATGTGGTCACGGTTTTATCTCTATGGGGATTTAGACAAAGAGATATAGATGAAGGTCCCTGTGTGACTTAATGTGCTTGAATCAAGTAGTTCCTGACCACGGAACACGATCTCAATTTAATGAGACGTTCACTATATGGATTAATATAATCCGAGCGGATGTGGTATACCCGCCTAAGTGAGTACTTGATTAGCTTGGGATACTTGAACAAGTATTATGCCCTTGCGTGTTTTATTACGCGATCCATTTTTGGATTTGCCTTCGAGATGAAGGATTTTGGGAAGACACGGTAGTGACTCGACCTGATGATCGAGTCCCGTAAAGATTGAATCTAAGTCCATGATTCAGACTACACCCAGAAGGTGTTATGACGTTGTAGTCATCATGACGCTAAGTCGTCAAATTCTCCCATGATCGTTCGATACCTAGACATTGATATAGACCCAGTCCGTCCCTGATGTGACGATGAAGAGATATTGAACCATGATGTTCATATGTAAGTACAATAAGCGCATTATTGTACTTGGTCTAATGTGCTAAAACGAACATCTCGTCTGCTGTGAATGGTATAGCTCGACACAGCATCGCGCTAACACGCTGCCATCGAAATGGCATAAAAGACATTTTCCCATTACCTTAAGGTAACTGTGGATGAGGGTTTGTCTTATCCCATTTTGCGTCATCGAATGTACCTATCGCCTTCGGTACTCAAATTAACGCAACCCTTTTTCGGTTATACCGATGCTGGTTACTTATCAGACCCGCATAAGGGATATTCCTAACATGGTATGTCTTTACCATTAGGAATAAGGCGATATCTTGGAGGTCTTGGAATGACTCTAAACGAATCACTATGATCTGCTCGTGCTCTATGAGACGACTAGAGAGTGTATATGGCTTCGAGCTAGTATTAGCCATATTTGAATTACATATGCTCTGTCTCACGATCTAGATAAAACACTTGTTTTATTTGAGAACAACTTGTTATTATCGATCAAGAGAGACATGACTAGATTATACTATTTATCATTTCTTGCCAAAATAAATCTTCACATATGAAGTTTAAGAGCATCCTGTCGAATGCTCGTTTTATTCCACGTTATATTTTCTTGCATACAGTCATGTGCAAGTAAATGAAGCATCCAGTCGAATGCTCGTACTCTTTCTTGGAATATGAAATCTTTGCACCCAGTCGTGTGCCAGTGAGGGGGAGCATCCAAGTGAATGCTTATTGCACTAATTACTACTTAGTCGAAATCTTCGCACTCTGTCGTGTGCAAGTGAGTGAGAGCATCCAGTCGCATGCTCGTGTACTCTTTTTTGTCCTTAGACCAAGGTTTTTTTTCCCACTGGGTTTTCCTTGGCAAGGTTTTTAGCGAGACACGTTCCCATCATACCTCACTTAAGATTGCCAAAATTAGGGGGAGTATCCTGTTGTATACTTCTTACCACTGTGTACTTTTTTGTCCTTCGACTAGAGGTTTTTCCCACTGGGTTTACTCTAGCAATGTTTTGATGAGGCACCTGTTTTGTGGTTGATCCCCTACTACTACCACTGTTGCACTTTTTTTCTTTCGATCAGAGATTTTCCCATTGGGTTTGTTCCGGCAAGGTTTTGATGAGGCACACTGTTTTGTGGTTAGTTAATTACATAGAATTTCGGCCTATATCATTCGGCTACACAGTTTCTCCTAGGTATCGGTTTTGTCCCACACTGGGTTTTCCGTCCCTAAGGTTTTTATGTGTTTAGCACTGCGAATGAACTCGACTCAGATCGACTGCATGAAGACGAAGAATTCAAGACGTCCAAAGGGAGAGTGTTGTAAGATATTGTTGGACTCTTGGGCTTATACTTTATGGACCCAAGTGGGCTTGTAACCCTACCCCTCTATCTATATAAAGAGGGTTAGGGGTATTGTATTTTACATTTATTCAGATATTCATTCATAATAAAGACGATACTGTTCTCCCCTCTCTCTACTTCTGTCTCCCTAAATACGTAGCTAATAGTTGTACTACAACAGGTATATATTTTTATAATATAGAAAATTATCACTCCTCATTTATCATTGCTGGTTCTGCCACTGGTCGGAAGATCACATCTGTACTATAAATGATGGTTACAATTGAGAGATAATCTCAAATCTGTTACAGATACACACTTTCAGTCTTTCAGATCAGAAACTAAACAACGAAATGATGAAGCAACAAAGCTTACCTAAAAGAAGAAAAAACAAAAACAAAAAGTTAGTATTTTTCTTTGCTCAAGTGTATACATAGGTTGGCTCATAACTTTCATAAATAGGTAGAGAATGAATTTGAGGATACAAATTAGACTCTCAAAATTTTCTTTCTTTTTTTTTTCGTGATAATTGAATAAGCTCAAAAAAGAGCCCATCGTCCCTTTTTGACAATGTTCAAGGTTTTATCGTAATTTATGCTCATTCTTCAAATGCGAGTCTACTTTGGATTAAGATAGGATGTCATAATACCTTATGTCATTTGTTATCATGCAACTTTTTATTTAGTCGGTACTGAAATAACTGTGATTCTTCAAAAACTATGAAAGATTTAAAACAATTTTACTTAAAATTCAACAAAAAAAATATATATAAAAAAATCAAACAAAAACTATTTCTTACTTAAAATATGAGATCACTATTGTAAATTTGATATGATTTAACTCTAAAAACAGATATTTCAAAATTTAAAATTTATTAAAAAAGGGAAAGTGAATTTCAGGACGTCCTAAAATAAAAAAAAATATGACACTTATTTCGAAATAAAGAGAGTAATTTTTATCGATTTAAAGATACAAATATAATTATAACTCATATTAGTCGTTTATGACGATGGAATGTCGCGGTACCCCTTTGTCCAGGACCGTATCACTACCAAAACAATTTGTCCGGGCCTCTAACGGATCTACGGCGTGCTGCCCCGGACCTTGACAGGCCGAACCATGCCTACGCCGGCCTAGAGAAGCGTATCGAACACGCTTTTCAATTAATGTTGCTGCCCCCTTGGGGGGCCCTCGACGTTCAAGTGACTTGGCCCAGTCTCAAGCCACCAACTGTAAGGCCTGTTCAAGGACTGTACCCTTGTCAGAGTCTTAAATAGCTCTGACGCCGTTAGATCAGTATCTAACGGTACAGTGATCCAAGGGTTGATATGTCCTTAGATCATACTATAAATACCCCCACCAATACCACATTAGAGGGGGACGGAGAAAAAACAGAAGAGAGAGAGAGGAACAATAGAACCCGATATACACAACTGCACCTCGGAGAAACTGGCTTCACCACCCGAACCACTCCACCATACGTAACCAGCCCAATCCACCTCTCCCTTTAGCTAAGTATCTGTATCAAGCTTTTGGGTCCCTTTCCACCGTACTGACTTGATCGTCGGAGAGAAAAATCATGGGATCATCCCGGGCCCCCTGTTCGTTTCTTGTGCAGGTACGACATGCATCCGTTGCTGAAGCAGACCATATCTCCACCGACCTCCTAACAAACCCGGAGCCGACGCGTGTTATAGAATAAGCCGAGTCTAGGAAGAAAAATAGGCTCGCCAGTTTATATTAGTCTATTACTCCATGTCTTCATATACTAAATGAGTAAGCAGAGCAATCGCATCAACATCATTAACCATTTTCTTAAATTTAACACATTTTATATCTTTTAATGAACCGTTTACATTTACACAAAATTTCAGATTTCCTATTAATTTTCTTATAATAACCCTACATTATTTATTTTATTTGTTTATTATCATTTAATAATCATAACAATATTACAACCACAAAAATATGGACACAATGATATTTTATTACTATTATATTAATATAGTAAATCATATATATTAGTAAATTTTGTGTTCTTTTAAATTTAAGAAATCTAAAGAATTTCGAATGGATATAATTTTTCATAGCATAATACTCACAATTTAAAAAAATATATGTTTTAAGTTAAACTAGGGCTATGAAATAACTATTAGGATATAATAAAACATAGAAACATAGAGGATTTGACTAATGTGTTTTAGTAAAGTACTTTCTTTTGACTTCTTGTTCTTGTATTTTTAAGTTGGGAAAGCCTGGTACTTATATATATATATATAAAAGTGCACACACAAGTGCTCTCTCTCTCTCTCTCTATATATATATATATGATTTATCTATATAGCTTTCTCTATATATAAAGACATAAAAAATAATTAAAAGATGGTTGGAGTAATGGGGAATGAGGGGAGGCTAACAGTGAGAGTAAACAACATTCCCAAATCATCCACTGCTAAACAATTACTAGACTTTTTAGAAAACTCTTTAATCACCTACAACACAGAAGCAGGATCATTAGGAGGAAAAGGCGAAGAAGGCGGGTTTGTTTTCGCTTGCGATATAGCGAGCGAGCACAAAAACTGGAAGTCAAGAGGGTATGGGAAAATACAGTTCCAAACCCTAGAAGCTAAGAACACAGCTTTAAGCCTTTCAGAAAAGGGAAAACTCGTGTTTAACAACTTTTCCCTTTCGTTAACCCCTTCGTTCGATGATATTGTTGCTAGGCCGATGGACCCTTTGAACAGGGCGGTTTACGAGGGTGGAGGGACCCTGCATTGCGGTCTTTTCTTGGGTGAGGAGAATTATAATAAAAATTGCTGTTTTCCGGTTCTTGAGGCATGGGAAAACGTTAACGTTTCGGTCATGCCAGAAAGAAACAGCATTGAGTTTTTTCTTCAAGTGAAGAGTAATGATAGTGATGATAATAGTTTTGGTTTTTATAAGTTGGAGATTCCGATTGATTATATAATCGAGGCATCTGCTGCTTTGTGTTCTTGTTCGGATCCTACCAATGGAAAAGCGGATACGTATGATAACAAACCCGATGCGATCCTTTTTAAGGTAACGAAAGATTACTTACTCTTCTTGGAATTAATTGTTTGTGAGGTTTTTTGTTTTATTTTATTCTGATTTTTTCAATTTGGATGAGGATATTTCTGGTGCTGCTTCTTGTTCATCTAGTTTTATTTTATACCCTGTCGTACCGGAGGGAAGGTTAATTATTATGAAATTATTACATTAGGATATTACCGTCGTTATTGTGTAAAATCTTAAATAATCATCTGCTTGTAAAACTCAGGTAGACAGGTACTGTTTGGGATCAACTCTTTTTTTTTTTGGGGGGGGGGGGGGGGGGGTAAGCTCGTTATTAGAAATTTTATTATAGGAAACTTATTTTAAAAGAGCTGCGAGGAGTGTCTCGCAGCCATCTTTAAAAAGCTGGATTTTCCATGATGTAATGTTATAAAACATAACCAATTCACAAAATCGAAATTCCAGATTGGGCGTGCGTTATTTTTTCATTATGTAAAAGGTAAAAAACGGATGCCTGGATTTTGTAATTTAAAAGGACCCTCGTATATGTAAACAAAATTGGTTTGATACATTGAGCAAATGTCTTAAGGGCGGGGGATACAATTGCTGCTGCCCTTATGTGAATTGAAATTATTAGGCAGGTAGACGGCTGCTGCTAGATTTTCCTTTTAGATACACATTGATCAAGAGTATTTTGTTTTACCTGCGAAACGCTTCTTTCAAGTTCAAAAATAGTCGCGAAAAAGCTAGGTGAAGCACCAAAATCCTAGCTTTTGAGCTTTTTTAGTTTTTCTCACCCAAAATCTAGCTTATTTAAAGATCTCATTGGCAGAAGTAAAAGTGTAAATCAACTTAAAAAAGCGACAAGTAGTGAGAAAAATAGGAATATCATCATCAACTAGGCAAATATCAGCAAATGCACGACATAACCATATCTATATTCTATATAAATAGCAAAAAATTCTTATAAGACTTTGTTCGTTCGGAATTTAAATAAAAGAACTTGATGTTATGCTAAAACACAATTAATGTTCCATGATTGTTGTGGGGGAGATAGCGGAATTCGTATGTCGACTGGTTTTATCTATTAATGGGGTAGCAGCTATAATTTAAATTGCACCATGCTAAAGGTACTTTTTTTATTTTGAATAGCAACAATATGGGGTTCTGTCCATTGTTTTCACCCAATTACTTCGTCTATAAGTACGGAGGAGTAACTAGATCTGCCGAATTTAGATTTATTTTATTTTAGACCATTGGTCGTGCTACCTGTTGTTACTGCATTCACATTCTCGTTTTCTTATTTTTTCAGCTCAAGTACGCACCCAAGATATTCAAGAGGATGTCAGGGCCTAATGTGAATTCAAGGTTAAGTGAGAATCGGTACTTCATGTGCAAGGAGGACATAGGATTTGTTTGGGTTCGCACAACCGATTTCTCCGTCATCAAGTCAATTGGCCAATCCAGTTCCCTTTGCTTTCAATTCAGAGAAGACCAAGCGCCTTTAGATGTCTTCGCAAGATTACCGTATTTTAATAAAGTGTCGATACACCATATAGTTCTCGAACAAGGGGTCGATTTTGGTTTATCTTCTGCGTCCGACCTTGTTCCACTTGTCAGTTGCCCATCGGGTTATAAATTGTCGTATGAGATCCTTTTTCAGCTCTGTTCCCTTGTTCATACCCACAAGATCAGTCTCGCTTCGGTGGATGACGATCTCATCAACCTCCTTAGCAGTTTAAACATGGACACGGCTGTGCTCGTTTTTCAAAAGCTACACAAAAGAGAACATATATGTTACGATCCTTTCAAGTTTATCAAGGTCCACCAGCATTTACTTACAGCAAGCAGCAAGAATCTCCCTTCGACCTCCCTTAGCAGGTTGACAAATCATAATATGATGAGGTGTCACAGAGTCCTAGTCACTCCGACAAAGATATACTGTTTGGGGCCGGAGCTCGAAACCTCAAATCATGTTGTTAAAAATTTCTCCGCGTATGCATCGGATTTCATGAGGGTCACTTTTGTCGAAGAAGATTGGAGCAAGCTTCCGGCTAACGCGGTCTCCGCTACCATCCAGCAAGGTATATTCGGAAAAACATACAAAACCGATATTTATCATAGGATCTTGTCGGTCCTTCGAGACGGGATTGTGATTGGAAACAAGAGATTCCAATTCTTGGCATTCTCGGCAAGCCAACTCCGGTCGAATGCTGTGTGGATGTTTGCTTCAAATGAAAATGTGAAAGCCGAAGATATTAGAGAGTGGATGGGTTGCTTTAACAAAATCCGAAGCGTGTCTAAATGTGCTGCTAGGATGGGTCAGCTATTCAGTGCTTCTACGCAGACACTCGAAGTCCTTCCTCACGAAGTCGAAAGTATTCCGGATATTGAAGTTACTATGGACGGTGTTTCGTACTGTTTCTCTGATGGGATTGGGAAGATATCTCCCTCCTTTGCTAGACAAGTTGCTGACATGTGTGGGTTGGAGTCAAAACCTACTCCGTCAGCATTCCAGATTAGATACGGAGGGTATAAAGGTGTCATAGCTGTTGACCGTAATTCGTACAGAAAACTCTCTTTGCGCCGGAGCATGCTTAAATTTGATTCAAAAAACAGAATGTTGAATGTTACTAAATGTTGCGATTCTATGCCTTGTTACTTGAACCGCGAGATTCTCTCCCTTTTGTCTACTTTAGGGATTGACGACTCGGTTTTCGTGGCAATGCAAGACCAGCAGCTTTGTCTTCTGGATAAAATGCTAACGTCTAGAGACGCTGCAATGAATGTACTTGAAAGCTTGGCCTCAAACGATGCTAAAAACATCCTCGGAAAGATGTTACAACAGAGCTATGAGCCTAATAAGGAACCGTATCTCCATATGATGCTCAAAGCCCACCATGACAATCTTTTGTACGATTTAAAGGTAAGGTGCAGAATTCATGTTCCAAAGGGACGAATCTTGATAGGGTGTTTGGACGAAACTGGTATATTAGATTATGGACAGGTTTATGCACGAATTACGATGACTAAAAGTGAGCTGATGGAGTGTGAAGAAGGGAAGAGCAGCTACTTTAAGAAAGTAGACAAGACAACCTCAGTAGTGGTTGGGAAGGTTGTGGTCACAAAGAATCCGTGTCTTCACCCAGGAGATGTTAGAGTTCTTGAGGCCATTTGTGAGGTGGGATTGGTTGACAAAGGTTTGGTCAATTGCATTGTCTTCCCCCAAAAGGGTAAAAGGTACTATACCACAACCGTAATTTCTTTACTTTTGATTATAGTACTATTGTTTTAGAAGGACGCTAGATACAAATAATACTTTCTTGCATCCATTTGTTCTCAGAAACTATTCTCATGTTCAACTGAGCTTGAGCTAAGTTTATCTGCTTCAATAGTCCCAGGTTGTATTTACACAAAAAGTAAAGTTCATTTTTTATGGAAGCCTTCATCCTCCAGAATAGTGGTGTAACAAATGTGTTGCCTTTGCTCTTTTGTTCTGAAGTGACGTGTTAGATTATTTGATATTTGCCTTTAATACTGATATGTATATGTGTACATGCACAGGCCTCATCCTAACGAGTGTTCCGGCGGTGATCTTGATGGAGACTTGTACTTCATAAGCTGGGATGAACACCTAATCCCAAGCCAGACTGTGGCCCCTATGGACTACTCCGGACGGAGGCCTCGTATAATGGACCATGATGTATCTTTGGAAGTAAATAAATTCGTTTTTTCTGTAATACAGAAACTTTTACTTGATTCATACAATACCTAATTAAGTAATCGGTTTCTTCCTTGTAGGAAATTCATAATTTTTTTGTGGATTACATGGTGAACGATACCCTGGGAATCATCTCGACAGCCCATCTAATACATGCAGACCGTGAGCCGGACAAAGCCCTGAGTCCAAAATGCCTTGAGTTGGCAAATCTTCATTCAATGGCCGTTGACTTTGCAAAAACAGGAGCAGCAGCTGAGATGCCCAACTATTTGAAACCAAAGGAGTTTCCAGATTTTATGGAGAGAGTTGAGAGACCTAGTTACGTTTCCAATGGGGTACTTGGTGCACTCTATCGTGCCCTCATGAGCTCATCCTCGTACCGAAACAAGAATTCAGATGTAGATATGACGACGATAAACCAGGAGGAGGATGCTTACTATGATAATGATCTCCTAGCGGAGGGCTTTGAAGAATTTGTTGAGATTGCAAAGAATCACAAAGATATGTACTGTGATAAGATGACTACTCTGATGAATTTTTACGCTGCTGAAAGCGAAGATGAGATATTGACTGGTAACTTGCGGACTCGTTCAAACTACCTACAAAGAGATAACCGGAAGTATACTGAGATGAGAGAGAGGATTACGGTTTCCATCAAAAGCCTTTTCAAGGAGGCAAAAGGATGGTTCAAAAGTAGCTGCTGTAAGGAAGAGGGGGACGAGGAGGAGCAACATAAGAAGCTGGCGTCTGCATGGTATCATGTCGCTTATCACCCGACCTATTTCCATGAAAGTTCTCATTGTTTGGGATTTCCTTGGATTATGGGTCATATTTTGTTGAACATCAAGTCTCTTAAGGCAGCTAGAGATTAACTGCCACAATAAGACTGTCTCTCCGGGTGGCAGTTGGGGTGTAAAGACCGGAAAAAAGCGTCTTGCAGTCGGTCAAAACAATGTGGAGAAAAGGAATAAATGTATCACTGTACTTAGTTTTGTGATCCTCTAGACTGCAACTATCCATGATGACTGTAATCAGATTTCGGTAAAATGATTACAAGCATAAATCTTCGCTACTCCCTCCGTTCCAATTTAATTGTCCACTACGAAATTACGTGCAATTTTGACTGGCCAATAATTTGTATCAAAATTATCGGAATGAAAATTTTCAAAAGTTGATCCTATAGTTCAAATGTTAAATTTTATAATTAGATTTTAAAAAAATTTCATTTCGACAATTTTGATATAAGTTATAAGTCAGTCAAAATTGCACGTAGTTTTGTAATTGACAAATAAATGGGAATGGAGGGAGAGTATGATTATTATCCCTAATTTCTTTTAAAATTACAGTTTGATACACCCAATTTTACACTTTTCAAATTTATGCCATCAAACATACTAAAACGCACCAACGTTTCACTTGCACACAATTTGGTGTACACCGTTATTTTTCAGAATGGACATGCATAAACAAATGTATAATACGGTTCGAAAGAAGTTGAGTCAACAATACAAATGACAAGACAAGATCAGAATCATATAGCTCGTTTTTTTCTATCCAAAATAATGAGTTAAAAATTAAATTAAATGTAATCTTTAAAAGTTACTTTTTGAAAAACATTAGCTTAATATTCAAGATTTGAATACTTAACTGCAACAAAGGTAAATTCACATTAAGTGTCAATTTTTAAACTAAATAATCAAAAAATATTATCCAAACATTTTCTTTCCAAAAAGTGCAATTTTCTCGCTGCTGGTCTCAAACCTAGCACAACATATCCAACTTTCTCTTGACAATTAATTTTAATCACATTATACTTTTCTCCCTGCCCCCACACACACACCCATCACTTGATCATGAGTTACGGCGGTGGTGATGATCCGACAAATTGCTTACACAATTAGGTAATGTATAGAATTTCCGTGAAAAGTACATGGCTTTTCTAAATGCATACTCTTTCTCGTATCAGATTAACAAGAAGGTTACCAGAGCTCTGTCGAACCTCTAATGGGTCGTCCCTCCGATAAAATATATACACAATCGTAATGAGAAAGTGACAATGTTTGGAAAGAAAAGTTTTGAGATAATCACGTTTAGGAAATATGGTACTTTTTTAGTAATTGTCTCTTCCAGCAATCTCCGAATCTAGATGTTTTTTCAGGACAATCTCTGACAAAAGTTGTATAGCAATCTTTTCAGAAAAATAATAATTATTTTCATTAAAATTGGCGTTCTCACAAAAAAAAACAGCATTTTTATCCAAAAGCTTCCCTTTTCGATAAAAAATAGACATTTTCACCAAATATATTGATTGACAGTAAGCTGAAAAATGGAGTTCAGCTTCAAATCACACTCATAGTTTCAATGGTGGGGTGTTGATGTGGGTGAGACTGTATTACATATGTAAACTTTTTTTAATTATTCAAGTGTTGAAAGCTTATGATATTTAAATTTTTATCAAAATATATATGGGTGTTTTTAACCCACTTAACCTGTACTTAGCTTATACCTAGTTTCTCCCAACCTAATTTGAAGTTCAAAGGCATACAAATGAGTGGGAAAAACTTGTGACCCTAACCGCCAATATCTTGAATCCAAGTTCTCGTGCCACCACTATTACTATTTTTAATTTGAGTTTGTAGATTTATTAAGCAAAAATATGCAGCCTTCATACAATGTAAAACAAAAATAAAAAAGGCACTAAAATTTCACCTATTATTGTTATAGCATGAGGATAAAAAAGACACTGTAGTCAAATGAGCATGTGGTCAAGTTAAAATCACATAATTCTTCACTTTAAAATAAGAAATATTCGATTAAAAATGCATAAGGTTTATGCTGGAATTGCATAAAATTCAACTTAAGAGCATTTTATCCAACAATGTGCAATGTTTAAAAATAGCCATATACCTCAATCCACATAGTGTAAATTAAATATTTACTAGATGAATAAAAGATTAGTAATTTGGGAATTTGACTAGAAAAAATGTATTTAACTAGAGATGGAAAACCAATAAGGTTATGTATTTTGGATTGAAAATGCAGTTTCCAAAATAACATCAAAATCTTGCGAGATTTTGAGCGGATACAGCTCGTCGGCTCATCTAGAATTAGAATCATTGAAATAAAGGGAATCATGATTTTAGTGAACTTAGAATTTTTTATTGCAATCCTTCACCGGCCGGTTCTGAAATATTTATTTCGGTAGGATGCTAAAGTTGAAAAAAAGCCCTCCTGCCAATCATTTACCTCAAAAGATTTTGTAATTTACTAACACCAAACATTTAAAACAAACATTTATTTTCTACCAAATTATAATACTAACTAAAATATTCAAAGAAATAGATTACTTCTTAATTAGTTAAAACTTTTGAGCCACAAAAAAGTTCTATAATTAGTCAAGCCCGAGCCTGTCATTGACTTTCTTTGGTGAGACTTAATTTCGCCTTTTTTTTATGAGGTGCACTTATTGTACTACATAATTTCTGAAAAAACGCTGAAACCGTAGATTAAATCTACGGTCTACAGTCATTGACTGTAAACCGTAGATTTAATCTACGGTCTACAGTCAATGACTGTAGACCGTAGATTTAATCTACGGTCTCTGTGTTTTCACAGATTTTTTGAAATTAAAAATTAAAATTAAAATTCTAATAATTAAAATTAAAATACTGAATATTTTTTTCAAATTAAACATGATTTTTTTTTACATAAAAATGCCTTATGTTTAAAATTTGATATTTTTTTCAAGTGTATAATTTGATATTTTTTTCAAGTGTATAAGTTGATTTTTTTTCAAGTGTATAAGTTGATATTTTTTTCAAATAAGACATTTTGTTTTTTTCAAATTTAAAAACAAAATGACTTATTTTTAAAATTTTACATAAAATAAATTACGAATATTCTAACAATCTGTAAAAATAAACACAAAATTTACACAAATTTACACAAAAAAAGTTGATTTGATAAAATTTATGTTTTTGGTTCATGTTATATTTTTGTCAAGTGTATAAGTTGATATTTATTGTATCATTAACTAAATCGTCAATTTTTGTGAAGTTTTTTTGGTTTGTATTTAACACTTGTATAACGCAATATGCAAACATGAATATCAACTTATAAATTTCATAAAACAAATTTATTAAACAAAATTTACAACAAAATTTACAACAAAATTTCATAGAACTAAATTTCATAAAACAAATTTATTAAACATTTGTTTACATCATATAAATTTACAACAAATTGGAAAAAATAGTAATTTACATAAAATTAAAAATAAAAAACCGATTATGGACTTAGGTCTATAGGTTCTTCATTTGCTTTTTTCTTTCCCGATTGCTTTTCCAGCGCCATATATAATTTGAAATTTGGTCGAAAAAGTTCCTTCCATGGCGCAGCTGCCTCAGTGCGTGTTTGTTCCCACCGTGCTATAATTCCTGGCATTGGGAAGATCCCTTCTTTAGGAATAACCTGAGCATAGTGACAACTGTTGACGAACACCATTACAGTCGGGATGTAATATGTCGTTCCCTGAGGCGGACCAGTATAAAGCGGTAAAAAAGTACTGTTCCACACGTTTACCCCTCCATTTTGATTTTCCCATAAGGACAACAATACAATTGGCATATTGTAATGAGAAGCAATTAAAAACCCATAAGACGGAAATCTCATCCATTTGTCAATAGGTGCGGGATCTGTAGGATGATAAAAATTTAAACTTGATAAAATGTAATCATACCGGTAAGCTTCAAAGTCAAGATTCTCAAACAGCTCATAATAAACACCTTTCATTTGCTGCAGCTCTTGAAACAACTCACATCTTATCGCGTACCAATCATCTTCCCCATTCTGTTTACCCGTCGCATTTGCAAGTACCCGGAACCCACAGTTACCATCCCCACGCACATCATAAACTGTTTCGATGTAACTATGTAACATGACCCATATTTGGTCACTGTACAGGAAGGTTGCCCTATTGGGGGTGGGTTTAGGGTTCTGGTTTCGCGGCCTCCTAGTTGGATTTACCCTTACCTCCGGTGTTTCATCCGCCTTGCCTTTACCCTTTTCCCTACTAGCACCAGCACTCTGTTCCTCCACATACTCCCATCCTGACTTATCCCTCTTACTAGATTTGTCGCCTTTTCTAGGTCTCCCCCTATTTGCTCTCACTTCGGGGTCACTGACGGATGTTCTGGATGGTACGGTTATCTCTCGGAGTTGTGTTTTCATACGCCGTTTTTCAACATTCGTTTTGCTAGCATAAACACTTTTAAACTCTTCTAGATCACCCTCTACCCCATAATCATCGGTGTTCCCATTATCATCAATTACGTCTAATTTTTTCCAGAATGGATGAATATATTCTAGAGGAAGAGGCTTCCCGAATAAAATATGTTCACTAATAATATGATGACAAGGTAAACCGTGAGACAATTTAAAACCGCAAGAACAATTCTCATCAGCCTGGCCACTACATTTTTTGTGTTCTTGGAATAATAAATCAAAGGCATAGTGTGTGATATACGACCTAAGATTTATAAATAGAGGCGTTTTTTCAGAATGTGGAAAATAAGACTTGCATTTATCCAACTTCGTCTTAATATCCTCAAACTGTTTTTCTAGAATTCTATTCACCTCTACCCAAACAGTTTCAAGCGTGCCAGTATTTGTGGAAAGGGATCTTTTCAGCTTAGCATGTTGTTGTTCGGCTCGATTGCTAGTTCTGTTACCTAGATGTGTTGTGTGGTTGGTATAGCATGCAACAAACTTTTCAGCATAATCATTTAAAAGCTTGTCTACATACTTAATCACAGCAGGGTACGATTTGTAAGAGGAATTGAAATTAGTTCGGTTATAATTGTACTCCTCTATCGACTCAGAATCAACCAATAAACCCCAATCATCTAGAAACGTTTGCCACTCCTCGTCAGGGATCTTTTTACGGCAGTTTTTCAAAACATTTTTTGCAATATGAAAAGTGCACAAAATATGATGAGAATCGGGAAAAACAACGGATAAAGCATTTGATAAGGCCATTTCCCTGTCGGTTACAAACACCCTAGGTAGTATACACCCCTCCAATGTAACTTTAAAATTTTCCAATGCCCATATATAACTTTCTTGTGTCTCGTCACTCATGAAAACAAAACCTAAACAATATGTTTGGTTCGTTGATGTCATTCCTACGACTTCTAGAAATGACATATTAAAACGGTTTGTCCTATATGTACAATCCATTAACAAGACATCAGGAAAAGCTTTGAACATCCTTATAGAATCGGGGTGTGCAAAAAATAAGTTCTCAAGGCAATGGGTTGATGGGTTCATATTATAGTAGAATGTGTAGCGATGTCTATCCAACAAATTAAAAAGTTCCTGTGTCGGGTTTCTACCATCTCGTTCTTTAAATTTCAGTCCGGCCAAAAAATTATGTATCGTTTTAGTGTTTGATACATTGTCAGGATTTCGATTTTTAATGGCCTCTAATATTGCACCAACTTTAAAACTACTTTGCCTTAAAATTTTAACAATTTCTTTTTCATCTTGGGTTAAACGAGCACGTCGTGCTTGACCTTGGAGGTAAGTTGGAGGTGGGTGGTTATGTTGTCCATTTTCTACGTGACACATCCATTCACCATTAACTACGTAACCTTTAATGAAAAATGGACAGTCTTTTTTCTTTGTACCTGATTTTACGGAAGATGGTTTCTTTTTTTCGTAAACCCCCGATTTATCACACACAATATCAACATACGGTGTTCTGCTCCCATCACCCCCTCCAGACCTACGAATCGTAATAATGAAACCCCAATTTCCAGCCACATCAGCAAGATCAGCAAGCATTTCATCCCTTGTTTCCCAAGTCAATTCATCAACTTCAAAGTGCTCCGAATAATCAGTTAGCTCATCGTTTGAGTCACTGGATGAATTCGCATTGTTGTTGTTATTCCATTGGTTGTTGTCATAACCATAGTTGTAATTCATTTTCGAAAAGTGTTTGTTTGTATATTTTATTGGGGAGAAATGAGGATTTTTTTAGAGATTTCCGAAATGTGTTTGTGTTTGATTTTATGGTTTGTTAGAATTGGCAAAATTGAGTCATATTTATAGGGTAAGTTTACACTACAAACCGTAGATTACTTTTACGGTTTGTAGTGAATTTTTGGTGTAGTCATTTCGAAACTTTAATAATGCATTGAGTAGTCATTTTCGGATAGGTTTGTCAAATCATAATAATTCAAAAGTGATAAGGTGTTGTCGGAATTATTTTGATAGATATGGTATCCAATGTAATTTACACTACAAACCGTATATTACTTTTACGGGTTGTAGTGTTTTTTTTGGTGTAGTCATTTCGAAACTTTAATAATGCATTGAGTAGTCATTTTCGGATAGGGTTGTCAAGTCATAATAATTCAAAAGTGATAATGTGTTGTCGGAATTATTTTGATAGATATGGTATCCAATGTAATTTACACTACAAACCGTATATTACTTTTACGGTTTGTAGTTTATTTTTTTTTTACGTTATTAACGGTGATTCCGTGTAAAAAGTACATTCGTAAAACGTCGCTGCTCAAATCAGGGGTGCAAACCGTACATTACTTTTACGGTTTGCACATAAAACATGCAAACCGTACATTTAATGTACGGTTTGTATGAAATCTGTACAAACCGTACATTAAATGTACGGTTTGTATGTATATTTCAGAATATTTAGTTTTTAGGGGTTTAGGGTTTAGGGTTTAGGGTTTGTAATTTAGGGTTTAGGGGTTAGGGTTTGTAATTTAGGGTTTAGGGGTTAGGGTTTGTAATTTAGGGTTTAGGGTTTAGGGTTTGTAATTTAGGGTTTAGGGTTTAGGGTTTGTAATTTAGGGTTTAGGGTTTAGGGGTTAGGGTTTGTAAATTAGGGTTTAGGGTTTAGGGTTTAGAATTTAGGGTTTAGTGTTTAGGGTTTGTAATTTAGGGTTTAGTGTTTAGGGGTCAGGGTTTGTAATTTAGGGTTTAGGGTTTAGGGTTTAGAATTTAGGGTTTAGGGTTTAGGGTTTGTAATTTAGTGTTTAGGGTTTAGGGTTTGTAATTTAGGGTTTAGTGTTTAAGGTTTAGGGGTTAGGGTTTGTAATTTAGGGTTTAGGGTTTAGGGTTTAGGGTTTGTAAAAACTCAATATTGGTCCTATCAATTAAAATACATAATATTTTTTACCCTAAAACATACAAATCAAACATACGAATCAAATTAAACTTACGAAATTATAACGTACAAATCAAACATAGAAATCAAATTAAACCTACGAATTTATAATATTCCAACCCTAGCTAAGAATAAAACTGACAAATCAAACATAGAAATCAAATACAAAAACAGTGCATTTATTTTTTTTTGTAACGACTAAATGTTTTAAAGTTGGACATAGGGAGCATCTTTCCCGCCGATGTTAATCTATCGGATGACGGCTCAGCAGACTCTTCGATTTCGTTTAGCTCCGTACGCCGTCTTTGTCGCTGCTGCGATTCTGGATGCGGCGCACGCTCGTGGGATGTAACTGTCAACCCTCGACTCCAACTGTCGGTTGACTGATGACTAGGATGATGCTCGTACGACCCAAATGATTGTCTATGATGATCGAACGGGACATCATCCTGAACGTAGCCCGACCCAGCAAAAGAAGCACAACGACCATGACCGCTTGAACTCGGACCCGGACCTTGATCTGTAGTCGGGGGTCGACCTCCACTGGTTCTTCTACCGCCGCTACTAGATTCGCCTTCCCCTCTGCCTCTTTCGTCGGGACACCGACAACTTGCCGACCTAGTGTAATTTCTTGGGTCGTAACGTAGGTCGTCATCACCATCGTCGTCGTCGTCGTCGTCATCGTCATCCTCCCCATCCGACTGTTCATCAGCTGACCCGTACGGATTCAATCCCATTTCAGCGAAGTCCTTTCGTAGTAAGTCCACTTCCGTTTTCAATTTATGCTGTTTGAATGATTTGAAATTTCGGCGCAATACCGCTTTCTGAAAATAAAAACCAATCAAAAACGATTTTATAAGTATTGAAATATACAAACAGAAAAATAACAATCAAATATTAATGAACTTTAATTAGTTGTTACCATTTTACTGAACAACCCTGTATGCTCCCGGAAACCGTGAGATGGCGGGGCAAGTTCAGGTGGGTTTATGAAGATGCGGGTCCGCTCTCTATACCATTTCATGTAATCCGGTGACGTCCCCGTGCCATATTCGCCGTTAATAAGACGGGTGTGGCGGTCATTCCACACGGCTATAAATTCTCCGGTTAGTAAAGGCCAGTCGTGTTTTTGCCCAATCCCATATCTTCTATCCTTGCCGTGACCATGTCTGGGTTTCCAAATATATGTAGGGACCCGCTGCACAAAACCGAACTGTCTCATGAACCTGTCTGCGGGGTGGTACTCAATCTTCTCATTACAAATGAGAGGCACAGAACAATGCCACATATAACGGCCCCGCGTGCAGTATTCCGGATACTGATTGAGATCCCCGTAAGGTTGCCACACTATCTGTAATCATTAAATTAGAATATATAAACAATGGTTTAAAAATAGACGAGTAATAAATTCTGCGAACATAAGACAAATGCAAACATATACAACATATAATACGTAAGTTACATATAATACGAAAATTAAAATTTACCTGTTCAGGCGACATATTGTCAAACTGGTCACGTATGTGGACCACATTATGTCCGTAGACATATGGCGTAAGGTTAGTTTGCCTCCACATCTTCCATCTGTAATATACAAACAAAAACCGATAAACAATAAATATAACCGGCAGCTAAGTAAATGATAGATGACACAATAATATAAAAAAGCAAATCCAATTCAAAAACTAAATAAATATCATACCTGTAACCGAGGGGGAACCTAGGCAAGCCCTCCGGTGGCTCGACATCTTCCGGCAGCTCTTCACACGGTCTAACCGGCAGTAGTCTGGTAATCGCCCACATATCCAGAAACATCACCGCCCCGCTTACTCCGGTTGTCTTACAACGTACCACCCTGCATAGATTAGCCTCTAACCAGGCCAGAAGAGCTGATCCCCAACTATACTCAGCACATGTGTCAAAATCCTCCAGAAATGGCAGAGGCCAGAGTGGAATCTGATCACTGCTCTTATCCGAAAACACATGTGCAGCCAGTAATAATAGCATGGCAGCCCTAGACTGATATAGTAAACGCTCCTCACTAGGGTTGGGGGGTAATTCACCGAAGGTCTGTAACATCCAATCAAGTCTAACTGTCAGACAGTTTTGATCGACTTGATTGTCAGCCGGCCTAACACCCAACAAACTCTCCATCATAGCCAACCTGCTCGCCTTCGTGTCATTCCGCTCCGACCGGGTCACAGCAAGACCATCCACCCTCAGACCAAGCATAATCTCTACATCCTGTAAAGATATCCCCAACTCTCCCCCGACAAAATGGAACGTGTGCGACTCATCACGCCACCTATCAACTAAGGCTGTAATCAACCCTCGGTCTACGGTATAATTATCTATACTGTAAATACCGTAAAAACCAGCCCTAATGATATTTTGAACTACCCTTTCAGGCGTCGGTATCTGCCAACTATAATTATAAACCCTAATCTTATTGGCATCTCCTCTACCCGCTTCTCTGCCAGCATCCCAAGTCTGATTAGAAATGTGACCAGTCTGTCGTAAAATACCCAACCTCCCTTTAATATGTGGACCTGGGTCTGCCATCCTAACTATGATAACCAAATATAACTCAATTAATGATAACCAAAAAATGATAACATAACCAATTAATGATAACCAAACAATGATAACTCAATGATAACCAAGTAATGATAACCAAATAATGATAACTCAATGATAACCAATTAATGATAACCAAACAATGATAACCAAACAATCATTTTTTCATAAACCAAACAATAATAATTCAATTTTTTAATCATAACCAAACACACATTTTTTCATAAACCAAACAATAATAATTCAATTTTTTAATCATAACCAAACACACATTTTTTCATAAACCAAACAATAATAATTCAATTTTTTAATCATAACCAAACACACATTTTTTCATAAACCAAACAATAATAATTCAATTTTTTAATCATAACCAAACACACATTTTTTCATAAACCAAACAATAATAATTCAATTTTTTAATCATAACCAAACACACATTTTTTCATAAACCAAACAATAATAATTCAATTTTTTAATCATAACCAAACACACATTTTTTCATAAACCAAACAATAATAATTCAATTTTTTAATCATAACCAAACACACATTTTTTCATAAACCAAACAATAATAATTCAATTTTTTAATCATAACCAAACACACATTTTTTCATAAACCAAACAATAATAATTCAATTTTTTAATGATAACCAAACACACATTTTTTCATAAACCAAACAATAATAATTCAATTTTTTAATCATAACCAAACACACATTTTTTCATAAACCAAACAATAATAATTCAATTTTTTAATCATAATCAAACACACATTTTTTCATAAACCAAACAATAATAATTCAATTTTTTAATGATAACCAAACAATCATTTTTTCATAAACCAAACAATAATAATTCAATTTTTTAATCATAACCAAACACACATTTTTTCATAAACCAAACAATAATAATTCAATTTTTTAATCATAACCAAACACACATTTTTTCATAAACCAAACAATAATAATTCAATTTTTTAATCATAACCAAACACACATTTAATCATAACCAAACACATTTAATCATAAACCAAACAATAATAACTCAATTTTTTAATCATAACCAAACACATTATCAACAATTAAAATTAACCAAACAAAATAAAAAAACATGCAAAAATGGGACAAATATCAACAATTATTAAAATTTCTATAATTAATATAAACAAACAACAAACAATTATATATAGCTAAGTGAATTATGGTTTTGCATATTTTATATATTTTTTCCTATTTTACAAATTAAAATTACAAAAAATAAAAAAACATGCAAAAATGGGACAAATATCAACAATTATTAAAATTTCTATAATTAATATAAACAAACAACAAACAATTATATATAGCTAAGTGAATTATGGATTTGCATATTTTATATATTTTTTCCTATTTTACAAATAGAAATTACACAAAATAAATAATAAATTAGAGAATAAAAGATATAGCTTCAATTATGGATAAGTTTGATTGATGATTTGGGGTTTTTTGTTAATAAATTTGATAGTTAATGTGGTTGATTGATTTGGGTGATTTTTTGGGTTGAAAATTGGGGGTTTTTGAGAGAAAGAGAGAGAATGTAGTATAAAAAATGTTTTTTTTTAAAAAAAAACGTAAATTTCTGTTTTTCAGGGACCTGCTGTGTAATTTTGGCGCAGGGACTGACTGTGTAATTCTGAAAAGCAGGGACTGACTGTGTAATTTCTGCAGAAATTACACAGACCGTAGATTAAATCTACGGTTTACAGTGAATCACTGTAAACCGTAGATTTAATCTACGGTTTCAGCGTTTTTTAAGATTAAATGTAGTTAATTAATCCACCCTCTTTTTTTATTACAATAACAATAATAAACGGTATAGAAAAAAAATTAAAGAAATTTGGAGCCTATTACTTATATGACTTGTCCATTGATCCAAAAAATTCAAACAATACATATATAAAAATTGACTACAAATACGAATTTATTAGTTTAAATTTTTTTGTAATATGATTATCAGACTACACAAAAACTTTATATTTACCATTTTAACTAAATTATTATTTGTTTATTTAGGATATTTGTTGTGCGGAAGACCAATTACCAATAAATAAATAGGGAATAAACAAAATATAAACTCAATCAAACAAGGCAATCTTTTATTCCAACCAAACAAACTATACTTACAATAACAAACCAACGACTAAACTAATAAATAAAACATAAAAGTAAAAGATTAAATTCTCCGACGAAACCAACTTATTATCTTTCTAACCTTCGCTCTTTGTTTCTTTTGTTTTAAACATTAATACATAATAAATTATATATAGACTCTAGTTGAGTCTATAATATTTTCATAAGTGATTTGGGATAAACAATTATATATATAGATTCCCATGAGTCTATAATATATTCTTAGACAATATGGGATAATAGTAAATACTATAACATTATAATTTAAGCTAAACTTCAACAAATCTACACATTGTCTTCAATTCCAATGCAAACCTTTTCGAACATACTCCACCATTTGCATAAATATCAATCAAACATAAACAAATACTCCACCATTCCAATAAAACATTATCGTGCACACATAAACGCGAACTATCCATC
Source organism: Primula veris (assembly GCA_963682055.1). NCBI lineage: Eukaryota > Viridiplantae > Streptophyta > Magnoliopsida > Ericales > Primulaceae > Primula > Primula veris. The sequence continues at coordinate 12,847,865 of OY821745.1, read as the reverse complement.
AACCAATCATCTTCATAAAGTGTATATTTATTTTTTCTCAATCAAATAGCTTGAGCAGTAATTGCGCATCCTCCTCTATCCAAAAAATACAATTCATTCTTTTGAGTTCCTTTCATAACAAAACGCGATCCAAGATTTACTTTGATACCTGCACGTGCTAAAGTAATTATGTAACCTTTGTCATCCAATTTTGCCAATGATATTAGATTTCTTTTAAATTCCGGCGCATACCTGACATGTTTCATTGTTGCAAATACTCCACAAGAAATTTATAATCGAATACTTCCTATACCTTTTACCTCGCAAGTACTATCATCAGCCTTATAACTTTTCTCTTCATTAACTTCTTTCATTTCAAAAAAAATATACTTTTATCTGAGCACATGTGAACGAAAGCTCCAGAATAAAAAATCCAATCTGAACAGTCATTCAGTTTCATCGAGTTTGTTAACACAAAGTCAGACTCGGATTAATGTCCTTTCCCTCGATAAAAAGCACATTTATCAATCGCTACATCTCTTCTACCATCCTTGTTACTATTAAATCTATCTCTAGATTTTCAATTTTTATTTTTCCTGACTATCAATGCTTCATCTTGATCAACCGTTCTTTACATGTTAAAATCTTTTTTTCTATACTCATTATTTATCATTCGAAACATCATCATACTTTATTTTCTCTTTAGTATACAATAAAGTAGTGGTAAGATAATCATAAGAATTGGGCAAATAATTCAATAACAATAATGTCTTATTTTCATCACCAATTTCAACATCTAAATTCAATAAATTTGTATGTATATGTTTATACTTGTTGAGATGTTCACCCATAGAGATTCCGAACTCATATTCAAATCGAAATAATTTCTTTTTCAAATAAAGTCGATTTTCTATACTTTTAATCAGTTACCCGTTCTCAAATGTGCTCCACAATTTATGCGCATTGGTTATTTCATCAATGGATATTTGATTTCTTCAGTCAAGAACAATCTAATCACACCACATGCTTGACGGTTTAATTTTTTCCATTCATCATCTTTGATATTTTCTGATTTGTCCTTTTTTAATGTAACATCCAAAATCTGATAACTAAGCGCATCCTTCATCTCACATTGCCACATCCAAAATTGGTGTGTCCAGCGAACTTTTCGATTTCAAACTTTAGATTCGTAGCCATAGCTCTGATACTAATTTGTTGTACGGAAGCACCAATTACCAATAAATAGATACGGAATAAACAAAATATAAACCTAACCAAACAAACTAGTCCTTTATTCTAACCAAACAAGCCATCCTTACAATAGCAAACAAACGACTAAACTAACAAATAAAACATTAAAGGAAAAGACTAACCTATCCGACAAAACCAACTTATTATATTTCTAACCTTCACACTTTCTTTCTTTTGTCCTAAACATCAAAACATAATATACACTCTAGGTGAGGCTATAATACCTTCATAGGTGATGTGAGATACATAATTATATATATAGACTCCCATTAGTCTATAATATATTCTTCGACTATGTGGGATAATAGCAAATACTATACCATTGTAATTTAAGCCAAACTTCAACAGTATTAATGTATAAAACCTTAAATCTCTGAATTTTTCTATATACAAAAATTATTTTAAATTTTTTTGGGGTGACGACGGCACCCCCTTGCCCCACTAGTTTCGCTCCTGGTGAGAAATGAAGGGAGTTTTTGTTTAAATACAATCATCTGTAAGAGTTAATATCTCTCTGTTGAGGATAGCGAAATCAGTTGAGATTAATCCTCAAAATTTTGAAAATATTGCATTAATAAAAAAACATAGCCGCATAGACTTTATATAAGAATGCATGTAGGGTTCGTATAACAAACCAAAGTAGGTAGATAGAGAGAGATTGAAGAGTAAAAAAACATAAGGGAAACTTACAAATAGATACATATCTAGCAACTTAATTATAAAAACCCCACCTACGACAACTTCTTTACAATTAGATACATAAACTTATTTACAGTCAGGTACGTAGCATTCAAAATACATTTACAGCTAAATATCTCACATTTCATTCGCGCCCCTCTCTCTCTCTCTAAAATCATTTTCATTTTCCACCTCTCGCACCGAAATATGGATAGAGAAGTGACATGTCAGGCGGCAGGTGATGGCGGTTTCCGAGGCACTCAACTATTTCGCGATAAACATGTAAATCCTTGTATTTTGCACTTTTTTTCAAATAAAAACATGTAATCCTGTGTGATCAAGTGCTAGTAGCCGTGTTGATCATGTTTCATCTTGTGTAGTAACGTATGGTTTTTGTATCGTATTTTATTGATCATTTTAGGGTTTCTTATATTGGGATTTTTAATGTTTTCATATATTAGGTTTTAGGTATGAGATCAATGCCTATACAAAAGTCTCAAAAAATCCCTAAACAAAGAGCCAAAAAAGAGGTAATCATCTAATCTTGATCTAATGTTAGTAGTTATGTTGATCCTATTGGAAGAAAACTTTTTCAATCCTGTCTTGTGTTAGTATTTGTTATAATCCTGTCTAATAATGGCTAGTAGTCATGTTAATCCTGTTTGATCTTGTGTATTATTGTGCGGTCCCAAGTTTATATATTTTGGAATGTTATCTTAATATGAGATATTCAAAAAATTATCATGTATCTTATACTATTTTATTCTAGTTCAGCACATGGAAAATCCCTGCATTTTGTATTTTTTGTTCAATAAAACTCACCTAATCCTGCCTGGTCCTGTCTTGTTAGAAGTGTTAATCATGTTTGATCCTGTGGAATATCAAGTGCCTGGTCCTGTCTTGTTAGAAGTGTTAATCATGTTTGATCCTGTGGAATATCAAGTGATCACGAGCGTATATTTTTTAGCATGATTTTCAACTTATTATCATATGTTTTAAAAAAAAATGTCATGTATCTAATATTTTAGTTAAGCATAAGGGAAATCCTTGTATTTTACATTTTTTTAATTAAAAAACTCACCTGATTTGTCTGATCCTCTCTTAATAGGCGTGTTAATCATGTTTGATCTTATGCTAATAGTCGTTTTGATCATGTTTGATTTTGTGTTGTAAAGTGTCGTTTTGGTATTTTATTGATCATTTTAGGGTTTCTTATTTTTATTTTTTTATGTTGTCATATATTAGGTTGTGGGCATGATATCGAGAAGCTCTACCCCCACTCCTGAGAAAAAATCAAAACCCTTACTTACACAAAAGTCTCAAAGAAACCCTTTTAGCCAAAAAGGAGGCAAATCATCTAATCTTGATCCAAAGTAGTTGTGTTGATTCTGTTTGGAAAAAAAATCTAATCCCGTATTGCGTTAGCATTCGTTATAATCCTGTCTAATTTTGTGTTTGTAGTCGTGTTAATCCTGTTTGTTAGTCATCTAATCATGTTTGTTAGTATCTAATTAATCCTGCTTGTTATTCATCTAATCCTGCTTGTTATTCATCTAATCCTGTTTGTTAGGCATATAATCCTCTTTATAGTCGTGCTAATCCTGTTTGTTAGTATCTAATCATGTTTGTTAGTCTCAAATCATGTTTGTTAGTCAGTTAGTAATCTAATCCTGTTTGTTAGTATCTAATCCTGCTTGTTAGTAAGCTAATCCTATTTGTTAGTCATCTACTCATGTGTGTTAGTATCTAATCCTACTTGTTATTATCTAATCATGCTGGTTATTCATCTAATCCTTTTTGTTATGCATCTAATCCTCTTTGTAGTTGTGTTAATCCTGTTTGCTAGTATCTAATCCTATTTGTTAGTCATCTAATCATTCTTGTTAATATCTAATCATGTTTATTAGTCATCTAATCTTGCTTGTTAGTATCTAATCTTGTTTATTAGTCATCTGATCATGTTTGTTACCATATAATCCTACTTGTTCGTCAACTAATCCTATTTGTTATTCATCTAATCTTGTTTGTTAGGCGGACCCTACATTACAGTACCGTTCAAACTTAAAAGGAGTTATTACAGATTTGACAACCTTAAGTACGAAGTTCACATCGGAACACAGTGCACACATCAAAGCATACTGTCCGTTTCATAAGCTCGTGAATCTGATCTTGGAATCCAATATCACAGTAAGGCAAAAGCTTTGTAGTTATGATGGTATAAATCTAAAAACATGAAAATCTAAATATTTGCGATTAAGTTCTTTAGGCTTATAGCAGTTTCTTGATAATTGTCTACATAATCAAAACCCTCACATACACAAAAGCCTAAAAAAAACCTAAAACAAGAGCCAAACAGGAAGTAAATCATTTAATATTGATCCAATGCTAGTAGTTGTGTTGATCCTGTTTGGAAAAAACTTTTTTAATCAAGTCTTGCATTAGTTTTCGTTATAATCATGTCTAATTATGTGTTATTAGTCGTGTTTATTATGTTTGTTAGTATTAAATCATGTTTGTTAGTATCTAATCATATTTGTTAGTTTCTAATCCTACTAGTTATTCATCTAATCATGTTTGTTAGTCATTTATCTTGTTTGTTAGTAGCTAATCCTTTTTGTTTCATCTAATCATGTTTGTTAGTTATCTAATCATGTTTGTTAGTCTCTAATCCTGCTTGTTAGTCATATAATCCTGTTTGTTAGTCATTTATCATGTTTGTTAGTATCTGATCCTGCTAGTTATTCATCTAATCATGTTTGTTAGTCATCTAATCCTATTTGTTTGTCTATAATCCTGCTTAGTAGTCATATAATCATATGATATTGTTTGTGTTAATCATGTGATATTACTTGTGTTAAAAATTGATCTTATTACAAAAAATAAAAAAACTGATCAAATTATAGAACAACCAATGAAATATAATAATTGAAACAATGCAGAGATTAATTCTAATAATTTGTAACATAAATTAAAGGTTAATATGTACAAATTGAGCTATATATCTAAATTTGTTACAAATTAAAGGTTAACATGTACAAATTGAGCTATATATCTAAATTTTGGTACCGATTTAAGAACCCTAACAACTATATATCAACATTGAACCATAAATTGAATGAAAAACCACTGTGATATGATCACACATACCGATCTTCATCTATAAAACAACTCAATTAGACGATCCAGCGACCAGTGACCCTGCCTACAACAATGATTGCATACAACAGTGTAGTTAATAGAGAATAACGGCGGTGCCACTTCGGAGAGGAGCAGTGGAGAATGGTGGTGTATATAGGTTTTGAAATTCTAGTGAGAGAGTGAGAGAGTAATTTGGGTAAATGAATTATAACATAGTTCGACCAGCTTATATACCGTATTTTTTGTAAATAAGATCTAAAGTTTAAAATCACTGGGGTTTTTTTGTAAATAAATCTCTTAATATGTATTAAATTGATATTTTTCCAAAATAAAATCAAAGGTTGATTCATCATCGGAGCTTGAAGAGTCATAAAATTTAGGTAATTAATTTTATTGACCCTCATGAAAATATCTTAAAGGTGGGTTCAAATTTTATCAGGTTCGAATTGTCACGTTTCAGATGTTTGATTTTTTCATATGTATTCGTAATTTTTTAAATTTTTTTTTTTTTAAATCAACATATTGTTTAATTTCTGAAGTTTTTTTTTTTAAAAAAAAAAAACTGTAAAATTTGACTTTTTATATTTGTTTTTGGATTTTTATTAATATTACTACCTTATAAATTGTCAAACAAATAATTAAACATAAACAAATATATATAGGTCAAATTTTATAGATTTTTTTGAACAAACAATTTAGAAATAAATATTAAGTTAATTTAAAAAAAATATTTTTATAAATACATATCAAAAAACCAAAAACAAAGACATGATAAAATTTGAACCTAAAGGTACGTTATTACAGGTTCGTGGGGGTGGGGTGTGGGTTAAAAAATATGTCGAATAGAGAATAAAATAAATAATATTTAATACAAAAATAAAGAATTTTTTCTATGTTTAACATAACATAGAATAAATATGAAGTAAATGCAAATGATATTACACAATAAAATATATTTTTTAGTAATATTTGTTTGGGAAAATAGAATGGTGATTTATGAAATTTGGTAATTTTAAGATAAAAAACGGAAATTTTTAGAAAAAAACAACTAACATGATTTGAACTCCTAACATTCCACTACCTTATATCCAATTTTACCATTACATTAACAACTATTTTGTTTAATTAGGAAAGACCATCAATATATATATATTAGAAAAATTTAAATTACATATATAAAATTAAAAATCGCCGCCGGGGTCGCCGAGGGTGGCCACGGCCACCGACAGCCAACCCTGGTCCGCTCCTGTCACCACACTTATCCGCTTTGCAATTTGATGAAGACAAATATGCAAAATAATATTTGCAAAATAAAGGACTTATATGATCCATGGCGGACGATGACCAAAGTAAAATAAAAGGATGCATGGTGGACCAATCTTTTAACATGCCAGAAGATATTTTTTTTTACATACTACCAAGATTACCAGTCAAAAGTCTTGCTCATTTTAAATGTATTTCGAAAACTTGGGAACGTCTGATCTCGGATATTGTCGCCGAGTCAAAGGTCCCTAAGCTTATGATTATCTCTTATTCCAAAGAGATAAAACAACTCTCGTTCCACTCACTTGACAACAAAACCCATGTTGAAAGCATTCACTGTCCAATCGAAAGCATTAACTCTAATCAAAGCTTATCAAGGCATCGAGAGGTCGAGGTGCACTCTTCTTGTCACGGGTTGCTACTTATTCAAAAAGATGATGATTTATTCGTTTGGAATCCGTTCACAAATTACTTCCGAAAGGTGCTTACATTATTTGGTGACTTACAATATATGTGGCGTGGCTTCGGCACGACACGTTTTGTGATGGATCTATGTTTTTGTTCCGTCAATAATGAGTACAAGATCGTGATGTTAGTGGAGAGTTCTCATCATTCACGTGATTCTTAAGATTTCTTTGCTGCCCCTTTCGGGGCCACTGGCTATGAAGAAATTGATTATTACTTTGACAATATATCCCCCGGGGCCTTTTTTTCAATGGATATAGACATTAGATTAACAAGTGCTTTTCGTCGACTTTCAAAGATTCCATTTCTCATCATGAGGGAATATATTACTTTTGTCCAAGAAATATTGAGTTAAATTAGCAATGCCACCGGACAATACAGGTACCTTTCTTTCCTTAGGAGTTATGGATAATTGTCTTTGTGCTACACGTTGGGACAACCCGACAAATTATGAAGGCAATGTAGAGTTTCTTGTGATGAAGGAATACGGAAATGGAAATTCATGGGAAGTCATATTTGTATTCTCAAACACAGATGAGTTGTGTAGCTACAATGGGTTGGAACCTTTATTCATAGCAAAAGGAAGGCGAAGTATGGGTGGGAGTCGCAAAGCATGACAAATGCACAAGTCTAAAGGCTTTCGATATGCATGGCAATTTTACTAGATATATTTGGGCTCCGATAGGCAATGATTCTTGCAAAATCGTTTTGTACGAAGAAAGTGTTGGTTTCCGTATACGAAATAACAATTAACAATAATTAAAGGACTAAACAATAATTAAACAAAACCAGTGTAATCTTTATTAATTTCCAAATGGAATACAATAAACTGATTACAACATGTAAGTACTGAAAAGTAATTAAAGCAAACATTATCAGATTATTATTAATTAATAATCTGATGTACTGATTTGCAATTAATAGAAACTGCCGGACTGGAAAGTATAAACTTAACAGCCGGACTGTTCTGATATGAATTGAAATAACAGGACTGAATTGAAACTATTCTAATTACTGAATTAAATTACAGAAAAAAAAAACATAACTTTAAACTAATTACATAATGGTACAAACAGAATAGAAAAGTTACAGCTAAGTACAGAATATTAAAATACTGAATTGAAATGACAGAATGTAAAAACAGAATTTAAGAGCAAAAAATAAATGGACAGAATAAAAATAAAAAATTAGACGAGTCTACTGTTAACAGTATGCCCTTAACCGATATTCACCCAACCACCTTGATGTTTCTGGTTGCGTTGGCGCTTCGATCCCAAGGTACAACGTCTCTCGGAAGACTCGCCGGAAACTGGCGACGAGTCTAAGTCGAGCTTTTAGTGGGTGGTTCTCTCCGATTACCAACGTTCGAGTCCAATTATCGTTCACACCCTTCCTCCGAATAGGTCATGCGATATACCGTTGCGAAGCTCGTCGTACGAGCTACTCAAACACTTTGAGTATGGTCTCAGAAAAACTGAGTAGTCGCATCAAAAATTGGCTTAAAGATGGTTCCTGACCACTTGGAACAACCATGTTTAAAAATATGTTTTCCTACAATTTTTCCAACAGAAAGTTGGATTTCCCCTGATAAATACATAGATAGAGAAGGTGGTAAAGTGGCAGATAGTGTGGTAAAGAGGAAAACGGGGATGGTGAAGTAGTTTGGTTATGCGAAAGGTTTTGGATTCATAATCCCAGACGACGAATCTGAAGATGTCTTTGTCCACCGCAGATCTATCAGATCAGATTGTTTTCCATCACTTTATGAAGGCCAAGGGGTTGAGTTCTTAGTCGAATATTCTGGTGTCAATAACTGTCCTAAGGCCGTTGACGTCACCAGCCCTAAGAAAAGTCTCGTCCATGGAAGCACCTGCCAAGATTCTAGCTACCGTCAAAGTAGCGATGGTTGTGGATGGTACCGTTTTTTTTTTGTTTTTTTGAAAAGCAATAATCTAAAAGGAAAACACAAAAAAGAAATAAATAATTTTATTTCATTTAACGGAATGTGACTCGATTACAAATTTCGACTCTTGCAGAATGTAAATTGCAATAATTAAAATTTCAGACAGATTTAATATATCTTATTAAACTGCTGGACTGTTTTGTAATTAACTGAAACTGTCAGATAGAATAGTATACAAAGTAAACTGTTGGACTATTTGTTAATTAAAAGAAACTGCAAGACAGAATAGTATAATTACTAAACTACTGTACTGTTTTTGAAAATAAAAGAAATTACATAACAGAATAGTAAATTACAGAACAGAATGAAATCTAAACTACACTACTAAAATGAAATTACCGAGAAAGAAAATACTAAAATAAAATTACATAATTGAAAGACAGAATAAAATTACATGAAAATAAATAGACAAGGCGACTGTAAACACTGTAAACAGCCTGCCCTTAACTGATATTCGTTCAACCACCTTTAAGATTTCTGGCCGTGTTGGCGATTCGATCCCAAGGTACAACATCTCGGATGAATTGTCGGAAACTGACGACTAGTCAAAGTCGATCTGTTGATGGATGGTTCTCTCTTACTAAAATGTAATACTAGTGTTTAGTGAGATGTGTGTGTCAAATGTGCTATGGGGGTATGTCTATTTATAGGCTCAGCCAACATTAATGTCACTCTTAATAACATCAGTTTCGAAACTGATGTATTAACTCTGCAATAATTCTCATTTATTGCATAAGTTACAGCTTGCTGAAACTTTAAGGACCATTTCTGTTATTTATACAAAACTCATTTCCTGTTTTGTAACTGGAATTGAGACATTCTTCAAGTCCCAAATGTTGGTTTTTTAGCAAGTCCCGCACCCAGTGACCTGAGTCCCGAGACCCGAGCGAATGTGGTACACACTCATACACACATGTGTATGTGGACACAATAACTTAATACACACATGTGATGGTCTTATATATATATTGTAAAAATGCCTCTACATTTTCCAACGTGTGATAATTCCTAAAAGGGTTTTACCCACTTTCCTCATTTTCTACCTTTATAAGTTTTCCTATTTCTCAAGCCAAACTTTGAAGCCAATTTCCATTCACACACATTATTCGAATAGGTCAAGCGATATACCATTACGAAACTCGTCACACGCGCTACTCAACCGTTTTGAGTATGACGTCAAAAGCCAAGGGTTGTCGCATGTAATTTTGACTCAAATTTGATCCCGTGACCACTCGGAAACCACCATGTAAAACATGGTTTTCCAACACCATAGAGATGGTGTGCAGTTATGTGTGGGAAGTTTGGCCATATGGAGAGGGATTGTCACAGATTTAGGGGACGTGGTGGTGGTGGTCATTATAGCAATTACAACTATATTGGTGGTGGTGGAGGGTACCATGGAGGTGGTGTGCAGTGTTATAACTGTAAGGGGATTGAGAATATCGCAAGGGACTGCAGCAGCAGTAGAAAGTACAGTGGTGGTTATCGTAGTGGTGCGGAGGGTGGTAATAACAACGGAGGTAGGTAGTAATTAAGGTGGTGGGTTGGGTCAGCAGAGGAGCCAACATTGCTATCATGGGGTTGCTAAAAATATACATTGTTATTGTTATTTTATGAAGCTACAAAACATAATGTTTATAAATTATTTTGTAAAATTTCCTATAAACGAGTTGCATTTTTGTAAAACATGACTGCATGTATTTGTGACGGCAACCCTGTACACCCATGTAACAGTGTGGCTGTGGCAGGCAGTGTAGAGAGAGCTTTAGGGTTTAAGATGTTCATAAATAAATAAAAAAATGCATGGTTTTCATGATCCAATAAGCTTACTTGGCTTGTACTTATGAAAGAGAAAGGCAACAGTTTTTTTTTTTTTTTTTTTTAGAGAATGTCCTAGTTTGTTTAATCGTGTGCCTAGATTGTTACTTGTTAACGTTGTTTGATTTCAATTCCTCTTCTATTTAAGTAATATTCCATATTAACAAAATAGAAGGTTTCTGTTGATTTCCGTGTACGAAATAACAATTAATAATAAATAAATAAAGGACTAAACAAAAATTAAACAAAACCAGTGTAATCTTTATTAATTTCCAAATGGAATACAATAAACTGATTACAACATGTAGGTACTGAAAAGTAAATAAAGCAAACGTTATCAGATTATTATTAATTAATAATCTGATGTACTGATTTGCAATTAATAGAAACTGCCGGACTGGAAAGTATAAACTTAACAGCCGGACTATTCTGATATGAATTGAAAATACAGGACTGAATTGAAACTAATCTAATTACAGAAATGAAATTACAGAACAGAAAGGTAAATACAGAATATAAAAGCTACAGCTAAGTACAGAAAATTAAAATACTGAATTGAAAGGACAGAATGTAAAAAAATTGAATTTAAATGCGAAATAAAACTGGACAGAATGTAAATAAATTTAGACAAGGCTACTGTTAACAGTATGCCCTTAACCGATATTCGTCCAACCACCTTGATGTTTCTGATTGCGTTGGCGCTTCGATCCCAAGATACAAGGTCTCTCGGAAGACTCGGTGGAAACTGGCGACGAGTCTAAATCGAGCTTTTAGTGAGTGGTTCTCTCTGGTTTCTAAGTGCTATGAATAAAAAATATATGCTGCTGTTTGAATGTTAGAGAGAAGATACTGATTTCATGTGTGTTAGAATGTGAGGGGATGACTGCCTCTTTATAGAGGATTCTGAAACCGCAGAATTAATTGTGGTCATTTAATTCTAGGAGTTACATCCCCAGAATCCGCCTCCATTACTGCTGGAGTTTCAAACTTTCTGGAACTCTAGGGACTGCTCTTGCAAATATGCAAAAGTCCCTTTTCAGTTTAGTACAAGACCCGAGACCCGAGACATTCCCCAAATCCCAAATCCCGCATCCCGCGGCCCGCGGCCCGTGACCCGAGGCCCGAGACCCGAGCGAGCACGCGCGTGTGTGGTACACACTAACCCACTCATGGGTATGTGGACTTAATTAGTTTACTAACTACATGGGATGGACTTGTATATATAGAGTAAAAATCAACCTTGATTTTCCAATGTGGGATAACCCTCATGGTTTATTCCCACTCTCTACTCCATTTTCCAGATTTCGGTTTTTCCCTCTTTCGAGTACCAACCTTCGAGTCCAATTATCATTCACACCCTTTCTCCGAATAGGTCATGCGATATACCGTTGCGAAGCTCGTCGCACGAGCTACTCAAACGCATAGAGAATGGCCTCAGAAAAACTGAGGAGTCGCATTAAAAATTGACTCAAAGATGGTCCCTGACCACTTGGAACAACCATGTTTAAACTACATGTTTTCCAACTTTTTTCCAACAATCCCCCACATGAATGCAATTGGCTCGAAAGCCCATGTCCTAAATGCAAATCAAGAGAACCGCAAAAGTTCACTGCCTAAGGTCAGGTAGCGCGCGCCTTGAACCTGCCGTAGCGGAGTACCACCCAGAATACTGCTATTAGGTAGCTGTAAAGCTTTGAACCATCAACCTTTGTGTATCTCAGAATGGCACCCGCACAGTGACCTCTCTACCCACGTACTAGGCCCTTTAGTTGTTGTCCATATTTGGCCTGGACTGCCTTGGCAACTTCAACTGAGTGCTCTAGTGAATTAGCCTAAGCTCATCACATGGTACCGGCCTTACACACTCGTTATAGGTGTTCCAAGTCGAAAGTGTCCTGACTCACTTTACTCGACCGCCGAGTTACTTGGATCATTAAGAGCCTCAAGCTCACCCTTACAATGGTACAGGTCTATCACTCTGTCATCGCGGAAATGGGCTGGGAACTCTAGGTTCCCGAGTGCTTTGTTCGGTTACCCCCACAGTTCAGTTTCCCTTTGAACCTATCAGGAAAGATTCCGTTTAGGTTGGGTTGCCTATGGGGGGGCCACCAATTTAATGGGCTTTAATCCCATTCCGTTCGATGACGTCTCGACTCCCACTTGAGTCAAGCCTTTAGTTAATGGATCCGCTATGTTTTCCTTTGATCTCACAAAATCTAAGGATACCACACCGTTGGATAACAATTCCCTTACGAATTTATGTCTCCGACGTATATGTCGAGACTTTCCATTATACATATGATCCTGAGCCCGCGCAATAGCTGATTGACTATCACAATGCATGCTTATTGCAGGAACAGGTTTTGGCCACATTGGAATTCCTTCCAATAGACTTCTCATCCAGTCTGACTCTTCGGTTGCTAAGTCCAATGCTATGAATTCAGATTCCATAGTTGACCTTGCAATACATGTCTGTTTGGAGGATCTCCAAGACACAGCAGCTCCTCCTATTATAAACACATATCCACTCGTGGACCTTGTGCTATTGGAGTCTGATATCCAGTTGGCATCTAAATACCCTTCCAGTACCGCTGGATATCTGGTATAGTGCAGCCCGTAATCGGCTGAAAACCTCATATACCTGAGAAGTTTCATTATGGCCTTCCAGTATTCCTCATTGGGATTACTGGTGTACCTGCTCAGTCTACTCACTGAGTTTGCTATGTCTGGTCTGGTGCAATTGATTATATACATGAGACTGCCTATGACTCGAGAGAACTCCAATTGATTCACACTCTTACCGGAATTCTTTTTTAGGTTACAGTTGAACTCAATTGGGGTTCTAGACATTGCCTTACTGCCCTTGTCAAACTTGTCGAATACTTTTTTAAGATAGTGACCTTGGGACAAGGCATATCCTTCTGATGTTTTGGTAATCTTCATACCAAGTATTACATCAGCTATACCCAGGTCCTTCATATCGAAGTGTTGTGATAACATTTTCTTTGTGGAGCTGATTTTATCATTACTCCCAATTATGATCATGCCATCCACATAGAGACAGACTACAACACAGTCTCTTCCACTTCCTTTAGAGTAGACACATTTATAACACTCATTAATGTGAAAACCGTTTGATAGCATAATTCTATCAAACTTCTCGTGCCATTGCTTTGGCGCTTGTTTGAGTCCATATAGAGACTTTACAAGTTTGCACACTTGGTGCTCTTTACCAGGAACTACAAACCCTTCCGGTTGTTCCATGTAAATCTCTTCTTCCAGTTCTCCATTTAGAAACGCCGTCTTTACATCCATTTGATGTATTTCCATATCAAACAAAGCTGTGAGAGCAATGACGATTCGGATAGACGTTTTCCTGGAGACAGGGCCATACGTGTCAAAATAATCGACACCTTCCGTTTGCCTGAAGCCTTTTACTACAAGTCTCGCCTTGTATTTCTCAATCATGCCGTCAACCCTTAACTTCCTCTTGAAGATCCACTTGTGACCTAGGGGCTTACATCCTTTCGGAAGATCCACTAGTTCCCAAGTGTGGTTTTGCATGATTGATTCAATCTCATTTTGAATGGCTTCTTCCCAATATTGGGAATCTGGTGTTGACATAGCTTGTTTATATGTCACCGGTTCGCCTTCAACCATGAAGGTTAGAAAATCAGGTCCAAAGGAAGTTTCCTTCCTTGCCTTTTTCCTGCGCCGAGGCTCTTCCTCTTCCTCTTCCTCTGTCGGTTCACTTGCCCCCACATTTCCTTCACTGTTCAACTATTCAGTTGGTACAGATGTAGGTAATTTCCGGGGAAAGATATCTTCAAAGAAAGAGGCCTCTCGGCTTTCCATATACGTATCTACGTGCACATCGGGATTGTCCGACTTGTGCACGAGAAACCGATATGCACTACTATTCTATGCATATCCGATGAACACACAATCCACCGTCTTAGGACCAATTCTCATCCTCTTAGGAGTGGGAACTAGGACCTTTGCGAGACAACCCCAAACCCGCAGGTTCTTATAACTAGGTTGATGACCTTTCCATAATTCATATGGAGTCTTTTCTCGCTTCTTATGTGGTAACTTGTTTAAAACATAGTTAGCGGAAAGTATCGCTTCCCCCCACATGTTCTGGGGTAACTCAGAACTGATTAGCATAGCATTCATCATTTCCTTTAGCGTTCTATTTTTACGCTCAGCAACCCCATTTTGCTCGGGAGTGTATGGGGCTGTGGTTTGATGTATAATGCCGCTTTCACTGCATATCTGTTCAAACGGTGATTCATATTCACCGCCTCTATCACTTCTCAATGTTTTAATTTTTCTATTGAGTTGATTTTCAACTTCGGTCTTATAAAGAGCGAATTTCTCTACTGCGTCGTCTTTACTTCTGATTAAGTAAACGTAACAGTATCTAGTACAATCATCTATAAAGGTGATAAAGTACTTTTTCCCTCCTCGCGTTTGTATAAACTTTAAGTCGCATACATCCGTGTGTATTAGACCGAGAGGTTCACTTTCTCGTTCAACATGTTGAAACGATGATTTCGTTAATTTTGCCTCAACACAAATCTCACATTTGTGTTGCTTATCAAAAACAAAATTTGGTATTAGTTTTAGTGATATTAATTTCTTTAAAGAATTATAATTCACGTGACCTAATCTACCATGCCACAAATGAAATGACTCAAATAAATAATTAAACTCAGAATTTATATTGGTCTCTTGGGCAACAGTCATTACATTGGTAGTGCTAGCCTCAGCTTTAGCACCTTTATTGGGAGCAGGTGTCCCTACGTTTAACTTAAACATGCCGTTGGTCATATAGCCATGGCCTACATAGACACCATTTTTGGTGATTACAATTTTATCGGATTCTAAAACTAGCTTGTACCCGTTCTTCACCATCACCGATCCTGATACCAGATTCTTGCGGATATCTGGAACATGAAGCACATTTGTCAACCTCAGCTCTTTTCCCGAGGTCATCTTCATCACGACCATTCCTTTTCCTTCCACCTTGGAAGTAGCAGAATTTCCCATGAAGCAGCTTTCTCCCTCTACCGCTTCGTAGGTCTTAAACATCCACCTTGTTGAGCAGATGTGGCTTGTGGCGCTGGTATCCAGCCACCACTCTTTGGGGTTGCTCCCCACGAGATTCACCTCAGAGACCACAGCAGTAAAGTGGTCATCATCTCGTCCTCCCTCGGCCAGATGTGCCTGAGCTGGAGCTTTCCTCTTCCCTTTGCCCTTGAACTTTCTCCGGGGGGGGGGGGGGGGGGGGGGTTAACAGCGCCTTTATTGTAATAACAGTCCGCGGCACGATGGCCGGTCCTGTTACACACAAAGCAGGTTCCCGCAAATTTCTTTGCGACAACAGCACTGCCTCCGTTGTCAAAACGTTTCCGTTTGACGTTGGAGCTTTCGACCACATTGGCCTTTGCCATCGGGATGTTAGCACCACCGACTCTCCTCACGGAGCGACGGTTGCTCACCTCGATATTGAGCTTCTCAATGAGCCCCTCCAACCTCATTTCCTTCCGCTTGTGCTTCAGGTAGTTTTGAAAGTCTTTCCAAGACGGCGGCAATTTCTCAATCATGAGTGCCACCTGGAAAGGCTCATTAATAACTAGCCCCTCAGCCTCAAGGCGGTGATAAATCAGTTGGAGCTCCTCAACTTGCTCCATGACACCCCTGCTGTCAGTCATACGGTACTTGTGAAAGTCCGTGACAACAAATCTCTTTGTGCCAGCGATATTCACCTTGTACTTATTTTCGAGAGTCTCCCACAGCTCCTTTGCAGTAGCTTTGGACTCGAAAACATTGAACAGCGTGTCATCTAGAGCACACATGATATAGTTCTTGCATAGGTAGTCGGCATGTCTCCATGCCTCAACCGCAGAGAACGACTGCTCGTCCAGATCGTCCTCGCTTAGGACGGGAGCAGTCTCCTTGAGAAACCTGGTCAGATTCAGGGTCGTGAGATAAAACAGCATCTTTTGCTACCAACGTTTAAAGTTGTCTCCCCTGAATTTTTCCGGTTTCTCCAGATGAGAAGTCGGCAAAGTAGGCACAGCCGAATACATCGGTGCCTTGCCCTTGGCCGCAGCCTTGGCTTTTGCCGCAGCCTTAGCTGCGGCCTTGGCCGTGGCCGCTGCTTCGGCCGCAGCCTTAGCTTTGGCCGTAGCATCCGCCATGGCCGCAGCCGCTGCAGCTACGTCATCGGCGGTAGCCCCCACAATCGCATCGCCCCCAGTGTTATGGACATCTTCACCAACCACTGGGTCATGATCACTTCCGATAGGCAACTGAATAGGCGACATGTTTGTCATCTGAAACGACAACACAAAACGTATGAGATACGTGTACAATAAATTCTATAAACAAACACCAAAACTGATATTTGGGTTTGTAAAAGAATTATTAAACAAACAATAAAATAAAATTTTATCCTTTTGAATATTAATACGGTTGATATTAAAAGGATTAAAACGATGCTTATTGAATACCAATACGGTTGGTATCAACAAGAAAATAAAATAAAATTAAAACTGTTTGGAATTTTTTCTTTGTAATTCAATTTCTAATATAATTTAGAATTGAAAACAAGAAAGCATTATTCCTTATAGAATAAATAATTGTATTAATCAATACACGAAAGAAACAACAGAGTATCGGTTAAGATTGTTGATTTCCGTGTACGAAATAACAATTAATAATAAATAAATAAAGGACTAAATAAGAATTAAACAAAACCAGTGTAATCTTTATTAATTTCCAAATGGAATACAGTAAACTGATTACAACATGTAGGTACTGAAAAATAAATAAAGCAAACGTTATCAGATTATTATTAATTAATAATCTGATGTACTGATTTGCAATTAATAGAAACTGCCAGACTGGAAAGTATAAACTTAACAGCCGGACTGTTCTGTTATGAATTGAAAATACAGGACTTAATTGAAACTAATCTAATTACATAAGAGAAACAGTACTTTAAGTAAATTACAGAAAGGTAAATACAGAATATAAAAGCTACAGCTAAGTACAGAAAATTAAAATACTGAATTGAAAGGACAGAATGTAAAAAAACTGAATTTAAATGCGAAATAAAACTGGACAGAATGTAAATAAATTTAGACAAGGCTATTGTTAACAGTATGCCCTTAACCGATATTCGCCCAACCACCTTAATGTTTCTGGTTGCGTTGGCGCTTCGATCCCAAGGTACAACGTCTCTCGGAAGACTCGCCGGAAACTGGCGACGAGTCTAAGTCGAGCTTTTAGTGGGTGGTTCTCTCTGGTTTCTAAGTGCTATGAATAAAAAATATATGAATGTGAGGGGATGGCTGCCTCTTTATAGAGGATTCTGAAACCGCATAATTAATTGTGGTCATTTAATTCTGGGAGTTACATCCCCAGAATCCGCCTCCATTACTGCTAGAGTTTCAAACTTTCTGGAACTCTAGGGACTGCTCTTGCAACCCGAGAACCGAGACCCGAGACGCCCGAGTCCCGAGACCCGAGCGAGCGCGCGCGCGTGTGGTACACACTAACCCACTCATGGGTATGTGTACTTAATTAGTTTATCAACTACATGGGATGGACTTGTATATATAGAGTAAAAATCAACCTTGATTTTCCAATGTGCGATAACCCTCATGGTTTATTCCCACTCTCTACTCCATTTTCCAGATTTCGGTTTTTTCCTCTTTCGAGTACCAACCTTCGAGTCCAATTATCATTCACACCCTTCCTCCGAATAGGTCGTGCGATATACCGTTGCGAAGCTCGTCGCACGAGCTACTCAAACGCATAGAGTATGGGCTCAGAAAAACTGAGGAGTTGCATTAAAAATTGACTCAAATATGGTCCCTTACCACTTGGAATAACCATGTTTAAACTACATGTTTTCCAACTTTTTTCCAACAGTTTCTCCCACATTTTTATTCATCTATTAATAAAAATGTGAGATTTCTCCACCAATTATATAAAATAAAATTAAAAAAATAGGAGGTATTTTCTCCTGACTCGTAATGCAATTTTCAATTTTCGCACAATTTTGTGTATTGTATAGTCCAAAGTACATACGTGTTCATACTTTCTGTGTATGAACGTCAGACTGATTAGTGTAAGGAGACCGAACGAGTTTAAGCCGCTACTTAACCGGAAGGACACCTTTTTTGTTAGTAACAATGTATGATTGTTATTTGAATTTGATTCAAGATAGATTCAAGCAGGAACATAATGCTGATGAAATTTAACTTCAAGCATGCTTTATCGCTTTTTACCTACTTCCTCTTATATGTCCCATAATAAACAGAAACAGGTATAGCAATTAGATATGTGAAACTATTATACTAGCACATTTTTTATAAAATATAAAGCTGGCGATCGACTCCAGACTTAATTTAACTCTTTGGTTCGTTGATGTAATTAAAGGTTTCCCTGCCAAATGTGTAGATTAATATTAGTGAATACAATTGAAACAAAACAAAAGGACCAAGGAATAAAAGATGTATGCTAATATTAGCCGCAAACAAATGTCTGTTAAAACAAAACTTTTAAAACCAAAGTACTTGATCTTCTGATTTATGTTTTATTGTAAAAATACTAGCTAGCTACAAACGATATTGTCAAAATGTAAGATCAGATCAACTGAGGTTGGTGATATCTGAAGTAGTAAATTTTCGGCTTTTGAGTTTTAGTATGTCTTGATAGGGTTAACAGTTTGATTAAGTCATATATATATACATACATATTGACCAGTTGAGGAAAAATTACAACAAAATTTTGTTGTGTTATATGTACTTATACTCCCTTCATTTCATACTGTAACAATTTTCTTTTTCATGAAACATATATGTGCGATATTTAATAACCGAATTGAACAATAAATTTGGGAGAGAGCTAGTATTAGAAACGAGTTTTCAAGGTTTACGACAAAAGATGCATTGGTATTATTTAAGCTTGTTTCTGATGTCCATTATAATCAACCTTGAACAAAATGGGTTACTCATATTGTTTAACTTTTACCAGAAAGCTTGGAAGGTATAATAACAGTCATTTTCAAAGACATATTAAGTCAATTCATTCCGGTCTCGACTCTAGTTTGGATGGGAAACTAAAATCTATTAAAAAATATCAGTAGTGTTGAGTTAATACTATTGTTCGGAAGCTTAAACTGTAGAAATTTAAACAAACAAACAAAGACAGCAAGAGTTATGTGTTGTTTGAGGAATACAAACTCTCTACTATTCCACATAAACACAAAATAATTACTATAGTAATAGTTAAGGACTACAATGCATGCTAACCACGGTATTTTATTTAATTCCAGATGATGTGAGATAATACTCCATATACAACCTCTATAATTCAAAGTCAACTCTATAAACCAATATACAATAATAATCTTTATAAGAGATGAATTGCATGTTCAAACATTCATATCTTTATACAGGTTGAACTTCTCGTAACTTTTGAGTAGTTTTATAAGGTTTTAAATTTTCTGCAAGTTCGTAATTTTTTTTGCAAAAATAATACTAGTATAATTGTTTAAGTGTAATGTCAGAACAAAGGGACTGTTAGGAGAGCAATTCTAAAAAAACATATTAAAAGGATTGTTAAATACACAATTATGGAAAAGATTGTTTAAGGCATGAGGTGATTATCGACTACATTTATTCAACTTTAAGAAGAAGAATTTTTCCGGATTATATAGAATCATATCAAAAGGATTGTTAAATACACAATTATGGAAAACCACAAACAATTGCAAGTCCCTTAACAGACAATAAGAAACACAACGTAAAGAAAAAACACACTTAAAAAACGCGAAAACGAAAAGGAACTGGGACATTGTATCATGCAGCCATCACATGGCCAAGCATAGTATTTATGCCAACACAATTTTGATCACCTTATATCCCATTCTCAATAGGATTCGCCATGATCTGTATATATAAGGTGGGAAATATGGCTTGTAGAACGAAATATTGTCTCATGAATAAAAACTAGGCCACATGACTTATTTTACGTACTCACAACATTTTTAGTAATGCATAACGACCACGTTATACTCAACAATAGCATCGCCACTGGGAGTCGAAGAATAGGTCTTTGCAGTGGCAATGCCACGTGCCATTCTGAAAAAACCTGTTCCACCAACAACTGGCATCTCACGATAATTTTCGAGTATTGGATTTCTTCCCAATACACTGAGAGTGCTACCATTATAATGTCCGCTAGTGAACACAAAGTTTAGTGTCATAAGCAGGCCCAACTCCCCCATCGAGGCCGACCCATATATTCCTTGGGCCCGGCCCATAACATTAGAGCCTGCATCGGGCTTATCGGTCAAAACATCGTCCATGACATAGACCGACCCAAA
The DNA here is from genome assembly GCA_963682055.1 of Primula veris. NCBI lineage: Eukaryota > Viridiplantae > Streptophyta > Magnoliopsida > Ericales > Primulaceae > Primula > Primula veris. The sequence continues at coordinate 12,826,905 of OY821745.1, read as the reverse complement.
TGAGTTTGTAGATGGAGAAGAGCCGAAAGTACCGATATTGGGCTGGGCCACAGGAATTGCAGTCGGGTTAGGCCCACTCACCGTGTCGTGGAAATAGAAGTTAAGGGTTGATAAGATTTCATTAGTTTGGGTCGTTTGTTGAGCCCATTGGAGCACCGATTGTGGGTCTTGGTTAATGCCATGAACCATGACCACTGAAAAAAGTAATGCCACTAGGGCTAGGGCTAATTTCTTCATATCTTTGAATTATAGCTAGCTTCTTTTTTTATATAGTAGAGTTGTATTTGAGTGATGGTTGTATTCGTATGTATATATAGTAGTTGCAAGTACGAGGGAAACAATGGTTTCTAATACATATTCAAATTAAGATGAAATACTACGCATGCACTTTGTAAATTGTACTTAAGTCTTAAGGATTAGTTATTAAATTCATCATTAATTATGTGACGGCACAAACTTTTCCATTGGCATCTCACATACGTGAGATACTCATCAACAAGGACAAAAGGTGATGTGTTTATTTGCAGACTTGGGTATTCAGTAGTTAATTCTCTGGCTCGAGTTATAAGGGGTGGGAAAAGCATAGGACATATATAGGTGTTGCAATTTGCTTGTTTTAATTGTGTAAATTCATTTCTTTTTTTACGTTTATTACTTATAAAGTTATAATTAAGTTATAAATCATAATAATCTAGTATTCTTCCACTGAACCTGAGTACTTCCAGAACCTCAAAGAAAATTGACAATTCTGAATTTGATCGCTAAAAAACTATTGGCTCGATTCAACATGCAATTAATGGTTTCGAAGCCTCGGAGCCAATGTCAACCGCATTCGACGATCGATCAGTCCCATCCCTATCTATTGGCTATTACTACTTTCTTGCAAGTTGCATGCAATGGAGAATATGCTTCAATTAATGTCAAAGCATGCGTATTACTTCATGTACTTGTATCAAATTCACATGCGCATATATAATTTCCGTACTCTCTCCGTTCCCATTTAATTGTCCATTATGAAACTACGTGCAATTTTGATTGACTTACTTGTATCAAAATTTTCGAAATGAATTTTTTAAAAATCTAATCATAAAATATAACATTTGAACTATATGATCAACTTTTGAAAATTCATTCCGACAATTTTAACACAAGTTCTTGACCGGTCAAAATTGCACGTAGTTTCGTAATGGACAATTAAATGGGACGGAGGGATTACTTGTTACTTACGCAAACGTAACTTAAATGGGGTAAGGTAATCCCTTTTTTTTTAGATTGTGCTTCTGTTGGCTTAGATGTATATGCACTTCAACACTTTAACCCCTGATTAAATATTACGGTTTGATTAAAATATTCTTATGCAGATTAAATAGTACTACCTATTCTGAATTATATTCACAAAAGGACGGGAAGAAGTGACGATCACAGACAAGCATGCATGACGGGGTAGTTTAACTGCTATGAAAACTAATCACAACTAAGATACAAATTAAAATAGCTTTGGCAATAGCATACACACACAATATTTCTTTCTAACTGCAAAACCCTATATCCATATAGATACACTACATATAAGTTTTAGCAAACTTAAAGCCACCTTAGTGAAATTGATGAAAATTTCACTCCAAAATCACAATAAATTTTATCATTAAAATTTAACTTGAAATTTAATAGAAATATAGAAAGGAGTGGATCGGCTTATCTATGTTGTAGCAATGTATTTAATGCAAAATAATAGAAAAAATTATAGTTGATGCACTATATGTTACAATATGTAATCTAATTAATACATCAAAAACTTTTCATAATATTAATATAATTAACATATAGAAAACAAATTATAGCTTATATAAGAGTCCGTTTGGTAACATATTTTTTTTTGCTGATTTTTTATTTTTTTATAATTGAATGTTTGGACATTTGGGTTTTTTAACAGTCAAAAAACAAATTTTTAGGATAAAAAAGCTGAAAAATCCAATATCTGAATTTTCAATGAATTATTGAAATAGATTTTTAAAATACGTTTTTAGACCAAATATTATGTTACGAAACATAGGCTCTTAACATGTGTTAGCTTTTCCCTAAATACATATAATATAATATTGTGTGATTCCTAAAGTGTGACAACGTTCAATAAGGAAATAGTTGTGCCGAACAAAATCCCCTTAAATCTCTAAACAAAAATATTAACTTACCCTAAAACCTATTTCCTATATAATAATTTAATGAACTAGATACTTTAATGAACTTTTTCAATCAGGCTGATATTTCTGAGAGACTAGTTATTAGTTCCAAGTGTCTCAGAAGTAAGTAGTAGTCATTTTTTTAAAAATAACCCTAGAGAGAGAAAGAGAGCCACGGTTAGAATGAATAACCCTATCCGTGCAATTATGTCTGATCTCAATTCTGTCTTGCCGGATAGAGATAAAACCATACCTATTAAACGAAATCCCCAATACATGTCTCCGGATCCACCCCCAATGAAGTCATTTGCATCCATAGTAAGTTCTCAACAAAAGAAAAAAATAACGTTGAAAGAAGTAGGAAGTTATAAAGGTGAACCTTTAATCCATTTCTCTATGGATGACGTTAAACAATTATCGGAACCTTTTAAGTATACATTAGTAGGTAAATTTACGCATGGTAGACCAGACGTGGAAGTTATAAGAAAATTGTTCGGAAAGCTCGATTTAAAATCAAATTATAATATTTGTGTGTTAGATCACAAACATATATTGATCCGATGTTTTCACGAGGAAGATTTTACAAGAATTTGGCTTTAAAAAATTTGGTATATAGAACACTACCCTATGCGTGTTTTTAAGTGGACATATGATTTTGATCCCGATTTTGAGACCCCTGTTGCACCTGTTTGGATTAATCTACCTAAACTGCCTATACACCTATACAATAATTCTAGTATTTTCTCCATAGCAAGAGCTTTTGGAAATCCTTTAAGGGTAGATGAAGCTACATCAAAATTAACAAGACCAAGCCTAGCAAGGATCTGTGTTGAGGTTGACCTAAGTGAGGAGCTAGTTCAAAGAGTTCGGATTGGTTATGGTGATGACAATGATGTGGGGTTTTGGTAATATTGCGAGTATGAAGACTTAACGAATTACTGCAGTTATTGTTATGAGCAAGGCCACAAAATAAATTTATGCAAATTTAAGAATGCAAAAAAAGAAAGTGTTGAAGAAGAAGCCAAGGAAAACAATACTAAGGAGCAAAAAAGAAAAAAATCAAGTGCCAAATTATACAACACTAACGTCAGAAAGAAATAAAGTACCAAAGACTGGGTAGCTAGAACCTTTAACAAAGTTGAAAAAGGCCCAAAAGAAGCTATTGGTGGTCCAAGCAAGGTCCTTCTCACCAAAACAGCAGTTCCTACAAAAGATGTTGTGGCTATTTGTGAAGCAGAAATAAGAGAAGAATTTATAGATGAAGAAATAATCTGTGATATTCTTCAAAATAATGAAGATATAATAGAGGAAAAAGAAGAAGGAGAAATCTGTATAACAAATAAAGAAATGTATAATCAATATGTTCAAGAGCAATCTCTGGTCATGTATAAAGAAAAAAGAATTCAATTGCTAAGTAAAATTCTGGTTATTACTGAAATTGAGGAGAAAGAAGAAGAAAGAGAAGAAGGCATTCTAGCATCTACTAATGAAACTGAAGAAAAAGAAGAAATATGGGAAGAATCTCTATCCAAAAGTCAGAAAAAGAAGCTTAAAAATAAAGAAACTGCAAAAATAAAAAAGCAACAACAGATGAGTTTAAGATCGTCCTCTAATGTGGGGGAAAGAAAAATGTATAATAAATGATTAAGTCCTTAATCTGGAATGTTAGAGGGCTAGGCAATGGGGCCACTTCTAGGAGAATTAAAAAACTATTTTTGGTGAATAATATTATGCTTCTTATTTGTATAGAACCAATGGTGGGTTGTGAATATTTAGAAAAATACAAAATCCGGTTTGGGTTTGATAATGCTTTGGGTCATGGGAATAATAAAATTTGGTTATTTTATAATCAAGGCATAGAGATGAAGATGGTGGGGCAAATGGATCAATGTATGCATATGGAAATAAAATGGCATAATAGTACTATTTATCTAACTTTGGTGTATGCTAAGTGTACTATGGGGGAAATAGTGGCTTTGTGGGATTTTCTGAGGTAAAATTTCACTTTTAATCATTGGTTTGTCACAGGAGATTTTAACACAATATCTAAAGAGGAAGACAAAGTAGGAGGTCTCCCGATAAATATTAGAGCTGCTAATGATTATCTACATTGTATGGATGGTATTGAGGTGTCAGAACTAAAGTCTAGTGGATCAAAGTTTACATGGTGGAACAAAAGAAGTGTGATGGTACAATATTCGAGAGAATTGACAAAGTCTGTCTTAATAATGCTGGTACAAATTTATTCACTAATGTTACTCTGGAGCATTTGAGTAAAACAAACTCTGATCATAGTCCACTTCTTCTTACTCTAAAATCAGAGTTTGATAATAATTCTAGAAGGTTCATTTTTTAAAAATTTTGGACTAAACAGCATGAATTTCTCAAAGTTGCCAGCATGAACTGGAAATTGTTTACAAAAAGGAATGCTTTATATTCCTTGGTAAATAATCTAAAATTTTTGAAAAAAGCTCTTCTAATCTGGAATAAAAGTACATTTGGGAATATTTTTCAACAGGTGATTGATGCTGAAGATGAGTCTTTAAGAGTGGAAAAACTTTTTGAAGATGACCCAAGTCCTACAAATAGAGCTGTGTTAATGGAAGCCAAAGCTAATTTAAATTATAAGGTGAAAATAGAAGAAGATTTCTGGGCTCAAAAAGTCAATCTTAGATGGGCTGAAGAAGGGGATGCCAATACAAAAAAATTTCAATGAGTTTTTAAAAAGAGAAGAAACAAAAGTATAATTACCACTATTTCAAACTCTCAATGAGATACATTGACAGAAAAAAAAATTAGATACAAGATGAAGCAGTAATTTTTTTCAGAAGTCTTCTTGCTGCTAACTATACTCCCAATAGTTATACTTACAAAAGTTTAGAGTGTGTGACAAGGGTTATTAATGATGAAAACAATGATTATCTCACAAAAGACTACTTTTGAAGAAGTTAAAAGTGCAATTTGGGAGTTAAATAAGAATAGTGCCCCATGTATTGATGGTTTTAATGGTAATTTCTTCACTGTTTGTTGAGATATTATAAGTAAAGATCTATTCCAAACTGTTTTACAGTTTTTCTCTGGAGTCACATTGCCAAAAGCTATGACTATTACAGTTATAGCCCTTATTCCCAAAAGAAATGATCATATTTCTTTTGCTGATTTCAGACCTATAAGTCTGTGCACCTTTTTCAACAAAGTTATTTCCAAAATTATGTGTACTCGTCTCTCGGATATTCTGGCTCTTATCATCTCAGAAAATCAAAGTGGTTTTGTGAAAAAAAGAGACATAATAGACAATATTCTTCTATCTCAACAATTTATCTGTAACTTGGATAATAAAAGCAGTGCTAGTAGTTTAGCTTTAAAGCTAGACATGAAAAAAGCTTATGATAAAATTTCTTGGTATTTTTTAATTTTCACTCTCAGAAAAATGGGTTTTTCAGAAATTTGGATAGACAGGGTTTGGAGACTTATCTCTGAAAATGGTGTAACTGTTATGGTAAATGGAGCTACAATGGGATACTTCTCTCTGACAAATGGTTTGAGGCAAGGTGACCCTCTATCTTCAAGGCTCTTTATAATTTGCTCTGAACTTCTGTCCAGAAATTTAAATAAGTTAGTTCATAATAAAAGGTGGAAAGGGTTTAAAGCACCAGTTGGAAGCCCTATTATTACTCACTTAGCATTTGCGGATGATTTCATAATTTTCTCAATTGCAAATACAAGTTCAGTCAAATGTGTGAAAAGTGTGTTGGACATGTATAATAATGACTCTGGTCAAGAAATTAGCTTCGATAAGAGCTTTGTTTATATATCTAAAGGAGTGAGTCAAATTCAGAAAGATGTAGTGAGCAAGTTATTAAGTATTAGGTGTAAAAAAACCCCTTTTACTTATTTGGGTTGCAAAATATATTATGGAAGAAAAAAATGCATTATTTTTCATGAACTGATCTTGAAAGTCAGAAAGAAGCTATCTGGGTGGAAAGTACAGTATTTAAATATGGAGGGAAAGTTGATTCTTATTAAGCATGTGCTAAGTTCTATCCCTATATATACAATAGCAGCAATGAATCCTCCTCTACAGGTTATAAAGGAAATAGAAAAAATTATGGTTAATTTTCTGTGGGGGGGAAAAGATGGAAAAAACAAGCATCATTGGGTAAAATAGAAAAAAATTTGCAGAACAGAGGAAGAAGATGGATTGGGTATAAGAAGTATAAAAGATATTGCTGCTACTTACTCTATGAAGCTGTGGTGGAAGTTTAGAACCTCCAATTCTTTGTGGGCTAATTTTATGAAAGCCAAATATTGTAAAAATGTTCACCCTGTTGAGGCTAAAGCTAGAAAAGGGAATAATACATGGAGTAGAATGCAACTAGTAAGAGAAAAAGCAGAAGAAAGTATGCAATGGCTAGTTGGAGATGGGAATATTTCTGTAAATTTAGACAATTGGCTGGGTACAGGTAAAATAAATGATGACAATATTCACAATAGTCTAAGTGTTAAAGCTGTGCTGCAAAATGGTATTTGGGATAGTCAAATTATTAATGAGGTAATTCCTACTCATCTCAGGCATCTGTTCAAAGAAGACTTCAAAGCTAATAAATATGGAAAAGATGAAATTATCTGAAACAAGGAGAATTTAGGAAATTTCTCTTTTAGGTCTGCCTGGGAAAATACAAGAGTTAAGTATGAAGCTAGATGGTTTTACAAGTATAAATGGGATAAAACTTTACCTCTAAAAATCACGTGCTTCGTATGGAAACTTTTCAACAAATCTCTGCCTCTAGACTCTGCAGTAAGAAAATTTGGAATTCAGTTAGCTTCGAAGTGTGAGTGTTGTGGTGTAAACGTAGAAGAAATTGAGCATTTGTTTAGTTCAGGAAAGATAGCAAAAGAAGTGTGGACCTATTTTGATGGTTTGTTGGGTATTATTAATACTAATATTAGTATTAAAAGGAGATTTTTAACATGGTGGTCAACATCAAAAAAAGAAAAAAATAGAATTAACTCCTTTATGTAAAAGGTTTTACCATTTATTATTGTTTGGGAGATTTTGAAAGCTAGGTGTAACTACAAATTCAACAACAAGGAGATGAAAACTACTGCCATTTGCTCCCAAGTTATTGATATATTATATTTAAGTTCCAAAAATAATAAAATTTTCTCATTGTTTTGGAACATAAATGATATATTAATTAATGAAAAGGTTGCAAAAATAAGAAGGTTTCTATAGTGAAATGGTTAAATCCTCCAACTGGGTATGTGAAAATCAACACTGATGGGTGCTAAAAATCTTCTTCGAATTCTAGTGGTATAGGTGGATTAATCAGAGGTTCTAAAGGAAATTTTATCTATGGTTTTCAAGCTATGGTAACAAGTCTATCAGCTATAGAATCAGAAGATAAAGCAATTTTATTTATGCTACAATTATCGAATATGAACAATTTTATTCTGGAAACTGATTCGCTTCAATTGGTCAATATTATCACAAAAAATATAGCAGCCCTTTGGCATATTAGATATGTTATGGATGAGATCAAGAGAAAATTAGAGGGTAAAAATTACCTGATGAAGCACGTAGTACGAGAGGCCAATTGTGCTGCAGATACTCTAGCAAACATTGGCTGCAAAGAAGGATTCAAAAAATTCTTTAAGATAGAAGATTTGACTAAAAAATGAAGAAAATCATCGATTTGGAAGTTAAAGGGTTTCCAAATCTAAGGTTTTGATAGGAGAAAATGGAGTTATAAGAGAATATAATTCGGCGTAGATGAGGAGAGTCTCTCTCTTCAGTGTGTCGGTTTCCATTCTCATATAATGAATTGGAGGTTTCATTACACGTGTATATCTGGTCTGTGTTGGTATTTACACAGGCCAGTGTATATTTGGTCCTCAAAGTTTTAAAATAATTATAAAGAAGTCTATCAAGTTGTAAAGCTTAGTTTTTACCATTCTAAGTTCCATTTCTTGTAATTTTAGTGTCACTAGTTGTGATGCTACTTATTTTCATTTTCATTAATAAATAAAAATGTGGGTTTCTTCCCACAATTTATATAAAAAGTAGTAGTCATTTTAATGAATAAATAACAAATATTGGCTAGTATGTTATGTCAGTAACAGAATACATAAATTTTGTTGACTAGTATTGTAAGTTCACTTTTTGTACTCTACTAGCTTATGCTTTTCCAATCACTAAGATTGTGGGTTGTGCATATGGTTGTTATATTAACGGAAATATAGGAAACATTACTTAGGTTGTATGTAAATAGAAGAATAAATTTGTTTTACTTCCTCAGTCTCAAAAAGATGGGTTTATTTGGATTTTTACCAATATTAAGAAAGGTCAGTTAGAATGGTTAATATGCTTACAATTTACTAACATACCCTTTGAATAATATAGATGTTCAAATATAGTTGTTATCGATGCTCAAGTAATATGGGTATATATATATATGGAAATTAACGCATAACTACCTCCTCATAAATGGAGATAGGGCTATAATTTGGGACAAACAAAAAATGAAATAGGACCATCCTTTTGGGACGTTAGGAGTACTTTCTTTTTGACTGAGTATGCATTTTTTCTGTTCACATTTTCCCAGCTTCCGTTGTACCAATGGCCGAGATTGTGGGTTGGGCGCATGATGTTGGGGCAAAAGTGTTGGTAGATGCTTGCCAGAGTGTTCCTCCTATGGTGGTTGATGTTCAGAGCCTTGATGCAGATTTTCTTGTCGCTTCATCTCACAAGGTTAGGTTATTTTCGATATATGCCAAGTGTTATTGAAATCTTACTAATGTATTATGCATAGTTACGAAATAAACATTCTTCAGATGTGTGGGCCTACAGGCGTTGGATTTTTATCAGTGTTTTAAATAGCGTTATCGCTATCGTAGCGTTTTTTCGAGAGAAACGCTAAAAGCGCTAATAGCGTTGCTATATAACGCTTTGCGGTGTATTTTTTTTGCCTAAATATGCACTAAACTTTAGAATATATAACCAAAAAAAAAAAGAAATGTATAGATAGTAATAAAAAAAAATCAAAAAAAAAAATTGTTGTTGGTGAGTTTCGAACTTAGGTCTACTGGAAATTACAGCACTGTCTCAACCATCTGGACTGCAGACACTTTTATGAAAATTACACAATATATATTAATTATTTAGATCCGCTGTTTTTTTTTTAACTCGCTATTTACGCTTTTGGTTCAGAATTTCGCGCTTTTTTCGCTTTTGGTCCCCTATAGCACGATTTTAGCGCAATTTCACCCAAAATTGTGATTTTTCGTTGCGTTTTTTTACCAAAAAAACGCTATTTCGCGCTACGTAGCGCTATGTAGCGCGAATTTTAAAACAGAGATTTTTATATGGTAAAACTGAGCTGCTAATGGACATGCCTCCATTTTTAGGTAATAATTTCTCCATTCAGTTGCATTTTATGCATTCATGGTTACTATTTGAGCGAATTTTAACTCAAGACTACTGTAGTTATCACCAAGTGTCTTCCCTAATCTGTTCTTTTGTTACTTTTCTGTCCTTTTAATGAATTACAGGTGGTGGCGAAATGATTGTTGACGTTTATTTAGAGTATTCCACATGCTGAGCCTCCATCCAGGTCAGTGTAGTTCATGAACTGTGTTTGAAACTGATAATTACGGCGATAGCAAGCCTTTTCCCTCCTTGTGTTAATAGTAATTTTGCTCAATTAGCGATATCAGATCTAATACTTTCAGTTGCAAAAAAGTACTTAAATTATGTTTTGGCTGGAAAATATTGTTCCTGGATTACAAGCACTTGGCAAGTAATAAAAATCAGTAGAAAAACAAATGCATTTTTCCCTTCCAAGTAGGACTTCAGAAAAATGTACGCATAAGTTGTCTTTTCGACAAGTATATTATTCGAAAACTAGTATGTCTCTATAGACAGCATGGCATAGCTTTAGAGTTGGTTTTTCCATAGCTGCATCTCCTGATTATTAATAAGTAATCTTGTGAAGGATCTCAAAACTTGCTGGGAAATACTTTTTTGGTTAGGTGCTTTGTGATTTTATTATACTAAAATGGCATCTTCTCTCTTCCGCTGCTTTGCGATTTTTGGTAATATGACGTGTCAATATCAACTTTAGTTCATAAATTACATCTCAGATATTTTCTTTAACAACACTATAATTTGGATGAGATGATCATTTTGGTTCACGTAAGTATTGGTGTAAAATAGTTTCTGAACAACCAGTTCTCAAAATAACATAACCAATGTTCTAAAAGGTGCAAGGCGGAGTTTAGGCGGTAGTTGGTCGCCTAGCGCCAAATCCCGCCTAATCATCAAGTAATCTCGCCTTATCCCACCTATTCTGTTAGGCTTCTAGGCTCCGCCTAATTTCCGCCTAGGCGCGCTTTTTAGAACACTGAACGGAACTGAGGTAAATTAATCAGGGATCATATTTGCGTAGGCAATTGACGTGCCTAACTGGTATCAGGGTTTATATTTTACCTCCAAAAGGACCAACTTAATTTTTGTTATCCTTTTTTTTGTAGTGAATGTATGTAAAATTCGTCCATATCCTACATAGAACCAACCTTTTTTAATCCTTTGTGTCTTTACTGTTTGTATGTAAATCGGTCCAGACCCTGCTTACATTCATCAGTTCTGCGAGCACTTTTAGAAAAGTAGATTGGAGGAAGCTAATGTTTATTAAGAGTGTGCAGTGCTCCTTTGTGTGGTCATATGGCATCTCCATGTCATAACTAATAACTAGATGCTTTTAAAACTTCCCAGTGAATTTTGATTATGCCTTGCTGAGTTTAATATATTTTTGGTTACTTTCTCTGTGTATGTGCAAAAGTTAGCTACTTTTTTTTTAACTTTGTTGATTTAATTACGATACTATAAATCGTAACTTCTGAAACTTTTTAATGAATCAGATTTGAGGCAGGAACACCTGCTATTGGTGAAGCCATTGGCTTAGGAGCAGCAATTGATTATCTGTCAGAAATTGGCATGCAAAAGATTCATGATTATGAGGTTAGCATGGATCCAATGTGATACAAATTCTTTTTATGTGTTGCTTCATTAACATTAAATTTGCTAGTGTAGAGGTATTTAACATAAACTAGTCCAGGAATATAGTTCATGGAGGTTGACTTTGGACAAATACTGTTTCAGTTTAGGTTTGCGAGTGGCAAATATATGCTAGCTTTGGCAGTTGGCTGCGGTTTAAATTGTTCAGGTTCGCCTTTGCACTTAACTGGATGGAATTTAATTGGTTGGAGTAGTTTATAGGTATCGTATGTAAATGTTAATGAATGGGCAATTAGCACACAGGTTAAACTAAGCAAAAATTTTGAGTGTCTCATCTAGAACCTTTTTAAGCACATACTATACTGGGAGAGTTATGATAATTGATAAATAGTTTAATACATTTGAAATTCGGAAAAATTCGTACTGACTACTTTATTGTTTAAAGTTGTAATTAATGAGTCACGAAATTGTATGGTATAGACATATTATTCACTGGTTTATTGCATATAACTGTGTTTGAGAACTGATACAACTGTCTGTGAGGTATCTGATGATCTGACTTTCATTGAATAATATAATTGTCTTGGTTTTGTCCCCGTTACTGTTTATCTGTATATCTGGCTCGTATATCCATTCCATAGTTACCAAATTGTATAAGTAAATGTAACTCTATTAATATTGGTCGATTGGATAAGGAGTGTTGAAAAAAAAAAGATTAATATCCACTCTGGTTTGGAAGTAGTCAGTTTTCAGTTTGCTGCAGATTAAGTTAGAATCAAGTCCATTCATCGTGATATTCAGATTGATGGATATGAGATGTTTGCTTACTTTTACTGCATCACATGGGTAAAAATCCTACCCTTGAGTAGTAATATACACTACCTGTTGCTCCAATCCCATCTTCATGATCATTAAGCTTCAAAAAGATTAATTAACAATGTTTAACTATCTCGTGCAGTTTTTTTCTATTTAAAGTTGGCACTTCTTAGTTTTTAATTTTACTGTGTTCTTGAATCCTTGTTCCTTGACCTTGAGTACGTGTCTAAGATCTTTGTCTTATTTGATATATAGTTGGAGCTGTCAACTTATTTATATGAAGAACTAAGTTCAGTTCCCAGTGTCCATATTTACGGTCCAGTTCCTTCAAAATCTGTGAAACGTGCTGCTCTGTGCTCGTTCAATGTGAAGGATATTCATCCCACAGATATTGCAACTTTTCTGGATCAGCAGGTATTTTGAAAGTTCTAAAAACAAAAAAACAACCCTTAGGTCATTTGTCTAGATTGAGACTTCAAACTGGTAGAAAATTTATTCACGAGTATAGTTTTGTTTCCAGAATGGAGTAGCTATCAGATCGGGTCACCACTGTGCACAGCCTCTCCATCGTCGTTTAGGGATAAACGCAAGTGCAAGAGCTTGCCTTCACTTTTACAACACCATAGATGATGTTGATAGCTTTATCCAAGCATTAAAGGACACAGCTTCTTCAACTCTTTCAAATAGCCATAGACGCTTTTTTCACTAACACAAGAAAAACAAAAATAGTATAGATCTGTACATGTATCTTTTGCTCTGGTGATCCTTAATTAGGAAACTTGTTGGCGAGGGAATGTCGGCATCCCCTCATTCGGACCCTTACCATTCCTGAAACAGTATATCCGGACCACTGCCAATCATGATTGACATGCCATTCCGGATGTGAAGAGGCCGAACTGTGTCTATGCCGGCCCAGAGAAGCGTATCGAATACGCTTCCCTAATTAATTTTGCTGCTCCCTTGGGGGACCCCTCAGCGTTTCATCGACGTGGCTCAATCACAGGCCATCAACTGTGGGTCCCGAAAAAAGACTGTATCCTTTTCAGAGTCATAAATGTCCTAACGTCGTTGGATTAGTACTTGACAGTACAGTGATCCAATGGCTAATACGTCTCTGTATCATCCTATAAATACCCCCACTAATACTACTTAGTGAGGGGGACAGAAAAAAGAGAGAAGAGAGATCAAACCGAAAACAACCCGGCCTGCTCTATTATTCCTCGCTCCACCCGACACCACATCAAGTAACCGGACCGTCCTCATTCACTCTTAAACTAACTTATAACCTCTGTATATCTAAGTTCTTTTACACCGTACTAACTTGATCGTCAGAGAAGAAAAGTCTGGATCCAACCCGGGCCCCCTGTTCGCTGATTGTGTAGGTACGAAGAGAACCCCGTCACCAAAGAAGAGCGTATATATACCGGACTACAGAATAATCTCGGAACCGACACGTGCTGTTGAATAAGCCGAGTCTAGAAAGAAAATTAGGCTCGCCACTTGTGTGTAATAAAATGTAAAGTATGGAATAATTGTTGTTGAACCAAATTCAATGGATGGGGGGAATCACGTTGTTCTTTTCTTTTGAGAATTTACATTAACAAAATGGAGTAAACTTAACAATTAGAATACGGTCGATTAACTAGATAATGATATTTTATTTTATTGAACGGTCAAAACTTGGACTAGTTACTATGTCGGATGATGTATAGAATCAGGACTTAGGTCTTTATTCCCTGCAACATCATCTGGATGCTCAATCTATGGGTTTACTTTCATCCAACTGCCTGAATTATGTACATCAGTTGTAACAATTATTTAAAAACTGTTGATGCCGTTCCAACCTTAATCAGCACCCGTAATGGAAATCAATATTTGCCATAACATAGTTTTCATCCACCGCTAGAATATTGAATACCATTGATCTTGGTTGCTTGATACATGCACATATGCATTATGCATGTAGGAATTATAACATTTACATCCTCTTTTTTTCAAAATCAAAGGTGGCTTGACCACCCAAGTCATACATACATTTTTAGTGAAAGAAACATTGAAAATCAAGAACAGTGTGGACATAATTTGCAAACTAGTGATTAGTTATAACAGTCACATTATACTCAACAATAGCATCACCGGTGAGTGGGTTAAGCTTGTAAGTTTGTGCGATAGCATACCCACGGGCCAAGCGGAAAAGCCCTGTACCTCCCACTATGGCCAACTCACGGACCTGATATAAGGCATTATTTAGACCTCCCATTATATATCCCGTCGATGAACGCATAGTTCATCGCCATGATCAGACCCAAATTGTTTTGAGCTGCCGACCCGTACATCCCCTGGGCCCGACCCACAAACTTTGATGATGGATTGGGCCCATCTGTTAATGGGTCATCAGCCATCATCAACATCCCGAATTGGGTAAGAGGAGCCCGTGTCCGATGCTTGGGCTACACGCTCCGCACTAGGGTTCTTCCCACTCACGGTGACGTGAAAATAGAAGTGAAGATTGGTTTGGATCTCGTTATCACCGTCTAGTTTTTTAGCCCAATTCACTTAGTTAGGCCCGTCATCAAGAGCTTGAGCCCATTGCGGTCTTATAACTAGAGAGATGAGCATAGTAACCAGAACAATTGCCAGTTTCACCATCTATTTGTTTGATTAGGTTAGGTCGGAAGGGATAAGGGATCTATCGAAGTGTAATCGTGTTCTTGTTAAAAACTGACCATATATATAGGTGCACTACTGAGTGTTATGGGGGGTTGTGTTTATGTCTTCAACAAGATTCAAAAGGAAGTGTACCAATAGTTGAAACCTTGTAATTTTGTATTCGGCTTTCTTTGTTTTAGAAATGGTACCATAAATCTCTATTTGGTAAACTTATATAGAATAAATCACCACAAGCTCTCAACTGTTGAGACCTTTTTTGACCACACTTGAGACTAACTTCTTTTTGTCGAAGATTGATTAATAAGTTGATATTCATGGACTAAGGGCAAGTTGCGGGCATTGCAACTTTTAAGCTCGACTATTTTGTTTTCTTCTAGTTACGTTACTCGGCTTAAGTGCTGCCGACCGAATGGCACCACCCAAAAAAGAAGTTACATATTATCCGACGTCGTTTAGACATAGTAATTTTTGTAATCTGTTATGCATATTTGTCAGATTTGTTTCTTTTCGTTATGTAATTCACCGTTCTCTGCATAGTGTTAATCGACCCTGAGATCAGGTCCGGCGTAACCTCTTAAGTGTGAAATTGCTACCGTGGCTCTAATTCAGACCATACCGGTTATTGCAACTTTTGAACTTTACTTGAACTTAGTGTTGTCGTTTGTTTTATAGCCCAACGACCATACCAGTTCATTATCATTTGGGTTATATCTAGTTTCACTCTTTTGTACATAAACTACAAGAAAATAACATTTTCCTAAATGGGTAATGAGATGCGAGCATCCAGATCATACAGTAGTACTAAAATAATCAAAAGTTGTGGCTCCTGCTCTTTCATAAATTGGTCAAAGTTGTATGATATGTTTGCTTGAATAACATTGTTCTCTCTCAAAGGTACTACCAAATCTCAAGTCCTAACAATTTAAAGTTTTGAACAGATCTCATGCACAAGTTGAAGTTAAAAACTCAATTATTATATTTTTCACCAGCAATCTTGGATGCATGGTATCACGTCTATTTCTGCCTTTAATGTCTACCCTCAAGAAAATTACAGAGTCCCATGCAGGCCCTTTTTCAACCACGTTTCTCTGATTCCAGAATAGGATTGACCAATGCAGAAGATTCTGGATCCATTTTTTCTGCCTTCAAAAATTAAATGTATTGTATTAAATTTTTCATGCAAGCAAAATATATATATATATATTTTTTAAATAATGCAATTTTGTATGTTACATCATAACACATATTAATAAATCCAAAAATATATATCCTAAAATTAATTCAAAATTAAAACGAAAAAATACTAAAAAACTAACACATGTTAAATTAATTTTTGGGTAGATATTTTTGAGTTCATTAACATGTGTTAGGTTTTAGTATTTTTTTAAATTTGAATTAATTTTAGAATAGATATTTTTTTGTTCATTAATATGTGTTAGGTTTTTAGTATGTGACACGCCCTAAATAATAATGGACTAGATTCACGGTAGTGTTAATCTTTCGATGTTGATTTCAAAACATTAAAACAAAAATGTAACATCCAAAATTACATTATTTCAAAAAAAATAAAAATTCAAAGGCAACAAAAATGTATCCGAAAATCTTGGCTTTAAATTCTGTCACGTACCCACTGGAGTGTAAAAAAAAAAAAAAAATCAAGATCTCACACTTGCAGCAAAAATGGATCCCAAAATCGTGAATTTAAATACAATCACGTACCACTGGAGTGTAAAAAAAAGCAAGATCTCACATCTTTCTCCAGAAGTACCAAGGGAGAGTAAGTGTCAGAGAAGAGTTTGACATGAATAGTGTTAAATACGAGTACTTATAAATAGTGTGAAAATACAAAATCTTATATATAGTCAATAGTTTGATAGAGCATCTAAGGTTTGTAATAACAAATAAATCTCAAAAAAAAAAATTGATTCGCACCATTTAGCCCCCTCCGACATGCTCCAACTCACCAACCACGTCGGGGGGATACATATTGAACTTTGAAGTATCCAAGTAAATTAGTAGATTTCATCTTAAAATAAAATTTACATTATTAAAGCAACAACACATATAGATCGATGAACATTGAGATAAAAAGAACCCCAAATATTGACGCTCTATTAGTCCATTAAAAGCAAAAGGAATTTGAAGATGGTCAGCATTAATTAAGAAGCTATGATTAGATACACTAAAGCAATTATTTACCAATCATCCATGACATAAGAAAGCAAGTACAGGAATATTTGATTAACTAAATTCATCAACGAAATAATAATTCATGCATAATACATTCATGCATGAATTATAATACATTCATGCATCCGAATGAATTTACTATGGTATCATTTGATAGTACTTATTGCTCTTAGCTCACATTTTAGTTCTTTTATAACTATAAAAAAGTTTATTTTTGTAACCTTTTGATATCTTTTTATTTGTTTTTTTTGATATCTTAATAGTTCAAACAAACACTAAAAAAAAATTTAAAAAAATCTTTTAAGTTGTTTTTTTACACTTTAATATATTTCTCGTGTAAATTATAATATTTTTTTTAACTTTGAAAACAACTTTGAACCTATTTTTTACATTTTAATATATTTTCCGTATAGATTATAAGTTATTTTTTAAACTTAAAAATAGCTTTTAAGCTTTTTTTATTGGGGCGTATGACTGGAACTTAAAAAAGTTTCGATCCAGAATCTCAATTTAAAAAATATTGTCAAATGTGACATATGACTAATATTCTCCATTTGAAACTAGTTATTTAAAAGTTACTACCCATTTCAAACTAATTATTGCATATTAGTACCCTATTGCTAATTCATATAAGTGTAATACATTTAACCCAATAAAAGTTTGATCAATACAAATATAATTGACTGGTCTCCGGCGTTGATCGTCGGATTCCGGCGTTACCAAAAAAAAATTCAGAAAATGAAAAAAAAATGAAAAAAAAAAGAGAAAAAAATGAAAAAAAAAAACAAAAAAAAAAAGAATCCAGAATTATTTTTTTAAAAAAAATTAAAATTAGAAAATTTGGAAAAAAAAATCCAAAAAAATTGTTTTTCTTAGAAAAATTTAAAAAATCTAAAACAAATTAAAACTCAATTTTTTTGACAATCTAAAACAAATTTTTTGATAATTTAATACAACATTTTTAACAATCTAATACAATTTTTTAGAAAATCTAATATAAATATTTTGATAATCTATTACAATTTTTTTGACAATCTAATACAAAAAATTTGAAAATCTAATACAATTTTTTTACAATCTAATACAACATTTTGAACAATCTAATAAAAAAAATTTTAAAATCTAATACCATTTTTTTGACAATCTAATACAACATTTTTGATAATTTAATATAAAAATATTGACAATCTAATACGATTCTTTTGACAATATAATGCAAAAAATTTGACAATAAAATTCCATTTTTCGAAAATTTAATACAAAAAAAACTAACAATGTAATACGATTTTTTTTTTTTGACAATCTAATACAATTTTTTTGACAATCTAATAAAACCTTTTTTTACAAATCTAATATAAAAAAGTTGACAATCTAATATAAATTTTTTGATAATTTAATACAATATTTTTTTACATCTAATACAATATTTTAGACACTCTAATACAAAAAATTTGACATTCTAATACAATTTTTTTGACAATATAATTCAACTTTTCGGCAATTTAATACAAAAAAAATCGATAATCTAATACGATTTTTTACAATCTAATACGATTTTGTTGACAATCTAATACAACCTTTTTTTACAAATCTAATACACAAAATTTGACAATATAATACAATTTTTTTGACAATCTAATACATTTTTTTGACAATATAATACGAAAATGACAGTCTAATACATATAAACACTTCATATAAACAGTTATGTTAATTACAATGCCTTTAAATTTGGACATAAATGTCATAATTTGAAATTTTTAATGTAAAATAGTGTTCAGATGGTACTTTTCCTTGAACTAAAGGACCATATTGTAATAATTTAAATAACCTAACTATTCAAATTTACAAAAACAACCATTAAAGACGGCTAGAGTTTCTCCCCAGCAACGCCGCCGCCTACACTGCCCTAAGCCTCCACCGTCGACAAATACATCACCATCTCCGTCACAGAGGGAAATCAAGCAGAAGAAGAAAGGGAGAGGGGAGACCATATTAATATATAAATATATATACGTATATATATATATATATACATATAGATACAGACGGATATATAGACAAAAAGGAGACGATTAAATTTATATATATATATATACACAGAGATATATATATATACATATATAGATACATATAGATATATACGGATATATATAAATAATATACTATATATATAGATACATACAGAGATATATATATACACATAAAGACGGATCTATTGTAATAGAGCTAATTTTAGAAAGATAAAGTATTTTTGGTAAATGAATCCAAATAAAAATTGGACCCCTTTTATATTTAGAGTAGAGGGTAGTAGAGGGTACGTATATCAAAATCAAATTAAAATGTTTGAATATGATACATTTTACTAATAAAAAATACAAGAGGTACTGAAACTCAATAATTCTCTTATAAGGGTATCGGACCCCAATTAATTTCATGCATCATATAAGCAATAACCAATGTAATAATCTTTAAAAAAAAAAATGTAGCCAGAAAAAATCAACACAAACCAAACACTTGTTGTAAAAGTACGGCCTGAGAGTTCATACAGACTGGTCTTATAAATGATAAAATAACCAATAAAGGAGAACAAAATTTTATAGTTGAGCACAAAAAGGGGAACAAACCCACACACACTTATGATTTATGACACGAGATACAAGCAAGCCAATAAATAATAATTCAATTCAGCTACTCGAAAGTCTATCAAAATTGTACCATCTACCGAAATTCAGACCTCTTTGAAAAACACTTACGAACTCCACACAAAATCTAACGTTCTCCCCTCTATTTCACATTACTCTTGCAAGTCTTGCTGCGCTTCTTCAGCAACACCATTTTCAACCTTATCAGCACTGCATGCCAAAGGAAAATCAATTAGTCTCACTAAAATTCCCAAAAAAGGTTAAGAGTAGCCTCTCTTCTTTTTTTCAGCTCCGACATTAAACATACCAAAGTGACGGAGAATCAGTATTTTTGTGGTTGCAAAAATACTTGATGATATTTTGCCGGGTGCAAAACACTTTACATTATTTAAAATTTCTCCATAGCTCCACCCATGTATATATATCACCAATATGAGAAAAAAGGTGAACTGGATCTTGTATATTACCGGTCTATGAGTAACAATGATACTTCTCAACTAGGCTAACTACTACTAAAAAAGAGCTGTACAAAGAAAAGTACCATATCCAATTAACGTTTGGAGTGGAGTTCACATGGCAAAAGCACTTTTTCAAAATTCTCTCTTTACTGGGGAAATGATTTTAATTACTTTTATCCAAATTGGTAGATGTGTCCCACAGAGAAAGAACATACATTTGCCATTATAGCTAATGGTGATTGATAGCAGAAAAATTAAGAAAACAAAAATATGCAAGCTTCTCACACGCTGGCTCAGAAGAAGCTTTCACAGTAAACTGGTTTTTCTCCAAAACATGCGTCAAAAAGGCCATACTTTAGCGAAACAGAATTTGACATAAAGGTAAGAAATTTGCAGATGACATGCAACTTAGACAAAAGGACGTAGCAACTCGAGCACCAGAACAATCCATTATAAAGAAAGCACAAAAAAAATCAAGGACAAGTTCAAAATAAGAAACGACCATTAAAATATCAAATGAAACCACTTAAACAGATATTAGTAAAAGCATATAAATCCAAACAACAACAACAAAAACCAATTTTATCGAACATCTACAGTTGCCAGCAGAAGTTGCTAGTCCTTATAGTACAAAACTGAAAGATTTGGTTCATCCAGAAGGAGCGGACTCCATGACCTTTTATTAGTAACTAGGAAAAACTACTTGTCTGCAGAAACTATTCTTAAATAATGCAATTAACATCTAGTTGTCAAGTAAGGATTCAATTGTAAGTATAATTATGGCTATTAATGAATGGATCCATTTCAAAATATGACGAGTACTTTCAGTTGCCATTCCAGGTGACAATTATGTTACTCTGACATTGATAATGGGGAATATGGGTATGTACGTGACACAAACACGAAAGAGTACAGGTAGGGATGGCAATTTCGCGGGTTTCAACCCGACCCGATCCGACCAGATAAAGTCACACTTTTACCCATTTGACCCGACCCGTCCCACTGATCCGTTTTTTTTATAAAAGAAAATTCACTTTTAAAAAATAAATCTCATAAATGTCAAATATTTCAAATAAAATTTGTTAGCTAGAGTAAAAAATCATTTGATTTATAAATATAATATAAAAATACTATAAAAGAGAGAGTTTAATGTATATGAAAGAGAGGAGAGATAGTCTTAAATTGCACTTTTATCCATTTAAAATATAAATGAGAGAGTTTAATTTATACTCCATGAAGAGAAAAGAGAGATGGTGTTTTTTAAGTTGCACTTTTAGCCATTTAAATGTATGTTCTCTATTATTATTATAGGCGAGATAGTTTAATATATATGATTGAGATAGAAGTGGGAGAGTGTTAAACTTGTACTTTTTAAGTTGCACTTTTTTACGTTGCACTTTTACCCATTTAAACCCGACCAGAATAGAATTGCACTTTTACCCCACCCGCGGCGGGTCGGGTCGGATTGAAACCTGCGAAATTGCCATCCCTAAGTACAGGGATCTGACATATACTAAAAAATATATGCCTGGTAAACTTAGCATGGTAGAAATAATATGCTTCTTCTGTCAAAATATAAATTTAAACTGTCAACGTGTTTACATTATAAACCTTCAAAAGTAAGATTAGGCAAATTTTACAATAAAATTGGTTAATGTATTTATCCAATTACTTCATTACTAGATGTATATAGAAATATAGCAGTTAGTGTGGTATGACCCGGGAGATGTCTGATAAGTGTTTTGAGTGTGCTAAACCTAATTCCCGGTGACCAAACCATGCGGAATAAAGGTAAGTGACATCATTTATAAGAAATTGTGTTTCCTCACATAAGTGCATACTTGAACTAATAATAGAAACCCAGCCCATCATTTATAAAATTGACAATCTCAATCAAAAGCAAAAAATGAAGAAGCTATCTGCTTTTATTTTGGGAGAATTCTCAGTTAATAAATTCGGCGAAAAACAGAATTCTCTCAAAGAAACACAGTGCCAAAGCCGCAAAATGAGTACACTTAATACGATTCAATAACATGTTGAAATTTCACCAAAAACTTATGCTGACATTCACTTCAAGAATAAAAATATGCTAATTCCCAGAAGTAACATCGTACGTTAGAAATAACAGAACCTTTCAATA
The DNA here is from genome assembly GCA_963682055.1 of Primula veris. Lineage (NCBI taxonomy): Eukaryota > Viridiplantae > Streptophyta > Magnoliopsida > Ericales > Primulaceae > Primula > Primula veris. Next base: position 12,804,790 of record OY821745.1, on the reverse strand, counting down.
ACCATCAAAACCATTCTTCAGATCAGACAAATAAAGAAATCAAACTTACATGCCGCGGATGACTAGTTAGTTATCAAGATGAATGAACAAGCACATTAGCAAGTGCAAAACATACTCGAGAAAAGGATATAATAAATGTCAATAAAGAACCAACATGTGGAAGAAAATGTATGCCCAGAAGACTAGTGTAATCAGAGCTCGTATTGTTTTAGCTACTGAGTGCAGCTTATTTGGGTTTTCTTATAAGTTGCATCGCATTTGACAGCTCAAAAACTGTGTTTTAATTATTCTGACTAGATAAAACAATGAAGCCGTTTTGTTGTCTCAACCACACCGCTAAACAAGCCATCCATCATCTCTCCATGCATACAATAAAAAAAGGCTAATAAAGCAACAACTACCAACTCTACAACAGATGACTAAACTAGCATCACTAGCAATTCAAAAGATGAGTACACAATAGCTTTGAACTGTATAACAAAGTACTTCACTAATAACACTAATCACTAAAACGTATTGAAAGTCAGTATAAGTTGCAAGCAATTCACTTCATCTTTTAACTAACCAACCATCTAAGAACAAATTGAAATTGCAAGTCTAAGGTAGCAATCTACTTCCGTTCATCCCTTAACTAGTTAACCACCTCAATATAATTTAGCAATTCAATAGCGCAAACTACATAATTAAAGCTTTAAGATACAAACTTTGAGCAACTTAACTAGTTTCCCTAGCAATCCAAAAATGAGTATGCAATAGCTTTGAACCCTAAAACAAATTACTTCACCGATAACACTGATCTCGGTACAAGCTAGCAATCCACTTCAGTTCATCTCTTAACTAGCAAACCGTCCACATATAATTAAACAATTAACAAGTTCTAGCGGCATAAATAAAACTAGCAATCCACAGTTCATCTCTTACCTATTTAACCATCCAAGCATGAGTAAAAAATAGCAATTCAATATTACAAACACCATAAAAAAGGCTTAAAGATACGACCTTTGAGGGTGACTATCCACAGTGTCAGGCTTCCTCCAGCTCTTCTCTACTCCCTCCTCCGCCGCAGCCCCTCCACCGAAACCCCTCCGAATCGGAGGCACCGCCTCAGCATCCTTAACCTTCATCAACTCAAGCTTCTCATCAATTTCCTTCCAATCTTTGCCCTTCTCTTTCAAAACTTCCTCTCTCGGCCTCGCCTCGCCAAAAGGGTTCGAACCCTTAGCCTTAGGCTTAGCCACAATCGTATCTGCCCCGTTCTCCTCACTCATAACAGGAACGGTCCTCGGTTGCAACTTTTCCTCACTCACGGGAACGGTCCTCGGTTGCAACTTAAGCCTAGGCCTAGTATCACCTCTCTCGCTACCCAACTCCTCTCTTTTCTTTCCCCAATTATCCGAATCACCACCACCGTTATCCAATCCCCCTCTCCTCTCTCTAAGACTATCGAACGCGCCCCCAAACTTCCTCCCACCCTCATCCTCCTTCTTCTTACCCCAACTCTCTGTATCGGAACCAAACCCACCTCTCCTCTCTCTACCACCATCGAACCTCGGAACAAAGCTTTTGTTCGAGCCCCAATTCTCCGATTCATCCGCCTTTGACTCGGACCCACTAAAAAACCCTCCCTTCTCCCCTCTCTCTCTACGCCCATCTGAAGAAGGCACAAAGCTCTTATTCGACCCCCAATTCTCTGACCCATCCGCCTTCGACTCAGACCCAAAACCCCCTCTCTCTCTACCACCATCGTACCTACGCCCTTCGGAAGAAGGCACAAAGCTCTTATTCGACCCCCAATTATCCGAATCATCCGCCTTCGACTCCGAACCACCGAAAAACCCTCTCTCTCTCCTCTCGACAGGGCGCTTCATGGAGCCCCAGTCGTCCACCTCATCAGCTCTCGATGGACCAATCGGCTCCCTGACCTCCCTCTCCCTCCTCTCATCCGAACCCCGATTGTTCCCATATGACCTGAACCCTCTTCCACCGCTTTCCGCAAGCTCCTCAGCGGTGCGCTGACGTGGCCCTGTAGGGAGGGCAACGATCTCATCTCGGGTTAGGGTTAGGGTTTTCGGAGACGGTTTTGCAAACTCCGATATAGACATAGCTTGGGGCTTCTTCTTCTTGGTTTTTGTGGTGATTGCCGCAGTGAGGGAAGGGAAATCCGACGATACCGCCACCGTGTCGCCGCCGCGGGTTTCGGTTTTGAGCTCGGATTCATGATGTTCGGAGTCGAGGGCCCACGCGCCTGGCTTCTTTGACCACGCGCTAGTAACGGCTGCCGCCATGTTTGCTCTCTTTCTCTCTCTAACTTTCTCTCTCTATATGTATAGGTTTGGGGTTTGCGTGGATTGGCAGCGAATGAATAATGAGGAGAGATATAGACATGGGTTTGGGATATTTTGATCTGACGGTGGAGATTGGATTTGTTTTCTTAATCTACGGTTGGTGATTAAGTTTTACTAATACGACTATCTTTTGATCTTTCTACAAATCAAAATCGAAATAGGACATGGTATGCCTAATTATATTTTCTTTTGTCTAGTAGCCTATAATTACACTATCTAGTTTTTTAAATTCGCAATTAAACTAAATATACTCTACATCTATTATATTAAAAAACACATATTATCAAAAATATATATTCAATTAATAATTAATAAAAAATAAAAAAACTGATCAATACCTCCTAATCTATTTCCTCTCTCTCATCATTTCACCCTCTCCTCCTTTCACCGTCTCTCCAATCTCTCTCTCCTCCCTCTCTCTCCCTCCGATATCTCTTCTCATCATTCATTTCTTTTTCCGATCTTTTTATTCTCATTCATCTCTCATCGATCTCTCTCTTTCGTGAATATTGATACGGACACATCTATAGAAATGGACGGCAAGTGTATAAAGTGAGATCGAAAACTCGAGGTTGATGTCGACGGAAATGCGATCGTCGAATGAGAGGCCCACGACGGCTGCGTGGTAATAATGTATAATGTTGAAAAATAAGTGTATGAATTACGTGAATTAAGGGTATAGAGTTGAAAATTATGTATATAAATTATGTAAGTAAGTATATGAATTATGTAAATTGTGGTATGAACTTTGAAAATAAAGGTGAACTCTACGAATCAGTATATGAACTTTTGAAATAAAAGTATGAAGAGTCGGACACACGTCGGACATTGCAAATCACGTGTCGAACACGGCATATTGGCATGTCCGTTATGTTTTTTTTTCCTTTTACCCACTTATACACGCGCATCGAACCACTTGGACGTGTTGTACACGATTCAATGATAACATGACACAACTAATTCACAAAATGGGATTAATTTGTAACTTTTTGTAATATGAGAACTATCAACTATATAAAATGATTTATAAAAATACAGATTTAACATAAATATGTTAATTGACATATTTGATAAAACTTATATCAAAATAGTATTATTGTTGTTTCTTAGTTTAAATAGAAAATTATGTCATATAAATATAATTATATAATATATTAAGTGTCGTGTAATTGCCGAGTCGCGTCATAAATTTTAGAATTTTGTCGTTTTGAAGTGTCTGTATCGTGTCGTGTCAGACACGTAGACTCGTGTCCCTATTAAAATTAACCAAAGATATATGTAATTGATTTTGATTTTGTTGTCATGTTTTATCTTCTTTCTCTACTTCGTAATTACAAAAAAAAATCAAAAATAATTTTTACATATATTTGCGAATGAGAAGGGTATAACTGTTAAAATTTGAAGGGGTCATGTGACCCCTCTAGACCTGAACGTATGTTCTGAGTATATAATAAGCGAGATGGTGACACATGAATAGGTTCTGTTGTTCTAATCCGAACACTTGATGCCATTTATATAATGACTGGTCACAATATTGAAAGCCAAATACAATTTTACTTTTGGTCCTTATAACTAAGTTATGATAGTAATAGATCTTGCTCTGTATATGGATACATGTTTCCGATTCAAGTTAGCTTTTTAATTAATATGAAAAAGAAACAAAGTGAAACATAAACCATTGAAATTTAGAATTAATTATAACTAAAATGACTTAATACATTTAAACAAAAAACTAAGTATGAATGCATATCGGCATAATCCACATAATTATAATCGTAGAAACTATAAACCGGAAACAATTTACAATAATACTTGAAAGAATACAAAAGCAAGAGAACTTTTTTTGGACGGGCTTCCTTATTGGGAGTTTTTTTCTAAAATGGTCTAATTGGTGCTGAAAAATAGCAGAATGACCTAGCTCTTTTTAAAATTCTCAATATGGTCTAACTCTTTATGTTCGTTAATTGAATTGACGAAATTCATAAAAATTAAATAGTACTTCGTTAATTGAATTGACGAAATTCATAAATAAATTAAAAATACTACTTCGTTAATTAAATTAACGAAATTCTATAAAAATCATATTTAATTAAAATACTCAGCTCAGATTATATAACTCAGCATATAGTCATCTTATTCCCCATATAGTAAGCCAGATTTAGGGCAAATCCCTCCCCTCCATCATCAAACCTTCGCTCCATCATCATCTCTTCTTCACTCCGTCCCTTTCACGTAAGTCACTCATCATCATGTTGCAGCTTCTTTATTTTTCTAATTGTTAAAATAAACACTTAAATGGGTTTTAAATAAGTCTTTTGTAATTTTGTTGATTTAGTTCGGTTGATTTTTATCTCAAAATCTTATCTAGTTTGTTAGGGTTTTTTTTCCAATCCTATGAAACGGCATATTGATGAATATATGTATCTTATGTAGCCTTGTGTTGATTCTTGGCGTTTATTGGCTTAAACCGTGTTTTGATAAAGGACGGTTATGCCATGGCCAACAAAATCATGTTGATGTTGATATAAAACTGATATTAGAGAGAAATGGTATGTTGTGTTGTCACGTAAGTTTTTCTATGTTCTTGTTGTTATCGAAATGAAAAATCCTACAATTATGTGTTATTGAGGAGGTGCGATGATAGAAACTAATAGCGATGATATTTCTAATATAAAAAAAATTAAGGTATGTAGAAACACGACATACGACAAAATTTTTGAAAAATTATTTAAGGAACTTGATGTCTCATCGATTTCAAATCGTTTGAGTTTAACATGTCGTTATCCATATCTGACTACACTTAATGAGTTTAAATATATACGATTGGCTGTTGATGATAATGATTCGTTGGAAACCATGCTCGAGTTAATAGAAGAAAATGGAAGGACGTTTATAGAGTTATATGTTGAAATTGAGCAAGTTTACTCTTCTGATCAAGATTACGGGTCGTATTATAATATTCTTTCTACTAATGTTGAGGTTCCAGAAATAAATTATTATCCTACCGACTCGTACAGAAATATAGAAAGAGGTATGTCGGATTGAGATCATCTATTCCAAATTCTTTATCCATTTTTTTAAAATTATAATTTTTTTCCTAATACTACTGTCTTTCACCAGTAATTCAAAATATTTTTTCTTATTTTTGCTAGTTATTTTAAGCTATACCTAGTTGATTTTCTATGTATTTTGGCTCGAATAAGCTAGTTAGTTTAGCCATACCTAGCTGATTTTTTTAAGTTGGAAGCAACTTACATATTTTATAAATCCTATTTGAGGTAACTGAATGTTTTAATCTTAATATTTAATACTGAATTGGAAATGAAGATTTTGAGGAATTTAAAAGCAATTGTATGAAGACTAATAGTGTTATTTTTTTCATATTAGACACAAAAACTAAATAATAGTGCTTGGTTTACAGGAGAGCAGGGGATGAGTCCTAATAAAACAGTAGAGAATCCGAATCCGTCAAGGATAATACCCATGCTTGATATGAATTACTCTTTATATACCGATGCATAGAGACAAAATGAAATCGGTACATCAAGTAGAACACCCATTCGACAAGAGCCAATGCGAGAGGTATATTCTAAGAATAACGAACCAGATTTAACACATTTGGATGCAGTGTGTCGATTGTCATATAATATTGGTTGGTCGAACAATATAATTGAGATAGAACTTAGGGATGAATCAGATGATGAAGATCCGGACGTCAATATTAGCGAAAACGGGTCTGACGATGACGAAGAAAACGTACAAGAAGTTGACTATGAAATATTCTCATCTAAAATGGGCTCGTATATGGATAAGGATGAAAACGATCAATCAAGTGGGTCACAATGGCCTAATAATACTATTCCTGATGAAATTCATATGCATCGACCAATGTCAAGTTTGTTTAATGAACTGTTCGACACTCAAGAAAATTATAGTAACCATAGACCAAATTATATGATGTATCCTGTATTTTGGGATCCTCAAGTTAATTATCCTTTTATTGGTCTTTTATTTAGGGATAAATGAATGTTGAAAAAGGGAATAAAACTTTGGTCAAACAAACGTAACACCCATTTTTGCACTAAAAGTTCGAAGGCAAAATTTTGGGAAATTCGTTGTAAACCGGCCGAAACTCAAAAATGCAAATGTAAACTACGAGCTTCACTAAGAAAAAAACATGGATTTTTTGAAGTGTCGGTGTACAACGGTTCGCATACATGCGTTCATGTCGAGCTTACAACTGATCATCCACAGTTAGATTCCAATCTTGTTGCCCAAACCATTCGAAATGCCATCACAACTAATCCTATGATGAAGATTTCATTAGTTAAAGAGATTGTGAATGCCCGCTTTGAAATGTCAGTTTCATACAAAAAAGCTTATTTAGGTAAATAAAAAGCAATCACATATATATTTGGTAATTGAGAAGACTCGTATAAGGTTTTACCTAAATTTATGAAAGCGCTTCAAAAGTATAATCTCAGGCAGTTATGATATCCACAAAAATCAAGTATAATCTCGGGCACAAAATGTCTCATGCCAAATTGGCGTAAAACTCTGTCAGGATAATGATATTCCACAATGGCAAAACAAATCAATGGCACTCGAGCACGCCAAATTTCTTTTCCTGCAACGCAATGCTCGGGTAGAACGTCGATCACCATTTCGTATGGCTGCCACACGATCTGCAAAAAATTGAAAATTCACCGTTTAGTTTAAATATGTTTTTTTTTCTTAAACATGAGTCTTTTGAGACTTTTGTATTCTGAACCTCAAGAGAAAAACCCTGCATCGAATAATATTAACAACTAAACACTATGAGAAAAATGAATATAGATTAATTAAATACTCACTTGCTTCTCTTGCATCATATCAAATTGATCACGATAATGTTTCAGAGTATTCTTTACCACAGGTCTAATATCAAGGGAAGCACTGCGCCATCTGTCAAATAAATTTTCATTACAACTCATAAATTATGAAAATAAATCACTTCAAAAATGATTAAAAAAATAGATTTTACCTATAGGCGTAAGGATACATAGACAAATATGGTGTTCCTTTTGGAACGGAAGGTCTAGAAGGGTAGACAGGAAGATCGAAATCTTGAGGCCGGATCTGTGTAAATCTACTGCATGCCCATATTTGTAATAAGGCCAGTGGACCAGTAATTCCTTTCGCGTTTTTTTCGCATGCTTTACACAATTCTCGATATAAATACGCCAAGATAGCGAAACCCAAACTATTTTGGCCACATTCTTCAAATTTTTCAAGTAGTGGGAGGTATAATAACCTCACATATGCGCCAGACTTATCAGAAAGATATTGTCCTCCAAGAATCAACATGATAATAACCTTCGTACGACACCGCAGAAACTCATCATCAGTATCATCAGGAAACTTACCCAAAATACCACTAACCAACTAATACTTATTCGGTTGCCTGATTTATCTAACACGTCTCTATCTGGTCACTCTCCAAGTAAACGATGGACCATATCTCGCCATTGGTCCAATGTACGTTTGACAATATGACAAATAACAGGCTTACCATCAACTCTCAACCCTGCAAGCACCTCTATATCTTGGAGTGTCACAGTACACTCACCTGATGGTAAATGAAACGTGTGTGTCTCCTGTCGCCAAAGTTGTACTAATGCGGTTAAAAGTGGTCAATCACACCTTACATCCGACATGGTATAATCCATAAAAACCAGCCAAATGCAAATACCGTTGCACTCGCACATCTTCTTCTCTTTTATATAGATTGACAAAAATATCGTTTCTATGACAATGCAATTTTACCTCCACCTTTTAAATAATTTAATAAACTTAATACAATATTTTTAGTAAAAAAAAATGGGAAAAAAAAAACCAAAACAACCTTACCCCTGTGTCCCAAATGTCTTGTGACCGATGGTTTTCCTGTAAATACAAGAAATTTTTCTCAACTGGTCCCGAGTTGGAGTTGGAAGATCCGGCGCGCGTGTCCATTAATAGCTATTTTTATATTTTTTCAAAAAAAAAATAGAATTAACGAAAAAATTCATCCACTAAGAATTTGGGTATCAAACTATCAATTTTACCCAAATAATACTCCAACAACACAAAAAAAAACCCTAACAGTCTAGATAAGATTTTGAGATAAAAATCAATCGAGATAAATCAACAAAATTACAAAAGCCTTATTTGAAACCCATTTAAGTGCTTATTTTAACAATTAGAAAAATAAAGAAACTACAGCATGATGATGAGTGATTTACATGAAAGGGACGGAGTGAAAAAGAGATGATGATGGAGCGGACGTTTGATGGTGGAGGGGAGAGATTTGTCCTAAATATGCCTTACTTTCTGGGGAATAAGATGACTATATGACCATTAATTGCATACTTCGTGGATTGAAAATTAATTAATATTCTCTCATTTTCTATTTAATTGTTCATTACGAAAATACGTGCAATTTTGACCGGTCAAAAACTTCTATCAAAATAACCGGAATAAATTTTTTTTAAAGTTGATAATATAGTTCAAATATTAAATTTTATGATTAAATTTTAAAAAAATTAATTCCGATAATTTTAATATAAGTTATAAACCGGTCAAAATTTCACGTAGTTTCGTAGTGGACAATTAAATGGAAACGAATGGAATACAATAGTGTTTTAATGAGCCGACTTAGCCATATCATTAGGTAAACATTTCGGGTAGGATTTTCTGGTTGCAATAGCAAATACTCCTATAAAAATGTTTTATATATGAATAAACTTTATAAAAAAAAAAAAATCGTTCCCAACTCGGGACCAATTATAAATATGAATAACCTACGCATTGAGATATTTCTTAAAATTTGAATGTCTCGCCTTAAAAAATGTACTTCTATATAGTGATATATAACATAAATTGTAAAATTATATATATGTAATTATTTAAAACGTTTTTATATAATACATTATACATAGTATTTATACATGTAAATTAAGCATTTGATAAAATTTAGATAAATTTTCACATTTGTAAATATACGTACTCAATTTTCTAAATAATTATGTGCTTAATTAAATTTTCTTATATATTTATGTTTTTCACATCTCTTGGATTTACGTGTTTAGGCAGTTAAAATAACAAATATGTATTCTTTTATTGAGAAAATTAAGGATTGGACCATAAAAACAAAACTATTTAAGAATTGGTCCGGCTATAAAATTTAATTAAGGATTGATCCATTATTTATAAAACTAATTAAGAATTGATCCATTACTCATTAAATATAAAACTTCTCTCAATTCTATTTATTTCATTTATCACTCTCTCTCTAAAAAAAAAAACCCACATAAAACTACCACCACAACCTCTCATCCGCCGCCGCCTCTGCCGCTGCCGCCTCTCCCTTCCGTCGTCTCCCGACGTTGCCCTCCACCGCCACACATCTTCTATCTCTCCCTCTCTCTCTATATACATACATGTATATGTATATGTATATATATATACATATATATATATATACATATATATATATACACATATATATATATATATATATATATGTGTGTCTATGTATATATCTATATAAATAGGAAACCAAATATGTTTTTGAATCTTGCTGGCCTAAACAAATCCAATAGCTGTTTTTGAATCTTGAATCTTGGAGTAAACAAATCCAATAGATAGAGTAAACAAATCCAACGTTGGTGGAGTTTTTGAATCATGTATTTTTCAGACTGTTTATTTTTCAGACTTTTTTTTAATTAATTTATTTTTCAGACTGTTTTTTAATTAATTTATTTTTCAGATTGTTTTTTATTTAATTTATTTTTCAGACTGTTTTTTATTTAATTTATTTTTCAGACTGTTTTTTAATTGTTTTTATTTTTCAGACTGTTTTTTATTTAATTTATTTTTCAGACTGTTTATTTTTCAGACTGTTTTTTAATTGTTTTTATTTTTCAGACTGTTTTTTATTTAATTTATTTTCAGACTGTTTTTTTAATTGTTTGGTTGCAGCTTTTTGTATCATGAATCGGACAAATTTATCTTCTGCTAAAAAAAAACTTATATCCCTTTCAGTAAAAAAAGAATCAGAAAAGTTTAGCCAATTTAGTTAATTAAACATTGTAGTATGACTTGAAACTAGAAAGCAAAAGAAATAAAAAGTTTGCAATCTACAGCCAACCAACCAAGGTCTTAGTTCATCAAATGTACTGCATTTGAGTTTTTATAGACAAAAAAAAAACTATATAAATTACTTGGTATTTAGTCTGTACTTTTATTGCTATAAAGGCTTCTTCAGTTGTATCTCTTAGGCTTAGTTTTATTATTTTCCTGGTAAGCGACGTTTGATTTAGTTTGTCAGGAACTGATACTTCATATTGTAGCCTGATTTATTCAAAAGTTTCAATTAAGTGAACCAGTTTGTTTCTCATTCTAAAATAAGTTAGCTTAGTTGCTTAAAATCGCGACCAGATAATATCTAATTACTAGTATCTTGATTCATAATTTTCTTGAGTCACGACTTTTTCGCCTGACAATTTTGTTCACTTAACAGTTAACAACCCCAAGTGTTGCTCACACTTTTTGCTGCTGATTCTTGGAGAAGTTATTAACGAATGACCTATGCTTATCGTGTGTTAAATATCATTTCTAACTTATAGTTATTTTGCAGCTAATTACCAATGACAAGTTCAAGAGTGTAATTCATAGAGTTATGTTGAGAAAAAAAGGATCAGCAGCCAGAGTCTCAGTTGCAAGCTTCTTTGGGCCAAATGGGAATAGAGTTTATGGACCAATGAAAGAGCTTATATATGAGGAACACCCTCCTCTTTATAAGGAAGTGACAATGGAACAAGTTAATACTCACTATGCAACAAAAGGGGTCGATAAGGCCTTTTCAGTTAAGGCCTTTTCAACAAGTTCAGACTGTTTTTAAAATAGTTTCAGATTGTTTTTAAAATGACTTAAAAAAGTTCAGACTGTTTTTAAAATGACTTAAAAAAGTTCATACTGTTTTTGGTTCAGACTATTTTTGGTTCAGACTGTTTTTAAAATGACTTAAAATGGTTCAGACTATTTTTAAAATGATTTAAAATAGTTCAGATTGTATTTGGTTCAGACTGTTTTTTTTTTCATTTTTGGATTTTTGTTGATTTTAGATTTTTGTTGATTTTATGAGTTTTTTTTTTTTTTGGGATTTTTAAAAAAAAATCATATTTTTTCGGGGTTTTGCCTCTTTTAATTTTTTTTGCATTTTTTCATATTTTTTTATTTTTTCATTTTTGCATTTTTATTTTCTGGATTTTTTTTATTTTTTCTGATTTTTTACATTTTTATTGGTTAGTTAGGTGAAATGGACCAATCCTTAATTAGTTTCAGTTTTATAGACCAATCCTTAAATATTTTTGTTTTTATGGTCCAATCCAAAATTTACCCTTGTTTATTGAACATTTTTAATGGTTGATATTGACTGAGGTTCTACTCTATATCCACTTCCTTATTCCTAATATTTATTTTCCAATTAACCCCAGGACTCAAAATAAATAAATATATATATATATATATATATATAACAAATAATGTCTAATAGGTTACACTTTTGAATTTATATTACTCCTAGCTACATTCATAAGTTCATATTTCCTATACGTATCACTTTTTAATTATTTACTTTATTTACCAAAACGTCATACACATATTTCATAAAAAATGAAAAAAAAACACATAAAATTATATAAAATACAAAAAATCTCAAAATAAATGGAAAAAAAAAACTGAAAAAATTAAAAAAAAAATGTATTTTTATAAAAAAAAACATCACAAAAAATCACAAAAAATGAAAAAAAAAAAACAAAAAAAAATCACAAAGAAAATAAAAAAATCACAAAAAAATTATAAAAAATTAAAAAATCACAAAAAATCACAAAATTTTAAAAAAATTACAAAAAAAATAAAATAAAAATGAAAAAAATCACAAAATATTATAAAAATATAAAAAAAATAAAAAATTTATAAAAAATCACAAAAAATCACAAAAATCACAAAAAATTAAAAAATAAATAAAAATAAATCACAAAATTTTAAAAAAATTACAAAAAAAAACAAAAAAAAATTATAAAAGATGAAAAAAAATGAAAAAAATCACAAAAAATTATTTAAAAAAATGAAAAAAATCACAAAAAAAATCACTTTTATTGAATTTTATGCACTTTCGACTGTATTAGATGCACTTTCGACTGAACCAGATGCAATTTTAGCTGAACTATATGCACTTTCAGCTGAACCAAATGCACTTTCAGTTGAACCAGATGCAGGTTTTACATAACGATATGCACTTTTATTGAACTATATGCAATTTTGTCTGAACCATATGCACTTTCAGCTGAACCAGACACACTTTCAGCTGAACCATATGCACTTTCAGTTGTACCAGATGCACTTTTAGTTGAATTAGATGCATTTTTAACAGAACTATATGCACTTTCGACTGTACTATATTCATTTTCGACTACACTATATGCATTTTTGACTTAACTATACGTACTTTCCACTAAATTAGATGCACTTTAAGCTGAACCATATATACTTTTAGCTGAACTAGATGCATTTTTAGCTGAACTATATGCATACTCACTTTTATTGAACTATATTTACTTTTGACTGAATTGTATGCACTTTCAACGGAACTAGATGTACTTTCAGCTGAATTGAATGCAATTTCGACTCAAATTTATGCATTTTTGACTAACTATATACACTTTCGACTGAACTATATGCACTTTTATTGAACTATATACGCTTTTGACTGAATTATATGTATTTATGACTGAACTAGATGCATTTTCAGCTCATTCAGATTAAAAAAAGGCACATTTATCATGGAAAACCCATTTTTTTTGTATTAAAAAAATCACTTTTCGGTATAAAAAGTGTTATATTGACAAAAAAAAATTATATATTTTTTGTAATTTTTTAAAAAGTTTATGATTTTTTAATTTTTTTATAATTCTTTTTTTTTGTGATTTTTTATAATTTTTATAATTTTTTGTGATTTTTGTTATTTTTTTATAATGTTTTGTGATTTTTATATAATTTTTTGTGATTTTTTATAAGTTTTTGTCATTTTTTATATTTTTTTTTTGATTTTTCGATATAAAAAGTGTTATATTGATAAAAAAAAATTATATATTTTTTTTGTAATTTTTTAAAAAGTTTGTGATTTTTTTCATTTTTTGTAATTTTTTAAATTTTTTATAATTTTTATAATTTTTTTGTGATTTTTGTATTTTTTTAATAATTTTTAATGATTTTTTGTGATTTTTTGTGATTTTTTGTGATTTTTTTGTGATTTTTTCCATTTTTATAATTTTTTGTGATTTTTTGTTTTTTTGTTATTTTTTATATTTTTTATGATTTTTTTCATTTTTATAATTTTTTGTGTTTTTTTTTATTTTGTTGTAATTTAAAAACTATTTTTTTGGGTTTGTAGAAAGATAAAATATATATATATATATATATATATATATATATTATATTTTGGTTTGTATGACAATTTAGTAAATAAACTAAATAATTAAAAATTGATATATATGAGAAATGTGAACTTATTAAGATATATAGGAGTAATATAAATTGGTATTAATTATTTGTACGGAATTACCCAATATAAAATACCAACCTAATCATTCACCCCAAATATCGATCAATTCCGAAAAAACCATATCTCAGCTTTCCTTATTCCCAATAGAGTAGTACTTATTTTCCAATTAAGCAAGGACTGTTAAAAATAAAAAGATAGTAAGTACAGCACTCCATATCAACATGGTCATTACCCCCTCAAGATCTCACCACGTGTTCCAATCCAACGGGCCAAATCACCCCATCCCCCTTTATAAACCCCTCGTACTCCTCACAAACCCTAGTACACATTCACACAGATCCAAAGCCTCCTAAACACAACACACACACATATATATATATATATATATATATAATAACAGCGATGGCGAACCCAAGAGTGTTTTTCGACATGACGATTGGAGGATCCCCAGCTGGCCGTATCGTGATGGAGCTTTTCGCCGATGTCACACCCAAAACGGCTGAGAATTTCCGAGCCCTTTGCACTGGTGAAAAGGGGATCGGTAAATCAGGAAAGCCGCTACACTATAAAGGTTCAAAGTTTCATCGTGTGATCACTGACTTTATGTGCCAGGGAGGCGACTTCACCCGTGGAGACGGCACCGGTGGTGAGAGTATTTACGGAGCTAAGTTTCCTGATGAGAATTTCATCAAGAAACATACCGGTCCTGGGGTTTTGTCCATGGCAAATGCGGGGCCTGGTACTAACGGCTCTCAGTTTTTTCTCTGTACTGTTAAGACTTCTTGGCTCGATGGCAAGCATGTCGTCTTTGGTCAGGTATATAGTTTTTTGTTACTTTTTTATTGTTTGATTTTATATTGTTTTATGGTCTTCTGTTTGTTTTGTTCTTTTAATTGTTTTGTTTTATTTATTGTTGAGTTTTTATACTATTACGGCCTGTTTGGTATCAGATTATTTTGTCAAAAAGCAATAACAAGATAACTTATTTTAATTGGTTTGATCTGTATTCATGACTTGTTTTTGTGTTAATTTTCTTATGGTTTTGATTTATATGGTGTGGTGAATTGTTTGTATTGGGACCTGTTTGGCATCAGATTTTTTTGGACTGAAAGCAATGATGAACAAAATCATCAGCAAATAGTGGTAATTTTTTTTTATTGACTCAGATCTGTTTCCATGACTGCTGTTTATGTTTTTTAATGTTATATTCTATATAGTTTGGTGATTTGTTAGTACTAAGTGCCTGTTTGGAATCAGATTTTTCGGTTGAAAAGCTGATTAACTGTCACTTGATAAGTAGACACCTATTTTAACTTATAAGTGATTTGTAGATATACAAACAGTCTATTAGATTTTTTAATTATGGAAAATTTAAAATGAAAAGGCTAAAAAAATCTGCTTATGTTTCGGTCAGGTATGATTTGATCTGTTTCCCTCTTCCTTGACTCCTGTTTATTTTAACTTTTTTTTTGGGTATTATTTTATTTTATTTAGTTTGTTGATTGATTAGTATTGGTACTTAGGAGTAGTAGTTTTCACTGAACTGATGAGACACATGCTTTATTTGTGTTGTTTCTCTTGTTTATCTGCACAGTCCATAATTGGTACAGAGTTTAAAGTAAATAGTAAAATAATGTTCCTATTGTCAATTAGCTGAACTAATGTTATGAACTTGTTGTATGTGGTTGCTTTCTTTGTTTTTCCAATATATATATCTTGTGTTTTGTGGAGTAAAAACTACTTTTTAACCCCATGTTCCTAAAACTTGTGCTTTGTGGGCTAAGAACTTAGGTTTCGCATCAATTTTGTTGGTTTGAAAGCTGCCTTTAAGCTAATTTTACCTTATTTTTATTGATGAATCATTAGCAACCTATGATCTGATCTGTTTCCTGACTCCTGGCTAAGTTTTTTTTATTGTTTTATTTTATTTAATGTAGTGATTTATTAGTATTAGTAGTGGATTTCAGTAAACTAATGAGTGGTTTTTATTTTGTATTATTATAGATACCGGAAGTTGCTATCTCTATCTTGTCTTTTGTGGAGTAACACTGCCCTTTTTTTAATATCCATCGGACTAATCTTATTGACTAAAGCTCTTAAGCATGGACTCTTGTTTGTTTTATTCTTTTTATTGTCATGTTTGTATTAGGGCCTGTTTGGCGTCAGATTTGTTGGTCAGAAAGCTTCTTTTGAAAAACACTTATTAACTTATTTGTATTGACAAGTTATTAGTCACTTATTTTAACTTATTTATATTGGTAAGTTATTTGTATTGATAAGTTATTAGACTTGTAGATATACAAACAAGTTCTGTTAGGAAGTTTTTAATTTTGGAAAATTTGAAGTTTTATTTAAGGTAATACGCACGTTGTCTTCGGTCAGTTATGATGTGATCGGTTTTTCTGACACTTGTTTTTGTTATTTTGTTTTGTATATAATGAAGTGTTCTGGATTTATACTTTTTTTTTATGATGGATTGTTGTAGATACCAGAAATTGATAGATATCTTGTGTTTTGTGGAGTAAAATCGACCTTTTTAGTATTATCTTATTTTATTTGTTGGTATTAGGGGCTGTTTGGCATCAGATTTTTTGGTCAAAAAACTGCTTCTGAAAAGTAATGATAAGAAAGCTGCAGTGTAGTGTTTGTGTGGCACTGTGTATCTTTTTTTATTTATAAGTGGCTTGTAACTTATTTGTATTGATAAGTCATTAGTCACCTATTTTGTGAATAGGCTACAAAAAACCCGCAGAGGGTTATCGTTTCTGCTTTGAGCTTTTTTTAGGTTTTTAGACTCAAAAAGCAAGTTTTTAAAGCTAAAAAATATGTCATACCAAACAAACACCCATGGACTTTTTTAATCAAAAAGTTAAAGAAGGCTAAGAGAAAAAGCTGTTGCCAAATATGCACTTGGTAGTAGATTCCAGTAAACTAACGAGGGGTTCTGGATTTTTACTTTTTTATGATTGATTAGTAGAGATGCACCAGAAGTTGCTAGGTGTTTTGTGTTTGGTGTTTGGTGGAGTTAAACTGCTGTTTTTGGATATTAGTGGGACTAATCTTACTGCAAGTAAAACTCTTAAACAAACAGGATTTTGTTGAACCTTATGATTTGCCTTCTGGATTAAAACTTGCTTTTCTTAAATTGTTTTAACTGTTCTGATTGCAAGCGCAACTATTATTTCACTAGTAAATTACTATTGTTGACTAGCTGAATTACTGTTACAAACTCGTGGTTGGACTGTTCTGATATGTGGAGGTGTTCTTAGTGTTTCCTTTTTATTTATGATCGATTAATGTTGGTACCGGAACTTAGTGTTTTACGGAGTAAAACTTCCTCTCTTTTTTTTAAAATCTGGGGTCTTATCTTATTGTAAAATAAAACTCTTAGGCAAACTGTTGTGCTCTGTGGACTAAAACGTCGCTTTGTAAAGCTGTTGAACTATTCTGATAGCAATTAAAAAAAACTACATACAAATAGGACCCAGTTTTAAGCAATGTAGAATATTAAAGATTAATAACTTTGATTTACTGCACATTCCTTTTTGATTTTTTACTATACTTGGGTGTGTAACACGAACAGTCTGTATGTTATGACTGACAATTGATCCCATGTTTTGGTGCCTGATGTATAGAATTGTTATATGTAATCCCGCTGAAAATACAAATTGTGTTCCGATGTATGTTCAGTTCTGTAATTTCATGTTTGTATTAGTTGTGTACTGTATTTAACTTAGTTCGTTCTCACAATGTTTATGCCGAATTACTGTTTGTTTCAGCATATTTGGTAATTACAGATGTGTTTGATATCTTTAAGTTGGTAAAAACACGATTCATGTGATCCTTTTTTCTCGAAATGACACTATTACCTTCGAATATGTAGAGTATTTCTTAATGTTTTGCCTTATTTTCATCGGACACCTGAGGATCAAAAGTTCAAGAGTAATTATATTTTTTCAATTTGAAAATATAAGCAAGCACACTGTCTTTGGTTTGGTATAATATCAATTTACACTATTAAAAAGAGTGATTTACAACTCTACTTTGCCTCTTTACTACGAATTCTTCTATGGTTAATTAGATTAGCATAACTATGGTTACAGTTAAATGCGTAATAGTTAGTATGATTTCAGCAAGGGTATTTTGACATTCTATCAATGTAGTTAGCTCGTTATAGTGTTCAGTTTTGTTGATTAGTTGTTCAGGCGTTGAGGTCTTCTGTGGTTTGTAATGAAAGAAATAGTTATGTTTAAATTTGTGGTTCCAAGTCTGCTGCCTTGTAATTTATTTTTTGGATTTTAATCCGAGCATTGCGATTTTTATTTTTGATCTTTCATCCCTGAAAGGATTTTTTCTGATTTATTGTTTCATATCTATAGTTCACTCTAAAACAAAAAACTTGAGTTATAGTTATAATTTTCTGCTATTAGTTATTTATACTGCACTAGCAGTTCCTTTGCCCCTCTCTTTCTATTATTTGTTTGCTGCATCTTGTCTTCACCCATTCAAAAGCTGTTGGGTTATTCTCATCGTGGTTTATTGGAATTTCACTTGTAATATTTTTGAAAGTTATAGTTGATCAAAACTAGCTGGAATTCTTTTGGATATTTACTAAATATCTACAGAGTATTAGGATCTAGTTATTGACTACATAAATATTCGAAGGAGTCCCGTCCCCCCCATGTTTGCAGTTACAACCGAAGTTGACTGAATTTTATCTAGTTTTTGTTTATGATGATTACAAAACTACATTTACCATGGTATATGTATTTAAGTTTGTCGCTTTGTTTGGCAATACAGGTAGTTGAGGGCTTGAATGTGGTCAAGGCCATTGAGGCAGAGGGTTCATCATCTGGAAAGACCCGCAAGCCCGTTGTTGTTGCTGATTGCGGCCAGCTCTAATTGATCAACCTAGCTGTTGGTTGGGTTCATCATCTGTGATTTGATCTTTTTTTGATCATCACCATCTTTAATTTCGTCTAAACCTAGTTGGTGTTTAGTTTCTCTATGTTTTATCGGTTGTGCTTGTCTTGTCGTTTCTGTCGGGTCATTTGAGAACTTTTATCTGTTTAAGAGCTACCTTCTATTCTGGTAATAAGGAGAGATGATTTGACTTGGTTTAGTTGCTTGTGTGTACTTCTTTAATTTCTTTTGTGCGTGCTCTGATTTTTAAGTGTCTTTATCTTCAATTAGATTTCATATTGTGAATTTCCAAATCTGTGCTAGAGCCCAGAGCAACAGAGTGAGTGAGATACACATAGCCCCCTTATTTAATTGGTAAATACTCTCCAACCTTGTATATCTTTCCACCAATTATAAAGCGATACATAAAACAAACAAATCTGTAGATGGAGCTCAATCTGCTACCATATCATTTCTCAATCCTTAGGAAAATCAATGTGGAAATATTTTTCTGAAAAAATGGGAAATAAGGATTTTAAATGGGTAGTCGTGTTGCGTGTTTTCGTTTACTGTGGTAGACCTTTTTATAGTACTCAAACTATTAACGGTTTTGCTCTGGACTATATTTTAAGACATTCTGGGTTTGACCACCATTGCCGTTTTCTACTAGTAATGTGTTGATATGGCATGTGGGATGTGTCGGGATGCAAATGAGCCTAGCTGTGCTTAAGCTCCGTTCGAGTCCTAAAATTTTGTTTAGTCTCGGCTCATTTACTGTCTAAACACTTTTTCGGACAAGTTTAATATCGTTTTACTTAAAAAATCTTTTTTACTTGGCTAGTATCAATATTAAGATAAACAATAATAAATTTAATTATTGTGATTTTTAGTTTTAGTTAGATTTAATTTCAAGAATAAAGTTATTAAACAAATTGAAAACTAGTTGTTGACCGCAAGTATTATTTTTACAAATTTTACGTATATAAGCGAAAATATTTATGGAAAAATATATATTAAAATAACTTAACGAGTTTTAAAGGAGCTTGAGACAGAGTCTTATTATTTTATTCAGGCTTGGCTCATTAATAATGAACAAACACGAGCCGAGGCTTTAACTAGGTGAAGACGAGTTTGTTCATTAACAGTGATGTGTGCACGATGTGGCTGGGCTTGTGGGCATCATTGCCTGTGAATAAACCATCATGCTCGATCTGGATGGAGATCATTTATTTCATCCTCGTTTGACTTGTCCAATCTATTGTGTTAACGTCCCATCCATTGGAGCCACCCAATGAGATAAATCTTAAATTGTAAGCATCAATATTCAATAGCGTAGTAGTGATACACAAAAGGGCTCGGTGATAGTCTTGATAGAACACACAATAAAATTCCCTTGTTACTTTTCCTAATTTGTGGTCTTGTTTTGTGGTGTTTGGCTTTACACGTATTTGGAGTATCAACTTCATACTAAAATATCTTATCAAATTAAGCATGCCATGAGCAAGTGTTCGGTAGCCATGCGTTTGTTACCTCAGTATATCATGTTCGTCGTCAGGGTTCAAACACTATCGCCTACGAAATTTCATAGGTTTTATCTTCAAACGAGGAATCAAACCCAAAAAAAAATAAAAATTACGCATGCCACAGGGGCATCAAGATCCAATTGGCAAGTTGAAATTAAATTACTAATTGGGATATATATCACTACAGTATACTTCTACCTCACAATGCGACAAAGAAGGTTGTATAATCTATCATCGTAGCTTTTTCACACACATTGACAGAATATTTTTTATTTTTATTTTTATTTTGAATAAACACCTTGATGCAGTATATAGTTCATTACTCAGTAGTATTTTTCTTTTCTTTTGTTTTGGCTTTCTATGAATAATTTCTTTAAAAAAAACATGAAATAGCAGGCAAATAAGAGAAGCACAGGAAAATGGATTGAACGAATTAAAATACGAAATAAAAGCAGAAGCAAAAAAAACAAACAAAAAAACAGGTAAAGAACATTCACGGATAGGGAAAGAAACATCTAACTGCTGCGCGTTGTAAACCCAGAATTACAGCAAAAGCCATTTTCGCAAAATGGCCCTAAAACATATTCTGAGAGATTTCTTATAATGGCCCCAAACCTAATTGCTTTTCAAAAAATGTCAAATAAGTTTCACTTTTATAATCTATACTCTCGCGAGGTTTCTAACGTAATTTGTATCCCCTCAAGTTCCAGTTTCTCAGAATATACTTGGCCCTATATTTCTATATCTCATAATTCCCAATATAGAATCTATTCTCCCCCTCTCCAAATCCTTTATACATCTATCTATAATCTATCTATCTATGTAAATATCTAATTTATATAGTTAGGGTTCATCTCTGGGTTGTAATTAAAAGTGGTTATACACTCATACTTTGTTGCAGTTTATGTTGAATTAATTTGCGACCGTTGTAAGAGTTAATTAAGTATTGAATCATGAAAACAAAACTATTTAAGAATTGGTCCGGCTATGAAATTTAATTAAGAATTTGTCTATTATTTCTAAAACTAATTAAGAATTAGTCCATTACTCATTAAATATAAAAGTTCTCTCAATTCAATTTATCTAATTTATCACTATCTCTCTCTAAAAAACCTTCCAATAAAAAACCTCCGTATATATCTATGTATATATGTATGTATCTATTTTGTATATATATATCTATGTATCTATATACGTATCTATATATGTATATAAAAAAGTTCCGACTCTTTTTAAAATTCTTCAAATTAATTCAAACTCTTTTTTAAAAAGTTCAAAAGGATTCAGACTTTTTTAAAAGGCTTCAAAAGAGTTCAGACTCTTTTCAAAAGGCTTAAGACTTTTTAAAAGGTTTCAAAAGGGTTCAGACTCTTTTTAAACAGGTTCAAAAGGGTTCAGACTTTTTTTAAAAAGGTTCAAAGGAGTTCAGACTCTTTTTAAAAATGGTTCAAAAGGATTCAGACTCTTTTCAAAAAAGTTCAAGGGTTCAGACTGTTTTTAAAAGGGTTTAAAAGGGTTCGGAGTTTTTTTAAAAAGGTTCAAAGGAGTTCAGACTCTTTTTAAAAATGGTTCAAAAGGATTCAGACTCTTTTCAAAAAAGTTCAAGGGTTCAGACTGTTTTTAAAAGGGTTTAAAAGGGTTCAGAGTTTTTTTTTTCGTTTTATAATTTTTTTTTAGCACGTGTTGCTCTTTGAATGGGTGTCGCTGAAATGGATCAATTTTTAATTAGTTTTTGTTTCATGGACCAATGCTTAATTAATTTGTAAATAATCCAAAAATGAGTCAACATGACGGCCTATGTGGTATCATTTTACTCGGGTGCATTTTAATTGACATCATGACACTAAAATAATTATCATAAAACTGGTTCTTTTCCACATAAGTTTTATAATTTATAGATACTGGCCCAAAATATTCCCATAATGGGAGAATCATTGATTATTACGTAAAAAAAATACTTAATTTTTAAAATTTTAAATTATCTAGTATTGTTTAAATTTTGATACATATAAAATTAAAAAGTAAAAAGTAAAAAGAAGTATTATCACATAGCATATATATATATTAACAGTATGTAGCATATAATATATAGTAGCATTGTGGAGTATTTTGCAACAAACAAATAAGTGACCGCTAATATACATGCTTCAAACATCACACAGTGATCTGTAATCTCTTAAAAAAAAGGAAAATAAATCTAAACCCCTATTTTCCTTCACCTTACATCATCCTTATTTCTTCCTTCTTCTTCTTATAAAGTATAGCTAGGAGCCAAGGATTATTGAAAATTTAAAACATGCATCACAAAAATCGAAACAAAGCCTTACCACACAAGATAAAAACAACAATTAAATTTTGAAAACATGCCATGAGTTTGCTCAAGGAGAATGTGGTGGCCAAGGTGCAAAAATTGGGTGGTGAAAATACTTTGGTGGAATCTTAGGGTATTTCAGCTTAGGAAGGGGAGGACAAGGGGGCTTCTTATGGATTTTGGGAAATGGATAAAACGGTATTGGTGGGGGGAGCGGTTTTACGTATGGAGGAGACTTGTAAACCGGGGGATTCGGTTTTGGCTCATAAACCGGAGGCTTTGGTTCTGGCTTGTAAACCGGGGGTTTTGGTTCTGGCTTGTAAACCGGTGGTTTAGGTTCGGGCTTTGGCTTATAAACGGGTACTGGTGGCGGAAGTGGCTTCACATATGGAGGAGGCTTATATACTACTGGTGGTTTAGGGGTTGGCTTGTAAACAGGTGTGTTTAGCTTAGGTGTAGGTTTGTAAATTGGTGGGAGTGGCTTTTTAAATATTGGTGGGAGAGGTGGGCAAGGTTTTTTGTAAAAGGAGAAGTGTTTTTTCCACTTGGGAAGTGGTGGGTAAGTAAACTGTTTTAGAAATGTTTTTGAGCTACAAGTGGTTGAGTAGAATTTTAGTTTTTGAGGTGTTGTGAAAATGTGTTTCCCATCGGTTTTCGTTTTGAAAACCAGTTTCGATGAGTCGAGGCCATTGTGAGAAGGGCAAGGGGAGTGTGATGCACTATGGAGATTTGCAAAACACTCTTCTTTCAATTTTCCATTTTCTAATATTTCTTGTGGAAGAGAAACGATGAATTTGCCTTCATCATCTAAATTTCCCTCCCCTCTTGTTTTGATTTCTCCATTTGGGGCATTGCAGTCAATTGTCACATGAATGCCTGCATTTAATAAAAATTATACTGAAGATTGAAATTATATATAATTGAGTAGATGTAATTAAGTTTAAATTAAGTAAGAAAAATAGAGTGATCGATGTTCATACTGTCCTTACAATATTGATTTTTTTTAGGATCGTATATAATTTCAAGAAAGTGGTGTGGTAAATCATTTTTCAACATATATATATATTATTCGTTGGTTGTGTTTTGTTAATGTTTTGGTAATTTAAGTACTTTCAAAAATGTAACAACCAATTTCCGGTTCTACTATTATTTTCCATGGATTCGGTGAAAGATTAATTATTTGTCCGTAATGTGTAGCTTGAGTTTGCTTTTAAAAACGAAGGTCAAAACATTTAATCATTTTAGGTGGATTCCGTAATCTTGTTTATTTCATTTTAAATTAATTTTTATCAGAAAAGAAATAATATAATAAGAGTATGGGAATTAGTGGCTATTTTTTTTTACATAAACTCAAAATAGCTTCAAAATATAATAGCTGTAAATGCTTAAAGGCATCGAATTTTCAAATTTCAACTCAAATACGCATTTACATGCATGATGCATCAGTTCATGCATCAACTGCTTGCAAGTATTAAAAGATCCCTTTGTGAATGACTGAATGACTGAATGAAGAATGTAACCAAAACAACTGAGAAAGACAAACTTTACCCTATCTCAGGAGGAGGGGGAAGCTCTACAAATCATCGTGACGACGACACCACACATAATTTCGAAAATTATGATTTTTTTTAATTTTTAATCATATATTTTTATTAAAATATGTTTAGAACGGTGATTTGTTACCCCTTATTTTGTTTCCATTTAATTTAGTTATACATATAAATTTTGACACCCCGTATAAATCAATTCTTAAATCAATGCCGGCTTCGTCCGTGCGGAGGACAATTTATTAACTGTCCCACAGACTTAAAACCAAAATTTATAACTTCTAGGAGTAGTATTTTCACCTGAAAATGCTTGGCTAGATTTAATGTTACTCTCTCCACAATCTGCACAATCTCCATGGCCTACAACTTCACTAATTATAGTTTTGTCATCTCCATGACAAAAACTTGAAAATAATATAATTGTTAACAAGAAACAAAGGGATTTAATCTCCATTTGAGCTCTTTGTATATGGCCCTTTAGTTTGAGCCTCTATACTGAGTGATTTGGAAACATGTTAGAAGAATTATATATATAAGTGTGTAAAAGAGCTCCACCGACTAGCACTTAAGAGGTTCACATGTGTTTGTTAGAATTTGTGTGCTTTAAAATCAATTATGATTGATAATGTAAAAGTGCTAGCCTTGATATTTCATGTGCCTTATCTTTACTAGTATGGGTACATAACTGTAGTATAAAAAAGTTAGGTGCACACTATTAATTTTTCAAATGTTATTAATTAATGGCTAATTCTGTACTTGTTACCTTCTATATACTAGTACTAGATTTTGCGTGTACACGAAAGATCAAACACTTCAAAGTTAAAACCTAGCCATGAGAAAAACCTTGCTTCGACTTATTCCGGAATATAGGGTCCGACTATTTGCTCTCCTCGGAAATCAAATCAACCCGACATAATAGGGTGAGAATGAGATTATATATTACATATCATATAAACCCCACAAATCACGTGTTTGGTTACATAATTTAGGGTCCGACTATTTGCTCTGTTCGAAAATCAAATCAACCCAATATTTTATTTCAAATACAATAGGGTGTAACATCACAGGGTTACATGTCATTCATAGCCATGAGAAAATTCTTGCTTCGATCAACTAATTCCGGGATTGCGAGTCCTTGGAGTTTTGGTGTAACGAAAACAAATACGTATTACATGTATTATAGATGACCTATCAGAGCGGAAACTATATATACATTTTAGATTATCTGCTGGAAGTGAACATATTATAAACCACTTGTAAAATAGATATATGAGCTATGAGTGCGTAAAATAGATGACCATTTTAAATGGTCAGTTACCAATGGACATAGTTTCGTAGTACAAGTTTAAATAGAAACGAAGAGATTATTACCCTACAAATTTTTTCTTATCATTTACCAAAGCTTAATTTGTATCCATCAAAATTATTATTTTCACAAATTTACTAATGTATGAAACTATGAATCCAAAAAAGTACTCAGCATTTGGGTGGTGGTTATATATTTTGATAGTTTTGTTTATAGTACTATAACTGATGATATTGATAGATTATAAATTTTTTTGTGCTTCACTCACAAGTCGGTGATTTTACGGACATCATTTTCAAAATTAAAAATATACACCGGTATAGGAGTAGCTTACAAAAAGTAGGCAATTAATTAACTTTTCATTGAATGAGATCTCAACTGTACAACTTGCTATCTGTTAACTAATCTATCATCTCAACTTATTAATATATTTTCATCTTTTGCCTTTTATGTTTTTGTAATCTCACTTTTTGGTAATTAGTTTTAAAAAGATGTCAAAGTTACTTTTATATATAAGCAATGAAATAAGTAGTGGTTTAATTAGTAACCGTTGCTCTAGTCTAGCTATATATCTTTTATCTTTTTTAGGTAATGCATTCTTCGAAACGCTTAATTATAACAGTTGCTCCCAAAGCTTACTGTCCCCTCTATAAAACACCATAAAAGAATAAACATATTTTCATGTATATATAACTAGGGATGGCAGAATTTCGGGTTTTGGCCCGATCCGACCCGACCCGATACGGGTTGGATAAAAATGCAAGATTATTTGGGTCGGGTTGGATTGGGTTACTTTGCACTTTTGTGCAACTTTGTGCAAATTAGAAATAAGTTCATATTATTTATAGATACCGCTTTTTAATTATTTATTTTATTTACCAAAACGTCATACACATATTTCATAAAAAAAATGAAAAAAAAAACACATAAAATTATATAAAATGCAAAAAATCACAAAAAATAAATAAATAAATAAAAAAAAATCACAAAGAAATAAAAAAATCACAAAAAAATTATAAAAAATGAAAAAATCACAAATAATCACAAAATTTTAAAAAAATTACAAAAAAAATAAAAATAAATTATAAAAAATGAAAAAAATCACAAAATATTATAAAAAATGAAAAAAATCACATAAAATTATAAAAAATCACAAAAATCACAAAAAATCACAAAAAATGAAAAAAAAAATCACAAAATCACA
The DNA here is from genome assembly GCA_963682055.1 of Primula veris. Taxonomy (NCBI): domain Eukaryota; kingdom Viridiplantae; phylum Streptophyta; class Magnoliopsida; order Ericales; family Primulaceae; genus Primula; species Primula veris. The sequence goes on along the minus strand of OY821745.1, from coordinate 12,778,065 downwards.
AAATTTTAAAAAAATTACAAAAAAATAAAAATTATTTTTTTGGGTTTGTAGAAAGATAAAATATATATATTATATTTTGGTTTGTATGACAATTTAGTAAATAAACTAAATAATTAAAAAGTGTTATCTATAAGTAATGTGAACTTATCAAGATATCTAAAAGTAATATAAGTTGTTATGAGTTACTTAGAGGAAATTACCGCATAATAAAACACAACCCAACACACACATGACACATCCTCTCTCTCTCTAACATATACACAGATACATACATAGATACACACATCGATACACTGTATAAAGCATATGTGCCTAGTGATGAAAATATAATAGAAATCTAATTATCAACGATAAAATATTAAAAGATACTCATTCACCAAATTAATTAGTCTTGTGTACTAGTTTTCTCTCTCTACATATATCCTTATTTTATTTTAGCTTATTATTTTCTTTTTTTTGTCAGTTTTTTTTCTTTTATTTTTTTGGGTATTGTTGTAAAGAATAATTTAGATTATTATAAATTTTTACCAGGTAAATATGAAAAATTTGGAAAAAATAAGATTTTTAGGCTTTTCTAATTTAATTAAATGGTTATTGTTAGATGCTTAGTTTGCACTTATTTGGCTTATCAAAAAAATTTCGGGTCAAACGGGTCGGGTCGGGTATAAACGGGTCGGGTCGGGTATAAACGGTTCGGGTCAGGTATAAACGGGTCGGGTCGGGTTATGTGCGGATTGATGTGCGGGTCGGGTCGGGTTTGGAGAAACCCGGCCCAATTGCCATCCCTATATATAACCACTGCCGTGAACAGAAAGATATATTATAGTAGAATCTTTCTGTAGTCATAAACTCGGTACTTGAAAAAATTATTATTATATAGAGTTTATTATTTAGTGGAGGTTAATATATAAAAAAGATCATTTTAATTAAATATATTTTTATATATATAATACAAGATACATGTATACATGATTTCACTAACTAAACCAAATATTTAAAAGACAAGTACATATTTTTACTTTAATTAGTTAAACATGCACATGATGACGTGAATTCAATAAGATAGAAAATCATGATATAATAAACTTATAAATTTTAAAAAAATTAATTAAATACATAATTATTTAGAAAATCGAGTATGCATATCTAGAAAAATAAAAATTCATTTAAATTTTATTTAATGATTTCTTTACATTAATAAACACTATGTATAATCTAGCATAGAAACCGTATTAAAAAATTACATATATATAATTTTATAATTTTATGTTATTTATCACTATATAGAGATACATTTTATTAAATCGGGACCTTAAAATTTTATGAATTATTCCAATGTGAAAGTTTTTATTTATAACTGGTCCCGAGTTGAAATCGAGAATTTTTATTCCATATAAAGTTTATTCATATATGTGGTATTTTTATAGAGAGGTTCTACTGTATAAGCATTTTGATTTTATTTTTTTTATCACCAACAAGAACATGTTAGTATAAGCTTAAAAATGAAAACTACATTAGTATTTAAATTGGATAAAGAAAACAGAATTAACCTTAGCAAAACAGCATTAGTTATACGATTTCGAGCAAACTACATTAATATCGTATAGTGTTCCTTTAAAATGTCAAACATAATTATCATGTGTATAATCATAAATAAAAACAATATTAATTAGCTCTTATTAGCAACAAAAACCGAATAATAAGAACTTAAAAAGACAAACAACATAAATATACAAAATCTGATTTATAAAAATAAAAAAAATTACCTTACTTAAACATCAAACTACTTATAAAAATTTCAAAGCATTATCAGTATTTGATGGAAACTTAAATACTGATAATGCTTTGAGATGTTAAGACTAAACATTTTCTCATGTAGACTACGTATGTCAAATAAGCAATGAATACAAAACTCTTAAAACAGTCAGTATGTTGCAACAGTGCGTATTTGTTGTATATTTTGTTTGAACTTTTTTACAACTCATTTCTTTTCCTTTTTTTTTTTTTTTAAATGAACTCAATTTCTTTTACTAGTAGTATTTTATTTTAATATCAAACTTGTGTGCCAAACTTGATTAACATGTGATGTTCAACAAATAAGGGTGGATGTTATCACTCCAACTAAACTGCTCAAAAGTAAATCTATCGAGGTCATACATAAGTAGCCACAAAAGTTGGTGACGGATTTTAATTATAAAAAAAAATATTAACTTATTTTACAAAAAGTCTTTTAGTTTGAAATTGTTTAATGACCAAACTGTGCACATTAGTTTTTTACCCCACTAATAATAATGCAGAATTAGCTAATAAGGGTCGAAGCGTGTCATCTTAGTTCACTATATGCTTCTCTCATCCCGAAAATTTCTACAATAAATTGGGAAACAACAAAAAAAATCTCGTGACTTCTAGTAATTTAAACAATAAAACAAAGTTAAAAGACTATAAATAAGTCTAATATTGTGTCCAGGAGTAATATTAGTGTAATGTTGTCTTTGTGAGGTAAAAAAAAACATGCCAAATCGAGGTAGGAATCCACGATTTTGAATAAGGAGGCACATATATATTTAATATGATACTGAAAATATATTGTTAATCTCGAAAAATATATTAACAGTTATCGCCTTTTTCATCAAATAATCCCCACCGCTACTCTTCTCCAACTAGTTTTTTTTTCTATTACAAAATTATTCTTTTCCTTTTTGAGATGAGAAAAGGAGTTTACTTGTCTAATTTATTTTTAAGGAATTTATTTATACAAAGATGGGAAAAGATCTATACACACATAAAAAAACACATTATTTTTACAAATTAATTACAACCCTCAATTTATTAACTTTTAATGGTCAAGATTACGTGTTTATTCTTATTATTAGAAGAACTAATCTTGATCATTAAAAGTTAATAAATTGAGGGTTGTGATTGATGTGTAAAAATAATATGTTTTTTTTATGTGTGCATAGATACTCTCCCAACAAAGATGCGTAGTAAAATATAACATTTATACCAATTTTATAAGCAGATCGATGGTTTTGAACAATAAGTTAGAACTTGAAGTGCAACTGTGCAAGAACACATAATTAATTATTTAAATAAAAAATAATAAAGGTAATTCACACTAGGAAGGTTAAAAAAGAATAGACATAAACCCTCCACAACTAAATTTTTGCGACCAATATCTGAATCAAACATTTTGAATAACAGTAAATTCTAAGTTTTGTATTGTATTTTGCTGGCTGAAAGTTGCAACACTAATGGTATAACAAAATAAATATCTTTTTTTATAAAAAAATCCTAAGGGTATGTTTCTAGTTTTCGTTTAATAACAGAGTGGGCACATGCCTATACCCTTGCCAAATGTTGGATTCGCCTATGGGCAAAACAAGAAAAATAATCAACAGGACATGAACTGCTCACAAATGAAACAATAGAATTTTTATAGTCTCGTTTACAAACAAACACGAAAAAAAAAAAAAATACTCAGTTGTATAGTATAAAAGTAAACTATATGGAAATAAATATTCTATAGAAATAAAAATTATAGTACCCACTTTTGGTTAAGTTTTATAAATCAGGAAAAACTTTACATTGTCATATTGCATAATTTTTTTAGGTCTCATTTTAAAATATTTGTCTACTTGTAGTAATAAATGGCATTATATTCCAAAAATATATTTTCATTATATTAAGTTTTAGATGATGTAAATATTTATGCAAAATTGTGTGCCACAATGATTTAAGTTTTGGGTTGGCTATCAAATTGTTTTAATTTGTGGATACCTAATAACTCGTCCGCATATATATTTTATTTGTTGAAATAAAAACATTTAATGTGTTTCAGACTTTCAGTGTTAGTTTACATAAATTTTGTACACATATCTTATACCATATTTTAAAATCTATATATTTTTTTTTTATGTTTAAACTCTATTTAGTCATAACTCTCTTTCTTTTTAGTTTAGGAAATCATAATTTTCCTTTTAAATAATTAAAAATAGAAAATTCATTATAAAAAAGTGTCATCAGACTCTCATTTAATTAAATAATTTAATATAATAGTGGTGAATAAATAAGACTTTGTCTCGTTTAACAACCTGGTGACGTCAAATTGAGATTTAGAAACATTCCTAGATGGTATGACTTTAGAAAGGTTGTATTATTGTTTAACGATTTAGGAGAGTACGGGAATGAATCTTTATGAGAGTTGAATGGTCACCGCGATAATTTTGGATTATCTTTATAATTTTTACATCTATCGAAATATATCATCTGACGTTTGACAAATCATTCCGGCTCAATTGTATTAGAATCATCAAATATGAGGGCCTAGGATATAAGTTGGCTTGCATTATTCGTAGCTTCATTAATTTATTTTTACAAAACTTTTTGCTTCTAAATTATTGCTGTAAAAGTTGTGCTTGAGCCACAAAAAATTAGGCTCACCTGTACATGTATTAATTAACAAATAAATTGAGGTTCTAAGTTCTAACCCTAACAATAATGAGGAACCTCTTTATCTAATAAATGATATTTATTCTTCTCTGCCTCCGACTCATATCCCTTCTTTTCTCCATAGAAAATCTTAACAAAAGCTGCTTATTCTTTCTTTACCAATTTTCAATATAATGTAGCACTTATTTCTCCTTCTTTTGCACCATTTCCTCGTTCAAATTATCTTTCTTATGTCAAATTATTTTCCTTTAATAATCAGATTTTTTTCTTGAGTGTTAGTTCTTTGTTCTGAGCCAGAGACTTTCATAGAAGCAAATAAGAATAAAAATTGACAAAATGGTATGATAGCAAAGGTTAGTGATCTATAAGCAAGCAAATCATAGCTGAAGTATGACTTCAGTACCACGAAGACCAAGTAAACATCCAATTTGATGCAAATTAGTTTTAATAATTAAACACCACTCGAATGAGAGTATCGAAAAGGCCGCAGAAGTAGCTATGCTCATGTTTTGCGTAAAATCAACTTTTGTCCAAGGTTAAATTAATAAATCGAGTATAATGTGCATTTCTGTTTAAATTTGTTGTGTTCTAGTTGATGTTTGGAAGCTAGTTCCGTTGCATAGATCTTAAAAGCACATGAGGTAAAAATATATATCACTCTAAATCTGAACTATTGATATATTTTATTTCGAAATGGACGGTTAACAAAATAAGTCAGATTTTCTATGTCACACAGGATGAATCGCAAAAACTCTAAATATATGGGTTTGATCATTTTCAAAAATACCAACTACTTAATGGGTTAGTTGCCCTTTAAAACAAACTACTAAATTGCATTCAACTTTCCTGCCATAGAAACCTGCAATAATTTTTATCCAAAAAAAAATAACCTGCAATAATTGGAACTTCACTTTAATTTCCAGAATTTAACTACGGGTAGCATCCTCTGCCGCCTACTCACGATTACAGAAGCGTCAATACATAATAAAATTTACTTTGCCTGCTCTATATCTAAACAAAGGTTAGATGATAAAATTCAATTATTATGTTTACAGTTTGTCAAAATCAAATAGATTTAAATTAGCAAAGTTTAGGAAAATATCACGCTATATACAACGCAACCTTTATAACTATCACGCTATATGCAATGAACATATATTCAAGTTTCAAGTCAGCTCTATAGAATTAAAGCTAAAGGAGGGGAGGAGTAACAAAATTTCGATGAAGAAATCAGAGAGGTATATTGCTAATTCATTAACGTGGATTCGTAACTATAATATTAATGGATGAAATAATGCACTATGTAAAAGTGGAGCTGTTAAAGTTAAGCTAATGGAACTTGTACAAGTTGATCTCTAAAAGAATCCTGTGGCGCAAGCCTTATTCAACGAATAAGGTGTTATTTAAAGGAGGGAAAAATTGGCCTTATGTTATACTGATATGCCCGGAATGCTAAGATGTCGGTAAGTCGTTGAATTTTAGGAGATCTCAATAGAGAAACCAACTCTTCGTGTTTGATAAGCCGAAGGAGCCACAAACAAGATGGGTTGAGATTCTAATGAAACAAGCTTGATAAGCCCAAAGGCGCCACAAACAAGTTACGTTAGGATGATTCACCACACTCCGGAGAGATAAGAAGGGGAGTGATAAGAATCGGGGTTTAACTCGCCACTAACAATCTGAATTCCACAAATTGCAAGATAAGAGAAAAGGATAAACAAACAAAAAGCTTAATTTTTTATATCATTCAAGTGTGTTTATAACTTGATACTTATGGTTTTATATAGAGCCAAAAAACGTCACCCTAATGACAGGATAAGATCTACAATTTAGATTATTTGAATCTAGTTAGATACATTCATAAAAACTTTTTACACTTATCTATATCATTAATTATGGACTTTGACCACTAGATACACTTAATATAAGCCTATCCACGTCCTTAAGCATGCACCAACAATGTCAAATGCTTAGATTACACCCCTTTGGCAGATTAGAATCATTGAATGTGCAGATTCATGCATCGAATTAATGCACTCCTTGAAATAGCCAAAATTCGATGTATCGGCAAAGTTGCTGCTCAAAGCTATCAAATGAGTTAATTCGTTTGTCATAAGCACTTCATTACCAATTTTGAGTTTTTTAGATTTTGACCGAGTAACCGGACCCACATGAGGAATATTGAGCTTAGATTCATAATCGAATGCTACATGATGCACATCATATACGATATATTATCACTTGAGGAGCTAAGTATGTGTGTTTTCTTGTTGTCATCCATTTCTCTAGCACAGTCATGGAAGAAATTAGTTGTAAATGGTTAAAAAATGAGCATTTCAACCCCCTATATAGAGTATAAAAAAAATCATACTATATGATATATAGACCATTACATAAAAAGTTGTTCTGAACACAATACACATAAAAATTGGAGTACTAATTTTATCTCACCTACACCCCGTCATTTATTTTCATTTTCCTTGTATATGATCATTCAAATCTACTTGATTCCATCATATATACTAATACCAGACAGGTTCCAATGTCGTGCAAGCATTTTATAGAAACAAAAAATATAAGATCCCTTGGTAAACTTGAGTGCTTTATGCTAATAATCCTCTTAACATACTGAAAAAAATATATAATCTGAAAACAACAAATTCATTTAGCAAAATTGTATCTCATCCAAGTCTAAATTAATTTACTTTATAGGAAAAGAAAAAGGAAGGCCAGTCCAGGATCAACTTTTGGGCGTCTTCCCAATATATTGAAATGAAAGAAGTTTCTTCCATATGCTACAACAGCGAGGAGAGTCATTCCTAAGCGTATTTCAACTACATCGAATTCAAAGCCGTCTCAAACTTCAATCCCCAGTCTAAATTACATACTATCGATGTAGCCAGTGATAACACAGTAATCTATTTCTTCTTTTTCGACTTGTTGGACTGAGTATATGCCGTTCCCTGACATAGAAAGAAACGTGTTAGCTGAGAAGATACAGAAATCAACCACATGTTGATTCGTCTTATGAAGCCAACAATTTAGTTAATTTATAACATAACAATTTTCCATCAACTATTCAGAATAAAAATTTCTAGATCTCTCGACAAGCAAATAACAAGTTCAAACTCCATCATTACGTTTCTATCAGAATAATTCGTTTTTAACAAGCATACACATGTATCTCCAAGGACTATTGGGTTCTGCTGCTAAATATGCAATAAACATATTTTGCAGCTTTGGATAAATGCCCAGTGTCGAGACACGTTAAAACTGAGCACCGAGTGTAAGCACGTCTTTTAAAGAAAAGTTTCTCTGTAGTTGCAAAAGAGAACAGACTCTGAGAAACAATAGCCGTAAAACAATAACCAAAGGTATGGTCCATGTGACTATGAATATGAATATTATACCTCGAGCCACTCGTCCATTGAAGCATCAGTTTTCTTCGTCCCAACTTCCACCTTTGGTGCCCTCTTAGTTTTCTAAAATAATGTGCAAAAAAAAAAGAGATATAACTATATATCAATCGGGAAACAGAAGAGTAATAGAATTTACACCTAAAAAATACAAGACCACATGTTAGCTGAACCATTGACAAAGGAACAGAGATACATAAAACACCAATAAGTGTAATATGCTACAAAAAAAGACTGGTACAAAGGTGGCATTCAATCACTACCTACCAGTGAAATTGTTTGCGTTATGATAACGATTAACAAAATAGAGTTGGTTTAATAAGCAAGACGATCATGATCACAACCCCGTTTATTTCATGAAATTTTGTTTTTGTATTTGTTTATATTTATTCGGTAGTTAAAGAGTGCCCCTTCGCCATTGTTTAAGGGTAATTAATGATCATAGTTATTTGTGATGAAGTATTAACTAATTTTTATAAACTTTCGGTTGAGGCCCATGGATATTCTTAATTTTATAAATGTAGTTAACATCAACAACAAATGGCTAGAATGTCATTATTGTAAAAGTAATTTAATTAATATCACAAAATGAGTAACGATACTTAATAGTTTATTTTTTTCCCTTTCTTTTACTACTTAAGACCAATTATAATTTGGTAAACTAAAAACTAATTATACAACCTAATAAAAACCCAAATAAAAATATAGAACCCTAGTTGGGACTACCCTAAATTTAAATATTAATTATAAAAAAATTGATTATTTTTCTTCAACAAAACGGGTATATATATATATATATATATATGGAAAATATCATTTAAAACGTTCATTAAAAAAATTCTTGTTACGGGAGTAGTACATTGATTATTTAAGGAGTATCATTAAAATTATGCATTTAATGAGTATGTTTTTTAATAGTTGATAGTTAACTTATTAAATGCACTTACTGAAAAACATAGTCATTAGATACACAATTTTAATGATACTCCTTAATCAGGTGTACTACTCCCACTAAACATGAATTTAATATAAATTTTAAATGATATTTTCCATATATATAGATATTCTATTATAATAAGCCAACCCAAGTCAAATGAGGCTGCCCAATTTAGCCTTTTTTTTTTTCCAAAAATACCCCTACACCTTTATATTAATTACAATAATACAATACTCCCATAAAAATATAAAAAGTAAAAACTAATAAAACTATTTATCACTCTTTAACAACCAAACATTCTTTTAAATCTTAAACTATGTTTTTTTTGTACTATCCACATATTTATATCATAACTATACATATTTTCTATACTTTTATTGCATTACGCGTCGCACACGCAACGCGTGGGGCACGATTACTAGTAGTATTATATATATACACCTGTTTTGATAACACAAATTCTAATTAATTTTTCTTTATTTTAATTAATATTTAAGTTTAGGGTAGTTTCAACTAGTAACTATGTTTTTAATAGGTTGGAAGATAGTTTTTAGTTTACCAAATTATAATTTAAGTAGTTAACAAAGAAAAAAGAAAACTATAATTTCCTAGCCGTTACTCGTGTAGGTGATATTAGTTAATTTGTTTTTTGCAATACATAAAGTATTTAATGATATTCTAGACATTCATTATTGGTGTTAATTACATTATGAAATTGAGAATACCTTAACCAGAAATTTATTCGAAATTAGTTAATACATTATGAATAACTATGACCATAAATGACCCGTGACTGTGAGACCAGTTGTGCCGATGCATTAACCGATGCAAGACCCGCTGCCCATGTGACAGTGGGGCCCGCTGTTTAAACTAAATTATATTTAAAGAGATATGGACATAAACGAAGGAGCATTCAAAACATGTGAGGGTAAATTGATATTTTGTGGATCAGACATTCCAAAAATAATGGGTAAACAAATATTTTTCTAGGTTAACTCGACTGCTACGTGGTGGGCGGGATCAGCAGCGGGACTAGTGGCGGAACAACTATCTTTATTGATTAATGACCCTTAAAAAAGTCCCCAGGGCAATCTTTAACACTACCGTATTTTCGGGTTATGGTGAAAGCTCTAATACCATCGGATACAATATATTGGTTGAACTCACCCCAGAAAAGACTACAGTTTATACCTAATCCCATACTTAACCAACGTCAGATCATAATATATTATCTACAGTTTCATTGAAACCTGTCACATCATGTAAAATATATGGGAGGAAAAAGAGCATTTTTCTATTGAAGGAGCTTAAAAATACTGATTTCTAAATTGAAGGAAAGAAACTAGAAAAAGGAAAATAAATGATTTTAATAGATGATCAATAAAACGATGTGGGCAATGAGGGTTTAATGATAGCTTAAAAATTCAAGGGTTGATAGGACAAAATTTGACCTCCTACAGACCAATATATAATAGCTTGAAGGAAATTTAAAATACTGATTTGTAAAATTCATCCAAAATTGAAGGAAAGAAAAAGGAAAATAAATGATTTTAATAGATGATTAATAAAACGACTTGGGAAATGAGGGTTTAGTGAAAGTCCAAGGGTTGATAGGACAAAATTTGACCTCCTACAGACCAATATATAATAGCTAACCTAGTTCACAGTTAAAAATATACTATATATTTACATTGTTACTCTGAAAATTATATTCAAGCAGCTTGAAATCACTAACATAGTAACATTATTGACACCAACATCCATATTGTTTTCCAAAGACCGTGGAATAACATAGAAAAATGCTTCATGATAAAACCTCAGCATAACCATATGGATTGTGTCTACATATATTCTAGGAAGTGTTTAGCTAACCAACCGCTTTCTCCTAAATCTTTCTAACAACCATATTCTTACTTCCACTAGCTCTACAATGTCCTCTGGTCTGTTGTTCGTTCAAAAAAGAAATTAGCATAATTATCTAGGAGTAAATAGTTAGACGATGGGAAGTAATTAGCTGGCTAAACATGGAATAAATTCTGTAAATACTTTTACACGGAGTTATAATTCTTTTGGATGGAATCAGAATAAGTATAGCCTTACCCTTGAATTCACAAAATCATAGTTTGACAGAGGACTGCACACTAACCACTCGTCCAGTCATCATTCATTGCCCATCCATCATTTTTTTTTTTGTCTTCAGATTTTTTTAAAATAAAATTATTTTCCCCAGATTTAATAACTGTTATAAACAGACCCAGTCGCTGTTTATGCCCATGGACTAGGACTTTTAGTCAACGTTTGTCTCTAAATAGTTCAATGATTATTATTCAGAAGAAGTTGGAAGCTAATAACCAGTAGTTGGGTCAAATAAATGTATTCTCGCTAATACATGCATGGAGTCACAACCCAATTGGATGTGCTCAAGTTTAATCTACATATTCTAATTTAACAAACATTAAAAGTATCAAAGCATAAGAAAAACACAAGGATGAAGATATGAAATTACCTTGGAAAGATTCTGAAATTGACCACGGATCCATATTCCCAGAAGCCCAAGAAGACCAATTCCGAGGAAAAACAAGAAAACTGATTCTACGCTCAGAGGGCCACTTGCTTCAGTAACTTCAATGGTACCATTGTAAAATGTGTTTTGATAAGGATATTGGTCTATCTCATACACAATGGTTGCCACAAGATCAAAAGTCCCAGACTACAACACAAAAATATCAAGCACTGCTCAGACTCAAACAAGAGACTTATATTCAGAATATAACAATAGATTTGGCATATATACCTGCAAAAATTTGCTGACACCAAATATGTATGGGAAAGTAGCCTGTGCTGAAGGAGGAACTGTAGCATTGTTAAAACCCTACATAAGACAAATACATGTATACAAACGATTACTTGAGTAGTTATGAAGCATAAATGCACATGAGAATGAATCTAGCCAGAGGTTGAAAATATTTCACATGACATGTTTCAGAATATATGCATTTTGTGCAAACATGTCTCCTACGCTCGACATGGAGTATTTAATGTGTCCTCAATTCGGTTTTGGTTTCCTAAATGTTCTGAGATTTGATTCTCAGATCTGCAAATAAACAAGTACATACCAAGTATAATTTCAAAATTACCTGGGAAGAAAGATTTTGAACCAAATATCGATGATCATAAGGTAGATGAACGCTGGCGCTGATAGCAATGATATTCAGGCTTGATTCTCCTGTTTCAATCATTTTCTATTAAAAAAAGAGAAACTTCCTACTGAATAGTGCTGATCATAGTCCATAGAGGGCCATGATGGGAATCAAAAACTGTACAGCAATAATGTTCCTAAGGATCGCAATGATATAATTTTTTTTAATCTGAGAGTTGACGACCCAGACTCGTAAAGAGATAGTATCAGAAAAGAAATTAGACAGGCACACCAATAAAAAATACAGTAAAGCAGATAAAGAAACAATACCTTCATTTTTCATTGCAACTAATAGTTCACTTTCTTCCCCTGCCTTCACCACTGAATATAAAGACATGTACAAGTCAAGATAAAGAAAAGAAAACTAACAAGGGGAAAAAAAAATAGAAAACAAAAGTTATAAAAAAAATCAAAATCAAAATCAAAGTCTTACATCGTGATGGATTTTTGGGGAAAACACAAACAGTTTCAACACCAGGAGCTGGATTAAAATTTCCACCTCCAAAATCTGGAACATCATCACCAACCATGTGAAGTTCTTGTTCAGCAGCATCGGCCAAAACCTCAGCAACTCCTGCATCTTCTGCTTCTGACTCTGATTCACATCTTGCAACTGTGTCATCAAAATAGAAAAAAAATATTAACGCAACTGTTCCACAGTTTAACAGAAACAAACAATTTCCAGTATGTGGAAATGCAGAAAACACAGATAGAGGATGCAATAATCCAGGAGAAAAGTACAGACATCATGATTATGCGACAATATCCCAATAATTTTCACCCCAAAACAGCCTACTCCTACTTGTTAAAAGCACAAATGCCATGGCTTTTCTAAAAATTAAAACGAAGAAAATTTCCGAATAACTAAGAACACAAATAATTCCTATACAAGTGTACATAACAACTAACATGGACCCATCTTAATTTGAAAATCGCCCATTCACCATAGTGGTGAATAAAACAGGTGGAGGGCATATTCATACTCAACATACAAAGAAACTAGCATGACTTTGACATGATTAATAATCTCCTATGAAATACAACCCCATGGTGGGAAAGAAAAATATACCAGACCATTAAACACCAATTTTACTCAGTAATAGAACCGCTGATAACTCGTACTCCCACAGTCCCTAATTGATAGGGTTACTTGATTTTTCATACGAATTAATCCCTCCATCCCATAATAATAGTTCAACTTGATTTTTAACTCCGTCCTAAAAAAATAGTCAAATTAGCTTTTAAAGCTCTGTTATTCCTTTTATACCCTTATTTATTAGTAAATTTGTAATTAACAAACACGTTTATCATAGTCCATGGGTCAATACCATCATTAAAATGGCAAGTTAGGGGCAAATGTGGAAAAACAATATTTGTTTTAACTACATTACCAGAATATCTTAAACCATGTGAAAATCCTAAGTGGAGTATTATTATGGGAAGGAAGGAGTAAATGCATGGCATGCCCTTCACTGAATATGTAAAAGGCTGTTTGTGTTGGTAAAGATGATACTAAATAAGGGTAGAAGTTATAATATTTATTGTGGCAGGAAGATGATAATTTAGGACACCCAAAAGAGAAACCATGCCTATCAAATAGGGATGGAAAAAGTAATGATAACTGATACACATACAAATTCTAGTGTTTCGGTTAGATAGAGTTCTTCCCCAGGATTTCAAAAGCAAGCATGCAAGCAAGCAATCCAGAACCAAACTCTACCATTGTCAATCCTACGACCAAGTTGGCAAATAATTCTAATTGTAACAATATCGCATAACTACCATACCAACAACAAAAGGATAAATGCATTCACAAATGGTTATCGAATAGACTCCCTGAGAGAAAAGAATGAACTTATAGAATACAAATTGATAAGCAATCATGTATAGCAAAGGGCAAGAAGCTACGAACAACCATAAAGCTGATCCTAACGAGTGAGGCAGTGACCAAGCTCAGGAAAAAAAAACAGCAACAGTAAAAGGATAGATTTAAAAAAAATTAAAAATGAAGCTGTATCAAATAGAGTCCCTAAGAGAAATGAAGATCTTTTGAAAAACAAACTTAAAAATATTCAAATTAGGCGAAGCCTGGGGTGTAATGTTCTTAAAATGATTTTATGGTAGATCAAATCAATTTGACCAATTCACAAATTGCCCACGCCTAGTACACAAATAACAACCACAACCACCGGTCCACAACAAACAACAGGTTTGTATGCATTTGCAAAACTTTTTCAAATAAGACTGCCAAGAGAAAGGAAAATTTTAGAACGAAATGATACCAAACTCTGTAGCCATAGGGATAAATAACAACGTTAAAACATACTCACAGATTTTCAAAAACAGAAACCGAATCAAATCAAATCTAAAACACATACTGTACGTTATACGTATATCCGTTAACTGTACTTTTGTCCCTTGTCCACCAGCCTATCAAATTTCCAAAGAATTATGCAGTCTCACACCAATAATCTTTATTTAGTCACTATGTACCAATTTTTTCAATTGACATACGCGGTACGCTCGTCAATTTGATTGGATAATCGTTAGTCATGTAGGAATTTAACGAATAACAGTGTCATTATTATGTAAACGGTTCACCCGATATATCCAATATTTAACGAACTGTACAACATCCTAACATAATAAGTGATGGCACTTGAAAGAAAACATAGTTTCCGTCTTGTGTCCTTCACCAATTTAGAAGGAAAGTACTCCATCGTGTGACAGAAAACATGTACATGGGTACGGTAATACAATGATTTTGAAATTTTAACGGTACAGGTATGGTGGGTAGTTAGTCTATTTTTATACAACCTAAGAACAAAATAGAAAGGGAATAATAGAAAAAAGAACCCAAAACGCTCGCATAATGTCTTATACATAACTCATGATATCGCATTGTTATATATGAGCCTATCGAACCTATACCTAATAACATATCCTAATCAATTCGTATTATTGTTGAATATGTAAGTACCCAGTGTGTACCCAAAGTACCGATATGTTGGCATTTTTTAAGTACCCGTGTTTACTAGCTGATACCTTGATGTACAAAATTGTAATAATCACACACACAAAACACACACATTTATATATATATATATATATATATATATGCATATGATTGACCCAAAGTAGCATTTCTTAATCATAGCTAGCTACACACATCTAATTTTACCTTAGATGAGAATAAGAAGATTGCTTAATAATACATTGCTACACAAATTTTTAATTTCCATTTTGCAAAATTAGACGGAAATTAAAAAGTAAAAAACTCCGTTGTATAAAATAAACATGCAAATGACTGAACGTAACAGGAACTCAAAATCGTTAATTATATATAATTAAACCGAAAATGAAAATTGGGTTCAGATTAGATCAAATTGAATACACTTGTAGAATTATATATAAACGTGTTGGAACTCGGAAGAGAAATTGGAAATACTTAGAAAATGATTGAATATGATAGGAACTTTTAAAATCATTAAACATATCTAAATAAAACGAAAATGAAAATCAATAACAGAATAGAACAAATTAAATAAACTTATAGAGCTATATACAAACGTGTTGAAATAGAAATTAGAAATAGATCTGAGACGTAAATAATTAAATAAATAAATACCTTGAAGAAAAGGGGATGAGATGAGGAGGAGGAAGAGAGAGAGAGTACACAAAACGCCGATCCTCATTTTTGTAGAGAGAGAGAGAGAGAGAGAGATTTGATCTGTATGAGAGAGAGAGAGAGGTAAATAGACGACTTAAAAAAAGTCTGCTTCAGAGGGGTTGAATCTGGCCAATCATATTTTGCCATGTCATCAAATAGCTTACACGTTGACAATCACCACGTCACTGCTCTCATTAACACAAACTATAAAAAAAAGAAACTAATATTTTACTCCACAAAAATTTATGGAGTATTTCATTTCATTTTTCTTTCATTTTTTTGTTACATAATACTATTATTATTATTACTTAACAATTTAGGTAGCATAGTACCACTTTTAATAATTTAGATATTAATCTATACGTTTGGTCATAATTGAGGACATTATGTTAAACAAAACCACACAACGGATTGCAGCCACATTAACATAGTAAGTGTAATTCTGTCAACGTCCGTTAAAAATAGTTCCTGAAATGTGAGATATAATTAATGCAATTTCGTCTATTTTGTTTACAAGGTTCCAATTATTATTTCATTTGTATACGTATATATATTAAATGAAGATTGATAACAAATACGATTAAATATCCATATTATTAATATGTTATATTAGTTAAACTATAATAATAGTAACTATATTAAGTATCAAGTGTTCTTAATATTGGTGAAAAATCAAACTAGACCATCTTTTTGAACGGATGGACTAATTAAATTTAATGATAAATTAGTTGATATTGGTCCCCAATGTGTGTTTGTATTTAAGGCACGATAAAAAATAGTTGGTCTGATCCATGTAAGAATTACTCTGCTCTACTTGTAAATGGGGTAAATTACACCATTAGCTCCGTCCAAAAATGCTAACTATTGATTTAATATTCATTATTTAGGCAGAGCTACTAATGAGGGGTTTAAGGATACAAACTCTATGTGACGGTTACCGAAATCATTAAAGTTAAGTTGTTCCATCGTTTGTTTGTTTTATTATTATTATCGTTAGTAAGCAAATGAGGAAATTATGGGTGGATAAAATCAGTGGCCTAACGATGTAAAGCTTAACGGTTTCTAAAACCTTTAAATACCCAAGCGGTTTTCTAGTAGAGACTTAAAAGAGTATATTTCTTTGATTTAAGTCACATTTATTTTTTAGGAAATAGTTGAGATTGATCATTGTGTCGCTCTAAAAATTGGGTAAACTTTTGATTAATTTTTAGTCCAAATTTAAGACATTATTATGCAAGTTCTTTGTTTCAGGCATCTTTTATGGTGGTGTAATCTCCCCTTCTCAAGTTGTATGACGAGGTCCAACAAGCCCAAATCTTTTCAAACGAGTCCTCGATGAGCATTAGAAAACTTTCAGATATCTTACATAGATCGTAGTAAACTTTAACGAGCTTCATAAAAGTTATGTTGAATCATTAATGAGCTTTAACGAATTGCACTAATGCTGAAATCAATTCTAACAAATCTATAATTGGACTTTCAACTTTCGTGAGTTTTTGTAATCGTATTTGTTAACCTCTAGAATTGGGTGATCATAGATGTGGGCTGGTGGTTTTCCGTTATAATGTAGAATTGTTGTTCAATTTTTATATAAATAAATTTTGTCAATCATATTTTCTCGATCATGGGAGTAAATTTGAATGGTGATATTCATACTAAAATAATCCAAGGTTGTAGAATCTAACGGTATCTTGTGTCCTTCAAATTGAGTATCAATGATTAATTGACTATTTAGCTCAAGAGACATGTGCAAGCTAATAGAAAATTTGTATAGTGCTTACGAGCTAGCAGATATTGATGTCTTGCAACCATGATATATATCTTTGTAATGATAGAAATACTAGATCTGGCACGCTTTTATAAGTAGTAATTAGCTCTTCATATTCCACTACAATCGTGTTTGGGTTTGTGGCAGAAAGCATGTTCACCATTTTAATTCACTCAATGTTTTATATAAGCTCTCTCGCTACATAAAAAAAATTTCGCCAAATTTTTTCTTCAGAAATGACATTTTTGCTTTCCAGTTTTAATTTTTAAAAAAGTGTCAGTTTTCCATTTTGTAGTTTACGTATTATTATCTAAGATACGCAGTTTGAGAGAGAATCAATATAAATGACTGTAAAAATATTATTACCCACTTGGTCAATTACTTACTTGACATACTTTTGATATTCTAAAACGACTTACTTTGTTTTTATTTTTTATTTTGAAAAAAAGACTTAAATAGGAAAAAACATCGGTCTTTCCCTTCTAATCAGATTCAAGTAAATGCGCAAACAGAGCGAAAAATAAAGGACACACGATATAATGTGGTTCAGCCAAATTGTCTACGTCCACCAGCTGCTGCAAATCTTTACTATAGAAAAAATTATTACAAGTGTTTACAACACTCGTACTCACAACTCACAAATACAACTCGAGAAAATTGCGCTCAATTTTCTTACAAACTTTGCTAAACGGCTTAGCTTTTAAGAGAAAATTATAACTCGTATATTCTTTCTCTCCCTCACTCTTGGATTTGGTTTTCCCGTTGTGGTGCTGAATTCCTTTGCCCATGGTCTAATTTTATAGTCACTTATGTCCATGTGTGAATGAAGGAATCTACAAAATAAATTTCAACTTGGCTTGTATAGGACGGTGCACATGTTTTTCAAGTTCAACACTATTGAGCTATTGACTTCCAAATTCACTAAGAAGTTGGCTTAGTGAAAAACATTAAGGTGTCCCACTTGCTTGAGAATTAGGACCACCGTCCATACCAACCCTTTCTAACAATCTCCCACTTGGAGACGTGATGACAATCTCGTCTCCACACCCAATCAATGCAGCAACTCTTCCCTCATCTCATCATTCCTTGAGACCAACTGAAGCTGAACATAGCTTCAGTTCAGTAACCATACTGACTAACATATCTACCGGTTTTCTACTTTCACACATTATCTCGAGCCTCGAGATAACATAAAAATTACTGGTCTTTTTACCATAAGCAATGACCATTGCTACTTTGGTGACTTTCCATTCGTAGTATAAAAAGATTGTACAATAAGCTTCTCCATCAAGCTGTTCCACCGAGATTAAATTCCTCTTAAGTCCTAGAATATGTCTCACTCCTTGCAACTTCCAAATATTTGAAATTTTGACCAGAATGTCTCATTTCCCCACGATATCCAAGGCTTCATCATCACCCAAATGAACCTTCCCGGAATCACATATAACATAATTATCTATGATTTCTCTGCATGGGCTGGAGTGAAAAGATGCCTCTGAATCCAAAATTCATGATTCGTCATCCTCGATCACGTTGATTGATTCATGTGCGTCAAAACTTCTCTTTGATGTTTGGCAATCTTTCTTCATGTGACATTTATTTCCACAATTGTAACAGTTATAATCCTTCCACTTGGATTTGCTGCTTCCATTCCTCTGCGAGAGTCTCCCACTAGACTATGTATAGAGAGCGAAGGGAAACGATGATTCCCCTAATTCTCTTATACGAATTTTCTCAATCAGTACCAGATCTCTAACATCGTCGAACTTCAATTTATCGTTACTTGACGAACTACTGACCGCTCTAACTGTAACGTTCTAACTATATGGTAGAGATGACAAGAGAATTAACGCTCGAATTTCATCTTCGAAATTGAGTTCCACATAACTCAGCTGAGTGGTAATCATGTTGAGTTCATTTAGATGTTGAGTCGTTGATGCACCTTTTACATTCGCAAATTGAATAACCGTCTCACCAAATGAACCTTGTTTGAGGACGATGGCTTCTCATACATACTAGATAGAGATGTCATAAGACCGATCGTGGTCTTTTCCTTTACTATATTAAAAGCAATATTGTGAGACAACAACAATCGAATAATACCGATAACTTGTCTATCAAGAAGTGCCCACTCTTCATCTTTCATACCCTCTGACCTTTTGTCCGACAGAGGTTAATACATATTTTTCTGGTACAGATAATCTTCAATCTGCATCTTCCAGATACCAAAATCCGCACCGTCAAACTTTTCAATTCTCACTTTTCCCTCATCTGCAGCCATCGCTCCCACTCGAATCTAACTCCTTGGACCGTTTCTGAATTTTTACGCCTTTTCGATAAATTGCTGAAAACACTATTCACATGAATAGTAACCTCGAGAAAAATACATAATCTGCGACCACAACTCTGATACCAGTTGTTAGGGAAAAAACAACGTATTTTCCCTTCTAATCAGATTCAAGTAAATGCAGAAATAGAGCGATAAATAAAGGACACACGATTTAACGTGCTTCGGTCAAAATTGCCTACGTCCAGCAGTTGCTGCAGATCTTTACTATAGGGAAAATTATTACAAGTGTTTACAACACTCAGACTCCTAACTCACAAATACAACTCAAGAAAATTTCGCTCAATTTTCTCACAAGATTTGTTAAACTGCTTAGCTTTAAAGAGAAAAATATAACTCTTATATTATTTCTCTCCCTCACTCTTGTATTTGGTTTTTCCATTATGCTGTTGAATTCCTTTGTCCATGTTCTCATTTTACAGTCACTTGAATCCATACGTGAATGAAGGAATCTACAAAACAAATTTCAACTTGGATTGTATAGGACGGTGCACATGTTTTCAAGTTCAACACTAATGAACTATATATTGACTTTCAAATTCATTAAAAAGTTTGCTGAGTGAAAAACATTAAGGTGTTCCACTTGCTTGATAATTAGGACCATCGTCCACACCAACACTTTCTAACAACAATGATATACACGAATACAAGTTATGAGGCCATGCATCAGTGTCCTCAAATCACATAATTCCCTTGTATTTAGATATATTATTCTAAAGAGTACTTTGCATCAGTTAACTCATGTGTTCTCCTATTTTTAAATTAAGGTGATGGTATCATATATAAGGGAGTAGTTAATTTCATTATAAATATAAAGTGTTAAAATAAACCCTCCCCCTCCTACTTTATATACTATTATATACATGTGCAAGCGTAAAGTAATAGTATTAAAAAGGATAAATCAATAAAAAAAAAAATACATATGAGGTAACTGATAAGAAAAATGATATATTTAATTATTTTAAAATGAGTTGTTAAAGTAATTAAAATGTACTTTTCACCTCAAATTTAAAGAGAATGATGAAGAAACTAATACGGATGCTCTTACCTGCGAAACTACTCAATAGTAAAGTACGATTCTATTTTCCAAAAGATGGAATATATTGGTTGAAGTGGGCATTTGTTAGGCTCGTTTTTTAGAAAATAGCTTTCTCCTCCTTTTATTATTCTCTTTGAATTTTTATCTGCACTTTCAATCAATTCCACAATTTTGTGCAGCTCTGTAGAACAACCTTCGCTTTTGAATGCTCAAATCTCTCAAGAAAACTTTTGAGAAACTTTAATTGCACTTACACTTATCTTCTGATAAAAGGCGTGATTCGTGAAGATAAAATGCAAAAGCTTCTAATTGAAGATGTCTCATTCCCACTACCTTAGTATAGATGTTATTAGAGTGGTCTAATATGCCTTATTAGAGTAGTCTGATATATGCTTGATTGTTAAACCCTGTATATTTTGTCCCCCAATACGTAAATTAATATTCTATATTGTGTACATCTCATTGTTTAAAATCTTTATAAAACAAATAGAATCAATCAAATGAGTGGCCGTTAATCTCATAAATAAAGTAGTTAGAAGAATCCATACTCAAGGAACATATACTAAAGCACCAGCAAAGTTAGAAAGCAGCTTATTTATATATACCCCCTCTTGGCATCTCTATATAGACCATGGTTTTAGTAGTTATTTAATTAAACGATACATATACACAAGTGAGAGAAATAGAGTGATAGTATTTAGTTATAGAAAGATGGATTGGTTGTATCCAAAGAAAAGGGGTCCAGAGTGGAAACAAGGATGGACAAATCAAACCTTGTCCTCTCTGTCACCCCCACCTTTTCCATTACTAGCCATTTTTGCCATTGTTGTGTTCTTATTATCACTCACTCAATTTACTAACCACAAGACACAAGTACAAACAGTTTCCACTAAATTGCAACTCTTCCTTATTCTATTACCCATGCTACTCATTTTCGTTATGCTCCCTGGGTTGTCGGGAGGGTTTTTTCGTTTTCGGGTCTTGGGTTCTTCTGATCATGATTCAGACCAAAGTGCTTCGCCCTGGAGTGTTGCTTTCTTGGTGGTGATGCTTTTGATTTTGGTGTTTTACCAGTCGTCGTTTCATTCCAAATGGTTTGGTCTTTGAGTTGGTGGAACGTCTGAAGACTAATCTGGTTGCGGATTTTAAGCAAATAAGTTGAACTTTGAAAACAATATGAAGATGACAGTTGATTACTACAGTTGAGTATTGCCAAAGCAAGTTATGATCGGTCACTGCACATCTCAAATCCGTGATACTGAAACTAACAGGCAATTATATCTGAGCTTATGATCGGTCACTGGACATCTCAAATCCGTGACAATCTTTCTAATTGTGGTTTTCTTACTTTGTACTTAAAAAGTAGATAAATGAATTACAAAAGAAGTAAAATTTCCTTCTGGAGCAGAAAAGTATGGGTTTGCTCTTTTCATAAGTTCTCATATATATATATATATATATATATATATATATGATTCAGGTAAATAATTTTTTAAAAAGTACATTAATTGAATGAATATATTAAATTAAAAACCGTGTGTAATATAATGTTTTTGTTATACAAAATCCACGTAAAAAGATTTTATTTGATATAGTATTATACATGTTTCATTTGCTTTAAACATTTAAAATTGAGTAGAAAATTCTACATAAAAGAAAAAAGATGGAAAAATCAATAGACATTCACATAGAGCAACTACATATGCATACATATTTCACATCTGGCAGACCAAAAAAAGGAAGGAGAACAAGTGAACGGTAAATAACCATAATAAGGTCCACCACGGCTTAAATTGCAAATGCGAGAGCAACCAAATTGCACATTCTTTACAAATATTTGTCATACACATCTCATTACCTGTGAAAGTAAACATGGGTAGTGTTAAATTGCAGATTTGTCAGAATCCATTTACTAAACAATATTCATAAAGAAAATTTTCATGCAGCCCATTTAAGTTGAAATCTATAGCAAATTTCATCACTGAAAAGATCTTAAATAACATAAAAACAATGGACTTTTCAGATGTCTCATCGATTTCAAAAACAAGAACAGAATAAAACATAATGCTTTTGCCCATATTTTTTTCCCACTTGACTACGATTTTCCAGCTTACCATTAGTTTTCCAGAGCACTTTTTATTCGTAACATTTACACTTCCGCAAAAAAATGTTTCGATTTTCTTTTACTAATCATAGAATTAGCATACTTTCTAAAGGAAGTTTCAGAAACATCACACTCCACCTATATTTTTAAGTATTTAGTGTATCTTGTATATGTTTCTATTTTATATTATTAAATCTATTTTCAATTTGATATTTATGCTACTTATTTTTGTATTTTTTAATGCTTGATCTCAAAGTACTAAATTGGCCAATTTTTTAAAGTTTAGGAACTAAATTAGGAATATAATAGTCGACTAGTGAACCGACCAATTTACCCCTGAGTATAGATGATTAAAATTAGATGAAGTCACATTTTCCTGTCAATATAGACGGAGTGTCCTAAATTGGGTAATTATTTAACAATGACGTCCCAAATTGGGAAAGCTGATAATTAACATCATAAATTAATACTTTCTGATAGTTCAAGGCACTAACGGGTTTTTAGCCATACCACAACAATATGGCTATATGATGTAAGAAAAATACATATTTTTAGGCCCAAAAGTAACCCAGGTCTAGAAGATGATAAATAAATAAAAGTTGAGAAAATATGCATCTTTCATCTTTGCAGGTTATTATCATCTTTACCTATAATTTTAGGTGTTCAATCCTGTCCGGTCTGGTGCAAACTTCGACGAATTAGTTAATTAGTGAACACCAAAAGAAGATCAGACTTTTCCTTCGTACTGGAAATTCAATTTATAATCACATTGCAGATTTGCCAGAGTGCTTCTGCAGGGACCCTCTGTAAAACAATAAATTCAAAAAATGAATTTGCTTTTACCAAATAACAAAACACAGAAAGAAAAAGGTGAACATAGTTCTTTTTACAACCCAAGATTAGACATAGATTTTTTACCTCCGAATACTGTATGAAGGCGTTGAAGATCATCAGGCGAGCATGCGTCTATTAGAGCATAGACACCAGGTCTCAAAGCTTCATCTACTTCCCTGTACATAAATAAGAAAATCATCTTCAAAGTTACAACTTAATAATAGCGATCAACAGTCTAAAAACTGGAGATTACACTATACTTAAATGCAGGACTAAAAGAGTTAAAGATAAGAGACAAACGCACCTTTCAAGTCCTATTTTAAGGGGACCATATCCCGAATAAGTCCATACATAACTAGACAAAAAAAGAGAACAATGTCGGCCAAACAATTCCTTCTGCTGTCGCAACTGTATAAAAAAATGAAAGCTGAGCATATGGAAAGTAAATATGAAATCAAAAGAGCATTTCAAAAGTTGGCCAGAATAAATCCACAATAATTAAGTTCATAAGAAGGCTAAAAATGCAAATGGGTTGCAACAGTTTGAGAAAACAAAGATAACCTCTTCATAAATCCTTCGGAGAAAAGCAGCACACTGTACAACCTCATCTAATTCCCATGCAAAACTCTGCCTTTTGACCATCGTGCCAATATTTACCATTTCTAGACAATGAAGAAGAGTAGATACCGAATCTTCAAGCAGAGCAACACACCTTTCAACCTCACTGCAAAGGTACAGACATCACTATAATCAATGCATAAACTTGCACAAATGAAAAGTCAAGCATATGGGTGAATCCGACATTTGAGCTTATCTCAAATTTCATTCAAACACCTTTTACAAGCTTAAACTTATGCAACTTAAAAATTTAGAATGATAAACACATAAGAACTATAACAAAAGTAATTCAAATTTGAGGGATAAAACTCAACTAAAGAAAGAAACATATAAGCATGAGTACTTCCAATAAGACATTCAATCTTATTAATTTTGCTTTCATGAAAATCGAAACATTATGTAAAGGCAAAATATAACATTTTGCTAAGATCTTGAACTCGACTTGATATAGACGAGTTAAAAGAACTTGAGCTCGAACGATTGCAGCCACGAATTGTGTTTGAGCCAGGCTGATTCAAGTTACCCTCAAAGGGTTGTTGGGGGTTTAATCTTAAAAACCGAAAGTGGGAAAGGTAACAAGCACTAAACATCTAAAATATTCAGATTTGAAGAGTCACCATACCTTTTATAATGCTTGATAAGAGTACCCAATAACCGACAACAAGCAGCAAATAGGTCTATTGAAAATTTCCTACCTACATCACACAATATTGTGCACTGATTCGTTTCAACATCTTGGTTGTCCATAAGACTCTGATAATTAGGTAATTCAACATTTTTAGAACGTCCAAGCTGGAAAATGTTCAGAATTAACGCCCCTGGTATGCGTAAGGATTGCGCAACTTGAACTGAATCCATACGGTATATAGCATGTTTTCCGAAAACTCTTGTTAGCACTTCGACACACATGAGAATAATCGATCCTGAATCTGGACTGGAAGACCCTTTATTGGTTCTTTTATTCGTAATGAAATTTGACTGATCTTGTAGGTGCAGGATGATATTGAACAGGCAAGCAACTAATCCGTGGATGTTTGCTTTAATAATGTCCACATTTTTGCGCCCTGTGAATAAAAGGAAAAAAAGGTGTCATAAGCATCCAACAGAACAAACATTTGGACACCTAAATAGCTAAAAATGCAACTAACATGTCTGTAATCATTCCTGTTTATAGTTATCGTAGTAATCTGCCGGCATGTATTGCATGAACCCGGATAATTATTGTGATACAAAGAATGACACCGGGCAAGTGGCCTGGGGGGAAACACTTGCGAAGTTAAGGTCGGTAATATCAACATAAGCAGATTAAATAACCCAAAACTATTGCAGATACTCTACTACAAGTTTTTCCAGCTCAAATTCTATGGATATGGGGTATAAACCCTTGAAGTATAACAGTGCCCTGTAATTTTCCACCTGAGATATATAACATAAAGCAAGGGCGAAATAACTACAAACTTCATTTCACAGGAAATACAAAATGAGAAAGCTTAAACTGATTGCAAATAACATATATTGTCTAGGTCTTTCATTCTTCCTGTCTCGGTTTTTATTTCTTTCTTCCCCAAGTAAAGTATTAGCAGTGAAGTACATCTAAAAACTGAAATCCTATATCCCATTCAAAATGCAATTGAAAACTAAACTTGCTCGCATCAACATGGGATGAGCTAGTAAATGGGACCTGGGATTCATACAACAGGTACGTAACAAATAGCTGCAGATTTTTAGTGGTAGTCAAAATCAGGATGAGCAAAAGTAGAATGATATACCTGTAACAAAGTCAAGAACCATATCCATACAATCAACACCAGCTGCAACCAGTGCCGACACTTTTCCTCCACCTGTGCCGCCCATACATATATCATAGCGTATTGAAGACCCCATCTGCATTCCAACTAGGGATTTTTGTAAAGACTCTATTGCTGCTTGTATATGTAACTCTGTTGATTTCTTCAAAAAAGCTTGAAATGACCTTCTCAGCCTGGCCTTAAATTCATCTATGCACTGTGTCTCATAACAAAGGGAAGTTTCGGAAAACTCCATCTTCCGAACTAGAATTTTGGTACTTGATTGTGCGTCGTGAGATGCTAGATAAGCACTTTTCCCTTGTAGGGCAATGCATTTTCCGATAGCGACGAAGTGTAATTCCACCAACTTGACATAAACATCTCTAGACAAATTGGGATCGGTCAAATGTAAATGACTAGCAAGCTCTTCAAGAAATTTATTGACCCCGTCAAGACAGACCAAAGAAAACAGCGATGAGATGTCAACTATATCCCCCAAAGAAACTAACAAAATTTGGGAAATGCCAACAAAAATGGGTATCAAGGTTAACGACAAGGGGGCAGAGTAAATTAGCAAATTTAGCCTCAGAAGAACAGAAGCAGCGAAAAAAAGTTGTCTGAGGAAAAAGGCTGCTTCGGGATTTTCACCTCTAACAAATCCTTGTAACAAAGACTTCTTTAAACAAGACACGTCAAAAGCATCACACTTGGAAAAGACGTTATTCCTAAAATCAGCATTTTGTGATTGACGCGTTTTTTTCCTTAGCCTTTTCTCAGTTTGATCCTTAGTAGCAGATGATACAGAGCAGTCTCTCAAAGTTCCACTATGTTGTTGCTGAGTTTGGTCATCACATTCGCTATTGTCAATAAACATATAACGAACAAAATAATCCACAAACCCGGCCAACTCATCTACACAGCGCCTAAGTTTGGCCATAGGTTCATGTTTTGATCTCGATACTTCCATTTTAATATTACAGGTATCTGAGTCTATGTGGTCCAAAGCAGATACAAAACCATACCAAAAACTTTGAGAGCAAGAAATAATAGCAGATAAATTATTCAGCTCAATAATCTGAAGTCCATCACAACTGGCCTTCCTTCGCAATAAAATCAAATTCATTTGTTCCTTTAAAGTCTCAGCCACAAGGAGAACACTATAAAATCCCTCAACATTAATAGTTGGTTCTGAAGATGGTTTAGAGTTGATCAATGTATTCCTCTCATGGATTAACTGATATTTACTAAGTGCCAAAAATATATATGATGTCTGGTCCATCAGTGAGAAGAGCATTTCTTTCATTTGGGTAATACTGTCATCTGAATACGATTGCAAAGCAACAGCTACAGCAGATAATGACTTTAAAAGCCATAAAAGAGGAGCTGAACTTTGAAAGAATATCACATCTACAGAGGATATCATATCATCACAGACATCGGTTATTAGATTTTTCAACGCCCTCCGGCAAGATAGAAATAAACATACGTAGTTTTTACAGTGTACAGAATCCTGGGAATCCAATATACTGCCAAGTACGAACCTGAAACATCAACAACAACAACAAAACTTTCAAATTTTCGAATGAAAAGTATTATTTGGGGGGAACCTTCAAAGGTTAAAATAAAAAAATTCCACAGTAATTTAAATTGTGCTTTATAATGAAGACACGCCAAAATGGGCAATTAGACAATCTCATACCTTAAAAGAAAAGGGGCAATTACAGTGTTCTTTCAATTCTTCATGGTTTAGAAATTTTCTCAAAATTAACCATGTTTTTGGATTGTGTGGGGCAACGTGCTCACCTATTCATTAATAATTCATGGGAGCAACCGAGCAAGACAGTAGTTACCTATATTCTTTATATCCTCTCATTAGTTAGAATTTAGGTCATAGGATGGAAATGTACATTATATCTTGTATTGTGTGCAAGTGGTCGTAAATAGATGAAACTTTAAACCAATTGTACTGATCTTGGACACATATCGACCATCTTACCCTGGTAATTTTTAGACTAAAACAAACCACAAAAGTTATAAAGAGCAATGACGGCTAATGGTTAGAATAAAAAAAACGGAGATAAAAATGCCACCAACCACTTGATTTATAATATGGAGTATATACCTTGATATGTGCTTAACAATTTACTTGATAAGGGATTATAAGTCTTAAGAAGGGTTGGTAAGAAGAATGTATAAACATAAACTTCAATGCACGTGCTTCCTACTATTAGTCTATGAGTTGCTTACCTTTCAATATTGATGAACGATGTGGCATAAAGTGAAAAGGATTTAGAACTCAAATATCTCTTTGGCATCCAGC
Source organism: Primula veris (assembly GCA_963682055.1). Lineage (NCBI taxonomy): Eukaryota > Viridiplantae > Streptophyta > Magnoliopsida > Ericales > Primulaceae > Primula > Primula veris. The sequence continues at coordinate 12,749,577 of OY821745.1, read as the reverse complement.
ATATAAATTTGAACAGAGCAGTACAGTCTGAAAATTGTATACCCTGAAGCGTAGAGAATTTTTGTTTGTTGCCACATTTTCTCGACTGTCTTTTTGATGAACTTAAACTTGATTTTACCACTGAAGAAGATATATTCATATTAAAATCCTTTTCAGAAGTTATCGAAGATTTCTCCAGAAATCCCAAGAATTCTGTCCAATTAGGAGATGACTTTAAATAGACCTCCCCAACATTATCAAATATATCTAAGACAGACTTCTCCAAGATCCGGCAAAAACTTGATGCAATATGCCTGCGAAGAAACTAGTAGAAAGGCCAGAATAAGTGCAAGGGATGGTTAACATAACTTCAAGACAAGATTAGAGTTAGTAGAGTATAGAGAACATATTTACATATATATATATATATATTTAAAGCAGACATTACTTATATATGAAGAGCGATTGTAGTGATCGATAACATTTTGAAGTTCAAACACACATGCTCTTCTTGTATAAAACTGAAAACATTATTAACATTCGAACCAAGAATATGCAAAAAGTCAATGACCAATAAATTTTTACTAGAAACTCAAAAAACAATGGTTGAACTAAAGTCTAGTCCACAGTGAGGAAAAGGGATAAAGGTCGACTTAAGTTTGAGAATGGCAAACGTTAATAGTTATTAATTTAGTTTCTAATCATGGAGTCTCTTTGTGATAATTGAGTAACGTGTTGACATATACAGTGCAATTAACATGTAAAACCTTCCTAGATTCCGCCAGGGTCTTTTACCCTTGTCAATTAACATGTACACGATGCTACCCTAGACTTCTAAAATAAATCGTGCTTTTTAATTCACATTTTAGTTAACATGCACATGCAAATGGGACAACGAGTACATAAGCCAGCTAAGAGTGAGAACATAAGGACATTATTATCATACCCTTTGCTCATAGAATGTAGTGTCTCCGAGTATTTCCAATGACATATCATATGCAAGAGTGCCTGCCGAATGGCTACCTTTATCGAGCCCCAATAATGCAAAGTCATCAATGCTGTTATTGTCCCGTAAAAGAATATTCTCAATCAGGAGCGATAAAAACAGCTTCAATTTCTTCTTAGTAGCATGCAAGCACCACACGTCAGTACTCTGACAAATCATCCACCAAAGTGAACAAACCGTTGACTTTTCATTAATAGCACTAGCATTGAACTGCCACGTAGCGCATCCGGACATAGGGTGAACACTTATACCCTTACAAACGTCAGCATTCAATGACGAGATACACATCGGACTTCTGGAAAGAGATTTAATGTGCCCCATCACAAAATTGGTCAGATCTGCTGCCTCTTGTCTCAAAGACGATATAACTTTTTTGCACCTTTTGAGGGTTTTCTTCATAGATGAAGATACACTCGGATTGTCTTGGCTTACCAATTTATTTCTTTGTAGAAGATACTCAAACGAACTAATCAGCCTATTCAAATCGACAAGCCTCTGAATAGCCATAGCATTTAAAACGTAAAGTAACGGTGAACAACTACCAGCGGCACTGTTTACAAGATAGATGTCTGAAATAGATTTTAAGACCCATACTAGAGAAGAAGGAGAATCCATAATCCATGAAAAATATCCCCCAGAATTCCAATCTTCTCTCTCCAACCAATCTTTTCCAGAATAAGCAGTGATTGTGTCACCCATCGCTGCTGACATCTTTTCAGATGTATCTATAGGCACAAGACTCATTGCTTGTCGGTATACACTTCGACATGACATGTATATACGAAAGAAAAACAAAAGAATCCACTGTGAGTATTCAGAATCACTATCTCTTTGCGTCGTACCTACAACAGTTGAGAGGAACTCAGTGACCCTATCTTGTTGTCCAGCAACAAGGCTCTTCATTTTTAACCCCAAAACTTTTATCATCTCTTCCACTGAAACCCTAATTAGATTGCTATTACCTGCTGTAACTGTAATTGAATCCATAATTAGGTTGTATATATCACACAATCCCCTTCCAAAAAGTTCTGCTAGAGTATCAAAGTGCAATTCTCTATAATCTTTAATCCATTCTAAGGATTCTGAAATATCTAATTTTAATAGCCGAACAAACCGACCTACTTGTCCTTCTGGTATGGAGACAACGGCGTTGTAAATGGCCAGCCTCACATCTTGTGAGCATAATAATATACAAACTGATTCTACATGTGCTTTATAATTTAATGCAGCTTCTCCAAACTTAAACTTCGATATAATTGGTAATCTGAGATCTTCTGGTAGAATGAGGCACCTCATCACTTTACTCAGGGTGAAAATAACCGTATTAACCTGTATTAGGGAAACAAGTACAGGAGTATATATCAGACTTACAAAAATACAACTTCGTATTTTATAGAAGAGCAAACTAAGCTACAGATTCTGATACAAGAAATTCTGGTTAGAGAAAACGCGCCACTGGGGTATCAGAAACAATAACGACCAGATACTCGTATTAAAGAGTTGTGTCGGAATTTAAATTTAACCAATGGTGGCCCTAAGGGGTATATACCATGGACGCATGGTAGATTTTTCTACTTACGATAAGTTGCATATAACATTTTACTTTAACATAAAAAAAAATCTGTAACCTTTCAGGAAAGGAATAAAGGATTTCAATCATATTGTCCCAATCTAAAAAAATTCATGTGCTCCTAATAGTTGGGGAACAAAAACTAGATTCCGTATTGGTTTTGAATATTCGAAGTCGCCTAATTTAGAAAGGAATTCATCTTCAACAAACAATTAAAGGAAAGGCAAAACTAAATCATAACATAAAAGAGCTGCTTTTGGAATGTAGAATTTGAAAATAATATGAAGATAACATTTGATTACTACGGTAATGATATCCATAAAAATTTCAAAATATTTGATATAAATTCATGGAGGGGAATGAGTTTTGCCAAAGTAAGTTCAGGTCATTGGTCATCTCAAATCTGTGATACTGACGCTCTAGTAACACAGCTAACACGCAGTTATGTCTGAGATAAACTTTTCTAATTGTGGTTTTTTTTACTTTTGTACTTAAACGTGGAAAAATCAAATACAAAAAAAGTAGATTTCGTTCTTGAGCAGAAAACTATACGGGTTTGCTATTTTTGTAAGAATTGTACGTGGTTGGTAAAAGTCGAAAAAATATTTACATTTTGTTTTCAGAGCAGTGGAATGTAGTTGAAATTGTTTTAAAAAGTTAGGAAGTTTGAGAAAAGGTATGAATGGTATCCCCCTTTTAATCTAATTCCTGCCAATAATAAGAGAAAGCAGGTGATTCTGCTTACCTGACGAAGCTCGCTATATAGATTAACCACCTGGCGTCCAAGATGAAGTGTCTGATCAGTTACAAAATGTTGATCTTCATGTGGTAAAGAGAGGCAAAGGGAATTGAAAGAAATTATCATAAACCATAAGCTTTCGAGATCATCTCCAACAACCTCATACTCAATTTCTACCAGATAACCTATAGCACAAACAAGCTCCTTAGCTGCTATTTTCAGTTCTTTTATTTCATTTGTTTTGGCTAGATCCTGTGTCGATGTCCACTTCTGCATTACTTGGGCAGAAACTGACAACACCGTATCATACAACAGTTTTAAAAAGTTAAAAGAAGCTCCTTCAGAGATATCCTCTGTTCGTAGGTACAACTTTTCATTTGAAAAGCTAGCAATTATGTTTTTCGCAGAACTGACTATATTCTGGAAATCAACTAAAGCAGGGCCTGCCTCTAGTCCAATTTCAAGATAGTGATTTAACCTTAGCAACAAAGGCTCCATCACCTGTATGAAGAAGTCAAACAATGACTTTCTAGTCTCTCCATTTAACCAACCCGAGTTATCACTAATTTCTGAATTTATTTTATTCTTTTCGAAAGAGCTTCTGAACACATCCCCTAAAGCTCCTTTTTGCCTTTTAACAGAATGAGTAAATGAACGAAACATCTCTCCCACACCATTTAATGCCACGGCATTCTTTCCCACACAAATCTTTTCCAGCTTATCGAAAAGATGTCTGTGATAACTCTGGATACTGATATTTGAGTCCATATTTTTTCCATCGTCGACTGTTATGTATTTCCTCGTACTTTGTAAGCTAAGCAAGCCATCCATGTGAGAAGAGTGAAACAGACCATGAGAAAGTACTTCTTCAAAACAATTCACCAATTTATGCACCGAAGGATAATTAGCACGGGTATGTAAGGCATGTAACAAATGTAATAAAGGTTCAAGAAGTTTATCTACGAAATCACGAAAGCCATTTTTTTTATTCGGGTGGATTTTTAAAAATTTGGCAAATGGCTCAAGAACTATTGATGTTAATTTAACGCCAAGAGCACCAGCTTTGGAACCTTCAATATTCTGATCAATAATTCTATGAATAAGCTCAAGCACTGCATTGACACTCAAAATCCACAGGTCCAAATTTTCGTTCAAAACTCCACCATGTGATGAAAATACCAATGCAACACAATGAGTAACAAGTGTAATCGTTTCATCCGATTCGTGTGACACAACACTCAATCTAGACGATATAGCTTTCACAATGCACTGTACAACTCGAAGAAAGTCCTTTGAAAAGGTTAAAGAAACATGTAGCTGCAAAGACTCTTCCAAGCAGTATTTCAAAATATTCCAACATTTTAAGTCCAAAACTGAACCAATTATTTCATTTGGTGGTTTATAGTCTTCTGCTCTAATTTTCTTTTCTGATGAAATGAGCAAAGTCTGAATCCAATTGTTCAAGAAATCAATAACTCTTGATATGCTAACTGTCTCTGAACCTTCAGCATCATCAGCGCCTTCTTCAAGCTTATTCACATAATCAAATGCTAGTTCCACCTTTCTGCATCAAAAAATTATACAAATCAAGAAAAGGGACCAAAAACAATACGAATCAAGATCTAAAATTCAAATTAAGAATCACAGAGAAGAAGCGAAAATAAGAAGAAAGAAAAATTTATCTTCATATCCCCACCAAGAAACAGAGGATAGAGCCAAATTATCGAGTTTCTCTAAATACCTACAAAACAGGTGACTAATTTAAAAGTTGCACAAACTGACAATCTCCTATAGCCTCTTATAATCCAAAGACGGTTTTTCAACAAGATGGTATGGTAGTGTCACTTACACCTTCGTCCTTGTTCTTTTTACATTACAATTAATGCTTAAATTTTAGATAAAGTGACGCTGGTATGGAACTAATGACTGAGATGACCTTTACCTATGTTCAAAGTCTCGTCTTTTTTGTACTCTATTAGTATTTCTGACTATAGAGTATGATTTTGCATACTCCTATATTTAGTTACATACCAACTAAGTACAAGACATGTTCTTAACCAACGATTTTTGTTTGCCTTGTTCAAATTTTCACACGCACAAGCAATAGTGGAGCTTAAGAGCTGAGCCCCGAATCCGTGCTATAAAACAGTACTCCCTCCGTTTCGCATTGTTCGTCCTGCTTTGGTAATGTATTTTCTTAAATAGACATGCATTTCATGCTTTGTCTATATGTCAAAAAGCCAATTATACCCCTATTGAATCTTGTGAGATAACCCGTTTCTATAATGCCATTGACTTACAAAAAAATAAAGGGTATAATAGAAATATTGATTAAATTTGAGTTGACTATGTTAAAATGGACAAAGAATATGGAACTTCCAAAATAGAAAGATGGACAAACATTTCGAAACGGAGGGAGCTAAAAGAAAGGGGCTTTTAAGCTGACACAAACAACCCTTTGCAGCTTCTAAGCTTTAAATTACGCTTATTTGGATACAATAAATAACATTATTTGCCTCATACCGCCTAAACAATATCAACTGCAAATTTACTTATAAATTGCATTTTAGTGGATCTTAAGAGATGAGCGGCAAAATCGGTCTAATAAGGTGGCACAAACAACCAATTGTAGCTCGTAAGCTTTAAATCGCACTTGTTTAATATAATATATAATATAATCTTGCCTCGTACTGCAACACCTAACGAATATTAACGGCAAACTTGCTTATGAATTGCATTTTAGTGGAGCTGAAGAGATGAGCGACAAAATCGAGCGACACAAGTAACCCTTTGTAGCTGTTAAGCTTTGAATTGTACTTATATTCACTAAAAACACATATCACAACTTCGCAAGTAACGGAACATGATGAATATGGTAAATAAAAAAATTGAAACACTTATGAATAGCAACATTTTTATTAACTGCAAACTTGCTTATGAATTGCATAAGCTTCTAAGCTGACACAAACAACCCTTGAAGCTTCTAAGCTTTAAATTGCACTTATTTGGATATAATAAATAATATAACCTGCCTCGAATATTAAGTGCAAACTTGCTTATGAATTGCATTTTAGTAGAGCTTAAAAAATGAGTGACTGAGTGAGCGACAAAATGGGCTTATAAGCTGACACAAACAACCTAATTGTAGCTGGAAAGCTTTAAATCGCACTTATTTTGATACAATATATAATATAATCCGCCCCGTTACGCAACAACAACGAATATTAACTGCAAACTTGCTAATGAATTGCACTTTAGTAAAGCTTAAGAGATGAGCGACCGGGTGAGCGGCAAAATGGGCTTATAAGCTGACACAAACAACCATTTGTAGCGGTTAAGCTTTAAATCGCACTTATTTCGATGTAATATACAATCTAATCCACCTCATACCGCAACACCTAACGAATACTAACTGCAAACTTGCTTATGAATTGCATTTTGGGGGATGAGCGACCGAGTGAGCAACAAAATGGGCGTATAAGCTGAAACAAACAACCCTTTGTAGCTGTTAAGCTTTAAATCGCACTTATTTCGATATAATATATAATATAATCCACCTCGTAACGCAACACCTAACAAATATTAACTGCCAACTTGCTAATGAATTGCATTTTCTGAATTGAGCTTAAGAGATGAACGAGTGAATAAGCAACGAAATTCGGCTTATAAGCTGACACAAACAACGCTTTGTCACTGTTAAGCTTCGAATTGTACTTATTTTCACTAAAAAAACATATCTATGTACTTGAAGTGGCACGATGAGGAATTGTGAAGTGGCACGAGACCAAATTTAATTATACTCCATTAAAGGCCAAATAAACAATTAAGCACCAAAAAAAATTATTTGGCCTGTAATGTAATAAAATAGGGCTTATAAGCTGACACAAACAACCCTTTGTAGCTGTTAAGCTTTAAATCGCACTTATTTCGATATAATATATAATATAATCCGCCTCGTAACGCAAGACCTAACAAATATTAACTGCCAACTTACTAATGAATTGCATTTTCTGAATTGAGCTTAAGAGATAAACGAGTGAATAAGCAACGAAATCCGGCTTATAAGCTGACACAAACAACACTTTGTCACTATTAAGCTTCAAATTGTACTTATTTTCACTAAAAAACATATCTATGTACTTGAAGTGGCACGATGCGGAATTGTGAAGTGGCATGAGACTAAATTTAATTATACTCCATTAAAGGCCACATAAACAATTAAGCACCCAAAAAAATTATTTGGCCTATAATGTAATAAAATAGGGCTTATAAGCTGACACAAACAACCCTTTGTAGCTGTTAAGCTTTAAATCGCACTTATTTCGATATAATATATAATATAATCCGCCTCGTAACGCAAGACCTAACAAATATTAACTGCCAACTTGCTAATGAATTGCATTTTCTGAATTGAGCTTAAGAAATGAATGAGTGAATAAGCAATGAAATCCGGCTTATAAGCTGACACAAACAACGCTTTGTGACTATTAAGCTTCGAATTGTACTTATTTTCACTAAAAAACATATCTATGTACTTGAAGTGGCACGATGCGGAATTGTGAAGTGGCACGAGACCAAATTTAATTATACTCCATTAAAGGCCAAATAAACAATTAAGCACCAAAAAAAATTATTTGGCCTGTAATGTAATAAAATAGGGCTTATAAGCTGACACAAACAACCCTTTGTAGCTGTTAAGCTTTGAATTGCAGTTATTTAGACTTAGAAAAAACATATCACAACTTCTCAAGTAACGGAACATAATGAAAATGGTAAGTAACTTGTAATCGAACATATTTATTATTAAAAAGAAAATTGAGAAACTTACTTATGAATAGAAATATCTTTATTTTGGAGAGACAAAATAAGCTGCAAGTTTCTCCATGGATGTTTAGCTTCGACCTCTTTAATTCTCTCTCCTCCTTCCTCCGATAAAGACGGTCTGCAACTCTTTCTCTCTCTATTCTCTCTCTCTTCCTCGGCCGCTAGTTTTCTCTTCTTCATCATTGTTGGCTCCATAAATAAAATAAAATATGGTTTTGATATTTAGGGTTTTGGTTTTGGTTGAAGGGTTTTGTAGTGGGGTGAAGTTTAAATGTGATCCTATAGTTTTGTTTAAAGTGCTAATAGGTCTTATACTTGAGAATATATAAAGATTTGGTCTCGTGTGAGGGACTAGAAGTTTGTGTACATGATGTAGAAACGGGAATATTTTATCGAATAATTTCATAAAATTATTTAAAAATTTGACCAACTAGTATTAAAAAATTACATCAAACGCCCTATATTCTTTGTTTTTGGATCAACAATTTCATCAATTATTTTGAATAGTGTCAAATTATTTTCACAATATTTGATCACTTTGAATAGTGTCAAATTATTTTCACAATATTTGATCACTCAAACAAAATTTGATAGATAAATATTTGATCAATTTAACAAAATCCGATATATATACTGTATATCATTCCATTATAATAAGTCAATCCAAGTCAAATGAGTCTGTCCAATTTAGCCATTTTTTTTCAAAAATACTCATATACTTTTTTTATTAATTACAATAATACCGTAATCACATAAAAAAAATATAAAAAATAATAATTAATAACAATATTTATGCTTGTTTAACAACCAAATACTCTTTTAACTCTTATCATCTTATAGTAATTTTTTTTATTATTATCCACGTATATTTATCATAATTACACTTATTTTCTATATTTTAATTGCATTGCACATCGCACACGCAACGTGTGGGGCCCGATTACTAGTATATATATAAGTCAACCCAATAAAAAGTGAGTCTACCAAATTTTGGTCATTTTTTAAAAAAATGTCTCCACTCTTTTTTACTAATTACTCATTTACATTTATTTAATTCAAAATATAAAAAACACACAAAAATCATTATCTTTTCAAAACAATTATAATCATATACCAAACAAAATTATTTTACGTGTATTTTGTATAACAAAAATATTATATTACTCACCATTTCTAATTTAATATATTCATTCAATCAATATAATTTTTAAAAATTTATTTACCCGGATCATATATATATCACGCGTCGCACACGTAACACGTGGGTAACGATTACTATTAAAATTTCAGTCAGTCGTAATACTCACTAATATCCTTGTAACGCTAAACAAAAGTGATATTTTTCCATCAAGCATCAAACCATGACCAATTCCTAAAACGTGTAGCTGTTGGTGAAAAGCGTGGAGAACGTCTATTTCGTAAAGTGTGTGAACTGGATGAGAAGATCAAACATAGCTTTGCCAACCATTGTGTAATATGACCTAAAGTCGTGAGATTTGACATAAGAATGAAAGAATTAGAGGAGTTTGTATATAGGATTTTTTAGATGATACCACCTGCCTTGGAATCACACAGTGATGGTGATGAAGACTTGCCAAAAGAGTCCTCATCTAGAAGAAATCTCTAATGCGCCAGTTTGAATGGCGTGTTTGGGTTTGTGTGACCTCATGAAACAATTAGTCGTGATGTTTTGTGTGTGTTTGTCTTTGTTTTGTTCACTTTGTAAGATTGCACTACTATTTATCGGAATTTTTTCACTACGTAGGAAGGTTTGTACGTGCCATGTCTAATTTTGTGTCTTATTAGTTTTTCTCTAACAAATAAGAGTATGATATACACTTGACCACTTAATTGTTTTTTCAGTTGTTTGGTTGTGGTGATTTTGTTTGGACATCGTGTTGTTTTGTTTGGTGTTTTTTCGTAGTTAATGTTGTAATCTGGGTTAGGTCCCACTTTTTTTTTTTTTATATATATATACTTAGAATGTGATAATATTGTCAATAAACTGTAATAGTATATTATTTTAATTGCAGTGGTGTGTGCATGTATGTTTTTGATAAATAATTTCATATTTCGTCTCATTTTCCCGAATACTAAGAATTGATTACTTATAAGCATTTAAGAAAGTAAGAAATCCAACTTGTTAAGAAAATTTGGTAAAGTTAGTAATGTAATTGTCAAAAATGTCCCTTAATTTAGTTAAAGTTGAACTATTTAGGTGTGCACAAATTTCAAAGTAAAGTAATTAAGTAAATTTGTGATGCGTAAGACAACTATTTTATGAAATTTTTATTTAATTTGATACATCCAAAAAATTATCAATTAATTTGGGACGGAGTGAGCATTTACAGAGGCGGCTCCAAGACCAATTTACCAAAGATATGGTTTTGTCCAGAGGCACCAAATACATGGTCTTGTCCAGAGGCGGTTTCAAGACGAATTTACCAAAAAACAAGGGTTTTGGACCTCTCCACCAAGTGTGGCTATTAGCTAACTTTAGAGTTTTTTTTAGCTGAGTGAGATAGTAAGGTGTAAAGGGGAGAAATATCTTAATTTTTTTATTCTCCTAAAAAAACATTATTGTTATTGTTAGCATTAGCACTAGTTGTTTAGCGGGACGTAACATGTTTATGCTAGAAAGAGTCAAAGTTTAGCGATATTTAAATTTTTTTAGTATTATCTAATTTATTAAGGTAACAAATATACTAGTTGCATAACAATAAGTGAGAGATTTATTTCAATTTCACGATTCATGGTTGTATAATTTTTGCAATTATTTGTTCATTATGCTTAAAATTTATTTTAAACACCAACCTACACTTTTGACAAAATTGTTGGCCCGTGTGGCTAAACCTTAGAGGGGGTGAATAAGGTTTTTAGGCGTTTTTACGGAATTAAAATTCTAAGCGCAACTAACAACCCAACTATTCGTAATTCTAAGCTTAAGCGTTTAATAACGTTAATGAATTGCTAAAAGTCCTAAACGCAAGCAAGAAAATAAGCAATAATATAAGTTGCAGAAGGTAAAAGTTTAAGGAAAGAAATTGACACCGCGATTTATAGAGGTTCGGCAAAACGGCCTACGTCCTCTTCTCGGTACTACCGAGTATTTCACTAAAAAATTTCTTTCGGATATTACAAATCCTATCGAGCTAATCAACCGATTAAGCTCCCCCTCACTCTATGAGTATTCCGAATGAAAAGATCTAGAGATTTTAAGCAACACTCGCTTACAAAGCCTCTACCCGATCACTCGCTCACAAATGAGTTTATAAATCACTCTTTACAAAATTTGTTACAACAATGTAACTATACTCACTATTTTGTTACTTCTAAATAAGCTAATTTGTGAGTCTTTGATGTTGTTTGAGCTTGAATCGCTTTCTCCTTAATTTCCATCTTTTTCGAATATTTTCACCAAAATGGTGATATTTAGGGTTTTGATTGGGAGAGGTTGAAGGATGATAATTGGTTATCAATGGATGTGTTTGGAGAGTGATTGAGATGGTTTATATGGCCAGCAAAGTCTTTTTTTTGTCTTATGATCGTTGGAAGTGGTTGAGTGTTTTATCCATTGGTTTTAAGCAATATCCCATAATAAGCTGAAAAGCTGTATTTGAAATCTGCAGAAAACGATCGGTCGTTTTCTGCATTTCGATCGGTCGTTTTCAGAAAACGACCGATCGTTTTTCAGACGACCTCACTGGAAGAATTTTGGATCAAAACGATCGGTCGTTTTTGTCCAGACGATCGGTCGTTTTTCTTCTGGCAGTGTCTCGATTTTCTCGTTCTTCTTCGAATGCTTGTAGCTTCTTCGTTTTAGCTCTGATTCTGGTTCCGCTTGAACCTGTGGCTTCGTTTTTTTGTGCTCTATCTTTCTGATGTTCTGAATTTTACATTTTCTACTTTTGGAAAAGACAAAGCGTTATATCATCGAAATAGAGAAATCGTAAAATCATTAAAAACATAATCAAACTTATAATCAAAATCAATTATTGAACCCATGGTTCAACAAAAATGTTCACGGATAATTGTTTATTGGCTTATGTAATTCTTTTGTCACTGTTTTTGAAAGTGAGAAGGTATCACATCAGTTGGGTATTACAACAATTATCCCATATGACTTAGCTTTCAAACAACTCCATCCGATTATGTGTTTCAAAGATATATTTTATATGTCTAAATTGTTGTTAACGAGTTCGAGTAATATAAAATTATTAGGCTATAATTTTTTTGCTCGATTTGAGCCTTAAAAACGTTGGAGATGACACCGGGTATGTGATATCAACTACATAATAACTTTCGGTAAACTGGTTCAAAACTAACCTTAAGTAATAAGACAGGAGTATAAATATAACACATGTTTTCTTTTGTTATTTTTTTATTCCAAAGTTAAATTTTCATCTTTTCAATACCGATATTTAACATTTTGTATAAAAAAGCTAAAGATATTAGTATAAATATAACATTTACCATTGTAAAAGTAGTTAGTTAATGACATCCGACTAAAACAATTATATAAATATTTTCTTACTATATATTGAGTATTATTACAGCTCACACCAAAGTTCATACCAATATCCACCGAACCCTCTTGACCTACGTGACCCATCCATTTAACTAATCGCTACTATTTCTCCTGTGTACAGTACATTTGGATCTCAATGTTCAAATCCGAATAGCAACTCAAACTTCAAGAACTCCTAAATATTGTTTTGATATGATTTGTGGATTTGTAAAAAAAAACTAAAATTATTATATTTTGTAGTGTATATATAATTTTTTAATCTATAGCGTTTTCCATTATTGTTTTGAGAAATTTAGCTTCACTATTAAACAACGAGACGATAGATAGGACTGCTAATGAGCCGATCGAAATGTTCACGAACAAACTCGTATTTGGCTCGTTAAAGGGTCGACTTGTCTTCGTTCATTTATAAGTAAACCGAATATGAGCAAAATTTAAGGGGAACATACACAATGTTCTAAAATGCGCAAGGCAAGCTTTAGGCGAAATTGACCGCCTACCGCCTAATTGTCGCTCAGTTCTGCTTAATTACCGTCCAATCTACCTGATAATCCCGTCTAATTTGTTAGGCTTCTAGGCTACGCGTACCGTTTAGGCGCCGCCTAATTTGAGGCTAGGCATGCCTTTTACAATACTACACACACGCACACGCCTACGCACGCGCACACATTATTATTATTATTTTAAAAAAAAATTGGTTGTTCTATTCCTCTATCTCAAACGTTGAGTTGTTGTTCCATAAAAAACGAGGTTGTCGTACCTATTAAATGTTGTTAGGTTGTTGTTGTTCTTACACACATTAAAAGTGGTAATTACGAGTGGTTGATACATAAATTACACCCCGTAATTTGTTGAATTTGTTTTTACTCACATGTAATAGACTAATTGTCTCAAAATTTTTTTGTTTCGGACGCATTTTGTTTTAGAAACTCCTTTTTTGTTTCCTTCTATACATACCACGAGTGAAATGTTTTCACTCATATTTCAAAATGAAATTTCTCTTTTTTCAAAAAAAAAAAGGCGTTGGATAAAAAAAAAAAGGGGGTCTCCAACCTCTGCTTAGGAAGAAGTTAAAAATTCTATGTAAGTTTTTTTTTTCCTGAAGTGTTGTCATGATTTTATCTTTGATTCTTAGAGTCATATGATTATTTTTTTAAAAGTAGTTTTTTTCTGTTTCTCTTTCTCTTCCTTAAATATTGACTTTTAGTTCTATAAACAAACAAGGTTGTTCCCGATTAAATGATGTTAAAGTTCCCTTTTTCTAATGGTTGCTTTTACACTCACCATCAGTGTTAATTACGGTTGCTTGTTATGGAATTATAACTCTAGTTTGACTGAATTGTTTTTGGAGGTCGGATTGAAATATCATGGAATCCACAAAAAACTTGTTTTGCTACGTTTTTGTGTCCGGACTATAATGAAATGAGTCAAAATAGATATATTTCGAATATCATGTTGAGGTAGTATCTATAAGCCCTCGGGCCATAAGTTTAAGTATTTTTCTTAATTTCGAGATAATTCCATCTCAATTCATATTCGCGCATCTATAAATTCTGAAACCAATATATTATGTAATTTTAAATAAATAACAAGACGAATTTGTAGGATTCTAGAAAATTGGAAATGATAAAAACAGGAGAAGAAACCAAGTGGAGATGATGAGAGACTACATTCCAATATATTATTAAAAATTGATAAAAAAGAATAATTTCGTTTCTAATATTATTTTGAATGAAATATTTAAAATTAACGATTTAGCCTTCCAAATACTATGAAAATATGTCATAAGAATATGAAACATGTCATACAAATATTATGTAACAGGAAAGGAACTAAGTGGAGATAACGAGAGATTGCATTCCATTCCATATTTATTAAAAAATGATAAAAAGAATTTAAAATATTATGAAAAGATGTCATAGAGTATGAAACATGGACAAAATATGAGGTGCTACCATTTTAAGTTGACAATAAAATGTTAATAGTATCATAATAGTGTATTATAACGTCAATTTGTTTTTGTTTTGAAAGGTACTCTAAAAACTGACAACTTTTTCGATTTCTGTCACATGGTACAATTTGACAATGATGTATATACTCATAACTTTACTATACAATCTGGGGGGTGGGGAAAGAAAAGAAAGGGAAGGGTCACAGTCACACAATTATCATGACTTTATTTATCAGTACTGCCACGTCAGCATAAATGACGTGTCATATATAAATTCCGTTTCTCTCTCCGTACCTAGACACCCACAGATCCTCCATCACCTACTCTACTTCACTCCAACTATACACACAATACATTTATATAATACATACACATATATATATATATATATATTTACTTATAATATGCATATATATTTATATTATTGCGGTGCTGGGTTGTAAATTTGTCAGCTTCTATTTATCGTCCGTTCATTCTCTTCTCTCTCTCTCTCTCTCTCTCTCTCTCTCTCTCTCTCTCTAGAAGTACGTTTCAACATAACTCTCAATTATTGATATATAATTAATCTGTATCTCTACATTTTTAAGTTTGTTATCTGTGTACATGCATGTTGTTGATCGTGACTATTATCTACTTATTATTCGATCGCTGATTAATTTATTTGTCTACTTAATTCTATATTTACTGATCGTTTTTATTTGTTTTGCTATTATAAGGCTTAAATATATTGGATCGTTTGATTTCACCTTTTAAGCAAATTAGCTGGTTTATTTCAGGCTTAAGATAAAAGCTGGTAAAGTAACGATTAAAACTATATCTATATTTCTCAGTTTTATTTTAGTACTTGCATTTTATATGGATTATTACTATAGGCTTTTATGCGTGTATGTGTATGTAAATTAGCTACTCCTTAGTTTTTGCTATTTTTTTTGCATTAGTTTTAACTTTATTACCAAAATAATCTTGATCACATTATAATGGGAAACATATGAGGTTAATCGTTCTTGTATTTCGCTTTTAAGCTATCTTGATTACAGCTTTTAAGAAAATAAATCTTGCTTATTTCAGGGTACTAGAAAAGCTGGTAACATACGAATTTTAGCTTTTTTTTGGGTCAGAATTACATTGAAAACCAGGTTTTACCAATCAAATAAACATAGCTTAAAAGCTGGAACCAAACAAGGATAAACAAGATATGGTTTAGGACCACACAGTACAATGCTAGTGCATGTATTTTCGTTTTTGTTTTGTTTTGCGTGGTAATTAATGTTTCCTGTTAATCGAGCAGTTGTTCTTATGTAATTTGTACATAACTAGAGCGATGGATTGTTTAGTAGAAGTTTCTTTCTATGATTTGATTTTTTACGTTTAAATTTCACCATTTACCTAGGTTTCTTTCACTGCAAAGATGTGACGTATTCTAAATGTTTTGTCCATGTTTTAAACAAAACGTGATCAGCAATGTCATGTACATTAATTTCCAAATTGTATAACCGCTTTTTACTATTTTTGGACCTACAGATTTATCCCAATTTTAGAGGAACAGCTATATTTTCTCATGAGGATAACATTGTAATTTAATTGGCTGGTTTTACGTGCAGAGTTTGGCTGCTTCAACTGTATCAAAAAGCTTAATAAATGGCGAGTCTCTCTCCAGAAGTGATTCAAAATGGTACCATAAAAGTTACTGATGCTGTAAACGGAGTAAACGAATTCGACGACTGTGATTTTTCGAGGTTATTAGATAGGCCTAGGCCGTTGAATATAGATAGGCAGAGATCTTGCGATTTGACCAATGGGTTATCCCCCGCTCTGTCCTTTAGAAACTTGGACAACCCGTTTAGAGGTATAGATAATCATGAATCTGTATATTCGCCTAGTAAAAGGTCAGGGTTTAATACGCCGAGGTCGCAAAATGGGTTCGAGCCTCATCCTATGGTTGTCGAGGCTTGGGAGGCTTTGAGGCGCTCGCTGGTGTTTTTTCGTGGTCAGCCTGTTGGGACTATTGCAGCAACAGATAATTCCGATGAGAAAGTCAATTATGATCAGGTTAATCCTTGTATCTTTTTAAACATATCTTTGGAAATCTTCTATGTTTGCTATTGGTCAAAAGTGATGCATGAAAAAGTGGTAATGAGAAAATTTAGAGCTCGTAGTGGAATAGTTATGATTTAGACAAATCATTGATACAGTCTTCTCTGTTTGGTGTTGTTTCGTTTTTCCCTACACAAAAATAAACTGTTTTACTTTTCTGAATAATGTGGTAGCAACACGTTTATCAAGAAACTGTACATTTCCTTTTGGATTATGATGTGATTTCAGGCAGAGTGTACGTAAGCTAGTTACTACAGCAGTGAATCAAGTCGAAGAAAATGGTATTGTTGCATAAAAATACAATATTGTTTTTACTGTAAAAGTGAGTATAACCAAGAATTATGTGTTCCAATTTTTTAGGTGAAAAATAGGGAATAGATTTTGATTTCAGGGAGAATGTACACATGCTAGTTGCTAAGTGATGAAGCAAGTAGAAGAAATGATATTGTTGCATAAAAGTACAATATTGCCTCTTCTGTAAAATAAGGAATGCCAAGAACCATATGTTCTAATCTTTTGTTGATAGAAGATGAGTAAAAGAAGATCTAAAATGGCAAACCGAAATTTCCAACCTTGTATGCCTCTGTTAATTTATTATGTGGTGCAACGGTGATATCTTGAGATAGTGCTTAATTTTCTCTCTGAAATTCTGTCACACCCTTGTAGTTTATAATTAATGGTTCATAGAGCAGGGATTTTGTGTTTTAAACTGGAAATTATTCTTTCTTCATCCATTCACAATATTTCTTATCAATCATGTGACAAGGAACTATTGCATAGAGTGCTTGACTGTCTGTTAAATGATTTAAACTGCTATTCTAGTTCGGTAGTCTTCAGGCACTGTTCCCAGTGCACGTGAAATGGTATTCTTGCATACACTACAATATTACTGTAAAACCAGGAAAGTAAAGAATCATCTCTCGAATTTGTTTTAATTGGATGATGGGGGGTAAAAAAGTATCTGAAATGCCAAACAAAACTCAAAATTTGTATGTTTATTTTCTCTGGTACAATGGGGATATCCTATGGGAGTGCTATTTTGTTTCTCTTAAGTTTGCACACCCCTGTGGTAAATAGTTCACAAGCATACCTTTTGCTATGTAATCTGGAAAAGTAATTCATACGTCCGCTCTTAATATGCATTTGGGTCATGTGGCCACAACTGTCTCATCAGGGTATTTTTGACTTTATTAAACTGTTCTTCTGGTTAGGTGTTTGTCAGGGACTTTGTTCCCAGTGCATTAGCTTTTCTGATGAATGGGGAACCAGAAATAGTCAAGAATTTTCTGTTGAAAACACTCCGCCTACAGTCATGGGAAAAGAAGATCGATAGATTCCAGCTAGGAGAAGGAGTTATGCCGGCTAGTTTTAAAGTACTTCACGATCCAGTTAAAAATACTGAAACTATAATGGCAGATTTTGGTGAGAGTGCAATAGGAAGAGTTGCACCTGTGGATTCTGGTTTTTGGTGGATTATATTATTACGAGCATATACGAAATCAACTGGAGATTCTTCTTTAGCTGAAATGCCAGAGTGCCAAAAAGGGATGCGTTTGATAATGAGTTTGTGTTTGTCAGAGGGATTTGACACATTTCCGACCCTTCTCTGTGCTGATGGGTGTAGTATGATTGATCGCAGGATGGTAAGTTCCTGCATTGACTTGCTTATCAACGTAGCTTTTATTTGAACTCATCAAATCCAGCTTATTTCTTATAAGCTGCAACAAAACGAACTCTTTTTTAAGTTTTATGATTTACCCTCTTTACTTTAGTTAGTGATCATCTTAGATACTCCTTTGTTTTACAAATTGAGATTTACATTTAATAAATTAATCAATAATCTTGCTACATACGGATATAATGTGACCAAAATGTGTTCCAGTTTTAACTTCTTAGCTTGCTCAAAAGTAGCTTGAATATGTAACATCAACACATGTATTGCGGCACACATTTTTTCCTAGTTTACAAACTGAATGTAATGCTGTCATTTGTTTTCGTGAACACAATTTTCTTTTATGTGACTATAATATAAGTATATAACCACATTTGTATTCACCATGAAGGAAACAGCGTACTCGAAGAACTTTAAAAGACCTTTAGTTAATTTAAAAGTTCTTAATGTTTTGTGCCTGATAAGTACTTTGTTGGCCTAAATGCTGCTTTACTAAAGTATGATAAATATATCCACAGACACACACATAAAGTATACTCACACACACATAAAATGTAAATAAAATAACATTTACTTTGTAGATTACTTGTATACTGGTTGTGCCGGCTTCTCATACCTAGAATGCCACAAATAATACTGAAAGAGGTACACTGACATAGCTTTTGTTGTTGCTAGTATAGCTTTTGCAGAAGTGTTTACGAATTATGAGGCATGTTTGTCCTCTATTAAGTTAGTTGCCATATCGTTAGAGTGTTTTAATACTTCTAAGCATGTTTGAGAAAAATTAGAAGTAACTGGGAAAGGCATGCTAGGCTCGTGTTAGCTGATATATCCTTGAATTTGTGAAGCTCGTAAAAAGTGGAAGCTATGGTTTATAAATTCATAATAAAAGAAGATTCACTGTAGTGTCGCAGGTGGGGAATGGATCTTAGTTGAATTCTTTAATACTGGTTCTCATTATTTTACTTGTAAAATTGTAAAACATCAACCAACTCAAAAATTTCCGACTTCTACAAATACAAATTGCAGGATGCCATGATTGTTTGTCGTTAAAACTTCCTGGTTTATTATTTTGAAAGGTAAACAGTATCCCCGTCACCTGTGAGATTTTTGCTCAACCTATGCATTCTGCAATCGATATGAGTTAAAAGAATGTTTTATCAGTTTTGCAAATTGTTACTGGCCATGTGGATGAAGTGGAATTAGACTAGATGAAATATGTGTGTGTGTTTTTTGAGAAGACATTGTGGCTAGCATTACAGCTTTACCATCTTTCCTTGTCTTTGAAATGATGATGTATTTTCCCAAGTTTCAATGGCTTCTATTATGCGTTTTTGTTTTAAATCTTATTTAGGAGGATCAAATGCTATCACACATACTCCCTTCATAATCCCTGCACCTCCTAGTTGAATTTAAAACTTTTACCTTACAACATGTTTCTCCTTTGGGTCACATGTCTGCGTAAAAACTCACTGCATGAATTGTTGATAACAGACGTGGAATTGTCGAGCTGTATGAAAAACAGAAGTAAAATATTTCGAGTTCTCTTTAGTGAAGGCGGTTTGATCACCTTAAGAAGTTAACCTTTGTTATCATTAAAATGTTACTTTTTTTCCCGTTTCCTCATTGTTTATTTCGTTCTTTTCAGGGTGTTTACGGTTATCCGATCGAAATACAAGCACTCTTCTTCATGGCTTTGAGATGCGCTCTGCTATTACTTAAACAAGATTCAGAAGGAAAAGAGTTCATAGAACGAATCACTAAACGTCTACATGCATTGAGCTTTCATATGAGAAGTTACTTTTGGCTAGACTTGAAGCAACTGAATGATATATACCGGTATAAAACCGAAGAATATTCTCATACTGCTGTCAATAAATTCAATGTAATGCCTGATTCTTTACCAGAATGGGTATTTGATTTTATGCCTACACATGGGGGATACTTCCTGGGCAATGTGGGCCCTTCGAATATGGATTTTCGTTGGTTTGCGTTGGGAAATTGTATTGCAATTTTGTCCTCATTGGCAACACCTGAGCAATCCACTGCTATTATGGACCTGATAGAGTCAAGGTGGGAAGAGTTGGTTGGAGAAATGCCAGTAAAGGTTTGTTATCCAGCTATTGAAGGGCATGAGTGGCGAATTGTGACAGGATGTGATCCTAAAAATACAAGATGGAGTTATCATAACGGAGGATCTTGGCCAGGTATGCTCTTAATCTTCTAAGGTCGTTTGGCTAGGAAAATCGTAATTTGGCTCAACATTATTGTCAATGGTAAGCCTTTTAGGTAAACTACAGTGCCATTGCGCTTATGATTCTGTTACAAGACCTCTCAGTTTATGGGGTTTATACTTATTTTGGCACTGAATTTTTTTTGTTCTGTTTTTCTGTCTTCATTCATTTTAGTACCACGAAGTTTTTCGAAATTTGTACAATCCACATTTTATTGGCCGTTGCTTTATGTTTGTGTTGGCTTCTATATCGCTGTCTTTGGGGCAGCTAATATGGTTTACACTTGAGAGGTTTTCTAGTTGAAGTCGATCTGATGGAAACTTTTAATGTGGTTTTAGTCAACATCGGAAAAATAATTGAATTGCAGTTTTACTAGTACAATCTTGTTCACGGTTTACGACCCTGTGAAACAACGTTACTGCTTACTACTACCTGAACTTAAATATTACTGTTCCCAAAAAAAAAGAATATAAATATTACTGTTATTTCAATTACATACTTGACATTGAAAATTGATATGATTTTTACTTTTGTCGGTCTTGTGGATGCAGTTCTTCTATGGCTTCTCACAGCGGCATGTATCAAGACGGGTCGTCCCCAAATTGCCAGAAGAGCCATTGAACTTGCTGAGTCAAGGCTTTCGAAGGACAACTGGCCTGAGTATTACGATGGTAAGCTCGGTAGATACATAGGAAAACAAGCCCGCAAATCACAGACGTGGTCCATAGCTGGCTATTTGGTGGCTAAAATGATGCTCGAAGATCCTTCTCATTTAGGAATGGTTGCTCTTGAAGAAGACAAACAGATGAAGCCCGTTATGAAGAGATCGTCTTCATGGACCTTTTAGCTCTCATTTGCATCGTGTTCTTGTCTTTATCAAGCTTTGTGTTCCAGCCTTCAATTTAGTCATGTCCGATGAGAGTGTGAGAGAGAACAGATTTGAGGTTATTCGGAAGAGAAAGAAAGGAATTTGAATTCCTTCGGGAAAGATGGTAGTAATTGGATTTTCTTTGGGTTTGACCCTTGAGTTGTAGTTTGTACTATTCCTCAACTATTTCCTTAGGCAAGATGTATCTAAATGATTTCAAGTTTTTAGATCTTTATCAAGGTTATGTCATTTGCTCTCCTGATATAGTGATACCATGCTTTAGTTAGTTGGTTTCAGAAAACTTCTGGGTTTTCGGAAGGTAATCCTAGTAAACATGGCAAAACACTATTTGGTTTTCTTGTGTTGCCCAAATTCGTATCGAGTGTAGTATTGTCTGTTGAGTTATCATGGAGATGCATTTCAAACATTTGGACATGCTAGTATTTAGCTTGTAGCCGTGGTTACTCATATTTTATTCACATTTCTCTGAGTGAAGATTTCTTTAGCAGGTGCAAGATAGGGTAGGGTAAGACATTTATGTTCAGCTAGTCCACTGATCTACTCGTAGTTCAGCTGAATCCACCTTTTCTTCCAATGTATTCACTTAAACAATAGATTGCTTGGTATAACTAAGCAAAATTGGTTACAGATATAATTTTTGCAATACGGGGTTATCCATATTATACCCTGGTACAAATTCCAAGAAGAAGTACTCGAAAAAAGTGTTTTGTCGTATCTTTAACTAGCAGACCGTAGAGGCGTAAACAGTATATTCCATCACCCTTCTTGCTCTCACCAACGTATCTATGGAGCTCTGATTCCATAAGAAGCCTTCTTTTACCAATTTCTGAAGGTGGACAAATTTGGAATATGCAAAATAATATATCAGACAAATAGAATTGAACAGAGAAAGTATTACATAAAATCTCAAATTTGATTTATTATAGATAAAAGTAATAAATAACCTAATACAGCAAAATCCAATAAGAGATATAATTTTAATCTCTCTAAATTTAATTTCTACAACTCTGTCTCATTCCTAACTCCGTTATTTACCTTATCATCACCGTCTCTCTCCCGATCCGATCAAACCATGAGACCAGGAACTGATCCACTATCCTTTTGCAACAATTGATTTGAAAAATACCAAAATGCAATACTGGACAAGTGAAAGTATAAAATTGGTAATAATTCATAAGATCCAAATTTGATCATTATAAAAAAAAAAGGTAAATAAAACTTAATTTCAAACCTTGGAACACCCGAACTTCAAGTTAATAACCATTATAAGCAAGTAATAACTTAATTCAATTTGACTCTTTTCACATATTTTCATCTCCCCACCTATCATAGTATCTTAGCCGCCTCCGATCCAATGCTTAAACCGACGCGTAAAAACTTGATCACGATATTCTTTCACTAGTTCTATAAACTAGACATAACCAAATTACAAAAACAAATAATCTAAACAAAGGAAGCATTGCGTAAATTTTCAACGTTTATTGTTATAGGTTAAATCCATACCTCGATAAAGCCTAATCCCAAAATGAAGGAATAACCAAAACTTCAAGTTATAAGCCTATAAGGCTATAACAGTTTTAAGTAAGCAAGTAAGAATCCAATTCGACACTTTCTTACATTTATCTATCTTTCCTCACCCCATTTTCTCCGCTGCTACGGTCCGATTACAAAGCAAGTAAGAATTTAATTCAATACTTTATTACATGTCGATCACAATATATTTTTACTAAGTTGTGAAAGTAGCAAAATCAAAATAGAGTACAAACACAAAGTAATTTGAATACGTAACATCCCAATTTTTATCATTACGGATAAAAGTCATAATTAGTGCCTAATCCCAAAAATCAGAATTAACCAAACTTCAAAGCAAATAACAAAATTAAGTAAAAGCTAGTAATAACTCAATTCATTACTACATCACTCTCACGTCCCACTTCCTCATTCCGTACGATTCGATCACAAAGTCGGCTCGTAGAAACTTGATCACGATATTCTTTTATTTCGGAAAATAGACAAAATCAAATTAGAGTACAACTCAAAGTATTTGAATACTTAAGATCCCAAATTTTCATCATTATAAGATAAAAGCCATCATTAGTACCTACCCAAAAATCAGAATTAACCAAAACTTTAAAACTATAACCAAATTAAGTAAGCAAGTAATAACTCAATTCAATACTATTTACTGCTTTCTTACACACATCTTTCACTCCCACTCTCTCTCCTTGGATCCGATCGGAAAAAAAGCAAAGGATGATACCGGTATTGAGAACTCGATTCAAACAGAGGACAAAATAAAATAAATAAAAACAGAAAGAACAAATAATTCAAACACATTACAAAAAACCCCAAATTTGATCGTATAGGTAAAATCCAAACGTAAGTTATAGATAAAAAAGAAGACATAATGAATGGCTAGTCCCAAAATAAACAAAAAATACAAAGCTAAATAAACCAAATTAAGTAAGACGTAAATAAAACCCAATTGGATACTTACTAGTACTACTTTCTTACACACCTATCTCTCTCATACACACCCACTCTCTCTCTAGACGATCCGATCAATAACAAAAAAAGTCATAAAAAAAATGAGAGGGGTGCGTAAGAATCCGATCCAGGCGGCGACGACGTGGGTACGCCGTCAGCCTCCGAAGGTGAAGGCGTTTCTGGCGGTGGTGGCAGGGATGGCGGCGCTGGTGGTTCTACGTGTCATCGTTCACGATCATGATAACCTCTTCGTTGCCGCCGAAGCTGTTCACTCTATCGGGATCTGTGTGCTTATTTACAAGCTCATGAAAGAAAAAACCTGCGCTGGTAATATTAAATTCTTCATTTTTATTATTATTATTATTATTACTGTTGTTGTTTCTGCTGCTGCTTAGTCCTTGTATATGTATAGGAGAATTAGTAATTCATTTAAATCTTGTGCGGGTAAATTAAATCTTCATTATTATTGTTGTTACTGCTTACTTCTTGTTTATTTATCTGTGTATGTAGCAGAATTAGTAATATTATTATTATTGTTGTTGTAGGACTTTTTGGTAATTAGGTTTTTTCTGCTTACTCTTTGTATGTATGCATGTATGTTTGTTTGTTTGTATGTATAGGTGTAGAATTGGGAGCTGATTTTAATCTTGCACGGGTAAATTAAATTATCATTAGTAGTATTGTTGTTGCTTACTCCTTATGTATGTATATTTGTATGTATGTATGTATAGGTGTAGAATTGGGAATTGATTTAAATTTTGCGCGGGTAAATTAAATCGTCATTATTATTATTATAAAGTGGAATTTCTTTGGTGAAACTATTATGTTAGGCAGCTAATTAGGGTTTATATCAGTGTAAAGTGGCGAGAAGGCTAATTCTTTCCTTTTTTAAACATGCAATTATTTTAATCATGCTGCTTACTCCTTGTGTATGTATGAATGTATTGGTGTGGAATTGGGGACTGATTTTAAGCTTGTGCAGGTGAATTAAATCTTCATTATTATTAGTATTATTGTTGTTGTTGTTTACTCCTTTCTGTATGTATGTATAGGTGTAGAATTGGGGATTGATTTAAATTTTACGCGGGTAAAATAAATCTTCATTATTATTAGTATTGTTGTTGTTGTTTACTCCTTTCTGCATGTATGTATAGGTGTAGAATTGGGGATTGATTTCAATCTTGCGCGGGTAAATTAAATCTTCATTATTATTATTATTGTTGTTGTTATTGCTGCTGCTTACCCCTTGTGTATTTTTTTTTTGAGAAGAAAAAAAAATGCACAAAGGGTATGTATACATGTATAGATGTTAAAATCCATACCACAATTAAAGCCTAATCCCCCAAAGTCGGAATTAAATAACCAAATTAAGTAAGAAGTTCAATTCAATACTTACTACTTTCTTACATCTCTCTCCCTCTCTCCCTCTCTCACCCCAACCCCAACTTTCTCTCTCTAGATGATCCGATCAGAAGAAAAAAAGTCTTATAAAAATGAGAGGGGTGCATAAGAAGCCGATCCAGGCGGTGACGACGTGGGTTCGCCGTCAGCCACCGATCACGATAACCTCTTTGTTGCTGCTGAGGCTGTTCACTCTATCGGGATCTGTGTGCTTATTTATAAGCTCATGAAAGAAAAAACCTGCCCAGGTAATATTTTATTCTTCGTTGTCATTGTTATTATTATTATAAAGTGGTATTTCTTTGGTGAAACTATTATGTTGGGTAACTAATTAGGGTTTGTATCGGTGTAAAGGGGCGATAATTCTTTCCTTTTTTAAGCATGCAATTGTTATGATTATTGTTGTTGTTGTTGCTGCTGCTTACTCATCGTGTGTGTGTGTGTGTATATGCATGTGTATATGTATATGTGTATGTATAGGTGTAGAATTGGGAACGGATTTTAAGCTTGCATGGATAAATTTAATCTTCATTAGTATTATTATAATTATTGTTGTTGTTGTTGTTGCTGCTTACTCCTTGTGTATGTATGTATTGGTGTGGAATTGAGAATGGATTTTAATCTTGCGCGGGTAAATTATATCATTATTTCTATCATTGTTGTTGTTGTTGTTTAGTCCTTTCTGTATGTATGTATAGGTGTAGAATTGGGGATTGATTTAAATTTTGCGTGGGTAAATTAAATCTTCATTACTATTATTGTTGTTGTTGCTGCTGCTGCTGTATGTATATATGTTAAAATCCATTCCACAATTAAAGCCTAATTCCCCAAAATCGGAATTAAATAACCAACTTAAGTAAGAAGATCAATTCAATACTTACTACTTTCTTACATCTCTCTCTCTCTCTCTCTCACCCCAACCCCAACTCTCTCTCTCTCTCTAGACGATCCGATCAGAGAAAAAGAAAGCATAAAAGATGAGAGGGGTGCGTAAGAACCCAATCCAGGCCGCGACGACGTGGGTACACCGTCAGCCGCCGAAGGTGAAGGCGTTTCTTGCCGTCGTAGCCGGGATGGCGGCGCTGGTGCTGCTACGTGTCATCGTCCACGATCACGATAACCTCTTTGTGCCGCTGAGGCTGTTCACTCTATCGGGATCTGTATGCTTATTTATAATCTCATGAAAGGAAAAACCTGCGCAGGTAATATTTTATTATTATTGTTGTTGTGGTGCTGCTGCTTACTCCTTCTGTATGTATAGGAGAATTGGGAATTAATTTAAATTGGGTAAATTAAATCTTCATTACTATTACTATTATTATTATTACTATTATTGTTGTTGC
This sequence comes from Primula veris, assembly GCA_963682055.1. NCBI lineage: Eukaryota > Viridiplantae > Streptophyta > Magnoliopsida > Ericales > Primulaceae > Primula > Primula veris. The sequence continues at coordinate 12,722,860 of OY821745.1, read as the reverse complement.
TGCTGTTTACTCGTGTATGTATAGGTTTAGAATTAGCCAATTAGGAATTTATTTAAATCTTATGCGTGTATATTCAATCGTACTATTATTATTATTGTTGTTGCTGCTGCTGCTGCTTACTCCTTGTGTATGTATGTCTGTATATATGTATGCATGTACTTTTTTTGTCGTCTCGTTATTGTTTATGGAGATTCTTGTATTTTCACCAAATCGAATGAGAGACTAGTGAATTGAATGACACTAAAGTAGCACTGGATGGTAATTAGTCTTTTTAGGCTTTTTCACGCTATCGGGATCTGCGCCCTTATTTGTAAGCTTATGAAGGAGAAAACATCCGCCGGTAAATTATATCTTCGTTAATATTTTATATTATTTTTGTTGATGTTATTGTTGCTGCTGCTTACTCCTTGTGTATGTATGTATGTATGTATTTATGTAAGTAATTAGGGTATTTATCGGTGTAAAGTGGCGAAAAGGCTAATTGTTACCTTTTCTAAATTAAATCTTCATTAGTAGTATTATTATTGTTGCTGCTGCTTATGCCTTGTTTATGTATATATAGGTGTAGAATTGGGAATGGATTTAAATCTTGCGCGGGTAAATTTAATCTTCATTATTATTACTGTTGTTGTTGTTGCTGTTGCTTATTCCTTGTGTATGTGTGTATGTATGTATTTATGTATCGGTGTACATGCAATTATTGTTTTGATTGGATATCAATTTTTTTTTTGTCTTCTCAGTTAATTATTGAAAAATCTTGTATTTTCAGCGAAGGAATGAATGTATGCATGTGTATATGTATGTATAGGTCTGTGCAGAATTGGGAATGGATTTAAATCTTGTGCCGGTTAATTAAATCATCATTATTATTTTTATTGTTGCTGCTGTTGTTGTTGCGGCTGCTTACTCCTTGTGTTTGTATGTATAGGTTAGAATATAGGAACGTCTTTATAAATTAACTCTTCATTATTATCATTATTGTTGTTGTTGTTTGCTGTTGCTGCTGCTTACTCCTTGTGTATGTACGTGTTTATTTATTTTCAATTCTTGTATTTTCACGGAAGTGAATGACACCAAAAGTAGCACTTGATGGTAAGCAGTCCTTTTTTGCTTACTTTTGTATGTTTGCATCTATGCATGTGTTGGGAATGGATTTAAATCTTGCGCTGGTAAATTAAATCTTTATTATTATTATTGTTGTTGCTGCTCTCCTTGTGTATGTAGGTATTTTGTTTTGTTCTTTTATTGAAAAATCTTGTATTTTCACCAAAGCGAGTGAGAGACTAGTGAAGTGAACGACACTGAAGTAGGACTTGATGGTAATCAGTCTTTTTTTTGCTGGCTCTTTGTATGTATGCATGTATAGGTGTAGAATTAGGAACGGACTTTAATCTTGCATGGGTAAATTAAATCTTCATTATTATTAATTTATTATTATTGTTGTTGTTGTTGCTGCTGCTTACTCCTTGTGTATGTATGTATGTATGTATGTATGTATAGGTGCAGAATTGGGAATGGATTTAAATCTTGCGCTGGTAAATTAAATCTTCATTATTATGCTTACTTCTTGTGTATGTATGTATGCATGTTTAGGTGTAGAATTAGGAACGGATTTTAAGCTTGCGCGGGTAAATTTAATCTTTATTATTATTAGTATTATTATTGTTGTTGTTGCTGTTTACTCGTGTATGTATGTATGTATAGGTGTTAATTTAGGAACGGATTTAAACCTTGCACGGGCAACTTAAATCTTCATTATTATTATTGTTGTTGTTGCTGCTGCTTACTCCTTGTGTGTGTGTATGTATGTACTATTGGGAATGGATTTTAAGCTTGTGTGGGTAAATTAAATCTTCATTATTATTATTGTTGTTGTTGTTGCTGCTTACTCCTTGTGTATGTATTTATGTATGCATGTATTTTTTGTCTTGTTAATTTTATGATTTTTTTTTTGTTTTTTCACCGAAGTGAAATAGAGACTAGTGAAGTGAATGACATTAAAGTAGGACTTGGTTGTAGTTAGTCTTTTTCTGCTTACTCTTTGTATGTATCTATGTGTGTATGCATGTATGCATAGGTCAGTGTAGAACTGGGAATGGATTTAAATCTTGCGCGGTTAAATCTTCATTATTATTGTTGTTGTTGCTGCTTACTCCTTGTGTATGTGCATGTATGTATGTATCGGTGTACATGCAATTATTTTTTTGATATGATACCGAATTGTTTTCATTAAGAAACTAAACAAAAGTCGAGCACGGGTTTTCTTGGTGACAACTACTATGAATGGTAACTAAATAATTTTTTCTTTTTGTGAGCATGCAATTATTGTTTTGATTGGACTTCGATTGTATGTGTTTTGTCTTCTTGTTATTTTTATGAAAATCTTGTATTTTCACCGAAGCGAATGAGAGGCTAATGAAATGAATGACACCAAAGTAGGGCTTGATGGTAATTAGTCTTTTGCTTCTTACTCTTTGTATGTACGTATAGGTCAGTGTCGAATTAGGAATGGATTTAAATCTTGCGCCGGTAAATTAAATCTTCACTAACTCTACTCGCTAAGGTACTAACTTTTTGACACATTGACACTGCTTATACATTTAATATACCAAGAGGCATATTTGTCTCATTTGCTTGGAATTTTTTATTATAAACTTGCTTATCTTTTTACTAGTATTTATCTATGGACTAAATCTTGTTATTTACTATTTTTTTATTCTATTTTAGACTTGGACTATTTAAGTTAAGAGGGGGTTAACACTACAGGGGTTCATAGTGAGTTGAACTCATAAAAAAAAATGCTAAAGGCCAAGGGTTAACAAGCTGCTTGAACTAACTTTGTTTTTCGATTAACAAGCAGACTCTAACTCATTATAAATAGGGGACACTTATTAATAAGCTTGAAATGTTCAATTTAACTTGATAATCTTATTTATAACATGTCAATTGTACAAATGTCTAACAAAAATAAATAAAAATATAAAATATGATCTTGCCGCCTAGGCGCTAGGCCCCACCTCACCGCCTAGCACCATTTGAAACCTTGGTTTAAAGAAAAAGGTAGGAAACGAAACACTCGAAAAGTTAAAATGATACTTTTGGTGACAATATGATGATTGATAACTAAATAGGGATGGGGAGTCGTTTAGGTATCATTTGCTAGACTTATTAAGCAAAAAGTGAAGAGGCCCCTTGACGACGCTTTTTAGTGGTGATGGGGAATCTTGTTCTCTTTCTCTGGTGTCATATATTGTCAATTTATATCGTATACATTCAATATATATAACTAAAGTGAAAGAAATATGATATCCATGACTTAACGCTTCTGGAAATTACTTGATACATAATACTAATATTTGAGGGGAAACTGTTTACCTAGAATAGAAGGCCGTGAAGACATCGTACTAAGCAAAAACTGCCTTTAACAATTTATGTACCTTAGGCAGCGAAAGAGTATATGGAACCAAATTAAATTTACTGACAACAGTCTATTCAAACACAAATTATGTCACTTGGTATTTGAACCAATGCTGTTGATTGCAAAAGTTTGGTTGTTTATAATAGTAATTTCAAAATATCAAAGCACATGGTGGTGATTTGCAGAACATCTATAGTACATTATGGTTATTCACATTTTACCGTGTATACGTATGCATGTGCATATATATATATATAGACACACACACACACATTGGTGGATTATCCTTATTTTATGTTTGATGGGATGATTAGGTCTTTTGCCTCTTTTGTGATTTGGTGGGTGTAATATTTTTGGGTTTTGTTCCAACTTCAGAAACTCAATATGATGCATACGTTTGAGCTGATTACTTTTTAAACTATTGAATGATTACAGATCTGTAAATTACATAAGCTCACAACTTTAACTTTACTTTCAATAGCCACGTTATATTTTGAAAATTTAAAGGATTTTGCTTTGTGGCATTTACTTTCAGATTAGGGTTTTGTTGTTGCTTATGATGCTTAGGGCGTCACATGCTTTAGATTTCCTTACGGCCCGCTTGGTTTAAAGATTTCTCATGAGAAAATGTGAAGGAGAGAAAGTCATATATTGTGTTTGAAAACTTTTGCACTCAATGAAGTTTTAAGATTTGGAAAGCTGGTCCTCAAGTGGTTGAAATTGGTATGTTCTACAGAGTTCTTTATTGGTGAAAGCCTGCTTAAAAGGCAGGGTTTCCAAGTTTAAACCATGTGAACTTTCTTTTGGTAGTTAGTTCTCACCCTTCCTATATTTCATGCTTGCAGCTATATGGTACTACCGTAGTTCTTAGCTTTATTGAGACCTGCCTATTAATTATCTATTTAATTTCTGTTCATCCTTTCGGTCTCTGTCTTGCTTGTCTTATTCTGGATTACAAACCATTTATCCATGTAGTGTGTATCAAATAGCTTAACGGCGTAGAATCTGTCGTCTATGGTTGTGTATGTCGTCGCTATACAGGAGCTAGAAAATAAGAAATTTACAAGTTGTGTACGGATTGTTTTTGTTGTTAGGTGGGGATCAGTGTTTTAATTTTCGAGTGTGTATGGCATATGGCTTTGTTTTAGGAGAAAATTCACTTGATAAGTATATATGAAAAGAACGAGGAAAAATCATGCATCTTTTTAACTTTATTAAGCACTATCAACTACTGAGTAGTTATTTTACATACACTTCCCAACTCGTAGACTTTCTTCGGCTATCTACTCTTGTTTTTGGTATGCTTCTGGTTATCTACTCTTTTGTTTTCTTTTTGTGCTGTAGGTAGTTTACCTAGTGCATATTTTATGAATTATATTCCCACCATTTCATAGTTTTGAGGCTTATGGGGAATCCCAACACACAAGGGGTATATTAGTCACAGGCTCACAGCCGTTAGTTGGTTCTCATTTGAGCCTTTAATATTCGATAAAAGAAATATTTACATTTTTAAAAATCAAATTCAAAGATACATTGGAGTTTGAAATCGACAAAGATGGAGAAAGCTACTGGGCGTGTATTGCCATTCCAGCAAATTGACCTCTCCCACTTCCTCACACTGTTTCTTTGGCGCTTCTCAGCTTAAATATTTGGATGTATAGTCTGTATACATTCAATCTAGAAAGTTTATTCTTATACTATAATGTATATGTGCAGGCAAACTGTGCAAAGATAATTGAGGTTAACGATAAGAAAAGTTAACTTTGTTAACCCTTTTAGACAATGAATGAGAGCAAAGATAGAAATTTGAACATACAATTAAGCATTTCTAAAATCAGACCAGGATTAAATTATAATGAACTGATGTGAGAGGCTGTATATGCAAGTGGATTTGTCGCGGCAGCAGCAAAAGGCACTGCAGAGGGTGTACAACGACAGATTTTGTTTATCATCTCTATCTCTCCCCTTTTTTGGGGAGTTTATTGTGAACTTTGGCTACATTCTCTTCAGATTTGATATTTGTCATCTATCGGAAATAAGATAGGTCCTGGTTGTTTTGCTGTATTGGGTGCTCCCGAATGCAATGCTTTTTGTGTAAATTTCTTAATTTGATCCTTGCCAGATTCCCTTTAAATTGTTGTATCAGGAGATTTTAAAAATTGCATTTTCTGTTATTAAAAATGGACTAATTTTAAATAGGAACATCAGTGTTGACCCATTTCTTAAGTATAGTGAAACTAGGGATTGTAATCTCTTTGACTAAATCGACTTCCGATGGTTATCAATTATTTTCTTTGGTATGCTTTAGTTATACTGTATGCTTTAGTTAAATTTATGTTATACTGTATGTACCTGTCTTCTCTTCTTTTAAGTCACAGCTTCACCCTTCACTGACATAAGAAATCTAATTTTGATATGTCTGTCTATTGCAGGGCTCTCACTCAAGACTCAAGAGCTGACAGCTATATTTTTGGCTGTTAGGTTGTACTGCAGCTATGTCATGGAATATGACATACATACCTTGCTTGATTTATCCACGTTGGCTGCGACCCTGTGGGTTATTTATATGATTCGTTTTAAACTCAAGTCCAGCTACATGGAGGACAAAGATAACTTACCCATATACTATGTGGTAAGCCTTCAAACGAAAATGCTACGTTATGCTCTCTTTGTGTTTCTTGTATCACACAGAAATAATGATTGTTTATTCTGTAAATATGCGAAAAGGGGAATGAGAATTGATAGACAGTGCATCGTAGAATAGTGGAATGATCATAATTCATAACCAATCTAACTGGTTAAATTTATGAGTATGCTACTTGCTACAAAAACATGAATTTTGTGCAGCAAGATATAGTTTATTCTGTTCGACTCTATTGCCTGCCATTAAAAGCTTCCATAAATGTTTTTTTTTAAATGCAGAAATTCTACTTGTTATACAAATTTAAGAAACTGAAGGAATAACATAATTTATTTAAGTTAAGAGAGTGTTGAATTAGAATGCCAACCAGGCAATCAAATTTGTTCTCTTCAGAAAGTGCATTATTTTCTTAATATGGTGCGGTAAGTTATAATATTACCATCTCCTTTTTACTTCGTAATTTCTTTTTAGCAAATGATAGATTCAGCCATTGCTGTTCTTTGCATTAAGAAATTGAAAATACTAACTTTATAAGATCATTCAGTTTGTAAAGCTAAATATATCTTTAATGAATATGGATTTGACCTGTTTTAGATTTGGCCTCTTACCGATCTATGGATAATTGCTAATTTTTTCTTTTATGGCATTGTTTCCTTTTCTCTGTAGTTGGCACCCTGTGCTGTGTTGGCTTTTCTAATCCATCCATCAACATCACATCATTTCATCAACAGAATCTTCTGGTCTTTCTGTGTATATTTGGAAGCAGTGTCTGTGTTACCGCAGCTACGTGTCATGCAAAATACCAAGGCAAATTCTCCAAAGCATTACTAAGTTTATATATTTAATCTTTTAGATAGTAACTAAAGTTTGGACTGACTTCCATATTTTTTCTCTCTCAGATTGTTGAACCATTTACAGCTCATTATGTGTTTGCGTTGGGCGTCGCCAGGTTTTTAAGCTGTGCGCATTGGGTTTTGCAGGTCTGGTCCTCTAGCTGAAGCTGTCTAATTTTTGACAGAGTAATTGTATGATTTTGTGCAGTGTCTTAAGTTTTTCGGTGGACTTATTTTAACAGCTGTGGTATTGCAGTCAGTGTTGGGCACCAAGAGCAATAATGTCTACTTTTATATTATTCACTTTTAGCTGAATTTAAGTCGAGTTGCACTAGGAATAAGTTACACTTGCTCCAGTACATAGCTTTTTTGGCTTGGCATTGTGCATCAGCCAATAAGGTAATTTAATGGGTTGTTTTCTAAATAAAGAAAGCCCATTCGAGTAGAATGTTGTCATCTAGGTTCAAATAATTTAGATACTGAATGTGTACAGTCGAGGTGTTTAGTGATCAGCCCAAATTTCTTGTTGTTTTCATTACCCTATAAATCCCAAAGTAGCACTATAAATTAAAATTGAAGTTGTTGGCATGACCATATGCAGGCCATCTAGAATTACATTCGACTAGTGCCTGCTATTTGAAGTCTATTATTGTGATTCTGAACATTTTTTTCTAAAGGAATGTTTGTTGGAAATTGATCTTTTAGGGCTGTTAAAGAAGAATTTAAACATGTAATCTTATTTAACATTATTATATCAACTTTTAACAGGTCTTGGACACTCGTGGGCGACTACTCACAGCTCTGGGTTATGGGCTGTGGCCCTCAATGGTTCTTATCTCCGAAATTGTTCAGACTTTCATATTAGCAGACTTCTGTTACTACTATGTCAAAAGGTTCGAGTGAACTCTTTTCTGTTTCATATGATACTGTCATAACTCATGCTTTATTTAATGCAACCCACTATGTTAGGTGAACTCGGGTGAGAGTATGTTATGTAGATAAAAAACGCTATTGTGCCAGACAGATACACACCCGTCTCAGTTGTAATTTCTTAATTCTTTTTTCCACCCAAAAGCTTTTCTAAACAAACCAATCCAATCTACAATTCTCCTCTCTTATCTTCCTCTCCCCCCCTCCCTCTCATCTCTTATCATCTGCTCTCTCCACCAGGCATCGCCACCACCTCCATACTCGGTCAATGAGGAAATGTGTAGCTAGGATCTCAGCTCATCTCCTCCCTCCAAATCTTCAAGTTATTAGCAGAATCATTCTAGACTCCACTGTGATGGCCGATGGCCCTAATTCCTTTTAGACGAGATTGACAAAATCCACTGATAATTGTTGATAAAAATGTGCCTATAAGCTTCTTTTTCCCTTTTAGTAATTGAAAGTATTTGTTTGGATGCAGCTTTCGAACTTGATTTTTCCAATTGTTTCTTGCGTGGTACTAAATTAAATTAGGGAAGGGAAAAAAAGAAATTTTTGTTATCGTTTCAATTATAGAAGATTGGCCAATTGTTGAATGAGGTTGGAAATTAAGTAACCCTGGTCGGTAAATGGAGAGAGAGAAAGAGTGACAATGGTGGACTGAAAGAGTTTAATTTTGGAAGTTTTTTTTTTTGTATATTTCGATATAATTGTCGTGTATTTGTTTGGTGCAAATGTCTGACGCCATAGCATTGTTGTATGTAGATTGCAACTTACATCTGGCTCACGAAATAAGCTCATTAGAACAGCCCTTGAACCCTGCTAAGTTTCTTGCTTTTAGAATTAATTTTTGCTTGGTTATGGATAATTGTACTTTGGCCCAATATTGAGCATTTAAAGAACATATGTTTCTAGAAGGATAAACAAGATCAATATATATTCATGAGTTGGGAAACACTTCCAGTCCTTGTTGGTTCCCCGTGACATGCTTGTCATGATTAAAAATTTGAATGTTTTCTCCATGCTAAATATGCACGCATACACAAATTTATCTGTCCTTTCTTTCTTAGTAGTGTTCTTTTGCGTGCAGTGTCTTCGGAGGTCAGCTTGTTCTCCGCCTTCCTTCAGGAGTTGTCTAAGAAAACTATACAATGGTGGCTGCATTGAAGCTAAAGAACTCCGATGCTTATATATTTAATTTTGTTTTCTTTGCGCACAGTTTATCTTCCTTGAAGTTATATTAGTGGTTAGTAATTAAATTTAGTCCTGTACATTTCGGGGATGCAAGAAACTGTAGTGGAGATAAGATTTTTTTTAAACCAAAACCGAAAGAAATTATGGGTTTTTGATTGACCTTTCTGGTTTCTACTCGCGTGAATTATTTGTTGGTTTGTTAACTGAAAATAAAGCTTTTTAGCTTTACCAGGTTAGTGTCTGGGTAAAGCCGCGTCTTTATTAGGCTTAACATTGGATACTTAGGATGATATTTTTATAACGTGTAATCAAGCAGCCAAACTAGTTATGACCCAACCTAGAAATGAACTGTGTTTGGACAAGATTGTTTGATTGGTGGCTTTTAAGCTCAATATATATGAATGCAGGCTGCTATTTTTTTTGGTTGGTTATAGATTGAAAATATCCTTTGCTTTCGAGTTCTGGACCAAAATAGCTAGAAGGTTTACAATCTGTAAAACTTATCTTTTCCCGCTGTTAAACAAGGCAGAATTTTCTTTTGAGAGTTGCAACCAGACAAGCCTTTAGCGCGTAAGACACTTTTGTTTGTGAAGTCCCCACTTTTCTCTCGCCAAGTAGGGGTGGGATTGCAAACCACAACCATGTATTATCTGAATTTTTGAAAATTGACTACTTCCATCTTGATTTTAAATGATACATTACGGTGGGTTCATTTTGAATGTATGTTTGGCTTCAAAAGTTTGAGATGCCTAATTAGGCGACTTTATTATACTTAACTACACTGAAGTATGGTAGTGTTTTCGTTAACTATCCTGAAGTATAAACTCTTCCTTTTACTATCCTCAATTTTAGTTTATGTTATTTTTTTTTTTGTACAAAAAGACAATTCAAATGGACGGAAAAGTCAACAGTGGACGGAAAAGTTAGCACGTGACCATTTTACAAACAGATTACTTATTTACACTTAAATTTAAAGGTAAAAAAATAGGTTTAGTGACTACAACTATCATAAATTAATAAAATTGGGATCAAACTTACGACATTAACAATTTGAGGTAACGAAATATATATATTTTTCTAAATTGGAGACCTCTGTCAATATAATTGGACGGAAGTTAAGTTGACGGAGTTTTCCAATTTAGGAAAATATATATATTTTGATATCTCAATTTTGTTAATGTATGTTAGTTGGAGTCATTAAATCTATTTTTTTTCTTTTAAATTTAAGTGTAAATAAGTAATTTGTTTGTAAAATGATCACGTGCTGACTTTTCCGTCTACTGCTGACTTTCTGTCCATTTGAATTGTCTTTTTGTACAAAAAAATAACGGAAAACTAAACTTGAAGGTAGTAAAAGGAAGAATATTTCAGGATAGTTAACGAAAACACTACCATACTTCAGGATAGTCAGGTATAATAAACCTCTAGTTAGCAGTTTGGCGCCACAATTTTTCACAGCTTTTTCCATCAAAACATTGTTTCGGCTCCAATTGAATGTTTCTCGTTAAGACAGACATTTCTTCAGATATATTAATCTTAAAGAAAAACATTTCTTCAGATATATTAATCTTAAAGAAAACAACAGAATCACTAAAATTAACTATTGGATGTGTCAGTGAGTCGTCTTTTAAAATTTTGGCGGACGAGAGTACTAAATGTGATGCGCTTTAAACTGGAGTACCCCAAAGGAGAAAATTAAGGATTGGTCCACGAAAACAAAAGTATTTAAGGATTGGTCCAGCTATAAAATTCATTTAAAGATTGGTTCATTATTTATGAAACTAATTAAGGATTGGTCCACTATATATACTATACATATTCTGTTTTTTTAAACAGTTGTATCTCTCTCTCTCTAAACCGTTTCTCTCCATCTCTCTCTCTCTAAACCATCTATATACACTATTAGCTGTATATCTCTCTCACTGAACGAATTTTATCAAATTTCTGTATATCTCTCTCTCTCGACAGACAGGTTCTCTCTCTTCAAACTGTTTTTTTATTGCTAGCTTCGTTTTTCTTGCTGAGTTTAGCTCAAATTGCTTTGCTCAATTTAGGTTTTAGAGATTTATTATAATAAATAATAAATCAGAATTTTCTAACACAATGTATGATTTATTCAGACTGTTTTAAAAAAACAGTTTGAGCTATTGTATTCAAGAGTTACAGAAAACAGTCTGAGTTATTAATAAACAGTCTGAGCTACTGTATTTCTTGTTATATAATAACTCAGACTGTTTTCTGTAACACAATGCATGTTTTGGTTAGGTTTTTAGAGATCAATTGCGTTTATTATTAAAATTCAATACTTCATACTGTTTTTTTCTTGCATTCAGACTGTTTTAAAAAACAGTGTTTATTATAATAATTCAGACTGTTCTGTATGATTTTGTATTGTTAAAATTCAAGAGTTCATACTGTTTTTTCTTGTATTCGGACTGTTTTTAAAAACAGTCTGAGCTATTTATTCTAGAGTTACAGAAAACAGTCTGAGTTATTATAAACAGTCTGAGCTATTGTATTCTTGTTATATAATAACTCAGACTGTTTTTTGTAACACAATGTAGGTTTTTGTTAGGTTTTTAGAGATCAATTGCGTTTATTATTAAAATTCAATACTTCATACTGTTTTTTTCTTGTATTCAGACTGTTTTAAAAAACAGTGTTTATTATAATAATTCAGACTGTTCTGTATGATTTTGTATTGTTAAAATTCAAGAGTTCATACTGTTTTTTCTTGTATTCAGACTGTTTTTAAAAACAGTCTGAGCTATTGTATTCTAGAGTTACAGAAAACAGTCTGAGTTATTATAAACAGTCTGAGCTATTGTATTCTTGTTATATAATAACTCAGACTGTTTCTGTAACACAATGTAGGTTTTTGTTAGGTTTTTAGAGATCAATTGCGTTTATTATTAAAAAACAGTCTGAGCTATTGTATTCAAGAGTTCATATTTCTTGTATTCAGACTGTTTTACAAATAAGTTATTTAGAGTTCTTTTTACAGATCAATTGCTGTTATGTTTTTTGTGCACATGTATTTTTTCTGATGGATTCGTTTGATTTAGTAATGTATTGTCGATATAATGATCAATGTGTCCCTGTTGCTCTGAATAAGCGTATGACCTATGCGGAGTTATTACATACAATAAGTAATAGGTTTAGCTTGAATTTGGATTCCGTGTCTCTAACCTACTTAGCAATTAGAGATGAGCGATGTTTATTGAGATCGGATGATGAGTTGAAAGATATGGTCGCTCTGTTTAATGTGTTGGGAAAAAAGATAGTAGAGATTCTAGTTTTTGTTGGGACTGTATCCACTTGCACTGTTGGTACTTCGAAGGAAATAAGTGCTGATTGTTCTGAATTTTCGGATGATGATGATTGGTGTGATGCAGGTTCTAGTTTAGCTGTTAGGAAGGTTTATAAAACGAGTGAGTGGGCAAACTTGATAACTGGGGTTGGGCAGTTTTTTAGTTGTGCTGATCACTTTAGAGAGTCATTATGGAAATTTTGTATATATGAAGGTCATGTCCCCTGGTTTGGAAGGAATAACTCGGTTAGGGTGGTCGCTTATTGTGAAGAGAGGGATAGTATTGGCTGTAGCTGGTACATATATGCTGGTGTGTGGACCTCAGACCAACAATTTAAGATTAGAAAGTTTGAGTCACAACATACATGCAAAAAGTTAGCCCCAGGTGCTCTGAACAAGCATGTAAATAGCAAGCTCATATCGAAAATAATGGATGAATATGTGAGGGAAAATCCAAATTTAGCCCCTTCTGCTATAATATCGCATTTAAGGATTGGTTATGGGTTGGAGATAAGCTATTATAAAGCTTGGAATGCTGTCCAAATGGCCAGCGGAATGCACAGTGGGGATATCGATGAATCATACAACCAATTAGAGAGGTATTTTATGGGTTTAGAATCGACAAATCCTGGGAGTCGCAGTGTCCTGGAAGTTGATAAGGATGGGAATGGTTCAAATCAATTCAAAAGGGTATTTTTCTCTCTTCATGGCTGCATAAAAGGGTTTAAGGATGTTCGCCCCATGCTTTTCATTGACGGAACATTTTTAAAAGGAAAATATAAGGGTGTTTTATTGTCCGCAGTCGGCAAGAATGGCAATAAAGGTTTGTTTTTCCTTTTTCAAGCTTTTTTTTTTTGTTTTTTTTTTGTTACATTAATGGTTTATATAACCCAGACTGTTTTTAAATTTAGTTCAGACTGTTTTATATACAACTTTTGTTATATCAGACTGTTTTATAAAAATGTTTTTGTTATCAGACTGTTTTTGTTATCAGACTGTTTTTGTTATCCGACTGTTTTTGTTATCAGACTGTTTTTGTTATCAGACTGTTTTTGTTATCAAACTGTTTTTGATTTTCAGACTGTTTTTGATTTTCAGACTGTTTTTGATTTTCAGACTGTTTAAGATTTTCAGACTGTTTATGATTTTCTTAATGTTACAGGGTTGTATCCACTTGCTTTTGCTATTGTTAGCAGTGAGAATATTGATAATTGGGGTTGGTTTCTAGAACAACTGAAGTTAACTATAGGTGATGACCGTCCTTTGACATTTTTCTCGGACAGACATATTGGGTTGTTGGATGGTATGTCTCGGATTTTTCCCAACGCAGACCATTATTACTGTCTACGCCATTTGAAGGATAATTTGAAATTGAAGTTTAGTGGGGGTGATGGAACAAAAAGGACTGAAATTATTAATTTGTTGCAAACTTGTGCAACTTCTGCTACAATTCCTTTGTTTGAACAGAATATGAAGTTGTTGCGCAATATGGGGGGTCGTAAAATAGATAAATTTATGGAGAATTGCAATCCTATGAAATGGGCCGAAGCATATTGTGTAAAGTCGCGATATGGTGAGACAACTTCCAATGCTGTGGAATCATTCAATAATTGGATCAATGATATTAGAGAATTACCTATCACTGAACTGGTTGATAAGCTAAGATTGAAATTGATGAAATGGTTCGATGAAAGAAGAATCAAAGCAGGTTTGTGGCAACTCATACTGTTATTTGAATTCGTGTTTGTTTGTCATCATATCAGACTGTTTTTACTAGGTATACGTTTTTAAGAGATTTTTGGTTATGTTTTTTTTTTTTTGCAGCAACATGGAAAGGTGTTCTGTGTCCTTTCTACCAAGAAAAGTGGGACACATTCATTCACAACGGTCTGTCGTTTTTGGTTGTGAGGTCAGGGTTTTGGAAATATGAAGTGCTGTCAGCTCCATCCGAATACGTGGACCTGGGACATCGACAATGCTCATGTCATGAATGGAAGAGGACTGGATTCCCGTGCCAACATGCAGTTTTGTGTATTTCTAGGGAGAAACTGCCTATGGAAGATTTTGTTGAAAAATGGTTCTTTGTGGACATTTATCGAAGTTCGTACAATACGCCAATCAACCCAGTCCCTAGTTCTATTTGGCGAGATTCTGAATTGATTAATGAGTCAAACATTAAACCTCCAGAAACATAAGGCCTCCGGGAAGGCCTCAAAAGAAGCGTATTCCATCAGGTGGTGAGGCAAATCCAGTCGCGAAAAAGAAGAAAGCTAATCAATGCGGGAGGTGCAAGAAATATGCAAATCATAATCAACGGACGTGCAAAGAGAAGTTTTCTTCTGAAGGGTGATCGTGAATAGATGTTTTAGTTTTATTTTTTAGACTGTGTATCAATAAATATTTTTAGTTTTAATAATACAGACTGTGTATGATGTTGGCCTTTTCAGACTGTTTTTAATAATACAGTCTGATTTTATGATATTAATAATACAATATGAGGTTTCTATTGATATACTTCATTAACGAAAGAAAGGGAAGGAAGCAAAATAGTTGCATTAATATTCAAATAAATTTTGTAATAATATTCAGACTCTTTTTACAGTTTTATATTAAAAACAGTCTGAGATTATAATTGTAATACAGACTGTTTATATGTTTTCAGACTGTTTTTAATAATACAGTCTGATTTTTACGATTGTAATAAAGAAAACGAAGAAAACTAGTTACATCAATCATCATATTATTCAGACTCTTTTTTATTAGTCAATAGACTTCTTTAAAACAGTCTGAATTGTGAGTAATGAAACAGTCTGAGATTCTTTCTGAAAACAGTATGATACTCTAATGAACATAAAAATAGTCTGAGTTTCTAATGATACATGTCATATGATGTTTTTTTAGTATATTGTCGTAAATGATTCAGACTATTATAATAATACAGTATAAATGATACAGTCTGAATTGTGTGAGTACTGAAACAGTCTGAGATTCAGACTGTTTATAATAATACAGTATAAATGATAGTAATAATACAGTCTGAGATTTAATAATATTTTTCAGACTGTTTTTTGTAATACAGTATAAATACGTTTTTATATGTTTTTAATAATACATTTATGATTGATAGTAATAATACAGTATTAAGATTCATTGAAAAATATATTGGCGAAAGAAAAAGGAAAAGAAACGAATTCATATTCGAACAAAATAATAGAACTCTTTTCTATTCAGACTGTTTACAAATAATGGAACTATTTTTACATTCAGACTGTTTACAACTAATTTTTACATTAATCAAACTGTTTTTGTTAATTCAGACTGAATGTATCGATTGACGATTCTCGTTATTATCTTGGCCTTGAACTCTAGTATCTTGTCGGAAGTCCTCTCTCTTGTGACAGGTTCACCATTGATGATTGTCTCCATGTTGTAGCACACATACAATGCACAGTCTGATCTGTAAAAAAATAAAACATGTAAAATTAATTTTGATTTAGATGAATAGTAAAAACAGTCTGAATATCAGTAGGCACATATTTTTCTTACGTGGCTCCTTGATAGGGACAGTCTGTTACAACGTCTAACGTGTACCCATCTTGTGAATCAAGTGAGAAGGAGGGCACATCAGCTATCATTTTCAATTTTTCTTGTACAAAGGCCATCTGTAACATAACAAAAAATATATACATTTAAAAGATGAAGAGGGTAGTTTTTGCAAATTCAGACTGTTGTATTTTAAAAAGAGTCTGAATTACCACTAGTTTGGCGTCATCAAGGTAAGGGTCTGGTAAGTTGATATTGCAAGGAGGTATGTTGCTATTATAAAAACCCCACTTCTTCGATTCGATGTTCAGAACCAATAGAGTCCAGTGGTCTGCCTCTACGTCAATGGGTCGGTTCCTATTCGAGTTAATAGGGAAGAACAATAACTTGTATCCGTTCTGAACATGCTTCCTCAGCTTATCGGTGATTTTCGCATCGAGCTCATCCTCGTATCTTTTTCTGTCTTTTAAAAAAAACTACAAACCAAACAACAACGAAAAGGTTTAAGATAAAATCTCAGACTCTTTTTGTAAAGAAACAAAGTGATGCATTGACAACATAAAAAGAGTTTGTGTTTTTACCCATAATACGGAGGTCAATATCTTGAATGTTTTTGTAGACTTTGCCTGGTACTCTTGCTTCAATATGTGGGTATACCCATTTATGATCTGCGATAAGGACAAGTTTTAGAAAGATTCTGAGTACAAGAGCTTGTAAGCAAGCAATTAAATTGTATGATCCTTGTATACTTACATTACAGCATAGCAACTGGCCATTAATTAAGTTGTAGATGTCGTTGAGAGTGATGAAGTAATCCTTATTGGTTGAACCGAGTTTTGAGAACAAGGCGGCACTGTAAATTAAAATTTTATAGTAAGCACAAAACAGTCTGAGATTGAAAAAAACAGTCTGACAACAAAACAGTCTGAGATAAAACAGTCTGAGATTGAAAAAACAGTATGAGATTGAAAAAAACAGTATGACAACAAAACAGTCTGAGTTAAAAAAAACATTAAAAGTTGTATATAAAAGGGACACAATAGATCATTTTTTTTAAAGAGTCTGAGCTATATAAAAAAGAGTCTGAGCTATTAAAAAACAGTATGGGGCTTGTATAAAAAAACAGTCTGAACTAAATTTATCATTCTGAACTAAACAGTCTGAACTAAACTTTCTAACAAAAAACAGTCTGAACTAAACAGTCTGACAAAAACACAATTGATCATTTTTTAAAAAGAGTGAGCTATATAAAAAAGAACTAAAAACAGTCTGAACAGTCTATAAAAACAGTCTGAACTAAATTTAAAAAGAGTCCAAGCTATATAAAAGTATCATAAATACAAAACAGTCTTAATTAAAACAATTCATACTGTTTTAAACAGTCTGAGGTAAATGTAAAGAGTGTGAGACCTAATTGTATCATAAACACAAAAATAAAAAGAGTCTGACTTACAATGGTCCATTTGCGTTGTGAATTTCTTGAATTTTGCAGAAGATGTTGTCAGGGAGCTTTGTTGTGATATCATTCTCGTTTTTATTTGTGATGATATCGTGTGCTCTCTCTGTTTTGTCCGGTACATGGTCTACTAGACTACTGAAGTCGATTTGTGGGAAATAGCCTTCGTCACCTTGGTCGTCCAGTACAGGAGTTTTCTTTTTTGATGCTCTCCCTTTTGCTGTTCGTCCACCCTTTGGTTTTTCCAACAACGGCTCAGGAGCGCCTACGTCTGCGACCATTTCAGACTTGTCATCTTGATCAGCTTGCTTACGTTTTCGTAGCTGGTTCTCATTTTCTTGGGTTTTTGTTGGAGAGTCTATTTTACTTGGTGTGTACTTTACTGGTGGTCTCCTATCTGTTCTTGCTCTGATACGGAGAATGTTGGATCCCGGACCATCATACTCATAACCGAGTCTTTCCAGAATTTCTTTGCGGATTAAATCTAGCTGTGGAGTCTGTATATCCGCATTTAGGAGAGCATCAGTTATAACTTCATCGATTCGGCACTTTTGTGAGTAGTCGTGTGCCGCATACACCTGTGCATCATTGTATAGCCCTTCTTTTAGCTCATGTTCCCCTGCAACAATAAGAGGAAAAATAGTCTGAATAATTCATTGAAATAATACAGTCTGATTATGATAGTAATAATACAGTCTGAGGTTTCTATTTGATATATTTCATTGAAAGAAGAATTTACTAAGCAAAAGAAAGGGATTCAGACTGTTTTTAATAATACATTACGAATGATAGTAACAATACAGTCTGAGATTTTAATAATATATTTTCAGACTGTTTTTAGTAATACAATATGAATGCAAATAGTTGCATTAATATTCAAATAAATTTTGTATTATTCAGACTCTTTTTACAGTTTTGTACTGTAATAATTCAAAAACAGTCTGAATAATTCATTGAAATAATACAGTCTGATTTATGATAGTAATAATACAGTCTGAGGTTTCTATTTGATATATTTCATTGAAACAAATTTACTAAGCAAAATAAAGGGATTCAGACTGTTTTTAATAATACATTACGAATGATAGTAACAATACAGTCTGAGATTTTAATAATATATTTTCAGACTGTTTTTAGTAATAGAATATGAATGCAAAATAGTTGCATTAATATTCAAATAAATTTTGTATTATTCAGACTCTTTTTACAGTTTTTGATAGTAATAGATTATATGATTACAATAGAGGTACTTTACCTTTACCTTGTAGGTCTTCCTCAAGCTGCTTTTTTTCATTCTCCAATTTTTCCATTCTTTGCTTCATCTCGACTTCTTTGTTTCGCATTTTATTTTTTTCTACATCTGCCTCTTGCTGGAGATCAGAGACAATTCTTTGGTATTTGGTGATCATCTCCTCCTTTTCTATAACACAAACAGTCTGACTTAGGGAAACCAAGCTAATGGAAAAAAAATTAGACAAGAGAGGAAGAGTTTGAATTGCATTTTATGGCGTTTACCTTTTATTTCCTTCTCGAGCATTTTTTTTTCCTCAACCATTTGTTCAATTTTTTGTTTCCACTCAGGTACCCACTTGGACTTTAATTTTTCTTCTAAAGCCAAAGATTTCCCAAGGTCGTTGATGTTTTTCTGCATTGTGGTTGTTAGGTCTTTATACTCTTTAATTTGCAAAATTGCCTCATCTAGGTTTTTCTACAATTCAGCCACTTTGGTCTCTTCTTTTTCGGACTCTTCTTCTCTCCTCTCTTCGTGAATTGGACTTTCATTCACATGCATATCATCGGCACTGTAATTATAACAGCCACCACCTCCAGAGGGACCTCCCTCGTCATATTCAGAGCTCTTAGATGTTCCCATTATTTCATTGAATTTTGGAGTTTTTGGTGTCCCGAATTGTTTCCTAAGGAAGATGGTAAATTTGTTGTCTGACTCACTTTCGCTCTCATAGTCTTCTTTTGAGTTTTCCGAGCCTTCATTTTCAGAGTTTTCCAAGCCTTCCTCTTCTGTTGAACTAGAGTAAACATTCTGAGGATCTTCAACATCTTCGTCTATCTCTTTCTCCAACTCCTCATCTGTTAATCGCTTTGGTTTCGGAGGTAGATTCTTTTTACCATCATAAATAACGAGGTTTTTTGATTGTTTTCTACATCCCTATGATGATAATTTAAAGAATGAAAATAGTATTAGCTATTTTTTCAGAAGCAATTGTATAGATAGAATAAAAACAGTCTATATAAAAACAGTGTTATACCTTTTCATTGCACAGGTCTACAATTGTGAATCTTGAGGAACACAACTTGAAGAATGAAAAGACGTCCCATTTGACACACAAAGCCTTTGTGGACGCTTCTTTTGTCATGTCCGGGTTTGAAATATTGAACCTTTCAAGGATGACATACTGTACAGATGGAAATACAGTATTTAAGAATACAGTCTGAGATTTAAATGATAGTAACAATACAGTCTGATTTTTAATAATATATTTTCAGACTGTTTCTAGTATTATTCAGACTCTTTTTACAGTTTTTGTAAAAACAGTCTGAGATAGATAGAGCAATAATATATTGTCTTAAATGATTCAGACTGTTTTTAAATGATTCAGACTGTTTTTTAGTATATTGTCTTAAATGATAGTAACAATACAGTATGAGATTTAATAATATATTTTCAAACTGTTTTTAGTATTATTCAGACTGTTTCTACAGTTTTGTAAAAACAGTCTGAGATTCTTTTGATATTTTTTAAACATACTGAGATTTAATACAGTCTGATTTATGATAGTAATAATACAGTCTGATTTATAATGGAAATAAATAAAGAGTCTGATGTAATAATAAACAACTTAAGAACATTCTGAACATATAAAAAGAGTACTAACTTATAAAAAAGAGTCTGAACTAATAAAAAAAGGTCTTGAGAAGTAATTTTATTGTACCGGTATCGTGAGTACACACGTGGACAGTGATCTTGGGTCTTGGTTGTTGAGCGACTCCATAAGCTTCTCATGTATATGAGTTGCCCAATCATATTCCTTTATCTCTTTGATGTCACCGGCAACTATTTTCAAGTACCCCAATGCTATGGTCATGCCGCTCACCGTCAAGAAAAATGCATTTAGCATGTACAATGTTACCAGTCGGACGACGTCCTCTCTACCAACTTTTGTTGTTAATACCAATGCTTCGTTCAATGCCTTTACGATAGCTGTTTTGGTTAGGTTGGATTTGTTGAGTTTATTTGAAAAGCATCTTTCAACAAAGCTGTGGTAGGCTTCTTGGTTTTTAGCAAAGCTTGTGAGAGATATTGGATTTTCAGCATTACCAGAAATTCCATAAATGTCTCGCACACGGTCTCTCTCTATGGGAACTGTGAATCTACCTAGCTTAAGGGCTTGTGAGTTTGTGTCGTACCTCAAGGCCATCTGGTACAATTCTTTATCACTTTTCCTAGCCTGGTTCGTGGTTAATTCTCCATTTCTAGAAGCATTGATCAATTCCCAGAACGGACAGTATTGCTTAACTAATTGAAGTTGTGCCGGATTGAAATTTGTTTCGACAAAGAACTTGATTACAGTAACCAGGTTTGATTTGTACTGTATTTTGCCTTTTTTGGTGTTTGTTGTGTCAGATGGTTGGTTTTTGGGGTTTGCCGAATGTTTGATGGCAATATGTTTCTAAAAACAATAACAAAAAATCTGTAAACAGTCTGTGTAAACTCATGCACATATTAAAATACAGAGAAAGTAAACAGTCTGAGTATTTTTCCAACATAATCTTATTAGAATATAAAGAGTCTGAGTACCAATTTTATTAGAATCGCTAAACATAAAAACAGTCTGAATACTGTTTTTACCAATTTTATTACGAACATAACTGAATATAAAGAGTCTGAATACCAATTTTATTATAATCGCTAAACATAAACAGTCTGAATACTGTTTTTACCAATTTTATTACGAAAATAACTGAATATAAAGAGTCTGAGTACGAATTTTATTAGAATCACTAAACATAAACAGTCTGAATAATATTTTCAACAATTACATATAGATTACTAAACAGTCTGAATCACTAAACAGTCTGAATACTTTTTTCCAGGCTGTTTTATGTTTTTACTACCAAAACAACTGAATATAAACAGTCTGAATAATATTTTCAACAAATATTATTAGAATCACCATTTTTATTTAAAAATAGAGTCTGAACAATAGAGTCTGAACCCTAATTTATGTAAAATGGGCAAACTCAGTTAATTAAATTAAATTAAGGTAAATTAAATAAATAGATTAAGGAATAATTGGGCAAACCTAATTAATAACCCTAATTTATGTAAAATGTCACTGAACTTACCTTAATTAAATTAATTTATATATTTTTCAGACTGTTTTAATAAAAACAACGATTAATAAACTTACCTTCACCATGTTGTTTTCTGAAATCAACGAAGAGAGATAATACAGGTTGATAGCCGGATTTGTTGGCGGTTTAAAGAGAGGAATTTTCAGTTTTTTCGGAGAGAGAGAGGAGAGAGAGAGAAAGTTTATGTTTTTTTTTAATTGTGTTCTGATGACGTCAGCAATTTTTTAATGATGTCAGCAAATGGACCAATCCTTAATTAGTTTCAGTTTTATGGACCAATCCTTAAATACTTTTGTTTTCATGGACCAATCCAAAATTTACCCTAATCTGTGGGAGTGCAAATTCTCCGAGGCAGTTTGGGAAAATATATTTTTCTATGGAAGATTTTATTACTAGTATATAATGTTCCATGTGTCAGTGTGTGTGCATGTGCGCGCACGATTATTTTATGAGAACAAAAATTAATTGGACACAAGCTCAGCATGACAAAAAAATGCAATACTACCGCAGGACAAATTTATTTTTAATGTATCATTACATGGACTTCATGGACCTCCATGGCTAGACATGAACACACTGGGCTTAAAGATTTAAGTTGACTGCAGATTTGAAATATTTATTTCTTAAAAAAATCGGGAATTTCTGATTGTACAATAAATCTAGGTCTGATTCCATCAAAACAACCTCATTAAATCATAGAAATGTAGGGTATAATCTCTGAAGCAATATTATAATAACCATGAATATCAAAGGGGACAGATTAAAGTTCCGAAATGCATTTTCCATTGATGAAATCAAAGGGGACGGATTAAAGTTCCGAAAGACATTTTCCATTGATGAAATCAATGACTTCGGTTACTGAGTTGTCGAGTGCGGCAGTCACGGATGCCAAATTCTGCAAAAATTCCTCAGCAGTGGGTTTCTCCCCATCCACTATATCAGTTACGGCTTTTACAAATATTGCAGGAACTCCCAAGAGGTCTGCCACGTACGCAACAGCCGCTCCCTGCAATCAAGAATCTTACAAATTTAACATATTCTGATATTTCCATGTATAAATTTACAACAGTTTTGAGGTTAAACAAATTTTTCCTGCTTTTGTTTTTCTCCATTATTTGCAAAGAGAGGGTAAGGCAGAGAAATCTCGGAAAGGGATCCCTGGGATTCCTTCCAAATATCAACCCTACTCTTACCTGAGTAAGAATGTTCATACAGAACCATTCAGAGATTCATACACAGATTCCTTATAAATCAGCAGATTTTAGACAGATTTTTTTAACATTTACCCAATCATTGTTAAAAAGGTGTACAGGACCTGCTGACACAAACAATCTGCGTAAATAGCCTTACTCAACTTACCCTGATCGAGTTATGCATTAGTTTACGTCAACTTCTGAAATTAGTGAATCTAGAGTTCTAGACAGAGAGACTAAAATAGTAAAATATCCTAGGCACTGAAACTTGAAATTAATTCATGGGCACTGGGACATTAGTTATTACAACGGTGTCATAATTAAATACATCGTGAGAACTATACAGGTCCAGTTATTCCTTCTGGTCTTGCAGTAAGTATAAAAGATATGGACTACCATTAATTTGGTTAACATATATAGAACTGTGAGAAGACGATAATTTGGTCAACCCACCATATTTTATTAGAAAAGAAATTCAAGCTTGCCAAGATGAATAGAATTATAGGTTTAAGGGAACAAAGCATAAGAAGGGGGGAAAGGTCAATTAAAAAGAAGGATAGACAACTAATAGTTACCTCCATGTCTTTAATTGTAGCATCATTTGCAGTGATAGATGATTCATCATGTGGAGACATATCCAAAGAGTCACCAGTAGATAATTTGCCAACCTGTGTACAATGTCAAGTATAACAGCATTAACCCATAAGAAAGCAGGTAGAGGCAACTTCCGTACCAGATCGGTTATCTTTAACAAATCCTGAATTCAACAACCAATTTTCTCCAATCTCCTAATATGTCCGATATTAACAGATGGGAATTGAAAGGAGTTACAAAACTGTGAAGAACCATAATTTATAACCAGTATTCCCCAATCTCATAATATGCAAAAGCCACACCATAAATAGGCGGAGTATAAAATGAGTTACAAAATTATTAAGACAGACATGATTTTCCCAGAGCAGATGTCTTCTGTAGCCAAGTTAAATGGCACAGCAGCTTCAGTAAATAACGTTATGTAGGCTTTGAGACACCCAATAATTTGAAGGTTTTCTACTCAAACTCACATCGGCCTCTAAAAGTGGATTAAAATAATGTTTAAAATATGAAACAGAAGAGATCTCTTAAAGGCCAAAAGCTGCTGTTTAGGTACCACTGACTCTGGGAAAACTACATTACCTCTCAAAATGAAATTTAAAAAATAGGAACGCATATCCTCAATATCTATCTTAGAACTACCAACAATCCATCAAATCTCCTATCCTGGATGGTATTTGTACGAACAAACATAGCGTGACGTTCGTCTTAACTTTAAACAGCGATTGTCATATCAACTTATACAGCTATGTTTGATTGAAAGAAAGTAGCATGTCACTGTGAGAGAACTACCGGACATGAGCCAATGTTCATTCATCAATTTAAATTTAAAAAGGCACGAGTTAGATAATGCGTGCAAGAAAGTGATCAAATGTTATACATGGTATGGACCATATGACTGTCCAAGACTGTAGAATCAACAATAAAGCGAAAAAACAAAAAAAACAAAAAAAAACAAAAAAAACAAAAAAGTTGCAGATTTATCTGTCAAATGCTCTAGGAAAGTAGTCACCTTCAGATTAAGATTGTTCAAGAGATTGGGTGTTAAAAAAGCCTGCCTCAAACCAACTCCATATAGATCGAAAACCTGCAGATAATGGCAAGAGGGTGTGAAAACACAGTACTCAATATTTGTCACCACAATATAAGATTTGTAACATGAAAGAGTTCAGGTACGTCAGTAACTACTGACTAAAAGATGAAAAGTTCAGTAATATATTTTTACAAAACGAGGTTTGAATAAAAAATCATTAAGGAATTTTCAGATAAGAAAGCTTAAGATTCTGATCTGACTTTTTCAGAAAGAAGGGCCTAAAGTAGGACTCTGAAGCATATTTTTGGTCTTAGTCGTTGACCAAGTTGATATACTATTAAATGGAGTATTTAGGGATTGAATGCAGCAAAATAATCCCATCAGGCTTGTTTAGCATCAGGAAGAAAGGAAACTATGCCAATAATTATCTGTATGATCAGTATGAGAAGTAATTTCCATATAAAAAATTTAACAGTATGATAACATTGACAAGTGCAAAATTGATACCAAAGTTAAACTTACAGGAATTGGAATCCTCCGATCGTGGAAGGACATGTCTGAAGCAAGATAAATATCACCCACACTAGCTCCTTTGACCTGATAACACATAGCCACAATTCCAATTCATAAACTAATGTTATTAATCACTAGCTGACAGAAACTCAGGCCTCGAGTGGAATTCCCAACTAAGCAACTATATGATATAATTGCGGAAAACTACGCTCTTCCCAGCTCAAAATTTTCATAATAAATTTCGAAAACATGGTTGTTCTACAGTTATCAAAAGGAATCAAATCAAACAAAAGAAAGAAGAGGGATTAACAAAAATAGCGAGCGAGCCTCCACTATGGCAAATGGGTAGTTCTAACTTCCTAAACATTTGTACAAGGAGACGTCCTTTTATTAGAAACACACAAGTTTTGTTTTTGTGTTTGTGTTTGTGTGCGTGCTAAGAGAGACACAAGTAGCCATTGCAGACTTTATAGTTCATGTGTATAAAATTTATAAGAAGGATATGCAGTCAAACAGTTCATTGCTACTTTAAAAACTAGGCAGAAATAAAAATACTTCTCTGAAAATGAAAACAAACTACAGCAGGAATTCAACCAAATACTTCTTCTCAAGTCAATGCATGTAAACCCCAACCCAGGCCTCATCATACCTTAAAGCCTCCACAAGTGCCAGCATTTATGATAAGATCTGGCTTTAATGCTTGTACAGAAGCATATGTCACAAGGGATGCAGAAACCGTGCCTACACTGTCAACACCTGAAACAATTCTTATAATCAGCAACATGTAGTACACGAAAAATCTACCTATGTATTTCTATTGTTAAAATATGTTTATCCTTCTATGGAGATTGACGAACATCAGTTAAAATACAATAATCTGGTAAGCAAGTGATGTTTGAAGTTGCATTACATAAATACGACCTTCAAGTTTAGTATGTGTAAAAATAATAATAAAAAATGTATTGATACATTGCTTTTCATACTCAATTTTGAATCCTAGAAATCCCTATGTTTAATATTATGGCCACTAATGAATCCATGACCTACCAAAATACAGAGTGTAGTTTTGGCTAATAAAAAATATATAAATACATTGCTTTTCATACTCAATTTTGAATCCTAGAAATCCCTATGTTTAATATTATGGCCACTAATGAATCCATGACCTACCAAAATACAGAGTGTAGTTTTGGCTGTTTTGTTGCTACTGGGGTTGTTTTCACCACATGGACAACATATGAACTAATATAACACTGACGCCAATGGTTCAAAACAACTGAAAACCCCCTTTTCTTCATGTGACAGTCTTTGCAAAAACTCAAACCAGGTTTAAAAACAATTGATTTATTGCTCAAAAATGTTAGCTTGAGATTAGCATAAAAACCTAGCTCGAGAAGGCAATTCTCATAAGCACCCAACATTAATAAGAAGTTATCTTCTGTATACAATACCTAAAAAATTTGAACTATAGATTGGTACAATATATATTAGCTTCTGAGTTTACTTGCCTTTGTTTTGTTTATTGTTTTAGGTTTTTCCCTGACATGGTACAAACAAACATAGCGAATCAAGCTTTTCAAATTGCAGCCACTTCAACATTTTATGTGCAGATATTAGACCAAGAAACCAAACCATACACCACAGCTTATTATTAATATAAAGTCAAGCAAAGCTAAGTTATAAAAGCTGAACTCAAAATGATGACATCTAAACTTGTTACTTGAATCACCACCAATTTACTAAATGAGTAGCAAGCTCCCAATTAACAATCTTATCTGTGAAAGCACACTTTAGTAAATAAATGCTTCCAAAAATCAAACTTCCAGTTAATTGAAACTTTTAAATGTCTCCTAAATCCAATCAACATTACTTCCTGAGGGGTAATAGTCTTAAAGTGTTTTAGATGAGTGATCTTCTCACTATGCGAAGCAAAGCATCTTCACCATAACTAAGCCTTACTTTTTAAAAACCACGTAGAAGATGCAATTCACTAAAAGTTGTATTAAATAGCAATTACTAAAACCGGTAAAACAACAATTACGTGAAAAGATAAGCTGCACAAGGTATTAATTATTATGAAATTAAAGAGAACAGATGCGGACCTAATACCCACCCAAAACTGCATCATTTCCAGGCCAGACTATATTAATGTTCAAGTCTTTGTAAGTACCATAATATCTAACCCAAGGAACTCCTTTAGGAAACCTGCACATGCATATTTAGCAAATTAGGCTCAAACTAAGTAGGAGACGGATTTGCTTACATTACAAACTCCCAGGTTAGAAAATAAAAAAATAAAAGCCTAATGAAAGTATTGAACACAATATTTTTTCGCTAATCGGGAATGAAGAGAAGCAAATTTACAGCTCTTTTCCCATGTTGATTGGCAAGCTGAACATTGAAATTACTCGGCAATGACTCATGTTTAAAGGAAAAGTGAAGACCAAATAAAGTCTATAACCAATTGTCACTCACTCGACCCATTTGAATAGAACTTTGTTACACTAAAAACAAAGTAGATCAAAGTTCATCTATATTACAAATCATATAGACAATGTGGTGGGAGTTGGGACCCACTTCAAAATGCAAAAGACCAAAAGTCCAATGAATATAGCCATACAGGCAATCTCGGTTAGTATAATATTTTCTAGTACCCCTATTCGAGCAGCATGTTGTTGTAAGGAATCTCATACTAGACCATAACCAGAGAGCACAGTGTGATTTTTGTTCACGCAAATAAATATTGGGTACAGGGTATTAAGTTACATTTACCCTATCACCAACGAGTAATTTAGAGAGCGATGCTTTCATTACGTTAGGAGTATATTTTTGTGTCAAAATGCACAGATTGAGTACAAAAATAAATTTCATTCAAGAATATTGCATACATATCATAGCATATGAATCATTTAGAACCAGCAACAACTCCTTTAGACTAAAATATGAAGCTAAATCGCTATAGGAAATATAAAGGAAATGCTTAGACTACAAAACCAAGTATGCATATAAAAACATGCCAACCACAATAATGTAATCATGAGTGGTGTTTTTTTTTTTTACAGATCAGAGAACTGATTGTCAACTAGAGTATGTTTACACAAAATTTCATTAGTCTGATACTACTCATGTAAAACCATAGATTATAATTACCAGGGCGCCAATTTAGAGGGGATCCATTTCAAGAAAAACACATTTCCCGGGAGTTTTAGGGGAAAATGCAGGGGCGACATGGAAAAATTTCGGAAAACGTCAAAACATACTTGATAGAAACTTATATCATACAAAAAGGAAATTCAAATATAACTATGAGGGAAATTGATGAGCACTGTTTTGCAACAAAAGGGATATAAACCACTGACAATGTGATGAAAAATAAGCTTCTTACATTTGTCTCATTTTTAACATATTTCCTTCGTCTCACTCTTTAGCAATGTTCCTTTGCAACTTTTAATCTCACCTATATCTTTATTTCCTTATTATAAGTCGTAATTTGTTTGGTTGGCTAGCATAAAATCCGAGCCTGAAAGCTAGATGCCTAAATGAACCAACCTATTTTTTAAAAATCTGCATCCACTAAATATTTAACAGAGGTTCTATATAACTTTCTTATTATTTTCCTCATTGTTTCGTGTGTCAAAGTTTTTCGTTCCCTTTCTAGTCCACTTTTTATATTACGATTTTCTGTACCACTTAGCACTTCTATTTCTCATAATATCATTTTGTTCATTCCTAGTACTCCCACCGTTCCATAATAGTAGTCCACTTAGGTTTTTCACGAATATTAAGAAATGTTTGTCAGAGCTAGTTGCAGTAATAAATATGTACATATATCAAGTGTCAAATATACCTTAAAATTTTAATCATATTCATGATTTGCAAATACCAATACTCATTAAATGGGCGTATAACTAAAGTTTTGGGACAGAGTTAAAAAGCAAATTGGATTATTATTTTGAATTATTTAATGGAGGTTTTATATATGTTCTTATGAGTCTCCTCCTCGCTTTCAAATGGTTTTCTTTATAATTATAACACAGGTCTTGTGCATATATTTTCTATATCACTTTCCAAATACGTTAAAAATTCCTATCAGCTAGAAATTACAAATAAACTCCTAAATTTTCTGTAAATAAGTCTATTATTATATGTTTTTATGAGTCTCCTCGATTTCAAACCCTTTTATTCATAATTATAACAAAGGTCTTGTGCTTCTATTTTCTATATCATTTTCTAATTAGGTTAAATTTTCTATCAGCTAAAAATTACAAATAAAGCCCTGATATTTGTAAAAAAAAAAAATAATCGATATAAATTTTCCAATCAGGTTAAATTAATCTATCAGCTAGAAATTACAAATAAAGCTCTAAATTATTTTAAATAATAAAGAAAGGAAATTAAAAAAGAAAACTAACACAGAATCGAGATCCTCCTTAAGCTTGAACTTGGACACAAGTGGATTCGCCTCGGTCTGCATAGCTATTAATCAAAAAAAAAAAAAAAAAAAGTCAACAGATTCGATTTAAAGGAATATAATTAAAAAAAGTAACGATTTAAATGAAATAGAAAATTGAAGAAGTACCGATGATGATAACGACGGTGGAAATAGGGGTATTATAGTCTTTTCCGGCGGCGCTTGATATTTCATTATTTTGAAGAGACATTGTTGACGAATTCGCACAGAATTTATATATATATATAGAGAGAGAGAGAGAGAGTGAGAGAATTGGGTTCTGTGTGTATTGGAGTGGAAAAGAAGAGGATTTATATATTTTTATTTGCGTTTCATTTAAATTGTGTTCCATAAAAAAAATAATATATTTATTAAAAATTATCGTCTAACCATCCATATTAGTTTGTGTTAGTATTTTTAAACTGCAGATCAAACTGTCAAATTGCAAAAAAAAATATAAACTAATTAATATATTTAATAAACATATAACAGTTGTAAATTATCAACATGAGGGGATATATATAAACATCGTGAAAAACACCAAACTAGACACTTTTTCGTAAAAACGCTCCAAATAAAGATTTGGTTAATGCAAATCTCCACGGTTCACGACGGGAACACAAATATGCGTCTTATTTTTTTTTTCTGAGATGTATAATGACATGTTTTGAATTTTTAAATTTTACCATAATTTCGAAAACATGTCATTATACATCTCGGAAAAAAAAACAAGACGCATATTTGTGTTTCCGTCGTGAAACCATTGAGATTAGCATTAACCAAATCTTGATTTGGAGCGTTTTTACGAAAAAATGATTAGTTGGGTGTTTTTCATGATGTTCATATAACATTTCCCATCAACATGTTACCTCTCAACTCAACCAAAAATGTTCCCGATTATAAATTTAATTATATGTTATTTGTTTAAAGTTACATTGTCATTATAATAATAATAATTTTATCATTATATGTATCATTATCACACACGAAGAGTACTAACAAAAGTACTTATTAATGAATAAAATGCCTCTTTTGCTTAAAAAAAACATAAATACTTAATATACCCGAATACGAGATTAAAAAGGTAAATAATGGAATTGGTTATGTTTTATATTTTGTGAATAAATTGTGGTTTATGTGACTCTGACTTATACAAATTAGCTAGATTTTGTAAATGTTATGTCATCCGGTGAGAGTACTAACATAGTTTTTTTATGTATTTTTTTCTTTTCTAATTCGGAATCCGAATAATAGTTATGGTCGAAGGTTTAAAGTCCAATGCTGTGATCATCAAACACATCGAGTTTTGAGATTTCAGTATACATCATCTTTTAATTTGCAATTTCTTTGTGTGTGAATATTTTAAGGTTTTATGTTGCATGTTAAAATTTTTATTTGCTCGTTTGCATATTTGTTTAGCCGTGTAATGGGCATGAATAAAAAATATTATGTCAAAATATTAGTATATGCATGCTACTATGTGTTGTTTTGATAATGTTTAATATTTAAGTTTTTTTTTCGGGTTTATTATTTTTAGGGTTAAATTTGCATTATTTATAAATCTAAAGGCCAAAATGCAAAACCCGCGAACCCAACCCGCAAACTGCTTTAAAGGAGTTGGGTTGTCTTGGGTTGGAATTCGAAAATTCACCAACCCGCAACAAATCAATCCGCTCATTTTTTACATTGGTTGATTTGGGTTGACATCAAACCGTAACAAACCAAACTGTGCCTATCCCTAATTATTATTAGGGAAATATTTCCCATTCAATTGATGTTTAAGTTTTATTAATTTGAGTCTTACCGTATCAATTCTCGTAACGGTGATGTGACCATACCTACCAAATGGGGGAGCGAAAGCAGCGAACGATACCGAAAAGTGAAAACGCATACTAATTTAGGGAAAATGCATACTAATTTTTAATGGAAAACGGAAAACATCAAAATAATTAAAAATTATAATATAACATGTAGTAAATATTTATGAAATACTCTTAATTTTATGAATAATACAATAGTACAATGAACAACTAGTTAAATTCTTATGATTTAAGAGATAATTTATCAAATTAACTTATATATATGCTTTTTTATTAATTTGATTTCATCATATTTTGAATGCATTTTTTCACATTTGTTCAAAAATAAGTATCTTGCAAATTTACCGAATGTTTTATTAAGATTTTGGAGAAGTATAATTTAAGATTTAAAAAGGGTTTGCTTAATGATGTGATCATGACCGCTACACCGAGAGATGCATTCCAAGTTCCAATCGGACCAGTTACGAGAGATAGAGCTAAAAGGTTCAAGTAAGCGCTTAACGGGCTGTTGCAAGGTATGCGCGATGACGAGTGAAAGAACACGCTCACGCATAGAATAAACGAGGCCGATAGAAGCTTAAACACGGCCGTGACAAGTCCAAACGAAGTTCATTACTTTGTGAACCTGATTGCAGCTGTTCAATACACCACATTAAAGGATAATTTCGTGGGTTTACATGCATGAACCAAAATGGGCTGATTCTAGAAGATTTAAATACATGGGGGCTGATTATTCAATGCATTTGAAGCCATTAAATGCTACAACTCAAGGGGAACGTATTGGAGAAATCTAAGGACTCATTTTTATGATACATTTCTGAATTTATTGTAATTTAATTAATTTTAAAGTTATCCAGTATTTAGAAGGTCATAGGTCTATTTTACATTGAACCTATGTTTAATTAATGTTTTCTTTAGACTTTCCCAATTCTTGGAGGCTTGTTCCAAGTATAAATAGGGGTCAAATCAGATTGTAAAAATTAAGTTTTGATTAATATATTTGAGAGTTTTCTCTTTGTTTCTTCATTGAACTTTCCGAATTTATCAAGGGGTTACCTTATGGCATTCAAAACTGACTTATCAATCGGTATCCCGCAACCGTTTGTGGCGTCTTCACATACCAAGGTTCTCACCTCTTTATAGGTGACGGATCGCGGTTCCATACCAGCTAATCATACCAAGGTTCCCACCTCTTTATAGGTGACGGGTCGAGGTCTTTAGTTTGTCTTTTATTTATTGTTATTTTTATCATTGATTTTATTCCGTATTTGTTCAAGAAACCTGATAGATAGGTCCACCCCTTGGTCGATCTTGTGTAATCTTGGTCGATCACGCATCACTTAAGTTTCTGAAATGTTTCAAACACGTTTCCCCTAAAATTTTGAAAACATACCGTACCCGTCTCTAAATTGCGTTTCCAGAAAAACGTGATACGCAGTCTAAACAGAGTTTCCGGGTAACTATGGGTGTGGCACTACGAATCTATAAATTGCAACCATTATATCTTATGTATGGATATATATTTTTAACGTAACTTGACGCAATTGCACTCATCATATGATAAATGATAGAACGTAAATGCAGTTTCGTCACTTTGTTAAACATGAGTCTCCTAATTGGATGAAAATAGACTGTGGGAATCAGATAAATCAAATATTGAGCACTTAAAAGTGTAATAGATAACAGTACTTGGTACCTTAACATATTTTTCCAGTATTTGTTAGGGAAGATTCTTTTAGCAACCATAAATTATTTACTTGATTTTATTTTCTTATTATATTTCAAGTTAAAATTGAAAAACTTTCTTCGCCACGGGAATGATCAAGAAATGTTGGTTTACACTTGTAAGTTGTAATTAAAACAAACAGGATTTATAAGTATGCAATATCGTTATATTTAAACCATTAACTCATGTAAACCATTAATGCATGCGATGATGATTAAAGAAAAAACTAACGAGTATATCCAAAAACAAGAAGAAAAAAACTTCAAAATTAAGTTACTAGGTAATGTTAACATGATAATAATGAATTATGAAAAAAATAGGTAAAAGTAATTTAAGTTAAAATCCTATTCTCCGAAAATTGTTAATGATCAAAAACTAAATATACTTCATGCATTGGAGTAATAACTTAATATAAGTAAAATAAAAATTAAAAGAATATATAAGGATAGTAAAAGGAAAAATTATACATTATAAGTTAAAAACTACTTAATAAAGGTAGAGTAACTTTTTACAATAAAGACCATCAAGTAACTTAGAACTATAAAATAATGTATATGACAATAATTTTTAAATTAAGATATAATACGAGAAACCAACAAGTTTTTTTAATTTTTTATGAGTACCGTCAAAAACTCGAAAAAATAATACGAAAAAAAATTCAAGTAAAACAATTTATGGTCGCTAAAAGGAATCTGCACAAAATATACGGAAAAAAGATATTGATTACCAAGCTGTCACGCCCCAAAATCTATAAAACACGGACAACGAGGAGTGAACTTTTTAAACAAAGGAAAAGTGAACCTGTTGGTACAAAATTTAAATTTTTAAAAGAAATAAATTACGAGCTAAAGGAACAATTGACAATTAAATAAAAATGTTGCCAAACACGGCTACAAGGCAAGTTTTATAAAAACTAAGAAAATAACAAACGAATAAATTTGCCCGTAGGCTACAACCTCGAAAATGGTCTAACTAAAAAAAATGCAATTGAAAGAATTCCCGAGCCCATGCGATACTGCGCTAATACTCTTATCCGAACGTCTCAATTTAAATTGTACCTGAAAGACAAAATTGTAACGGTGAGTCTCACGCACATATATAGACGGGACGGCACCACAAAATACCGTCACTCCATCCCATAAATGCAAGAACCCACAAACAACAACTACGATAATCAACATATAAAAGAAAATATAATAACATCCTACAACGAGATAAATTAAATAACTTCAACTAACATCAATAACATACATGAACCTCTCACGCCACCTACCCCAGTCCGTAAGGTAGGTCATTCCCTATCCTTTCGGCCGTCTTATGTCCCCGGAATTAGGAAGAGACATAGACCATTGCTAACATAAAAATAGATTTATAGTGCGCACTTGGATCTCTCACGCCACTCGTCCCAGTCCGTAAGACGAGTCATTCCCTATCCATTCGGCCGTCTTATGTCCCCGGAATTAGAGAGAGACATAGACCATTGCTAACAATAAAATAAATATAGTGCACACTGGGACCTCTCACTCCACTCGCCCCAGTCCGTAAGACGAGCCATTCCCTATCCCCTCGGCCGTCTTATGTCCCCAGAATTAGGGAGAGACATAGACCATTGCCACTACAGCTAAATCACAAGGCCTCAACCAATAATATAAAACCATTCAATTATCACATTCTCATACGTCGTTTTAATATAATTCAACAATACCCATAATCATAGGTGCTAGATTCACAACTAGCCAAACAAGTCTATCAACATAAATCTCATTCAGGCATTTTAACAAACACCTTGTATGCATAAACTACAATTCATTTTTATTTAACATAAATTCACCCAATTTCATCAACAACTATAATATCACACAATCAACTCATAAAACACGCAAACCCATCCATAATCTCATTAATTCGAAATTAATATGTCAAAAGCCTCAACTTCTACAATTCAAATAATGGAATTAAAATATAACAACTAAACCCCAATTAACAATATAAGGACATAATTAATATAAAAGTCAAAAACCCCCAATTTATAATAAACGTAAAACCTAATACTAACATACACCCTCGTCTAGTCGCAATGGATAACCCCCGTTACCTTAGCGCGTAGAGGAGATACTTCCGGTAATAACCCGCTAGTGGTGGTTTTCTTTTCTTCTTCTTTTTCTCTCTTTTCTCTCTTTTTCCCTCTTTTCTCTTGTTTTAGGTTTGTTTTTGGTTTAATGAATTAAAAGTGGCCTGATTTGAGGTTTAGAAAAACTGTTTTGAGAAAGTTTGTGAAAGCGAACTATTTGGTCCCCAAAGTTCTAAAAGTTAACTCTTAATCCAAAAATATTGTTTTACTACCCAAAAATAACAATTGTTTAGAAACAAATCTATTGGGTCCTTTTTATTAGTAAAATTAGTAACAAGTTTTTAAAATAAAGTTTTTCGGAAGAATTTCAGTTTTTCGCTAAAAATTAGTCGAGTGACCGATTTTTGATAAAATTTGTATAAAATGTTTTTGGATAAATTAAAACATAAATAAAACCGTTTATAAAAATACGGGATGTTACAACTGACCCTCCTTAAAAGAATTTCGTCCCGAAATTTCCTCTCTAAACAACTATACCCAGAAATTATAAACTTTTATAAATAAGGCCATAAAAATTTAAACGTATAATTCGTGTCATAATCTAAGAAATAAAATAATTAGGGTACACAACTCATAACAACTCCTCCATCCATAACTCAAGTAAACGAAAGATACGTAAGTATCTCGATAATGTAAAACAATAAATAATAAAATAAAAGACAATAATGTAACATAGATAACATGCTTCTAGCTCAACAACTAAGGTGACATGCTTCTACCTCAACAACTCCACAACGTCTACGAAACTGAAAATTCGGCCTTTTTATGTATATACACACACAGAGGTATGGTGCTGATTTTATGGTGAACACATTTTATACAGGTAATATATAAGCTTGTAAAAAAAAAATGAAAGGACCAACTCTTTAAGTCCCAATTATGCGTCCTAATAACTCATCTGTTACAAAACTCTCTGTCTTCTCATTTAATTAACTACCATAGCATAACATAATCTTAATACATGAATCCTAACTTATTGCCAATTACCAAACGATCTCGCTATCTATCCATAATATCAAAAATAGTCCCAAGAAGATCATATTATAACACTAATAGCAAATATAAAATAGAATTAAAATACGGGATTTCACACTCTTTCCCACTTAAAGAAGTTTCGTCCCGAAACTTAACCTTAGTTCAAGTCTCGGTGAATATATACCAGATGCAAAAATGTCTTTAGATAACAGCTCCTTATATAACTCAAACTCTGTTATTAACCTATCTCGATAAAGATGCCACTCCTTAAAATATGTGAAACATTTACTCAAAAATGTTGATTAACAATCAATATCAGTGTTGTGCGAAGCAAAAAAAAATAATAAAAAATAAAAACAAATAAATAAATAAATTCATGACCGAGGTATCAACAACTATGGGTGTCGTATTCTTCCCCTGATAAGGTTTCGTCCCTTGAATTTATCTCCACAGTCAGTTACTGTGACGACCCAGATTTCCAGGAAGGAAATTCTGTGGTGCGGTGTTGTGCGTCAGTCCCACATCGCCCAGATATGAGAGTACCCGTGTGGTATATGAGCTTAAAGATTTATTTCCTATAAACAAGGCCTTTTAAAGCCGTGCGGCACAATAGCGAGGACTTAACTCCGTAGTTAAGCGTGCTTAACTTGGAGTAGTACCAGGATGGGTGACCCCCCTGGGAAGTTGTGCCAAAGCGGACAATATTGTTGATACGGGCGTAGCGGTTCGGTCCGTAGGGCCGGGTCGTTACAGATGGTATCAGAGCATCTATCTGGCCGGAAATGTGGGGACTAGCACGTGTGTGTAGACCCCTGAAGGACGACGTGCCCGACGAGGACGTCGTGCCTAAAGGGAGGGTGATTGTGACGACCCAGATTTCCATGAAGGAAATTCTGTGGTGCGGTGTTGTGCGTCAGTCCGACATCGCCCAGATATGAGAGTACCCGTGTGGTATATGAGCTTAAAGATCTATTTCCTATCAACAAGGCCTTTTAAAGCCGTGCGGCACAACAGCGAGGACGGAACTCCACAGTTAAGCGTGCTTAACTTGGAGTAGTACCAGGATGGGTGACCCCCCTGGGAAGTTGTGCCAAAGCGGACAATATTGTTGATACGGGCGTAGCGTAGCGGTTCGGTCCGTAGGGCCGGGTCGTTACAGTTACCTACTAACCTCCGCTCTTTATTTTCCCTAGTGTAATAATTCCTATTTACCCAACACAAGTGAATTTAAAAAAAATAAAAAAATAGTAGATCTTAGTTTTCACACTATCTCCGAATCGCGAAAGTTCCATCAATAAAACGAAATGACTCCTTTACCTTTACCTTAACATCTATTTCTATTTCCCGTGCTTCCACTGCACGCTCTGATAAAATAATAATAATCGTGGTGCTAACATTGTACTCTGTTTCTAATATCATCAGACTTGTATTTTAATCAGCTATATCCTAAAACACTCGGTCTAAAAGCCTAAAGGAAGTACGGATACAGACATTTTTTCCTTTTCTGGTTTTCTTTCAGGGTTTCACCGAGCGTCAACAATCTTCCCAAATACTCAACACACACACTACATATGATGAAAAAGGACTTGTCCAGAATTCAGATAATCTGTCTGTAGCTTAGAACCACTCACAGTAAGACATTAACACAAAAATAATAATAATTATAAAATGGGTATTAGTATAACAATTCAGATGACAATCCTGACCATTTTAACCGACTTAAATAACTGTACTAATTTGTCCGACAACTGATACACGTATGCCTTAATATTTTCTGGTCATATACAACTGCCCAGCTACACGGTCTCTACTAAAGTATACAAAAGTAACAAAACTATATCAAACAAGGTTTCGACTAACTCGCAAAATTACATAACCTTATAACTTGTAAAACAAATCCAACTTTCAGTTTTTGATTTCTCAATATAGCTGTAAAACGAAACAAGTTTCTCCCTAGTTAACATCCAATCAGAAACATCGGGTAACCAATTCCTTCTATGTTTAAACGTCTTATTCCTAACATGTCCCTACAAATACAAACAACAACTATAAACAAACCAGGGTTTATATTTCCTACGTAATTCAATGAATACATCCTTTAATCTAATGCCTAAATACCATTTAATCAGTTTCAATATTATTATAAACTATCCAATCAAATAAAATAAGCAATTTTTCTCTATAACCACCTATAATTATACCTACTTATCATTGAGAACCATCATCACGCAAGGACTTAACCAATTATTCTATTAGAACAAGACGTGAGCTAATCACACAAGGCTAGCATCTACTTGAATTACATCTCAGATTCTCAGCAAACTCGAGGTACACTCTTCCAATTCCTTTTGTATGTATAAATTCTTCCATGACCTTTCTTTTTACCACCTTTCTTTCATAGTTCACCAAGTAGTAAAAAAAAAAAAAAAAAAAAATCTTTCCCAAACCTGGACATAAACTTTTGCATATGCTCAAACATGAATCTCTTGAAAACTAAATAGACACTTCTAATTTGTAACCCACAACACACGCCACCAAGAAAATGTTATCCAATTAAGCTTCATAATAACGGCCATAATAATCCATTTGATATCCTTACTCTTTATAAGTGGCATAAATTGTACTAGATTGCCCAGCAAAAGATGCACCATTAATAATTCAGAT
Source organism: Primula veris (assembly GCA_963682055.1). NCBI lineage: Eukaryota > Viridiplantae > Streptophyta > Magnoliopsida > Ericales > Primulaceae > Primula > Primula veris. The sequence goes on along the minus strand of OY821745.1, from coordinate 12,684,065 downwards.
TCACCTATGATATAACAGAGTGGAAGTACTTACTAGTTTTAAAAAAAAATCAGGAACATAACCTTTATTGATATCACAAACCCAATCACGATATTCACTATGTTTTTATTTATTTTCTTCGCCTGTACTTTCGCTACGCACAAGCTGAAATGTCAATTTTTTTTTTTTTAAGTGTTAAACAATTATACCACTAGCAAAAGATCAACAAAACAACTACTCTAAATATAAGTACTCTTTCTCCTTAGAAAAAGCTACCAAATCTCGTATTCCTATGTTCTCTATCGAATCTACTAATATACGGATCCTTCACAATCAACTCCAAAATTAACAAGAATAATCAAACCTGCAACTTCTTGTTTATTGAGAGATTCCAAAGCTTAACTTGAACATATAAGAGCTGTTTTTGTTTTTTTTTCGTGGTTTTTATTCATTATCACACACAAAAAAAAAAACATACATAAATCCACACGATTTGAACTCATGTACATAATTCAATATTACCCAATTTGTTATAATACAATTGAATAGCCTGCCAACACTCCAGGCAATTATAATAACTCATGACTAGCCTTACTTACCGTAACCGACTTTAAAATGAGTTCCGATTCGCTAGGCGAAAGAAACACTCCTACTATTTCCCTCCATAATCTAGTCATCCAAAATCAATAATTTAGCACAATCATTCAATTATAGAAGCGCATAAAAACTAGGCTGTTCAACCCCTTTTTCTTTCTCTCTAGGTTGTTACTTGCCTCGGATGAAATTTTAAATCAATCTATAGATCCTCTTAAAAATTATAATCTTCTCTGTACTAAATGAGGAAATTGAACAAACATCCCTTAGTTGCATTCAATAAGGAACCTGAGTAATCTAAATCCGTGCGTGCTCAACATTATTCTTACATGTTCAAACCACAACCAACACCACCTGATAAAAGCAAGTTGAAATAACAATTCTTCAACCATCAGCCATCTCCAAAAATAAAAGTAAAACACCTAATTAATATTAATCCATTCAATCATGAAAACAAGAACAAACAACCCTCTCTCACAACAAAACTTTGGGTACTGCACCTTATCATCAAGATCAACAATCATGTAACGACTTATCCAACTGAACACTACAAACCATACATGAATTAATCTCACGTAAACTAATCATCAAGTTAATTTGCGCACTTATCTTGAAATCAGCTCATCGACCTACTTCCAAACCTTAGGCATAAAAATTCTGTCATTAAACTTACATTCTCATTCACCACAAAATATACTCCTAATCTAATCCTCAATCCAAAAGCGGGTCAGACACAGACCTTTCCTTTTACAGTTTCTCATTCATTGTTTCACCAAGTAGTTAGTAGTCTCCTTCAATTCGCGATTTAATCTGGTTTCTATGCTAGAAAAGAAGAATCTTTAAAACTGAATAGTCTTTTATAGTTTATAATCACTAGCATCAAGTACTAAAACCAACACAACCATAAATTAGCAACCTTGGCAACCCTAATGACAATTCTTACACAGTTTAACATACTAGAAAAATTGCTCTAACAAATTCCTTCCAAAGATGAATTACTAATAATTGGCCTGCATATTTACTAAAATACTGCTTACATGCCACCTACTAAAATATCAGTAATCAACCCAACAAAATTTGGTACTCTCATAAATTCCTATATCCAACTTTCATAAATTTTTCAAGCAAACAATAACCGAGTACTGTACAATATAAAGATGGATCACACACCCATAACCTTGTCTCACCGCTCGCTCAAATGATTCAAACTATCATCCCCATGCCTATACGGAAACCTCAAATTATCAACCAATGTACAAAAATTTAGTCATACAAAATTAGACAAGTCCGTGCATACATAATAATGACATAATCAATTGTATCACACCTAACTTGCCACCGATGCTTAAATACTAACTTCTCTTTGTCGCCATTCGATATAAACCAAATATGTTACCAAGGTTAACATGAACACTTCAGTTAAGACAATTTTCTATTTCAGAAACCAACAGACTTAGGGACCAGACCAATCTAAATTTTCGACCGATCGTTTTGACAAACGACCGATCGTTCTTCTGCAGAAAATTATCGATACAAAAACGTAAAATTCTTCAACACTTGTAAATTCCTTACATGGAACATATCACACAACTACATCATTTTAGTCCACGACATATCAACATCTATTCGCATAAAATATTCATTACCACGCAAGTTAATAATTTAAAAACGCACTACCTAAAACCATCAACCTTACAATTCTCGCACTCTAATTGTTCACTACTACTTGACATGCAAACTTATACCTCATACACACTATATCAATCTACACACGCATACAAACAACACAAAAGTGCGAGGAATAACCCATCACGATACGTTATCCTAAAGCATCCGAGCATCCTCGCATACTCTAGAACTCCACATCGATAAGGTATTCCTTCACACATACCGACGAGAGGTCAACCCACTAGTTTGGCGAGCCGGGATCAACAAGGGTCCTCATTGTCCCCAACTTGCCTCACATGTGGACTTTTCTTTCATCAACTACCACTACATTCTAGCTACATGTCTTAAGCTAAATGCAACACCCCCGTTTTTAGAAAAAGTTTGAGTTTTTGGAAAAAAGTTTTGTGAAAATGATCTTGGTCCAATGGTTACCCATCTTCCCGTCGTCCCAAAGTATACAAGAACCTGGTTAGCTCTGATACCAACTTGTCACGCCCCAAAATCCATAAAACACGGACAACGAGGAGTGAACTTTTTAAACAAAAGAAAAGTGAACCTGTTGGTACAAAATTTGAATTTTTAAAAGAAATAAATTACGAGCTAAAGGAACAATTGACAATTAAATAAAAATGTTGCAAAACACGGCTACAAGACAAGTTTTATAAAAGCTAAGAAAATAACAAACGAATAAATTTGCCCGCAGGCTACAACCTCGAAAATGGTCTAACTAAAAAAAAATGCAATTGAAAGAATCCCCGAGCCCATGCGATACTGCGCTAATGCTCTTATCCGAACGTCTCAATCTAAATTGTACCTGAAAGACAAAATTGTAACGGTGAGTCTCACGCACATACATAGACGGGACGGCACCACAAAATACCGTCACTCCATCCCATAAATGCAAGAACCCACAAACAACAACTACGATAATCAACATATAAAAAGAAATATAATAACATCCTACAACGAGATAAATTAAATAACTTCAACTAACATCAATAGCATACATGACCTCTCACGCCACCTACCCCAGTCCGTAAGGTAGGTCATTCCATATCCCTTCGGCCGTCTTATGTCCCCTGGAATTAGGGAGAGATATAGACCATTGCTAACATAAAAATAGATTTATAGTGCGCACTTGGACCTCTCACGCCACTCGTCTCAGTCCGTAAGACGAGTTTATTCCCTATCCCTTCGGTTGTCTTATGTCCCCGGAATTAGTGAGAGACATAGATCATTGCTAACAATAAAATAAATATAGTGCACACTGGGACCTCTCACGCTACTCGCCCCAGTCCGTAAGATGAGTCATTCTCTATCCACTCGGCCGTCTTATGTCCCCGGAATTAGGGAGAGACATAGACCATTGCCACTACAGCTAAATCACAAGGTCTCGGCCAATAATATAAAACCATTCAATTATCACATTCTCATACGTCGTTTTAACGTAATTCAACAATACCCATAATCATAGGTGCTAGATACAACTAGGCAAACAAGTCTATCAACATAAATCTCATTCAGGCATTTTAACAAACACCTTTTATGCATAAATTAAAATTCATCTTTATTTAAAATAAACTCACCCAATTTCATCAACAACTATAATATCACACAATCAACTCATAAAACACGCAAACCCATCCATAATCTCATTAATTCGAAATTAATATGTCAAAAGACTCAACTTCTACAATTCAAATAATGGAATTAAAATATAACAACTAAACACCCCAATTAACAATATAAGGACATAATTAATATAAAAGTCAAAAACCCCCAATTTATAATAAACGTAAAACCTAATCCTAACATACACTCTCGTTTAGTCGCAATGGATAACCCCCGTTACCTTAGCGCGTAGAGGAGATGCTTCCGGTAATAACCCGCTAGTGGTGGTTTTCTCTTCTTCTTCTTCTTTTTCTCTCTTTTCTCTCTTTTTCTCTCTTTTCTCTTGTTTTAGGTTTGTTTTTGGTTTAATGAATTAAAAGTGGGCTGATTTGAGGTTTAGAAAAACTGTTTTGAGAAAGTTTATGGAAGCGAACTATTTGGTCTCCAAAGTTCTAAAAGTTAACTCTTAATCCAAAAATATTGTTTTACTACCTAAAAATAACAATTTTTTAGAAACAAATCTATTTGGTCATTTTTATTAGTAAAATTAGTAACAGGTTTTTAAAATAAAGTTTTTCGGAAGAGTTTCAGTTTTTCGCTAAAAATTAGTCGAGTGACCGATTTTTGATAAAATTTGTATAAAACGTTTTTGGATAAATTAAAACATAAATAAAACCATTTATAAAAATACGGGATGTTACACGAGCAATATTATCTATTATACTTTTAGTACTCAATCTTTGATTTTTCCGAATTCACCAATCTATTTTCATCAAATTAGGAGACTTGTGTTTAATAAAGTGGTAAAATTACAGTGGCGTTCTATCATCTATCATATGACGAGTGCAATTGCGTCAACATATATTAAAAATTAATCTCCGAATTTGATATACAATAACTGTAATTTCGTCGATTACCAAGATTAAAATGAGTAAAAACTTAAAGACTAACTACAAACTAATAAACTTCTTTCTCTTAATATATAATGCGCGCACCATCCATCTTACTTTCCATTCTACTACACATACAACCCAATTCCCCCCCCTCCCCCCCCCCCCCCCCCCCCCCCCCCCCCCCCTCCTCCTCTCTCTCTCTCTGTATATATATATATTGTTAAATTCAGAGTAAGTAGAAATTGGTTCGGTTTTGTATAATTTGGTTTGTTTTAGAGCAAATTAAAATTTAAAATCAAACGAAATGAAACCAAAATAATAATAATCAGCTTTTTTCGGTTCAACTTAATCGATTTGAACTTCAACTAATAATAAAATGAAATATTTTTCTTGTAAGAATGAATATTGATTGTGATGTAAAAATATAGCAAGTTAATTGAACAAAACGAATGAGTCATGTTTTTCAAAGCAAAATCTTGAAACGTGTCAAAGTCTTCACAATTTATATATAATTATAAAAATAATAAATAATAATTGGTTAGTTACAGCTCGGTTAAGTTTTAAACGATGCGCAAACAGGAGAAATTAATTCAGTATTAAAATTTTCAAACCAAACCTTGGCGGTTAGTCTCTAACATATTGTCTATCCATTCAAAAAGATGTTTCTCATTTAGAGACCATTTGATATGAATAAAGTTTAAGGTCCGTACAACTTGCCAAATATGAAAAAATAGAAAAAACTACATTTTCCAAACAATTTTGGAAATTCATAACTCATTTGTCTTTCATCCAAATGAAGTGATTCAAAGTTTTCAAACATGCCTAAATATCTCGTAAACATCCATTCAAAAAAAAAAAAACTCAATTGGATAATTTTGATATGTAAAGACTTTGATAGTGTAAAGTTCGAGGGGTCGGCAAAAGTTGTAAAGTCAAGCAAAGTGCTTATATTTGTAAAACCACAAATCATTCCCTTCTCTCGGAAATTGAGTGTTCTAAATTATTGATAATGTACATCAACGTCTCCTTAATTATAACCTCAATAAACGGTTTTCGAATACGAGCTCGTTTGCCATACAAAATGTACAGTTCAACTCATAAGCGAAACCATTAAAATTAAACCAGTCGGTTACCTTTAAGCAATTATAAATCAAAATCAAAATCAAAATCAAAATCAACCCATCAAAATGCAGTGATTCACGTTATAAAACTCGGCTATATTATTACCCAAAGAAACCCTAGTTTATTAAAGCAAATAACCCTTTTTTTAGCAATGTCGGATCTCTTCAAAAGTCTGTATAAACCAAACGCATCACAACGCATGCAAAATAAGCAATTTTCACTAATTTTAAAAAAAATCAATCTTCCACCACACCCTTCACTCGCGACATCATACTCATCTCCATACCATTTCCATTTAGTTTTTTGAACACTTGCCAGCCAATAATTTAATAAACCACCGTATTCCATGTACCTCATATAATTAAACCATTGCACGAATCCAATTTCACAACACAAAATAAACTCGTACAAGCATGCAGATCAACAAAACTCAACAGAACTCAGCAGAACTGGCAAAATATAACACTTTTTTACCATCCAACGACCATTAATCTGGCTTGCCTCTCAACTCTACAAACTCCTTTTCACCACTATAATAATATTTTTTATTCTTTTGTTCTACTTTTATTAACCACAACCCAAACATGAAGATTCTTGTACATATTGAAATTGATCAAGAGTTGCATACTAGAGTACTAAACCCTCTTTACTTTTCAACTCCATCGGTCTTTTTTTTTGCCTAAATTATAATATTTTTCATTAAATTTCAAAAAGTCCATCTCCATTTTCTTATTCCAACTCACAAAACTCATCACAAAACCCATTTTCATTAGTGTTTTTTTTTTTAGAAAAGAAATGCATAAACTGATATAACATGTACAAAATAACTTAATGTACCATGTCACATAAAATCTGTGCATGAATACAGAAAAACTCATGTAAGCTAATTTTTTACGGCTAAGATCATCCTCAATAGTAGTATTATCTCACTTGTTAGATAATATTATTAGTTTATTAACACTTTTTGTTTCACGGTATTATTGTTATCTCATCCACTAACTTTAATGTTGTGGTATTGTTTGATTTTCTTCTACGTTATTGGTAAATTAACTACTCTCTCTTTCTTTTCTATTTTCAATAATAATATATTTTTTTTCCTAAATCCATTATTTATGATAAAATATTTGATAACTTTGTTAAGTTTAATACACTAATATGAGACTTTACATTTGTCGTATTTAACACACATACACTATTTAACAAGAAAAAGTTAATAAAACATTTGTATAGATGCTCTAAGTCTGGATGATTGAGTGTTTACTAACTTATTGATAAGGTAATGGTTTTTCTCATTCTTTTTTCTTTGATGTTCTTTAATTCTTATATATCGAGAGACCGACCACCTGGGCCAAAAGAAAAGCAAATTTTGTTCAAATCAAGTTTTATATGTCGAAAATCAAACAATCATCATTCATACAGCTAATTCGATTTATACCCTCGTCCTTCTCATATTTGTCTTTTTCAATCTGTGCGAATCTCATAATACCTTACTGTTAAACAGTATCACTGTATCAACATTTAAGGTTCAGTGTCTAGTATAATTATTTGTTTTTAATTCCAAAGGAACACACTAGACATTTATATTGATAATGTGAACCGTGACATTAATTTACAAACTGAAGATATATATGACATATGCTAAAGAGTAACAAATTAAAGCATTCTATACGATATTCTTTCGCAAAAATATGTGTAGATGGTAAAAGAAAACCAAAATAAAATAATATTGAATACACTCTAAAACCCTAACAAATGAAATGGTAATACACCACAAAAAGAGAAAAAAAGAGAAGCATGTACACGATGAAAATTTGTTATATTCGGGCTACAAAAGGTCATTTTTGTTGTAGTGGCAGAAAAGCCAAACAAAAAAATAAATCCCAGAAATGAGCAAAATTACAAACACGATGAAATTTTGTTATATATGCTCCGATGAGCATTGTACACTTAAGACCAAAGGAAAAAAGAAAGGAAGTTGATGCATAATATGACAAAATAAGAGCTCCTTTGCTGTAGGAAAGGAGAACATTCACAATATGTTTTGAATTGAACAAAAACTTCTTAGAATATTCGATCAAATTCAAAAATCCTATTAAGAAATTTGAAATGGAATCCAACTTTAGGCTAGCGTTAATTAATTTGATAAGAACCCATTAGCTTATCGAATAGGGGTAAATATCGTTTTGAGAAGAACGATTTTATAGTGCCTCGGAGTCTAAGTTTGCTGCAGGTAAATACCGATCGATAGTAGTTTACTCAACAAAAATCAATGCAACCCCCAGAAGATTAATAATTACTATATTAAATTATTCTGTACCTTCCAAGTCTGTCTCGTTTACGTTTCATAGTGACCAGATTAATTATGCCACATTGCCATATGGCAACATCGTTACGTGTTGTAACAAAATAAAGTATGATTGAACGAATATAGCAGCGTTCTAATTTATAAGTGAAGTGTACTTTGAAAAAGACTGAACGTCCTTTTGTCCAGAAAACACATCATCCTCATGGTTATCCTTTATCGATAATGGATATTGAACAGCAATAGCTCATCTCACATATCACATGGTTTTGTTCCAAGATAATTAATAATAATATAAGTGTCTTAATAATCGAGTAGTCGAATTAAGATTTAACCCATGTCCTTGTGTTTTCAAGAATCTTATTACCATGTGGCCTTCTCATATAACAGTAACCCTTGAGAATGTATTTTGTTTTACTACTACCTGTAACTAGCGATGCCAATTGGGTCGGGTTTATCGAAACCCGATCCGACCCGACACAGGTTGGATAAAAGTGCAAGATTATTTGGGTCGGGTTGAATTGAGTTACTTTGCACTTTTGTGCAACTTTGTGCAAATTAGAAATAAGTTCATATTCTCTATAGGTACCGTTTTTTAATTATTTATTTTATTTACCAAAACGTCATACACATATTTTATAAAAAATGAAAAAAAAACACATAAAATTATATAAAATGCAAAAAATCACAAAAAATGAAAAAATATAAAAAAAATCACAAAGAAATAAAAAAATCACAAAAAAATTATAAAAAATGAAAAAATCACAAATAATCACAAAATTTTAAAAAAATTACAAAAAAAATAAAAAAAATTATAAAAAATGAAAAAAATCAAAAAATATTATAAAAAATGAAAAAATCACATAAAATTATAAAAAATCACAAAAATCACAAAAAATTACAAAAAATCACAAAAAATCACAAAATCACAAAATTTTAAAAAAATTACAAAAAAAATAAAAAACTATTTTTTTGGGTTTGTAGAAAGATAAAATATATATATATATATATATATATATATTATATTTTGGTTTGTATGACAATTTAGTAAATAAACTAAATAATTAAAAAGTGTTACCTATGAGTAATGTGAACTTATCAAGATATCTAGAAGTAATATAAGTTGTTATGAGTTGCTTAGAGGGAATTACCCCGTAATAAAACACAACCCAACACACACACATGACACATCCTCTCTCTCTCTAACATATACACAGATACATACATAGATACACACATCGATACGTTGTATAAAACATATGTGCCTAGTGATGAAAAGATGATAGAAATCTAATTATCAACGATAAAATATTAAAAGAGACTCATTCACCAAATTAATTAGTCTTGTGTACTAGTTTTCTCTCTCTCTCTCTATATATAAATATATATATATATATATATATCGTTATTTTATTTTAGCTTATTATTTTCTTTTTTTTGTCAGTTTTGTTTCTTTTATTTTTTTGGGTATTGTTGTAAAGAATAATTTATATTATTATAAATTTTTACCAGGTAAATATGAAAAATTTGGAAAAAATAAGATTTTTAGACTTTTCTAATTTAATTAAATGGTTATTGTTAGATGCTTAATAATGATTTGCACTTATTTGGCTTATCAAAAAAATTCCGGGTCAAGCGGGTCGGGTCGGGTATAAACGAGTCAGGTCGGGTTATGTGCGGATTGATGTGCGGGTCGGGTCGGGTTTCGAGAAACCCGGCCCAATTGCCATCCCTACCGGTAACCCTTGACACTCATTATATAAATCTCGTAGTATATTTTATTTTAAATATAATATTCAGATTTGCTATCATTTATTGTATTTATACATGTTAAAATGAATTGTTAATTAATTTAGACTACATCCGTAATTAAGAAAATATAGTGAGTACAAATTGTTAATTAATTATATTAACTACATTGGTAATTATTAAAATAAAGTGAAGGTATTTTTAGAAAATTTGGATAAAATTTAACAGTCTCAACTTTTCTTGAGTGTGCTTATATTAATAGTAGTATGATAATTTTATTAATATTTAATAATACACCTTAAAATAGAGAAAATGATCAATAGTACATTTGTACTTAATTAGAGAAATGTATATAAATAAAAACACTCTTAAAAAATAGGTACATATTACTTATTATATACCTATTATACCCTTTGAACTACCATCTCTCTCCATGTACATATGCATAATAAAAACTTACCATTTTTAGGAAAAATTGAACTTAAATAAAACATAAAAACTTGCCATATTTTAATCCATAAACATAGCAAGTTAATTATCATTTTGAATCAATTATGATTATTTCCCATTTTGATTTAGTTTCGAATAACTTCATCACAATGAAAATTTTAGAGAGAAAAAAGAGCAATCGATGTATTAATTAAAAATCTAATTTGGTAAAAACCAGCATATATTCTTCGTGAATTCTAAAAATTCTTTGCATAATGATTCATATTTATTCGATTGTTATGGTGTTATTGATTCAAAACTCAACATCTATTCAAACTCAAACATGTTCTGAATTATCATTTAGGTATTATTTCGTTAAGTATGTTGATGAATTTTTTGTTTAAAGCAAAGTTTTTTTATTATTTGTAATCGGGCCGGAAATCTGATAATTAATTACTCCATTCGGTCCTATTTACTTGTCTGGTATTTCATTTTGGGATGTTCCAATTTACTTGTCTGGTTTCCTAAAATAGTAAAAATGGTTATGTATTTTTACTTTATTACATTTGTACTTTAAATATTTATTTATCACATGAGTCAATCATATAATAGTAAAAGTGGTTATGACCTAAACAAAAGTAAGGGTATATTTGAAAGTTTGGCAAAAGTAAAGTGTGATATTGACTTTTCTTAAATAGTTGAGTTTTACATAATTGACAAGTAAATTGGAACGAAGGAAGTAGTTTTATACTACATATACTACTACACACTACGTGATACTACTACATATACTACATGATGCTACTACACACACTACATGATTCTACTACATAAGATACAAGATGCTACTACATATACGACATGATGGTACTGCATATGGTACTAAATTATTCTACTACATGTTTCATGATGCTACTACATATGCTACAAGATGCTACTACATATGCTACAAGATGCTACTACATATGCTACAAGATGCTACTACTGTACTACATATGATACAAGATGCTACTATATACCTTACATGATGCTACTAGATGATTCAACTACATATACTACTAGATGATTCAACTATTAATTATGGAGTGATTTATGATAAAGTAGCCCTTAGTTATGAAATACCATTCAAAAAACGGAAACTAAATATACTAATATTAAGTAGGTAGTGATTTATGGTAAATCTGTATTTGGAAGGAATATTTTGTTTGGTATTGTAAGATGTTGTTTAATGAATCACAAGAGTATTATAGTCTTATAAAATTAAATATGTATCAAATGTTAAAAGAGATTTAAAAATTCGGACTTTTGAAGATTTAAGTTTTTTTTTACGTAACAATCATGGATTCTCCCCTTAAAATACAGTTCTGATCAGAGAATATACAACTTGAACTTACACATAGTTAAACATGAAGAAATGCACTGGATGCTATTTAGTGATCAATAACATTAAGCTAAGTCAGACGAACTAACCATGTCGATACAAACACCAAATGGAATATAGCAGGGATTATAAAAATGAAAAGAGAAGGTCTCTTTTTGGGACTATAATTTGGTAGCATGGGAAAATTATCAGGTAGAGGCATTTGACATTCATTTCCATTAATATATATTCTTCTTGGAAAAGCCCATCCATTTCTCATTGTGAATGAATCGTCTTTCTTCAGAAGTAACTCAGTTGTGACATATCCGAGTTGATTCACATTGGCGTTAACTAGCTCGTCATTCAAGTTTTCTAATCCCCAAAACAAAGCAACTTCATCTACAAAATTATCCGAAAACAATCCAGTTAGGACATAGTCATATATGTGATAAGGAAAGATGGACAAAATTAGCGTACGTTGAAAAAAAAGCACATGAACATGTAGTAGAATTGTAGTAGTAGTAACAATCTACAAGTTTTTAGTGCTATTGTCTATTGTTGGGCCAATAATGACAGCAATTATGATATTGTTTTATACCTGGATAAAATAGATGAACTTCATGTAATCTTTACCTAACTTGCAGAGGAAGCTAAGTGGGGACGATCGGATGCCACCGCACTCCCTATAATTTTAGAAATCCCAACTGACGCAATTTTTTTTTAGTACAATTTCTTTTTACGTGTAGATTTGGCACCCCCATAAAAATATGTTACTTGTACATATATTTTGGCACCCCCCATTTACACATCCTGGCTTCGCCCCTGCTAACTTGCCATGTTTTCCTTGATATAGTATATCACTCTTTCCATTACAAAGACCAACGGAAAAAATCTCTTAAAATTATAGAAATAAAATTTTTCAAAAGTTAATCACATAATTTAACATTTAAACTTTATGATTGAATTTTAAAAATTTCCGTTTCGGCAATTTACATATGTATTTTTTGCAAGTAAAAATTGGAAACGGGTACAGACCGTTTGGTTTTTTGAATTGGAAACGGTTACAAACCATTTGGTTTGAATGGTACCACCTATTGGGAAACAATTCCCACCTCTTGGTAAACAATTCCACCGCATGCGAAGGGTACTAAATGGTACTGGACATATATAAATACATATGTCAGTGAAGTAAAAAAAAATATACAAACAAAACCAATAGAACAAAGTCAGTGGGTAATATTATTTGCCACTGCTCCTAAAATTCTCGAGAGCAGTATATATTTTATAAAGAAATTGTGGAATTCTTCCGAATTGCTATCCGTCGAATTCTATAGGCTTGGTTGTATCCTGCAAACGATTTACTAGTAACCCGTTAGTAAATTCCGTGGATTGGGGGTAAATATCGTTTTAAGGAAAATGGCATTCGTGCCTCTAAGCCAAAATTGTTTTATTATTTTTCCTTCTGTTTTAGTAATATTGCCAACAATGTTAAAACGATATTTACAATGGAAGGAAAATCACCCTACAAAATGATGAACCCACATTTTGTGAAATTGAATCATTTTGATGGAACCAATTTCACCCGTTGGCAAGCTAAGATGAAGTTTTTCTTGACGGCACTGTAGATTTTTTACGTGTTGGATCCAAACTTGGCGGCGTTGCCTGAACTGAGCGATAAGGATACAGATAAGGTTAAGAAAGAAAGGAAGAAGCGTGAAGATGACGAATTGGTCTGTCAGGGGCACATTCTTAACACCCTTTTCGATCGATTGTATGATCTATTCCCGGCGACACAATCACCTCGAGAAATTTGGAAAGGTTTGGAGGCCAAATACAAAACGAAGAAACTCGGAACATATTAGTTTATTATTCTAAAATACTTTGAATTTAAAATGGTGGATAATAAATCTGTTTTGGATCAAATGCATGAACTTTCCTTTATGGTGAATCAACTCCATGATCTCAAAATTGCATTCCCTGAATCATTTCAAGTTGGTGCGGTTATTGCGAAACTAACACCAAGTTGGAATAATTATAGGAGGAAACTTTTACATATGACTGATGATCTCACTTTAGAGCAATTCGGTAAACATTTACGAATTGAAGAGGAAAGTAGGGTCCGTGAGGGATCTAGTAAATAACTCTAAAGTGAATGTTAATATTGTTGAGAATGGATTTGGTAAAAGTAGTACAACTTATGACACAAGTGCTAAACTGTATAATAAATCTGTAAGGGTGTTTGCACAACTTGAATATGCAAGTGCAATAGGAAGTATGATATATGCCATGCATTGCATCAGACCATATATAGCATTTGTGGTATGCAAACTTTTTCGTTTTACGAGTAATCCGAGAATATAGCATTGGAAAGTGATAGGAAGAGTTCTTGGATATTTAAAGAGAACTATTAATCTTGGAAGTTTCTATTCTAAGTTTCCTACTGTACTGGAAGGTTACACTGATTCTAGTTGGATTACTAGTGCTAGAGATATTAAGTTAACGTCTGGTTCGGTGTTTATCCTTGGTGGGAGAGCCATATCTTGGGCTTCTAAGAAACAGACGGTCATCGCTCATTCCACAATGAAATATGAGTTTATAGCATTGTTGTCAGTATGCAAAGAAGCAGAATGACTTAGAAACATGTTATATGATATAGAGTTGTGGCCACAACCAATATCGTTTCTTTGTATTGTGATAGTGAAACCACAATGGCTAGAGTATACAATGAGATGTATAATGGAAAGTCTAGACAAATTCTATTAAGATATGAGTACGTTAGACAATTAATAATGGATGGTGCGATATCCATTGTCTACGTCAAGACAAGTGAGAACTTGGCAGATCACTTTACCAAAGTTTTATCTCGAGATTTGGTAAAGACAACATTCATAGGGATGAGACTTAAACCTATAATATAGAGCCACTAGTAATGGAAACCCAACCTTGATCTAGATTAATCTAACAGAGGTTTAAACGGTAAAAACAAGTAACTAATACGTGGTTAGAGAAGCACTAAAATAAATTGGTCTCATTGAAGCTGGATTTAGTGCAGACTGTTACGTGTGGAGGATGAGTTATACTCTTAATGAGGTTCAATAAATTGTGAAAATATTTTAGTGACAGAGACATAAATGGAACCTCACCTACATGAACATTAGAGTGGTGCCGCTCTTAGCAAATGTTTAGGTTTACATTTGTAAATATCCTTGAAAACGGGACTGTAGCACAAGGCCAAAATAGTGCTAATAGTGAGAGAATTTCTCAAATGAAATTAGATATTTTTTGTGTGTGATTTATATCCGGTTTCAAGGCATAAGAAATTTGGTTTAACTCTAGACCACCAATATTTCTCTTGAAACTTTGACGTAAATTCACTAAGCGATGATTTAAATCAAAATATACCTTCTTTTATGCGTGAAGATATCGAAAGTTCGTTGCGATACTGATTTGGTTGACATTACAATCTTGAGCGGGAATGTTTTAAATATATATAAGTAGGTTGTTATAACTATTGTTATTACAACCCATTTGGGATTGTTGTATATATAAAAAGTAAAATACAAATAAAATTTTGGTGATCAAAACGGTTACAGACCGTGTGATTTTTTGAATTGGAAACGGTTACAAACCATTTGGTTTGAATTGGTACCACCTCTTGGGAAACAATTCCCACCTCTTGGGTAACAATTCCACCGCTTGCTAAGGGTACCGGACATAAATAAATACTAGTGTACGTATGTTCACACTATACCTGGTATAACGCATGAATTTGTGTTATAAGTGGAAAGATAAATTAATAAAACCAATAAAAATATATGTAGTTAATAGATATATGTCTAACAGTGACTTGTCCTCGAGTATAAAAAGAAAAATGCAACAAAAAAATGTTAAGAAAAGATAATAGTTAAGAAATACCTTATTGATATTGAGATGGAGGATAAATAATAATGAGTCATATGTCTTTCTCCACAGATGGAACAAAATGAAGTGAACAGAAGAGAGGACAAAATTGGGTATCAACATGGGAAGAGAGAGAGTTATATTTATTTGACTTTTCAAAATTCAAAAGTTTCAAAATTCCGTTCAAAACAGTTATTTTTTGGGAGTAGTTTTTTTTTTTTTTTTTTTTAATTTAACTAATTAATAAGGTTAGTTTGTAAATATTTGTTTTAAAGTTTCATAAGGAGGTGTTGACATAAACTAATAATATAGATATATATCACTGAAGTAAAAAAAAATATACAAACAAAACCAATAGAACAAATTCCGTGAGTAATATTGTATGCCACTGCCCCTAAAATTCATGAGATCAGTATAAATTTTATAGAGAAATTCTGGAATTCCTCGGAATTGATATCCGTCGAATTCCCTAGGCTTAGTTGTATCCTGCAAACGATTTACTAGTAAACCGTTAGCAAATTCCGTGGAGTGTGGGTAAATATCGTGATAGAACATAAAAATTGGACCCGAATATATCTATTCGGGTATGAATCGACCCACCCATTATTTGAGGGTATCCAAGGCTAAAACCCAAAAACCCATGGTCTAAATAGAGATTTACTAACAGGCCATTATCTATAAGGGTCCAGCCCAATAATAAATATCCACAATGGAAAAGACCATGAGGTGACTCTTGAGATAACGACATTTGTCAACATCCCATGAGACATAATTGTCTATAAATAGCCAACTACCCCTAAAAGAAGAACCAGAAAATGTACCTAAAAAATATAGAGAGAATGAGAGAAAAGAGAAAAATTTGTCAGAACTCACCACACTAAAAAGTAGACCGAACAAGATACAAGACCGAACACCGAGATCGAAGAAAGATCGAGATTATCAGAGTAAGTTGTAATACCGAACATAAATACAAATAGAAAATTGTATTCCGAGCAATTATGCCACCGATCTTAATAAAGATTAAAGAAAGGTTCATTATTTATTCTATTTTTATATATTATATTATTGTTGAAAAGGCTAACGCCACCAAAGTTATGGCTTTATCATATCGTTTTAAGGAAAACAAAATTCGTGTCTCTAAACCAAAATTGTTTTATTATTTTTCCTTCTGTTTTAGTAATATTCCCAACATTTTCGTGGTGGACTAACATTTGTTTTTAGTAATATTCTCAATAATTTCGTGATGGATTAACATTTTGGAACGGAGAAAGTACGAGAATTGGTCCAAATAATAGGTTTATATGTAGTAAGCAAGAAATTGTTGGTTTGTTGAGAAGAGGGTTCACATTTCAAATCCCGATGCTGCCAAAAGCAACCATGATTAATTTAAAACTAGACTGTAGATAGATGCAACTCACGCAAGAAACCAAAAACTTGCGTCCACACTAATTTTGTATAGTTTTTAAACTAGTAGCATAGATGATCTATGAATATTCAACATGGTATTGACCAATCCAGATCCAGTTATTTTACCTAAATGTGATATCCCTCAATACCTAAAAGTGGATCACAATATTAGAATTTAGAAAGCTAAAAGAAGTAAAAGTGAGCAATACAAATAAATAAAAGTAAGCGATACCTTGTAATATCGTACTATTGAAGCTAAATGTTGTCATAGATTGCCTAAACCCGGGATGTTGAACTAGAACATTCCAGTCGGGATATTTTCTGGCATATTTATAGTTAGAGAGAGTTAATTTCACCCTCCAATGGTCCTTATAGTTGCTCATGAAATGCCAGTGAACTCGTAATGGGCACATATGATCCGTGCATTGTACCATGTCACTCGATGCTTCAATCCGTGATACTATTGAGTTATCATCTCCTCTATTTGACACCAAAAACCGAATATTTTTGTCAGTTCAATGATGTGGAGAAAAGAAAAGTTAAAAGGCTTGTTCAATTGCAGCATGTAAACTCAGTTAGTTTACTTATTAGATGTATTCTATTGTATTGTCTAGCTTAAATTTGTGGCTTAAAACACAGAGTATCCGACTCCGGAACAGTTTTTCCCACATTGCATCGCCTTTCCCGTCATTAATAAATTTGGACCAAAGATACTAATATGGCTTGTATGATCTAATACATTTTGTATTTATGTATTTAAAAGCCCGTTAAATTATAAGTTGGACCATGTAATTTTTTTTTTCTAAGTGGTTGTGTGGATATGTTTTATATTGTTTGCTTATTCTATCGAAATTTGTTTAAATTCAAACAAAAATATCCAAATAGCATACTACATATTCACACAACAGAGCCAAATAAGTTTTCTTTTAGTCATATGTCTATACTTGCAAGAAAGTATAGACATATGACTAAAGCACACTTACGCCTTAAAAGCATAATGAGATGCAGTTATTCCTTATCTTCGAATTACCCTCTTGAAAGCTGATTCTTTTAAACATTCTGGAAACCTAGAAGCTTTGAGCTGAATGAATCTGATTTTTTTGTCACTCTCAAATAAGTCAACTTATTTGCTTATTTATGCAACTGAGCTAGCCAGTAATATTAAAAGAAAACTGTGATTGCGAAAGAAGATAACGATTCACCTCATGCAGGATTTGCTTGGTTCAGCGGGTTTGCATCCACAGCTGCATTGAGGACATGGTGTAATGTCAGGATTGTAAAATGTCGATAAAGAGACGCAGCATGTCGGTAGTTTATTAGCCAAGAAAGGAGAGTATGTACATGTTGATCTCCATGATTCTGAAAACAAATAACAATAAATTCATCATCTTAATTTCTAAAGAACCTTGAAAACTTTGAGCACATTTACTAAATATATTGGAAAACGGATATAAATGAGAGCACTCGTACAATAGGATTTGGAGTAGAAATTAATTGAGAAATTACACTCAGGTTTTAAACAAACACACATATATAAGACTTGCATTTTTCTAGCGAAATCTGATAATTTTGCTGAACACTTGTTAACAAAATTTTATGTAAAAAGCTTGCCTTTTACTGTGAAGGTGTTAAATAAGAATTGATAGCAGAATGAAAATTCTATATGCTAGAAAAAAAAGCACTTACTGAACACCTGTTCTTGTCTTCTTCCGCCTATAACTAAAGACCTTGTAGGCTCTGTATCCACCACCGGGCCACAAGTGTAACCGGGTCCAGGCGTCTTTAGAGTAAGATTTAAAGGCTTATACCCAGGAGTGTTTCTTTCCAAGTTTCCAACAATAACCTGAAAAAAGAAAAAAATCTTTTAGAAATAAATCATTCTAACAGAAGAAAGACACTAATAAGAAAATTTTGTTCCGTTCTAGCATCAACAGAGCTTAAAAGAGTAATACTAGGCCCCAATTAAGGTTAATATGAGTAAATTAAACATTGACCGTCTTAGATAATGTTCCACACTTTATCTCTTTGAGATTAAGTATTCATTACTAAGTTTTAGGATATTTTCAAATCAAGCGTCCGCATTGTCAAAATAGCAAATAATGATTTTTTTTGCTCGCTAAATAGCAAACAAGTTATGTAACTTTGGATTGTTAACTCCTTTCATTTCCTTTATATTAAATTAAAGGTATTTTGTTGGTACAATCGCTTGAGACCCTAGTATACCATGCTCGTTCGAATCCCCCCGGCAAAGTGAGTTAGTGAGGGTTATTGATTATATAAAAAAAGGTGTTCCGAAAAGTTGACAAATTAAATTCAGTGACAAACTTGTTTAATTTAACTGGATTCCCTGATCAAGTATGCATTTTATAAGTTAAGTACTCGTTCAATTTGGTAATTGCAAATTTGTCATTAAAGGGTCTATCATGATGTTGAATATGACCTCTTGAAGCTCTGCAGAAGAAACTACCTGAAATGATGAGTAGGATGTGTCGGGTTTGATACCCCATGAAGTTAGTAACCCTCCTCGACAACAACTCCCGTATCTATCTTCTGGTAAAGCATTTACCATGAGATCAGCTATGACAGGATCTTTTTTACAGGAGTGTGGTGTTTGGGTTTTGAAAGACGAGCAGTTCCCTTGTTGGGTGGCGAAAGCACCTGACATTGACCATATAACTTCCTCTCGGACCCACGTCCATCCCAGTTTCCACCCAGGATTGTCTACATGGCGGTACAGGTAAAAGTTTTGTAGGCTCACTTGTGCCTGGGAACAACGTGGGTGCATCGAGTATTTCAGCAAAAAAAGATTTTAGAAAATTACTGTTAAGTGATATGGATTTTGTCATTCAGTCATAAGAAGAAAACTTGTTTCTCATGGAGAACTTTTGATGGTTATGAATTGATTTATTTTTGATGAACGTACACTTCAAAAAACTGATTTTGTATTGCAATTATGTTTAAATAAATGATTTATTGTTTTGAGGGACATTCAACACAGTAAACTCGTTTTGGGTATCCAGCTAAATGGTACGCATTACCAGTACCACTGGATAAGAATGGAAGGGTCTGATCACACTTATATGAGATAGTAGACATGTCAGTTTAATAGAATTACTCCTAGGACTTTTGGTTTAGTGAAATGACATGCTATGAGGAAAAGAAGCCTAGAAAGAGCTCCAGTAACTTATTCTTGAAGTAACAGATTAAGCATTTAAAAATCAGTTTCCGGAAAAGGTCAATATGGGGTATATTCAAAATTTCCATGTTTCGAGTTCAAGAGCTGTATGTAAGTACAACAATAGAAAACTGGCGTCCCGGTTAATATTCAGAAGTTTCCCTTGAGACGTAGTTCTTATGTCTAACAAGAAAGGCCGCAGGAATTTTGATAAGACTAGAATTGACAGCAAAACGGAATTAGACAAATCAAATGCATTTTTTAAGGTCAACTAATTACTGTTATGCTTTAAGGACTGTATTTGGTCGGAAACCTTAAAACTTTGAGTTCTTTTTTCATCTGACCAAAATATAATCTTCTAGCTGGATGAACACATTTTAATCTCTCAAACTTAAAAATTCCAGTTTATTTACTTCAAAGCTGCCGTTAAACAAACGCATAACATAATCTTAAATAATTTTCAAACCAGATTAAGGGTTTTGAAACTCACCACATAGCCATCATCTCTCCATTCAGTTATGTCGAATGTAATGGTGATATTCCCATTCGGATCCAAAGGGTCATAGCAATCTGAAAATTCAGAAATTCAGATATTAAATATACATACACTCACCGCCAATACGAGACTAAATGAGAAACAAAGAAAAGACATTATGCCTGAAAAATCACACATGGTCACTAAGGAAAACATCATCAGCGCAAAATGCCATACACACCGAAATATGAAAATCATGACTAGGTGATGATAATCAATACGAGATTAAGAATAAATATGAGACAAATGAGGCCTGTGACTATTTCATAATATCAAAAGTAAGTGTCATAATACATTTTAGGCATTTATTTTTGTATCTGCCGACATTGTAAATTTAAATAAACTATCATCACGGTGACATTAACATGTTTGAACAAACAAAACAAAGAGCGAAGAATCCTAAGGCTTTCATGATAGAAGATTCCCAAGTACTAGATCTGGGCACATAAAAACATACACAAGTTTTCAATATCGTAAAAACCGCCACACAAAAAAAATACTCATTAATATTTTCCAAATATCTGAATAAATTAAATATTATACAGCCAGATTGCAAGCTCAGACTTGTCAAAATTCAAAAGATTCGAAACAGAAACTATTGAAGCTTGTACTAAAGAAATGGCAAACACAAGGTTCTGAAGTCTTTGTCAATGGTATTTTTCTTCCAAAACTACTGGAACTGCTTACTAAGTTAGTCTTAGCCGGCTATGGAAATAATAAAACCTCATAATTTCCGATTGGTTTTATCTTAATCAAATCACAATACAGTAATACTACATGTCAACCATGAGCCATACTTGAGATTAAAGAAACATTTCAGTATACGGCCATTTTGCTAGAATAACACTCAAAGCAGACAAATTGTACATAGAATATTTTGCTAACTTTTAAGCCTAAAATTCAAATGCTTATATATTGATGCCGTTGCCGAATTTTGAAATACTGATGTCTGCCTAGAATTGATTATTATCCTCCCAAAGGCCAATTCTTAGGCTCTTAGCTACCGGGTATTAATTCATCAACGTTAATCTTAGCCAACTCTGTGAAAATATGCAGAAGTGCACTTGCAGGGTTCTTTTATGGGGAGAGGAATCAATCCCACCTTCTCTTATTTAAGGAAAGCAGCTCATTAGGCTGGCCTTAGTGCTTTAAGTACATAGATTAGGGTTGAATTCTTTTCCGAGATTTGTTTCCAACTTTCTTTATACTAAGAGGATAATTTGAATGCAAGATATGTGTCCTGTGTATAAAAATATATAGAAGAGATATCAAGGAGTGAGATACGAGTTTGAAGGGTCTCCAAGAATGTCTCTCCTTGAGAAATGAGAGGTGCCCTATTTATCTTATTTTCATTGATTTTCAGTAAACACGCCATCCAGTTCTCTGTAGATTATTGTGTTTTAGAGATCATTTAGTAAATACCTCTCGATTCATGTGCATGAGATCGCCTTCGTTTTTTATTCAAATTTTTAGCTTCTGTCCACCAACTTCGCTATTAGTGGTCGATTACAATGGAAGTAATTATGAAGACCAAGGCGGAGTCGTTTGATAAAATTAACAACTCTGATGTGACAATGGGAGTCATAGATATGCATCCAACAAGGCAATAACAACTGAACGTAGTATATAAGAAGGAGAAACCCGGAAAAACTATAGACGTAGAGTGGAGAAATGTAACCATCTAAGTGACAGAAAGAACTATATAAGATTTCAAACTGCAAACCAACAGGGATAGTGAAATTTCTATCCGTTGTTATAGTTATAGTTATGCAGTTAGCTTTCAAGTACAGTTGCAACTAAGGTTGAAATCTAAGTATAATGATAGACACAACTTGTAAAATTAAATGTAATTGAATTAAATCACACGCACATTTAACGACGGAGTTTACCCAACTAGGCTACGTCCCAGGGGCACTCACCCAGATTAATGATATTATAAAAGCTTACAATATAGGATTCAAGTCTTAATGAAAAACTCTTAAACTCACTCTAGGTTTTTCTGCCTATCTCTATATTGCTTCTACCTTATAACTATCACTCAAAAGATCAATGGCTTCCCACCATTATTTTTCGTTTTTAAAAACTCACTGTGTATTCTTTCAAAGTTGAGTTCTTTATGATTTACAACACACACTTTTTACAAGCAAATCTATTAACTATTTAAAGAGTAAAACAATCTTCTTTCTTCAAGATCTTGTCGATTGATTTGGACTCTTCTAATTGATCTCAATCTTCCCATAATTACACAAGATAATGCTGCAACTGATTGATCTCAATCTTCATGTTAATAGCTGTTAATAACTTGTTTGACAATAGGAGTTACTATTTACTTAAACAGAGAACATATTAAACAATATATTTTAGAGATAAAATATTAATATAATTTGAAACCATAGCTGCATATAACATTCAATCTAATTAGATCATTACTGATCGTGTAAGCACAAAGATTGAATCACGAGATAAACACTTTGCATATACAAAGAGATTTAGTATCCACAATAAAATAAATAATATCTTCTAAACTAATTTCCATATATCTTTTAAACAACTTACATTTTTTATCACCTTAATATTCTCAATATATATAAACTGAATCTTTTTAAACAGATGAGAATATTTTCTGCATACTTTAATTCAAATAAAAGACTTAATCAAATAATGCAGTTAGACAGAATTAGACAGAATTCTGCGTATTGGCATGTTAGAACTGTGGTTGCAACCTCACCTGTAAACATAAAATTGTCTCAATTCTTAACAATCAGCTTGAATTATTTTGTTCAAATCAATTGAAAACAAATAGTTACTAGGTCAGAAATATGGTCCTAACAGATAGTCTAGCGGCGACCGACGAGAACTAATGTGTTCAATATGAGGTTGTGCCTCCGAATCTTGGGAGTATGAGTGAAATCATTGGATCCTCTTTTAGTTAATAAATTCTTTTTAATTAAAACAAACCTAGGACAAACACATGATTATTCGGTTTCGATACAAGTGTGAAATTTCAAATCATATAATTCCAATAGGCAAATAGATATAGTAAAATTTACTAGATTTAACAAAATTGAGATGTCTTACTATTGTTGACATTGTTTGCTCGAGATCATTTAACCGCTACATTTAATTTGTAATAAGATTGCATGTGAGTCAGAAGCTTAATTATTAAAACATGAATGTGGATAATTGTGTGCACAGAGACATTAATTGTAAGGATAAGAAACATTTATCAAAGAATGAACTCGTGGATTGAAAACTTGCTATGGATTATTCTTCCTTCAACGGTTATATTGGAAAAATAAATTCTCTGAAGCAGAGTTATTTTTACCAATTTAGAGGCCCTAGCAAATTTCATAGAGGAAAAAAGAGAGCGGCCCCCAAAACAGATAAACAAAATTTATTGAAACAACTAAATAGTCTCATTAAAATCCAAAACCAAAAGAATCAACAAAAACTAGAGAAAATAACACATTTATAGGGTCCAAATTTTCAACAGCTTGCATCACATTCTCAGTCAAATTTTCGGTAACCTTTTTCCGTATTCAAATTCCTTTCACTAACTAACATATTTTCTGTCAAATTTTGACAAGTAGTGTTATTATTCGAATTCTCACAGTTAATCACACTTTCATTTAAAACCGGACTTACTACGAGTACAATTAGATTGGGTATAATAGGTTTTAGGAATTTGTGTATCGACCCATCCATAGATAGCGTAAGTTTAGTTTTGTTTTGTTTTCGCGTCCTCACTTTATATGCAAATTTAATGAATGAAATAATAAACTATACTAATTTTTATATGCTTTTAAAATTAGTAAATATTCTCAATAAAAAAAAGGAGCTACATATTTCCTATTTTATTGACTTGAAACAAACAAAAGGTGTCAAACATTTAAGATAATCAGTAGTATAAAATAAACAATAGAACCATTGAATCAAAAGAAAATAGTAATAAAAAGAACTTTGTAACTTATACATAATTGTCAAAGATGTTTGAGATCGATTCTGATTCGCTACAAGCCGGAATAAGCACTAGTTAAAAAGTTAAAAGGGAAAGAAACACGAGGTATATGTTAACGTTTACTTGGGTTCAGAAAGCTGTTTATATAACAAGGATATACCGCTATATAAAAAAAGTGGCCCCCTATGTTTTTTAGGCCCCTGCTAAACGTATGTATCAACGGCCCCAAAACCAACACTGGTTGTGAGACCGGATATGGACGCACCTACTGCACATACTAAGGGTCTTCCCATGTAGCTGCATATTCTTGGATATATCG
This sequence comes from Primula veris, assembly GCA_963682055.1. Lineage (NCBI taxonomy): Eukaryota > Viridiplantae > Streptophyta > Magnoliopsida > Ericales > Primulaceae > Primula > Primula veris. The sequence continues at coordinate 12,659,064 of OY821745.1, read as the reverse complement.
ACATAGAATAACATACCATTTAAGCTATTTTACATATAAATTCAACAAGTTGAGAATACAGCAACATGTGTATGTGGATTTGTATTTTAACTAATGTTGTAAAAAGTAGATGTATTTGAACAGTGTTCCAATACCTTGACAATTTACTGTTCACATTTATGTATACTCATTCATTGGAACAGTACGCCACTACAGAAAATATTTTAATAGTATTTCTTTCTAATTTTTGGCTTGTTCTATCATTTTTGTTGGATGTAGAGCCTCTAGTTTTCTTTTTCCTTTTTGTTAATGCCAAATATATGGAGTTGCATTTCCTACTGGTTAAGTTGTAGCATTGAAAGAACTAAAAGATGGTTTTCAGTGGCTTTTAAACAGACAATAAATTCATTGTGAACATAATTCAAGTTTCATTCTATACTTCATGGGTCTTCACAAGATAGAATCTTTTCTTATGTTCACTATATTTTATATCCTTAACTTTCTCCAAGCCTTAGCAGCTTATTGAATTAGAAACTGTGGTCAATTGTTTGCTTACATTTCCTGAAACTTAACTTATTGTTTGTTGGCTTTTAAGATGCGAAGTACTCGATTGGGTATCTTCAAGACCAAGTTTTTATTCAAAATAGCAATAAGGGTTTTAGCTGGATTAAGTCACACTTTTCCTCAGCCTAAAACAAAGCAGCTTATTTGCTTAAGAAGCTGCAGCCAAACGTGCTTACCGTTTGTTGCAAGTACGAAGGACTAGATTTCACCTCATCTACCAAAGTGGCAATCAGAGATAGCATAACGAAGGGCATTACTATCAATGCCGAGAAGAGGTTGATGTTGTCAAGAGCTTCCTGTTCTAATTTTATCACACTTTTACTCCTTGAACATCGACTGAAAAACACAATACCGCAACAACTTAATTAACATAAAAAAGCCAAAATATTTTCTTTATTCACTATAAACTTTTGCTTACAACGTTGCGGGATTGGTTGGTTAAGTTGGAGGCCATTGCACTGCTAAAGCCTATCCTGTCCATTTATTATTAATTATACATGCGCGTTTAAAATCTTATATGCCTTTATTTTAACTAAATAATCATGAGAATGTGCATGTAGCTCAATATCTTACCAATTAAAAGAACCCTCGGTGAAAGCTGCTAATGTTACTCCCCCTGCGATTGGTAGAAGTGACAAAACCACTATAAGAAAATGACCAAACACTAACTAGAAAAATAGTTGGTAAACCTCTAAATCAGTTAGTAAAATCAATTTAGTAACTGATTTCTTAACTAATCAATCAGTTAGTAAAAGCCTAGTTAGTATATTATACCAAATAAATAATTGGCAGTTACAATTTAGTAACTGAACTACCAACTGATTTTATCGGTTACAATTTACTACCAACTGATTTTATCCAGTTACAAATTACCAACTGATTTTATCAGTTACAACTTACTACCAACTGATTTTAATGAGTTACAACTTACCAACTGATTTTATCAAGTTACAAATTACCAACTAATTTTATCAATTACTGATTTACTAACGGGTGTTACTAACTAAAAAGAAATTGCTGATTAATCTTAATAATTGACATTCAAATAGTAATATAAAAACTAAAAGTGAGTTACGCTAAACGACATTTCATAAAAAATAAACAACAAACCTCGGTCAAAGTTATGATTCCAAATCAAATGCCATACAAAAGACTTCCAGTCTAAGTCAATTCCGATCATAGTTACGATTCCAAAATTAAATATCATACAAAATACAAGTGTTAAACATAATTAGTCAATTACACCCACTAAACAGTAAATAGAAATCAGTCCAAGGACAGGTTGTCGTGGCAAATATTATCATTCTCAAGTTCTTCATTGGTACACTCTGTTGGCATGTTCGACATTCCCCGGAACATAACCATCCATTGAGCCATCATTTTCTCCATTTTAGAAGATTTTTCTTTCTCGATGCGTAATCCCTCACTCAACTGCTCCATCTTGCTCACAAGGAAAGTCCTTTAACTACCTAAACTCTTGGAAAATGAACCAGAACAACTGTCATAGTAAAGCCTTTTGTCAACACCGTACACGCCTGACTGGGTTACCCCACCTGCGACTTTCAAGTATGCAGCATTGTCATCGACAGGAATCCCATTCTGTGAGTTCTCTTGTTTTTGCTTTTTTAATTCATGTTGATACCCCTCCTGTTTGACACAACAATGACATTATGATAGATCTAAACGGATGCGATTCTGCAGAATTAGTAAAAATAGGAATAAAGTTTATAATCACAGTATACCAAACAACATTAGCAAAATCGAATCTGATTCAAACACTTGCAAATACTACACAAAACTTGTTTCTGTCCACCGAATATGTATTCCAAATAGAGTAAGTTTTATAATCACAATATGCCAAATAGCAATTTCAAATATTCAATAATTTTGCAAGATTTACAGTCAAATAGCATTTCTAAAATCTCACCTCAACTCCCATAGCTTTCGACGACGAAATCCAGGTAACCACGCCATCTTTTTTGCTTGAATGGGTGTGTTCGAACAATGTATGCGCCGGGATATAATCCACCTTTAGTTCTACTTTCTGTGAAGTAGCCAAAAGTTTTAAGCAGCCCTAAAATCATGTCTTGAAAACTAGTATGAAATTAGAACACAAATAAAATCTAACCAAATAATCTGCGGTGTTCAAAAAGGAAAGGGTGCCAGCGTTATGAATACTAGCACGCCCGCGGTTTACTTTCATTTTAGCACAACGCTCCTGAAATTTTGGGTCGCTGGCCCATCACGCCATCCAATTGTTGTACACACTTTCCAATATATAATCAGGTTTTTCAGGAGAGTGGCGGACCGCGCTAGTAAAATTTGCAAATTTCTTTGTGGTCCTTTTGTTCCACCCACCACGAATAGCTTTTTCTTTCCTACTATCCTAAGCGAATATTTTCTGCAAAGAGCCAACATCTTTAATCAAATTCAAATTAAAATCAAATCTAAATCAACTTCCAAAACATGCGAGGAATGTTTTTCAACAATCCAGATATTAAGAAATATTACATGGAACAATGAGTGTTACTTACAATAGATATAGTGCACATTAAATTGTGTGTGAAAAATCTAAATAGTTTGCTTGAGTCTGAAAAAAAGGTTTAAGTTTGCTTAACTTAAAACTCCCATTTTTCAAGGTTTTAAAATAACAGAGAGATATTGTTGGTTAAACAGAGAGATATTGGTGGTGAAGTGAGAACGTATATTTATATAAGCTATGGTTACATTTAGTAAACACCGGAAAAAATATTGGCTTAATATTACATTATAACCCATCACTTAGAATAAAAGTAGCAATCTTAACAATAACAACAATCACTTGATTTAAAAGCGCCGATCTTTAACAAAGTCTGCCTCATATACTAACAAAAACTACAAAACGTAATTTGTTAATTAGGTGAAGACAAAATATTTCTAAAAAATAAGTAGGAACCAATAATATCTCTATGTTCAACTTAAATGTTAGCATTTTTTTTTTTAACTTGGAAAGCATTTTTCCATAAAATGTAAAAAGTAGAGTTATTAACATACCTTGAACTCATCAAAATATCGGTCTTTCCTAGCAAGTGGCACTTTTCCCCAATTCAAATACTCCATCTCCACACCGCTCTTAAAACCGTCGGTAATCGCCTCACTACATTTAAAAGATGGCTCCAACCTGTTATAAAAGAAAGGTTAAACAACAACAATGTTTATCTAAATATAATGGAAGTTTCAAACTAAACTTGAAATACTTACACATCAATAGTGCCATCTCGTATAAAAACTAGCGGCCTTGCTGTCTCTTGCACAACGATAGTATGACTTCCTGTCTGAAAGGGTATAGACACGTTATCGTCCACGTATTCTCCCTCCGGTTCCTCTTGATCTTCATTTTCGTCATCAACCGGTTCCTCAACTTCAACTTCAGCATCATCCTGATCATTGAGGATTGGACCCCATGACTACCACTTTCAATAAAACCCTCACGCATCGAAGGGCTTTCTCTGCCACTACTACGAGATATTTTCTTACCATATCCCCTGCTGTTACTACCCGAGTTTAAATCGTTCTGACTAACCATGCCTCGTACTATTAATTTTAAAATTGTATTGAGGAACAGAGAACAAAAGTTGTGTTTTTCATGTAAAGCTTAAATTATGGTATCAACTTAGTAGAAATTTATTATATAGGTGAACATTGCAAGTATCAGTAACACGGGAAACCTAACTTTCCAATTTAAAAACAACAAATTGCTAACTAGTGGTAGACTTTAAGCTAGTTCATCCATAAACCTATTCGGGAATTAAGTTACAGTTTAAATCTAACTAAACTAGTTCTTAATCTTAAACTAAAACTAACCATAAAAGACAAAGTCAGTCTAGTAAACATACATAAAAACATACATAATTACTAGCTTGGATAATCAATTGATAGAAAACTGCTTAAAAAACTTTAAACAATAAAATCCCAATAATTAAACCTGCTTATGAAAATTTAAACAATAAGCTACACAATTACTAACTTGGATAATCAATTGATAGAAACCCAAATTGACAAACTAAGAATAAAAACCTTAATTAGTGTATGAATAAGTTTCAAGCCCTAAATTCGCAATTATAAGCACCAAAGAAGTTGAAATATTTTGTATCAACATGATAAATAAAAGCCCTAATTCAGATATAATCAGTAGAATTATTTGTAACCAAAAAGAGAGAGAGGAAATGACGTTTTACCTCTGAAGATGGTGAGAAGCGGCGTATTCTCTCTCTCTACTCTCTTATTAGGTTATCTCGCCAGATTATCCACAGTTTTCCCCTCAACATATACTAGATATTTATAATTTATAAAGTTTGTAATAAGACCAATTCTTTTATTTCCTTTCATTTCTGGACATCTGATTTTGATTTCAAGTTACTAATTGTTTACCATTTGATCCTTCTTAATACAAAACTGACAATTGAAACCCAATATTAAAACAAAAATTGGACCCTTTTAATTACGATCCCCTATGTCTTCATAATAAATTTCATCTTCTGATTCGGTTTCACCAATAGGTAGATCTACATATATGTCGTTTGGATCGTTTAGTTCGATACTTATTCCCTGTCCAACCAAATCTACGAAAAACCCATCCAAATTTGATTCACTATCTTGGAACGCACTAGTAGGTTCTTCGGTAGTAGTATTCTCAGTCATCGATGCTACTTCGATCATTGCTCTAGCTTTGATGTTGCAAACCATCAACCAGTTTGAACATTGACCAACTTCTTCTATGGTCGGATAAGTTATAAAAGATACATGTCCCGCTTGCGACGCTAGAATGAAATGCTCATATTTAGTTAATCTTTTATCACGGTGTACTTCCAGTTTGATGTCATTCTCAGTTATTATAAAACTAAAACCCAGTTTGCTCCAAGCATATACTTGAATCGTCTTTATCTTTTATCAATATACTTGATTTGTATTTCCACCTAATTGTCGAACACAAGTGGCAGAGTATTCAGTTTAGTGCATTATTATTTTATCTTATAATTTCATCTTTGTATAAATAATAATTCTATCAAGACCAAACTTGTTCATTTTTAAAGAAATATTTTTCATAGTTTGAGAATAAAATCAATTCGGTACTCATATACTATATAGTTTATATTGTAAACTATATTATATATGTAACAATGACATGGTAATTTTAACGTACTAATTAAGATTTAACCATAGGCTAAATGAAACTAATTAAAAAATATAATTATGTACATGATTTTAACGGCTAAATGAAACTAACCTCCTAAAAAAATGATTTAAAACTACCGAAATAAAGATAGTTTGTGTTTAATTAGCACTAATTTTGATTATTATTTATATTTCTGTACTAACGAAATTTTAAACCCTTCAATGTAATTTAAAAACATACAAAGTATCGATACGTTATTTTTACGGCTAAATAAAACTAACCTACTAAAAATCAATTTAAACTAGCAGAATTATAATAAAAAAAAATTATAACAAAATTTAGAAAACTAACCTTACACGGTGCAAAGACCTTTATAAATTTGAGTAACGAGTAATTCTAGTGTACAAATTTTTATAAATAGGTATTATATTTATATATTTTTTTGCATATGATGGTATTTTTTAGTGGTTGGGTTATGTGAAAATGTTGCATATATATGAGTGAATATTGAATCGAATAGATAAGGAATACGATTGCCGTAAGAAGAAGATATATTTTTGGATAAGAAAGTAGATTTCATATTTATGAAAAAAGAAATAGAAAAAAAAAGTATATTTCAGTTGGTATATAGTAACTACTAAAATTAGTTACTAAATTCTAAGTAAGTTGCTAACATAGTTGGTATTTACCTACTAAAATGTGGTAGTTAGTAATCAGTTAGTATTTATCAACCGCTAAAATAGTAGTAACTAATTAGTTGGTAAATTACTAACTGCCGAAGTTTAAGTTACTATTCAGTTATTACTTACCAACTGAAAAGTGTAAGTTATAGGTTAATTACTATTTAGCAACTAATAATATGCTGGTTACAAATTAGTTGGTAAGTCATAAAAATATGAAATTTTAGTTAAAGATTTGGTTAGTGATTAGTAACTACCAAATAAGTTGGAATTTTAAGTTACTATATGGGCATTTTATTGTAGTGAACTACCCATAGATTGGGGTTCTATGTGACCATTTTATGAAAAAGGGTTACTTTATTAGCACGACTTGACAAATATCAGACCACACCTTGATTACTTTATACATCTCTTATTTTAATGATTTTTATAAGCACTTGTAGTTGTAATGCACATACCATTTTACATGTGAGTACATAAAAAGAGATTCTTTGGATGTTTTGTATTCATACAAAAGTTTCAAAAAAAAATGAATATAAGGTATTAATTGAAAATTTTAACAATGTACGTATTTAGCGAGAAAAACGCAACAATACAAGGTAAAAAATTACTAACAACCCCATGAAAGCTGAAAAAAACTAAAATAAAAAATTTCAGATTTAGACGTGAAATAATGAAAAATGAAAAATGAAAAATAAGGTTTTCAAAATAAAAACAAGTTTACATATAACCAACTTGGATCCACTGTATTTTAGCGGAAATGATCTAATAATTTACTCCAATTAAAAACCTTAACTTTTAACTTTTATCAAAATTTATAACATATACAAAGGTTGCACGGGTACGGGTAAGAGTATCGTACCCGATATATATAATACGCTACCGCGATACGACAAAAGTTAAAAAATTCGGTACGGTACGAGAATGGTACATTAATACAAGAAACAATTATTTTTATTTATATGGTATACGATACAAATTCCAATATTCCAATAACATTATTAACAATCTTAATGAACAATTTAGGATTAACTACGACACTTTTCGCTGCATTTTAACATAATTTTCATTAGTGCGTAAATCAAATTTAAATAAACTTGTCATATTTGCAAAGTATAAATATTTACGTTTTCATATTAAAAAACTTATATTTTTCTTTAGTTTTTTATGAAAAAACAAAAAATAATTCTTACAGCTATACCGAAAAAGTACACAGGACGTAGCCAAGTTGTACACATGACATATTAATTAAGACTCACCCAAATGGTCAAAGTTGAAAAATATAAACCTTAAAATATTATACGTTTAAAATTCAGTACCGTGTTATATATGTATCGGGTACTTAAAAGAAAAAGAAAATGCTACCTAGGGTTTACAACCTCTACCCAAGCATCTAATATAAAAGGGCTGAGCCGTTTAGTTTTAGATAAAAAAATTCTTTAGATAAACAATTCTTTACCCCCATTCGTTCTTCTTTTAGAAAATTTAAAAAATGCAGCTTTTGTTATATCCTGGTATAATCCCTATCTCTCTCAATCTAAATACGTATAGTTTTTTTTTTTCTTTGTGTAATGTACTTTAATGATTAAGGGTTTTGTTGTGTTTATCATATTCTTCTTTTTTTCTCATATGCCCATGATTTTATCAGCCATTAATTTTATAATAGAGATACAAAATTTAAAATAGTCGAAATTTTTAGGATATATCCATGCAGTTTCATTCCATGCAATTATTAGGATATAAAAATTAAAAGTTATTTACATAGTTAAGATGTCTTATGTCTATGATTAAATTTTGAAACTCGACATTTCAATATATAGACTTTTCATGGTATAATTTTGCATGTTGTCCGAACTTCCTTATTAAATTGAGATGAAGGGAGTAATGGTTGATCAATCTACAATAAACGATGATAAAAGACATGTTTTTAATGGGTAGATCTTGGATGGATTTGTTATTAATTCTCATGTCAAAAAATTGCAGAGATTGACTTTTACCCAAACTTAATATTTTTTTAATTGTTTTCTGATAGTTAAAAAAGGCAAAGATTGCATCTGGAAGAAAAGAAGGCGAGCCCGTGATTACTTGACAAATTTTTGGTGTGTGGCAAATCGGGAAGATCGTTGCTCATTTCATTTCATAATATGGCCTGTTCGCAAGGTAACACTTTTATTGATTAAATCTTTTTGTGCTCGTCTAAATTTTCTGAGCTTTCATCAGTTCTATGTAGAGATAAAGATCTGTGAAAATAAAATATTGAGACTATAACGGAAAAGAATATTAGTAATACAGTATTATATAGAACATTGACCTTTAATATTTAGGAGCGTATTTTATGTTCCTCAAATTTCAACCCATCACTACAACAAACCTAAGAATTACGGACAATTTTGTTAGAGACAATCAAAATTTGTCGTCAAATTGTAAATTTTCGGGACAAAAAAAATGTTTTAGACACAAAAATATTTTTTGTCGTCAAAATTTAACTTTTAGTCACATAATTTGAAAAAAAAATTCTCTCTAAATACAATATCATACAAACATAAGGAGACAATTTAATTTCGTCTCAAAAATTATTTGGAGACAAATTTTAACTGTCTCATTATTTTCGTATATGATTGTCTTTGGAGACATTTGTTTTTCAAATTATGTGTCTAAAAATTAGATTTTGGGATAAAAAATTTAATTTTGTGTGTAAGAAATTATTTTGTCCCGAATAATCAATAATAGTGACTCAGACCAATAATAATGTTATATACCATTGTTTCTTGGTAAAGAGAGACAATAAATATAATATATATTTATATTTATATATACAAAGACAATAAGCTCTAATGATTTTATAAAAAGAAGATGAAAATATAGTTTGAGCCTTTAGATGAACAAAACCTTGAAACTTTCTAAAGGGGAGTAAAATTAACCTGAAAGCAACTCTTTTCCTAATTGGTTATACATTTGGGTAATTGGGTAGATATATCGGGTATTGTAAGTAATTTAAACTGCAATTAATCCTTTCTATTTTGACATAATAGTCAAGTTGCAGCAGTAATTTATATTTTTGGCGTAAGCTGCGGTAATAGGAGTAATTTATGTTGGCTCATCAGAAAAAGAAAAAAGAGAGTAATTTATGTTGTTAATGATATATAATAGGGAAGGGTGTTACATTAATGACTGTCGTGGTTATTGTGAATATTCTATTTGGTCCCAATAGCTTAAACGCAGAACACTAGCTATTATTAGCCCTAACGAATATATAGATGACTGATTTAGTTTCAGATGTTAAGAAAACTGTAATACGTTAATGCATTTCATTGTTTATGACAACGTCTTCCCATAATAGAGGCCAATATGTCCATGTTCTAAACCTAACGAATATACCTATTGAATCTTAGGGGAGTTTTTTTATTCTTGAAGTCATTTAGGGTCTTTTACTTGTAATTATATAGTGTTATATATATATATATATATATATATATATATATATATATATATATATATATATATCTTGACATGTTTTCTTGTAGGACTTATATATAATCCAACATTTTTATTCAAGGTTTTATCAAACAGAATATCTGAGTGCCGAACCTGGTGAAGTTGTGAAGCCTGACATTTAAGGCGATTAACGACGAGGGCATGCCAAGCACCAGAGGCCTTTCATGAGGGGGAAAATATACATACATTTCACCGTCAACTTTCCAGAGTCTCTCACTCCTGGCCAGAGCAGGTCCCTAGAAGCCGTGCTTCCCCCTAAGACGAGCACACAGATGAGCGAAATGGAGCTGAATGAGTGCGAGGAAACGACACTACACGACGTTAACATCGAGGATGGGATGCGTAGCAAACAACATCAGGCACAACAAGAGGCTTACGACGAGGACGACGATGATATGCACGGTGGTGGGGCCCAAAGGGCGCAGTGTGCTCAAGTACAGTAATAAGTAGGTTTTTTCTTACGAGAACAAGACCTATTTATATTTTTTTTAACTTTATGTCTGTTATGAATTTGTAGTGAGCTTGGTATTTATTGTTTTTGATGTTTTTTTGCGTGAGCAGACGAGTTGTGACCGTTGAGTAACCGCTTTAATAATTTATATATCAATTTCCATTGTTTATTGTTAAAAAAAGAAGGAGATTTGAGTGCTTTTTAAGTTTAGTATATAATATTTTTTTTCTTCTAACTTCTAATTAAGATACCCTTATACGAAATTCCGCTTAAAGCTCGTAATTAGGCACATTTACTTGTAGGTGGTTTGTGCTTTCATTCACATGGTTGATGCAATATATTGTCTGGTGATGCAAGATATGGTCCGGTGCATGATGATCAGATGCTTCCAACCGATGATGCTGACATGGTGTCGCTTTGTTTTCTTGAAGAAGCAGTCATTTCTAGAAATTTTGTCAATGAAGACTTATCTGTCAAGAATTATAATATTGCGTCAAATTTCGGAATGAATGTAGGGTTCCATTTGAAAGATGATGACTAGTTTTTGGAGGCATCTACTGGTTGGAAATAAATCATTTGTTCATTGTTCATTTTTCTTTTTGGGTTTTTGTAACGAGTGTTATATTTTCTTTGATTTTTGGTATTGAGTCTATTGACAGTGGTGACTGGAGTTTTATTTATAAAATGTTTTCGAGTTTTCCACTACCTGTTTGTTAATCGTCTCCTTTTTCGGTTATTACTGTACCAATATTTATCATTGCTCACAAAAAATCAGGACATAAGAATACTATTAGTACTACAATATTCATAGTTTGTACATACAGAGTTAAAATTTTCAGTTAGTACATTATATTCGTATCTTTTTTAATTTGAACTTTTTAGATACAATTCTGGATGAAAACCATTCAATTCTAAATTGAAATATAACAAAAAAAAACATGATATCATGTTTCCATTTACAATTGGATGGAAAAGTTAAAAAAAACACAGATCAGATATATGATATTAATTAATTGAAAACAATGTATGGTATTAACCGATAAAAAGGCAAAAATAAAATGTATAGAATTGCTAAAAACCCCGTGTAAGATAAAAAAAATAAAAAAAACTAAAAGAAATTCTAAGACTTCGACATGAAAAACGAAAAACATGGGTTTCAAAGGAAAACGAGTTTAAGGAATCACGTATACTAAATTGCTTCACCAATTTTAGAGGGCATGATATAATTGGTTCAACAAAAAAAAAATGGCATTGCTTAAAATATCATACAGTTCCACAATTTAATGCAACTCCATACAACTTGTTCTTGGCTTCATATTTAGTTGTAACGGGAGAATTTTCTTTACTTATGGTGTTGCAATGGTGATTTATCATTTGAGTGAGAGAGCCTTTCACAAACAAAATCTTTTCACTTACTTCATATCATGTTGCTCTTTGGTATGCTAACATCTCATCTAGTCCTTTCGTTGCCGATGTGATGCCTAATTTAATCTTTCTTTGAGTTTCAATTAACTCAAACTATTTCCACTGCAATCATTATTTCAAATCTAGATAATTAATTTGCCTTGAAGTCAAATATCACATTTAGTAATTTCTAGTTTTGAGTAACAAGATTCATGACTCTTTGCTAATATTGTATTTTCTACATAAAAGCATGTATTTTTCTTTCAGTCTAGGTTTAGAACTTCCTTACCAGTTACCATCACTGCCAATTTTAGTTTCATCATCACTACCACTCAAGATGTAACTAACTCTATATCATTATACCAGCAACGGTTTGAGCACATCTATTGATCTATGTTTCTTGGACGAATTTATAATACGTATATGAACTTGTTATAAAAACAAATAGTAGTGGACAAGTAATTGATTAGCGGATGTATACTTGCAATAGTTCAGACTAATTTACTTATACTGTTAATTGAAATCTTGATAGAAGAGCAGCTCTAACTTCATGTAACCGCCTTAGGGGGTCAATTTGTAGTGTTTAGTTATTGCTGGATATAGTATGTGTATATTTTTTTCCTTGCTACTGATGTGCAGCTGAAGCTTCAAGTCAGGTATTAGACCTGTTCTGTATTTTTTATGAGAGCTTCCCTCTCATTTTTATCTCTTTACAAAGAGGGTAGTCCTGTATAGATATGGCTGGTGATTGAGTTTTCTGAACCCACGTAGTACTCTGATGTTACAAATTTTATCTCTCATGTAGATGAAGCTACGATTATGTATTTGAAGACACTCTACTGCAGTATTATTGATAGCATAAAACTTTTGAACTGCTGTTACAATGAAGCAATGAGTCATTAACTGCTCTTACAAAAGCTCATATTTTTTTTGTAATTTTAAAATTCCACTTGTGCCTGAAATAACTACATATATATCTAAATACTTTAAGATGCAATTACGCATATTTCAGTTACAACTGAACTTCAATCGATTCAGTTCTCAGTTATAACTGAAACGATCACACTTATATATAAAAACACAAACGTAAACCGTAAAGGAACACAAGACGTTTGTTGACAGAGTTCGACCAAGTCGAATTCTACGGAGTTTTTGCTCATATTAGAATATTGCAGAGGCTTACAATCCCGGGAAATTCAAAGATATAGTCGAAAATTTGACTCTTACGTATTAGGTATTTCGTAATGACAAGAATTTATACCATCTCATGGTAGATTGGCGAATTATTGGGCCGAGCTGGATTTGAACCAACGTAGACATATTGCCAACGAATTTACAGTCCGTCCCCATTAACCGCTCGGGCATCGACCCAGAAAGAATCCATTTTCGACTTATTGGTAATCCCTGATCAACTTCCTTTCGTATTACCCTACCCATAGGGAAAGTCGAATCCCCAGTGTCTCCCTTGAAAGAGAGTTGCCCCCCATATTTTTATTAAGACTAATAAAAATATATGACTCACTCAACGATTTATGTCTATAATACAATTGCTTTTATCTCTCAACTATTTTATAATCAACTGACATCATACCATTGTTTTATCTCACTTATAATCTATCTGCATTATAATAAGTAAAAATCTTAAGTTCTGAATACATAAAGCAACCCTACAGTTGAATAATGCGTTTTCATATCATGCTTACAACATAGTATTAATACAATATAAACTTCACAAGTTTAGATTATACTACTTTGATATTCAATCTTCATTCCATAACTCTTAATGAACGAAAACCTTTTCTTGATACTCTTTCTAGCATCTTTATGAGATCTTCCACGTTTAAAATCTTCCAAGCAATCATTTCTTTAATAGCAAGTAACTTCATTAGAATCTTTTTGTCCACATTGTCATATCTTTCGGCTATATTTGTCGTTTGCAACTGAATAATCATATCACATATTCATATGTATATCATTTATATAAGATCATTAGTAACACAAAATGAATATATAAGCAATAAATAATAAGAGTTGTTTAAGAATACAATGACAATTAAAATGATTATTAGACCTATAAACTAGCTAGGTTCTAACAGTGTGGAACATGTTATAAGCTAGCTTTTCTGCTAGCATTAATTTTAAACAACTTTTTAGGGTTTTGCCACTATTTTGGGTCATTACTATAGCTGTGATTGATCTGAGTTTTTGGTTGTCACAAAATCTTAATTTTTTCCGATCACAATGGTCTTGAATGGGAGACATAAAGATGGAGATATAAGGAAAATCTTATGATTTGTGAGCTCATTTACTTGGATCAATGTGGCTTAAGTTTTTGGTGTTAAATATATAACTGTTTTTTTCCCATTTTGTAGTTAGTATATCTGGCTAGATTTTGTTTGCCGTTATCAGAATTTTGAATCGCAGTCTTTTGTAACCTTAGTTTTATCAGAAATGCTACCATTAGGGCATGTCTTATGGGCAGAATATTTTGTTTTATTCAATAACAGTGAGCGAGTTCTACTAAAAAAAACTTCATGTAACCGCATTGTAAATTTGTAATACCATGAGAAGTCAATAAATTAAACAAGAACTGTTAATTCATCAATTATTAAAATTCAGATCCCATTGTCATGTCATTGGTTTCCATGTGACATTTGCAATATTATTACCGAACTACCAACAAAAAGATAGTATAAACCTAAAAGTCTTGGTCGATGTTAGCCTATGTATTTTGTTGCTAAAAACGCCAACATATTTGAGTCTCTCTCACTTATCAGCAACTTAAATTGGACGTGATATCAATGAATATCTCTTCTCTACATGGGATGGTGAGGCCTCCCATTGGGTGATTGTACCCAAATTCTTCTTCAGCTTGACTTAGCAATCCTTGAAATAAAGGATGATTTAAGTACGAAATTGGTACAACAAATCGCGTCTTCTCGTTTTCTCCCACATAAACCGTCAAATGGCCTTTTGGGGGCCCATCTCGAGCAAAAAGAACACGTCGGAAAACTTGCTTGGCTTTTATGATTTCTGTGAACTTAATACCACCCATGATATCTTAAGGATGTAGTATCTGCTATCTTTTATTATTAAAATGAAAATTTTCTTGCAAAAGTCCTTGATGTTTAAGACTTCAGCAAAAGATATAATTAAGCTAAAGTTGTAGAAGATGTTTTGAAGTTGCGGTATGAATAGCTATATATATATACACAGAGAAAATATGTGGTGGAGAGACTTTAAGGATAACTGGAAAATATTGTGGCGAATGATGATTATAATGATATTATCAAAGGGAAAGGATCACATGCAAATGCTAAATTATATATTGTGTCCTACCATGTGATGATATGAAGCTGTGTGAGAGATCTGTCAATTTCATAATTTCTTCTATGTCTTAAGAAAATATTTGTAGGCCTTTTGTGTTTTAAGTTCCCAACCAACAATATCAGGCTACTATACGAGAGAAAAATCTCTTGCAACTATATGTTCTCTAAGTTATACAAAATTAAATTATACTTAATAGACAAACCCGCTGATGAGCTAGGTTGTATGTCTATATGTAATTCTACAGTTCAATTTTCTTAATATTCCTACTAGTAGACAGTAGACATTTAATAAATTTGTACTCGAACTGTGTTTCGTTTGGAGGTGTTAAAGATGATTCTATGTTCAAGTTGGGCGAGCCAGTTCGGCAACAAATAAATTGTACATATCTTTGAATTAAGAACCAAAGGCTCCTTCGTGATGATGATATGGTTTATTACCATATACACCTAGAGTGATTGGAATAAAATCTCCATGTAATCATAGGTAAATATTTCCTTTACATATTTAATCGATCCCTCACAGCACAATTGTGTGTGAGACATATAATATAATTACAGGAGGAATGTACCGTGCGATTTCCTTTAAGTGCAATGACAACTTGGTGTCGCACAGTGGTTACACGCTTCGAATCTTATTAAGGAGGTATGAGTGAACTCATTTGATCCTTTAATAAGATTAAAAACTAAACATGTCTTCACCAGCACTTTTATTTGACATTTGAGTCGCAAATGAAGCGGACAGTTTGTGAACAAGTTTGAGTTTGACTCGTTCAATGCCCACAACTCATATTATTTCATTTACTTAAGTATTGGTTTAAAGGCATAGTCTGATTATGATGAAAAACTATATTCTGATATATTCGGACCTTCAAGTTTTTCCGACTGAAGCAGTGGTAGTACAATTTGTATTGGTTGGCTTACTTCACTACCATATTAGATCCATGGAAAAGTTACCTGTAAGAAGATCATGTGCTTGCATGAAGTTGTGGTTCATTTCTTTTGTCTTCAACAATTTCTTTAATGAGAAAATAAGAAAGAAATTCTAAGCTAAATTTAATGATCGAATAGTACTCTTTCCACATCTTTTGAGGCGAAAGCCTAATTACCCATATTAGATAATTGGCCTATGTCGCCATTTAGGTACATATAGACAAAATGTTTTATATGGCCTTTCGTAGTGTTTAAATTTAGGGTCGGTTTATCAACACATTAGTTTTTGGTTTTTGATTTTAAAAATTTGTGAGTTTTGAACATTCAGATTATTTATTTTCTGAAAATGAGATTTTGAGAGTAAAAAACTTTAAAATACATATTTTTTAAATCTACATTTTGAATGGATTTTTGAAACAGATTTATAAAATCTGATTTTTAAACAAAAAATCTGTTAACAAACGAACCCTCAGTATGGAGTTCTTTTCAGTTATATGTTGTATATAGGCCTTTTCATAGTGTTTAAATTTAGCACGGAGTTGTTTTTTTTTTTGAATGAATGTCTTAGTCAGACCACCCATTGGGTGATTATACCTAAATTTTGTTGGTTCTTACTATATCGAAAAGTAATAAAGTAAAAGACAATGACTGAAACGGAAATAAACAATTTTATTTCACTTTAAAAGAAATATAACTCGATTACAAAATTCCTGACTCGTACAGAATTTAAATTACAATAATTAAATTGCAGACAGATTTAATATAAATTATTAAACTGCTGGACTGAATTGCAATTGTACGAAACTATCTAACATAATAGTATAAACACTATACTGATAGACTGTTTGTCAATTAAAAGAAACTGTCAGACAGAATAGTATGATTACTAAACTTCTGGACTGTTTCTGTAAATAAAAGAAATTACATAACTGAAATATAAATTATAGAACAGAAAGTAAATACTGAAAAAGTAAACAGTACTGGAAATGTAAATTACAGAATGTAAAAGACTGGAAATTAAATTACATAATTTAAACAGTACTGAAATGAAATGAACATAATTTAAAAGGACTGAAATAAAATAAACATAATTAAAAAGAAGAAGCAACTGCTGGGCAGTTTCTCTTAAACAATATTTCCCGAACCACCTTTTATGTTTCTGATCGAGCTGTTGGTGGTGCGATTCTCTCTCTAATATGATGCAATGTATGCTGTGTTGTGTGTGTTTGTTGTGTCTAAAATGAGAGGGGGATGACTGCCTTTTATATGCTTTTCAGAAACCGCAGCCATAATGGTCCATTTAATTATGGGAGTTACACCATCAGAATCTGCTCATTCAATTTCTGAAACTGCAGCACTCAATCTGTAATTTATTCTCGCTGGCGTTTCAATTTGCTGTAAACTCTAGGGACTACTTTTGTATTTTATACAAAACTCATTTTTCAGATTTGACCCGAGGCCCGAGACCCGAACGAGCGCGTATGGTACACACTAATTACACTTAAGTGTATGTGGACATGATAGTTTAACAACTAGATGTGTTGGACTTGTATATATTGTAAAATTAACTCTTAATTCTCCAATATGGATAACCTCAATGGTTTTCCATTTATTCATTCCAATTTCCAGCATTAAGGTTTTACCGTCTTTGAAAAACCCAACTTTAAAGCCGATTAATATTCACACCCATTCTCCGAATAGGTCATGCGATATACCGTTACGAAGCTCGTCACACGAGCTACTCAAACGCGTTGAGTACGGCATTAACAACTCAGTGTTGTCACATGTAATATCGATTCGAAGTTGGTCCTGTGACCATTCGGAACACCCATGTATAAAATATGTTTTCCAACAAATTCTTCCTCGACTCGACTGAGCGATTTTAGAAATGAAGGATGGGTTAAATAAGAAATAGGCTCCACAAATCGTTTCTTGTCGTTTTCTCTCATATACACAGTCAAATGGCCTTTCGGAATAACATCTTGAGTAAATAAAAACGCGTCAAATAATACATTTGCTTTCACGATATCTCCATATTTATGTATATTTAATTTTTATTATTCAAAAAAAAAAATAAGAGTATTGTATCGCTTTCACCACAAAGTAAGTTAATTAGATGCCAACAAATTAGAGAAGAATGTTTAGAGAAATTAATTAAGAGTCATAATTTTACAACTCAATTACATTGATTTGCTATGACACTTTCGAACGTCGACCTATCCATTGAAAATTGAATTAAAAACAATTAAATCTAAATTAAAACTTGGAAAAAAAAATTAGCTTATCAATTCTGTTACTATAAACATCTCAGCATCTCCGCAATCTTCGAGTCTATAAGCTAGGAATTTAAACTGCATGTGATATCAATGAATGTCTCCTCCCTGCATGGGATAGTCCAGACCACCCATGCATTGGGTGATTATATCCGAATTCTTTTTCAACTCGACTGAGCAATTTTAGAAATGAAGGATGGTTTAAATAAGAAACATGCACCACAAATCGTTTCTTCTCGTTTTCTCCAACATACACACCCAAATAGTCTTTCGGAATAACATCTCGAGTAAATAAAATACGTCGAATAAATGATTTTGCTTTCACGATATCTCCGAACTTTATGCCTCCACCCATGATTTTTCTAAGAAGCGAGTATGTATAATATACTTTATATGTAGAATGATAATTGATAAGTTAAAAGTGACACAACCTGATTTTAAAGACTTCAACTAAAGAGATAAACTAGGGTTTTAGATGATATTTGAAGTTGGGGAATGAACTAATATATTTGGCCCAGTCTTTTTTGTGCGATTTTTCTCTCATATATATATTTTTTTAATTAATAAAATAAAAATGTGGTTTCATCAATTAATTTTTTTTTAAAACTGAACTAATATATATAAACTGAGAGAGACCAGAGAAAGGTGTTGTAGAATGAGTGATTGATAGACTATAGAGCACCTTGTGGCCCAATGGAGGTTATAATGATCTATTCAAATGAGATGTAGTCACATGCATATGCCGTCTCAAATTTTACATTGTCCTACCATGTGATAGGTAGTCTTGCAACAATTTTAATAATTTTTCCTAATATTGTGTCCTGCAATAATTTGTCCTATTGTGTGATCCCATCATGGATGATGTCACAGCTAGGCCTATTATATATCCAAGTCCTTAAACCAACTTGCATCTCTGATTAAATATAGTTTTCCATTTTGATGTATCTTTAATTAACATGCAAAATAAAAAGAAAATATAGCGGCCACACACAGCGATGGATAAGTTAGCTATCAATTTACTCATTCATTATTAGGAGCACCAGTACTATAATTGTGCTCTTGTTGGGACGAATAACCATGTGACTTCTCTTGTATATAGTAGCACTTAGTGGCCCATAATGTTGTAATGTCTTCACCCTATCTTTTAATTCACTGCTTGACCCTAACGATATGTTATTTTCTTATACCTAAATCCTAATATCTGAATATATGGTTACGAAAAGTTTGATTGTCCATTTACTATCAATTTTGGTTGTGAGTTTATGAGTTCGCCTTTTCTTTCTGATTCTTATATAACTTAAAAGTCTTATTTGAATTGATCAGTGTTGTCTTTTATATTTTATTTTATTTTGAAAACGCTGTCTTCTCATTTTGTGGGTTTTGCTTAACAAATTGGAACTTAAAGCACAAGCTATATCAAATCTTCTCCTTTTCTTCCCAAGCCTATGTACATCATTTGATGATATATGATAAATTTATTATGCGTGCCGAGGGATGTACATAGGAGTATATAAAGTATATAATATATATAAATTATCTAGTAGTGGCTGATAATTTGTGTTATAAGGAGAATGATTTTGTCTAATCTCCCAAGTCCCAATTACAAATCAACGGTTCTAAATTTCTAATAACTGGTGAAATTGAAGAATATTAAATTAAACTTGAACATGTACAAATCATTTGCTAATGGACTTCAGACCTAAATCTAGTGTCACGCCACTATCAAAAATAATAGTGTTCCCAGGAGTTTTACATACATCATTTAATAATTTTGCATTTTTTGTCATGTGTACCAACCCCTATCAAATTACCAAGAGCTTGGTATAACAACTTTTCAAAAAGTAATCGAAGCTATATGTTTTTAACTATGTTAATTTTCTTTTTAGCTCTCCAAATCTAGTTGGATATAGATTCCAAGTGACCTCGTTTCCTATATAAAAAAAAAAGGACACTGTTTAAAATATTTTACAGTTCCATAATTTAATGCAACTCCATACAACTTGTTCTTGGCTTCATATTTAGTTGTAACGGGATAATTTTCTTAAAAAAAAAAATTTGAACTGTAAAAATATGTTTTTTGAAAATAGGGAGAGCCAGGACGCAACCATGATGATTTTTGTGGGGATGTGGTATAAAAAATGTCGAATATAGGATAAAATAAAGAATTTTTTCTATGTTTAACATATCATAAATTAAATATGAAGATAAGACAAATGGTATTGGACAATAAAATAATTTTTTTAGTAATCTTGTTAGGGAAAATACAATGATCATTTACAAAATTTGGTATTAAGGTAAAAAACATAAGTTTTTAAAAATTAAACATCCAACATGATTTGAACTCCTAACATTCCACTACCTTAAAATTAATTTTACCACTACACCAACAACTCTTTTATTTAATTAGGGCGACCATCAATATATATATATATTAAAAAAAATAAAAATACACATATAAAAAAAAATAAAAATCACCTCCGCCCGGTGACCAAGACCACCCCCTGGGGGAGCTGTATCCTGATCGAGGTTGGATTTTTATACTACACTTTTTCTGAAAAAACGCACAAACCGTAAAAAAAATCTACGGTTTGCAGTGATTCTGTGCAAACCGTAGATTTAATCTACGGTCTGTGTAATTTCTGCAGAAATTACACAGTCAGTCCCTACTTTTCAGAAATTACACAGTCAGTCCCTGCGTCAAAAATTACACAAACAGTCCCTGAAAAATAGAAACTTACGTTTTAAAAAAAAAATAACTTTTTATACTACACTCTCTCTCTTTCTCTCAAAAATCCACAATTTTCATCCAAAAAAACCATCCAAATCAATCAACCACAATAACTATCAACTTTATTAACAAAAAACCTCAAATCATCAATCGAATTTATCCCTAATTCAAGGTATATCTTTTATTCTCTAATTTATTATTTATTTTGTGTAATTTCAATTTGTAAAATAGGAAAAAATATATAAAATATGCAAATTGATTATTCACTTAGCTATATATAATTGTTTGTTGTTTGTTTATATTAATTATAGAAATTATAATAATTGTTGATATTTGTCCCATATTTTTTTATTTATTTTTTTTGTAATTTCATTTTGTAAAATAGAAAAAATATATAAAATATGCAAATCCATAATTCACTTAGCTATATATAATTGTTTGTTGTTTGTTTATATTAATTATATTAATTATAATAATTGTTTATATTTGTCCCATTTTTGCTTCTTTTTTTTTGTGTAATTTCATTTTGTAAAATAGGAAAAAATATATAAAATATGCAAATCCATAATTCACTTAGCTATATATAATTGTTTGTTGTTTGTTTATATTAGTTATAGAAATTATAATAATTGTTGATATTTGTCCCATTTAATAAAAAAATTAGGGTTTTTATTCAAATTTGTTTATTTAGATATTTATTACTAATGGTTTGGTCATGATGTTATATGTTTATGATGGTTATTTATTTTGATTGAGAAAAATAAAAATTGTTATGCTTTATTAATATTTACCCGTTTTGAAAATTAGGGATTTTTATAAAATTATGTTTTTTAATTAGTTTGTTTGCCCAAATCACCAATAAAAATTGGGGTTGTTGATATTTGTCCCGTTTTATAAAAAAATTGAGTTATCATTGTTTGGTTATCATTAAATGTGTTTGGTTATGATTAAAAAATTGAGTTATCATTGTTTGGTTATAATTGAGTTATCATTGTTTGGTTATTATTAATTGGTTATCATTGAGTTATCATTATTTAGTTATCATTAATTAGTTATCATTGAGTTATCATTGTTTGGTTATCATTAATTGTTTATCATTGTTTAATTAGATAATTAAAATAATTGTTTGGTTATCATTAAATGTGTATGTTTCTTATGTTGTTTTTATTGTTAAAAATAAAAATAGTTAGGATGGCAGAGCCAGGTCCACAGATTAAAGACAGGTTGGTCATTTTACGACAGACCGGTCATATTTCTAATCAGACTTGGGATGCTGGAGGAGAAGCGGGTAGAGGAGATGCCCATAAGATTAGGGTTTATAATTATAGTTGGCAGATACCGACGTCTGACAGAGTAGTTGAAAATATGATTAGGGCTGGTTTTTATAGTATTCACAATATAGGTAATTATAGCGTAGACCGAGGCTTTCTTCCAGCCTTAGTTGATAGGTGGCGTGATGAGACGCACTCGTTCCATTTTGTCGGTGGAGAGTTGGGGATATCTTTACAGGATGTAGAGATTATGTTTGGTCTCAAAGTGGATGGTCTTGCAGTTATCCGATCGGAGCGAAATGATAACAGGGCGAGCAGGTTAGATATGATAGAGAGTTTGTTGGGTGTTAGACCGGCTAACAATCAAGTGGATACAAACTGTTTGACAGTTAGACTTGATTGGATGTTACACACCTTTGGTGAATTACCCCCAACCCTAGTGAGGAGCGTTTGCTATATCAGTCTAGGGCTGCCATGTTATTATTATTGGGGGCACATGTGTTTTCAGATAAGAGCAGTTATCAGATTCCATTATGGCCTCTGCCATTTCTGGAGGATTTTGACACATGTGCTGAGTATAGTTGGGGATCAGCTCTTCTGGCCTGGTTAGAGGCTAATTTATGCAAGTTGGTACGTGGTAAGGCAAACGGAGTAAGCGGGGCGGTGATGTTTCTCGATATGTGGGCGATGACGAGACTACTGCCGGTTAGACCATGTGAAGAGCTGCCGGAAGATATCGAGCCACCTGAGGGCTGGCCTAGGTTCCCCCTCGGTTACAGGTATGATATTATTTAGTTTTTATATTGGATTTTTTTTTTTATTGTGTCATCTATCATTTACTTATCTTATTTATATTTATTGTTTATCGGGTTTTGTTTGTATATTACAGATGGAAGATTTGGAGGCTTACTAATGATAAGCCATATGTTTACGGACATAATGTGGTCCACATACGGGACCAGTTTGACCATATGTCGCATGAACAGGTAAATTTTAACTTTCTTACTTCCTACATGCAACTTACGTATTATATGTTGTATATGTTTGCATTGGTCTTATGTTTGCAGAATTTATTACTAGTATTTTTAAACCCTTGTTTATATATTCTAATAATAATTTTGCTGATTACAGATAGTCTGGCAACCTTATGGGAACATCGATGACTATCCAGAATACTGCACGCGGGGCCGTGATATGTGGCACTGTTCTGTGCCTCTCATTTGTAATGAGAAGATTGAGTTCCACCCCGCGGACAGGTTCATGAGACAGTTCGGTTTTGTTCAGCGGGTCCCTACATATATTTGGAAACCCAGACAGGGTCACGGCAAGGATAGAAGATATGGGATTGGGCAAAAACACGATTGGCCTGCACTTTTTATAGAGTTTATAGCCGTGTGGAATGACCTCCACAACCGGCTTATTAACGGCGAAATTGGCACGGGGACGTCACCGGATGACATGAGATGGTATAGAGAGAGGACCCGCATCTTTATAAACCCACCTGAACTTGCCCGGCCATCTCACGGTTTCCGGGAGCATACGGGGTTGTTCAATAAAATGGTAACAACTAATTAAAGTTCATTAATATTTGATTGTTATTTTTTTGTTTGTATATTTCAATACTTATAAATCGTTTTTTATTGGTTTTTTTTTTCTTCAGAAAGTGATGTTGCGCCGCAATTTCAAAATGTTCAAACGGCTAAAAGCTAAACCGGAAGTGGACTTACTACGTACGGAGTTCGCTGAAATGGGAATGAATCCGTATGGATCAGCTGATGAACAATCGGATGAGGAGGATGACGACGATGGTGATGACGATCTACGTTATGACCCAAGAACTTACACTAGGGTTTCAAGTTATCGGCGTCCCGACGAAAGAAGAAGAGGGGAAGGCGAATCTAGTAGCGGCGGAAGTAGCAGGGGTAGAAGAACGAGTGGAGGTCGACCCCCGACTACAGATCAGGGTAGGAGTTCAAGCGGTCATCGTCGTCGTGCTTCTTTTGCTGGGTCGGACTACGTTCAGGACGATGTTCCGTTCGATCATCATAGACAATTATTTGGGTCGTACGAGCATCATCCTTGTCAGCATTCAACCGACAGTTGGAGTCGAGGATTGACACTTACATCCCACGAGCGTGCTCCGCATCCAGAATCGCAGCACCGAGAGAGACGCCGTCCGGAGCTAAACGAAATCGTCGAGTCTACTGAGCCGTCATCGGATAGATTAACATCGGCGGGAAAGATGCTCCCTACGTCCAACTTTAAAGGATTTAGTCGTTACAAAAATAAATAAATTCACATTTGTTTTTTTTTGTATTTTATTTCTATGTTTGATTTGTAAGTTTTATTCTTAGCTGAGTTGGAATATTATAAATTCGTAAGTTTAATTTGATTTGTAGGTTTGATTTGTACGCTATAAATTCCTAAGTTTAATTTGATTCGTATGTTTGATTTGTATGTTTGTAAAAAATATTCTGTATTTTAATTGATAGGACCAATATTGAGTTTTTACGAAATGCAGGGACTGATTTGCAATTTTCTGAAATATGCATACAAACCGTACATTTAATGTGCGGTTTGCACAGAATTCATGCAAACCGTGCATTTAATGTACGGTTTGTATGTATTCTGTGCAAACCGTATATTAAATGTACGGTTTGGACCCTTGATTTAAGCAGTGGTCATTTTACAAATGTACTTTTTGCACTGAATCACGGTTAATAACGTAAAAAAAAAACACTACAAACCGTAAAAGTAATCTACGGTTTGTAGTGTAAATGACATTGGATACCATATCCATCAAATGCATCCAACAACACTTTCCAACTCTTGAATTATTATGAGATGACAACCCTATCCGAAAATGACTACTCAATGCATTATTAAAGTTTGAAATGACTACACCTTATGGGGTTTCTGAAATTTAACCAATGTTTAAAAAAAAAAACACTACAAACCGTAAAAGTAATCTACGGTTTGTAGTGTAAATGACATTGGATATCATATCCATCAAATGCATCCGACAACACTTTCCAACTTTTGAATTATTATGAGATGACAACCCTATCCGAAAATGACTACTCAATACATTATTAAAGTTTGAAATGACTACACCTTGTGGGGTTGATGAAATTATGTGTATAAATATGGCTCATTTGTGCCAATTCTAACAATCTCTAAAATCAAACACAAACACTCACCCTAAACTCATCCAAAATACTCCTTTCTCCCTCAAAAAATATAAACAAACACTTTTCAAAAATGAATTACAACTATGGTTATGACAACAACCAATGGAATTCCAACAATGCTGATTCATCCAGTGGCTCAAACGATGAGCTAACTGACTATACAGAGCATTTTGAAGTTGATGAATTGACTTGGGATATAAGGGATGAAATGATTGTTGATCTTGCTGATGTGGCTGGAAATTGGGGTTTCATTCTCACGATTCGTAGGTCTGGAGGGGGTGATGGGAGAAGAGCACCGTATGTTGATATTGTGTGTGATAAATCGAGGGTTTACGAAAAAAAAGAAACCATCTTCCGTAAATTCAGGTATAAAGAAAAAAGATTGTCCATTTTTCATTAAGGGTTACGTAGTTAATGGTGAATGGATGTGTTAAGTAGAAAATGGACAACATAACCACCCACCTCCAACTTACCTCCAAGGGCAAGCACGACGTGCTCGTTTAACCCAAGATGAAAAAGAAATGATTAAAACTTTAAGGCAAAGTAGTTTTAAAGTTAGTGCAATATTAGAGGCCATAAAAAATTGAAATCCTGACAATGTATCAAACACTAAAACGATACATAATTTTTTGGCTGGACTGAAATTTAAAGAACGAGATGGTAGAAACCCGATACAGGAACTGTTTAATTTGTTTGATAGACATCGCTACACCTTCTACTATAATATGAACCCAACAACTCATTGCCTTGAGAACTTATTTTTAGCACACCCCGATTCTATAAGGATGTTCAAAGCTTTTCCTGATGTCTTGTTAATGGATTGTACATATAGGACAAACCGTTTTAATATGTCATTTCTAGAAGTCGTAGGAATGACATCAACGAACCAAACATATTGTTTAGGTTTTGTTTTCATGAGTGATGAGGCAAAGGAAAGTTATATATGGGCATTGAAAAAATTTAAAGATACATTGGAGGGTTGTATACTACCCAGGGTGTTTGTAACCGACAGGGAAGTGGCATTCATAAATGCTTTATCCGTTGTTTTTCCCGATTCTCATCATATTTTGTGCACTTTTCATATTGCCAAAAATGTTTTGAAAAACTGCAGTAAAAAATCCCGGACGAAGAGTGGCAAACGTTTCTAGATGATTGGAGTTTATTGGTTGATTCTGAGTCGATAGAGGAGTACAATCATAACCGAGCTTCTTTCAATTCCTCTTACAAATCGTACCCTACTGTGATTAAGTATATAGACAAGCTTTTAAATGATTATGCTGAAAAGTTTGTTGCATGCTATACCAACCATACAACACATCTAGGTAACAGAACTAGCAATCGAGTCGAACAACAACATGCTAAGTTAAAAAGATCCCTTTCCACAAATACTGGCACGCTTGAAAATATTTGGGTAGAGGTGAATAGAATTCTAGAAAAACAGTTTGAGGATATTAAGATGAAGTTGGATAAATGCAAGTCTTATTTTTCACATTCTGAACGAACACCTCTATTTATAAATCTTAGGTCGTATATCACGCACTATGCCTTTGATTTATTATTTCAAGAACACAAAAAATATAGTGGGCAGGATGATGAGAATTGTTCTTGCGGTTTCAAATTGTCTCACGGGTTACCTTGTCATCATATTATGAGTGAACATATTTTATTCGGGAAGCCTCTTCCTCTAGAATATATTCATCCATTCTGGAAAAAATTAGACGTAATTGATGATAATGGAAACACCGATGATTATGGGGTAGAGGGTGATCTAGAAGAGTTTAAAAGTGTTTATTCTAGCAAAACTAATGTTGAAAAACGGCGTATAAAAACACAACTCCGAGAGATAACCGTACCATCTAGAACATCCATGAATGACCCCGAAGTAAGACAAAATAGGGGGAGACCTAGAAAAGGAGACAATTCTAGTAAGAGAGATAAGTCGGGATGGAAGTATGTAGAGGAATAGAGTGCTTGTGCTAGTAGGGATAAGGGCAAAGGTAAGACGGATGAAACACCGGAGGTAAGGGTAAACCCAACTAGGAGGCCGCGAAACCAGAACCCTAAACCCACCCCCAATAGGCCAACCTTCCTGTACAATGACCAAATATGGGTCATGTTACATAGTTACATCGAAACGGTTTATGATGTGCGTGGGGATGGTAACTGTGGGTTCCGAGTACTTGCAAATACGACGGGTAAAGAGCATGGGGAAGATGATTGGTATGCGGTAAGATATGAGTTGTTTCAAGAAATTTACGATTGACACCAAATTGACGAGTTAGTTAATGTTTCATATTGCGTTATACAAGTGTTAAAAACAAACCAAAAAAGCTTCATAAAAATTGACGATTTAATTAATGATTCAATAAATATCAACTTATACACTTGACAAAAATATAACATGAACCAAAAACATAAAATTTATCAAATCAACTTTTTTTGTGTAAATTTTGTGTTTATTTTGAGAGATTGTTAGAATTTTGGTAATTTCTTTTATGTAAAAATTTTAAAAATAAGGCATTTAATTTTTTTATTAAAAAAATCATGTTTAATTTGAAAAAAATATTCAGTATTTTAATTTTAATTGTTAAAATTGACCAAATTTATTTTATGTAAAAATTTTTTTATGAAAAAACGCTGCAAACCGTAGATTTAATCTACGGTTTACAGTGATTAACTGCAAACCGTAGATTAAATCTACGGTCTGTATAAAGTCACTGCAAACCGTAGATTTAATCTACGGTTTGCAGTGGTTTTATGCAGACCGTAGATTTAATCTACGATTTGTATAAAATCACTGCAAACCGTAGATTTTTTCTACGATTTGTGCGTTTTTTCAGAAAAAGTATAGTTTAAAAATCTAAGCTCATCCTGATCTGCAATCATTATTTCAAATCTAGATAATTAATTTGACTTGAAGTCATATATCACATTTGACTAATTTCTGGTTTTGAGTAACAAGATTTAGTGACTTTTTGCCAAAATTGTATTTTCTATATAAAAGCATGTATTTTTCTTCCGGTGTAGGTTTAAAAAATTCCTTACCATTACTGCCAATTTTAGTTTCATCATCACTACCACTCAAGATGTAACTAACTCTATATCACTATAGCAGGACGGTGTGTGCACATCTATTTGATGTATGGTAATTCTTGGACGAATTAATACGTATATATACTTGTTATAGAAACAAATAGTACTGGACAAGTAATTGCTTAGCCGATGTATAAGTTCTGACTAATTTACTTGTACCATTAATTGAAATCTTGATAGAAGAGCAGCTCTTACTTCATGTAACCGCATTGTAAATTTGTAATACCATGAGAAGTCAATAAATTAAACAAGAACTGTTAATTCATCAAATATTAAAATTCAGATCCCATTGTCATGTCATTGGTTTCCATGTGACATTTGTAATATTATTACCGAACTACCAACAAAAAGATAGTATAAACCTAAAAGTCTTGGTCGATGTTAGCCTATGTATTTTGTTGCTAAAAACGCCAACATATTTGAGTCTCTCTCACCTATCAGTAAATAGGGGGTGCCAAAATATATGTACAAGTAACATATTTTTAGGGGGTGCCAAATCTACACCTAAAAAAAAATTGTACTAAAAAAAAATTGCGTCATTTGGGATTTCTAAAATTATGGGAGGTGCCGTGGCAGCCGATCGTCTCCACTTAGCTTCCCCTGGATATCAATGAATGTCTCTTCTCTACATGGGATGGTGAGGCCTCCCATTGGGTGATTGTACCCAAATTCTTCTTCAGCTTGACTTAGCAATCCTTGAAATGAAGGATGATTTAAGTACGAAATTGGCACAACAAATCGCTTCTTCTCGTTTTCTCCCACATAAACCGCCAAATGGCCTTTTGGGGGCCCATCTCGAGCAGAAAGAACACGTCGGAAAACTTGCTTGGCTTTTATGATTTCTGTGAACTTAATTCCACCCATAATATATTAAGGATGTGGTTTTACTATATGCTATTATTGAAATGGATTTTTTCTTACAAAAGTACTTGATGTTTAGGACTTCAGCAAAAGAGATAAGCTAGAGTTTTAGAAGATGTTTTGGAGTGGCGGTATGAATAGCTATATATATACACAGAAAAAATCTGGATAAGTGATGGAGAGACTTTAAGAATTACCAGAAAATATTGTGGCCAATAATGGTTTATAATGATATTATCAAAGGAAAAGGATCACATGCAAATGCCTCTTCGAAATTTTATATTGTCCTACCATGTATTGATGATATGAAGCTGTGTGAGGTCTGTCAATTTCATAATTTCTTCTATGTCTAGAAAAATATTTGTAGGCCTCTTGTGTTTTGAGTTCCCAACCAACAATATTATCAGGCTACTATATGAGATAATAATATGTTCTCTAAATTATACAAAATTAAAATTATAATAGACAAACTGGCGGACGGGCTAAGTAGTATGTCTGCATATCGGATTCTACAATTCAATTTTCTTAATGTTCCTACGTAGACAGTAGATATTTTAATAAATTTGTACTCAAACTGTGTTGTGTTTGGAGGTATTAAAGATGATTCTCTGATCAAGTTGGGTGGGCTGATTCAGCAACAAATAACATGTACATATCTTTTTAGTCAAAAACCAAAGACTCCTTCGTTATGGTGATATCATTTGTTATTGATTAGAATAAAATCTCCTTGTAATCCTATGCATATAATTTCCTTTATATTTATTTTGTACAACTATTATAATAGGAAGATCCCTCACACCTATCATAATCCTAGACATATATAATATTATTACAAGAGGAATTTACCATGTGATATATTTCCTTTTATGTGCAATGACAACTTGGTGTCACTCAATGGTTACATGTCTTCACCCGTACTTTCATTTGACAGAAGTAGAGAGAGAGGGGGAACAGTATAGTCTTTTATTATGAATGAATATGAATGGAATGTCAAATATAAGACCCCTAGCCCTCTTTATATAGATAGAGGGTTAGGGTTACAAGCCCATCTGGGCCCATTAAGTAAAAGCCCAAGAGTCCAATAATCTTACAACACTCCCCCTTTGGACGTCTTGAATTCTTCGTCTTCATGCAGTCGATCTGAGTCGAGTTCATTCGCAGTGCTAAACACATAAAAACCTTAAGGCCGGAAAACCCAGTGTGGGACAAAACCGGTACCTAGGAGAAACTGTGTAGCCGAATGATATAGGCCGAAATATCATGTAAGTAACTAACCACAAAACAGTGTGCCTCATCAAAACCTTGTCAGAGCAAACCCAATGGGAAAATCTCTGATCGAAGGAAAAAGAGTGCAACAATGGTAGTAGTAGGGATCAACCACAAAACAGGTGCCTCATCAAAACCTTGCTAGAGTAAACCCAGTGGGAAAAAATCTCTAGTCGAAGGACAAAAGAGTACACAGTGGTAAGAAGTATACAACAGGATACTCCCCCTAGTTTCGGCAATCTTAAGTGAGATATGATAGGAACGTGTCTCGCTAAAAACCTTGCCAAGGAAAACCCAGTGGGAAAAAACCTTGGTCTAAGGACAAAAAGAGTACACGAGCATGCGACTGGATGCTCCCCCTCACTTGCACACGACAGGGTGCAAAGATTTCGACTAAGTGGTAATTAGTGCAATAAGCATTCACCTGGATGCTCCCCCTCACTTGCACACGACTGGGTGCAAAGATTTCATATTCCAAGAAAGAGTACGAGCATTCGACTGGATGCCTCATTTACTTACATACGACTGGATGCAAGAAAATCTAATGTGGAATAGAACGAGCATTCAACTGGATGCTCTTAAACTTCATTTGTGAAGATTAATTTCGGCGAGAAATGCTAAATAGCATAATGTAGTCATGTCTCTCTTGATCAATAACAACAAGTTGTCTTCTATGACAAGTGTTTTATCTGAATCGTGAGACAGAACATATGTAATTCAAATATGACTAATACTAGCTCGAAGCCATATACACTCTCTAGTCGTCTCATAGAGCACGAATAGATTAGAGTGATTCACTTGGAGTCATTCCAAGACCTCCAAGATGTCGCCTTATTCCTAATGGTAAAGACATACCATGTTAGGAATATCCCTTATGCGGGTCTGATAAGTAACCGGCATCGGTATAACCGAAAAAGGGTTGCGTTAATTCGAGTACCGAAGGGGGTAGGTACACTCGATGACGCAAATGGGATAAACTAGCCCACTTCCAAAATTACCATAAGGTAAGGGAATGTGTCTTTAGTGCCATTTCGATGGCAGCGTGTTAGCGCGATGTTGTGTCGAGCTATACCATTCACAACAGACGAGATGTTCGTCCTAGCACATTAGACCAAGTACAATGATGCGCTTATTGTACTTAGATATGAACATTATGGTTCAATATCTCTTCATCGTCTCATCAGGGACGGACTGGGTCTATATCAATGTCCAGTGATCGAACGATCATGGGAGAATCTGACGACTTAGCGTCATGATGACTAAAACGTCATAACACCTTCTGGGTGTAGTCTGAATCATGGACTTAGATTCAATCTTTACGGGACTCAATCATCAGGTTGAGTCACTACCGTGTCTTCCCAAGATCCTTCATCTCGAAGGCAAATCCAAAAATGGATCGCGTAATAAAACACGCAAGGGCATAATACTTGTTCAAGTATCCCAAGCTAATCAAGTACTCACTTAGACGGGTATACCACATCCGCTCGGATTATATTAATCCATATAGTGAACGTCTCAGTCAATTGAGATCGTGTTCCGTGGTCAGGAACTACTTGATTCAAGCATTATGAAGTCACACAGGGACCTTCATCTATATCTCTTTGTCTAAATCCCCATATAGATAAAACCGTAACCACATTCATGGATGCATACTCAGTTTTTCGGAAACTACTAAACTGGTAAAGTAGGGGACCGTTATAACGTCCATTACGAGGAAATAAATCATATCGTAATCAATTCCAAGGTGTGAGAGAAGCCTTGCGCTACTAGGCGAGCATTCTACAATCTCATTATTCTCATCACTCTTCCTTACGAATAACCAAATAAACGAACTCATTTAACATTGGTGGTGTTGGAGCTACAGGTCCGAACACACTTTCGCTAAGGAGTCTACTTGGATTGCAAGTTTCCATTAGTCCAGTCTATTCTACGTTGACTTCAGGCAACGGTACATGGTTCCCTGTCATAATTTGCTCATATTATCAGTCGTCACCGAATATATGAACAAGTAATCAATGACAGTCTCGTTTCGCTTCAATATCGTCTAAGATATCATGATCGACAGATATTTCGAGATTCTTAGGATGAGGAGGAAATCACACATCTCCTTGATCCTTTATAATCTCGTGCGACAAACGAGTTTCAGTTCACCACCTCTGGGGCTGAACGAATTTGGAACCGGTCAACTTCCTCGTATCTTGGGAAGGACGAAAGACTGACGGCCGACGACAGCGTCCTTTGCTTGGCGGGTTCGGCCAAAGCAACGTGTTACGAATGGAACACGGCGTCCGACAGGGACGTCTATCCTTGCAAGCATTTTGCATTAGGTATAAATGATCTCGTGACATCTCATAAAGTCATTAAATGCATCTGGCATTTAGTTAGACTTGAGGGAGTCTATGCACTTACTTATCACTAAGTGCAGTTTTGGGGATCAAGCTAAGACTGAGTGGGTTATGCCACGTTATTTCACGTCGTTCCTTATCAACGGTAACGTGCAAATCTCCCCCTAACGACGGGGAGAACAGTCTTAGCGATGTCACTTTCGCATATCATGCGGTAAAGAGATCGCTTGCCAAGGTTACTCTATCAAATGATAGGCAGGAGATTCATAATCGACTTATGTCCCCTTCAGAGGTCCATATTTTGAACGCTATAGCGGCTCAATCAAAATATTAATTAAGCACTCCAAACACGCGTTAATATGAGACTTCTGGCTCATAACCAGTAACCAGCTGGTACGCATATGGTGTTTGAGTGTCTATGGGCCTCATAACGGACCAATGCAGCAAAATAGCATAACCCCACACGGAAATATAAATCTTGGTGCGCAAGACCAAGAAATGCGTGCAATCATTTGCAGTCGCATCATCAAACTTTCCGTGAGTCCATTTGGGTCTGAACATAATCGACAGGATGTTCAATTTCAATTTCCAAACTCAAGTAATTCAAATCGAAATTTCGATTATTACTCTTTGGAATTATCAAGTCGGCTAGACTTTTCAGGATAATCCGGATCATGGGCCATCAACTTAATGATAGGGCTAAAAACTTGGAAAATACTGCATTTCTGTGGACAACAATAATCATGTGACCTATTGTCGATGCATCAACCATAACCATTTATATTTATGGTCCGTCTTATGGTTGGATAAGTCCACAATAACTCCTTCAATTCTTTACAAGAATTCTACGAGTTCATTTCGTGATCTTTACACATACTGGTCTTTCAAAGTGAGCATTAATGGCATGAATTTCGGATTAATCACGAAATATATTCTCAGATAAAATCCAAATGCGATGCGATTATAAATCAAGCATCGTCTTTTGACCCGGGAATATCTCATCTGGTCAATGCCACAATATCAAAATGCTCTTATCAATCGACGACAGGCGAATGATAGTACAGACAATCATGTCTTAGCATCTAAATCATTTATCATTTCGACGACAGGCGAAATGATAAGTTAACTTTAAATACTTTAAAAATGTGGTAGCAACCACTTGAAAGACATTTCAACTCCTCTAAAATACGTTTTTTGATCGTATTGAATGGAGGCTATGTAAAGAAATTTAATTATTTCATGAGCTATTACCAGGTAACACTGGTTTCTCGAATATTTTATAACTCAACAAGGTACGGCAGGACCTACATGAGTATAAGACCTCATACTTGACAAATCAATTTGGTTTTACCAAAGATTTCGATTTGGAACGACAGGTCCAGAATCGTTGTCACTGAGTACTCTTTTAGGCAAATAGTTGGTGAAATTATGTGGTACACTGTTACCCACTATTTCTAAAAAAACCAACTACACCACAAGTATTGCCTAAAATTTCATAATTTAAAGTTTGGTCACATTTGTCAAAGGAATTTGCTCAAAACACTTTAAATTATTTCGAGAAATTTCGTAAACAGGCAAACCATAATCCAAAAGTATGTCCAAATGGAAAAATCATAATCCAAATGGAAAAACATAATCCAGATGAGCGAAAAAATGGCTCAATAATTTATCAAAATCAATAAAGAAAGGTATCAAACTCATTTGAGCCACAAAATCGGGGGTCTCAATAGTTTCCTTTCAATTAACTTTAACCACATTAGCATCGGTTTTTCCACCTTTATAATAGTTGTGAACTATTTAAGGAGTAACCGTGCATGACCTTTGTCTTTATAGCATAGAGTTGGCTCCTTGAGCATTATATCTTGCTTTGTGACAACGTGTCATATTGTTCCTTTCAATTACTGTCTTGGAGCCACAGGTTTTCGATTTTGACGATTGTCTAAAATCTCGCTTGGCTAGGCGATTCATCGGGATCGCGACAGTTCGAGGCAAATAACACTTGTCTCGGTTCTCGATTCGTGAAAAAAAATATACACGAAGAGCATTAATATCAGGCAAACAATTTGCCATTGACCCAATAGGATTAAAACTACTCACCGGGGTAATTTTTTTTATCCAATAACAGATGGGCGATAAAGGAATATGGTGAATATAAATTCACGATACTGCTTATGGAATACAATTTCCAAGCTAGTATTTTGGTGAAGGATAGCTCCAATATGTCAATTTCAGACATTTGTTCACCATAGACGTCATCGCGTCTCAAATGTGGCGGCGGAATAAAATCAACGCCTTAGCATTCATCTCGAGGGTGAGTAACAACAAAATCGTGTTTTACTCATCAAAGATGGCATCCAAAAAAAAATTTGGGCATCACATTTTCACACATCAGGGTGAGTAACATGTGGTGACGGATTAAAATCAACGTTTAAACAGTCATTTCGCAAGTATGTTTTTACGATTTTTCTCATCATAGATGGCATCCAACATGTGTTGGGAGTTCTGGATTATTTATCATATAAAACGACTGGTTTATATGTTTATGGTTTGCACAATCATAAACTTTATTTCGAAACGACAGGTTCGAAAAATAGTTTTGCTTGTAATGTGAATAGGTTCTCATTGATCGAACGACAGGTCGATACAGAGACACCAATTCGGCGAAACATACATCACTATATAAACACACTCGGGGAAATTATTATTTAGTCAACCCCTTTCGGTAGCTCTACTTGAAAAACGACCAGGAAAGACGGTGAGGGTGGAGGGCACGAATGCCACTTAAAACCCGACCTCATTAGGATATCGACTTCCGCCTATATCTTTCCTAGACATCGTATCCAAATAGGTGAGCCTATTTGGGGAAGGTTCATAATTTTTCCAACTTAAATGTGAATATATATGATTTCGCAATTTTACCATTCATGGCAATAAATAACAGGTATATCTTTTCTAGATAACCACATATATACAAGGCAGTATAAAAAATATTCATGATATATATCTAATCATGCAGTAGATTTGGTGATAAACTAAATCAATTCAGTATTATCAATCACACAAATTATATCATACCAAATCAAATCAAATCAATTAACTGTCATATGGTATATTTATCTATGG
Source organism: Primula veris (assembly GCA_963682055.1). Taxonomy (NCBI): domain Eukaryota; kingdom Viridiplantae; phylum Streptophyta; class Magnoliopsida; order Ericales; family Primulaceae; genus Primula; species Primula veris. The sequence goes on along the minus strand of OY821745.1, from coordinate 12,622,926 downwards.
TAATATCAAAAGATATGTTGATTATACTAATAAGATATCAATCAATTATTTACTGTTTATTGCCATATGAATAATTCTATATATGGTAATTTTAACATTAAAGCAAACAATATATTTTTAATTACCAATAATTCTATATATGGTAATTTTTAACATGCAAAGTGGTTAAATACATGGAAACATATCAATTTATTCAATTAACATGCAATTTCCGTACAAGTTAATTTATATGTACTTGCCTTTTAATCAATATCATGCATGTGGGTGTATGTTGATTCAGTCCAAACAAATTAATTACATGTAATGATACCAATTCATGAATATGGTTATTAGGCAGAACGACAATCCCAGTTTTCTTATACATGGTAATATGCAATAGTGATTTAAATACACATCTGTTAAGCATGCAGTCATACCTATGCAAGAGTTAAAGATTTTTTTTTTTTTTAGGCAATTTTTACTAGTAGCTCTTTTCAGACCTAGTAATACCATGTTATTAAATAGCAAAATAATGACCATACTGTGACTAAGTTACGCATGTGATTGGAAAATAACAAGTAGCAATCAAACATCCTGTAATTTAAGCATGCAGTTAAACGTGTAATTGCTACGGTTAATAGGTAACGTGTAATTGCTACGGTTAATAGGTAATTGTGTACCGTATTCCTGGTATTTTGGGAAGGTCGATAGAGAATTTTTTTCTCAAAGTTTTGTCGTATATTTATAACCCAATCTTCGAAATTAAACTCTGTTTTTCGAACAAATACCCAAATCTCCTAATTTTTACTCCAATCTCTGCAAGCAAAGTGCTGATAACGTGTTGTAATACACTATTAGCTATGTATTTAGGGAGACAGAAGTAGAGAGAGAGGGGGAACAGTATAGTCTTTTATTATGAATGAATATGAATGGAATGTCAAATATAAGACCCCTAGCCCTCTTTATATAGATAGAGGGTTAGGGTTACAAGCCTATCTGGGCCCATTAAGTAAAAGCCCAAGAGTCCAATAATCTTACAACACTTTATATTTATTTTGTACAACTATTATAATAGGAAGATCCCTCACACCTATCATAATCCTAGACATATATAATATTATTACAAGAGGAATTTACCATGTGATATATTTCCTTTTATGTGCAATGACAACTTGGTGTCACTCAATGGTTACATGTCTTCACCCGTACTTTCATTTGACATTTGAGTCGCAAATGAACATGACAAACTTATGAACAAGTTTGAGTATGCCTTGTTAAATGCCCGACTCATATATATCTATAGCATGACTATATAATACACTAGTAATTGTGCCTCACGTGTTACGTGTGTGACGTGCAATGCAATTAAAATATAAAAAATAAGTGTAGTTATAATACAAAAAAAAATTAGTATAAGGCTTAAAAGAATATTTGGTTGTTAAATAGGGACATATAGTGTTATTAGTTGTTATTTTTTATTTTATTTTTTTATTTTTTTATGTGAGCATGATATTATTGTAATTAATAAAAAAAATATAGGAGTATTTTTGGAAAAAAATGGTTAAATTGGACAGTATCATTTAACTTGGGTTGACTTATTATAAAAGAATAATATATATGTAACTAATTATAAAATATATAATGCATATAACCGATAAGCACTCTTTCCTATCCAGGAAAATTTGTATAGTTTTAACCTACGTCATTAATTATCTTAGTATATAATTTGGCGAAGAAAATAAGATTTTCGCAAGCAAACCGATATGAAACGAACTTCAAAATTGTGTTCAGATTTGGCTCATTTATAAACGAGTCTTTTCAGGCTTGACTCGGCTCGACATATAAGATTGTTTGTCTTATTATATTTTTCGAACGTTTAGAAAGTTGATTTGAATTTATTATTTGTTTAATTTAATTATATTATGTTGATTAGTGTTGAACCATGGGTTCCATTATTGATTTTGATTATAAGCGTTTTAATGATTTTACTTATTATAAACAAATTCTCTATTCCATGATATAACACTTGATTTTTTTCAAAAAGTGAGAATGTATATTTCATAACTTAAATGATAGAGCATTGAATAGCGAATTCAACGATTTGAACGGAAGTCGATTTGGAGTCCGAACGAGCAAATTATGTGTGTTTGAAGAAAAAAACATAAATTCATAAAACACCAGGTTTTCCGATCGATCGGAAGTCACACCCGATCGATCGGATCAGTTCAAAACTGCTCCAAAATTCCAGTAACCTTTGGCGATCGATCGCCTATGGGGTCCGATCGATCGGCCCCGGTCGGATTAAAAAAAAAACAGCTTTTTAACTTTATTGAAAATTCGTTTTACCCATTGAACAATTATCCCAACAACTAAAAATGGTAACCATATAACCAATGGATATATTAAGCCTACAAAAACCCCCAATTAGCTCTCCAAAACTCACAAATCACACACACAAACCACCATTGAAACTCAATCAAATATTCAAGCAAAAAGGCTTATATTCCTTATCTTTATCACTTGTTTCATATATATTTCTTGAATTTATTTCTATTTGTAATCTTTCAAACACCAATAGAATATTTGTAAGTGAGTGATACTTTGTTTCAAATTTGTAAGAACAAATTATAAGCTCAATTGTGAGTGAGTGTTTATGTATAAGCTTTTAAGCCAAAGTGTTGGTTAAAATTTCTAGGTAAAACACTTGATTACTTACTGTTGGAAAAAACATTTGGTTTTGGTTGTTTTGAATGCAACTAAGTTGTACGAGTTTCAAAACATTTATATCACCATATTGATGGCTTTCATGAGTTACAAATTTTGCATAAATATGATTTTATCATTTTTTTTCTTTTTTTTATGACAAGTTTCATACATGTCATACACACATATGCATACATATAGAGATAGAGTACCGCACCATCAACGGCTCGACCGTGCCTCGGTACCGTTTCCGCTGAGTCACATGTGATAGACGTTGTACCTTGTGAACGAAGTGTCCTATTTAGCTAGAAGCAGAGGTGACAGAGCAAATACCGTTTAAGGGAATCTGCTTGCAATTAACTCGTATCGGACTTTAGTCCATTTCGGTATCATTTACATACTTTTATTTTTTAAGGTTCTAATTGATATATATTTATTTGAGAAAATTAATTTTATATTTATTTATCCATTTCTTTTCAATAGAAATAATTGTATTTAATTACAGCGTACCCAACAGTCTTAAACGATATTTTTATATTTTGTACGTTAATGCAATAATTTCTGTGTAATAATTTCGGTGTATGGATATACAGAAAATTATTTCCGTCGCTAAGACAGTTGTTTGGAAAATCATTTTCTAACAAACCTTGGCTTTAACAATTTGGTGTTTCCGGTTGAATTGTCGAAAGCGTTTTGCGTTTGTTTGACCTTATTTGGAGTTTTTGTGAAAATCTCTTTTGCGGTTTTAAACCGGCCATTATTTGTAGTGCGTATACATTTTGCGTATATTTGTGTACAAGTATGATTAGATATATTTTATGTTAAATATATGTTGTTAGGATCATATTTCTGGGCTAATAAACTCTTTGTTGTCAATTGGTTTGAGCAAATTAATCTAAGTCAAATGATTATTATGTGATAATTATGTTTTAGATATGCATGATATATTCTCATATAAGCACTAAATCAGTTTTATATATTGGAGAATATTTATGTGATAAATAATGGAATGTTCTATGGAGAATTATATAGAGATTAATTTAAAAGATATTATCTTGTTCCTTTTATTGTGCTAACAAGATCTCCTACTATTATGTAAGTCTGTATCATGTTTTCATGTACTTTGATATAGAGATCTTTATGATTCAAATAGACTGGGTTTAACTCCTATTAATTTTGCATTAGTGCATATTAATGACGGTGATTATAAATTCGAAACAACCATTACTAAATACACTAGTGATATAATAGGTGGTATCCTTATTAATTATGATTTATTGCAAATTAATGAGTGATGTTACAATTTTGAAACCACCATGATTAAAGGCACTAATGGGGTGACATATTGGGTGGTCTAATTATTAATTGTGACTTATTGTAATTTAATTTGGAGTGTTACAAAATTTATAACGGTTATCATTAATGATATTAATGAGATTAATGACGAGTATTTGTAAGTTATTATTAATTTTGATTAATCCCAATTTAATTTGGAGAGTTATAAAGTAGTCTAACGACAATCATTGTTGACATTTATGGATGGTTTTATTAGCTACCTACGAATCGCATTGACAAGTCGGTTACATATTTGGATGAAAAGTTATTTAATAACCAACTTTGTTCATCGAAGAACAAATAATTTGATGATTAAACAAATTATAAATGGCCGTTGAGTTTTATTTTAAGAATAAACAAATGTCGGCTATTTTATTATTTTTTGAAATAATATCTTATTAATTTGTTGAAAGAACATTTAATAATTTGTTGGAATTAATATCTTATTTATTTATTGAAAAAACATTTAATAATTTGTTGAATAACATATTATTAATTTATTGGTAAAACATATTGTGAATATGTTGAAGTTGCTATTATTGAGAATAGTAATTTAGTGATATTATATAATTATTATTGGGGGAGAATCCCAAGTGTCCCCAAATGTGGGGGTATCCCATCGATACTGAAGATCGAGAATCTAGTCATGCCCCGACGCGTCTACGGATGAGTGAGAGAATGTCTAACGGTTTAATGGTATAGATCTTAAACGTTTGAAATAAATGATACAATTCGTTTACCACCTTGAAACCGGTTAAGTTTCTCAATTAAAATGTGCATGTTCTGAGTGAGGACAAATGTAATGCACGAACTGTGGGGGCGTTAATGTGTATAAACGTTTTAAAAGTTTACAAGTCCACTAACAAGTGCAAGCATACAAATCTGAATCATAACTAGTGATTTTTGAAACCTAAGGGCAGTAGCCTTTCGGTAGCCAAAACACTATGATCAGATTGTGATAAGTTTGCTTATTTGTGGCAATGCATGAGTGACTATTTGTTCAAAATGAGCATTTTAGTCGATACTCTTGTGGTCAATAATGATATGTTAATTTATTTAACTAAGTCACTGATTCGACATGATATAGTAGGTCAAGAAAATATAAAAGCATAAATGTTTTGTTTTTCTAAATCTATTATTTAAATTAAAACACAAATATGAGCTTGTGTTTGAAGCAATGTATTGCTAAATCTTCGGTTCGAAGTTTTGAACGGAGTACATAACTTAATGGTTTGGTTTATTTGAGATGCGTGCAAACCAAGAAGGGGTTAAAAGGTATTTTCTCAATTTATTCATAGTTGTACTAAACACTGATATGTCTTCTTGATGTGAAGTAAAGACAAATCAGTCGAGATATTCATTTAAGTAACAATGAATACGAAAATGCTATTGTTGAAGATTTAAGGCTTGCCAGAAAATATGGTTTAATCATTGGTGTTATGTTGTGTTAGTCTACCAACTTTAACCAAATGATTAAGTGTTAATCATTAAATGATAGACTATTCTTGGACGTGTTAGATATTGTCTAATTAGTTCCAAAATGATATATTCACATGTTTATGAATGCGTGGTCAGTGTGAATGAACGGTGAACATGAGACGCCGTTCGCACAATTGTGTTATTATAATGACACCAATCATTAAAAAATGACTTATTATGCTCTAGAGCAAAAATGTAGTTGTTAAACGATGAATGTCATGTTGATAAGTTTAGGGTTAAATTCTGAATTTGTGCGGGAAGTGAGCTTTCCGCGAGCTATGTGTTGAACAAACTACCACTTAGGAAGTTAGACCAAAAAGTTAGAATGTAGAAGTTATGGTGTCTGACTATAAGTTCGTGAAAGTTTGGTTCTACCTAAGAAATGTCTCAATTCTTGTTGCTTGAAGTACTTGGATATGATCGAAAATGGTAGATTGTGTGTTTATTGGATAAGCACTGAATATAGTGTTGATCGGTTTCTAGTGCATAAATCAGATGACTTTAAAGTGCATATAGATTTTTGTGTCCGATAAGCATATTTTCTAAAAGAGAAGATTTTCCACAAAACTCTAACGCCTGGCGAGTGTGATTAATACGTTGAGATTCAAAGCATTATGCTAACCAAGACAAGTGAAAACTCAAACGGTACTGGAAAACTGGGGGCAAGTGAATCTTGTAAGGAAAATGAACTGTCTCGGCATAGTAAAGGGTGAGAAAGGAAACTGTATTCGACCATTGACCTTCATGAGTGAAGTTAATCGATGGCATTAAAATAATCAATGTTATCCATATAATGTGTATATGGGAAGATACCATCAACAATGAGGTTGATAGGCTCGTGAGACATATAGTCAATGACTATAAGGAAATTGACGGTGTTGATAATTTCAATACATATACTCTAGTCTACATGGTAAAGACACATCATGAATGAGAATATGTATTTCATGAATAGAGATATAGAGAATTTGGAATAATCCAGTGGGGTCGTGGTTCCGTGTAAGCGTAGGTGAGAAAATTTGTTAAGTCATTGTATGGACTAAAACAAACAACTAACTTATGGTACGAGAAAATTTGATAGAATAATGCTATCAAACAATTTTCGTATAAATTAATGTGAGAAATGTGTCTATAAAAAGGAATTGAAAAAACTGAGCGGTAGTTTTCCTTTACATAGATCACATGATCATAGTATATGGCAATGATAATATCAACGCAACTAAATATATGTTGTCTTAATCCTTCGAAATGAAGGTGTGGGACAATTAGAATATTTTGATCATGGACAGTCTTATATATATCATGAACTGCACTAGATAAAATGATTTCAACTCAGTGAGAAGACTTAGTGGGTATACAAGTAATCCCAATTAGGAGCACTGGAAGGCCATTCTAATACTTCTCGTATGCCTAAGGTGTACTTCCAACCATGGGATGCATTTTACAAGATATCCAACAATATTGGAAAGGTGTTCTAGCTACTAATTGGATCTCGGACTCTAACTGTACAAATTCCATGAGTGGATATGTCTTATACTTGTACGAGATGCAGTATCATGGAAGTTTTTGTATAGATCTACATAATTGGAGAAACTATGGAGTTAGAATTCATAGCGTTGAATCTAGCTACAGAAGAGACAGATTGGCTGAGAAGTCTTGGAAGGTATTCCAAGTTTCCAAAATCTGTTTCCGCAATAAGTGCGCACTTCTACAGTCAATCAATTATTCAACGGGATGAGAGTAATTGTATAATGGAAAGTCCCGACAAAGTCACGACATATTCGTCGGAGACACAAGTCTGCAAAAAGAATTGCAAGCAAACAGTGTGATATCCTTAGACTTTGCAAGGTCTAACAATAATAATGCGGATCCATATACAAAATGTTTAACTCGTAGAGGAGTTCGAACATCATCGAGGGAAATGGGGGTTGAAGCCCAATAAATTGTAAACCTTCACATAAGCTACCCAACCTATACTGGAAACTCCAGTCTCAGGTTTAATGGGAAAACTGAACTGTGAAGGTGACCAAACAAAGCAATCGAGAACATAAGTTATCAGCCTATTTCTATGATGAAAGAGTGATAGACATGTACCATTTTAAGGGAGAGCATGAGGCTCTTAATGAATCAAATATCTCGAAGATCGAGTGAGGTAACTCATGACACATTTGACTTGAAATCACCTATAACGAATGTGTATGGTCGATACTATGTGATGATATAGGGTTTACATCACTATGACACTCGGTTGAATTTGCCAAGGCAGTTCAGTGCCAAATATGGACAACAACTAAATGGCCTAGTAAGTGGTGTAGAAAAGACATTGTGTGGGTATTATTTTGGTATACACAAAACACTAAAGGTTCAAACTATTACGCTAGCTAAGGTAAGTATATTCAAAAGTTATTTCACTATGGCAGGTTCAAGGCACGCGCTACCTGTCCTTATTCAGTGAATTCTCATGGTTCTCTTGATTGCATTTAGTTGCATTTTACATGTTTAATGATTGTATTCATGTGGGGGATTGTTGAAAAAAAATATTTGTTTTTGTTTGTTTTGAATGCAATTAAGTTGTAAGAGTTCAAAACATTTATATCAACATATTGATGGCTTTCATGAGTTACAAAGTTTGCATAAATATGATGATCTTTCATCATTTATTTCTTTTTTTTATGACAAGTTTCATACATGTCATACACACATATACACACATTCACATATGCATACGTATAGAGAGAGAGTACCGCACCACCAACGGCTCGACCGTGGCTCAGTGCCGTTTCCGTCGAGTCACATGTGATAGACGTTGTACCTTAAGAACGAAGTGCCCTATTCAGCCAGAAGCAAAGATGACAGGAAAAATATCGTTTAAGGGAAACTGCTTGCAGTTAGCTCGTCTCGGATTTTAGTCCATTTTGGTATCATTTACATACTCTTATTTTTTAAGGTTGTAATTGATATATTATTTAAGGAAATTACTTTTCTGTTTATTAGTTCATTTTTTTTTTCGTAGAAATTATTGTTTTTAATTACAGCGTACTCAACACTTATACATTGAGGGGGAGTCGTTGACTCGTAGACGTGTACGCTTGTAAGAGTAGGAACCTCCAGTTGAGGTGTTGTAATATTGGATTTAAGATTATACTGATAATAACAGGTAAAGTTATTCCGGGGAGATGACTTATGCGGGTTTGCCGAACCTCTATACATCCTTATGTCAATTTTTTTTCTTACTCTTTACTTTAGGTACTCGATATTATTGTTTGTTATATTGTTAGCGTAAAATAATTTAGTTGTTTATTGTTTGTTTTGCAATTTATTTACTGTAAATTGATGCTAGTTGTGATGTTGTTGTTCGTAGTTTTAATTTCACGAAAATCGTACGTAAAATTATTCACCCCTCTAAGGTTAAGCGGCTTACGGGCCAACAATTAGAAATCGTGGTATTTTCCTTGATTAATATTTACATGTATAAATGTATATATATGAAATGTTTCTAAGAAATTTGTACAACCTAAATTGTAAGAATTTTTTATTTTTATTTTGGCCCCTAGCTACAACTTAAACAAGTTAAATTTTATGGGACCTAAAGCAATGTCCTTAATATTTAGTTGCAGCTTCTTGTATGACGAAAATCGAGTAATGTAACAATTCATTCAATCCCACTAAAAATAATTGTGATAGGATTGAGAGAATATATATATATATATATATATATATATATATATATATATATATATATATATATACTAACTATTAATCGTGTGTTGCATGTGTAATAAAAAATATAGATAATATGTATAGTTATGATATAAATATGTGGATAATATAAAAAAAATATATAGTTTAAGATTTAAAACAATGTTTGGTTGTTAAAGAGAGATAAATAATTTTATTAGTTTTTAATTTTTATGGAAGTATAGAATTATTGTAATTAATATAAAGGTGTAGCTGTATTTTAAAAAAAAAAAGGCTAAATTGGCTTATTATAATATATATATATATATATATATATATATATATATATATATATATATATAAATAAATATAAGCAACAAACTTAATCAATGTATAATCTATGAGATAATAATAATTTCTAACAATTAAAAGTTATAGTACAAGATACACACTATTAACATAAGTTGTTTCTTAATTTATTTTGGATATTTTTTCTTCCGCATCCATAATATTTATCTTTGGACTGCTCTGTACATATTTAAATTGTCATGACCATGCTCAATCATAGAAGTACTACTAAAAAAAATCCTACATCAATTCTGATGGATCGGTTACTCGACTTTTTATTTGTACACCAACTTTACAAATTTTTACAATGGCAAATATGTAGTCCGAATACGGAATTGCATAGAGAAGAATCTTTGAAAATTTTGCATAGTACCACTAATGAAAGGACAAGAACTCCGGATATACCTACAAATGATTCAATGTAACGTGACTTTGCATTCATTTTCGATATGCGACTCTCATCTGTCTATATATCCGCTTCACGAGCTTAATATGAGAAACTTTATTTTTAAGTGTTAACAGCTTTTCTGTATTGCTTGTGAGCCTTAGAACATGGAGGAGTAGTTGTGGACTCATTTCTGTTGGGTCCTAGCATTTGTAGGTCTTCAATTTGGAGGAGTTGTTTTTACCTTGAGGACCACATTGACATGCCACTTAATCTCCCGACACTTGACAGTAAAAGTTTACTTATCTAATTTCAGTAAGTGGTACGTATATATGTACTTTGGTGCAATGCATATGATTACTCGAAACATGTTTTAAGGGCTTCAGACATGGGCAAGTTGGGTCATGGGTGTATACCATCTCAGGGCGACGGCATCACTTATAATTTCGAATTTTTTTATTTTTTTTATTTTTGATGATTAATTTTTATTAAAATATGTTAAAAACAATAATTTGATAGTCTTTTATTTTTTTATTTCAGTTAATTTAGTTTTAGCAACTCTCCATGAGACATTCTTGTCCGTCTTCTCCCCTAGTTGACGATTTATACGTGGGAGTGATTGTTGGATCGTGGGGAACTATATCACAGGTCTAAACGAAGGAGGGACACAATATATATATAAAAAACTTCTAATCATTTTATTTAATACTATGTGTTTTGTGTACTGAATTTTACTAAAATGTAGATAGTAAAAATCGATGAGATTAAAAGTAATAGATATCCTTTTGTATTAGTGATATAATTTTTGAAAATAAAATAAACATGAGTCAAAAGATTTGAACTCTGGAGTGCCGACACTTAATCCACTAGACTACTAGTACCATAAGTTTAAATATGTACATACTTGAAAAAAATCGGAAAAAAAAATATATATTAGTTTTTAATTTTTGTTTCGGACCAAGAGGGGCACTTGTCCCCCTTTGACATTAAAGGATCCACTCATGCTAATAGACAACGTTTCGGTTTACATGCTATCTCAAGATAGTGTATTCCGGCAACCACTAGATACTAACGTTACAAGTGATATTACTCTCGTTCTTTACACGACTAGAGACATAGGGTGTGTTTGTTTGATCGACTAATGCAGTGTGATTGTACTGCAAATGATGTGGGGCCATCTATCTCACGATTGTTGTGCATATGAGGTGCATTACTAGTAGTGTTGGATAAAACTTTGTTTTATGGTTTTGAATGCAATTAAAAATTGTGAGTTTCAAAACTTATTACCACATTAAATGTGGCTCTTTATTGGAAAAAAAAGTTACAAAAGAAATGCATAAAATGATGGTTTCCAACCATTTTTTCTTGAAGCTTTTCAATAAGCTTTTCATGAGAAATAAAATACATGTCATCATACACACATTCACACACAAACACATGCATACATATAGAGAGAGAGTACCGCACCACCAACAGTCCGATCGTGGCTCGGTGCCGTTTCCGCCGAGTCACATGTGATAGACGTTGTACCTTGGGAACGAAGTGCCCATTTAGCCAGAAGCAGAGGTGGCGGGGCAAATATCGTTTAAGGAAAACTGCTTGCAGTTAACTCGTCTCGGACTTTAGTCCATTTCGGTATCATTTACATTATTTTATGTTAAATCTTGTATTTGATATTTATATATTTGAGGAAACCATTTTCTGTTTATTTGTCTATTTTCTTTTCCGTAGAAATTATTGTGTTTATTTACAACGTACCCAATAATCTTAAACGATATTTTTTATGTTTCATACGTTAATACAATAATTTTGGTGTTTGGATAAACAGAAAATTATTTTCGTGGCTAAGTCAGTTTTTTGGAAAATCTTTTTCTAACAAATATTGGTTTTAAGAGATTGGTGTTTCCGGTTGAATTGTCGAATACGTTTTTCGTGTGCTTACCTTATTTGGGTTTTATGAAGATCCTTTTCCTCGTGTTAATTGTCTCGTATGATCCATAGTGCATTTTTTTTGTAGCAGTATTGTTTTACATTTTTTTTTATTCTCTATAGATATACATGAATTGATATGTACATATGTAGGGACATACAGACTGATTTATTTGTGTAGGTACTTGACTTTGACGAGTTTACAGAGGTATTCAAAGATGTAGAAAACATGTATAATCTGTGATGTGGTTTACGCTATATTTTTGTTTATGTACATGTATGATTAAGTATGATTTGTCCCTTAATATGCTAGCTTGTATCTTGCTGGTATGTGTTGGAATATTATTTGGTATAAACTTGAGTTTTGTTTGTCTCAAATTCCATTCATGATGTTGTCTGTACACTATACACCTAATGGATTTTGTGTTTTACAGTAACTAATTTCTTGAGTGAAATGAAACCGTCCCATTTATATGTAAAGTCGCGTGGTTAGTTCTGACTAATTCCTTACGTATAAGTATTACTGATTGTGTAGTTTAAGTACACGACTTGTATGGACGTGCTTCATTTTGTCTGGTGGGTTTGTAATCAAGATTTGTTGAAATAAATTATTTACGGTTGTGTTATTGTGGTAGAATAAGAGTTATATGTAACTTTATTTTATAATATTCAAAACCATATTAATTGTGTTTATTGGCATGTTTAATGTTGAAACATTTGAGATATTGATTGCTTAAATAGTTTCTGAGTATACTGGCGAATTGGTTTGGACACTAAATGAGGTTTTATATTTAGTTTCAAACACATTGACGTGACACTAAATAATTGATCATGTAATTTGTTTGTGAAAGTTACTTTGGGTCATTACTTTATATGTTATGTGATATGTATCTTGGTGTCACTTCATTGGTTGCATAAACTGAGATTTATTGGCAATTAATTTGGAAACCGTTTTGAGTTATTCTATTTGTTACCGATTGTATGACATTTAAAATGTTATTTTAGTAACGCTTGTCCTGGAGAATCGGTTATTTATTTTAGTAGCTGTGAGTTGCTAATTATATGTTCTAGAGTTTTAGGATTTTTATTTATGAGAAATAATTTGGTTAGAGACTAAATTAATTATATTGTTAGTTGATTTATACATGTTTATTGTTTTCATGTTAATAAAGTACTAACAATTTCCAATGAGTATTTGTATAGACATGGAATTGGAGGATTGGTGATTATTCGAAACAGTTCTAGTAAAATCCATTAAATTGGGGATTACGACAGAACTGGTTTCGAAATAGTTCTTGTAAAACCATTTTCTGATTTTCAGAATTGGGGCTTACGACAGAACTGGTTGAATTCTGAGATTGTTCTATGTAAAATCAGATTTATCTGGTGTTTACGGCTGAATAAATCTTTCAGAATTTGATAATTTTTTTCGGGAATGAACTAGAATACTCTTGCAAAATCAGTTTCTTGAAACCATGCGTGGTTATAGAAATTTGGTGTTTGCGAAGAAGGAGTTTTAGTTTCATTTTTCAAAATTAGATTGTGCGTGTTTGTTATTTGAGATAACAAACAGTTTCCTGCGGGAAATGTCCGGAACACAGTGGGTGCTGGAACTGACCAGAACATTGTGGGTGCCGGTGTAACTCCTATTAATCTTGCATGAGTGCATATTAATAACGGAGGTTACAAATTTGAAACCACCATTATTAAAGACACTAATGTGGTGATATAATGGCTGGTGTCCTTATTAATTGTGATTTATTGCAATTTAATTTGTAGGGTTACAAAATTTGTAACGGTAATCATTAATGAGATTAATGACAAGTATTTATAACTACTTATTAATTGTGATTAATCATAATTTAATTTGGAGAGTTATAAATTATTGTAACAACAGTTACTGTTGACATTTATGGAGAGCTTTATTAGCTAACTACGAATTGCAATGACGAGTCGGTTACTTATTTGGATGAAAGGATATTTAATAACCAAATTTGTTCATCCAAGAGCAAATAATTTGATGATTAACAAATTATAAATGGTCGTTGAGTTTATTTTAAGAATAAACAAATATCAGCTAATTTATTATTTGTTGAAATATATCTTATTAATTTGCTTAAAGAACATTTAATTATTTGTTGAATTAACATCTTATTTATTTGTTGGAAAAACATTTAATAATTTGTTAAAATAACATATTATTAATTTGTTAGTAAAACATATTGTGAATATGTTGAGTTTGCTATTATTGAGAATAGTAATTTAGTAATATTATATTACTATTATTGGGGGAGAACCCCAAGAGTCCCACAAATGTGGGGATAACCCGTCGATCCCGTAGATTGAGAATCTAAACGTACCTAAAAGCGCCTACGGGCGAGTGGGAGAAAACCTAACGGTTCAGTGGTACGGACTTAAAATGTTTGAAATAAATGATATCGTTTCATTTACCACATTGAAATCGATTAAGTTTCTCTATAACAGTGTGCATGTTCTGAGTGACGACAAAAGTGAATGCACGAATTGTGGGGGCGTTAATGTGTGGAAACGTTTTAAACGTTTGGAAATCTACTAACAAGTGCAATCATACAAATCTGAATCATGACTGGTGGTTTTGAAACCTAAAGGACAGTAGCCTTTCGGTAGCCAAAACACTAGGATCAAATTGTGATAAGCTTGCTTGTTTGTGGCAATACATGAGTGACTATTTGTTCAAAATGAGCATTTTAGTCGATACTCTTGTGGTCAATAATGACATGTTGAATTATTCAACCAAATCACTGATTTGACATGATATAGTAGGTGATGAAAATATAAAAGTTTAAATGTTTTATTTTTCTAAATCTATTATTTAAATTGAAACACAAATATGAGTTTGTGTTTGAAGCAATGAATTGCTAAGTCTTCAGTTCGAAGTTTCGAACGGAGTACATAACCTAATGGTTTAATGCATTTGAGATGCGTACAAACCAAGAAGGGGTTAAAATGCATTTCCTCATTTTAATGATGGTTGTACTAAACACTGATATGTCTACTTAATGAGAAGTAAAGACAAATCAGTCGAGATATTCATTCAAGTAAGAATGAATACGTGAATTGGATTAAGGCTTGTCAGAAAAGATGTTTAATCATGGGTGTTCTGTTGTGTTAATCTACCAACTTTAATCCAATGATTAAGTGTTAATTATTAAATGATAGACTATTTTTGGAAGTGTTAGATATTGTCTAACTAGTTCCGAAATGGTATATTCACATGGATATGAATACATGATCAGTGTGATTGAAACGGTGAATATGAGACACCGTTCACATAATTGTGTTGATGGAATGACACCAATCATTAAAGAACGACTTATTATGCTCTCGAGCAAAAATGTAATTCTTAAACGATGAATATCATGTTGATAAGTTCAGAATTAAACTCTGAATTTGTACGGGAAGTGAGCTTTCCGCAAGCTATGTGTTGAACAAACTATCGCTTAGGAAGTTGGACCAAACAATCAGAATTATAGAAGGCATGGTGCCTGACTATAAGTTCGTGAAAGTTTGGTGCTACCTAAGAAAGGTTTCAATCTTGTTCCTTGAAGGATTTGGATAGGATCGAAAACGGTAGATTGTGTGTTCATCGGATAAACACAAAATATAGTGCTGATTGGTTTCTAGTGCATAAGGCATATGACTTTAAAGTGAATATAGAACATTGTTCTATGCCCGAGAAGCATATTTTCAAAAGGAGAAGTTTTCCGCAAAACTCTAACGTCTGGCGAGTGTGACCAATACGTTGAGGGTTCAATGCATTACGCTACCCAAGACAGATGAACACTCAAACGGTGCTGGAAAAATGTGGAAAGTGAATCTTTTAAGGAAGATGAAGTGCATCGGCATGGTAAAAGGGTAAGTAATGAAACTTCCTTTGTCCCTTGACCTTCATGAGTGAAGGTGAATCGACGACATTGAAATAATCAATGTTTTCCATATAATGTGTATATGGGAAGATGCCATCAACAATGAGGTTGATAGGCACGTGAGAAATAAAGTCAATTACTTTAAGTAAACTGACGGTTTTGATAATTTTAATGTCTATACTCTAATCTCTTTAAAAAAAGGACGCATCATTAATTAATGAGAACATGTGTTTTTTAAATGGAGATCTAGAGAATTAGGAACAACCCATTGGGTCGTGCTTCCGTGTAAAGTAAGCCAAGGTGCGAAAACTTGTTAAGTTGTTATATGGACTAAAACAAACACCTAACTTATCATAGGTAGTCTCTTGTGCGTCAAGAACTGCACTAGACCAGTTATAGCCAACTCAGTGAGCAGACTCAGTAGGTTTGTCAATGAGGCTTCTCAGATACATGAGGTATACTGCCAATCATAAACTGCATTATACGAGATGTCCAAAATGTTTGGAGGGTATTTAGATACCAAGTGTATCTCGAACTTTAACAGTACAAGGTCCATTAGCGGATATGTTTGTACTTAAAAAGATTGCAGTCTTATGGAGGTCTGTAAAATAGACCTGCATAGTTGGAGAAACTGTAGAGTTAGAATTCATAACGTTGAATCAAGCTACAGAAGAGGCAGATTGGCTGAGAAGTCTTCGGAGGTATTCCAAGTGGCCAAAATCTTTTCCGGCAATAAACGTGTACTGCTGCAGTCAGTCAGTTATTAAACGGGATCAGAATAATTTGTATAATGGAAAGTCCCGACAAAGTCATGACATATTCGTCGGAGACACAAATCCGTAAGAGGAATTGCTAGCAAAATTATGGTATCCATAGATTTTGTAAGGTCTAAGGATAATAATGCGGATCCATATACAAAATGCTTGACTCGTGGAGGAGTCGGAGCATCATCGAGGGAAATAGGGGTTGAAGCCCAATAAATTGGAAACCTTCACATAAGCTACCCAACCTGTACTGGAAATTTCAGTCTCAGGTTCAATGGGAAAACTGAACTGTGCGGGTTACCGAACAAAGCACTCGAGAACATAAGTTCTCAGCCCATTTCTATGATAAAAGAGTGATAGACCTGTACCATTTTAAAGGTGAGCATAAGGCTCTTAATGAATCAAGTATCTCGAAGGTCGAGTGGGGTGAGTCAGGACACTTTTGACTTGAAAATCACCTATAACGAGTGTGTATGGCCGATACTATGTGATGAGCTAGGGCTAAATCGCTAGAGCACTCGGTTGAATTTGCCAAGGCAGTCCAGGGCCAAATATGGACAACAACCAAATGGCTTAGTAAGTGGTGTAGAGAGGACACTGTGTGAGTATTACCCTGGTATGCACAAACGCTAAAGGGTTCAAGAATTTAAGGCTACCCAATAGTAGCATATCAGATTTTACATCACTATGGCAGGTTCAAGGCGCGCGCTACCTGTCTTTATGCAGTGAATTCTCGCGGTTCTCTCGATTGCATTTAGTTGCACATTGCATGTTTTATAATTGCATTCATGTGGAGGATTGTTGGATAAAACTTTGTTTTATGGTTTTGAATGCAATTAAAAATTGTGAGTTTCAAAACTTATTACCCCATTAAGTGTGGCTCTTTATTGGAAAAAAGAGTTACAAAAGAAATGCATAAAATAATGGTTTCCAACCATTTTTTCTTGAAGCTTTTCAATAAGCTTTTCATGAGAAATAAAATACATGTCATCATACACACATTCACACACAAACACATGCATACATATAGAGAGAAAGTACCGCACCACCAACGGTCCGACCGTGGCTCGGTGCCGTTTCCGTCGAGTCACATGTGATAGACGTTGTACCTTGGGAACGAAGTGCCCATTTAGCCAGAAGCAGAGTTGGCGGGGCAAATATCGTTTAAGGAAAACTGCTTGCAGTTAACTCGTCTCGGACTTTAGTCCATTTCAGTATCATTTACATTATTTTATGTTAAATCTTGTATTTGATATTTATATATTTGAGGAAACCATTTTCTGTTTATTTGTCTATTTTCTTTTCCGTAGAAATTATTGTGTTTATTTACAACGTAACCAACAATCAGATGGACTTCAAATACTTTTAAAAGTCACCTTTTGTAATATCATATACAGATAGTATTAGAAATAGTCCGGGTAGACTTATAAATTTAATCACGCTGTATTTGTAGTCGTATAATTATCACACTATATTTACAATCCCATCAAAAATAATATTACAAACAAACGACTCCATAAAGTTAACATTTTATCATTTTAAATAAGTGAAAATCATGGAGTAGTACTAATGAAGAGAGAGTGGGACCTCAAAGCAGAGTGTAGGCTCGTAGATTCTGTTGCATATATTCCAGTCATGAAGAAAACGCAACAAATAAAATATCAAAGTCTCGTAGTAAATAAATAAAACGAAAGTATAAAAGTAAACAATTATGTAAACAAATTAAATATCAAAGTCTACCAATAAATAAAAGAGATCAATTTCGCTGCCTCCGGGTAAGCAGCCTAAGACTGCATAGTAAAGGATGCGCCCAATAATAATTATCCACATAGGAAAGAGGAAAGAAAGGAAGAAGAGAGCACATATGTTAACTTCAAATTTTCCAAGTCCTTGCAATTTAAATAATTCTTCATTATGGAAAAAATACATATAAGAAAAACATAAAATTTAACAGCTTTATAATTTGAAGTTGTACCTTGTACCTCAAACTTTAATTTTTAAAAAATTCACTTTTGGGACCAAATATTATACATCATACTCTCTATGTTCCTTGATAAGCGTTCAATATTTCATATTTGGATGTTCCAAAAGAAATGTCCGTTTTCCTAAATTATCAATAAAAAAATATAAATGTACTATAGTATATTCAAATATTGTAATAAATACATTTTACAAATTGACAATAATAATTATTTAAATTAGATATTTATAACATTTTAATTCAATTGAAAATAGCTCTTAATATTTAACGAAATCCAAGAAAGACACTTAAAAATGGACGGAGGGAGTATGTTCTATTATTTATGATTCAATAGTTTTACCAGATGTTTGTTCTTTTTAAAAAAAAAAAAAAAAAGAGATATTTATTTCTTAGACGTTACACAGTTAACATAAAATTATATTTAAATTTGATCCCATCTTAATTAGTGTTTATGTTTCATGTGGATGATTTTTATTGGTCCTCAATAGTTGTATGTAGCGTAAAGATACTTCCCCAGCAGCAGCCAAATCGGCCTCTAAATAAAATAATCAAGTCTACCAATAAAGAAGCAAGTGGTACCCGACCCCTATTTCGAGTCACACTACCCGTATTTAGCACTCTCCTATGCTTGAAATCAACCTTTCTCTTGAGCTTGAAATCTGATAAGTAAGATAATATCTCGACACACACGCACACACACGCACACACGGGAAGGATGAAAAGATGAAAAGCAAGAGAAAGGGAATAACACGGGAAAGAATTTGAAGGGAGAAGATGAAAAGATCAACGCGAGGGGAATAGGCCTTCCGATGTTTCTCTCTCTATATTTATCTTTTTCTCTTTATCTCTCTATATGTATATATGTATATATGTATATATACATATAACATATGAGAAATGTTATATGGACACCATAAAAAACACCCAAATGGACACTTTTTCGTAAAAACGTTCCAAATCAATATTTGTTTAATGCAAATCTCCACGGTTTCATGGCGGGAACACAAATATGAGTCTTGTTTTTTTTTCCGAGATGTATAATGACATGTTTTCGAAATTATCGAAATATATATATAGATATTTTGGCTAATTTTGAAATATCCATGTGTTCGTGTTTTGTTTTCGGTGCATCATAACACACATTAAATTGCATTAAAAAATTGGATATAATTTGATAAAATGAACAATTTGAACATCACCACACACATTAAATTGCATTAAAAAATTGGATATAATTTGATAAAATGAACAATTTGAACATCACCGCAGAAGTTATAGAAATGCGATATTTCACTATTTAATTGTAGAAGTACATAATAAGTTTGAAAAAGAATACATAGATACAAGACAAATGTGAACACCAACGAAGACCAACTAGATTAGTGGTTTGAGATAATAACGTCTGGTTTGAGATAATAACGTCATGTTGGTTTGAAAAGATAGAAGGTAGTTGGTGCAATAATTGAATTACCTTGGCTTAGAGGAGGTACAAAGTACATGAGTATATACAATTCATATTAAACTAAAAAATTGGATTTTATTGTTATCTCCGTCCCTATTTAATTATCTATTACGAAAATACGTGTAATTTTTATTGTTCAAAAACTTATATTAAAATTGTCGAAATGAAATTTTTTTAAAGTTGTTCATATAGTTCAAATGTTAAATTTTATGATTACATTTAAAGAAAAAAAAAATCGACAATTTTGATACAATTTATAATCCGGTTAAAATTACACGTAGTTTCATAGTGGATAATTAAACAGGAATGGATGGAGTAGTAACTTATTTTTTTAATGTTATAGAAAATTCAACAAAATATGAATTGATATTTGTAACATATAAATTGACTCGTTCGAATTCACTCTACCTAAAACGCATCAAAGAACCGTTGGATGTTTTTTTTTTTTTCATGGTGAAAGCAAGTTGTAAGTGTAAGAGAGGCAACAACCCGAGCTGTTGTCACTTGCCTAACCGACGTCAACTAGACTGTCAGTCTGTCCAAAACCTTTTTTTTATGCGCGTATCAAAACCTCCGATCGACTAGACTACAAGAGGACATGACGAAAATTAGGCTATTAGATTACTCAATGCTTTTCATACCGTTTTTCGCTCGTTTGCTTTTCGCGCCGCCTCACTTGTTCGGCTATAGAAAACAAAAAACAAAAAGGAAAAGATAATTAACACATCTAAGCATAAATCACGACTAGGGGTGTACATAAACCGAACCAAACCGATCAAACCGACCAAACTAAACCAAACCAAAATGATCAAAAACCAAACCAAACCGATTAGTAATTGGTTTGGTTTAAAATTTGATAAACCGATTTAATCGGTTCGGTTTGCGGTTTCAGTGATTTTCAAACCGAACCAACCCGATTATTATTATTCATATATGAAATAATATAATTATTTATATATATATATATATATATCAATAAGTTGATATATGATGTTTTACTTGCTATTTATAGTTATTAATAATATATTTTGTTAAATTATTCGTAAATTTACTTGTTATTCGACTTTTGGTTTAAAGTTGTAAATGAAATATAAGCGAAAACTTTACGAAATTGGTGTAATTTTGAATATTGTGTTTTTTATTTGTTAAAGTTCAAATGGTTTGGTTTTGTTTGGTTTGGTTCGGTTCCGGGGATTTTTTTTGTTCAAAACCGAACCGAAGCGAACCGATTGTTTTTTATTGGTTTGGTTCACATTTTACTCAAAACCCGAACCGAACCATGTACACCCCTAGTCACGACCCTCATCTTATGATGGCAACAAAATATCAGTTAGTTTCATAACATCATCACGAATGAAATGACCAAGCTTAAGCCAAAGCTAAAGATGTCTCTCGTGCCAAAGCAAAAAGTTTGTCTGGATAAGTGTATGCCTTTGAATAAGGTGTTTGGTCCATTCATAAAAAAAGATTTATGATCACCAGGAGTATTAGAAACGCGTTGCGTACAAGCAATGCAAATAGTGATACCCGATAAAACATGATATCCAGTGCGATATCTGAGCACACATTTATAGCTGTCGGGAAATGAAGGCATGTAAAATAGCGACAATAAGGCTAATGTCGAGCTACCACTACTAGGAGAGCGAGTAAGCTTTAACGAATGTTTTGAAACGAATATTCTTTTGATCTACTAGCAATTCATATTGGAGCAAACATCTCTTTTCATTAAGCCATTGTTGCGTTTTTCATTCAATGGTTACATAATCAATTAATTAACCAGACAAATAATTACACCCGGGAAGTAACTCAATTACCTCCCCCAACAAATTTAAGCCGATCCTAACTAGTCTTCTTTGTAATTTTTAAGACTAAACCATTGAAACGATAACAGCCAAATAGGTTGTTACCAATTGATATACTCAAACCCCCGAGTTTTACCACGACACTCAAAAGAACTCTTTTACTATCGGCAGACCCTTCATTTCAAATGTGTCATAAAGCCCCGTATATAATTGTATCAAAATTATCTAAAGCTCAAATAATCAAAGATGGAAGACTAAAACGTAAAACATAATAAATCTTAGAAACTCACAACGAGCTCGAATAAAGAGAAGTTGTGTTTGTGGGTCTTGAAGTAGGGTAATCATAAACAAAGTTTTCACGATTTTATCAACTCTGTCATGAACGAGAGCAACTGCCCACTCGCTTGAGAAAGAGGTAGCGCTTGTCAAAAACAAAATACACTACTAAATTGCAAAAACAAAAGATTAAATTATTGTTGAAGTGAAACGGATCGATTACGGGTGATTGAGCAGTATTGGACAGCGTTAAAGAGAGCTATTTCTGTATAGAACCATTTCAGAGTTTAATACTCCTTCCAGTCCCAATTAATTGTCCAATACGAAACTACGTGCAATTTTGGCCGGCCAATAACTTGTATCAAAATTGTCGTAATGGAAAATTTAAAATTTAATCATATAATTCAAATATTAAAGTATATGATTTAGTTTTAAAATTTTTCATTTTGATAATTTTAATAAATATTATAAAACGATTAAAATTACACGTAATTTCAATAATAATAATGAACAGGAACATGTGAAATATTGTCATGCAACAATAAAAATTAATATTTCAAATTTTTTACGTTGTTTTATGTGATTTTTTTTGGTTAAAAATGTATTGGGAGGAGGGACGTAGTAGACTGTACTAACAGTTTGTACACATGGGTTCTGTACTTTTTCTAAAATTAATGTTTGTAGTCACTTTGTAGTTTGCACTCATTGTGTACTACTTTTCTAATTTGCAAAATCGCAAGGTATTCAAACAGATAGAAACAAAAAAAAAAGGGTCATTTGTGCTGACTAGTACGTTTATATTTCTCACGATGACATGTGTTAGGTGGTGGTATATCTTTTCGATCGATGCATGTTTTGAAATTTACACTACATAGCGTTAATGTTAAAGTATTCTGAACATTTAGGAACATGGGCATAGCCATTTCTTCTTCTTCTTTTTTTTTTGTTTTAAATTAGGGCATAACCATCGATCGTATTGTAAAATTAAAGGTTTTCCATTTTTTATTATACTGCTTTTAAAAATAATCATCATATAATATTACGTATCACGGTCATGATTGCATATATATAATCAAATATTTGTATTCGATCGCTGTAATAATTCAGTTAAAGTTTCAAATGTCTTAATTTATACTCATCATTAATTTCTGAATTTGTTTTCTCATGTAGTTAGAAATATTACTCGTTGCAAACAACCGAAAAGGGTTCGGGTCACGAATTATTCTAAAACAGTCTTTTTTTTTGTAAAACCTGTAATTCTACTCTAATTTGACATACTTTCATAACATGGGATGTGTAGATCTCAAATTAATCTACAAGATGAACAAAAAATAATCATTTAAATCTGTATCTTGAACGCTAAGTCTAGTTTTTTTTAAGATAACCGAGCTCAATTGTATTAAAATAAAATATAGTTCAATGGGATAGAGTGCCCCCATTGTGGCATTACACATCAAAAAAATCCGATAAATAAATCTGAATACATATCAGAGAGCCATGTAGTTGCTAAATGGGGGAAAAAAATGCCAATTAAAACATAAGGTGAAAACCTAGAGCAAAGTAAAATGAGCTCAAAAACTTTCTTTCTCCTTATACCCATCCCCTAACCTAATCACTCATCTTATAGCAATAAGATCACGATGATCAAAAGTGAGTTATTTTTACAACAAAAATCACATTGCCCCAAGTTTTAAAACTCAGTCAAAACTAGCAACCAAAAACCCCACCTATGCACCTTTACAAAACTATAAAATGAGTAAAACTCATAGAGAAAATAGAAGAAGAAAGAACATCATTAAGGCATATGTTGTGCGGTAGCAGCACAAGTAAGTACGGAATAAAAAAAATACGAATTCAATCCGTATTAATATTTTATTTCAACCAAATAAATTATCATATTCCAACCAAACAAACTATATTCTCATTAACAAACAAACGAAAACTCAAACGTAAATAATACTAAACTCTCGGATAAATACGAATTATTGGTGGAACTCTTCTAGAGAGGTCCACCAAGCCCAAAATTTTGATGATTAATTTTCTCTATCCACTCTTCTTATTTATATTACAATATATGAAAGTCTAAAAATCTATATAAAAGCTCCAACAAATCCTCATATATAATACTAATCAATGTGTGATAATGCATACAATAACTCAAATGCAATAAACATGTACTAAATACAAATTTAAACCTATTATAACAGCATAATCTTCATAAATTCAAATCACTTCACTGCTACTTCATCATTGCATACATCAATCAACAATACATGCAATGCTGAGACCAAATCACTAAATAAAATTGTAACAAATTCTTGACTTCAGATGAAGAAGCTCATCATAAGTCATATAAGCCACATAAAACCTCTAAAGGTCATAGAAAAAGCACCATCTTCCCAATATAGTAAAAGTTTCAAAACAAGCTCATCATAAGCACCAAAAGAAAACGCAATACCCCTAAATTAAAAAGATTAAAGGACTTCCCTCTCAAGTAAGGAGTATTTTTTGATCCAAAATATAAGCTGCAATAATATTTTTAGGTAAATTATGAATATTAAAAATAGTAAAATTAGAATACTCAGCACCCATTTTGACTAAAAAATCAGCAACTTGATTTTGCTCCCTGAGAAGCCGAAGAACAAACAAGATTAATAAGATAACAGATATCAACCCAAAGATTAGCAAATTTAGGACCAGGAATTTTTTTATTAAACCACCAATTAATAATTACTTCTAAGTCAGACTCAACAAAAATATTACAGAATCCCAAAGTGTAAGCAATAAGAAGTCCATTATATAAGGCAAAAAGTTATGCCACAACAAAAATATTACAGAACCCCAAAGTGTAAGCAATAAGAAGTCCATTATATAAGGCAAAAAGTTATGCCATGGTGTTATTAATGATATTGCTACTAAAGGAGAATGCAAAAATAATATTACCTTTGTCCCTTAAAATCTAAGTCTAGTTAATAATTAGAAAAGTAAAAATGCCCTTATTGCACAAAATGCTGAAAGTACCGTAAGGATGGTTCGAACATGACTGTTTCCATAATTTTTTACCCCCAAAAAAGAAGTACCGTAAGGATGGTTCGAACATGACTGTTTCCATAATTTTTTACCCCCAAAAAAGAAAGAAGTGATTATCAAATGAGTGATGCTATAGCAACCCTCTAACTCATCCGAAAAGTATACCCGATGACATGGAACAATCTCACTCTCAACACTAATTACTATATTAATCATTCTAGTTACTCATTTATATATATCGTTTATTTGTGTTGCTATTAAAAAACTTGTGAAAATTTTGACAATAACGTTTAAATAAAAATAAAATTATAAGATACCAGTATAAGTCACGTAACGTAATAAAAACTCAACCTACTAAAAACTCAAATAAAAATATACTAAAACGTTAGTTGAACCTACCATTAATTTAAATATTAATTAAATATTTTTTTGTTAAATCTAAAAACACAAACCACTAAAAACTCAAATCATTCTATTATAATAAGTCAACACAGCTCAAACGAGCCTGTCCAATTTAGCTAATTTTTTCCAAAAATACTTTCACTCTATTTTAATAATTACCAATTAACCTAATCTAATTAATTAATAATTTTTCCTAATTACGGATGTAGTCTAAATTAATTAACAATTCGTTTTAACCTGCATAACTATAATAAATGATACCAAATATTAATATTATATTCAAAATAAAATATATTACGATATTTATGACATTACGCGTCTCACACGCAACGCGTGGGTAACTTTTACTAGTAAAAATATACTATAACCCTAGTTGAATCTATACTAAATTTAAATATTAATTAAAAATAAAAAAAATTGTTAAATCTAATATTAATAAAAATCAAAACTTTTAATAAGATAGATATGACATATAATGTGGGTTGATTTTTTGGATAGAAAAAAATATGTGAACAAAATAATTTTAGTTATCAAATACTTAGAATATTAAGAGTTTTACAGTAGTGCAAGTGCATAACACTAGCTATATTGACAGGAACTCCGTTTCTCAACAGGAAACTAATAGTAGGACCGTACGTACTTGAATATATACAGGAAACTAATAGTAGTACCGTACGTACTTGAATATATACAGGAAACTAATATTAGTACGTACTGAAAAACATACAAGAAAGAAAATATTTATCATGAAAACATACATCAGAAGAAAAGCTAAGGTGAAATGAAGTAAGAATGAGATAGATAGGGGCCATGTTGTGATATATAGGACCAGCACATGACTACTCCTCCCAATGGGCATTGGCCCCATGTTTCCCCTCTCTCTCTTATCTTCCTCCTCTAACTGCCCTTGATAAATAGTCATCACACTTTCATTTATCCCCCTCACACCACTTTCCTTTCAATTATTCTCATTCCTACATTTTTTTTTACTAATCTATCCATTTTGGTATACAAAAATGGCTGTTAGAAAATCAAACAAACTACAACAAACAGCAGTTCTCAAGCAAATCCTCAAGAGATGCTCAAGTTTGGGCAAAAAACACAGTTACAACGACGAATATGGCCTTCCTGTGGACGTACCAAAAGGTCATTTCGTAGTGTACGTGGGAAAAAATAGGACTAGGTATATAGTCCCGATCTCATACTTATCGTATCCCGAGTTCCAAGCACTTCTTCAACAAGCCGAAGAAGAGTTTGGGTTCGAACAGGAAATGGGGCTGACTATTCCTTGTGAAGAGTTTGTTTTTCGCTCATTAACCGCGATGCTTAGATGAGAATCATTTGTTTGAAGAGAGATGACCAAGATGAAGCACACTAAATATATATTAGTTTTTGCTTCTCTTTTTTTAACATCTTTCTTCATTAATAGGTTCTACCTTTTTTCATATATTTTTTTAACCTTTTTTAATGGATCTAACTAAAATTTCAGGGATCTTGTATTTGGTTAGATTTGTGAAAAGTTGATTTTCCTCATTGAGGTGCGTTTTGACACCCTATGAGAGAAGTAATGTTTAAAGAAATATGAAATTAATTGCCCCTGTTGTATCAGTGGTCTTCCTTGTTATGAAACATATACCGGCGATTTTGTTTACCAATTAATCTTACCCCGAAGATTTAGCATATGACATGGATGGATCGATGTAGTAAATAATTTTTGTTTTCTTTTCATTCTGAAGTTCAACTACTACTGATGTGTGCATACATTATCGGTAATGTGCGGCTATGCGCATACACGACAAAAGATTATGGAAAACTCCATACATCACAATTTGTTACTCAGTTGCAGAACTAAATACAATTATGCCTTACTATAAAGTACATATCAAAATTACCGAAATATGAGCAAGGTAATTGTTTCAATAAGACCCTGGTAAATCATAACACACATAAACTGAATAACCTCCAATGTGAGGGTTAAAATTGACGAGTTAGTTATTTTCAAAAGGTTATTACATATTTTCAATTAATTGGAACAACAAAATACACAGGAATATTGAGTTTTATTTATGGGTTGGTGCATCCTTACTCTTAGGCTTTGTTTGGTTGCGTCGTTGGATGACATCAGACAGGAAGTTATGTGAACCCCACAAAAACTGTGTTTCGATACATTTGTGTTCAAAAGATTTGTGTATTGTTTCACCAATAAGAGCAAAAGCAGATTCGTGAACTACGAATCGAGCTTATTAAGTTTTAAAAAGCGACTGTCACGTCTTCAGACTAAGCACCGTCCTAAAATTTCCTTGGCATATCTTTTGGGGTTTGACTTTCAGTGAAATGTAAAAAAACATGTGTTTTAAAAAGTTCGCTTCAGAGTAAAAAAAAAAAACAATTAAAAACTCTATAAAAGCTCGATCCATAGCTTAAAGAAAGATTAAAAAACTCAATTTTCTGCTTTTTAGCCCGCTAAAAGCTCATATTTTTTGCATGCGTAGCGTAGCTATTACAAAAACGCTTTAGTTAAGTTTTTAATTTTTAAAACACTGAAAAAAACTGGTATAAACGAGTTGTAGAATACTAGGATTCGTCTTCAGTGAGCAAAAAAGCGCCTCAAGATTTACAATCTGGAGGTTGATCTTGTTGAATGGGGGCACAGAGTAACATGGACTTCATGTGCCACCTCCCCTAAGGCTAGCTATATCAGTTGTCACAAATCACACCCAAATAATTGTGCTGTTGGCAAGCTATTCACCTTTTTCTGTTGTGCCCCTTTTCATCCCATAATGTACTTTTACAAAATTATTGTTTCAAAATGGAATATGGGTTGTTTTTACATTTTTTAAACGAAGTTTTCATCTTTTTGTCACTTCTCATTTTTTTCAGCTTGAACTTTTGAACATGGTACAATCTTGGCTTGGGTTCATAGAACTCTTAACAACTTTGAGACTCTATTTAACTATTGACATCGTTGAGAGTAATTTACCAAAATAGATACGAGTGACATATACAAAGGGCAAAAACACAATCCAATTATCTTTGCGCCACCGAGTTGTTACATCTGTGGATAAAATAAGATATTTTATTATACGACTATTTTTTTTATGCATAGTACGTACTTATATTTTTGGCATTTTTATTGCACCTTCAGACCTGATTATTTCTCAATAGGCATTTGTCTCGTTGTCTCAACGACAACTACATATTACTTTAGACGGAAAACAATATAATCGATGAACAAAGATGAACTTTTATGCATATCTCAAGGTGAAAAGGTGCTATGTTTAATTTATTTTATTTTTGTTGTTCAGACTGCAAATTTCTTAGCCTTGGAACATGGAGATTGAAAAGACTTTCTGAATGTGGTACCACCCTTATTATGGTGCTGATTTCTCTTTATTTGCAGTGGGCTCTTTCTGTCTTAACCTTTTTATTGTGGCTCTTCAATCTTCGGGATTGTTCTGTTGCAGGAGAAGGACCACATGAACTAATCACTATTGGTAAAAACTTTCGGAGTATTTTTTTTACGTGATAACTCTGATCAGCTTCAATCATTATCCAGATTACTCGTTTATGTGATACATCAATTATCCATTTTCTTGAGGAAAAGAAAAGGTACCAACTCCTGGTAAAAACAAGGATTAGTCCATGTTAATTTCATACACTTATATATTGTTAGCGAGAACTCATGATGAACATTTAAGTGCTTGTTTTCTTTCAACCTTTTTAGGCAAAAAGTGAGTAGTACAGACTTTAGATGGAAACAAAGTTTGAGCCAATCCAGCCTGAAATTCCTATAGTAGTAACTTTTATAGGCAAAAATGTCACAAATGCCCTAGTTAAACCGTACACCCTAGAGTACATTAAACCAACAACTACATTTTGGTCCCAATCAACAAACATTGAAATTCATATCACTCACTTTTAAATGAGAGGCAGAAGAAAGATTGGGTCGCAGCATGTATTAACTTGATCTAGATATAAAGTGTCTTTTTGACAATTGTTTTTTCTCTTAGCTTTCTTATCTTTTAAAAAGTTATTTTTTAGTTCACAAAGCTCAAAAACAAAGAGGACAAGAATTTTCTGATTTTTTTTTAGCTTTTAACATAATATTAAACAAAACAAAAAAACTCTAATAAATATGTTTGCATATTTCCAAGTCACTTATAAGTGAAAATTAGTAAGTTAAAAGTCACTTTTAAGCAAAAAAAAAAATGAAGTGTGCTAAGCACTAAACTGTAGATTCTGTGAAGCAAACTTTTTTTCCTATAACTCTTTTTACGAAGCTTTTTGACCAAAAAGTTCATGCAAACACACGCCCATAGTAAGCTGATATATATGTGGTATACACGTTCCGACATCACGCAATTGAATAGATAATATTGATAATATTGATTCTATTGATGCACTGAGTGTAGGGAATCAACATATATTTTGTTTTTTCCTTTTTTTAAAATATAATTAAAGAGCATCAATGGATTTAACATAATATAATTATGGGGAAAAGGAGAAGCAGTGGGCATCTGTAAGCAATATTTTGTTCTCTCTTTATATCCCACCACACTGTTTTTTAAAAGATAGAACAATGTTAGGATGATGTATAAAGCAATAAAGATGTTTAAATACACAGGTTGTTTCTCCAACTTTTGAGAAAATTAAGTTGATATATTTGTTTCTTGAGAATAACGTTTTCAATCTACATGAAATGTTTTTCTCAAAATAATAATCATAAAAAGCTGAGGTTTTTTTTTTTAAATTTGATAACTGATAACCCCCGCCTTCATCCTCAATATGAAGACCCAGGAATCGAAGTCCCATGATGAACGAAATATACCAAGGTCCTTGCTTCATTAGTCATTGAACAAATCATTTTACTCGAGGTATTAAATTTGATCAATCACTTTTGTCCACTATTTAAACAGGGAAAAAAAAGATGAAAGCTATGCCCAAGGGAGTTAACGAGACAATAAATCATAGTTTCCAGTGTTAGATGTAAGCATTTTACTAAAGAAACATGGCAACCGGAAGGAAATTGTAATTCTCACTGACAAAAGCTTTGATAAATCATTCAGTCCAATTCCATTAAGCTCGTGATTTCACATGGTATAATGAAACATTAAATACTCAAAATATGTTATTTGTAAAAAGAAGTGTGGGCATGTATATGGCGATTGGCTGTACACTGCTTACATAGGTTATGACTAGAGTTGACTTCCAATCTCGTACAAGACATGACTTGAGGCCATGTTTGCTTGCAGAACTGCTGAGCCTACGTGCAAGCCGGCATATATCTCGTTTATGATAGAAAATCAGTTTGCATAGCAGACAAAACGTGTCCAGATTATTAGTTTTAATATGTACGTATATTATCAATTAAATCATGTTTTAATTTATAGGTTTAGATCATACCAAATAACAGAAGGGAACAGATGACGGCTATGATGGAACAAATTCGTCTCAATTTTTCTATCTTATTCCTGAACTAGCAACTTGCTTCTTAAAAGATGGTGGGCTATTTCTCTCTCTAGACAATCTCGAAATATATTTATGAAAACTTATTTTGCCAAGAAAATGGGCGTGCTATATGTAGGATAAGATAGAGACTTGTAGGCTGATTAGGATAGAGGTTCTTAAAAAAGATTTTGTACTATCATATCTCTTTATAAACCGAGATATACACAATCCATTTAAATCGTGATTTATTCCATTAAAAATTACGACCGATCTCTCTACCATAATCCGAATATCCAATTCGTTTCAATTATCAAACATGTTCATTATATCACCACATAAAGATTAATCAGATACTCATTTATTAAATTAAATCACTGATTGATTTCTTATTTAATAAACGTATTATCTCTAAGTCTGTCCGCTTAACTTATTTGTCGTGTCGGATTATAAATCCACCTGCAGGGTTTATACGAACAAACTTATAAGCTTTCTCAAGGGAGCATCATCAATCCCTTACGGAACGTGAATTTCTTTTATTACTAATAAACACTGATACGAATAATACTGTCATCCAACTCATTAAGTTTATTGACTCGTGACGAATCTCACCATGTATGAATCAAAATGACAAACACATTCATACATATCTAAATTGAAATATAGGAATTAAAAGCATAAATAATAACCATGACCACGAGTTATAAAATCATTTTGTCTGTTCAGTTACCAAATGATTATTTTATAACAGTCTTGTTTAATACACACAAAGTGCACTAGTAAATGAAGTTGAAATTTATCCGTTTTCTGTAGTCAAGACAGACCTACTAAAATCACGTACTACAACTCTACTGATGGTGTGTCCATTTTCATCTAAAGTTGTAAACATATAACTTATATTCTATTAAAACCGACGGTGTAATCTTCCGTGTGTAATCTGTACTCTATATATTAGACCATCTACTAAATAGTATAATAGACACTTATTTAGTTATTTAAACAATAATGATAAATAACAATTGCTCATATTATTCTCATTAAATAGATCAATTCAAAACATTGTCAAATATAAATACAAAAACAAGCATGTCTTTTAGTATATTTCTAACAGTTTCGATGTGAAATGCAGATCGAAGTTCAATATCTTAAAAAAGAATATGGATTTAGAATTTTATGAACTTAAGAATCGCTAGCGTTCTTATTGACACTCAAAACAACATGGATTGAATCGAAAGTGCAAAATATTCAGACAAAAATATGGAAAATGATATACCTTTAATCAAGATTATCTAGACAGAAATAAAACGTTGGGTAGGAGTCTTCTCTATTGTCAAGGTAATATCATTAACAGCTATGAGTAGTTATCGGCATCTGATAAAAGATAGAAGAAAGGGACTTGAAAGAGGACTTTTACAATGCATTATAAACTTAATGGGATCATTACGCTTCAAACGGGTACTTTTACTCCACTTCCTTGAAAAAAAAGGAATTCAAATATTTATTGGCATGCTGATACATTTATACAAACTCTAACAGGACGTATATGCAGCAAAGTCAAATTTTAAAGAAAAGGCTAGAGATCACACATACATTTAGAGAGGCAAACAAAGCTGCTGATTTGCTTGCAAAAGCGGGATTGAACATAGTCTCTAATGACCTGAGAGATTTCCTTTAATTGCTGGGTAAGGTTTTGCGTATAGATTGAGATCAACACCTCAATTTAAGATGATTCAATTCTCTCTTTAAGCTCTCTGTTTGTGAAAGAAACTGGTGGTTCGTCTGGTATGAAGAAAAAAGGAGAAGTGGACGCGTAGAATATCTGGCCGAATTTTGCTTTTTCTACTCTAGTAGCCCTCTGTATTTCAAGTTGTTTCAATTTTGGTCCTCAAGGATATGTAACACGCAATTTTAACTTTCATTTCCCAGATTGGTGCACTTTTGGCCCAATCTTTTTGTGGGATTTTTTCCCTGTATTTTTATTTTTCCTCGTTAATAAATAAAAATGTGGGTTTTCCCCACCATTAAATTAGAAAAAATCTTGGTTTCAAAATGAGTGGGTATAACATTCATACAGCAGGAATAACTTTTAAAAGGTCCCAACCCGAGAAGTTATTTGGTCCTAGTAGAAAGTTTTACATACATCTCAGTCATCCCTTCACTAACCCCGCAGACAAAAATAATTAACAATTAATTTGGTCCTTTACTGGGACAAAATAATTTCTCCTTATGGTCCACTATATTTAGTGAGGACAACCAATTAGAATCCCCTATAAAAGATTTGAAAACCTTAAAGGAGCACCCTTAATTTGAATCTTTCAATTACCATTGGGTTGAACTGCTGATTTAGTGCGTGGACAATGACCATCCAAAGTTTCTCCATACACTAAATATGTTTTGTCTAGTACTTAGTACTAACGGTGCATCCAAGTCTGAAGGTACATTGGAGTATTAAATAAGGATAAACAACACGAATTAGTGATATAGACAACATACAGATCGTTCATTCAATTCATCCAAGTTTTGCAGGGCTTTCGTCAAATCATACAGTATATAAATACATAAAATAAAAGTAAGGTTTCATTGCTTCCCTGACTAAGAACAAAATCTCCCCACAAGCAATTGTTTCCCTAATATTCTCTCCTCGTCCAAGAGTTTCTTCACATCCTTTGTGTACCCCATGCTGCAACAGGTAAGAGAAAATTATAAACGTTGGAAATTTTCAGAGAGATAAAGATGAACAAATTATGTATTTTAACACAACCGTAAAAGAGTTATATGTATAAAGTAATCATATAAATATATGACATGTTAGCACAAAAGCACAAATTATTTTGTACTATGCATGCAGAAAAAACATATGGTACAAATGCACCTACGCAAACTTTTGTAGTGTTATTATAAAGTTAATGTATATAACTTCACAAAAGAACTGGACACTGCATTTAATAAATTGCTACAACTTCTAGATGATAGATTTGGCTTATTTGAGGTGGAAAATAAGCTATTTTATCCATATCAAGAATCTGTATGCAAAAAAAGCTCTGCTTTAAAGTTGGCCAATCAAATGGGGTTTATAGCTTACAAACAAAACTCGTAAAGGTTGAGCTCAAAAGCTGCAAAACAATCAAGATCATTAAGTACGATCAAGAAAGTCCAGCAATATACAGAGGACAGAATCTAATACACATCAACTTATATGAGTACTAAATGGTAGACAGTGTTCAGACAATAGTTGATGGTTTTTAAAATTGAAATGGGTGTGGTATGCAAACGAGAAACTGGAACAGTAGTTTCAGAAAAACAATGGAACAATAAGACAATTGACTATATATGATTGTACTTGAACTAAATTGATGGTGAGAAAATATATACAACTGCAGAGCTGGTTATACATTACGAGGGATCGACGAAAAGTGGGCCGGCGGCATAAGCCTAAAGCAGCCCATATGGTAAAACGATATTCTCACATTTCAAAATATTTTTTGAAATTGAGCATTTGAAGAAATTATTCAATCATAATCCAAAAAGAGATCACATCTGCCATAAAGAAGAATGACATGCACATGCTTCAACAAAGTCTAGGACAAATGAAATTCAAAGCCACCAAAACACAAAAAAGTTACCCCCTCTTCTTAATTCTCACTCATCTCATATCCACTTCAACCTCGTCATCATCATAGATGAACTATTAGGCTCATCTATGGCTAGGTTGATCAGGAGTAATTTTAAGACACTAAGCATCATTGTTATAAACAAATAACTGATAGGACGTGAATTATTTCTTAGTTTTGAGAGTTAAATGGAAACTTATTAGTTAGCTTCATCCAATGAGAACTTATAGCCCTTTTACGCCAGAAAACCAAAAGGCTCTATTTTAAAGTTGGTCAACCAAATGAACTATAGCTGAAACATGAAAAATAGTTAACATAAGCTTATAAGTTGCCACTAAACACTGACATATAGTAGACATTACTCTTGCAGACCAGTTCAGAGAAGAAAGATTAAAAACACCAACATTGTCTCCCGTTACACTATGTAATGAATCCGGACATATGGCAAAAGAGAGAAAAGGAGTGGGTTAAGTAATGTCTACGATCAAAGTTAATTCGGGGTTAAAATGAGAGATTAGAAACCTGGTTGAGTTGAGTGCAACTAATGAAAACTCTAGGGGTCTGTTAGTAACTTTATTAGATAGTATAAATAGAGAGGTTCTGTATTGCTTAAGGATTATGAAAAAATGATGAAAATTTCTCTCATCTGTATTTCCTATTAAGTTTTACATTCCAGTGTTTAAATTCAGTTCTTTGAATTCTGTAACTTTCCCTTATCAATTAAATAGAAAATATGCCTCAAAAAAGTTGTGTTCTTTGTGTGGATTGGGTCATATTGTTCCTTAAGGTGGTTCCTTACAAGTGGTATCAGAGCATCGATTCTGCTTTCATTCACTCTTCCGCTCTATTTAAGCCGGGTATGTCGTATTCAAATTGGGGAGATCAGTTTGAAAATAGCAGTTTCTGTTATGGACATAACTTGGACAGTCGAGTGTTCGATGAAATTCCGCAACCACAAATGCAACAACAAATCTTTGAAAACCAGTTAACGGAAACTCAGAGAAAGGAATTTGAGACACTGGAAGGAAACCAGAATCAAGTGTTCGAACGATGAAGGCTGCATGAGTCACAAGTTCACATTATCCCGGACCATATCCGACAATTGCCAAGCCACTACAACTACCAGAATGAGAACCCACAAGAGGTACATCAACATTCATTGCCATTCATGTATGATAACACTTACAATCAACCTCCCCACGCATCAGTCCATATACAAACGACATATTTGGCACCCATATACCAGATCACCAACATCATCCAAACCAAATGTCACCAAACACAGCAATGTCATCATATTCACCATACCACAATGTGCCTTGTTTTAGCCTATTACCATCTGCACAACCACCGGAAAACCCGCCTCATTCATATCCACAACCCTTTTCTCCATACAATTCATACGCCAGCCACCCTAAACACATTACAAAACCAGTTCATTCCTCAAATTTATGAACCGACTTTTTCTCCAAATTATGCTCAGTACCCGCACCACTTACCTGTGATGGAAGAGCCACAAATCGACTTCTTACCATCTCATACAACCCTAACAAATGCCCATCAAAATAATACAACTCACTACCAATATCATACATACACCTCCACCAGAAAACACACCAT
Organism: Primula veris; assembly: GCA_963682055.1. Lineage (NCBI taxonomy): Eukaryota > Viridiplantae > Streptophyta > Magnoliopsida > Ericales > Primulaceae > Primula > Primula veris. The sequence goes on along the minus strand of OY821745.1, from coordinate 12,586,792 downwards.
ATGAGGCTCCTCAATATTCTTACCAACCACTTCTAATCATGCCAGAATGCATTAAGATGGAGCAAATAAAGAACTGGAATCAGAAATTTGAAGAACAAATACAAAAAATGAAGGCCCTTTTTAAGGACCATGCCGCGAAAATAGAGGACATTATTATAAGCATTCTTGAGAGAGAACAAGAAGAAGAGAGCGCTTGTTTTGAAAGAGAAGAAGATGCAGTAGCTGTAGAAGATGGTCTCAGCCCAATGAACACAATGATCTCTGAAAAATCAGCCAAGTCATTCCTAAATCAACATTTAACGACAGTCGTTCCTACATTTAATCTGGTTGAAGAAGTACCGGGAGAAAGAACTGCTACATGACTCCATTGTAAGTAATGCAAATCAAGCTGCATTTAATCTGGTTGAAGAAGTACAGGAAAAAGAACTGCTACATGACTCCATTGTAAGTAATGCAAATCAAGCGTGTAATGAAATAGTTGAACAGTCAGTTGAAGTCAATTTTAAGGGTCGTGATATCCTATTGGAAAAGGACTACAAAGTGTTGAAAATGACCACAGAAGAGAACAGTTCCAATGAAAAAGAAGATGAATTAGGAGTAGAAAATAATCAATTGTCCGATAAAATTCCACTTGAGGTTCTTCTAGTTAAATCAGTCGAAAGCTCTTTACCTGCAACCGAACAGTTATGTATAACACCCCGTTTGCATAAAACGTTCGAAGAAAGGCTGTTAGAAAAAGGAAACAGTGTCACTTATTCTAGAACACGTAAAACAAAAGTTCAAGAGCCAGCCTCAAACAAAGAACCCGTAATCGTTGAAGATTCTTCGGGCGTTGGAGATTTTCCTTACAAATTTGATCCGGGTGGGAATATAATTATGAAGCAAAATCTGAACTTTCACATGCGAAGCCAAACAGTACAAGATAGTACTTTTGTGCATGGACGTTCTTGATGGGGAAGTACTGATGCTCGTCAAACATCGAAGATTAGTACTCAGGCTGGTGGAGGTCTGATGATGAAGGTTGTTATTGATAGAAAACTGGGTTCTCGAGTGGACTATGATGTCACAAGGAAATGGAGTATCGTTCAAAATTACAAATCTCCTACAAGTGGCAGTGTAATGATTACTGGAAAATGGTGTTTAAAGTATGAAACTGGGCATCTACTTGACTTTGTTGCAGATTATGTCTTGTGAAAAGTCTGGGTTTGTGAATAATATGAAGCCTTCTGCGATTTCTTCGATTATATTTGTAGACATGGGCACGTTATCGTCGTAAGAGGAGAGGCAACAATTGACCTTGATGCAGAATTGAAAAGGTTTAAGATAGACGCAATTCAGTTTAAAAGGGACGATTTCTCAAAAAATGAATATTCAATTAGCCATATCTCAGGGTACAAAAATTCGCAAACTTCGTTTTGTATTCTTATTTTATGTGCGAATATGATTGATCGTCTTATCCAATTGGAGCATGTATTTTACATCCCCTGTTTCCATCAGACTTGAGTAAGTTGATTTGCCAGAGCACCTAGTTTATATGCACAGGTGCTTGAACGACACTCTTTTTATTCTGTGGGATATCTTCTTCGTGCAAAATCCCTTACTCAACAAAAGAGAGAGGTCAAAGTCCTTGTCTTAAAAGAATTGGTTCTGCTGTCCGTAAACATTTTAAAATGAGGGTTTCTAGCTGCCGATCCTGAAGAATTTGATAGGCTTTTAAATATTAAATTTGGCCTACCTATGGTGACATTACGGAGTCGATTACAGATCGGGGTATTTGATCGAATGACCATTAGAAAATTTAGAAGGAAAGGAGTACCAGATTACCTTTACCATTTCGACCCGGGTGAGAACAAAAGAATCACATCATATGCTAAAGTGACGCCGTATATGCCTGAACAACAAGGAAAGCTTGACATCAATCATTTGTCAGCTCACCACGAGATTATTTTGCTACTGGAAACTATAAACGAGTGTTTGGAGCTTCAAATTGTGGCGAAACCTTTGTCTCAAGTCTTTGACCACACCTTGAGGGCAAGGTATGTTTCAAGTGGTGTGGAATGTAATGAATCCGGACATGGGGCAAAAGAGAGAAAAGGAGTGGGTTAAGTAATGTCTACGGTCAAAGTTAATTCGGGGTTAAAATGAGAGATTAGAAACCTGGCTGAGTTGAGTGTAACTAATGAAAACTCTAGGGGTCTGTTAGTAACTTTATTAGATAGTATAAATAGAGAGGTTCTGTATTGCTTAAGGATTATGAAAAAATGATGAAAATTTCTCTTATCTGTATTTCCTATTAAGTTTTACATTCCAGTGTTTAAATTCTGTAACTTTCCCTTATCAATTAAATAGAAAATTTGCCTCAAAAAAATTTGTGTTCTTTGTGTGGATTGGGTCATATTGTTCCTTTTCTTGTTTTATCGGATCCGAGTAAGGTGGTTCCTTACACATTATGACAAGCACATAAGACTAACAATAAAATATATAATAGTAGAAAGTGTTCCTACCATAGCTACCACCTTTTAAAATAGATATATATTAAGGTATGGAGATGACAGACATGCAATGTTAAAGTACAATTAGAAGTTAACAAGGAAATGATGATACCTAATTGAGCTTAAAAGCTTCTACCAAAGAAAGTTTACCTGCAGCTATTTATCAGACAATTTTTTATTTAATTACGGTTAATTGCTACCGTCTTTTTCAGGAAAATAATCAAAGTTCACCATTCAAGCAAGGAAACCATATATATTTCGAATATAAGGAAATAGAAAAAGATACGCTTAAAAGCTTCAACGAAACATGGTCTAACTGCAGCTGTTAAACATGCTATTTTTACCAGAGTTCATTCACATTGGCTTTTTCAGGCAAATCAAAGCTCGGCACTTAAGCTAAGACACCAACAAAATTTCAACTTGAAAGCAGAAGAAGCAAAAAGTATCCGAGCTTAAAAGCTTCAACCAGACAATGTTTACGTGCAACTATCAAAGATACAATTTTTTTTATTATGGGCCAGTTTACATAATTATTATAACTACTAACCTGTTATAACAGCTAAAAACAATAAAATAAGTAGTGACCATCATAAAAGCAAACAAACAAACAAAAAAATGAAACCAAACAGACTGCAAATTACGAATTATACTAAAAGCTCGAGCTACCAGTATCTTAAATGTAAAAAACCCACCTACTTCATGAGTTTGCCGGAGTCAATAACTAATACACCCTTGCATCCACTTTCGCTTCAACGTTCATTCATTTCTCAGGAGCTCCCCTAACAATACCTCTTTCAAATTTCACGATACATAACATACAGGGGCGGAGCTACACTGGATCAGGAGAGTCACATGACCCTCCTCAAATTATAATAGTCATGTTACATTTATACCCCTGTTATATAAGTGCAATAAAATCCATGACCGTTTGGGTTATTGACAAAGGAAAGGAGAAAAATGGAAGGAATAATAGTATTATTTTATTTTTTTTGAAATAAATAGTATTACTTACTAGTATAATTTTCTATTTGCTATTCGCTATTTCGTGGTCAGCCAAATAGATTTATTAAATATAATTACAAAATTTTCCTTCTAGTCTCACTTCCTATTCTAATTGGTCCCTTACTCAAAACCCAAAAAAGTTATACTTAGTCCCTACAATTCTTTTTGCAAGACCAATAGCCCCATACCACAATAAATTAACATGACTGATCTATAAGACTTTAACAATTTTATTTCTCGTAACATGATATTTTTTCTTCATTTCCATTTTTTTTTATAGTTTCTATTCAATTCTAAAGCATAAAATTTTCAGAGTTGGGGAATAATTTTTTGTTTTTTTTTTTGGAAATTGGCATAAAAATTTTGGATACTAACTTTTCGTTCGAGTCGCCTTTGTTACTTTTGAATCGAAAATGTGATCCTGCTGGACAAAAGTTTGATAACATACCCCTTTAACTTGAACTTTTTCCAGTTTACTTACACGTAACATATGCTATCGTACTTATAATCAGTTAGCAAGCCTTAGAAATTCTTTTATATCAACTAGTCTTTTATACAACTACTAACTCAGCTTAAAAACCATAGAGCCAATAACAAAAACAACCCCTTAAAGTTGCAAAATCTATTAAAAAAAACTCCACTACTACCAACTCAAATTACTAATTTCTCAATTTTCATTTTTCCTTTTTACAAACTATTATATTAGTCTACTATCAACTACCAACTCACCTTAAAACTATACAGTCAAACACAAAATCAATCACTTAAGTTGCACATTTTACTAAAAGATCCAGCTACTAATTTCTACTATCAACTAACTCAGCTTAAAAACCATAAAACGAAAGTTCATTTCCTTTTTACCAATTATTAGTGTATTTTTGTCAACCACTAACGCGGCCAAAAATAAAAACAACCCTTTAAGTTGCAAGTTGCAACTATTATTAATTTCTCTCTTAAGCCCCCCATTTTTACCAGCTATTAGTCTGTTTTCAACCACTAACTCAGCTTTAAAAGAAAAGAGCCAAAAAAAAAAAGCATCCCTAACTAGCAAATTCCACTAAATTTTTATTCAAAAACTTACCCAAAAAAAATATAAAAACCCAATCTAATCGCCTCGATCACCCCTTGGACTTCTCCTTGAAGACTCTCCACGCCTCGGACCCCTTAAATTACTATAGCTAATACTCCACTAACTTAAAATGCTAATTCTCAATTAAGTTCATTTCCTTTTTTTAATCAGCTATTAGTCTATTATCAACCACTAACTCAACTTAAAAACTACACAGCCAAAAAGAAACAATCCTAACTAGCAGATTCTACTAAAAGTGCATGAATTATTATACCAAAAAAATAAAGAAACCCAACCTAATCGCCACGATCACCCCATGTGACCTCTCCTTGGAGACCCTTGGACCCCTTAAATTATTCTAGCTACAACTAACTTAAAAGACTAATTTCTCAATAAAGTCCAGTGTTTTAAAAAACCCGCCTTACGGCGCCTTAGAACTCGCTTTAGCTCAAGGCTTAGAGAAAATTTGTTGAGTTTCAGGAAAAGCCCAAAAAACTCGTCTTTTGCACGTCAATACTCTAAAATCATGCCTTGGTACTTAAATAGCTCGCAATAGTACTTAAAACTCATAATATTGGGCCAACATGGGCATACAAATTACGACTCAAAACAAATTAATTACCCATTTTTCAATATGATATTGTTTATATTTACTCTAATTGATATGAGTAAGTTATTATAAGTCATTAAATAGTAAAAGAAAGGAGGTCTATTTAAATGATACACGATGGAGGACAATGAATTAGTATAATTTTCATTTCTATTCATTATCTTAACCAATATAAGCCTCGTCAATACACATAGATAAAGATATATAATTGAAATAGATATAAATAAAAACAATAGCAAAGCTTACGCTTTTGGCGTAGGTACTTACGCTTCGTAGCTTCGGTAAAGCTTATAAAAAAACGATTAAGCGACGCTTTAGCAATTTAATACATTGATAAAGTCCATTTCCTTTTGTACCAACTATAGCCAAAACAAACAAAAAAATCCCTAACTTGCAAGTTCCACTAAAATGGCATTAATCAAAAATCTAAAAATAACCAATAAAATAAAGAAACCCAACCTAATCGCCTCGATCACCCCTTGGACCTCTCCTTGGAGACTCTCGGACCCTTAAATTACTCTAGCTACTACCAACTTAAATTACTAATTTCTCAAACAAGTTCATTACCCTTTTTACCAAATATAGCCATAAAACAAAAACAAAAACAAAATCTCTGACATGCAAATTTCACTAAAATTCCATTAATCAAAATTCTAAAAAATAAAGAAACCTAACCTAATCGCCTCGATCACCCGTTTAACCTCTCCAGGAAGCCTTTCGTACCGCTTAAATTTGCTCTAACTATAACTAACTCAAATTACTAATTTTTCAAATAATCCCTAACAAGCAAATTACACTAAAAACCCATAAATCAAAATTCTAAAAAAAAAAAAAAAAAAAAAAAACTAATCACCTCGATCATCTTTAGGACCACTCTTAGGCGACTTCACACCCCTACCCTTCTTCGGAGTCCCCTTACTTCTGTACGCACGCAGCCTAAACACAATCCTCCCTCGGCTCGAGTCGTACCTACTCACCTCGACACTAACCCTATCCCCAGTCATCACTCTAATCGTGTTCTTCCTAATCTTCCCCGATAAATGCCCCACTATAACCTCCCCGTTGGTTAACTCGACCTTAAACATCCCGTTCGATAGATTGTCTATTATTATTCCCTCGTGTGTCCACATCTGCTCTTTAGTACCAGTTATTTACTTTAATTACTAATTTCTTAACTGAGTTCATTTCCTTTTCTTTACCATCTATAGCCAAAAAGCATAATAAAAAAAAACATCCTTAACTTGCAAATTCCACTAAAATTCCATAAATCAAAATTCTAAAAAGCAACCAAACAAAAACTAAACAAACCCATCCTAATCACCATGATCACATCCCTAACTTGCAAATTCCACTAAAACTCAAATAATCAAATAAAAAAACCAAAAATACCAACCTAATCGCATTGATCACCCCTCGGACCCCTTAAATTACTCTAGCTACTATCAAAAACAAAAACTAAAGCATCCCTAACAAGCAAATTCCACCAAAATCCCATCAATCAAAATTCTAAAAAAATACAAAAAAAAAAATACTAAAAACCAACCTAATCGCCTCGATCACCCCTCAGACCACTCTTGGGAGACTTTGGACTCCTACCCTTCTTTGGAGTCCCCTTAATTCCATCCGCACGCAGTCTAAACACAATCCTCCCTCGGCTAGAGTCGTACCTACTAACCTCAACACTAACCCTATCCCCAGTCATCACTTTGATAGCATTCTTCCTAATCTTCCCTGATAAATGCCCCAATATAACCTCCCCGTTGCTCAGCTCTACTTTAAACATCCCGTTCGATAGCGAGTCCATTATCACCCCCTCGTGTATCCACGTCTGCTCTTTTGTGGCAGAGACGACGATGGGGAAGCCGGAAAAGGCGGAGGTTATAGCGGTGAAGTGGGGTTTGGGGTGAGAGAGTGAAATTGTGGATTTGAGGGTGGAGATTTGATGAAGGGTGAGGATTGAAGGGGGGTGGAGAGTGGTGGGGAGATGGAGGAGTGACATCTTCGTCAAGAGAGAGTCAATTTTAGAAATTTTAAATTGGAATTTTGATTTTGTAAATTCCCAAACTTTTTGGTTGAAAGATCCTAGTAAATATAAGAGCGACTTTTTTTATGAGGTTAATTAGTCATCGATTAATGAGTTAGTTTATTTTGTTTTATTGTCAAGCGAGGAACTCAGAAAAAAAAAACAAAAACGTGAAACATGGAAAACAATTTTATTTAATTTACACATGAAATAATACAGAAGAAAGCGACCAACGTAAAACATAATTTAACTCGTAGTAACTATACTCAATTTACTTTTAGAATCAATAATGTCCAAAGTGTGTTATTATTCAACCTTTCAAAGGCACCAAATCTTTCACTCTAATTCAAAGTTGGGACCAATATATATGTTTCTTAAATTTTGAGGTTCGTAATGTTGCATTCAAAATTATCGGACTTGAATAAAAATGAGAAGAGTATGGTATAACTGGCAACTATTTTTGTTACTCATGAATTGACGTGACCATTGCTACACCAGGCAAATATAAGTAAAACAGCACAGAAATTAGAAAAATATAAAATGGGTGTTTTTTTTCTTTCGATCGTACTAATGAGCCAGATAGACTCGCACAGACTCTCAACCCAACAGTCCTCAATGTAAATTTAGAATTTCATTATCACCCCGAAATTTAAGAGTCTGTTATTCGGTCATATAATTAATATTTAACCTTATGGTAGTATCAAATACGGTTCTATAATATTATATTTGAGTTTTGATTTTGTTGAATTATCAAATAAAATATATTAAAATCATTAAATATTTTTAATTAATATTTAATTTTATATTAGTCTCAACTAGTGTTACATAAGTATTATATTTGAGATTTTGTTTTTGTTTTGGGTGTGGTGTAAAAACAATTCTAAAAATTACATGAAATATTGTCGGTCAATTAGTCTGATTGAGTCGGTCTGTCTCTATAGCGTTGCTGTTTTTCTTTCTAGCAAGTTGTCACTCTCTTTCCATTGTGGCTTTCTAAATTCTAACTTCCGGTCCTGTAACTCGATTTGCTTATCAACTAGTCACTCCGTCCCAAAATATTTGGGCTCTATTTATCTATATGTAACTTTGATCGGCAAATATATCGTTTTTAAATTGTTGAAATGTAAATTTTTAAATTGTTGAAATGTAAATTTTTAAATTTTGTTCATATAGTTTAACATTTAAACTCGATTATGACAATATATATATGAGTTATTTGTCGATAAAAATTACACGTAGTTTTGTATAGACCGAACAATTTGAGACGGAGGGACTAGTAGATATCTAGGCAGTATTACTAATTCTACTTGAAGCAAAAGAACAAGGTGTTATTATTTAAGTTATCCACAACTTATGTAATCAGAGAATAGCACTGCTAGTTTTGTTTGCGGACAGCTTTTTTGCTCATTGTTTTGTTGTTTTCCCGACTAAATTACACTGCGATAAACTATCAACTCAGAATGAAGGCTAGCTAACACGCAAGAAAATAAAAGTATAATAACAATTGTTATATGTTACTATACGGGTTGTTTGCTAAAAATTTAATAACATTATATCAATAATTTATGTTGCTACATTGTTGCTATATTGTTCTTAAATTTCTGCAACAAGTCGTATAGTATCGACCAAACAGTTAATACCTATAAAACTTGAGTACAAAAAACACTACCGGTTCTACATTAATTCTACCTCTAGCTGTTGTACCAAAAATACTACTAATTGTTAGCTGAAAGTTTAGAAAAACTCACCTATTATTTGAAACTACGGAGTCCCCTTAGCCCTGTCAGTGCGGAGCCGATAAGTAATACGCCCACGACTAGAATCATAACGACTAACTTCAATCTGAACACGATCACCAGGCAAAATCCTAATATGACTCTGTCGAATCTTACCCGAAACATGTCCCAAAATAACATCTCCATTTTCTAACCCAACTTTGAACATACCGTTCGAAAGAGACTCCGTAATCAAACCCTCGTGTGTCCACGTTTGCTCCTTCATGCCACCCTGAGCTCCACCAGGAGTCGCCGCGGTTATGGTTGTAAAGCGAGTTCTGGTGTATTTAGTTGTTCGGGACTGAGTGAGTGTAACGATAGGTTTAACGGTCAAGATTGGATGGAGATAATGAACGGTAAGTAAGGAAGAAGATTGAGTGGTGGTGGATGGATAGAGGAGTGCCATATCCATAGCTCAGAAATAATTTAGCAGCAGGAGAGGAGTAGAGTTTATATGCAAAGTTCATGCTAAATTACAATACTAGGTCATATAATTTTAAATGAAACTATTTGGTCATACTGATTTTGTTCTCTAAAATCATTTCAAGAAACTACCGACCAATTGAATGAGTAGATCAGCATTTAGAAATGATATTATCAAAGGAAAAGTTTGAAACACAGTCTCAAATGCTATCACGAAGATTGCTTGTTAAAAAAAGGGACTAGAAAGGTTAAAAAATTGTTAATTTCACAATATTGAGGAAACTAGGGGTGATAAGATCAAAGTTGAGCATCAAAGTATGAAAACGGGGTAGCTCATCTATTTTTTTTTTTACATACTGTTCATGTCGAATCTCAACCCTTCATTTATGATCTAACTATTAGAAAATAAGATTAAATTGTTTTTGGTTTAGTATTTTTCTTATTAGACTTTGTTATATTTTTATGAGATTTTATATTAGCAATCTGTTATTTGTTTTATTTATTAATACACAAATAAGTGTCTAATATTATAATTCGTAGATAGTCTAGTGTGTAGAGTACGGTTTACACACGAAATATTAGACTATCGGTTCTTATATAATATAAGTAAATTGTTTACAACTTTATATGGAAATTTATAGATATCGGTAGAGTTGTAGTGTATAATTTTAGTAGATCTGTCTTAACTACAGTAAATGGAGTATTCCAACTTTATACGCTAGTGCACTTTGAGTGTATTATGAAGGACCGTAATAAGACAATTATTTTTATACTGACTAGATAAAATAATTAACGTGTTGTGGTCATATAATTTATTTAAACTCTTAATTCTGATTTTATTAATTAAACATGTACGAGAAATGATAATCGTTTTAATTCATAAAACAATGTGATTTTTTACGAATCTAAGTTGTACGATGACGTTTCAAGTATAGTGTTTATTAGCAAATGAAGGAATTCACGTCCCGGTATTGGGATTAATGATACCCCCTTAAAAGCTTATAAGTATTTTTGTATCAAACCCTGCAGGTGGATTTATTAATCTGATATATTAATTAAATTAAGTGATATTTATTAAGAAATAAAATATGCTTACTAAATATAAAATCGTCAGTGATTTAAATTAGTCAGTGGTGTCTGTTTAATCTTAACGTGAGGATATTTTAAACATAATGACATTGAACGAATTATCTTCTTGAAAATTCGTAAAAGATTCAGAATAGATAAGTTAAGATATATTTCAATTAGAGTTTTTTAGTGGAATGAACTCTAATTTAATCAGATAAGAAAAATCTAATGTTAATGAGTTCAAGTTCGATTAATATTAACATAAGCTCTAGTTTATTTAGCCTATCAGGTCCCTAACGTACAGGGCAGACCCAGTGGGTGGCTGGGGGTGGCCGTGGCCACCCCGACGGTGGTTTTAAATTTTTTTTTTCTATGTGTAATTTAAACTTTTCTAAGATATATACATTGATGATCTCTACTAAATAAACAAATGAATTGTTGGTGTAATGGTAAAATTGGCTTTAACATAGTTGAAGGTTACAATTTCAAATCATGTTATCTACTTTTTTCTAAAATTTTCCTTTTTTTATCTTTAAATTGCCAAGTTTCGTAAATGACCGTTCTATTTTCCCAAACAAGATTACTAAAAAAATTATTTTATTGTCCAATGTCATTTATCTTAACTTCATATTTATTTTATGATATGTTAAACATAGAAAAAATTCTTTATTTTTGTATTAGACCTTATTTATTTTATCTTCTATTCGACATATTTTTTACACCACAGTCTCCCCAAAAAAACCATCGTGGTTCCGCCCTGCTAACGTAGCCTTATATAAACATGTTTTCTATCATTATGAAATATACATAATTCATAATATGCGTTTTTAGTGAGAGAGAGTCCACCCTCTTTAAAGAAGAGATGTTTTTTAAGTAATACGTTAGAAGACCAGATTCAAGCTCAGCATCACTGTAACCTTCTAAACATATATGATAGAATAATAACAGGTTTAATAGTATCGTACACAAGTTTAATAAGCTTTCTGGGTATTTTTCCGCTTGTATAAAACTTTCACTCATGGTCGTTATCAATAATAAAGTTAAACTTAAGAATCAGGGGTGAATGGATAAAATATCTTAGATCAATTAATCATCTGAATAGTTCACATATGTTTCGAGTTTTCTCGGAGAAAAGGTTGGAACCTTATGACTCGAGGACGCTATAATGCAGATCAGGAGTTAAAAGTGCAAAATTGATTAGCAAGTCTTGCACGATCCTGACAAGAAAAAAGTAGTATAGCATATTAGGAAAGCGAATTCTCATTTCATCACTAACCATTAAAGTCATTAGAGATTTCGAGAAGGGTTAGAAATGAGCAAGTTTACAGTGATCGAAGGAGGCAATGGAAAATAAAAGAGTCATGAATATATCTTTAATTAATATTCGAGTATTAGCCTAAACCTATGACTAGTAACGATGCAGACTAGCTAGACTTCTTGCAGGACTTTTTGTAAGAGTATAGTGAGAACAAAAACAAGAATAAGATCATAATTTGGTGTCATTCTCTCACAAGTCACAAAAGATGTACTATGATAAAAGAGTGCATAGAGTGACCAGCATAATTATCCCAGAACTATACCTGATCTTTTTTTATTCCAAATATTTTTAGCACTATTGTTCTATTTGAACTAATCATTTGAAGGGAGCTTACTTAGAACAAAAGCACATTTGACATGTTATTAATTCCATAGTTTCAGATACAGTAAGACTTGAGCGTTCTGCAAAAATAAAAAAATAAAAAAATAAAAAATTTGAGGGCAACATGCAACAAGTAAAATATATTGTATATTTATTACGTAGTCCAAATAGTTATGAGACAAATTTTTTACCTTAAGACCATAGTTCGAACTATGGGTGCAATTGGGACGGGACCCGACCGAAAATCTTAAACTCGTGTCCCTATCCGATAGTTTTCGAATGCCATTAAAAAGTCTCGATCCCGACCCGAAAATGGTCGGATCCTGATAATATGGATTCCCGATAGTTCAGGATCTGAAAGGTCGAGACGGAATTTCCCGATACTTCATACTCATAAAAAAAAAATTGTTAAAAAGTTACAGCATAACTATCAATTTTGTTAAAAAATTATTTAGATTTAAACAAAATCAAAAAGTGGTACAATATTGTGTTGATATTTTATTCGTTTATAACATTGATTATCAAACAAGTCAACTAATTATTATTATTTTAAGAAAAAATAAACAATAATATTATTCAAACTCAAATCAGGAACCAAATGTTATAATTTCATTTATTCAAGATTAAGATGCATACACAACATAACAAGAAACGCATACGGAACATCGAAAGAAAATAAAATGAATAACATAGTATATATATGAGAAAGGGTAATCAGTTATTAAATTAAGGATAAATTAACAAAACATACTACTTTTTAAACTAAATTAACAAAAACATACCGAAAAAAATTTCATTATAAAAAACATACCAAACAAATTTAATTTTGTTTATTCTCTTCTTTCTCTCTCTCCTTAATTCTTCTCTCCCTCCTCCATTCTTCTCTCTCTCACCAATTTTTCTCTGTATCTTTCTCTCTGATCTTACTCTCTCTCTCTTCCATTCTTCTCTGTATTTTTATTTCATATCCCACTCTATCTCTCTCCTCCTCCACTACGAAAACCCGTCACTGACTATCAAACAACATTTAGATTATATAGACATCCATATACATATAAATACAGATATATACATACGTAATACACAAATATTACACTGGTTGATACCCCGTAATATATGAAAAATATATGGAATTGATGAGATTGTTTTCTATTTATTGAGTTTTGAGACTATTGTAAACCTTGTGAGTTTCAAGTTGAAAGAGGAGAATCCATATGTACAGTATTAAGAGAAAAGAGAAATCCATATGTAGGGTATGAAGTTTTAAAATTAGGGTATGAACTTTTGAAATTAGGGTATGAAGTTTTAAAATTAGTATATGAAGTTTTGAAATTAGTATATAAAGTTTTAAAATTAGGGTATGAAATTTTGAAATTAGGGTATAAAGTTTTGAAATTAGGATATGAAATTATGTATGAACTCTTTTTTAGATATTTGATTATGATTCATAACATTTACGGTATGAAATTTTAAAATTAGGATATGACGTTTTATAATTAGTATATGAATATTTTGTGAGTTTTTAGTCATTTTTAGAGAGAGAGAAGGGTGATTAGCACGTGTTATAAAGATGTGTGATTATCGTGTGTTAAAAAGATAGAGGTGCGATTAGATAGAGAGTTGTGGTTAGAGAGAGAGATGTTAGATTAGAGAGAGATGTTAGATTATGCTCTGATTATAATTAGAGAAATAATAAGTATATATATATGTATGTTTTTGATAATTTAAATTATTAGGGTATGTTTTTGTTAATATAATAGGGGTAGGTTATGTTTTTATTAATTAAATATATATTTACATACAATTTATATATAAACAAATAAATATATATATGTTTACATATGGTGAATAAAAGCGTGTTACTTAGTAAATAGTGTAGAGCTGAAAGTAACTTCATTTTTTTTCAATAATTATAAACTGATACTATTCATAATATGTTTTTTTTTAAAATATTTTTTAATGTATATTAATTCTATCGGATCGGGTCAGGAAATCCATCGGGATTGAAAATTAAAAATCCGATCCTGAACCGAATTAGTTCGGAACGGGACAAAAATCCGACCTTTTGGATTGGGACAACATCGGGTCAGGAAAAAAAACGGATTGGGACCGGATCGGATGTCGAATAGGATCGGGATTTCGGTACTTTTTTCCAGCCCTAGTTCGAACCATCTGAATAGCAATGTATTTTTTTTAGTTTTCTTATCTTTTGCCTTATTATTACAATTGTTTTATGCTTGGTAACGATATTTTTTAGCTTAATTTTATTTCTTTATCGTATAAATCATGAAATTTAATTTAAATAAAATGAGAAATATTTTTATTATCGATAATTTTACTGTGGGTAAACAAAAATTTTAAGAATTTAACAAGATTTGAAGACGGGCCGCCCTTGTCTATGCCAAAAAAAAGTAAGAAACAATTCTTGTACAACTTTAAGCATCCTAGTTCATGATACCTTTTTTTTTTTCATGATTGTTTGTCAATATAAACAAAATGAAATTAGAATATCGTTTGACACAATTTATTAAAATTAACATAAACATACTTTATACCTATTATATTAATAAAAAAATATATTTAAAAGTTAAATTGTCAAAAATATATTTTTAATTAATAATTAATAAAAAACAAAAAAAACTCATTCATCACTATCAATTTATTTCTCCTCTCTCTCCTCGTTACTCCCTCTCTCTTTATTCTTCCTCCCTCCGATCTCTCTTCTCGTGCTTTTCACTCTCTCCGATCTCTCCTTACCATTCTTCCTTTATCTGATCTCTCTTCTCCTCCTTCTCATTCTCTCTCTTTCCGATCTCTCATATTTTCTCTCTATTTTCGATCTTTCTGCTCATCCTCCCTCTATCTTTACGATCTTTTTCTTCTCCTCACTTTTTCTTTCTGATCTATCTCTTTGGTGGAAATTGAGACGAAAATATCCGTCGAAATGGACAATGAGTGTGTAGAGAGTGAGGTCGAAAACTCGAGTTTATTAATATCGACGGAGATGCAGTCGTCGAATGAGAGGCCCACGACGGCGACGTGGTAATTCGAGATCGGATGACGGGTAAGAGTTGTATTTGTTAATTAGTGTATAAAGTTGAAGAATAAGTGTATGAATTTCGTGTATTAAGAATATGGAGTTGAAAATTATGGATATGAATTATGTAAGTAAAGATATAAATTTTGTAAATTAGGGTATGAGATTTGAAAATAAGGGTGAAGTATACAAATTAACATATGAAGTTTTGAAATAAGGGTATGAACTTTTGAAATAAAGGTATGAAAATATACAAATTAGGTTATGAACTTTTGAAATAAGGGTATACAATTTTGGAATAAGGATATGAAATATGCAAATTAAAGTATGAATTTTTGGGTATGTTTTTGTTAATTAGAAATTTTTGGATATGTTTTTATTAATTTAGCTTCAAAAATAATATGTTTTGTCAATTTATCCAAAGGGACTTATCAATCAGAGTAGGACTTTTGGCTCATGATATTGCATAACATTTTCTTTTTTGAAGTGAAACTACTAAGGGCAAAGTGACCAAACAGTAAAAGTTATGAACAAAGAAAATTCACCAAACTCTAACAAAAAGGGCTAAAATAAAATAAAAATATAACATCACATATGAAAACTGTGTTCAAATGAAAAAGAGAAAATGCACAACAAATACACACCATGTAAACAAACTTATTGGTGGATTGTAAAAGTTGATGATAGTACATTCCCATTTCTTATTAATTTTGCTATTTGTCGAGATCTATATGTTCATTACAAAAAAAGTTGCAATCCGGAATAGCCAAATCTGTTACAAATCTATCGCTAAAGGACAATATCTGTCAGTAAAGCTGAAATCAGTCACCATGCCATCTTTGTTTAATGCGTTGAAAAATCAAATCTATCACTATTTCTGTCTGCGATTTAACATTTTTTTTATAGCGGTTTTTCTTCGGCTTCCATGAGTTTGTTAGTTTTATTTAGAAGCCTCAAATTCTTATAGAAACCATATTTAAGAAAAACAATAGTCATAGCTCTCATCATCCCTAAACAAGTGATCATTATAATATTCTGGGATACCCTAAATAAATCATCACTCAACAATTTAGACTTAACCTAATCTTGTTAAAACTATCATTTTGTCCTTTAATTTTTTCAAGCAAAAGAAAAAATCGATGTGACAATTTTTGCATGTCTTTGGATACTATTGGAACTTGAAAATTTCATCAACTCACCCTCTTAAAAATGTCAGCTTTTTTTTCTTAACAACGGGGTTCGTAATTATTTCCCTGTTAAACCAACTGGTTCAATCAAGGACTGACCTAAAAAGAAACGGTTGAGATTCTCGAAAAGTGTCTCCGTTCCGCTTACTATCCACGTGGCAACATCCATTTAAGTCTACTAACTGAAGCAACCTTCCGAGTCCCCCAAGTCATCTCGCAAGATAACTCGGAGAATCTCTTCAAAAACAGACTCGTCGCAAGGTATAAAAACCGGCCCTTTGCTTTTGAACCCAAACTCTTCCTCGGCCCGAGAGAAAAGTGACTCAAAGAAGGAATGGTTCAGATGCTTCACAGGCACCACAAATTTCCTGTGATCGGATCCCACATAGACTGCCACATGTCTTGGGGGAGGGAAATGAGGGGCTCGGATTAACTTAGAGATTGCTGCCTTGTTTCTACAACGACGTAGGATCTGAAAGATTTTGAAAATGTGCAGGGTTTTACTTAACATAGTTGTATTTTTATGCACTCCTATGTGTTTATTCTTCGGTGATAGAAATTGTGTTTTTATATCTTGAAGTTGGTTACCCGTTAATTAGCTAGATGTCAGACTAAAATGTCCAAACTACTTGCTTCCAAACTCGCTCCACTTCAGCTATCTGATGAATACGCACCAAACCCCTTTATTGCATCATCATGATTTGATTATTGAGTTTTGGATAAGAGACCCTCTTCTTTTTCTCTCTTGTTTTTGGTGATTTCATCGCTTATTCTTATTATTTCTCAAGAATAAGAATACGGTCGTATTCATCACTAGCTTTTAATTAATGGGATTAAATCCTATCAATTTTATCATTTCTGGTACATTTCTTTGAGTCATTTACTTCAGTCAAAGGGAGAATAAGTTCAGTTTATAAGATCTTCCTGGCAAGCAAATGATTATATAATGATATGTACTGTTATTAAATTTTGGATTATTATGATGTTTGAGTTACCGTCAATTCAAACATTAACTGCCCGAATAGCAAATGGCATATCGGCACTTACTAGGAAGAAGATGGCGCTTCACTTAGAAATCTTTAAACAAGTACTCTTAAGCAATTATCCGGTTTTTTTACCGACTTTATTTTGGGTTAGCAAACTGTATCAATTAACATAATATTGTTACTACAATTTTGAGAAAATGATCAAAGAAATGTTGCGTCCCAAAATAAACAAAATAATATACGCCAAAGATATTAGATTTATGAAGCACGATTTGGTCTCTTTTGTTTTGTTTCGTAATTCTCGGATTAAAGTGTTTATTTATCTTTGTTCACTCCAAAAACTATATGAAACTATTTTTTTGAAGTTTTCATTTTTTATCAGTTGTTCACATATAAAAAATTCCGTCAGGCAATTCATGAAAGAGACATATAATTATTGTCGCTGAAGAAAATATTTTCTTAAGTTAGCCGTAATTAATGAACAAACAAATACGAACAAAGGAACAACAGGCTACTTTTAACTTCTTCGAGAATGGCTTGGGTTTGAAACTGACATTCAGTTTGCGAATATTATTTAAAGGGGTTTACTTGATGTATTCAACCGATGCCTTTGATATGAACGAATCGCCTAACATTGACTTTCATTTTCACCCGGCCCATCGGTTTCTTTCATTAAGTTTAGTACTATACGTTAAGATATTGAGCGGCTTCGATTAAGAAGCGAATATTTTCAGTAAGTTTAAAAAGATTGATAGTTAGAGAGCAAACGTATATGGGACGGCACACAAAGGCCTTGACACATTTGCATTTTAAATCATGCATTAGTCTATAAATAGAAAGTAAATGTACATGGGGCATGAAAACAAGACGTATATATACAAATCTTTTTTGCTAATTAGGATTCTGGGTTGTTTTGTACGTTGGACTATAGTAAAGGATAGTCACGTGTTGTGTGTGAGACGTTATAAATTGTGATGATGATACAAATATAAAGTAAAAAAAATATAGGATATAAGAAAAAAAAAATGATATAAATTGTGATGATAATATAAATATTTAGAGAGAAAAAAATATAGTATATAAGAAATTTTGTGTGGTTAAAAAGAGATAAATAGTGTAATTAGTTATTATTGTAATTAATAAAAAAATATATGGCTATTTTTAAAAAAAAATGACTAAATTGTACCGACTGTTTTAACTTGGATGGACTTATTATAATATAATGATATATTTTTCAAGTCTTGCAATCAATCTTACAAGATTCATGACCTCTTTTTATAAAAATATTTCAAGAGAACAAAAGGTGAACAACTGGAAAATTTGTAACATGAAAAAAAACTATTCAACTATTCAAAAACTATTACGAGCCGATCAAGCTCATGAGACCAAGCCACCTATCAAGAATTAAACCCACATCAACTCTTTAATTATACTAGATAGTGAGAGAACGGTTGCATAATTAAATCTATAAATGATCTGATTCATTTCGGTGTATTACTTTACCTCTTAAAGGATCCGTTGGTTGATTTAGTTTGTTTTTTTGCTATACAGAATACAGTTCATATGCTTTGTGTTTGCAAGTGTTTGCCTTAATTAGTTTGCTTTTTTGTTATATGTACCAAGTGTTTTAAGTGTTTTAAGTGTTTTAGAGTGTGAGTTTTCTTTAATTAAGTACTAATAGTATGTACTTTTTCATCATTTTTCCTTATTTATATGTAACATGCCAAAAAAAAGAGAAAAAAAAGAGAATTTAAGTCTACACTAAAGGATGAAGTTACCGAGACAATCTTAACAAGTTTGGAGTTCTTTAATCAAATGTTAGCAAAAAACTGACATACCATGTCGATAGTGCTAAGGTCACAAGCAAGTGAATAATATTTAAAATTTTATATGGTAACAAACAATTAAACCAAGGTCCACAATTACTTGCGATCCAAAAGCTGAAACTGAAAATTCCTGATAATGATGGATTATTCTTTTTACCAAAAGCTGAAAACAAACTCTTCCCTCTTCAGTGATGTGCTGCGGCCTTCTCTTCTGCTTTCTTATGTGATTTTGCCTTTGCCTGAGAGAAAAT
Organism: Primula veris; assembly: GCA_963682055.1. Taxonomy (NCBI): domain Eukaryota; kingdom Viridiplantae; phylum Streptophyta; class Magnoliopsida; order Ericales; family Primulaceae; genus Primula; species Primula veris. The sequence goes on along the minus strand of OY821745.1, from coordinate 12,567,404 downwards.
GTGATAACATAAATACTTTGTAATCATGACATAACTCAAAGAAGCTACGATTTAATGATAAACACGTTTTAAATTCAGGGCTAGTGTTTCTCAGTAATTCCTTTTATCTTGTGGAAAAAAGTCGTCTCCCTTGCATTGCATAGATGTAGTAGATATAATTCGACTCAAACAACAGGTTTATTCTAGTCTAGCAAAAACAAGCAATCTAGAGATGAAGCGCGATGCAACTGTTATAGAAGGGCTAAGACAAGCAGTGTAAACAACCATTAAAGGACATTACAGGTGCATGAAGGATCAAGAGAAATTTGATGCACAAAGACACAAGATCATTGGTAGCCACTTCTCTTTCAGGCTAAAGCATGATGCTGTCCATGGATATAATTAGTTTTATTTGTAGATTAGTTCAGTTTGACAGTCATGTGTATGTCCAGGGTAAATTCAAATTTCATTGAAACTAAAGCGAAAAATCATACTCCAGAAAAAAGTTCAACAAATATGAAATGATGTATATAAATGAGGACATGGGTAGCACAACAAAATGTAATATTACATATTTTGTGATTGGCATAGCAAGTGCTCAGTGGCCGATAAACGTAATAGATTTTGATATTTTTTTCACAATACGAAATTGAGCCTCTATGGCTTAAAACTACTCGTATTATGCTCTGAGAGAATGAACAGCTTTAAAAGTTGTAGCCAAATATGAAACTATATGTTAACAGTACTTCATGATTAGTTTGAATTCTTCATCATATAATCCATTTGACTGACTGGTTCACAATATTGGAACTTCACTTCTAATGCTTAATTCACTTGTCCCTCAAAGCTACCATAGTACCATGTATCCACTTTAGGGGAGTTCAAATCTTCTACCCCCTATTCTCTACCCCCTCTGTACCCCTTGCTTATTTTATCTAAAAATTTGTTCTAAAAAACTTTAAAAAAATTGTACAATTACTACAAAACATGTATCAATACATTCTAATAATTATTTTTAAAAGAAAATCCACACGCATTATTTTGGAATAAATGTATAAATTAGTGTAAATTAAACATTAAATTTTAGAAAAATTGTCTAAACAATATTATGTCTAAATGTTTTAAAATTTGAATACAATATAATATAAAAGCTTATAAACTTGCGGAAAAACTTGTGAAAATTTAAAATTTGAGCGAAAATAAGCAATGGGGCACGGAAGGGGGTAGAGAATAGGAGTAGAAGATTTGGACTCACTTTAGGGTGGTATAGCCATTAATATACCCCTGCTAAAAGTCAAAATGCAAAAGGTACAGAAACAATAGGGCGTACAATGTTATAATGCAACTTTTTTTTTATAGAGATTTGCAAAATCATAAATCTCATTTTTCAAGAAAGTTTGGATTACTGTAAAGCTGCTTGACAAAATCATTAGCTTAATCTCCCTAATCAAATAAGAATAGTATGTGATTGGTCATCGGGAATGATGTTATGAACCCTGAATCTACTATTAGCTGTGGTCTATAAGCCTAAACCCCTAATGAAGAACTATAATAAGATATTGAACAAGTGTTCTCGCTGATCTCTTTCTGGGGGCCATAAATAGCAAATGCAAGAACACAGAGAACTTTGTACCCAAATGCAAGAAGTTAAAGCTTTAAATGATGAGATAAAACGACAAAAAATGCCGTTAAGTATCAAAAAAGCATGAAGAATGTCCAGATGATGGCCAAAATCTTTTTACTAATATTTAGCTGAGAATAGAATAATGTAAGAACAAGGAGCTACATACAAACTATAGAGTGCTATAAAGAAAGCTCTAGGCACTCGGCGGGGCGGATATGTCTATAACAGATACTGCTGAAATATGATGGACAAATGAATAATGAACTTCAGAGCTCATCATACAAATTAAAAACTTAAATAATCAGGTAGTAAATACGTAAAGAAACGAACTTCAAGGTTAATGGACTACAACTTCACGAAAGTATGTAAAAAAACATAAAGATACAAATAATACCCTTTTTTCACGTGTACCACTCAGTACCAGTCCCCAGTAACTAATCTAAGAAGCTACTAACCTACTAGGAAATAGGATCATTTAATTCACATCAGTAGTCGGTTGAGTTAATAGACAAGTACAACATATGTATCATGGTCAGGTCAAAAAATATAGATACAGCCATAGTATAGCAGATTCCACAAACAAACATACAAAACCATACATCAATTTTTTAGAAAAATTGTAATCACTAGAAAATACATTTTTGTAGAAAACTGTACAGAATGGAAACCAAAAAAGATCACAAGAGGTTTGTTAGCAGAAGTGTAAACAAGATAGTGCAGAGAGTTATAGTTTTGAGAATGGAAAACAAAAAGACCACAAAGAAGTTTGTTTCAAACATAAGTGTAGACAAAAAAAGTACAAAGACTCAATTTTTTTTTGCAATTGGATGGGAGTTTGTTATAAAACAAAAGTATAGAAAAAATATTCATATTAAAAAATGTGCTAAGTTGGTTGAGTTAAATTAAGAAGCACAAAATTACATTTTTCACCGATTTCATTCCAGCTAAGTAGACCCTCTTTGGCGTTCCCCCCTTTACAATATTGTACCACGACCAGGGTAACTATGGTTTCTTCCCCTACCTTAGTCATGATAGACAAACTAAGTTTGCACATAATTTTGGTTAACTTTTCACCCCCTCACTCAAAACAAACAGCTGTGAAATTGCAACTCAAAATTATAAAACCGCAATTTCCCCATCATTATTCACACATCCCCAATCATTTCTTCTTCACTATTGTAACCTAAATTTAACTATTCCAATACAAAACAGACAACTTAATCACAATGTCCCAACTAAACCGGAAAAACATAACCTTATAAAAATCACAAGTGCAGAATCACAAAATTACAACTCCAAACAACAAATAAATAAAAAATACTAAAATGTCCCAGAATTACAGAATTGCAACTCAAAAATATATAAAGCTGTAAATACCTATTATTATTCACATACATAATTACACAAACCAATCACTCCATTTACACTATCGTACCCTAATCATAATTATTCCTAATATAAAAAGATAACACTTAATAACACTTTCCCAACTCAACCAAAAAAAAAAACTCATACCTATAAGATGCAAAAAAGAAAAACCAAATATTTATCCAATTACAAAAACGAGTAAATAGAAATAAAAATGGAAGATTAATTTGTTAGTTTTTTTTAACTCCTCAATCGGTGCCGAAAAAGCTAAAAAAATCTACCAACCAAACATAATTATTTTTTTGCTTTTCAAGCTTTTCCTGCTTATAGCCAAAATCTAGCTTTTTAAAAGCCATTTAACATGACAAACACCCAATGCTTATTTGTAGCAAAAAATCTAAAAAGCAAGGGGAAAAAGCTTGTACCAAACACACACTGATATATGCATACAAAATATATATATATATATATATATAGAGAGAGAGAGAGAGTACCTGAAGAACCTTGAGCTTGATGCTCCCATAAACGACACCGAAAGAGAAAACCGAGACACGAGTCACCTATTTAATAAAACGGACCATAATTTAATAGTTAATAATTAATACCAACAACTAAATCTCAGATCGATACATATGCACACATACATATATATACATATATGTATATATATATAGAGAGAGAGAGAGTAAGATACCAAGGCAAGCGTGCTGGTTCCTGAGTAAGGTCCAGGTAGAGGTGCCATTTCTAGAGAGAGATTTATATTATTATTATTATTAACTCAGTTGAATGATCTCTCTTTCTCTCTCTCTCTGTATCTATCTGTATGATATGTATGTATTTAGCCCTATATTTTTTAAGGCTGTGTTATTTGCTTCTGAGTATTACTACTTGGTTTCCTGAACCGGGTTTATGGGCTCGGGTTAAACAATGATCCCTGTTTGGTTGATCCCTGCTTTTACTTATTTTTACTTTTTAAGTAAAATTATTTGTTTGGCAATCTAAAAAAAAAAAAATCATACTTGAAGTCCATCGTAAGTATACTTCTATAAGTATTAAGAATGAGTTGTGATACTTATTTATGAAAAAGTATATTTTTTTTCAAATTTACACTATTATCGGTCACTTTTGAATGCTCTCGTACATCTAATATGAGAAAAATACTAAAATGATATCCAATCTATTAACTTTTAGTGATTTACTATCTATCCTAACACACTTTCTAATTTGCTACACAACCTATATATTTTGCTCAAATTAAGAGACTTAACCCACGTCCGATCATTTTAACCTAATTAAGTCAAACATATTAAGTAGTGGGCTAATCAATTGAAAGTTGTTTAATACAACAATTGAAAGTTTCACGTAGGGTAATCAATAGTAAAAGAGACTTAGTATGTGTTAACAACCGATAATCAAAGACAGATTAAGTCTCTTAATTGGACTGAATAAGTAAAGGTTGGATACCAAATTAGAAAAAATGTTAGGTTGGGTACCAAATTAGAATGAAACGTATAAGTTGAGTATCGAATTAGAAAAAATATTAGGTTGTGTATCAGGTCGCTAAAAGTTAATAGATTATGTACCATTTTAGTAATTTTTCCCATTTAATATACTTTTTTCATTATTTACCAAACACACGTGGATATAAAATATATTTTTTATACAAAAAATATTTGTAATCATGTCTGATCATGTTCAATCATGCATGTCTAATATTGTTTGATTACAATCATATCTAATTTTGTATGTATAATCCTGTTTAATCATATATAATCATGTTCAAATCATATCTAATCGTGTTTGATATCATGTACAAAAAAATTCATTTTTTTTTTGATTTTATTATTTATTTATTTTGTTATTTTTTATGACATATGTACATAATTGTAAATAAGTATATGTATCTAATTGTAAAAAAAAATATACATAGATGGGTTTTTTGTAATTAACTTGATTGATATATACTTATTTGTAAATCTCGCTATACTTTTCCACATACGATATAAAAGTATACTTTTATAATTATAATATACCACGAGACCATTAGGCAGATGCACATATTTTTTATTTTTGTAATCAACGTATCTAATTATTTATGGATGCACATTGTATTTTTATTTTTATTTTATAATCATAAACCCTCATTTATTTATTTTTATTCACAGGCGTCAGGGTTCAAACTCTGGTGGTGAGCATAGTATACCCGGTTACCAACCACTTGGACAAACCACTTTGTATTTGTAAATGGGTTTATTTACTTTTCGTATCTTCGTTTCTTCATATTTTTTTCATCCTGTATTTTGGTTTTTTGAATATCATGATTTCTACTTCTTTTTTTACCTTTGTTTCTTAATTTTTCTTTTTTTTTTTACCTTGTTTTCTACTTTCTTTTCATTTTTTATCTCAGTTTTAGCAGTTGAAAATTGACCAAAAAAGAAAAATTAAGATATGAAGGTAAAAAAAATAGAAACCAAAAAAATTAAGAAAATGAAGGTACAAAATGGAAAAAAATTGAATAAACAGAGATATAAAAAGATATACAACCCATCTGCAAATTAATGCAAGTACGAGTTTATTAAATCTGATAACAAGGTACCGTATGTACAAAAATTACCACATCTACAAACCCATCGTGAATAAAAAGTGAGTTGATATTAGTTACAGACACGTATTTTATTATTTATGGATGTAAATAACATTGTATCTACAAATTTATGCAAGTACAATTTTATTAAATCTGGCAACAACTTTTCATAAAGAAAATTTATAATATGTAACTTGTAAATATATATTATGTGTACAACTTTTTTTTTCCCTTTTTAAACATTAAATGAATATGTTTGATATATCAAACTATCTGATTTAACAATTTGAGTATCCATTTTTAAATTTTCCTAATTTGAATACCACGCTATAAAAACTTTCCAATTTAGTTATCACAGTATAAGAAACTTTCCAATTTTGATACTAATTAATCATAAAATCATGTCACGTGACAGGACGAGTTTGACAAATATTAACTTGAGAGGGTAATTTTGTCATTCTGCACAAAAACATATCATTCTAGAAAAACGTTTTCCTCCAATTTCACACATAACAAAAATCAGCACATAATCCAAATTTGGGAAAAAACGTTGTTTTAGAATGATATATTTTGGTACAGAATGACAATTAATTTGTCACGTTTATCAAAATTTTTATCAACCAAGTGATATCATGTGACATGATTCCGTGATTAATTTAGACAGTGATACCTAAATTGAACAGTTTCTTATAGTGTTACCTAAATTGAAAAAATTGAAAGATGAGTACCAAAATCATTACCAGAAACACAGTTTAATATACTAAAACTTATTTTTTTTCTCTTTAAATGTCACTAGTCTGGATGTGTTCAGGTTGATTGAAATATACCAGTTAAATAAGAAGCTGTGAAACAGCAATGACGTTAAATGAATAAAAGAACATTGTATTAATTTGGCAAGTCATAATTAAAAGACAAATATCACCAGTAATTTCATACAAATACAATTGTTGGCCTCAAATATTTTATTACTAATTGCTTATGTGAAAGGAAAAATAGTATTCGGTCAACACATCCTTCTCATTTCTGTAAAGTAATGTCAACAACAGAAATAAATTAACTGAGCTTGCAAACTGGAACAACCTTGTCCGTTTTATCTTCCTTCGAGATTCCCGGTAAGAATATCAGATAATTACTCAATTAAGTGAGCACAAAATTCGATTTAGAATATTAGGTTACATGAAATAAACACAGTTAACCATTTTCGGCCTTGTCATAAGCATTTGACTTGTGCTTTGGAGAAAAGGTAAAAGTAGCCGGAACCTTGCCAAGCAAGAGCTCAGATATCCTAATCTGCATTACGAAAAAATGCAAGTGAATATAAGAATGTGTGGCATTAAGAAGAAAGCATAGACGGTAATTTAAAACTCCCCCTCCCTCCAGGAGTTCGATTATTTTGCTCTCTATTTCATGTGGGAGTCGAGGAAAGTTGGTTTGATTTCTATAAGGAATATCAAGTAACTATTAACTATATTCTCTCGGTAAGGTATTTAGGGACTCAAATCAATAGTAACTGTTTATTAAAATGTAACTTTTATTTCCTCATATAAGGGACAAACCATGCATGCAACCTTATATAAGTCTCCAAGTCTAGGGAATTTGAAATAAGCTTCTAAACAGACAAAAAAATAAAAACATGTTCCCATATTTGGACCAATCCTGCATTCACTGCCTTTCGACAATAAATAAGGATTGGTGTGTACTTAGCGTCTACATCAACATATTGGTTTCGGTAGAAGCTTTGGTGATAAAATGCATCAGCTGTCCAAAGCATCAGATGGTACATTAGTCAGAACATGAAAAATAAGAAGAAGAATACTGAAAACATTTGCATACCCAATCAGCGGCAGAATCAGACGCCATGAGTGTCTCAAGATCATCACGGCCAAAGTATGAGGGTGAGCGCCAATTCAGACGTTGAGGAATAACATCTAAAAGCCCAACAGGGACATAGCGGTATGTGTAACTAAGCCATTCCAATAAAAAGTGCCTAGTTGTCTCCACACCTGAAAATCACATGCACCGTGGAAGGATATCATAACAAGTCCCAATTCTTTATAAAGATAGTTACAAAATTGTTCAAATTGAGGAAAAGCTTATTATAGAAGGAATAAGGAGTAATCAAAGCTTACAACTCCTGCTCTCAATTCTAAACTCCTAAAAGATATGTGTTGTCACACTGTAGTACTGTACCCATTATTTCCAGAGTAGTCCTCCTTACACTCCTTGTGAGAGGAGTGAAGACAAAAACGCTACAGGAAAACTGCAAATTTTGTCCTCACTCCTCTCACAAGGAGTGTAAGGAGGAATGTTAAGAGTAGTGAAAATATCTTTACTTTTATTTCCATCTCAACGAGAGTATGGAATGAGTATGGAGAGATAAAAAAATTGACTACTGACTTAGATCAGACATGACACCCAGTTGTCAGTACCGACTTACAGTTGAAGAAAGGGTTTACTATATACTCCTAAGTGGTTTGGGAAAACAAGTTGATCAGAAAAATAAGTACTTACCCACCCACTCATACTCCATATTTTTCCTTAAAAATGAATAGTATCTTTTTACCATGCTGTAAAGATGAGAAATAAATGACAACAGTCAGGCACTACTCAAACATAGCAAGTGATTTACTACTCAAATTTAGCAAGTAATGAACTATTCAAAATCTCTTACTAACGTGAAATTATATCCCTTACTATGACTAGATAAATAAATATATGACTTTGAGGCAGGAGAAACTTTTGCTGATATCATCCAAAACTAAATAATAACAATCAGAAACCTGAATGAGGAAAAGCAAAGCATACAAGACAGACCTTTAGAATCAGAACCCCAATGTTGCAGGCCGAACCGGACATAATCCTTCAGAATGTCCAAACGTTCTCCAGAACTAATGTCCCAATGCCTCTGTTCCTTGATTTCCGTAAATAACCATGGCTGAAAAAAACGTAAATAATATTCATTTATAACGGAAATTAACAGTCAAAGTATCTTGCTGATATAAGACAAGAAAGATATGATAAAACTGGAAACGGAAACCAAATAAATGTTCTACCTAAAGTATGCGTGCAATTGATTTGAAGATGTGAGAATAAAATAGATATTTGATCCAATGTATGGGACAGTTGATGTAAAGTAATGCACTTTAAAGCTATGATTTTAAACCTTGATTAGTGCTCCCCTCGCAATCATGCATGTCGAAATCTCAGGGCAGTCTGATTTATGAGTGTTCCAGTCTACATACGAGAAAACATCACCGTTGCCCAGTACTTGCAAAGAATCAGGGGCTTTCCTAGTACATTGATAAATATAATCCCAATCAGCAAGCTTGCTATAACGTTGCTGACGAGATCGCCCATGTATCGTCAATGCAGTCGCACCCCACTTTCCAATATCTTCAATTAAGGAATCAATACGATTTCTTCCCTCCAAATAACCTGTTCGTACCTACGGTTATCAAAATATTACTACCAACTTTAAATAGTTGAATTTTGATACAGTACTCCGTATAATAACACACATTATCATAGCAAAAAAAATTTACAAATTTGACATAGTCTCTTTACTATCTTGTCCGGCTTCATATTGAAACAATAAAGACTGCATCAAAAAGTGCATGGAAGGGGTTGAAGATATGGTAGGAGCTCAAACTAAGTTTGTTGCTTAGTTATTGGATCTCAGTAGTTTTATAGGCACTCGTTGAAAAAAAAAAACTCTTGCGTTTTAGCATGTTTATAAAGATCAAGTATGTTTGAGATATATACATAGTATAGACACTTATAAAACTACATCAGATCACAAAAGCAAGCCAAATAGTAACACACGATAACAATTCACGATTTTGTAATTACTTCAACAGGTTTTCTTAACCATTGTGTACAGAAATCACCAACAACTTTAAGAAATAACATTTGGAAGTGGTCGAAGAAATGGTAAGATCTCAATACCAAGTTAGTTGTTTGAAAATTGGATCCCAGAATTTTTGTAGGCACTCGTAGAATAAACCTCTGACATCTTGGAATGTTTTTATAGTATAGAACAAATGTGTGGCGTGTGGAAATATACTATTTGCAATTTTAAGGTTCCATTACAGAAGATTTTCGCTGTCATAATTTCAGAAATTAACCCTACTTCTTTACTCCAGTCTCCAAATAACCTGTACGTAAGGTCCTCAATATTATCCAGACCACGTTGAATTACAAACTGGAGTCAGACTATGATATTGATACGCTATATTAACACAAATAGTAGCAAAATAAGCTTCACATTTTTTCTAATCATTTTGAAAAAAATCTCTTAATTGTATTCTATAGCGATTCATTGACTACTCTATCAGAATAATTATGGAAGTGGTCAAAGAAATGGCAAGAGGTCAAACCAAGTGTATCGTTTCACGACTGTATCCCAAGCTTCTGGTCATTGAAAAAATCCATTGCGTCTTAGTATGATTACATAGAACAAATGTGTGCTAGGTATAGTATGCTTAAATTTAGGTCCCATTATAGAAGCCTTTCGTTACATTAAATCGGCAATTATAAACCCCTATCTCCTGAAAACATCTCACATCATAAAAAACATGCCTTGTTTAACAAAATAGGTTTGTTGCCTTATGAGTTGGAACTATTTTTTAATTTTGGTCTGAATAAGCTAGATGAACCTAGATTTTTATGGAACCTTAAAATCGAGCTTATTAGTTTAAAATCTAAATGAAACAAGTTAATTTGTTTGAAATTCATATAAGATTATTAGTACCTTGACAGTAACTGGTGTGCCCACAGTAGCAGAAGCGGCTTGTATAACACCTTTCATACGCATTGGTTTGGTAAGAAGAGCGGAACCAGCACCTTTATTAACAACAATATCGATTGGACAACCCATGTTTATATCAATAAAGTCCACTGTGCACTCTTTTTCTATTAGTTCCACAGTTTTTGAAACTGTGTCGGGATATGCACCACATATTTGAACCCCGAATATATCTTCAGATGAATGTCGTCTCAGCAGAGCCCATTCTGAAGCTTGACCCTTTTAATATTCAACACAAGGTTAATATTGTCTCCTTCAAAAGATGTAAATAACGTAGGAGGTAGAAGTAAGTAGATGTAGTGATATTTATCATATGGCTAGATTCAGGATGCAATGAAGCAAAGTAAATGCTGGTGATCATGTTTATTTACATTAAAACAGAATAAAATAAAATCAGCAATATTGGGAAAAATGCTAAAATGGTACCCAACGTATCAGCTTTTAGCGATTTGGGTACCAAATTAGAGTGAAAACTTATAGCTTGAGTACCAAATTAGAAAGTGCGTTAGGTTGGGTACCAATATGAGTGAAAACATATAGGTTGGATACCAAATTAGAAATAGTATTAGGCTGAGTGCCAAATCACTAAAATCCGATAGGTTGAGTACCATTTTAACATTTTTCCCCTTAATATTTGGATTTGGCAGTTCAAGCATTCTGTAATAAGAGCAGATCCATTAAATAATATAAGGGGCAAACAAATATAACAATTATACATATTATCGAACCAAGACCATGTTGAACCACAAAAAAACTTATAGGTAATGCAGGAAAAGAAGTTAGATAAATATTAAATGATCTCAACGTGGTGACATATGGACAGATCAACAGTTTCAGACGGATGATTGGTACTCATGTTTACATCCATACTGAACACAAAAAGATACAATAACAAAAGAATCACCTACTATCCAGAATTGGCAGTTTTAACCTTTTTTTAACTGCTTGGAGTATTTATAATCTTGATTGGACAGTAACCATAGGTTGATGAGATTACAGAGAAGCATAAATAAGCATTATGTTTCCACATAGGATGAAAGTCAAAGGGAAATACATGGAGACAGTTGACAACTTAACGTGTGCATCAATGCAAAACACAGCAAAGGGAAATCTGAGATTATATAAAAAAGAAAAAGAAAAATAACAGGAACAAACACAAAGCCGGACCTAGTTCTGAATAAACAAAATAATTTGTTTGAGGAACATTTCATTCACCTGTAAAAGATTTGTACACATTGCCATCTCGCCACAGGTAATATCAGCTCCTAATACTTTGCAAACTCTTCGAAAGGGAAGATTTCCAACGGTTGTCAAAGGTGCTAAATAGAGTTTCTCTCTAAAATCAATAAGCTTCCGTTCACGCAAATGAAATTTTAGGCTCTTATCTGTTTCTACAGTAGAAATACAGTCATCTTTTAATTCTGATTCTTCCCGAGGGCAGATTTCCTCAATGTTATCCACGCCTGTTCACCATTTTAAATCAAGATTTAATTTCTGACTAAACTGATTTGGGGTCAGTTACAGCAATGGTGTCTGCATATTCAAGAGAGAAATTTTGATTTAGCTTCATAGCTTCAGGTGCAACGCAATTAGTCCACATAGTTTCACTACGTTGGACCGGTGGCACACAGAGGGGTTCAACACAACAATGCCGCTCCCCATAGTTTCAGCAAGTTACACCGGTGTGGTCCCTTTCTATTAGTATGAATAGTGTTATACATGGGGACCACTAGTGTAACCTATTTTAAAAAACATGGACTGTTAATGTACTTACAAAAACTATTGGGGACCAATAGTGTTAAAACCGATACAATGAGGACAAATTACAAATTCTAACTGAAGTGCAAGGACAATCAGTGTTGCAACTGAAACTATGAGATCAAACAGAAATTTGATCCAAAGTTCTGGGACCATTGCTGTACTTCTCCAACTCTATAGACACACCATTACTCTCTGTTTAGACAAATACCGTTATCTGTTTTGACATGACACGAGTTTTCATCTGGTGAAGATTTTACTTTCTTTGGTGGTCGAAGTTCATCAGGCACAACAGCAGAAGAGGTATTATCATTTTCTTCCATTATTTCAGTGCTAGGATTACTTTGATTATTAACATCACCGGACACTTCATGGGAACCATTTTTATCAGGGACTGTCCCGTTTTGAGTAGTCTGGTCACCTTCATCTTTTTCTTGCAGCATTTTGTTTTTTGGCCCCTGTAATTTGGACAATTGGACAAGTGATTGACTAAAACTGGACGGAAGAGATGTATACGACGGAACGAAAATCTAGAAATACAACAAAAATAAATCCAATAAACTTTCCTATGCCTACATAATATGGAAATTGTGTACTTTATTTTCCTAGAAAATATATATTGCACTTGTAGCATACTTTTAAGAGTCCAAAAATTGAGAAGAAAAGTCTATTTTCCTGTTCCACCCTTTATTTTGGAGAGCAGCTTGACACTCTTAGAGCCCAAAATGAAAGAAAGGTCTGTTTTTCTGTCCCACCATTTATTTTGGAGAGCAACGCAGATATTTGGTGGATCACTGTTTAATAATACCAGACTGTCTCTCTATCTCTTTTCTTTCAGCAATCAGTTCGAAAAAGGAAAAAAAAATGTAAATTTAATTAAAATCAACGGCGTTTTTCCAGCAAAGAATACAAACTTATGTAAGAGGAAACAGGTCCAACTTAATACCATTGCCTACAAGAGCTGGAACAAGTTCATCGTGCAAATATTTATGAAGTGATTGTCAAACAAAATGTCCTGAATTGCAAAGAAACACACATAAATGGAAAACTAGTCCAGACTTCAGACTTAAAAATGAGCAGAACAAGTAATTTGCTAATAATGACAGAGTGAACGCATAGGAAAACAAAATATTAAAAGGTAGAAAAGTAGTGAAGTACAAGTGGAAAACATTACAGAAAAGTACGAGGCATACCATAAGACCAAGACGTTTTAGCTGCGCATCTGCTTTTTCAAACTTCAATTTATTTTTCCACAGCAGTTTCTGGACATCTTTGCTTAATCCGTTCAATTCAGATCCAATCTTCCGACCATTTGTAATTTCTGAAGATACACCATCTTTATGTTTACCCAGAAATCTACAAGATAAACCATAAGGACACGGCGCTGCATCAATCATGAAAGGGCACTCCCCCTCTAGGTCTTCCGGTTTCTTCATTTGAAAACATCAAGTGAGTTGATTTATATGAAAATTTGGTTTAAAATAAAGATATAATTTGGCTGTAGGGAATCACTCCTTCGCTACCTGGGCTTTAAAGGCATCAACATCATGGCTGAAGCGACATTTATCTTTGTAGGGGCATGAGTCAGCATCCCCACGTTTTGCTACCTCGGGACACAGATGTGGTGCAGCTTTCTTTTCCTGTAAACATCCACACCATTTAGTTTGTTTATTTATCTTACCCCAAATTTAGAAATTTTATAATATCAAAACTTGAAATCTTATAATAGTTCAAACTTCAAACACTTCATGAGCTTATAAATAACCTGCAGTACTTATTTTGAAATAGAGAGTGATAAATGAATAGAACCATATTATATATTGATAGGTTCAGATATACTGCAGAACAAGAGGCTAGCACAGATTTTACTCAGAAGACAAAGAAAAATTCCTTAATGGTAAAGTTCAGTACCAAGTTTAGAAATCCGCCTAACAATTAGATTAGAACCTTAACCCCTGCTTATCAATCTAAAGAATGTACTGCAAAATCTAGAAGCAGGTGACACTATTATAGCCCAAATACATCAGTAGACGAAGACCACGAGGTCCATAACACACTAGCACAGGTCAAAATAAATGTGCACATATGAAATGAAAAAAATATAGTATATAAGTTGGTTTTGGTTTTTAACATTTGATGTACTACTATCACAGTTGAACACAGTGGGATTTTAATCGAACCAACTAAAATCTGGTTATACTCGCGTTTTAACTCACTTTAAAAGTGATACAACAGTACACATAATCTAATGGATCTCATCATTCAACGTCCATCTGTCATACTTGTAATGCCGAAATTCCAAATTAAACAAATTTCATATGTAGCAAATAAACAAACTTCTGCAGCACTGTTTGAGCCATAGTTATAAAAAAACCGTGCTCTGAAAATCGCATTAGGTGGCCACCGCCTAGGCACGCTGCCTTAAGACTTCTAGAACCTTGCAGGGGGGAAAGATCCCATATGAAACTTAACACTTCTGGAAGTGACACTATGATTACGAAACAAAACATTTTCTTTTGATGAATAATTAAGCTATTTATAATATCATTTGAAGAAATTTGTTATAAATTATAGAACCATCTTTGTATTTAATATTTACATATATTCTTTAACTTTATTTCACTAACTTTTAAGTATAAAATAACATACATTTAACCATTTCCTCTTCCCCTATATTTGAAGATCACATTTCTCATTTCTAAATTCTAATGGCAGCTGCTTTTAATAAGCAAAGAAAGTGACTTATTTGAGGTTGAGACAAACACACCCAGCTAGATTGCATTTTTGTGCAGGCAGCACTAGCTGAATCTACAGTGATAGATCTCATCCAATGGTAAATAAGGAAGTTGATAACTTAAAGTTTCAGAGCACTAGATTATTGCGGCCCCCTCTCACTTCTACCTTCACCCCTGTACTCTCTTTCTCTTCCAGCGAAATGATATACTTCTGAATGCAGATCGGAGGACCTTTCTAGTAAATCCGCAATCTCTAACAAAAAATTGTGAAGTAAATATAAAAATTAATCTAGTGATCTCCACGTACACCCCCAAAAAGGGATCCATCATTGCATAGTTTGGAATGTAGTTCTAGGTTTTTCAAATTAGTTAACTTTAACTTATGTACATGAGTACATAATATAGAAATTAAAAAGATTAAACTCAATTGGGTTTAATTTTTGCAAATATAAGTTGTGCAGGGAATAAGAAGGATGTGCAGGAGGGGGAGGCTGGATATTGGTTTATGAGATATATGGGCAATGTTTGCGTGCTTTAGTTACTTGAGTTTTAATTTTTTGTACACTGTCAGATTAGATCAAAGCTAAAACTAACTAATGCAGCCTGCATAGTTATTTCTAATGCAATGCAATCATCAGAAAGTTGACCTTAAAAGCTGCAATGAACAATACTTGTACAAAATAAGACTCCACTTCTTTCGGGGTGAAAGTGAAACTTTAAATCTTGGATTTTCAGCTGATGAAGCAGATGCAGTAGACAAAATCAGAAACAAACAATAGCAAATAAGTAAATAAAAAAGGATAATAATCATAGCTTGTTTGGTTGTAGCTTTTAAGCAAACAATCTTATTTTTCTGAGTTTGAAAGAAAAACTAGTTCATCCAAGTGTTTTAAAATGTTAATTTTAGTTCATTTCAGCTTAAAACTCTAGCTTCTTCAGCTCAGGAAACCTATTATGTATATATTTCTTGTTTTTAAGACAATCATCACGCTAAAATGATCTTAGTAGCTGCAACAAAACAATAGACGAAATCCGCAACATAACAGTAGCAAAATAAGCAAACAAGACAAATAGCAACGCTTGTTTGGTTGTAGTTTTTAAGCAAACAAACTGTTTCTTCAAGTTGATAAAAAATGCTAGCTCATCCAGCTCAAAGTTGTAGCTTTTTCAGCACCAAAAAGAAAACCAGCAACAAATAAACAATAGCAAATAACACCAACCACAGCAATATTAATAAAACCACACTTTTCGTAGAAAATAAGGAATAGTTGCTTAAAACACTATTCATAGTTTACACTAATATCTCTAATACAAAGTGATCTCTCTTCACTTTAAATACAAGGAAGACTTGTGTTCCCCTAAACTTTTTTGGGTTACTTGGATTTTGTACTATGTACTGTCGCGTTTTTCTTAATTACTACCCTCAATTATCACTTTTTCTATTTTGTACCCTGTAGTTGTGTATTTTTTACGTTTAAAACTTTTTCATACAATAATGGATGGAAAACCAGCATAATTGGAGGGAAAATCACCATAACACGGATGTTTTCCATCCATAATTGTATCGAAAAGTTCTAAATGTAAAACGCACACGAATAAATGGTAGTAATTGGAAAACCAACAATGTAAGATACCAACTGAGAAACACGTAACAATACAAGGCACACAATTGCTGTTGGTTGAATTTTTAAAATTGTTTTCCTTTACTCTTTCTCTCCTCAGTTATGTCCTTTCCAAACATGTGTATATTTAAATTACTTAATTAATCAATAAAAAATGAATACGAGGAGAGGGATAGGGAAGCCGACTAACTTAAACGAGTAGTCAGAGTAAACAAGGTACACATATCACCTCAAACTCAAGTTAATAAAACAACACAAACAATCTTAATTTTCCAAGCTTGAATACAGAAAGCTAATATCATTATCTTTCTTTTAAAAAGAAAAAAAAAAGGGGGGGGGGGGGGGGGGGGGGGGTGGGACCTGCTGTCGGTAAAGTACTAAAAGAATAAGGAATAAGTAGTTGCTTAAAAACACTATTCACTTTAAGTATAAAAAACTTTTTTAATTGTTTTTCTTTACACATTCTCTCTTTCTCTCTCTCCTCCTTTAAAAAAATGTGTTAAGTGTTAAACGATAATTAAAAGAAGTTGATAAGAGTGATAGGGAAGCTGAAATATCTAACTAGCTTAATACGACTATACGGGAAATTACACTGTTAAGAGTAAATAAAGTAAGTATGCACATCAGCTCAAATTCAAGTAAATAACACAACACAAACAAAAAGAAGTTGTTTGGTTGCACCTAACAAGCTAAAACAATCTTATTTCTCCAAGTCTGAAATTAACAAATAAAACTAATATCATTATCTTCCATTAAAAAATAAAAAAAGGGAGACCTGCTGGCGGTCTCTTTCAAGCTGTCTTTTTGGACTAACTTAAAAGGGAGACTGATAAGGAAGCTGAAATATAAGACTAACTTAAAACGAGTAGTTACACTGTTAGAATAAATAAGTTAAGTATGCATATCAGCTCAAATTCAAGTAAATAAAACAACACAAACAATAACGGATTGTTTGGTAGCAGCCTCCAAGCTAAAACAATCATTTAAAAAACCAATATAATTTTAATAAGTGTAAATTGAAAATTAAAAAAGTCTAGAAGAGTGATAGGGAAGCTGAAATATCAAACTAATTTACAACGAGTAGTTAAGAGTAAGTAAAGTATGCATATCACCTCCAATTCAAGTAAATAAAACAACACAAACAGTCATAATTTTCCTAAGTTTGAAATTACCCAAAAACTAATATTAGTATTATTTTTTAATTGTCATCCTTTCCTGCTCTCTTCTCAGTTAAGTCATTTTCAAACATATTTTCAAACATGTGTAACTGTCAACTGTTATTAATTAAGTTAATAAATTCATAAAAAAATGAATAGGACTAGAGTGATTGGGAAGCTAACTAAGATCATGTGCATCTCTTACCTCAAAACATACTTTTCCCTAAAATTTGATGATCATGGTATAAAAAGTGGCATGCATCAGGAGCCCTATCAATTCCCTAAATTTCAGGGAACACAAAATCTACCTTGTATATGAGGAATGTATACGATTCCCTTGGTAAATTAGTAAGAAATTATCATGGGCCCACATTTTTGTGGTTGGAATATTGTTATGAATAAGAAATGATAATAAACATATAAAAAGAAATAATGTAGGGTTATTATAAGGAAATTGATAAGGAACCTGAAAATTTGTGTAAATGTAAACCGTTTCTTAAAAGCTATAAAAGATGTTAGGTTTGAGGAAATGGTTAAGGTTGCTGATGCGGTTAAAACGAGTAGTTACAGTAATAAATAAAATACGCATATCGCGTCAAACTCAATTAAATAAAGACAGCGTCTCAGCATAATCTGAATCATTCGTACTTTGAAAAACAAAGTTGTAGTTCTGAATACAGACTCGTACATGGCAACTACGAGGCTTGACTATATTGACTTTCTTTTATTTTTTATTGTCTCGTAAGTCACAACAACGAGGCTATGCTGTAAAAAAAACAGTGTTATCATATTTATTGTAATGTGTAGTTAAAGTCAGATAAGAATAGGTAGTACGAAATAGGTAGTACGAAATAAGGAAGTAATCGCTGCTGTCAGGGGAAAGAGGATCTAAGGGAAAGGTGTTGTCAAATCTGGAGGGAATTCTGGGTTTAAATGCATACAAGATTCGTATGGCAGGGGCGTAATATGCAAATCATACTTGTTAATAAAAGTAACGAGACAGCATCACCAAATCCAGAAAAGTCTTAACATTTTTAGAAAAGTTATGAAGTACGAGGTTGATTTCAGAACTACGAGTTTGACTTCGGAACTACGACTTTGTTTTTCAAAGTACGAGTCTCGGACTGGATTCAGATTATGCTGACTGTAAAAAGACGCTGTCTTAAATAAAACAACACAAACAATCTTGTCACCCTTGTTTTTCCAAGCTTAAAATTAATAAAAAACAAATATCATTATTTCTTAATTATAAAATGAGAAAAAGGGAGGACCTGCTGTCGGTCTCGTTTAAGCTGCCTTTTTGATTTCTTCTCCTTACTAACAACCGAATTAGCCGTCCCTTTTTTCTCCGATGAACGGCCATCGTCGGGTCTAACCGTCGTTGTCCGGAGATACTCTTTTTTCACTGGAGCTATTGCCTTCGCCACCAGCTCCTCCGCCGTTAGCTCCGTTACTAATCCTCCGTTAGTCTTCGTCTGCTCCGTTGCTGATGACGTCACCGTTATAACGGCTGGGGTGATGGTAGTTTGTTCTTCCATTGTTTTTTTTAAGGTGTTTTTGAGTTTTGAGTGGCTAATTTAGAGAGACAGAGATTTTTGTAGGGTTTGTTACTTTGTTTGAGATTAATTGCATTAACGGTCCTTATTTGATGACAAGTTTTTGTTTGAATGTGTCTTTTTTTAAAACTTTTTTACGTTAAAGGCTTGGGTTTTTTGAGATAGACAATTGAGACCGTAGTTACCCGTTTTTTCAATAGCCCCCTTTTCCTTTCCTGCTCCCTTTAATTTCATGTGTGACTTTTAAAAATTTTAATTTTTACACCGCATGTTTATGTTTACCGTTTGGTTTCGTCGTTAGTTCTGTTACATAAGTCGCTACTCCGCCGCTAGAACGAGGGTCCACCGACTCTGTTGTTGGCGTTACCGTTGTTGGTGTTACCGTTGTAAGGGCTAGGGTGATGATTTGATCTTCCATTGTTTTTTAGGTGTTTGTTTGAGTGGCTAATTTTAGAGAGATTTTTGTAGGGTTTGTTTGGGATTATTTGCATTAAACGTCCTCTTTATTTTTATTTTTTTGAAATAAAAACGTCCTCTTTATTTGATGACAAGTTTTTGTTTGGATGTGTTTTAAAAAAGGAAAAAGTAACTTGTCAGAAGTGGGATTTGAACCCACGCCCTCTCTCGAAGACCAGAACTTGAGTCTGGCGCCTTAGACCACTCGGCCATCCTGACTTATGTGCAATATAATCGCATTGAATTCTATAAGTTCTTTCTAAATCAAACCTTATTTGCTTTACGACCCTTCTTAAAAAGCAATAGCTATTTGCAACTTGCTAATGTTCAACATCAGACCATTTTCTTTTTCTAAAATACGTGATCCTTTTAAAAGCTTAAATCTAAATTTTGAAATTATCATTACCGCAATTAAAATTAAAGTTTTTGCGAGTTGAAATGTCACTCAGTTTTATATGCGAGTTGAAATGTCACTCAGTTTTGTACTACAAATTACATACTTGATATGAATGGAGGGAAATATAACAAGATTGCAAAATAAGAACTTACTAGTATGTAAGATGACTAGATCGCCAAATAAATGTTTTTGGATTTTGATGTATTGTACTGCACAAAGGTGGTAACTAAAAAGTGAAAACATGAGAAAAACGCAATACCTATTGAATACTAATCACTTAACCCAGTTTATATGTCTTTGATGGTATAAACTCACAATTTCCTCGATCAATAAGAATTTTGGGGTTATGGTATTAACTATCCAAACATAAAGCAAACAGTGTAGTACATCAAACATGCTCACGTCTTTTGTTCAAAATAGAAAGGAAAAAAAAAGACTAGTAAGTTCGAATACAAAGAAACAGTGTAACTTGTCAAATAATCATCAATACCCTCTTGTGCCATAAAAATAACGCTGAACTGGTTAACAATATCAAGCGAAGCTGCTTAACTGCATTGGTGATGTGTTCACCATTGGCAGCGCTACTAGCTACTCACAAGACATTAAAACATCCTATAAAACTCAAACCTAGGACTAGTTACAAATTAGAAACCACAAAAAGCAATTTACTCATTCCGAATTATCGATCACATCACTTTGTAGAACTTGAAATAATTTGCCACGGCAATGAAAATGCATGTAAAAATTAGAGGGGTGCTCAAAAAAGGGGCCAAAGTGGATGAAGCCATACAAATCCTATTCCTATACCTATTTTTTGTTGAAACAACGACCAATAACCTACAAATGAGACCCGGCGACAGAGATAGGAGAGGGTAAAAGTTAAATCTCGCAGCCAATTGCACAGAACACTGAGCCAGATAGATACCAAACTTCTATTTTAAACAATCTACAATCTTCATTTTCAAATCATATTATGATTGAGTAGTCCCGACTCCCGAGTGGAAGGAAACTACTCAAGGACACTACTTGAAGTCGTGTACCGTCCTTCATAATTTATAAAGAGGTCATCTACACACCAAGTCACTCCCGATACAAAAACTTTTATTAAAAAAAGGACCACTAATATAAAAATGAGACAAAATACTAAAATAAGAGCGTCCAAATCTCACAACTAAGTTCACTGCTTACTGATTACTGATCCAAACAGATACTAAACTTAAAAGTAACAAATTATAATATTCATATAAGTCAGAGAACGAGTCGTGCCAAGTAAGATAAAAATTACTCAAACTCATGCTTAGGTCGTATGTATTGATGAAGTTACTGGATAGTAGTGTAACTGTTTGTACCCGATTCTCGATAATTCTTAAGATCAACCAAATTAGATCTGTTTCTAGGTGACTGAGCAAACACGTATTTACGTCAAAAGCTAGCAGTTAACATGTCAAAATAAAGAGCATAAGAGGGCAGATGATAAAATTGCCTCAACATGGTGGATGAAGCAACACAAACTCTACTCATACACCTATCTTTAGTTGAAAAAATACAACAATCTGAAATTGAGACCAATTTATAAAAAAAGGAAAAATTAAAACTCATAACCAAATACACTGCACACCGAGCCAAATAGGTACCAAAACTTCACAATAAATAATCTAGAATGTTCATCTTAAACTCACATTATCAGTAGTTCCAAGTGAAATGAAAACTACTCAACGTCATGCACACAGTAAACAGTCCCCTTTACGTGGTTGACGAAGCTACTTAATTGTGATGTAACGGTTTGTACCATGTTTGGCCCAATAATTCTTTAGATCAAGCGGAGTAGATATATCGTGGCCTTCTGCTGCTACCCGACTGAGTAAACGCATATATACACTTCCGCTCATTTTCCTCCCACCCACCCTCGTATAGCGCTTATTTGCCAACTGTGGCAATGGGTATACAGACAGTGAGGTGGTACAACAAGATGATTGCCAACCCCCACTACCCCACTTCCAGCACTGACGTGGCACCCCTGTGCAAGTACAAAATGGGGCCGGCACAGAATTTTCGTCGAAAATAATTTGACCCACTAATGCGAGATCTTGAGCCTCCCACTCGGCTTTTGACCCTTGGGCAGTTACCTGTTACAATACCCAGTTCTTCCTTAAATTCAATGGTTTATCATTCATTGAATAACATAACTTTACTGCAAGGCGATTATTTTTTAACCAAATAAGCTGGATTTCTGAGGGTTAAAAGGTCCAGCTTAAGGCTTCTAGATTTCAAAGCAAACAATCAGAAAAGCACAACTTTTAAGCTGGAAACCAAATGCAATCAGAGGTTTTCAGCAAGAAGAAAGAAAAAATACTGAGCTTAAAAGCTGCAACCGAACACGGTTAAATTATTATATAGAGAGAGTATGATACTACCGAAGAATTTATAGAGAAAATAGATAAAGATTTCCTAATGGAAAGGAGATTTGCCATCCCGAATGGCATATCAGACTAGCCATCTCGAACTCGCCTTCTTTTTTTCCTTTCTATTTTTGTTTATAGACTGAAATTGGAAAATATCAGTTCTTCAATTTGTTCCAATTAGCAAAGTCGATAAGATTACATTACCTGCCTATTTAAATCATCCCCCTTGCTCTTTCTCTTTCTAGGCGACTTCACAACTGGTGCCTTGGGTTGAACAACTTTTGCCTTCGACTTACTTTTGTTAAAATTAAATTTTGGCTTAATATCCTCGTCAGAGTCAACTGCAGTTAAAGGGATGGCATCTGTCAGACATTCGTTATTCTGATATTCTGTATAGCTGTGCATACGCTTTGTTCCACATCGGGTTGTGCCATGTTGACCTTTGATGGAGCTTTCATGGAAACGGAGGGTTGCTACTGCACTGTCTCTCTCTCTATAAACAGTTTCGCGTGCAGCAATCGCCTCATCTCGGAGCTTGATTGCCTCGTTACGCGCCTCTATGGCAGAATTTCTATTAGATATTGCACGACTTAGTGCTTCCGTAGCTGCATTTTTCTCTGCAATTATTTGCATGATCTTCTTATTCATATCAAAGGCATTTGCTTCTTTCATCTGATACTGGGGCATCATATTCAACTGCAACTACAACCAGGTAATATACAAATTATGTTAGGATCCTACAACAAATATTTAAGATTGCAAGAGACTAGTCAAATTTCTTATTTTTTTTCGGCCACTTGTAAATTTCTAATTACCGGCGGGTGCACTCCTCTGTAGAGATTCGTCCTAAGCCTCTCGTTTTCATGCATCCCACCGTTGTCCATTTTCAGACCTAAGCAACAAGAAGAAAGATTGACACAAAGCTAGAGTTAGAACTTGAAATATACAGCCAATATAGTTCATCAGTGTATTCGGC
Source organism: Primula veris (assembly GCA_963682055.1). Taxonomy (NCBI): domain Eukaryota; kingdom Viridiplantae; phylum Streptophyta; class Magnoliopsida; order Ericales; family Primulaceae; genus Primula; species Primula veris. Next base: position 12,543,986 of record OY821745.1, on the reverse strand, counting down.
ATAAACATGAAGATGGGATGTCAATTTACTGATGGAATGCCCGAACACAACAAAAGCAAGATCAAATGAAAGAGAAAGAAAAAGTGAACTACTGAACAAACATGAAGAAAAATAAAATATAACAGTAATAACCATAATGTATGCTAGATGCTACAATGACAACAAACTCTTCCTTAGCTCTTAAATATACTAGTTTATGATACTTCTTAAAGTAACAACCGATAACTAGTCCTTAGTTAAAGCTTGTGGCACCGTAAAACTCATTAGCCTCTCTATTTTAAGCGACTTAATGGGAGTGTACAGTTTGACCAGACAAGGAACAAAGGAGGTCCCTTCAGCAAATTTAAACTCCAAAATTATGAGCCTAGCAGATGTGCATGAAACTCGTCAGAAAGTCCACAATTTGAAATCATGTACACGACAACATAGCTACAACTAGTAGCTTTATAGCATTAAGGAGGTCCAGAGATGAGATAGCAATTACTCCATGCGTTCCAATTTATTGTCATATATCAAATTACGTGCAATTTTGACCGACCAAGAACTAGTATCAAAACTGCTGAAAAGAAAATTTCCAAAAGTTGATTATATAGGAGAGAGTTCTTTGTCGGTCAAAATTGCACGTAGTTTTGTAGATGACAATTAGAAAGGAACGGAGGGAGTATCTGTTACCTCACTTAAGCCTCCTAACCGACAGGGAATGTTGAACCCTGTATAGACAGGCCAAACTTTACTGTCTATCTTACATCTATCTAGAGGCTAATCACAGACAAGAAACATTTCAATAATCCAAGCAGCGGAAGTCTAACAGCAGCCCAACTCGAAATAATAATAACATTTTACATGCACAAATGGAAAAATCTATTAGCATAGCATATTCTAGTGGTCAACCATTTACCGGTGTTCAATTTAGTGACCCAAAAAATTCGATACAATGTAGCAAGTAGCAACTGAGTGCCCTATTGTTGCTTACTTTGATGTGATTCTTGAGCTCTATCTATGATTGTTAGCAAAGATTATTATTCATCATTAATTGTTTTCTCTTCTGCTCCATTAGTTGTTAAGACATACCCAAGGGCGTTAGTCTCAAGTTAGTTGAGCGGTCCAATCTGATTTTTAAATAAACTAATGATTTTGGTTACTGCACACATCAACATAGTCCACTCTACACAAAATGTTATGTGTTGGACACAGAATCGAATATATCTAAAAGGGCTTGCACTAAATTTTAAAGCTTCCCTTTTTCTTAATATAAACCCTCAATATATCAATACATATATATACACACACACGTCTCCCTCTCTATATAGATTTCTATATATATGCTGAGTACTCTCGCTAATAACTCATTCACCCAACCTTGCCCTAATGCTTTGAGAGATTTAACGACTAAGAGTACCATACTTGAAGTTGAGGATAAGGTATAATAGCAAGGAAATGAAAATTTTGGAATCCCCCCATGTTAGCGCAAAAGCTACAAGAATACCCTCTGAACTTCAATAGGAAATAAAATTCTCAAAATGAACGGTGCATAGATCTTAGAGAATCAGAAAATGTAATTTGATTCTCAATTTGAGAAATTAAAGTGATGCTCCGATGACAATTTACCAGATCATCTGAAATGGGAAATCTTTTTTTCGGTAAGTCAAATGGGAAACCTTTTTATATGGAGACCCAACAACAGTACTGTACTAGTATGTACACCAAGAACCTAATAGATATTAAAGGTTTAAAATACTGCTATTGAACTATAATGACGGAAAGATATTTTTCCTTTAGCAATTATTAAGAACCATAGAGATCTTGTTTTACAGTTCTAACATTATCGGAAATAGATATGAGGCTAGAGACGACCCCAAATATTGTTGTCGGCTCTGCCGCTAATCTTACTTAGTTTACACATCTCGGGTTCCAAAAAAGGAGTAAAGGTGAAATTAATGTCAAAGAGGGTCGATGTCACGGCACATGTAATACGCAAAGATTAAGTCAGAGACCAAAAAAAGATGCTCTAGCAGTGCAAAGGGTTTTAACCGCAAACCCACATTTTCAAACAAACTCATTTTTCATGCATCTTCCACAATGTACCGTAACACATTTTAACACATGGTGATAAGGGATGTCATCCATTTCGGTAGGTACTATTAATTTTTTTCAAATACTCCACGCTTCCCTTTTTTCATAACAAGGTCTAAAAAAATCCAGCCTTTTAAGACAATTAGATTATGATTACATGTGTTTTCGTCAAATATACCCCTCAATTTAGTCAAAACAAGACTGTTAGTGGTTGCAAAAACTTCAACATAGGACATTTAGTAATCCATTTAGAGAAAGCTCCATGAGCACATATTTCCAGATTAATTCATATTCCATCCCTCCCGTAATAATAGTCTAGTTAGGGTTTTTGACTCTGTCCAAAAATAATATAGTTTCTTTTCTAACCATTATTTTTCCTTTTACACCCTTAGTAATTAATTTGGGAATCTAACAAACACTAAACATGATCTATGGGCAATCTATATCAACAATTAATATTTACGACTAATCCTTGAACTAACTTTACAACTACCTAAAAATTAAATTAGTGGTAATTGTGGAAGAACATCACTTTGTAACTACATTAACCAACTCTTTTAAACCACATGAAAACCCTAATTGGACTATTTTTACGGGGTGGAGGGAATATATATTACTCCTTCCGTCTCGTAAAATAGTCCACACAGTTTTCACGTGGTTTAAAAAAGTTGGTTAATTTATTTACAAATTGATGTTCCCCCACAATTGCCTTCAATTTTTAGGTAGTTGTGAAGTTGATTTAAGATTAGTCAAAAACATTAAATGATTGTTGATTCCCAATTTAATTATTAATAGTGGGTAAAAAAGAAACTTGATTATTATTTTGGAACGGAATAAAAACCTAATTAGACAATTATTATGGGACGAAGGGAGTAAGATATTTGATTTTTTGGGACCCCTTCAGAATCTACATATGTTGTTTGGTAAGATAACACATGTATCGGAAAAAAATCAATATTATAATTCCCCATCAACAATCTAACTTAATTATTCAACCCAGAGTTAAAAAGGTATTTAATTTTCCAAACAGAGTTAGAAAAGATAAAACTCAGATAATGTTAAATTGCTACAGTTAAAATTTAAAACCCATATGAAAAATGCCATTAAAAGTAGACAAAAAAGAAAAAGAAAAAAATAATACGTAAAGAGTTTGGAAGTGAACTTAGTTATGAAAAGATGGAGAAGGTGAATTGGGGGGGAAATTATAATTCCCCACCAACAAATTAACTTAATTATACAACTAGGGTTCCAAATTTCCAAACAGAATTTCAAAAAGGTAAAACCCAGATAATGTTAAATCGTTAAAGTAAAAACCTATATGGAAAAAAGATCATTATAAGTAGATAGGAAAAGAAAGTGATACGTAAAAGAGTAAAATGGGAAGGTGAACTTACTTAAGAAAAATTAAGGTCGAATTGAGTATACCAAGTTAAAAGAGCTCGCAGTTAATGTGTATATATATATATATATATATATATGTAGCTATGGGCAGATAACACGAATAAGGGATAGATATATATAAAGAGGGGGGAACTTCTCAATGGTACCATATACTTAATAACTTGGGTTAATAAAAAAAAATTACAAAAATTCATAAATAAATAACTGGGTTAATTGCGTTTTGACACTTTCTATCGAGACATATTTTTCTAACCTCTTGGGTTATTTAAAAACTATTTTTTATTGTCTTACCGGTCACTTTTTTTTTTGTTGATGGAAATTGTTTATAATAGATGAAAACCGGTTGTAAAAGTACAATCAATTACGTTAAGTTTAAAATGTTATAATAAAAACTAGCTATTGTAAAAATTATATATTTCGATACGAATCAACACTATAAATTTAATTCTTTTTGTCTATTCTTTTATCTCAGTGTTTTTTGTTTTCTAAGCAATCAGCCAAAAAACAGAACTCAAAATCAACAAAAACCATTCACAAAGGAATAAGTAAAATTTAAAATAAGTACAAGCGTTTTTTAGTGTTACTTATTTTCTTTTACAATCAAAGTCTACAAAAACTCACAACCTTCTAAATGAGAAAAATTAAGATAGTTACATAGTTCATTTTATTTCGAGTCTTCCTTTTCCGTTATAATCTTTTAGTCAAGCGAAATAATAATCAAAACTTATAAATACCCATTTACAAACAAATTAGCAAAATCAATAAGGAAAATACATAATTCATTTTCTTAAATGTTCCTTTTTTATCTTTAAGTTACACTCCAGCAAAGTGGTAATCAAACTATTACCAAAATTCATTTACAAAGTATGTTACCGATCATACCGTTTCTTATCGGTATGTGTAACATTTACAAAAAAAAAACTGATTTTTATTATAAACATCTTAAACTATGCAAACTAAAAAACATTTTCCATTCAAAAAAGTAACGTTAAGTCATTATAAAAAAAACACATCACAAAAGTGAAGTTGTAAAAATATAGGCCAGTAAAGCTAAAAAATGTCAAAACACGAGTCACTAAACAATAATTAACCATATAATACTCCAATATTCATATTTTGTTTCGAGCACTTCACCGTAAAATGCACATAAAAAGAAAGAGAATTAGGGCCCATTGGAGTAAACTAGAAAGAGAATTAGTAGTGTCGTTCTCTAAATTTCTCATTATTTGTCTTGCCGAATTTAGTAAGGAAGCTGGTGAGATATTCTCTTAAATTCCATTTTGGTTAACTTGTGCAAAATTCTCAGTTTGGACTGTCAAAGAGACCGGGGTGTTTGTGTTTGGTGTAGGAGATGGGGGATTAAAGGAATCATTCGACTTTACCCAAGCTTTTGGAGACCTCAACAAAAATAGATCCCCAATTTGTTCTCATTTGAGATTGTGATCCAAGATTCTGATACATATGTGGAGTCGGCGAAGTGTTAGTCTTGTTTACAACCAACTGTTCATGAAATATTTCATCTAAAGCATCGGTCAAAAGTATGGAAACATCTTCTGTCTTGATCGTTTTCCAAATTCTCAAATCAGCAGGAAAATATCCGTATTTACTCAATTTTCGTGGCTGAACTATGAAAAATGGACCTTGAGCTTTACCAGCTGAATCCTTGAAATTCCATATTTTTTCCGATTCATTAATACTTACAGCATTTTCTGGACCAACAACAGGAATAGATAGTTGAGGAGCTTCCGCTGCAGCACAAAAAAAAAAAACGATTCTGATCTTGCATATGAAATGCTACTCTATCTTACATTTACAGAATTGGCAGCTGACATAGGTGATTCCAAATGGGCATGTTGTGTATCTTCATACCTATGGGCACCTTCAATTGGAGTCCCACCAGTTGAAGCTGATTCAATGTTTTTGTTTGAAAAGCTTGTATGAGAGATATTTCTAGTAGCTTCGTAATTCTTGCAAGAGTTTTGCCTTGAACCACTCCAGGATTCTTCCGCCGAAAAATCCTACCACGTGGCGATGTTGGTTCTCTCCCTCCTCTCCTGCTAAAGGCAGACCCTCTTGTTTTCATGAAAGACTCTGCATTTAACACAATCAGATTATTAAAACAACACTAATATGATAGTCGACTCCAAGGGGAGCACTAAGAGCAATTTGAGAAGATCTCTGACAAAGGCAGCGATGCTTATTCATTTGATATATCCTACATACATTCTAAAAAGCAGCCTCGGTGGGAATTAGGCGGAGCCTAACAGATTAGGCTGGATGAGCGGATTAGGCGTAAGCAGGGTTAGGAGCTAGGTACCTATTTTCGCCTAAATCCCGCCTTTCCTTTTAGAACATCTTTCTCTACCCATATGTTTATTGAATCTACCTTTTATTGAAGTTGTATGGTCTCTTATTGCTATTATATATATTTAGATGCTCTATTATTATTTATATGCAATAATTTTGAAACGTTGTACAATTGTGGTATTTAATCTTTACATTTACATTTTCGCCCCCTAACTCTAACCAGTGTTATATAATTATTGTACAATTGCGCAATAATTATGAGCCAAGCAGGTATGCCTGAAAGTCGTCGGAAGTCCACAATTTGAAATCATTTACACAACATAGCTATAAGTAGTAGCATTATATCTATAAGGAGGTCCATAAATGATGTAGCATTTACACCCTGCGTTCTAATTTAATTGTCTAGAAAATGCAGCCTTCTTAAGACAAGTAGATTATGATTACATATGTTTTCGTCAAATATACCCCTCAAATAGTTAAAACAAAACTATTATCGGTTGCAAGAATACCAACATAGGGAAATAAAATAACTTTTCCACAGTTTAGTCATCCATTTAGAGAAGGGATCATAGCTAATTTTGGTTGGTTAATCCGCTCCTTCATCGGTGGTCAGCAAGTATGATGGTTCTAATGATGATACTGTATGTATTTCGTGTATATCTCATTGGTGGATTTTAAAAACCTCATGAATTGACTTGGGTTACGGGTGTGGTTCTAGGGATATTGACCGCATCGTTTGGTGTAACTGGTTATTCCTTGCCTTGGGACTAAATTGGTATGGTTTAGCCTACCAACATTTCCGTAGTTAACGTTTTGGATACCAATCTAACAAGTTTAGCAATTAACCTACCAACGTTACATTTATTCGTTAAATTGCAAAATTTCGTTAACAGACGTGAGCTCACGTGTGACATTTACTGTAAACTGACAAATTTTCCCAAAGCCAAATCATTTCCTTTCATTCGTTAACAGACTTAACAGAATTTAGTTGTGGCCATCATCTTTCCCAATTCACAAAACCTAAAAAAAAAACACAGCACCCCATCTATCTCTCTACTATTCACTCTCTTCAACATGATTTTTTTCTGTTATTGCAAAGAACCCTTCATTCCACTTACCTCTTGAACCGATAAGAATCATGGCAGAATGTATCGAACTTGTACAGGTCACAACGAAACCAGATGCAAGTAATTTGAATGGATTAACCCTCCCATCTGTGAACGTTCTAAGTAAATAATTCCTGGTCTTCTGAAAAAAAGCAATGAGATGAAGAAGGTGATTAAAGAGAATGAAGCCCCCATTGTTAATTTGAAGAATCAAGTTCAAAATATGGAGATGTTGATAAGGAGAAAGATAAGGTGCTGCAGACATTTATAATTGAAAAAATATAGATCAAATCTTCAAAGATTGAAGGAAAAAAGTCTAATTTTTCCATGTTTAATATGATTTTTTTTATGTATTTTTATGTTGTTAGTTGCTTTTATTTGTATGTATGGTGATGTTGATAATAACTCAGAGCTCAATTAGTGTTTGATTCTTAATTATCCTAATTTTTAATGGTGTTACGGAATTGTAATGGTGTTATGAAATGATTATTTATGATCCTTGTTATGTTATTGATTTCGTGTTTAATTTCAACTATTTTTAATAATGTGAGGACTGTATTGATAATACTTGTAAAATTAAAAATTCTGATAAAAATGTGTATGGCGCCTTTATTTCTGGTGAAAATTCTAAAACAAACGGGCACATTACCAAACACACACAAATACAAATACAAACACAAACACACACATATTACACTACATTACCATACAAACATTGCAACCATTTTAACAACCAAAATTACAGATAACCATTTTAACAGCCAAACACACCTGACTTCTAACACACAAACACACATGCATAACAATTTTAACACCCAAAATTACAAATAATTATCAACCAATTTAACACCATTTGATCAACTATTTTCACACCCAAAATTGCAGATAATTATCAACCATTTCAACACCAAAAATTGTAACCATATACATCTAAATATAAACATACCCACATCAGTACATACACATTTACAGAATTATAGAGATACACACATCAACATATAATTAAAAAAATACAGAATTACAGAGATTTAATATTAAAAAATATTTAAAAACCAACAAAATACTTAATTGTATTACAAATGTCATTATAAGACAACAAAATACTTGATTGTACTACAAAGGTTATTATTAGATCTTGCTAGTGTAAAATTGGTAAATAATAATCTAGATTGGTAGCGTTAATTTGATTTCCTTATAAGAAAATATGTACTGCCATGTTAGTTAATCATGAAACAGGTACAATCTAAATAATTGATCACTGCCATGTAATATTTATTTACTGCCATGTGTAAAATATGTTAATTTGCGAAATCATATATTTTCACATTTAAGTTGGAAAAATTATGAACCTTCCCCAACTAGGCTCACCTATTTGAATAGGATGTTTAGGAAAGATATAGGCGGAAGTCGATATCCTAATGAGGTCGGGTTTTAAGTGGCATTCATGCCCTCCACCCTCACCGTCTTTCCTGGTCGTTTTTCAAGTAGAGCTACCGAAAGGGGTTGACTAAATAATAATTTTCCCGAGTGTGTTTATATAGTGATGTATGTTTTGCCGAATTGGTGTTTCAGTATCGACCCGTCGTTCGATCAATGAGAACCAATTCACATTAAAAGCAAAATTATTTCCGAACCTGTCGTTTCGAAACAAAGTTTGTGCTTGTGCAAACCATAAACATATAAATCAGTCGTTTTATATGATAACTAATCCAGAACTCCCAACACATGTTGGATGTCATCTATGACGAGAAAATCGCAAAGCATACTTGCAAAATGATTGTTTAGACGTTGATGTTATTCCGTCACCACATGTTAGTCACCCTGATGTGTGAAAACGTGATGCCCAAATTATTTTTTGGATGTCATCTTTGATGAGTAAAACACGAGTTTGTTGTTATCCTCAGGATGAATGTTAAGGCGTTGATTTTATTCTGCCGCCACATTTGAGACGTGATGACGTCTATGGTGAGAAAATGTCTGCAATTGACATATTGGAGCAATCTTTCACCAAAATACTAGCTTGAAAATTGTATTCCATAAGCAGTATCGTGAATTTATATTCACCATGTTCCTTTATCGTCCATATATTATTGGTTAAGAAAATTTCCCCGATGAGTAGTTTTAATCTTATTGGGTAAATGGCGAATTGTTTGCTTGATATTAATGCTATTCGTGTACATTGATGAAGGTCCCTGTGTGACTTCATGTGCTTAAATCAAGTAGTTCCTAACCACGGAACACAATCTCAATTGACTGAGACGTTCACTATATGGATTAATATAATCCGAACGGATGTGGTATACTGCCTAAGTGAGTACTAGATCAGCTTGGGATACTTGAACAAGTATTATGCCCTTGCGTGTTATGAAGCAATCCACGTTTTGGATTTGTCCTTCGAGATGAAAGATATTAGGAAGACACGGTAGTGACTCAGCTCGATGATTGAGTCCCGTAAAGATTGAATCTAAGTCCATGATTTAGACTACACCCAGAAGGTGTTATGACGTTTTGGTCATCATGACGCTAAGTCGTCAGATTCTCCCATGATCGTTCGATCACTAGACATTGATATAGACCCACTCCGTCCCTGATGAGACGATGAAGAGATATTGAACCATCATGTTCATATCTAAGTACAATAAGCGCATCATTGTACCTGGTCTAATGTGCTAGGACGAACATCTCGTATGCTATGAATGGTATAGCTCGACACAGCATCGCGCTAACACGCTGCCATCGAAATGGCACTAAAGACACATTCGCTTACCTTATGGTAATTTTGGAAGTGAACTAGTTTATCCCATTTGCGTCATCGAGTGTACCTACCCCCTTCGGTACTCGAATTAATGCAACCCTTTTTCGGTTATACCGATGTCGGTTACTTATCAGACCCGCATAAGAGATATTCCTAACATGGTTTGTCTTTACTATTAGGAATAAGCCAATATCTTGGAGGTCTTGGAATGACTCCAAACGAATCACTCTAATCTATTCGTGCTCTATGAGACGACTAGAGAGTGTATATGGCTTCGAGCTCGTATTAGCCATATTTGAATTACATATGCTCTGTCTCTCGATCCAGATAAAACACTTGTCTTATTTGAGGACAACTTGTTGTTATCGATCAAGAGATACATGACTAGATTATGATACATGTACACATATTTTCATATTTAAGTTGAAAAAAATTATGAATCTTCCCCAATTAGGCTCACCTATTTGGATACGATGTCTAGGAAAGATATAGGCGGAAGTCGATATCCTAATGAGGTCGGGTTTTAAGTGGCATTCGTGCCCTCCACCCTCACCGTCTTTCCTGGTCGTGTTCAAGTAGAGATACCGAAAGGGGTTGACTAAATAATAATTTCTCCGAGTGTGTTAATATCTGATGTATGTTTCGCCGAATTGGTGTCTCGGTATCGACCCGTCGTTCGATCAATAAGAACCAATTCACATTAAAAGTAAAACTATTTTCAAACCTATCATTTCGAAACAAAATTTGTGTTTGTGCAAACCATAAACATATAAACCAGTCGTTTTATATGATAACTAATCCAGAACTCCCAACATATGTTGGATGCCATCTATGATGAGGAAATCGCAAAGCATACTTGCGAAATGATTGTTTAGACGTTGATGTTATTCCGTCACCACATGTTAGTCACCCTGATGTGTGAAAATATGATGCCCAAATTATCTGGATGCTATCTTTGATGAGTAAAACACGAGTTTGTTGTTACACTCGAGATGAATGCTAAGGAGTTTTTATTCCGCCGCCATAGTTGAGACGTGATGACGTCTATGGTGAACAAATGTCTGAAATTAACATATTGGAGCGATCATTCACCAATATACTAGCTTGGAAATTGTATTTCGTAAGTAGTATCGTGAATTTATATTCACCATGTTCCTTCATCGCCCATCTTTTTGTGGATGAAAAAATACCCCGATGATCAAGTTTTAATCCTATTGGGTCAATGGCGAATTGTTTTCCTGATATTAATGCTTTTCGTGGACATTTCTTTTCCACGAATCGAGAACCGAGACAAATGTTATTTGTCTCGAACTGTCGTGATCCCGACGAATTGCTTAGCCAAGTGAGGTTTAGACAATTGTCTGAACCGAAGATATGTGGCACCTATGCAGTTTTGAAAGGAACAATTGGGACAGTCGTCCCAAAGCAAGAGACAATGCTCAATGAGCCAATCTCTGCTATAAATGACCAATGTCATTCTCGGCTACTCCTTAAATAATTCAAAACTATTATAAAGGTGAAAAAAACGATGCTAATGTGGTTAAAACTAACTGAAAGGAAACTCTTGAGACCATCGGTTTTGTGACTCAAATGAGTTTGGTACCTTTCTTTATTGATTTTGATAAATCATTGAGCCATTTTTTCGCTCATCTGGATTATGTTTTCCATTTGGATTATTATTTTCCATTTGGACTATACTTTTGTATTATGGTTTACCTGTTTACGAAATTTCTCAAAATAATTTAAAGTGTTTTGAGTAAATTTCTTTGACAAATCTGACCAAACTTTAAATTATGAAATTTTAGGCAATACTTGTAGTGTAGTTGGTTTTTGGAAATAGTGGGTAACAGTGTACCATATAATTTCACCAACTACTTGTCTAAAAGAGTACTCAGTGACAACGATTCTGAACCTATCATTCCAAATCGAAATCTTTGGTAAAGCCAAATTGATTTGTCAATTATGAGGCATTATACTCATATAGGTCATGTCGTACCTTGTTGAGTTATAAAATATTCGAGAAAACCAGTGTTATCTGGTAATAGCTCATGAAAGAACTAATATTTTTTTACATAGCCTCCACTCAAAAACGTATTTTAGAGGAGATGAAATGTTTTTCAAGTGGTTTTTACCATATTTTTTAAAAGCATTTAAAGTTACCTTATCATTTCGCCTGTCGTCGAAATGATAAATGATTTAGATGTTAAGACATGATTGTTTGTACTATCATTCGCCTGTCGCCGATTGATAAACTTCAAACACTAAATAATACTAATAAAATTCATATAAATATTGGAGAGACGTAATTTATAGTATAAAAATTTAGTCCGGACATTAAACAACACTTTTCTTCCGAATTGTACTTTTTATTCTTTAGAAAAAAAAATTCAATTCAAGTTAGAAATAAACCATTCTTATTTCTATTCATATAATGGGTTGAAAATGGTAAAAATAAGATAAAAGAAAATAATATATATTAGTATTTTATTACAAAAAAGTAAAAGTGCAGAGTTTTCTATCAAACAACATTTTACTTGAAAAGTATACTTTTATACAATTCACCAAATAACATTTATATACTTAAAAGTAAACATAAAATGTATATATTTATACCTTCATAAAAAAATATACTTTTATACTTATAAGATGCGAACAAAAGAGACCACAAAAGAGACCATTCTAGTGGCCAACAATAGAGGTTCAATTTAGTGGCCCAAAAGGTTCGATACAATGTAGCAATGGAGTGTCCTGTAGCTGCTTACTCTGATGTGATTTTAACTTTTATCTATGATTGTTAGCAAAGATTTTTATTTATTACCGTTGTCATTTAATTATCCATTACAAAATTATGTGTAATTTTAATCGTCTTATAACTTATATCAAAATTGTCGAAATGATTTTTTTTTTAAATCTAATCATAAAATTTAACATTTGAACTATATGATCAACTTTTGAAAATTTTCATTCGAACAATTTTGATACATATTCTTAATAGATAAGATTGCACGTAGTTGATAAAGAAGAATTAAATACCAACGAATTACACATACCCAAGGGCGTTATTCTCGACTTAGTTGAGCAACCTAATCTGATTTTTAAATAAAACTAATGATTGGTCACTGCACACATCAACATAGTCCGCTCTACACAAAATGTTATGCGTTGGACACAGAATCGAATATACCTATAAGGGATCGCAATAAATTTAAAACTTCCCTTTTTTTCCTCAATATAAACCCTCAATATATCAAATATCAATACACATATATATTCACACAACACATAGTCACATACACACTAACTCATTCACCCAACCTTGCCTAAACTTTTGAGAGCTTTAACGACTAAGAGTATCATACTCTTTTCGTTTCCAATTAATTGTTCATTACGAAACAAAATGAAATTTTCACCGGCCAATAACTTGTATCAAAATTGTCAGAATGAATTTTTTTAAAAGTTAATCATATAGTTTAAACATTAAATTATATGATTTACTTTTGAAAATTTTTATTTCGATAATTTTGATACATGTTATAAACCGGTTAAAATTACACGTAATTTTGTAAATGACAATTAATTAAGAACGGATGGAGTAATTGAAGTTGAGGATAAGGAACAATAGCAGGGAAATGAAAATTTTAGAATCCTCCCATGTCAGCGCAAAGGCTACAAGAATACCCTCTGAACTCCAATAAGAAATATAATTCTCAAAATGAACAGTTCATTAGATCTTAGATAATCAGAAAATCTAATTTAATTGACTCTCAATTTAAGAAATTAAAGTGATGCTCCCATGACAATTACCCAGATCAACTGAAATGGGAAATTTTTCCGGTAAGTCAAATGGGAAACCGTTTTTACATGGAGACCCAACAACAGTACTACACTGGTATGTACACCAATAAACATGTAGATAATACTTGCACTATGAAGGTGTTAAATGCTGCTCCCTCATTATCCATTACGAAACTACGTTTAATTTTAACCGGCTTATTATATCAAAATTGTTAAAATTAATTTTTTTAAAATCTAATCATAAAATTTAACATTTGAACCATATAATCAACCTTTAAAAATTTTCATTCCGACAATTTTGATACAAGTTATTTGCCAGTCAAAATTACATTTAGTTTCGTAATGGACAATTAAATAGGAAATGAGAGACTACTATAGAACTATAATGACCGAAAGGTATTCTCTTTTAACATTTATTAAGAACGATAGAGATATTGTTTTACAAAGTTGTTCTTGCTTGAGTTGAATCAGTCGAGAGTTCATCAAGAAAGGAAGATCAAGGTAGTGAAGAGTAGGCTTTTAATTTCATTAGAATATAGTGGCAAAATAAATAGAATAAACGACCTTTTAGCTCGAGAGAGAAGGCGTCAGTTCTAACATTATCGGTAATAATTGCTAAGCTAGATATGAGGCTAAAGACAACCCCACATATCGTTGTCGGATTATGCAGTCATTGAGTTACACTGTATATAATGTTCAGTCACCTTTATAACCATTAGATTAATAAATAGAGGGATAAAATTTCAATAACTAATTTAATTTTTCAATTTTTATTATATATTAGACAAATTAGGATTTAATAAATTAAAAACAAAATTTTCAACACAATAAAAACTCAAATAAAAATATATAACCCTAGTGGATACTATCATAAATTTAATTATAAATTAAAATTTAAAAAAAAATAACAATTGAATATTTATTTTTGAAAACGGGAATTTATGTCGTTCAATTAATTGACTGCACACAAAAAAACCTGCTAGTTTTACTTAATTTACACATATAGGGTTCCAAAAAAATAGTAAAAAAAGGCGAAATTAATGTCAAAGAGAGGACAAATTATTTAGTCGCCATGGAGGAGTAGTTAAGTGGTCCTCCAATTATTTCATTAACTTAAATGTGTATTTTTAGTTTTAACCCATATTAATTAATGCACCATTGATTTTCTATCTCCCTTTCTGTAACCTATGTGGGTCAATATATATATTAACACTCACCAAATTCAATGTAAACTTATATTTCATTCTAACATTTTTGCTCATTTTTTTAAGTTACTAAACTAGAAGATTATCTTTAGAATGGTGATACGATAATTTCATATACATTCAAAACATTACGATTTTTTATCTCTTTTTTATTTTCCATACATTTATTAGAACATATCATTTTTTTAAATATCTCGAATCCGGTTATTTTAAGAAGAAAAAGAAATATATAATAGATAGACACTACAAAAAAAAGTTTGGGAGACAAAAGTTAGAAACCTAAATAATAAATTTAGTGACCAAATTTTTTTCCCCCTAAATTTGGAGATGAAAAACATAAAAAAAAAAAAAAAATGGTCTCTGAAAACAATCAACTACCAACATAAGAGCATTATTTTGTCTAAAAATATATTTAGACACATAATTCCACCAGTTTTGAAGCGAAAGAACTAGTCCATATCCAATAATTGTTTCTAATTGCAATCATGTGGTGCTCTAATATTGGTAGTTACTAAATTATCTATTCTTGACAAATTTCATAATTTATAGACTATACTTTTTTTAAAATATGTATATATAACTTTACGGTTATTTTCTAAATTAAAATATACATAATTTTGTTGCATATATAATTATTGTAATAAATATAAAAATATGTAATATTAAATTTGAGATTATTTGATAAATGATTAAATAAAAACTTGACTAATTTAAATGGGAAGTAATTAAATATCATTTCTATTTTTATGAATTTAGACTATTTTTTTGTAATTTTACTGGTGGTTGCCTTGACAACTTTCGTTTAGACATTGTTTTTTCTTTCTCGTTACTAACTAAACAAATATTTATTTAAGCATATGTTTTAGTTTTTAAATGGATAATAATGGATATTAATTTGTGTGAAAAAAATTGGTCAAATTTACAGTTATGGTCACTAAGTGATAAAAATTGAGAAGTTTATGGCATAATTAGTGAGTTATTAATGAACGTGTGAGTGATATGGACCCATAAGAAGAGAAAGAGGGTGAAATAGATAATGACGCATGTGTAAATAAAAAGTGACATGACTAAAAGTTATAAATATTGTATTATAAATGATATAGATGTACACTTCATTTATTCTCGAGTACCGAATAATTTGTCCAACGAATGTGATGTAATGGCACATGTAAATACACAAAGATTAAGTTAAAGAGACAAAAAAAAATACTCTATCGGTGTATAAAGTGTTTTAACCGCAAACCCATTTTTCATGCATCTTCCACAATGGACCATAACACATTTTAACACGTGGTGATTAGGAATGTCACCTATTTCGGTAGGTAATACTTCTCGTCTGCGACACGTAATACAATAAAACTATAAAAATATATATATATATTTATAATATAAATATATGGATAATACGAAAAAAAAACATAATTTAACATTTAAAATAATGTTTGGATAGTTTTATTAGTTTTTACTTTTTATATTTTTATGTGAATATTATATTATTGTAATTAATATAAAAGTGTAGAGGTATTTTTGAAAGAAAAAAATGGCTAAATTTGACAGGCTCATTTGACTTGTATTGACTTATTATAATAGAATAATTTAATTGTCCACTATGAAACTACGTGCAATTTTGACCGGTCAAGAACTTGTATCAAAATTGTTAGAATGAAAATTTTCAAAAACTGACCGTATAGCTCTAATGTTAAATTTTATGATTATATTTATAAAAAAAATTATTTCGACAATTTTGATATAAATTATAACCCGATCAAAATTATATATAGTTTCGTAATGGACAATTAAATGAGAACGGATGAAGTATTAAACTTATTCAGATACTCCACGCTTCCTTTTTTTCATAACGAAGTCTTAAAAAATCCAGCCTTACTCCACACTTCCCTTTTTTCATAACGAACTCTTAAAAAATCCAGCCTTTTAAGACAAGTAGATTATGATTACATATGTTTTCGTCAAATATACCCCTCAAATAGTAAAAGACTCGAAACAAGACTATTCGTGGATGCAAAAATCTCAACATAGGGAAATAAAGATAACTTCTTCACATTTTAGTCAATCCATTTAAAAAAAAGCTCCGTGAGTACATGTTTTCAGAATAAATTATACTCCGTTCGTACCATAATAATAATTCAATTACGGTTTTGACTCAAAAATAATGATACATTTTCCTTATTTTTAACCTTATTTTTCCTTTTACACCATTATTAACCGTAAACATTTTATTTTGTCTACCTATATCAACATTTAATGTTTATAACTAATCATTGTACTAACTTAACAACTAGCTAAAAATTAAATTTACGGTAACTGTGGAAGAACGTAAATTTGTAACTACATTAACCAAAATTTTCTAAACTATGTATAGCTCACCTAAGGTTTTCACAAGGTTTAAAAAAGTTGGTTAATATAGTTATAAATTTCAGTTATTCCACAATTGCCCCTATTTTAATTCTTAGATAGTTGTTAAGTTGGTTAAAGTGTTTTAAGAAAATAGACTATTATTATGCCAAGGGGTTAGTAAGGTATTTGAGTTTTTTTTTTTGAGAACGGGGACCAGACTCCCCTCATTGGGAGAGTCAATCGTAACACACCTTCCGTTTTTGTATTCGGAACTGTTTTTTTGGTTAATTTTTTTTGAATCAACGTTTTATTTTACTATTTGTAAAGTGTTTGCTAAACAAATCTGTAAATTTTGACTTTTTATATATTTTTGGCATTTATCGGGCATTATACCCTATAAAATGTCAAATAAACAATTAAATGTCAAATGTTACAATTTCACTTTACAAATAAAATAAAACATTGATTAAAAAAAATAACCAAAAAAATATCGGATACATAAACGGTAGGGGTGTTATCAGGGGCATCCCAGGTCCAAGTCCAGTAAGACTTGGGGCGAGAGCAGAGACTGGGCTGAGGAAAAAAAGAAAATGGGCTGGGGCAAAAAAAAACTCAATTTATTATAAACTCAGTTTTATCCTAAATTGACAATTATAATTCAAGATTTGCAAAATAAAGCACCCATATATATATATATATATATATATATATATATATATCAATTAAAATGAAACTGATTTTATTTTATTTTTGATTGATAAAAATGTTACGGTCAACCGAATAAACTGATTACGTCATGAGCAACAAAAAATTTACGGGTCTTAGCCAACCAAAAGCACTCGCCCGCCCCCGTAACAACAATGATTCCTTGAGAATCTACATATGTTGTGTGGTAAGATAAAACATGTACCAGTAAATATCAATATTATAATTATCCTACAACAATTATATTGTTATAGGATATTATTGGTCATCTTGGACCTTACTCTATTGGGCCTATCTTGGGCTTTCCTAGCATATGTAACCCTACCCTCTATTATATAAAGAGGGTTAAGAGTCTCTTGATGTATCTCTCGGTACAATCATATTAATAAATAAACACTTCGTCTGTTGTTTCTCATACCTCTCTCTATATCTATACATATCTCTATATATATCTATAACGAGCTAATATGTCACACAACACGTTATCAGCACGATTGTGACGATCCAGATTTCCAGGAAGGAAATTCTGTGGTGCGGTGTTGTGCGTCAGTCACACATCGTCCAGATATGAGAGTACACGTGTGGTATATGAGCTTAACGATCCATTTCCTATCAACAAGGCCTTTTAAAGCCGTGCGGCACAACAGCGAGGACGGAACTCCACGGTTAAGCGTGCTTAACCTGGAGTAGTACCAGGATGGGTGACCTCCTGGGAAGTTGTGCCAAAGCGGACAATATTGTTGATACGGGCATGGCGGTTCGGTCCGTAGGGCCGGGTCGTTACAGATGGTATCAGAGCCTCTATCTGGCCGGAAATGTGGGGACTAGCACGTGTGTGTGGACCTCTGAAGGACGGCGTGCCCGACGAGGACGTCGTGCCTAAAGGGAGGGTAATTGTGACGACCCAGATTTCCAGGAAGGAAATTCTGTGGTGCGGTGTTGTGCGTCAGTCCCACATCGCCCAGATACGAGAGTACTCGTGTGGTATATGAGCTTAAAAGATCCATTTCCTATCAACAAGGCCTTTTAAAGCCGTGCGGCACAACAGCGAGGACGGAACTCCACAGTTAAGCGTGCTTAGCTTGGAGTAGTACCAGGATGGGTGACCCCCCTGGGAAGTTGTGCCAAAGCGGACAATATTGTTGATATGGGCGTGGCGGTTTGGTCCGTTTGGGCCGAGTCGTTACAGATGGTATCAGAGCCTCTATCTGGCCGGAAATGTGGGGACTAGCACGAGTGTGTGAGCCCCGAAAGGGCGACGTGCCCGACGAGGACGTCGTGCCTAAAGGGAGGGTGATTGTGACGACCCAGATTTCCAGGATGGAAATTCTGTGGTGCGGTGTTGTGCGTCAGTCCCACGTCGCCCAGATATGAGAGTACTCGTGTGGTATATGAGCTTAAAGATCCATTTCATATCAACAAGGCCTTTTAAAGCTGTGCGGCAAACAGCGAGGATGGAACTCCACAATTAAGCGTGCTTAACTTGGAGTAGTACCAGGATGGGTGACCCCCCTGGGAAGTTGTGCCAAAGCGGACAATATTGTTGATACGGGCGTGGCGGTTCGGTCCGTTTGGGCCGAGTCGTTACAGATGGTATCAGAGCCTCTATCTGGCCGGAAATGTGGGGACTAGCACGAGTGTGTGAGCCCCGAAAGGGCGACGTGCCCGACGAGGACGTCGTGCCTAAAGGGAGGGTGATTGTGACGACCCAGATTTCCAGGATGGAAATTCTGTGGTGCGGTGTTGTGCGTCAGTCCCACATCGCCCAGATATGAGAGTACTCGTGTGGTATATGAGCTTAAAGATCCATTTCATATCAACAAGGCCTTTTAAAGCTGTGCGGCAAACAACGAGGATGGAACTCCACAATTAAGCGTGCTTAACTTGGAGTAGTACCAGGATGGGTGACCCCCCTGGGAAGTTGTGCCAAAGCGGACAATATTGTTGATACGGGCGTGGCGGTTCGGTCCGTAGGGCCGGGTCGTTACAGACGACCCAGATTTCCAAGAAGGAAATTCTGTGGTGCGGTGTTGTGCGTCAGTCACACATCGCCCAGATATGAGAGTACACGTGTGGTATATGAGCTTAACGATCCATTTCCTATCAACAAGGCCTTTTAAAGCCGTGCGGCACAACAGCGAGGACGGAACTCCACGGTTAAGCGTGCTTAACCTGGAGTAGTACCAGGATGGGTGACCCCCTGGGAAGTTGTGCCAAAGCGGACAATATTGTTGATACGGGCATGGCGGTTCGGTCCGTAGGGCCGGGTCGTTACAACGATGCTCGCGGAGACTAAGATATACGCTCGCGGATATTGGAGATTTTTGGTAAACGCACAAATATTGGGTATCTATAAGCCTTGAGGTTTATCCTGGTTTTTTTTTTTAGGGTTTTGTTATATCGACCTTCGTCAAAATACTCGGAGTACAGTACACAATTGACTAATTCACTTAACCCAATAGTTACGCGTTTTGTAAAACATATATTGTACAGGCATGTTGATAAATATATATATCATGATATGCTACTGGGATGTTGAATTAATATGTTAACCTATATTGTATGCCTCCATGTGAACATGTATGTATGTAACCTCTTTACTTTAAAATTTTACATGTAGTTACAAACTCCAAGTTTATTAAAGAACATGTAATTGGTATATACTAATCTCCCGAGTAATAATTATTGAAATTCTAATACGTATTGTACAACCACTAAATCACGAATTGTTTGCTCCTGAGATGATTATATATTTATGCATGTTGACTGCCTTTGTTAATAACATGTATTCATGGAATGTTTATATATTAAATCTCAGTGCTAGTATCTACTTATAGTAGTACACGTTAACAATAAAATAGTATTCAGTCTATCAATCTGTGTTAATTAATAGAATTTGTTTTGATTGATTAAAACTGTAATTTCTGTAAACGGCGAGTTGTAATAGGAACTGTATAAGCAGAGTAAATAATTGCATGTTAGTAGCTTGTTTTTTTTGGAAAAGAACTTATTTACTATTGCATGCCATATTCGGAATTGGACATGATTGTGTCAGTGCCTATTTGTATGGATGGAGTAAATCTTTGTTAACCTAGACTTAATTTTATTTAAAAGGAAAAGCATATAGGTAAAAGATTCGTCATATCCCCATCACGATTAGCTAAATACAAAATTTCTACTACCTTGTTTACATTAATATGTAATTCAATCAAATCCTTGCAATGATCATTTAGTTACCATATATAAAACGTGCATGTGTATTGTATAATGATAATTAAAATTTGCCTCCCTGCATGTGATATGGTAAATTAGTAATTAAAATATACTGCCCCATGCATGTTGTAATTATCGTTAATTAGATCTTGCTATGTATAAGATATATATGTAAATTTACGAAATCATATATTTTCACATTTAAGTTGGAAAAATTATGAACCTTCCCTAAATAGGCTCACCTATTTGAATACGATGTCTAGGAAAGATATAGACGGAAGTCGATATCCTAATGAGGTCGGGTTTTAAGTGGCATTCGTGCCCTCCACCCTCACCGTCTTTCCTGGTCGTTTTTCAAGAAGAGCTACCGAAAGGGGTTGACTAAATAATAATTTCCCCGAGTGTGTTTTATATAGTGATGTATGTTTCGCCGAATTGGTGTCTCTGTATCGACCTGTCGTTCGATCAATGAGAATCTATTCACATTAAAAGCAAATCTATTTTTCGAACCTGTCGTTTCGAAATAAAGTTTATGCTTGTGCAAACCATAAACATATAAACCAGTCGTTTTATATGAAAAATAATCCAGAACTCTCAACACATGTTGGATGCCATCTATGATGAGAAAAATCGTAAAACATACTTGCGACTGTTTAGACGTTGATGTTATTCCGTCACCACATGTTAGTCACCCTGATGTATGAAAATATGATGCCCAATTTTATTTTATTTTGGATGCCATCTTTGATGAGTAAAATACGAGTTTGTTGTTACCCTCATGATGAATGCTAAGGCGTTGATTTTATTCCGCCACCACATTTGAGACGTGATGACGTCTATGGTGAACAAATGTCTGAAATTAACATATTGGAGCAATCCTTCACCAAAATACTAGCTTGAAAATTGTATTCCATAAGCAGTATCGTGAATTTATATTCACCTTGTTCCTTTATCGCCCATCTGTTATTGGATAAGAAAATTACCCTGGTGAGTAGTTTTAATTCTATTGGGTCAATGGCGAATTGTTTGCCTGATATTAATGCTCTTCGTGTACATTTTTTTTCCACGAATCGAGAACCGAGACAAGTGTTATTTGTCTCGAACTGTCACGATCCTGATGAATCGCTTAGCCAAGAGAGATTTTAGACAATCGTCAAAATTGAAAACCTGTGGCTCCAAGACAGTAATTGAAAGGAACAATATGGCCCGTTGTCACAAATCAAGAGATAATGCTCAAGGAGGCAACTCTATGCTATAAAGACAAACGTCATGCACGGTTACTCCTTAAATAGTTCAAAACTATTATAAAGGTGAAAAAGCCGATGCTAATGTGGTTAAAGCTAACTGAAAAGAAACTCTTGAGACCCCCGGTTTTGTGGCTCAAATGAGTTTGATACCTTTTTTTATTGATTTTGATAAATCATTGAGCCATTTTTTTGCTCATCTGGATTATGTTTTCCATTTGGATTATGATTTTCCATTTGGCAATACTTTTGGATTATGGTTTGCCTGTTTACGAAATTTCTCGAAATAATTTAAAGTGTTTTGGCAATACTTTTGGATTATGGTTTGCCTGTTTATAATCGCATCGCATTTGGATTCTATCTGAGAATATATTTCGTGATTAATCCGAAATTCATGCCACTAATGCTCACTTTGAAAGACCAGTATGTGTAAAGATCACAAAATGAACTCGTAGAATTCTTGTAAAGAATTGAAGGAGTTATTGTGGACTTATCCGACCATAAGACGGACCATAAATATAAATGGTTATGGTTGATGCATCGACAATAGGACACATGATTATTGTTGTCCACAGAAATGCAGTATTTCCCAAACTTTTAGCCCTATCATTAAGTTGATGGCTCATGATCCGGATTATCCTGAAAAGTCTAATCGACTTGATAATTCCGAAGAGTAAGAATCGAAATTTCGATTTGAATTACTTGAGTTTGGAAATTGAAATTGAACATCCTATCGATTATGTTCAGACCCAAATGGACTCACGGAATGTTTGATGATGCGACTGTAAATGGTTGCACGCACTTCTTGGTCTTGCGCACCAAGATTTATATTTCCGTGTGGGGTCATGCTATTTTGCTGCATTGGTCCGTCATGAGGCCCATAGACACTCAAACACCATATGCGTACTAGCTGGTTACTGGTTATGAGCCAGAAGTCTCATATTAACGCGTGTTTAGAGTGATTAATTAATATTTTGATTGAGCCGCTATAGCGTTCAAAATATGGACCTCTGAAGGGGACATAAGTCGATTATGAATCATATGCCTATCATTTGATAGAGTAACCTTGGCAAGCGATCTCTTTACCGCATGATATGCGAAAAAGTGACATCGCTAAGACTGTTCTCCCCGTCGTTAGGGGGAGATTTGCACGTGTACTCTTTTTGTCCTTACACCAAGGTTTTTTCCCACTGGGTTTTCCTTGGTAAGATTTTTAGCGAGACACGTTCTCATTATATCTCACTTAAGATTACCGAAATTAGGGGGAGTATCCCGTTGTATACTTCTTACCACTGTGTACTCTTTTATCCTTCGACTAGAGGTTTTTCCCACTGGGTTTACTCTAGCAAGGTTTTGATGAGGCACCTGTATTGTGGTTGATCCCCTACTACTACCACTGTTGCACTCTTTTTCCTTCGATCAGAGATTTTCCCATTGGGTTTGCTCTGCCAAGGTTTTGATGAGGCACACTGTTTTGTGGTTAGTTAATTACATAGAATTTCGGCTTATATAATTCGGCTACACAGTTTCTCCTAGGTATCGGTTTTGTCCCACACTGGGTTTTCCGTCCCAAAGGTTTTTATGTGTTTAGCACTGCGAATGAACTCGACTCACATCGACAGTATGAAGACGAAGAAATCAAGACGTCCAAATGGGGAGTGTTGTAGGATATTATTGGTCATCTTGGGCCTTACTCTATTGGGCCTATCTTGGGCTTTCCTAGCATATGTAACTCTATCTTGGTCTCTTGATGTATCTCTCGGTACAATCATATTAATAAATAAACATTTCGTCAGTTGTTTCTCATACCTCTCTCTATATCTATACATATCTCTATATATATATATAACGAGTTAATATGTCACACAAAAATAATTAAGTTATACAACTAGGGTTCTAATTTTCCAAACAGAGTTAAAAAAGTAAAACCCAGATAATGTTAAATCGTTACAATTAAAACCCATATGATAAATACCGTTATAAGTAGATAGGAAAAGAAAAAATGGTACGTAAAGAGTTAAATGGGGAGGTGAAGATAAGAACTTACTTATGAAAAGATAAAAGATGGAGAAGCAAAATTGGAGCAAAATTAAGGTCGAATTGAGTATACGAAGACGAAGTTGGAGAGATAGAGATAGAGATAGAGATAGAGATTGGAGAAAATATTTAGTAGAGAGAGATAGAGAAAAAGATTATAGGAGAAAATATTTAGTAGAGAGAGAGATGCAACTTCTTTCTTCAATGGTATATTCAAGTTTTCTTTCGACTTACTACAACATAATTTTCACAAACACACTCTTCACAACTCTCACAAGTCTTATATAAATACAATTGAAAAGAGAAACGTTAAAATAGAAATAAAGGGAGGATTTAATTGATGATAGGTGTAGGCATCTATTGGCGACATCCAGTTTAAAGATACAATAAACTATTTTCATTTAGATGGAATTTCAATTGGTCAATATATCAAACTCGGATGGCCGAAACAATCCATGAATCTAACTCAGAAGCCACAAACATCCCTAATTTGATATATTATTCTAGCTGGTGAGTCGAAAGCTCAAAAATAAATTTTGTATTTACTAAAATACAAATCCGAAAAAATCGCCAATATGAAAGATATAGATTTATCATTTCAGGATAAAAAGAGATGTAATAGGGGAAATGAAGAGAAAAATAAGGAGAAAGGGAGGTAGAGAGAAGAAATAGAGGTGTGATTGAACTTGAAAAGTGTTTTTGGTAATAAATAGTTTACCATATGAGTGTTTTTGATAATCTAGTTTTAAAAGTGTTAGCTTTGGGTAATTTTTTGCTAGAAATTTTTCAGATTGTACAAAGCAGAATAGACAACCAACACCCATCCGCTGCTACACGAGTGAGCAAACGCGTATTTTTTATTCCACTCACAAGAATGGAGAACAGGCGAAATTGATAGTTAACATGACAATGATAAAGAGCATAAGAAGGCAAAATTGGATACACAAAATTTTACTCCTACAGAAACCTTTGTTGGAAAAGAAATACTATAATCTGAAAATGAGACCAAAAATACTAAAATAAAAAATGCTAAAATCTCATTACCAAACACACTGCACACTGTAAAAGAGTTTAATTGCAATTTTGAACTTGTCCTAACAAGTTCTAAAATGTCATGTACTTTCAGATTTTCATGGGCAACCGTTGACCATCCGAGAAGTTGAAACATAAGTTAAACGGGACAATAATTGGCTGCACAACCAACTGGCTTAGTAGCTTAATAAAGCCTTTTAGACTGCAATCATTACCATGCCAAGAGTACAACGATCCTCAAGTTGATCATGCCATATTGGACGTCATTCACATATTGTCTGAGAAAACCAAACAATACAGTAGATACACAATCACAATATCTAAAAGTAACTATATAACTTGATAGGCTGTGGGAGACGACACAATCAGGAAATGAAGACAATTTTTGCTTCACTAAAGGAGATGAGATGATAATTTGCATCATGAAGAAAGCATTTTTCTTGCGAAGATCTCGATAGGTACGAGTCAAGGTGAGTTTTTTTTTGGTAAAGTTATCAGCAAAAAAAAAACATAATCTAAAACGAACCGAACTATGCATCCACATCATCTGCAAAACTAAAATTTTGCTCTGTAGAAAAACAAGTTCAACTTCTGACCACTTCCAGAAGGAACTTTGTAAATGTAAAAGGGGCTTAGTTTTCTATCAATAAGCATCAAAATTCAGAACTAAAGCAAATTTACTGTGCAAACAGCTATAGTACTAACAAAACAAAACAAAGCCGAAAGGCTGCTAAGAAAATGCATAAACTGCAACATTAACTGTACAAACCTTCTTCGACCCTCATGCTACATCTTATTATCTGGCAGATTTTGGTGCACCATATCGCATCTAGATCCCTTCCTACAATGCCCTTCTAGAAAATAAGGGCAAATTCTATTCCCATGACTATCGTAATGAGCTTTAGGCCTAAACTGTCGCCCGTCATTACCACCACCTCTCTCTCTGTCCCTTGAACCTGAAAATCTGTTTCCTCCGCTTCGGTAACCTTCGTTATTCCTCCTCCCACCAGAATTGCCAGGTGGGGTACTCCAATTCCCCGAATTTCCCTTCTCAGAATTCGTTTTGCCAGGTGGCATCCCAGTCCCCCTACCTTGACTCGCATTTCCAGGTGGCGTCTGAGTGTTGGTTGTTCCGTTTGGTGGTCCCCATCCGGGATTCACATTGCCATGTGGCGGCCCTTGAGCAACTGAACCGCCGCCACCCTGGTTAACTACTGGTTGTGCAACCCAACCCTGGTTAACCATTGTACCTGGGTTTGGAGCAATCCAACCAGGGTTAACCATGGGTGCCCAGTTCATGTTTGGATTACCTTGTACCATACCCATTCCCCAACCCATGTTTGGGTTACCTTGGACCATACCCATTCCCCAAGGTACATTAGGCGCCATCTGGACCGGATAACTAGGTTGCTGACCTGGCACAGGTTGATGGGGCATGGCTGCATAACCAGGCATTGGGAAAGTTCCAGGAGGACCAGGAGGATTTTGAACAGTAGTTGGAACAGCACCAACCCATGGGTTTTGCCCTGCCTGTTGTTGAATAGGCATAGCGTATGAAGAATTTGGATCAACATTCTGCGTTGTGGCACCATTTGGTGCTGTTTGATATGGCGTAACCATCTGTTGTGTTCCCCATACTTGAGTTTCATTGGCCACGGGTGCTTGTTGAGCAATATTAGGGAAACTAGAAAGAGAATTAGTAGTGCCGTCTTCTAAATTGCTCATTATTTGTCTCGCCGAATTTAGTAAGGAAGCTGGTGAGGTATTCTCTTGCATTCCATTTTGGTTAGCCTGAGCAAAATTCTCAGTTTGGACTGTCAAAGAGACTGGGGTGTTTGTGTTTGGTGTAGGAGATGGGGGGTTAAAGGAATCATTTGACTTGTTACCCGAGCTTTTGGAGACCTTAACAGAAAGAGATTCCCAATTTGTTCCCATTTGAGACTGTGATCCAAGATTCTGATCCATAAGTTGAGTTGGCGAGGTGTTAGCTTTCGTTACAACCAACTGTTTATGAAATATTCCATCTAAAGCATCGGTCAAAAGTATGGAAACATCTTCTGTCTCGATTGTTTTCCAAATTCTCAAATCAGCAGGAAAATATCCGTTTTTACTCCATTTTCGTAGCTGAACTATCGAAAATGGACCTTGAGCTTTACCAGCTGGATCCTTGTAATTCCATATTTTTTCCGATTCATTAATACTTGCAGCATTATCTGGACCAACAACAGGAAGAGATGGTTGAGGGGCTTCCGGTGCAGCACTGGAAAACGATTGTCCCACATTTACAGAATTGGTAGGTGACATAGCCTTTTCCATATGGGCATGTTGCATATCTCCATACCTATGGGCACCTTCAATTGGAGTCCCACCAGTTGAAGCTGGTTCATTGTTCTTGTTTGAAAAGCCTGCATGAGAGATGTTTCTAGTAGCTTCGTAATTCTTGCCAGAGTTTTGCCTTGAACCACTCCAGGATTCTACCGCCGAAAAATCCCCACCACGTGGCGATGTTGGTTCTCTCCCTCCTCTCCTGCTAAAGGCAGCACCTCTTGTCTTCATGAAAGACTCTGCATTTAACACAATCAGATAATTAAAAACAGCACGAATATGATAGTTGGCTCTAAGGGGAGCACTACGAGTAATTTGAGAAGATCTCTGACAAAGGCAGGGACGCGTAATCCTTTGTTATATCCTACATATTATTACCCTAAAGTGTTCTAAAAAGTGAACCTAGGCGGGAATTAGGCGGAGCCTAACAGATTAGACAGAATGAGCGGATTAGGCGTAAGCAGGATTAGGAGCTAGGTACCTATTTCCGCCTAAAACCCGCCTTTGCGCCTTTTAGAACATCATTCCCTACCCATATGTTTATTGAATCTACCTTTTCTTGAAGTTGTATGGTCTCTTATTGCTATTATACCTAGATACTATAATATTTATATGCAGTAATTTTGAAATGGTGTACAATTGTGGTCTTTAATCTTTACATTTACATTTTATCCCCCTAGCTCTAACCAGTGTTATAAAAGGCAGTCTAGGCGGCTGCCTAGGCGGTGATTAGGTGCTAGGCAGGTGCCAGGCGGGCCTAGGTGGGGGGAAATCGGAGGCGGAATAAGGCGGCTTAGGCGGTCAATTAGGCAACAGGCGGGCCCTTCCTGCCTAGATCATGCCTAGTGCCTTTTGAAACCTTGACTCTTAACACCTCCATGATTCTCCAACAAGTGTGAGGAGTAAAGAGAGTATTTTTTTAGCAGGTTGAATCTTTTTTCCAATCCAACTTTTTGCACCATTACTTTAGGTCATTCACTTAAAAACCTTGTTTCACATCAGAATGCCATCTTCAGAAAAACATATCGGAATGTGATGCAAGTTGATGAACATTTGGACCCTATGAGTGACGAGATTTATGTAACTGGCAATTGGGTCGAAAATGACGAGGAGATAATTAAGGGTGCAATGAAGATGATAATGAATCTTTGAATCAAAAGTTGGATTTAAGTGATGCATATGAACTATGAAGGTAAAAAAGCATCTGAGGGTGACAATGTTTCTATGAAGGCCCTCATTTTAGTTTTCACAAAATTGGGCAGGGTGTCCAACAGTAATAAAAAAAACACAATTCTAGAAGGATGTAATTTACTACACAGAAAACCTGTACAAAGAAACCGTAAATTATATAGTAGCTACCCCCTGTATATTTATTTTGTAGAGAGTTTCTGCACGTCCATCATTGCTTATATAGTAACATAAGACGAAGACAACCTTGTTCGTTGTCCCCCTTTCAACCTTTCATCCACATTAACATGTTTTAAGATGCGAAAGTATAAGCATCAGCACATAAAATGTGATTTCTGCATTCAACTACATTTATATTCATCCATAAAAATAATTTTAACAGTTAAAAACTAGAATCAGTTAAACACATAATTTAAGAAAACAATGCCAGATAAAAAAAAGAAATACTAGGCTTATAGTTGAAATTCAAACAAGAAACTGAATTGCTAATGATTATAAGAAAAGGTTCACGATATTACTCTTCTATCACTTTTACCAAATATACCAAACACATGTTTTTGCTTTCTAATTAAGTAGCATTGATCAAGCTCTTTAAGCTCTGGACCGCAGAAAAGCGCTCCTCCAAGCATAGAAAGTATGTTAATATCTTTTCAGCAAATGTAACAAATAAATTTAGCGAAAAAATAAATTAAGTGTACCCAACTACAAGTTGTTAGCATTTTAGGTACTGCTTTACTAAAGTTAACAACTGAGGTACTGATCTAAAAAATCATTTACAATGGAGATTCTGTCTTTAGTCGAATTGGATGTATGTTACTTTAAATTTTCAGTTGGGTCACACGGTATATTTGTATTATATACAAAATCAACCCCGATTTTAATGAAATGGTACATTTTAGTATATACTATAATTTAAACAAAAAATACATGCATATACGAGCATCATTTACAACACAAACACAAAAAAAATAAAATAGAAAGACAGATTTTGTGAATTAGTTTTATTAAAAAAACCTCGCGGATAAATAAGTAAGAATTTATATAATGTAATTACTTTTTTTCAATAAGGAAAGTTTTTTTTTTAAAAGAATACATGCATATACGTGCATCATAAACAACCAAACACACAAAAAAATTAAAGGACAGATTTTATGACTTAGTTATATTAAAATTACCTCGCAGACAAGTAAATAAGAATTTATATAATATAATAAGTTTATTTTCAATTAGAATGAAAGTTTGTTGCGGAATGACTAATCCACAAAGAATTTACAAAAAAAAAAAAATTTAAGATTATTTGTGTTTGTACTATATATGACATACGTATATGCATGTATCTTTATTTTTGTTGGGTTTTATATATATATACTAAAAAATGTACCATTTCACAAAATACCAAGTATAGGACCAAACTGAAACTTTAAACTTTCAGTCAATTGAATTGACAGAAGTATCTCAATTATGAAAATTTTGGTAGTAGATCAATACTTCAATCGATATATTTGGTAGTCCAGTACCTAAAACGCCGACAACAGGTAGTTGGGCACACTAAATGTATTTTTCCCAATAAATTTCCCAATACTATGAAAAACAAGTTTTAAGACGCTTTGAAGTGAGTTTTTTAACCAATCCAGATACATTCCACCCCACCCCCAAATACGAAGTTTGTAGAGAATTATGCACTTATAACATAACTTCTTTAGAAAATTAAGAAGAAAAAATAAACCTTGTTTGCTATCCTCCTCTGCACTATCATGTTCTTCAGATTCATGACCAGGATCCATATTAGGGTCCGCATGTATTTCTGGAATTTCATCTAATCTACGCCGACGCTCCTCGGGTGTCTTTAGAAGCTGCAGTTTCTCCACACATTCTCTAAGCGTGAATGCTAGTCAAGGATCACAATTCTACATGAACTATGACAATTCTAGCCACTTTTCAGTATATACAGCAGACAAGAAATAAATGAAACTACCTAGGTGTTGAGCTCATAATACTGTGAACTGTTTCATGAATAATTGCCCAGCACATGCATATAGCAGACAGATATTTAGACACGTCCTAAATATGAAAAACATAGGGCACAGCTGGAATGCCATATTTGAGCATCACTTGAACTACCATATAGAGGACTTTCAACAGAAATAAAAAATAGGCAACAAATTCTACTTACAAACAAATGGCATCAGCTTCTGAGTCTAATATATGCAGTATGCACATAAAATTTTTACCTATTTGCACACTAGGTTCTATTGAACTACTAATGCGGTCTCTCCCTCAAGCAGCGTTAATAATTGCTAATAAGTAAGAAGTAGGGGTTGACTGTTGAATCAAATTGCAAGCCTAAGAAGTACACACAAATTTTTGCAGTGTAAGTAATTGTTTTAGTCGTTTAGTGCAAAATGGATCTCACATAACACTTGAAAAAATTACTTGAATAAATTAACCCAACAATTCCACAAAACCCACTCACCCAATAAATGTGCATCAATTTTCATGCTAATCAAAACTCCCAAGATTTAGTCTAAGGCGACTCAGAGGGGACAAACTATACCCAGGTAATATGTAATACAATTTCACCCATGAATGCACTCAAAAAGTTTCTTATACTTGACTCAGAACTCATTGAAGCCTCTCCCTGACCTACGTCAGGGTTAGTTTTACATAGATCTCTGTCCACCAAACAGCAAGGATCAAGGATCTAGTCTGTTGTTAAACTTCAAGCAGTTGGGTATCCCTTAAACTAAACCACGTTTAATTTTCATTACATCTTAATTTTGTCCTTTCATATTAGACATATTCTTAATTTGAAAACACGTTATGTTATTGGACATAGGTTCTGCTTTTATCATTCATAGAACAAATAGCAAAAAACCTTATAAAAACAAGGGCATAAAATAACATGAAGGTTGTGAATTGGGAACTAAAAGAAGAACATCAAGCTTAGACAGAGAACTTTGAAGGTTTTGCTTTTTAAAAAAGGATATTCTTTTCTGCGTCCTAGATCGCTTGCTCGATCACGAAGATGGCTGATTCTCACAACCTCTGATTCTAGCCACTGCATTTTTTCAAACAATAATGCAAATTATGACAGATTAAACAACCATCAACAACAGAAAAAAAAAAGGAAAAGAAATAATAAAAAAACTGGCTACAAGAACCAGAGCTAAACCATTTGAAGCATGCAGAAAGAGGTGAAAAGAGTTGAGAAGTGTTTTTATTTTAGCATACAAACAATCAGGAACCACTACTCCAGGATTTAAAGATTGGAGTACCACCTTTCTGGACATCAATATGGGTTTCATGACCTAGTCTTACTAAAATACTAGATTTAGTAAAATCACTTCATGAGAAACTTAAAAAGAAACTGTAAGACACTTGATATTCTCCAACCAATCAGTCTTTTTTTACAATAAAGATACTTAGAGCACTCTCAACATAAAAGAGCATGTCCATTGACTGCTTGTACATAAAATCATCAAAAGTATGTCTCATCAGTCTATATTACCCACTATCCACCTTGAAAATGTCCACGAAATTTAAGTTTCCTATCCATAACTAGACAGAATTTGTAAACATATACTGCATTTAGGTTCAGCTATGGCCCACTCATATAAAACCCATTAATTTTTTTTTTGTTATCTCATTTACCTTTTACACACACTCTCTAGACATCTCCCCTTTCATTTCTCATATTCTCCTACAATCCGCTGCTTTACCTCCCTACACACCAACCTCTCTGATACCTCACCCCCATCCCGTCGTATTCCGGCCACACAATATTCTACCCACCAGAGCTTGCCGCCATACCCGATTTACAACAGATCTGAGGCCGTACTTAAAGCGGTAGTAATTATGTGTTCTTTCTTTCCAGCTCAAGAAAAAGGATAAAATTTGATTATTTTACTACCCTGGTATATACTCTGGAATATAGATTGATGTGCACACTACATGGATACAATATTCAATGCTAGTAAAGAGGTTAGATAGCTGAATGTGGACACACTGTTGAGAGTGCTCTTAGGTAAACAAATTAACCAATAGATATAAGGGAAAATTATTGTTTACTACACGAACCTATAGGTGGTTAAGAATTTGCATACTCACCTTACAAGATTAACAATTTACATACTCACCTATAAGAGATCTATCAATCAACACACTTTAGTTGATTTATGTTAACTTTTTAAGAGAAGTTTGGTCACGTGTGATCAGGTGACCACTTCCAGTTATGATTTAAGGGTAAATCAGACATCGCACATGACCAAAAATTGGTTAAAAAGTTAACTGGAGTGTGTTGATTGATGAATCTGTTATGTTATAGGTGAGTATGTAAATTATTAAACTTGTAAGGTGAGTATGGAGATTCTTAACCACCAATAGGTTGGTGTAGTAAACAATAATTATCCCTAGATATAAAATATGAAACTTACATCACTGACTCTAGCTGCTTGAATTTCCGTTGCCTTGTCCAGAATGTCACCCTGCAAAAAAGATAAATTGGATAAATAAACACCTTTTAAGAGCACATAATTAAAATGATATCAGTAAGATGAATAATTACCACAGTTAGCCTGCTGATAAGACCACATTTTATACTCTGTCGTAAACGTGTGCATTCTTCCTGAAATATTAAAACAATCCATTTCCAAAATTAAGTCAAAAAATGTATTTAACAAACAGAAACAGATATATTCGTCTAAATCTCAACATAACATCTAAAGCTTTTTCAATAAGGGATCAATTGTATCAATTGACGGTCTACATCTTTTAAAAGTTATGAGAAAGACAGATGGGAGACATGAAGCTCCCATGGATAATTGAATTTTTATCGGAGGCATAAGACAACTAAAGTGGTTTTAAGTTGGTAGTGTTTCCGGTTTTACTTTCTAGAAATTGGGTCTCAGACCCATGATCAAATAAAACCTTTGTAATGAGATTTACAGGCGTTCTATGAAGTAAGATGACCTTGTTACTGAGGCAAAGCGGAAATTTTTTTTGACTATAAATGAACTTATAACAGTCTCAAAGCAAACCAAATAATTAATATCTTTCCAGGTCTCTAAGAGCTCTCTGAACTAGCTAGAAAGAATAACAGCATTACTGTAATAAGTTGAAAATTTCTAACCTCTGTGAAATCCTGATTTGAAATTGTATCAATTGAAACAAGCTCCTTTTTGTTTAAATTTAGTATTTCTAGCATGAGATCAGTGGTCCTTTTACCAACTTTGTACAGCCTCTCTCCCTTGCTTGTGCCTGAAAATAAATCATTAAAAAACCACAGCAATTAACAAAATGCCAAATCGGATAAAGTACACGACCAAACTTACGATTGTGCATAAACATATACCTAAAACTTTCACTAGCCTATACATATCTTGCTTTTGAGTGTTAGCAGAGATCCTTATTCTGACAAAAGTACCAACAGCTTTGTCGCAAAAACTTTCATCGTCTTCAAGTAAATCTTCGACCAATTTTCTTCTTAAGAAGATTAAACCAATATTATGCATATCAATGGCTGCATAATCATCAAGATTGGACTGTCTTCCCCTATTCTGACCCTTTTTTCGACCTTTTCGCCTCTTATCTTTACCCCCTCTGGGTGTTGTATCTACGTCGGCGTCAACCTCATTCGATTCCTCATCCACCACTGTCCCTTGATTATCATCTGTTTGGGAATTCTCCTTTATAAGAAAATGAGATTCCAAAAGTTTTAGCATCTCAAAATGCCCAACACGAGGTTTACCAAACAGACTTTGAAGCCTTCCGTCACATATAATTTGACTTTTCCTCCTAGGATCTCGTAGTTTATTCGTTTTAATATATTCAAGCAGCAATGCCTGTACATCAAATTGAGAAATAGCAGTCTTCTCACCATTTTTCATGTGCATAACAAACTCAAGAAGCTCTTTTGATGCCCATTCAGTAATAACTGGTTTAAATGTCACTTCAGTGCCAAATGATGCATTACGCTTCAGTTTTCGTACTGGTGGACGATCCTCTTTTGTTACTGGAGAAGTGTCTTCCTTGCGGGATTTCAACCTTTTTTTGGTATTTTTTCTTTTCTTTTTATTAGCCTCTAGGTTCTCGTCATTGTCTGAGCTGGAATCTTGATTATTACTACGATCAACAATTTCCTCTTCCTTGCGGGATTTTAACCTTGTCTTCGTCTTTTTTCTTTTATTTTTATTAGCCTCTAGGCTCTCCTCACTGTCTGAGCTGGAATCTTGATTATTACTACCATGAACAATTTTCTCTTCCTTGCGAGATTTTAACCTTTTCTTTGTCTTTTTTCTTTTATTTTTATTTGCCTCTAGGTTCACCCCACTGTCTGAGCTGGAACCTTGTCGATTGCTAATATCAACTACTTCGTCTGCTAATTCCCGTCTGCCAGCTGGTGCATCAGATCCTTTATAAGGACTTTTAGCCAGGGAAATTTCGGTTGCAGAGAGAGATAGCTTTTGCTTTACATTTAACCAATAATCCTTGAAGAGATTCAACCATTCGCTCTTGTCATTAGAATCTTGGTCCTGGGCAAATAAGGAGGAGAAAGCAGACCACAAGATACAAGTTAAAAGGCTGATATTCACTATTTACAGGATGAGAGAGACTAAGATTAAACATCAAAGCGTATTACACAATCCAAGTAGATATAATGGCAACTCTAATGCCTTCCCAAAACAATTGAAGACGACTATGAAATTCTCTTAACAAAAAGATACAGATCTAATGATCCATGCTTTAATTTCATTTATGATGTACAACCCTTTTAATTAATATAATCCAAGTTTACCTGTCTTCTTTAAAGCTAGCATTTCTCAATGTCTGCTCGTACATCTATATGTGTGTCCGACAAAACATGTAATCTGACCATGAAACTCTTTTAACAAACTGTTACAAATCAATGATTTAAGTTCACTTAGGCCGCAATCTTCATTAAAATTATATAATCTAAGTTTGTCTTTGTTTCCTTAAAAGGTATCATTTCACAAAGTGCGTGTTTTCATCTTATGTTGCCGCACTTGATCGGTCTTTTCTGTTGATGCGTAATCGGGCAAGGATTCTTTTAGCACCATGTCAGCTTCCTTTACTGCTGCAATCTTTTCATCTATTTTGTTTTTGAAATTTCATCCATAATTTATCTCAAAAATACTACCTTGTAGAAACATTGAAGCAAAAATCGACACCAAAATCTTTATGATCAAATACTATGTGATTATAGTGAGAGTATTAAATGCTATCCCTCCATCTAGTCCTTTGAATAATCATTCCTGAATAATCTCATACCCAGACATGCTAGTTTGTCCAAATATCCATTCATACAAACAGTGACACCAAATTCTTTAAGATTGAACTATATGTGGTTATAGTTGGTAACAAGACAATGGGACGCACTTCCAGAGTTTTTTAATCATTTTTATGTTTTTTTTATTGTTAATAATGGTACAACTAAAAGTACGATAGTTCGAAATTATAAGTTACCCAAATTTTTTTGCAACGAAGTCCAAAAAAGAAAGCTCAGGTAAAAGTGAATTTGCTTAGGTGGGAAGGGATGGTAAAAGGTGGATGAGGAGAAAAGAGAAAGAACACGAACACAAAATAAGACGATCTGTGTTTAATTAATACAAGTCTTTGGTTCTCGAATTGGGGCTGATGGTCGCTCCTATTTCCTAAAAATTGTTAAGGAAACTGATTTCTGCATGCCGAAACAGTTGGATGGATTTAATAACCAATCCTGAACCGAAACCCAATATGTTAAAAACCTTACAATTGGTAAACCTCCAAAAAGATGAAGTAGAGTAAGTTGGTAAACTAGTATATACCTCATTGAAACTAATTTGGCAACTAATTTATGAAATTGATCTAAACATGCCATTGCAAGTTGTATGGAAATCGTAAGGCAATTTAAAATAAAGAATGCTAAAAACTATACAGCTTATGTGTTAGAGGGAGTCCCTAAACTAGTATATACCTCATTAACCCCCTTCTCTGGATTTTCGATCAATTGCACAGTTTCCATGCAAGACTCGCATAAGCCTTTATTTCCTCTAAGGCAATAGATCACAGAATCTTTGCTGCAGGCCTTACACACGGAAAATGGGCATGTATAACACATATAATTCACATTCTTCTCACAGGTGCTGCATTGATGCCATCCTGTATGGACACAACCAACTTTTTAAGTCAATTATAAGAAATCGCTGAAAATAACAACTTCTACTATGCAACAAAACAAGATGGCATAGTACCCCTAACGCGTGATTCACACACCAGACTAGATTGATGTTCACAAAGCCTTATATTAAGTGGAATTTCCTACATGTCGAATATGTGAATTTCAAATCTAGAGGAGCAATTTTGATGCTATGTTAAAGTACAGGGATAGAAATGTAACAAGGAAGTCAAATTTTACACACATGGTAAAGTTATCTATTTGATGCATAATTTAGCCAACATACATCGAAAATTCACCCGCAACTGCAATTAAGCTATATATTAATTCTACGTTTCATAGGACTTGATGGAGTATCATACAAGGAGTCTTGTGATCCCACATGATCTTATCATTGAAATAGTGGTTTTCATACAAGGATCACAGGATCGTTTATTCAACGACTAGAATCACAATTTTAACATCCTTTTCGAATTGAGAATTTAGCTGGGTTGGAGCTTAAAAGTGACAGACCTAAGACAATTTACTCTGTACATTACAATTATTGATAATCAATCACTCCCATAAACATATATTTAAAAAAAAAAGGTTATATAGCAACTAATAACGGGGACCTCAATTAGTTACTTTCTAAAAACTCAAGCAATTCTTAGCTGTGGAAACAGCTTCTTTGTTGTTTTCCAAAAAACCAGAAATTTTGGATAAATCTTGAAATCATACAGCAAGCAACTCGTAACACATCTTCTGGTTGATAATCTTCATAACAAATAAATAAAAATCATTTAAAATTCCCTTACCCAATAAGTCAGTCATAAATTAAGAAAAAGTACACACAGGGAGGCAAGAGCAATTCAAGATAAACTTCATGGGACAACCTCGTAGTATAAGGTCATATCACTTGAAATGGTACAATTTGGTTACCTAAACTTGGAGCCAATGAAAGTGATGTACATGAAAATATACAAAAAATAATGATAAACGTGATTGGGAACTAACATAACATTAAGATTTTCCATCAGCAGAGTATAAACATCAGCTCTTCCCACTAGGATCACAGCATTGTTTATCTAATCAGTTAGCACAAGGATATTGATTGTTACGATCTGCTTTTAAAAAAAAAAATCGTTTTCAAGTCGAGAGTTTATCTGGGCTGAAAGCCAACAATAAAACTTAAGGGCAACCTGTTTTGTATGTTGAGTGTATCTTGAAGTTATTGACACTTGACAGACAATCACTCCACTTATCTAGCAACACCGGCAAACCATGAAAGAGAACTTCAATTTATTACTCTTCAAAAGCACAAGCAAGCTCTAAAAATTCCCTAGTACTTTTTCTTTCTTCGTCACCAAAATAGTATGAGAGTCTCTCAATATCCTATCTCACACAAATCTTAACACAATTACAGGCTGAGAACTTCTAATCACAACAAATAATTCATTTCAATATTTATCGTACTTCAAATGTCAGTGATAACTTAAGAACTAGCGCCTAAATAAAGGCCAGATAAGTCCTAGAGAATACATCTTATGACAACTAAATAAAAAGGTACTAAATGGCACAAGTTGATTAAGTATGTCTGGGGGAACAAAAGATCATTACTCTGTAAGATGCAAGAAAAGATAACTTTCAAATTATTAAGAACTAACTTAAGAACATGGCATTTCCTCTTTATCATACCGAAAAGCATGGCTTACCACAATTCCACCGACCCTTAGCTCGAAAGAAGGCCTCATCCCGATTAACACATGAAGCATGATAAGCCTTAGGACATCCCCTAAAATCACCAAAATAACACATTCAATAAGCATAAATAGCACACAACATCCAAGAAAAGCAACTAATCGAATAATAGATATACGAGAATATCCACCTGCGGTCACAAAGCACAAGGTCCCCACCGTCAAAGCAAATGAAACACACATCTTCTTCAATAACCTTCTTAACCGGAGCTTTAGGTGTACCCTTAGAGTTCTTCCCCCTCTTTCTCTTCCCTCCTTCACTACCGCCCTTCTCTTCCTCCGCCACCTCAGCAATATCCGTATCCTCCGTCTCTGCTAAATTCTCTTCCCCTTCTTCGCCCATAACCTCGTCTCCACCATCGTCTCTCATCACCTCATCCTCTCTCACCTCTTCTTCGGTCTCCATTTCAGTGTCAACCACCATCTTTTCCTCATTCTCCTTTTCCTTGTCGAAACTAGTTTCCGCGACCATTTCAGCTCTTGTTGACAAATTACCTATCTCCGCCACATCCAAGCTAGGAACAGACCCTAATTCACCCCCGACTGCACTCTTTTCCCCAACCATCACCACATCGTTTTCGCCTAAATCAGCCTCATTGTTAACCAAACTTCCACCCACCATCTCATTATTTTCTCCGGCCATTTCATCGCCAACCATTAGCTTCTCCGTTTCACCCTCTTCTTCAATTTTCATCTCCTCCTCCACCGTCACAACAACTTCACTTTCTTTTATAATCCCACCACCCCCAAATTCCGAAACATTCTCTATCAAAATCTCATCTTCTCCGCCCATTTCATCGCCCGCCATTAGCTTCTCTGTTTCACCCTGTTCTTCATTTTTTGTCTCCTCCACCGTCACACCAACTTCACTTTCTTTTATAATACCACCACCCCCAAAATCCGCAACCTTTTCTATAGAAATTTCATTATCTCCATCCATTTTATCCACCACCACTTCATCCAAGGGCATCAACCCATCCTCTTCGCCTCTCTTCTCCTCGCTATCCACCACTAAAAACTCCTTTTCCCCCACCTCTACATAGTTGTTTCCCCTCGAGATAAGCCCACTATTCCCCCCCAAATCCTCTACGCATTCTGTATCTATAGGTTCCGTCCCTATTCCAGGAAACCCTAACTCTTCCCCACCAGCATCCTCTCTATCCCCCTCTACCCCGCCCGACCCATTCGCCACGTCATCACCTTCCACCTCACCACCGTCGACAGCCCCTTCTCTCTCCCCCTCTACCTCGCTCCTTGACCCACCCGACCTATCCACCATGTCATCACCCGTCACGTCAGCAGGCCTCTCTCTCTCCCCCTCTATGGTACCACCCACCGTATCTGCCACGTCATCAACATCAACCTCCTCTCTCTCCCCCTCTACCCTATCTGCCACGTCATCACCTCCGGACGCGGCAGCAGGTCTCTCTCTCTTCCCCTCTACCGTGACCCCCGAGGAACCGTCGACCGCCACGTCACGGGGCTCGAAATGCGTCTCCGGCGACGCCGAGTATACGACGGCGGAGGAGGGTAGGGTTACGGTGGTCTCGTCGTCGTCTTCCATTAGGTGGTAATGAAACCCTAACCCTAAGTTTTCTGAGATATTTATTTGGTTAATCGTATTTTAATTAGATATAGATATATGGAGTAGTATTATACTATTATAATATTAAATATAATATACGTACAGATGGCAGCTATATATATCGCCTCTGTGACTACTTTTTAACCTGAGAGCGAGAGAGCCAGAGTGAGGAATTTATGAAAATATAAAGAAAGTGTGTACGAAATTTGTGAATATTTTATATGGCACTGCTATATGCACCCTTTCTTTTACATATTCACACGTTTGGTTACAAATTTCTTAAATATTCATTTCTCGTTGCTGTCACAGAGACGATATCCAATATCAGACACCATTTATACTTCTTGTGAAAAGAATGGATACGAAAACTGTATTTTTATCGTCACTCTTATCACAATGAGTATATGGAGTAGTGAAAGAGTTGTGTGTAAATAATTATTTGCACATGTCTCCTATACTTGTATATTATGTGAAATAATTATTTGTACGGATTTTACACTATTATATATGTGGAATAGTTACTTGCACATACTTCGTACACTAGTATACTACTTGTGAAAGTCTTGAAAACTATAATTATATGCATTTTTATCATGTTTAACTAATTGCACAAGTGGTGTATGAAGTATTGTAATGAGTGTGTGCATGTGTGTAAGGAGTTTGCACATAATATTATTGTATTTTATATGTTAAAAATAAAGATAACACACGGTTATGCAAATGTATTTTTATTACTTTTACCCTTCTTCTATTTCCTATATTATACATGTTTCGTTAGGCGAACGTGTACTGTGATAATTGATAAATTTGTTTCGTTTGGATTCTGCCACATAATATAGAGTGTGGTATGAAATTTAACAACAGTAACATAACATTACTCAACACGAATATGTGTGATTTGGAAAAACGCGGTAACTCGAAACTAGTATTTTTGCGAAAAGAAAATGAGAAAGGACTATTGAATCGGAAACTTAAAACATCACTAGAAATATAATTTATATTACTATCAGCTTAATTGTAGTCTTTTCTATCAAATGAGTGCTACATTTTTAACGAGACTTGTTTTAATTTCAAATGAACGAACATGAATCAAGTTATTAATGAATTGACTTTGTTCGTGAACATGGTATTTTCGTAAGTAGTTATGAGTAAATATATGTACATACAATAAATGGATAAACTCATAATACTTGCGAAAGATTTGGACTTTATTGAGTTACTTTTTTGAGCTAAGAAAAAGTTAAAGCGGTGGGATTAAACTGTTTACGATAAATCCAACCAACAACACCCCCACCCCCAACAACAAGATGTGTTTTTTATTTTTCACTTACTTTTCTAAATGCATTTGTGCTTTCGATCAAATATGAACCATGTATTAGAAGAAGTTAATGAGGGCAAACTTTGTATCATCAGAAATAAAGTAGAGTCAAACTTTTCTTTGGTTATTCCTTCGTTTTACATAGTTGACATACTTTTATTTTAAATTTGGGGTTTGTCGGAACTAATGGTTGTTGGAGCCATTTGATGAAATGGGTAACACTGCGACCAATGACATACATTTTATGTGTTTTTGGTTATAAGTATAATCGTAGTTTTGCATTTGGAAGTAAAGGAATATTATAAAGTTCACAATATATCGAAACATCTACATTATGGAGAACCAAGAATAGTGAAGAAAATCGAGTTTTTAGTGATTTGTATTTTTTTAAAAAATTATTATGTTGAATCGTGTTTTGGAAAAACCCTATTTTAATAATGAAAAAATAAGTTGAATTAACACTAAATATGATCATCAAGTGATCTTGATAAGGTTTGAAGTGTTATTGTGTTGAAAAGTTTTGCTAGACGCCAATAAATATTACGAAAAATAAAAATCAAGTAAAATACAATATACTAACAGTCGGCGTGTAAATAAAACCATTGGTGCCTTGCTTAGTCATATTCTAAAGAGGCATCCGTTAATTAATCGTTGGCTAACAAACCGTGGTTGATGGAGTCGGATACAAATAAAAAGTTTTACAAATCGATGCACGTCTACCACTGGTAGGTAGTACACTATGTAGATTTCTTCTTTTACTCTTTAGAAAAGTAGCATTATACGTTATACAAAGATTTAAAGTCTTTAAACATACATAGGAGCTAGATCAACTATATAAACATCTCTTTCCGACTCGATGAGGTACTAACAAGAAACTCTACCCGTTGTTGAACCTTACACTACATGAAAGCAAACCTAAAGGCAAACTCAATGCAATCTATTTGTTCTGGTTGAGTTCTTGAGTATATTTTTATTGTAATTTTAGAAACACTTTTATTCATTATATATATATTGGTTAAAATTTCTCTTTACATACTACTAGTAGTTTAGATTCTATTGACCCAAACATTCCTTTAATCCACATATACTCTTCGGGCATTGAACGAAACTCTTAACTCCATTATAAAACATGCTTAATTTCTAAAAGTTAGCTTATTAAAATATGAGTTAATCAAAGTCGAAGAAATATAATGGAAGGATTAGTCTTCTTACAAAAAAGTAAAATGAAGTGTGTACCCGTCAAGTTGGTGTCCACAATGTGGGATAGATCGGTTTTGGAAAAACCTAAGCCCATACCATCTTGAAGCATTGAGAAACTAGAACGCATTCTACACGAATGTTATTTTTAAGTACAAAGCAGACAACACCAATCAGTCGGTTTGTCTTAAGGTTTGTTTCGGATTTAATAGTCTAGTACGATTTCCGGTTGGTCTTGGGATTATTAAGGTTTCACAATATAAACAAATTATCTAAACAGATAATGAAATAACCAACACAAACACCAATAAAATCCTGGTAAGAATTTAAAATAGTAAATAGTATCAAAAAACAATTAAAAACAAGATTAACGTCTCGAGCTACATTTGCGTAGTTCCATCATCATGGTAAAAATACACAATGTAACTCATATCAAACACTGCAACTGGCAAAAAAAAAACCTAAATAATCTCAAAAAAAAATGGGGTTAGTATTTAAATGACTGAACTTATTGTATCTTCATAATAATAAAGTTATTCTTTCCAACCGTTAGGGATCAAATAGTGGTGATGAGCGTATAATACTAGGGTTTCAACCACTTATATAAATCACTTTGCTCAAAATACGATGAATGTTTAAAATTACATTAAGTAATTATTCAACCTACAATGACAATTTATGGTACTCCAAATAAAACAAAATAACCAATAGGTCAAGGCTAAATAAACGCAAGTACCGCATGCTTCTTTAAAATAAAAGAAACTACTCGTCGTGGGTGTCTCTTTGAAACAGTCAGTTTATTTGACTGTTTATGGTACAGTCAGTTTAACCACAGTTAAATTAGAAAATAAATGATTAGATGATATTTTTCAATAACTAATTTATTTTTTCTATTTTCAACAAATTAGAATTTGATAAATTAAAAACAAATTGTACAACACGCTAAAAACTCAAATAAAAATATAGAACCATATGGGGGTCTACCCTAAACTTAAATATTAATCAAAATTTAATTTTTTTTAATCCATTTGACACTTTTTATGCATACGGTTTGTGAACCAGTCATATAGTTTGATTGTTCCATAGTAATTCATGTGGACAGTATCGCAGGTGTTGATCATAAACCAGACATACATATATAGTTAACTTTAAACATAATTTTAAGAACAAAAACACATATTTCCTTATTATTGTCTATCTATTATATACACAAATACATAAATTGAAGTTAATGCACATAAGAAAATAGTTAAGTAATGCCAAATATATCTATATATGATAGTGAAAACTGTATATATATATATATATATTGCTAAATGAGCTATAATCTTATTAATTTAGGAAAATTATTTACTCGCAACTTTCAAGTAGAAGAAGACCTGACGTTCGGATTGAAAAATTAAGCTTGAACAAATAAAGTCTCGATCCACTGGCCACAACATTTTGAATAATTGTAAATACTCTGATAAAAATATGGTGGACAACCGAATAAAAACCTTAAAAATAAAATGAGAATATATAAGTTTCGAATCTGCAGCCAGTTCAAAATATTACGCACTCATTGTTTTGAGAATATTTTTTATTTTATACTCCTTAATAGTACAAAAAAAGATACCGTAGTCTACTTGATTAGGTTATTTGGCTCCCACTTGAGAGACACCCGGTTTCAAGTCCTAGCAATGTAACACATTTTTTTATTTTAGTAAGCAACAAGTCCTTCAAGAGAGATTTCTTCATGTATGCCACTAAAAAAATGTGGAGGATAACAAACATGATGTGTCCAAAGTTTCTGTCCATTGAAATAATTGTGATAGAAAGTCATTAAATGGGAAAAAAAGTCCAATTTATAGCAAAATATATTGTTGGCCGAAACAAAATTTGTCCAATATATATCACGATATCTAATCGGACTTGTAATTAGTTTTTCTAAATTGAAGAGAACTATGAAATAGTAAAACACTGATATACTCCTATATCGAAGTACTTTGTAGAAACTTTG
Source organism: Primula veris (assembly GCA_963682055.1). Classification (NCBI taxonomy): domain Eukaryota; kingdom Viridiplantae; phylum Streptophyta; class Magnoliopsida; order Ericales; family Primulaceae; genus Primula; species Primula veris. Next base: position 12,499,234 of record OY821745.1, on the reverse strand, counting down.
ATTGTTTTTAAGACATGATCAATTTTGTGTCTGGTGGTCTCAATTATGAATATATAAGGCCGAAAAGAATTGCTTGCATTTATAAGGTGACGAGTTGATGATAAAATTTTCAATTTACAAGTAAACACACGGTCACATAACGATATTCTATATGAATATATTTTATAATCTAGATGAGTTTTCTATGAAATTCATAATATGTGAAGGGCTGAAATGTTAATATTTTTTGATGATTTGAATTGAAAAACATAGATAATTTTCTTTTTTTACTTTTCATCATTTTTATGGAAGTTACTTTCCGGATCGTGGTTCTCACAACTCCATAATATATTGATTATTAGTATATTTCGATATTAATAAATAAGTAAAAAGATACCTGAAATTGAAAAGAATAATATTTAATAATATTGTTTTCAATAATATTTTAAAATACGATTAGCTAGCTCATTTTACTTCCTGACTTTATCTCTTGAAATATTGGCCAGACTTGAATTTTGAAAGCAGATACGTAGTTTCATCACAAAACATACAATAAAATTAAATTTTGGTAAGCGCGGAAAGTATAATTTAAAATTGCAAAATATTCCAAAATGCAATTTTCTTTTAAATGTTATTATTCATATTACTATAATTATTATTTTTTGGGACCGTTCAAGTGGAGTAATTGGTTCAATTTATTTTTCATGATGGAGGATAATCTCGTCCTTTTCCACCACATATCAGAAAATTCCCAACACGACAAATTACCATCCACATGGCAGGGTACAATTCGTTGAACCATGGCAGCCTCAAATGAGACATCTTTTTGAAGCGAACTGGACAATTATAAAAAAAGACAGTCACATAAATAGTCCCTTCAGTCTCAATAAAAAATGATATTTCGTTCAAACCTTTATATAGCATCATTAATGGTCCTCAAGTTTATAAAAATAATTAAAAATTATTCCTTTATGGATTGAAAATCATCTTAATTTATTGAATCATATGAGTAGTTATGTTTTTGAATTATTAATGGGAGTTTATGGAATGATTTATGATTATCGATCTTGAATAAAGAACATAATTAAAAATGAGTGAAGATAATATAAACAAAGACTATTTGACACAAACTTTTGTACAAACTTACTAAGAGTCATTGATTTAACGGTCCGCAACGAGTATTTGCAAGAATGTGTGTCTATTAACCTGTGCTTATGTCACCATTTAAGAAATTGATTTGATGGAAAGTAAAACACACTACCTCACTTGATAACCTCACTAATGATATTGTCATACAAGATTAATTAAGTCAAATTTGTATGAAAACCATAGTTAGAAAGAACCCTGTTTGGTAAGTTTCTTTCCAAAAGAGTAAATCAAAAGATATCACGAGAAGGCATACTAAGATGAAAACTTAATAAACGGTTCTATCGTACTTATGAGTCTGTGACTAAGCAAGTTGCTTTCGAAAATATACTTGGGTTTATTAGACTCCGATAAAACTACTTGGGTCAAGCATAGTTTGTGTGTCAAATTTAGAGGAGCGTAAGTGTAAGTCTCCCTTATAAAAGAGTGGGAATGAAGTAGCATGTGTGGCAAGGAAACAGAGATTAGTTGTATAGTGAGATAGAGTGAGAGATAAGGTTTGTTTGGTGATATCAAAATATTTGTAAGAAACAACAATGGCCACTGCTTCTTTTCTCAAGTCGTCTGCGGTTTTCGACAAGTCCGAATGGGTCAAGGGACAGAGCCTCCGTCAGTCACCAGTGTCCGTTGTCCAATGCCTTCCCTCCGTCCCTGCTTCTCTTTCCGTCAGGGCGTCTTCGTATGCTGATGAGCTTGTCAAAACTGCTGTAAGATTGAATTTTATAAGCTTAGTTCATTTGTTGTCAAATCTTGTAACACTAAGATATCTGGTTGATTAACTTGTTAAGTTTTTATAGCCTGAAGAAGATATAAATTCAATTATTTATGTGAATGCTAGAAAAGAATGACCAAAACCCTACAATATAGTTATGGCAAGTGTATATTAGAGTCTTGAACGCATAGTTACACAACAAAATTGGTAGACTCCTTATATTTTCACTACCTCATTTCACCTTGGCACATGGTTATTTGTTACTATAAGCTGGAATGTATAATAGAATAAAGAAATGGTAACTGTGAAGAGTTATGCGGGTGTGTTTTCTTTCATATATAAAATATCTGGTGTTTAGTAATAGTGTGTTAGTTTAAAAGTTCAAGGTATACATTAGTTAGGCACTTAGGCTTGTTCACACAACAATATCCAGTTTTCTGCATAAAAGTTAGAAGAAGCAAATAGTATATATGTTGTGGTTCACAGTTTGAAGTTTCAGTAAAGCAACTATTAACTTTTTTCTCTTTAAAATGATATGTATGAAGACGAACTCGGTAGTAGGCATCATTCTATAAATAAACATTGCTTAGTGCCATCCCAACTCGACGCAAGTCACGCAATTACTAATTATCTCGAATTTAGACAAGGTTTGGTAAATATACATAATAAGATATGCACGAACGAACCAACATCATGTATTGAACAGAATATGCAAGTCCGACCCTATCTCCAAATATAGTTTCAATTTAACACCTTTTCTTTGAAAAGTATGGTGATTAGTCAATGAAAAACTTTTTTTTATCCTTTTAGAAAACCATCGCATCACCAGGGCGTGGGATTTTAGCCATGGACGAGTCCAATGCGACATGTGGTAAACGTTTGGCTTCTATCGGTCTTGAAAACACCGAGGCAAACCGCCAGGCATACAGGACCCTGCTAGTGTCCGTACCCGGCTTAGGTAACTATATCTCTGGTGCTATCCTCTTTGAAGAGACTCTTTACCAATCCACGGTGGACGGGAAAAAGATTGTTGATGTACTTCTTGAGCAAAACATCGTCCCCGGTATTAAGACTGACAAGGTACCTCAAATCATTTTCCTCATATATTAATATTTATAGAATATTTTCAGATTAATTTCACTCTTGTCCACTTAACATCTCATCATATTCCGGAATACGGTTTTAAGAGTAAAAAATTCTAGTTAAGTTAACAAGTATTTCCCTTTTTCTAGACTTAGTTAGTACGTTTGATGTATCGAATAAATAAATAAAACCATAGGCTGGGTTTTTTTTGGCCCAAAATCATAGGCTGGGTTATTTGTCACTTCTCGTGCTAATTACAATTATGTACTTATCAATTTTACGCACCAATCTAGAATAATTAGCATGTAATCAATATAGTGACACTAGCATTTCTCATCACTTTAATTAAAAAAAAACCCACATAAGTTGGGGTACTAATTTGTTACTGAAGATGTTAATACTAATAAAATAGTTCTGACTAAATTTTTATTTTGCACAATGAGCAAAACAGGGTTTGGTGCCCTTAGCTGGCTCCAACGACGAGTCCTGGTGCCAGGGTCTTGACGGGCTTGCCTCTCGCTCAGCTGCATACTACCAACAAGGTGCTCGTTTCTGCAAATGGTACGTACACCGCATAAATATGCACCTCCGTGTAGACGTGCCTATATCATATTTATCACCCAGTATAGATGTGCTTTAATAATTAATCTTACGCAGAATAATTTGCCGTCGTGGTTTAAATTGTCTATCATGATTTTTATGAAATAGGCGTACTGTTGTGAGCATTCCTAACGGCCCATCTGCCTTGGCTGTGAAAGAAGCCGCCTGGGGTCTGGCTCGTTATGCCGCCATCTCTCAAGTATGAATTTTACTTTTCTTTTGATTGACTAGCATGTTTTTATACTAATTACATATGCCCGGGTACTTGCATAAGCTTGTGCCTTGTTTGATTGCAGCTTATAAGCTCAGCTTTTTGTTCAGTAAAAAAGTTAAAATTGGATTGGATTGGTGCCCAGTTTAAAGCAAAAAAAATCCTTTTTTTTATCCTGAACAAGCCAGAAGCTTTAGCCAGATGAACCTAATAATAGGGTTTGTTTGGCTGCATTTCTTAAGCAAATATGTTGGACTTGTTTGTGTAGTACGAAGGTGTTGGGTTCATTTAGGTTATATCTTCTACGGAGGATATCTTATAGGAAAAAACTAAAAACGCCTCGTTTTTAAGCTGGTCAAGCAAACACTGTGTAGCCTTTAAATAATTGTATTTAAAAATCTCTGCAAGGAAACAAGAGTCCAACAATTTTGCTTACATGTCGCAGCCGACCATCCCTTAGTATAAACAAGCGTAATTCTTCTTCCATTTTAGTATTCTACTAGCTTATTTCCCCCAACCTTTTGAATGTGATGGCAGGCAAACATAATTATGCTTGCATATTATTTTTGTTACAGTTTCTCATTCACTTATAAAACAACAAACACCTGTGAAAGTTTAGTACAATTACAAAAGCTTACACTTAACTTAAAAAAATGTCATCGACGCCACATAAGTTATATATATAATACCTCATAAATTTTGTATTGCAGGACAATGGTCTGGTCCCAATAGTAGAGCCCGAGATCTTGCTTGATGGGGAGCATGGGATCGAAAGGACATTCGAGGTGGCACAAAAAGTGTGGGCTGAGGTGTTTTTCTACTTGGCTGAGAACAATGTGATGTTCGAAGGGATATTGCTAAAGCCTAGTATGGTCACACCAGGAGCCGAGTGCAAAGACAGGGCTACCCCTGAGCAAGTCGCTGACTACACCCTCAAGCTACTCCACAGGAGGATCCCACCCGCCGTCCCCGGCATCATGGTCAGCATTTTCTTCCATTCAAAATTTAGATATTGATTTGGAAAAAACTGTTTTAGTATTTTTCACACATTGAATAATCAATGTTAATATGCCATAATTCAGACGCGGTAATGAGTGAAATGTGTGAATAGTTTAGTATGTAAGTACAGGGCATGTAGATAGGCCTTGTTTTATTGCAGCTACGGAAAATACTCCATCTGGTTGATCAGCTAAAAAGCTGATTTTAGTTTGTTTTTCTGGTAGAAAGCTTAATGAAGCTTTAAGGTGGACAAACCTAACTTTTCCTGACAAAAGATCGATCTTGTTTGCTTAGAAGATGCAACAAAACAAGCACTTTAGTGAAAAATAAAGCGAAAGTTGAACAAAAAAAGCAATTTGCATTATGTTGAGCACTCCAAAAAAGTCCCAAGTAAAACATGGCCTAAACACAAAAACGAGACCTGCATTTTAATTCTATAAAATTTAACCATGATTTATGTTATTTTGTTCCATACACTCATAAGTAGAGAGACATTGTTTTATTTGTGATACAATGATTTCTCACAAATATGAACCACTTTGCCAGTTTTTGTCCGGTGGGCAATCCGAGCTTGAAGCAACCCTAAACTTGAACGCGATGAACCAGTCTCCTAACCCATGGCACGTGTCGTTCTCTTATGCCAGAGCCCTCCAAAACACATGTCTTAAGACATGGGGTGGGCTCCCAGAGAACGTTGCGGCAGCTCAGGAGGCCCTGCTCACTAGGGCCAAGGCCAACTCGCTCGCTCAGCTTGGTAAGTACACTGGTGAGGGTGAATCAGAAGAAGCCAAAAAGGGAATGTTCGTCAAGGGGTACGTCTACTAGGCGTGTCATTCGTCAAAGTTGTGCTTAAAAAAAATGATGAAGACGACAGTGATATTTAAGTACCGACGACTATATTTCTGTAATGTGTAATGCTTATATTTTTGAAGAGGAGATTAATTTTTTCTGTTCCGTGTGCTATTAGCCATTACTTAATAAACTTGTTGCTTTTAGATAAGTTAGCACATGTATCACCCTATATGATATTAGGATTCTTATAACGTTATCAGGCAGCTACACACATTTCGTTAACGCAAATAGGTCATCTTAGACGGTAGCTAGCGAAATGAACACAAAAAAGTCACAAGTCATGAGGAAGTCGCAACTCTCCTTTGCTTGATTGCACATAGGTCAAGTGACATTAATTTTGTTTCGTAATTGCGTGGATGTTTTTTGTAAAATTGAAAAAGACTAGGTCATAATGACAAGTTGCTGAATGATTTGAAATCAAATTAAGTTTTTTCTCCTCATAGTAAACTCAAACTCAATGATCTTGGGCTTTAGTTTTATACAACGCTCGCAAGTAGGAGTTACAACTCTCATTCTTGAAATCAACTAATTAAATTGAAGATCTTTGCATTCTTTAACTCGATTGGCACAAAACATCCCCCTGTTGGTAAATGACCTAAATTCTAAGTACTAAACTTTTACAAGTTGAGATATAGTGCGGAATATTCTACACTTCGCAGCGAGTTTCTCAAGTGACTTTTCGACTGTTCATATTTGGCAACCACAAAAAGCATTCAGGCACCCGTTCCTTATAGGTTGGATTGGTATTGTACTTATAGGCTGACCAAGATGTGAAATCGAATGGGATTGCAAACTTAAGTTTTCATACGCTTTTATGGGAAAAGTTGGAGTTTTATATGTTAACGTTGATTAATGAAAGTAGTTTTTTTTTTTCCTTTTGAAACGAAATTAATATATCTTTGATGAAGTATGTCTCGTGAGTGTTCTAAAAGGCACGCCTATACGCAAATTAGGCAGCGTCTAGACGGTAGGCAGAGCTTATAAGCATCATAGATTAGATGGATTCAACGGGTAAATTAGGCGGCGCCTAGACGGTGATTATGCGATAGACGATCAATTTCGCCTAAAGTCCGCCTTGCGCCTTTTAGAACACTAGTCGTGATTAAGTTTTTAAAATAACACTAATTGGTGTATTTCTCAAGGTATTTATGTGAAGTTAGAACAAAATGTAGTCCATCTCGGAGTGACATGATCCAAATAATAAGGTTTGAGCCAAAATCGAGTCCTATCCGTTCTTAACGTTTCAGAAAACGAGTCAAATCTTGACCGTTGGAAATGAAAACTCAATCTGGACCAATCTATGCAGTTCAAATGGTGCGGTCAAGCTTTGTAGATCGTGATACTAAATAACGCTACTGGTAAAGAAATGAAACAGGGCTGGTAGCTTTTGGCTTTACAAGAATCAAGTGGTGTTTCGCTAAATAACCTTTATGGCTTATAAACGAAACCTTGGGGAAAAAACATAAAAAATAGCAGAAAAATAAAAATACTATCGTAGGTTATTTGTGGTTAGACTTGGGTCTACTCTTGAGCTTTACATAAGCTGCAAGTTAGGGTTTATACTTTCTCTGAGTTTTGGGTCCTACTCTTGAGGTTTACATAAGTTCAAAGTTATGGTTTATACTCTCTCTGAGTTAATTAGACAAATTTACGGTACTCAGGCTTCTGAATTTTTTTCCAGAGGGTTTGGTCGATCGATCGGCTGTCAACTCCGATAATCGGCCAAACCCTCTAAAAAATTTTCAAATTTTCAACGCAGGGGCAATTTGGTAATTTTACAGTCAAAGTCGATTTTTTTTTACGAACCGTAAGACAAAATTACGATTTGACTGGTCAAACCGTAATTTTGACTTACGGTTCGTAATTTTTTTTTACAATTTTGGTGTGAAAACAGATAAATTGCAGTGAAAAAATCCAGCATCTATCGGTAGTCAAATCGTAATTTTGACTTACGGTTCGTAATTTTTTTTTACAATTTTGGTGTGAAAACAGATAAATTGCAGTGAAAAAATCCACCATCTATCGGTATCTATATATATATATACACTAGTAAACCAAGACACGCGATACATGCAATTGATTTCATTTTTTAATTGCTTACAAAATTGGAAATAATTTAAATGTTTTTATGATCTAGCTATTTCAATAATGGAAGAAGAAAGAAGAGAGATGATATTCTATTGAGAATCTGTTGTAGTAGGATATTATTGGTCATCTTGGACCTTACTCTATTGGGCCTATCTTGGACTTTCCTAGCATATGTAACCCTACCCTCTATTATATAAAGAGTGTCAGGGGTCTCTTGATGTATCTCTCTGTACAATCATATTAATGAATAAACACTTCGTCTGTTGTTTCTCATATCTCTCTATATCTATACATATCTCTATATATATCTACAACAAAGTGCCGATAACGTGTTGTGAGACATATTAGCTCGTTATAGATATATAGTTTGCTGAAATTACACGGATAGTTCCTGTAATATATTACATGTATAAAAACAGTATATATGTGTTATAAAAGTCAATATTCGGTCTAAATATTCACCCACATGCATATATATATATATATATATATATATATATATATATTTATTAAAAAGGCAAGTGAATAAAAGAAAATTGCATGTTAATCGAGTAAATTGATATGTTTACATGTAAATTTAACCACTTTGCATGTTAAAAAAATTATCACATATAGAATTAATTGGTAATTAAAAATATATTATTTACTTGCATGTTAAAATTACCATGTATGGAAATTGCGTGTATATTGTAAATTGGTAAATAAAATATATTACGTACATGATTTAATTACCATGTATAGAACTTACACATATAACAATATAATAATAAAATATTGACTAAATCTTACTAGTGTAAATTGGTAATTACTAATAAATTCTAAATCGATGATAATCTTTATTAATTTGATTTCCTTATTAGGAAATATATATGCTAATCATGCAAACAGGTACAATCTAAAATATTAGTTAATCATGTACTAATTTATTTATTGCCATGTACACATATGTATAATATGGTAATTTGCAAAATCATATATATTCACATTTAAGTTGGAAAAATTATGAATCTTCTCTAAATAGGCTCACCTATTTGGATACGATGTCTAGGAAAGATATAGGCGGAAGTCGAAATCCTAATGAGGTCGGGTTTTAAGTGGCATTCGTGTCCTCCACCCTCACCGTCTTTCCTGGTCGTTTTTCAAGTAGAGCTACCAAAAGGGGTTGACTAAATAATAATTTTTCCGAGTGTGTTTATATAGTGATGTATGTTTCGCCGAATTGGTGTCTCTGTATCGACCTGTCGTTCGATCAATGAGAACCTATTCACATTAAAAGCAAAACTATTTTTCGAACCTGTCGTTTCGAAATAAAGTTTATGCTTGTGCAAACCATAAACATATAAACCAGTCGTTTTATATGATAAATAATCCAGAACTCCCAACACATGTTGGATGCCATCTATGATGAGAAAAATCGTAAAACATACTTGCAAAATGACTGTTTAAACATTGATTTTAATCCGTCATCACATGTTACTCACCCTGATGTGTGAAAATGTGATGCCAAATTTTTTTTGGATGCCATCTTTGATGAGTAAAACACGAGTTTGTTGTTACCCTCAGGATGAATGCTAAGTCGTTGATTTTATTCCGCCACCACATTTGAGACGTGATGACGTCTATGGTGAACAAATGTCTGAAATTGACATATTGGAGCAATCCTTCACCAAAAAAACTAGCTTGGAAATTGTATTCCATAAGCAGTATCGTGAATTTATATTCACCATGTTCCTTTATCACCCATCTGTTATTGGATAAGAAAATTACCCCAGTAAGTAGTTTTAATCCTATTGGGTCAATGGCGAATTGTTTGCCTGATATTAATGCTCTCCGTGTATATTTTTTTTCCACGAATCGAGAACCGAGACAAGTGTTATTTGTCTCGAACTGTCGCGATCCCGATGAATCGCCTAGCCAAGCGAGATTTTAGACAATCGTCAAAATCGAAAACTTGTGGCTCCAAGACAGTAATTGAAAGGAACAATATGGCCCGTTGTCACAAAGTAAGAGATAATGCTCAAAGAGGCAACTCTATGCTATAAAGAGAAAGGTCATGCACGGTTACTCCTTAAATAGTTCAAAACTATTATAAAGGTGAAAAAATCGATGCTAATGTGGTTAAAGATAACTGAAAAGAAACTCTTGAGACCCCCGGTTTTATGGCTCAAATAAGTTTGATACCTTTCTTTATTGATTTTGATAAATCATTGAGCCATTTTTTCGCTCATCTGGATTATGTTTTCCATTTGGATTATGATTTTTCCATTTGGACATACTTTTGGATTATGTTTTGCCTGTTTACGAAATTTCTCAAAATAATTTAAAGTGTTTTGAACAAATTTCTTTGACAAATGTGATCAAACTTTAAATTATGAAATTTTAGGCAATACTTGTGGGGTAGTTGATTTATTTGAAAATCGTGGGTAACATTGTACCACATAATTTCACCAACTACTTGCCTAAAAGAGTACTCAGTGACAACGATTCTGGACCTGTCGTTCCAAAATCGAAATCTTTGGTAAATCCAAATTGATTTGTCAAATATGAGGCGTTATACTCCTATAGGTCATGTCGTACCTTGTTGAGTTATAAAATATTCGAGAAAACCAGTGTTATCTGGTAATAGCTCATAAAAGAATCGAATTTTTTTACATAGCCTCCATTCAATACGACCAAAAGCGTATTTTAGAGGAGTTGAAATGTATTTCAAGTGGTTGTTACCACATTCTTTAAAGCATTTAAAGTTACCTTATCATTTCGCCTGTCGTTGAAATGATAAATGATTTAGATGCTAAGACATGATTGTCTGTACTATCATTCGCCTGTCGTCGATTGATAAGAGCATTTTGATATTGTGGCATTGACCGGATGAGATATTCCCGGGTCAAAAGACGATGCTTGATTTATAATCGCATCGCATTTGGATTCTCTTTGAGAACATATTTCATGATTAATCCGAAATTCATGCTACTAATGCTCACTTTGAAAGACTAATATGTGAAAAGATCATGAAATGAACTCGTAGAATTCTTGTAAAGAATTGAAGGAGTTATTGTGGACTTATCCAACCATAAGACGGACCATAAATATAAATGGTTATGGTTGATGCATCGACAATATGGTCACATTTTAATGTTGTCCACATAAATGCAACACTTTCCAAACTTTTAGCCCTATCATTAAGTTGATGGCTCATGATCCGAATTATCCTGAAAAGTCTAGTCGACTTGATAATTCTGAAGAGTAAGAATCGAAAATTCGATTTGAACTACTTGAGTTTGGAAATTGAAATTGAACATCATGTCGATTATGTTCAGACCCAAATGGACTCACGGAAAGTTTGATGATGCGACTGCAAATTATTGCACGCACTTCTTGGTCTTGCGCACCAAGATTTATATTTCCGTGTGGGGTTATGCTATTTTGCTGTATTGGTCCGTCATGAGGCCCATAGACACTCAAACACCATATGCGTACCAGCTGGTTACTGGTTATGAGCCAGAAGTCTCATATTAATGCGTGTTTAGAGTGATTAATTAATATTTTGATTGAGCCGCTATAGCGTTCAAAATATGGACCTCTGAAGAGGACATAAGTCGATTTTGAATCCCCTGCCTATCATTTGATAGAGTAACCTTGGCAAGCGATCTCTTTACCGCATGATATGCGAAAGTGACATCGCTAAGACTGTTCTCCCCGTCGTTAGGGGGAGATTTGCATGTTACCGTTGATAAGGAACGACATGAAGTAACGTGGCATAACCCACTCAGTCTTAACTTGATCCCCAAAACTGCACTTAGTGATAAGTAAGTGCATAGACCCCCTCAAGTCTAACTAAATGACAGACGCATTTAATGACTTTATGAGATGTCACGAGATCATTTATACCTGTTGCAAAATGTTTGCAAGGATAGACGTCCATGTCGGACGCCGTGTTCCTGTCGTAACACGTTGCATTGGCCGAACCCACCAAGCAAAGGACGCTGTCGTCGGCCGTCAGTCTGTCGTCCTTCCCAAGATACAAGGAAGTTGACCGGTTCTTAATTCGTTCAGCCCCAGAGGTGGTGAACTGAAACTCGTTTGTCGCACGAGATTATAAAGGATCTAGGAGATGTGTGATTCCTCCTCATCCTGAGAATCTGGAAATATCTGTCGATTATGATATCTTAGACAATATTGAAGCGAACGAGACTGTCATTGATTACTTGTTCATATATTCGGTGACGACTAATAATATGAGCAAATTATGACAGGGAACCATGTAATGTTGCCTGAAGTCAACGTAGAATAGACTGGCATAATGGAAACTTGCAATCCAAGTAGACTCCTTAGCGAAAGTGTGTTCGGACCTAAAGCTCCAACACCACCAATGTTAAACGAGTTCGTTTATTTGGTTATTCGTAAGGAAAAGTGATGAGAATAATGAGATTGTAGAATGCTCACCTAGTAGCGCAAGACTTCTCTCACACCTTGGAATTGATTACGAGATGGTTGATTTTCTCGTAATGGACGTTATAACGGTCCCCTACTTTACCAGTTTAGTAGTTTCCGAAAAACTAAGTATGCAGCCATGAATGTGGTCACGGTTTTATCTCTATGGGGATTTAGACAAAGAGATATAGATGAATGTCCCTGTGTGACTTCATATGCTTTAATCAAGTAGTTCCTGACCACGGAACACGATCTCAATTAAATGAGACGTTCACTATATGGATTAATATAATCCGAGCGGATGTGGTATATCCGCCTAAGTGAGTACTTGATTAGCTTGGGATACTTGAATAAGTATTATGCCCTTGCGTGTTTTATTACGCGATCCATTTTTGGATTTGCCTTCGAGATGAAGGATCTTGGGAAGACACGGTAGTGACTCGGCCTGATGATCAAGTCCCGTAAAGATTGAATCTAAGTCCATCATTTAGACTACACCCAGAAGGTGTTATGACGTTTTAGTCATCATGACGCTAAGTCGTCAGATTCTCCAATGATCGTTCGATCACTAGACATTGATATAGACCCAGTCTGTCCCTGATGAGACGATGAAGAGATATTGAACCATCATGTTCATATCTAAGTACAATAAGCGCATCATTGTACTTGGTCTAATGTGCTAGGACGAACATCTCGTATGTTGTGAATGGTATAGCTCGACACAAAATCGCGCTAACACGCTGCCATTAAAATGGCACTAAAGACACATTCCCTTACCTTATGGTAATTTTGGAAGTGAGCTAGTTTATCCCATTTGCGTCATCGAGTGTACCTACCCCCTTCGGTACTCGAATTAACGCAACCCTTTTTCGGTTATACCGATGCCGATTACTTATCAGACCCGTATAAGAGATATTCCTAACATGGTCTGTTTTTACCATTAGGAATAAGGCAATATCTTGGAGGTATTGGAATAACTCCAAACGAATCACTTTGATCTACTCGTGCTCTATGAGACGACTAGAGAGTGTATATGGCTTCGAGCTTGTATTAGCCATATTTGAATTACGTATGCTCTGTCTCACGATCCAGATAAAACACTTGTCTTATTTGAGGACAACTTGTTGTTATCGATCAAGAGAGACATGACTAGATTATGCTATTTAGCATTTCTTGCCGAAATAAATCTTCACATATGAAGTTTAAAAGTATCATGTCGAATGCTCATTTTATTTCACGTTATATTTTCTTGCATACAGTCGTGTGTAAGTAAATGAGGCATCCAGTCGAATGCTCGTACTCTTTCTTGGAATATGAAATCTTTGCACCCAGTCATGTGCAAGTGAGGGGGAGCATCCAAGTGAATGCTTATTGCACTAATTACTACTTAGTCGAAATCCTCGCACCCTGTCGTGTGCAAGTGAGGGGGAGCATCCAGTCGCATGCTCATGTACTCTTTTTGTTCTTAGACCAAGGTTTTTGTCCCACTGGGTTTTCCTCGGCAAGGTTTTTAGCGAGAGACGTTCCCATTATATCTCACTTAAGATTGCCGAAATTAGGGGGAGTATCCTGTTGTATATTTCTTACCACTGTGTACTCTTTTGTCCTTCGACTAGAGGTTTTTTCCCACTGGGTTTACTCTAGCAAGGTTTTGATGAGGCACCTGTTTTGTGGTTGATCCCCTACTACTACCACTGTTGCATTCTTTTTCCTTCGATCAGAGATTTTCCCATTGGGTTTGCTCTGCCAAGGTTTTGATGAGGCACACTGTTTTGTGGTTAGTTAATTACATAGAATTTCGGCCTATATCATTCGGCTACACAGTTTCTCCTAGGTACCGGTTTTGTCCCACACTGGGTTTTCTGTTCCTAAGGTTTTTATGTGTTTAGCACTACGAATGAACTCGACTCACATCGACAGCATGAAGACGAAGAAATCAAGACGTCCAAATGGGGAGTATTGTAGGATATTATTGGCCATCTTGGGCCTTACTCTATTGGGCCTATCTTGGGCTTTGCTAGCATATGTAACCCTACCCTCTATTATATAAAGAGAGTCAGGGGTCTCTTGATGTATCTCTTTGTACAATCATATTAATGAATAAACACTCCGTCTGTTGTTTCTCATACCCCTCTCTATATCTATACATATCTCTATATATATATCTATAACGAGCTAATATGTCACACAACAGAATCAAAGTTTTTTTTTGAAAATAATAATATAAGTCATTGGTAAGTCGGGTTTTTTTCCAACACTAAACGAGAGGCTGTTGAAATAATAGTATACGCGTGCCTACGCGATGCGTGGTGTAACGTATGAGTTATCGATAATCGTTTATAAAATCAACATTTAAAAAACTCATTATTAATACAGATAAAAATTTACATAATACTAAAAAAATCAGAATATCTTCATTAAAAATAAATAAAGAGTAAAACTGTAAAAAAATATATATAGAGAGAGGATAATATTACTCTGTGAGAAGGGGTTAGAAAGTGGGATTGAGAAGAAATAAGCGGGAGCAGTTTCTAAATTGGGATTGAGAAGAAATAAGAACGAGCAGTTTCTATACGATTTATATTGCTGGATAGTTTTTTATTTTTGAATTAAAAATATTTTGATAAATAAATTAATTAGAGTTTTTTTTTTTCAAATATCTGTATATTTGTTTGAAGACCTGTAAAACCTCTGAAAGTAATAGCATAGATATACACAAAATATAGATATTTGTATATATATATCAGTTCAGGAATGTCTGATTACATTTGACCAGAGGTGATAACTGATTCTGAAGAGATTACCTGTCGAGTCTTTGCTGAGATTCCGATGCGTGTGTAAAGAATGGTATTCTCTCATTTCTAGCCCTAGTTTCATCTCTCTACAGCTCTCTCACTCTTCATCTTCTCTCTCTACACCCACTCTCGTAAGACGCTACTCCAAACTCCATTGCAAAGAGATCTACACTAGACGCTACTCTCACTCTTCATCTCTGTTGTTGATGGTGTGGTGCATTGGGTTGCGTATATGACCACTTGTGAAAATGACGAAATATTCTGTAATTTGGTGTTGAGGTTCGATTTGGGTACAGAGAAGTTTTCGGAGATGGGTTTGCCTGAGGGTTTAGTGCGTAGGCCACATTTCCTCATATTGGCTGCAGCAGGGGCGAAGACAGGATGTGTAAATGGGGGGTGCCAAAATATATGTACAAGTAACATATTTTTATGGGGGTGCCAAATCTACACCTAAAAAGAAATTGTACTAAAAAAATTAGAATACGTGTGATAGAGAGAGTAAAATCTTCATTAAAAATAAATAAGGAGTAAAACTGTAAAATATATATATAGAGAGAGGATAATATTACTCTGCGAGAAGGGGTTAGAAAGTGGGATTGAGAAGAAATAAAAGGGAGGAGTTTCTAAAGTGGGATTGGGAAAAAATAAGAACGAACAGTTTCTATACGGTTTATATTGCTGGACAGTTTTTTATTTTTGAATTAAAGATATTTTGATAAATAAATTAATTAGAGTTTTTTTTTTTCAAATATCTGTATATTTGTTTGAAGACCTGTAAAACCTCTGAAAGTAATAACATAGATATACACAAAATATAGATATTTGTATATATATATATCAGTTCAGGAATGTCTGATTACATTTGACCAGAGGTGATAACTGAGATTGTGAAGAGATTACCTGTCGAGTCTTTGCTGAGATTCCGATGCGTGTGTAAAGAATGGTATTCTCTCATTTCTAGCCCTAGTTTCATCTCTCTACAGCTCTCTCACTCTTCATCTTCTCTCTCTACACCCACTCTCGTAAGACGCTACTCCAAACTCCATTGCAAAGAGATCTACACTAGACGCTACTCTCACTCTTCATCTATGTTGTTGATGGTGTGGTGCATTGGGTTGCGTATATGACCACTAGTGAAAATGACGAAATATTCTGTAATTTGGTGTTGAGGTTCGATTTGGGTACAGAGAAGTTTTCGGAGATGGGTTTGCCTGAGGGTTTAGTGCGTAGGCCACATTTCCTCATATTGGCTGCAGCAGGGGCGAAGACAGGATGTGTAAATGGGGGATGCCAAAATATATGTACAAGTAACATATTTTTATGGGGGTGCCAAATCTACACCTCAAAAGAAATTGTACTAAAAAAATTAGAATACGTGTGATAGAGAGAGTAAAATCTTCATTAAAAATAAATAAGGAGTAAAACTGTAAAAAATATATATAGAGAGAGGATAATATTACTCTGCGAGAAGGGGTTAGAAAGTGGGATTGAGAAGAAATAAAAGGGAGTAGTTTCTAAAGTGGGATTGGGAAAAAAAATAAGAACGAGCAGTTTATATACGGTTTATATTGCTGGACAGTTTTTTATTTTTGAATTAAAGATTTTGATAAATAAATTAATTAGAGTTTTTTTTTTTTCAAATATCTGTATATTTGTTTGAAGACCTGTAAAACCTCTGAAAGTAATAGCATAGATATACACAAAATATAGATATTTGTATATATATATCAGTTCAGGAATGTCTGATTACATTTGACCAGAGGTGATAACTGAGATTCTGAAGAGATTACCTGTCGAGTCTTTGCTGAGATTCCGATGCGTGTGTAAAGAATGGTATTCTCTCATTTCTAGCCCTAGTTTCATCTCTCTACAGCTCTCTCACTCTTCATCTTCTCTCTCTACACCCACTCTCGTAAGACGCTACTCCAAACTCCATTGCAAAGAGATCTACACTAGACGCTACTCTCACTCTTCATCTCTGTTGTTGATGGTGTGGTGCATTGGGTTGCGTATATGACCACTAGTGAAAATGACGAAATATTCTGTAATTTGGTGTTGAGGTTCGATTTGGGTACAGAGAAGTTTTCGGAGATGGGTTTGCCTGAGGGTTTAGTGCGTAGGCCACCTTTCCTCATATTGGCTGCAGTGATTAAAGGGTTGTTCTCAATACTTTATAAGGACGAGTTTTTGAACTTAGCGGACCCATCGGTGGGCATTTGGACGATGAGTGAGTATGGAAATGTGGAGTCTTGGACTCGTATTTTTATAATTGAGCTTGGGACGGTTTTGCCAAGGGTGTTAGGTGTTAAGAGCGACGGTGAATACCTTTGTTGTGGTAGAAGTGGTGAACTGATTTCATACAATGTCGAAAGCAGGGAAGGAATTGGTACGAGAGTATGTGGTACTAAAGATTCATTCTTTGCCGGTAATTTTGCGGAGAGTCTTGTTTTATTGGGTAAGGGTAAAAAGGCTGAAATGTCCGAACCCGGTTATGAAAATGAGGATGTTAAAATTGAAGCGTCTGAGTATATTTATAAGGTACTCACTTGTGCACTTATCACTACGACTATAAGCAGCTCTGATGATTAGGCAGGTGTGGTATCTATTTTCCCACTTTACTTGGTTGTTTGTGTCATCAGACATCATCTAGCATTTATCGAGTTCCGCTTTGAGAGCATGTAGGGAGTTGATTTAGTACTATTTAGAATTTGAAACCGTCTTTTGTTTAAATCCACATTAGCAGACTATTTATGAAATCTAACATTGGTTTTAGTTGCCTCACAAAATAACAAGGCCTATTTGTGTTATTCCCTTCTTGATATTCATTTTAATCGTGTACTTCATGGGTTTTGCTACGCAGTAAAGATGACATGAATTATTGACATGGAATTGATGATTGATAAATGCAATATGATCAGAGCAAGACGAACTACTTTGAGTTCAACAGACTTCAGTTATCTGCAATTTACATTAATCAAGGATCGAAAGGATCAAAGGAGACAGAGATATTCATAATGTGATTGGTCAACTATGACTGAGTTTGATTAGAACATTTCCATTTTAACTGATATGTTTAGGTACTTTTTTCTCAACAGTTTCTATTTCACTTGTAGTTGTGACTTGTGAGGTGATTTTCCCTATGGGTAGTGTTACTGATTTGCATATCTTATAAATTTACCTAGAAATTTGCAAAATGATTGATATAGATGTTGTTCGCTTGTTGGTATTGACTTGGTTCTAGTGCTATGTATGCACAATAGACAAGACTGTAAGATGATATGATTTATCGACATAGAATTGATGAATGATGAATGCAATATGCCCAATGGATCACATTTAGTTCAACTCATTTCATTCATCTACACGTACATTAATAAGGACCCCAATGATACAAAGATGTTCATGATTTGATTGGTCAACTAAGTTATACTTATTCTATGATATTTTTAGGGATCTTTAGGTAATAACTTGCTTCTCATTAATGTTCCGAGGTGCTTTTTCTCTGGGGTAGAGTTATTGATTCGTAGAACTTATTATATACTTGTTACAACGTTTAACCTTTCCTGGATATTTGCAAAATGATCAACACATAAGTCTACTGATGAACAATTTTTCATATATACCGATGAACAGTTTTTTGTATGCAATTTTTTATAGAGGTTTAATAAGCTTATAAATCATGTTAAGACTTTGGAACCTTCGGAACTTTTTCCTGACCGGTTGTCATTAAAATATCTCTTTCTTAAATTCCTTTCCATTCTAAAAAAGTGTGTTCAATTATTTCTATATGTTCAATATTTTTAACAGTTTGTGTGAAAGACGTTAGATATGTGTGTTACACTTTTCTGATTAACTGCCAAATATATTTGCCTTTCTACCTTTCTAGGGACTACTCAAATTTTTATGTTCTGTACTCTGCTGTTTAATCTGCAAGGTTCTCTTTGCGTAGAGTTATATTTAATTCTAGGTTTGCATAGTTGATTTTATCCTTGGTGGATTTTGGCTCATTACCTTTCTTAATTGAAGCTTCTTTGATGTTGGTGTGCTCATGTAACTTAATTTAGTGAAAGTAATTGTTCAGTAATTGTCGCATATACAATTTTCGCATGGTCAGAAGAATGCACGATGTCTCGTTAATTCGATGTAGTAACTTACTTTGATGTTAGCGTGTCGTTACATGCTCTGAGCAATTAGCATGCATATGATGTACAATCTGACAAACCTTAATTTTGTGAAATATGAGAGATGTTGTCAGTATGCTACAGTTACTTTTGCTTTCTAATCTGTGTTATCAAGAATGTATTTTTCATATTTGGACTGCTATATTAGTAAAGTCCATATCTATCAAAAAGTGTTAGTTAAAAAAAATAACAATCTATAGCAGTCCTGATATTCATGCTCCCTTTTCTTATCTTGCCAGTGCATGCTTTGTAATGCTTTTTAAACATGTGTGCTTGCATGGCAGTATACATGAAATCTGACTACTTATGTTGACACTGTATTTTCCATAATTCTTCTTACACTGTTTCTGCACTCATGTTCATACTATAATTTTATTTATAAAAGGTGATGGAACATGCTCACTTTAACCAGTGTGGTTTTTATAGTAGTTCATGCCATTAAGTGTGAAGTAAAATAAATTATTTGAAATAGGTGATGGAACATGCTCAATTTTTTTGCCTTGCTAGCTTTCCATTGTAAAATGTTTACTCTCTGCTGTTAATTCTGCAAAGTCTTCCTTTGATGTCAGTAATGTTATAGTGATTTGTTAGTTTTACCGATTTCATCCTTATGATTTCCCTCATAAACCTTTTCGCCCTTCCAGTTTTTCTTTTGGTTAAATGGAATTTTCTTGATGTTGATATGCTTATGCAATCCAATTTTGCTGAAGTTATATGTAAGTAAATATTGGGTATTGTTCAGTTAATGTCATATCTACAGTTGTCACATTATCAAGGGGATACACAATGTCGTTAATGTTATTCGAAATTTACTCTAATGTTAGTTTGTCATTAAAAGTTCTGTTGGTATCTACAGTTTGCTTGTTCTTTCTAATCTGTTTTAAAGAGATTATTTCGTTCATGTATGTGCGTAACAAGTTGAGGGGAATATTCTTTTATAAATTATAAGAATACCAATCTATCTAGTCATTTAAAAATATTGTGCTCCTTCTTCTTGATTTTGCACTGCATTCTAGCTTGTTAGATATGTTGTGTTTTCCTTTTAATCTTATTTTCTGAAATTGGTAAAGAAACATGCTAATTATAACAGTTAATTATTGCGGAGTAGCAGTTTAGTGTTATCTGTTAAGTGGAAACAGTATTTCTCTAGGTTGGTTGCGGATTTGAGTGAGTTTTTCTTGTCCTATTTTTCTTTGAATCCGTCCCACTCACGTATTTCTTAAAAATCGTGATGCTCTTCAATTTGGTTTTCTTCAATAAAACATTCTTTAGAACAAATTTGTGCTCACGCTTCTAAGAATTTAAAGGCATGAGTGCTTTTTAGTTTTATGTGAGTATACTTTTTTCTTTGAAATCGATAATGTAATATGTTTAACACTTATTGCTTGTTAGCAGTTCAGTCTCATCCGGTGAAATGTAAAATATGTATTTGTCTTACGTTAAATGACTGATACGACGAGTGAAATTTTAGTTCTTATCATTTAAACTCGTGTATGATCCCACAAGGTTGGCTTTTAGAATTTCTAGAGTAGGCTAAGATGCTTTTTCAAATTAGTTATCTTCTTTTGAACATATATATAATGCTTCCATACTGACATCACTTTTTTTAATTTCCAGGGAACTTCCACTGCTGTTTGCCGATCTTGCCCATTTGACAGTCTTTGTGCTGGCTTGGTATCTGATTTTGTTGCAGAATCTAGAATCTGGAATCCGTATGTATTACGAGTTTGTTGTTATTGTTTTTCCATGACATTATCAAGTTCTTCCTTGTTTCAACTTACATCAGACCCTCCTTAGATACTTCTTTATATGATGTTTGTATAACCTCTAGCATAACCTTATGCATTGTTCTGTTTTCTCTTCAACTCTTGATCCGCAGAATGGTGATAAGCACTGGCTTTCATTGACATCTGAAATGGTGTTCTGACAACATTATTTGCAGCTTAAATTTCAGTTTATCAGTATATCTTTATATACCTGTCTTATTGTTTTGTGACTGCTAGGGCCTTGCGATTATGACTCACTCTCCACTGTCTGATTCTAACTCCCCCTCGGCCATTTCCCCCCCTGTATGCTGTAAATTGTTGCTACGGGAGCTAAAATCCATTTGATCTGAATCAATGATTTTAATTAATATATTTTTCAATATGCCATTTATTTTGTTCTGTGCAGTTCTATGGTCTGTCATTGTCTGAAACAAAAGAATAAGTGGGAAAATTTTTTAGGTCAAATTTGTTTAATGAATGTCTCGTGATTAAGTTTTAAAAATAACAGTAATTGGTGTATTGCTGAAGGAATTATGTGAAGTTGGAACAAACTTTAGTGCATCTAGGAGTGTACATGATCCAATAGATAAGGTTTCAGCCAAAATCGAGTCCTATCCGTTCTTAACGTTTCAGAAAACGAGTCAAATCTCTTAACCGTTGGAAATGAAAACTCAATCTAGACCAATCTATGCAGTTCAAATGGTGCGGTCATGCTTTGTGGATAGTAAAACTAAATAAGTAATGTAATAGTAATGAAAGTATGAAACAGGGCTCTTTTCCGTCAACTTATTTTTTTGTAGCTTTTCGCTTTAAAAAACGAAAGTGGTGTTTGGTTAAAGAACTTTTTTAGCTCACAAACACAAGCTTGGGGAAAAAACATAAAAAATAGCAGGAAAGGAAAATTACTATGATTTCCTAGCTTTTTTTCTTCACTTTTTTGGAAATTTAAAACAGAAATTTCCCTTGGTTTAAGAACTTCATTTTGGATTAGCAGAAATAGGTCGATAATGGGTTTCACAACTGTCCGACGAATATTGTGCGTCGAACACCTTGGCCGATCTCACCGTCGAGGTTGTGTTTTTACGACCGATCCTTTTCACCAACTTTTGTTCCTATCCTTTCTCTTCAATCTGAACTTGACACACAAAATACAAAATGTTAGTATAAGCAGTCGTGGCTTTAACTAACCGATCGCCCTCCGACCCTCAAATTAATTAGCAGCCCTTAAAAAGAAAATCTTGAAAGAAAAATTAGTTAAGAATAAAGTAATGAATGAGACTAATGGTTGTCAGATACCCGATACTTGCGACCTAATCACCTCTTTATATGGATGTATGACCACCTGATGAATGACAAATGACGAGCTAATGATCCTCAAGAGATCAAGAGCATTGTCTTGCCTTAGCAAGACAAACCCTATTGGATTCCTCACGGGCAATTTAATCTCATTATCACTCAATAGGATTTAACCCAAACTGAACATATACAACGGGAATTTGCAAAATTTTATTTAGCCCAAAAATTTGATACGGATATTGCAACTATGTCGAGTAGAATGAAGGCACATCAGTTTCCAACATTAAGCAATTCAATGATAAAGAAATGATGTCAAACAGACATAAAAACTAAACTAGTAATAAGATTACATTGGCAGACATAATTTGATAGACGCTCTTGTAGACACTCACATGAGTGCATTAATCTACCCCGATAATACACATTAATCTAATAGTTATAACACTTCCAACCGATATCTCTATAAGTGTGTCAAAAAATATTTAGCTATATCATATTACTTAATCTCTCTACAAGGTGTTTAAAAATTTAAAAAGCTAAACTAATTTGCACAAAAACTAAAACTACGAATCTATAAGAGCATCCATAATAGTTGTGTTAATTTTAACAATATTAACTTTGACACATCATTATATAATTGCATGTTAAATAACACATGTGTAACTTAAATTTAACCTTTTAACTTAACAAAGTTATATAATTTTAATTAAAATTAATTATTAATTCAAATCTCATTAATTAGTTATTTTGTAAATACCACTAAAATAGAAACTAAAAAAGTAATAGTTGAAATAGAGTTCACGTTTAAATTTATTATATTTTGCCACATCATCAATTAACAACATTAAAAACATTATTATCTTTAACAACTTTTTTAATATCTATAAAGATAACACATGATTTAACCTAACTAATGGAGATAAAAAATTGTATTTTTATCTAACAACGCTATTTGAACAGAGACACCTATAACGCAATTCAACCCTTCTACTAGCATCACAAGATTCACAAGTACGGTTGATTAAAAAATAAAAATAAAAATAAAAATAAAAAAGTCTCTAATTATATAATTACTTAAACTCTTTACTATTAATTGGTGTCTAAGAATTTAAACAGATAGACCAATTTGCAAAAGAAAAACGAAAACTACGAACCTATAAAGAAATTCACCCCATTTCTAGTTTCTACCATCACATAGAAATACAGCATCACCATCAGAGAGAGAGAGAGAGATGAGTAGTATTCCGTCGGTGTACTTAGCTCGAAGAGCAGCACAAAAAGAGAGAGTCATTCTTTTGTATCGCAGATTCCTCAAAGACTCTCTTAATTGGGCCGTTCATCGCCACCTATTTTACCAAGATGTATCTATATCTATATCTATCTATATTTATATTACTATATAATTATCTAACTTCTCACATATTTCTTTTCCGATTTTTTTATTATTTCTAGCTTCACCTCATTTACTTTCAATTTAAACAATTTGCATATTGTTCTACCATTTTTTTTTCTTATTTACTCTCCCATCTATGTGTTATTTTATTTATTCAATTGAGGTAGTTCGATTTAATTTGAGTATTATTTCGTTACACCTATGTATTAATACAGCTAATTTCTCCCATCTTCCTCTCTCTCTCTCTATATATATATATATAACTATATACTTATCTAACTTCGCACATCTTTCTTTTACTAGTTTTTATTATTACTAGATTCAGCTCATTTTCTTTGATTGAACATTCATGTTTTATGCCATATTTATTTATTTATCTCAACCTATTCATTTTAAACAATTTGTATATTGTTCTACCAATGTTTCTTATTTTGGGTCCCTTTGGCAACAGATTATTTGGTTCAAAATCAGATTAAAAAAAAAAACTGTTTAAAAAATTCAACCAAAATCCAGAATTTTGATATTTGGATTTTTTTAAAGCCTTTTTAGGCTAAAAAAATGCATTTCAAAAGATAAATAATTTGACTGTCCAAACACACAGATTTTTAAAATATAAAATCCAAATATCTGCTAAAAAAATCTGTTGCCAAACAGACCATAGTCGCTGATCTGTGTTTTATTTATTCAACCGAGGTAGTTATGCCAATTTAATTGGAATATTATTTTGTAGACCAGAATGTTTTCTAGCTAATTTATCCCATTTCTGTTTTTTATTATGTGTGTGTGTGTGTATATATATATATATATATATATATATACCTATATCTATATGTATGTATACAACTACTCTCACGTTTCATTTCCTATTTCTTATTATTACTAGGTTCAGCTCATTTACTTTGATTGAACATTTAGGTTTTATGCCAGTTTTTCTATTTAATATCTCAACCTATTCATTTTAAACAATTTATGTACTGTTCTACCAATGTTTCTTATTTACTCGCCGATCTATGTGTTTATTTTATTCAATTGAAGTACTTATGTCGATTTATTTGGACTATTTTTCATTACACCAATGTATTGACATAGCTAATTTCTCCCACCTCTCTTTTTTCTAGGTTTTGCTTTTTGGAATTTCTTATTATAATTCGATTCAGCTCATTTAATAAACAAACATTCAGGATTTGTAAACAGTTTTTTATCCTAACTTATTCAGTTTTAACTTTTTGTATGCTGTTCGAACAGTATTTTTAATCTACGTGTTTTTTTCTTCGATTTAAGTAATTACATCAGTTTAATTGGATTATTATAGGATCTTTGCGTAAGAAAATAAACTAAAAATTTCAATTTTTGCATAGAAAAATATACGTTTAATTAACAGTGTGGACACCGACCTATTCCCTTTCAATAACTTGTATAATCTTTTACTTGTTTTTTTTCTTGAATTGCAGTATTAACATCAATTTAATTGGAGTATTATGCCATAAACATTTGAAAAAGACTAATTTTGTCAATTCGTATGGCAATATATTTGTTGAATTGACAATTTTTATGCCATCCTAAATTAGTGGTGGTCATCTAGTAGAACTGTATTTCCCATCTCATTTCCGTTCATTAATTAGACAGAAGTGATTCAATGGTGAAATTTTTTTTAGATCAATGACCGAATTCGGAATTTTCGTTGGACTTTTTACAATATGTTGATTTCGATAGGTTGATGTAAAAAAGTGTAATTAACCTTAAGTTTTATATGTAAATATTCATGTGTATGTATTGATTGGTGTTTCAGGCATCTGAGCTGAGGGAGAAGTTTGACGCTAACAAGAATGTGGTTTGTCCCTTGAACCTCTTTCTAGATTCCCTTATATTGTTCATCTGTTCATGTGTATTTCGGGTCTCTTATAGCCATAAGTTTGTAAATCGGATAAGTATACACAGGCTTATTTTGGCGGTGGCACAATTTGGCTTTGTTTGGTTGCGGTTCTTAAGCTACAATTTTTTTTATATGCTGGAGTGCATTTGGTTTATTATAAGCTGAGGGTTTCTGTTTTTATTTTCTTTAGCCTATAAATGCTAGAAGATATAGGTGGTATAAACTCATATTTTTTCTTAGATCTAAAATATTCATCTTATTTGCTCATAAGTTGCTTTATTAAGTATCCGTACAAGATATTGATTTTGTGGATGAAATTATATGTGATTGGAAGATGCCATTGCTGAGAATGTAAGTTTAGTTATTGCAAATGATATGTTCACTGTTTTTGCCATGTTTGATTTTTATAATAGTAATGAATAGTCTTCTGGTGAGAGCAATTTTTGAAAATTCCCACTTACAACTTGGGATACATCTTTAAACCTTTTCTGGTTCCTAATCATTTAACACAAGATTCAGTTATGTGATATATCCAGTCGTACTGATCCAAGAGAAAGTGACAATCGGATGTTGGAGAAAGGGTCTCTTGTTGGACAAGATTGGTAAAAGGAGAATTTATAGAATTTTTCATCGAGACTGGACATTGCTTTTGATAATTGTAGTCAAAACTTATACATAGTAGATTTCTGGTGAGAATCTATCAGGGAATCCATTTATTAAACATGGGGCGCCTCCCGTTTCGGTTTCCACACAATACAAGATGCACTTGTGTTATGAGAATATATTTATCCTCTGTTTTTTGTGGGAAAAGTTGGTGATTGTTGGGAAATGTGGTATAGTACATATATTCCATGTTTTAGCTACTTAAATCTTTTGTTCAATTTTCTTGTCTCAATAGGCAAATAGGTATAGACTTTTGCAGTGGTGAGATGACAAAGGGCTATATATTTAAAGCCAATAAATGTCTACACCTTGTTCTAAAAATACACAAGGAACCATCCTAAAATATGGGACACCAGCTTGTGCTAAGTGTTAATGAGTAATCGAGGCTAATTGGAGCCAATCAGGTGAATTAGGTCTAATAATTATAATGAATAACAATTTTGAGACCGAAAATGAGATATCAAGGATGTGTAAAGTAGCATGAGATAGATTACAGTGAGCCTGATGAATAGCTAAGGAGCTAAAAGCTTAAAATTAGGTTTGTTGGTTATGGGTTTTGGAGACTTTGTTAGGGAGATTCTGATTGACACTTGGAACTTTGTTGTTGGGACTTGCCCTTTTTCTAAAAATTTGTTGTTTGACCTTTTGTTGAATCATGGTTGCATTAAATCAAGTAGATAACATTACATGCCTAATTTAGTTTGTAAATCATATTTCCATCTTATCTATTAGTACATAGTTAATATTGAAACAGTTTATTTTAAAGTTTATAGTGGTATTGCACAGTCTAGGTTCTGCCGCGCCAGTTGGGACTTGTAACTTTACCTTCCAATGTGACTTTTCGAACTTGAAAATGATACAAAGAATACAAACGTAGATATTGACAGTGAATTGGATATAAGACCTTTATAAGGTATGGGGATATATTCTCGGACCTTCTCCAGTTTACTGTCGTCAGAACGAGAAGGCCTTACGTGTTTAATGATATATCCTTTACTTAATACCTTATCTCCTATCGTGAGGACTTTAAAGGTGATCAGAAATTGTTGTAGCACAAAGTACATTTCTCTAACTATTTGCTATCTGTTCAGATTTTCATGCTTTAAGTTTGAAGAGTACCGACTATCCTGTTTTTTTAATAACTCCTGAATTGAAATGTTTCTCTAGTCTATATCCTCTTCTTGATCAATATGCTCAGATTACTTGGCTAATATGATCTGCTTAGGAGACGCAGATATTTCGTTTGCCATCATTACTACTTCTTTTTTTCTTAAGCAATTTCAAGGCGTGGTGGCAATAATCCTTTATGTGGCCTTTCTTTTAGTTTCCCGCTTGATAGCATGCAAGTTTGTTCATTTGTAAATTTTTGCTATGCATATGCATAAGGAGTGGTGTATTTTTTAAGTAAATTTAGTAACTATTATAAGGTACCAATCGCGTCGTAGAGTTCTAGACCACCGATTACAGACTTGTTTCGAGTTTTGGGGGGAAAGTAGGTATGCGCTTGAAATTAGAGATGAATTACTCCTCATGTTTTGGCTCCACAATTATGGTCAATCGGTTTATTAGCTTTTAAGAAGAGTGTCGTCTCCCTTTATGAGTACTATAACCTCTTATCTTAACAGTTTAGATTATTGTTTATCAAGCACATGCAAATTTCAGCCACAAATTCTTTATGATTCTGATGGCACACACATTTTGCTGGAGGGTACAGAAGATGATTCCTTTTTTGTGTGTTTGGAGAATTTCTAATTTATATATATATATATATATATATAGCTATACCAACAAACTTATCATACTGTGTCCTTGTGATAATTGTCTTCTCACGTTGTTTTTCGGCTTTGATGGTTACCAGGAGAACTTAGAGACTATTGATAGGCTGATAGAAGCTGGTGAAGCACGATACAACAAGTTCCGCCACCCTGATCCTTATATTGGTTAGTGCTATACCAAGAGACTTATTTTCACCTGATTACTATGTTACTAAGTCAAACACGCCATAAAAGTAGGTATCCCGATGTTGTGTAATTAAGTTAAACGTGATTGCTTCATATTAAGCACGCAACGTTGACATGAGTTATACATGCTTTTATTTTTTTAGAGAACTCTTCAGATACCCATAGTTTTTCTTTTTTAACTAGTTTCCTCCTCGGGAGAAAACTGCAAAAGCCATGGGCCCTTTCTTTTTACCGTGTCTATGCCATACCCGTCCGTAAGGACACGTTTGTTGTTTCAAATAAGTGATCAAGCTAATGTGTTTCTTTATAGTTGATTTTAGTTATGAAGAGTCATATTTGTTATTTAAGTTATTTTCCCGCTGATGGTTAAATATGTTCTTAGCATTCCAGTTGCATCCCTGAGTTATTATGTGTGTGTGTGTGTAACTGTGTATCACATTACAATCAATAGTTGAGACGAGTAAGAGTTTCAGGGTTTGATCCCACTTTGATTGAAGTAGTTTTATTAAATTTTTTTTTCCAGAATCCCCAATACTTCTAATACTTGTTCTATT
Source organism: Primula veris (assembly GCA_963682055.1). Classification (NCBI taxonomy): domain Eukaryota; kingdom Viridiplantae; phylum Streptophyta; class Magnoliopsida; order Ericales; family Primulaceae; genus Primula; species Primula veris. The sequence continues at coordinate 12,470,651 of OY821745.1, read as the reverse complement.
TGTTGTTTCATGACTCATTTGTATACTTTCTTTACAGTTCCATGGGCACCAGGTGGCTCCAAGTTTACCCGAAACCCAACTCCGCCTTCTGGGGTAAATAGATTGCAACTTTAACTTCAACTCTCCTTTGTTAAATTAGGCGAATAAATAGTTTATCTTTGTATGGTCTATTTAATACTAGCAACGCTTTTTTATTATGGGTATGACCTAGATGATAAGTATGATGAATCCATGTTTTGGCGTGGCTTTGGAAGTCTTTCGAAAAAGTTGCTGCAAATTGTATCTACAAAAAGCGAAAGTAGAAAAAAGGTTTAGTTGAATTGAGCTTCAGCCCTTAGTTTTGTTTTGGAATAAGGACTATTTTCTCTTGAGTAGACATGAAAAAAGCTTAAACATTCTCAAGACAAGGATTGAAATCTCCATTTTAAGTATTCCAATTTGTAGAGAGCGCATAAAGATTTGAAGACCCTGTATGGAGTATGTATTTTGGTAATTTAGGTACTTGTATTGAAGGTATTCTATCCTTTTTCTCGTGGGATATTATCTGTATTATACCTTATGTTTGCTCCTCATTTTTAATGAAAAATAAAACAATAAATCTTCTTGTTTGAGTGGTATCGTCATCATATTTGCTAGTCACACTTGTAAATTAGTACCGACAATTTGCTTGTTCTCATATTTGACTTTGGGTTTTTGTTGCAGATTGAGATAGTATATGATTATGGCCTTGAGAATTGACCTGGATTGTCTTTTCTTGTTCTGTTTCAAATAAATCGCGGTAAGTGTGAAATGTTCATTCGGTTACTACTTATTTGCCTTTTCTTTCCTGCGTTTTATTGAGTGAATGAAGTCTGATACCTACCTCAGAGAAAGACGTTAAGCAGAAATTATATTCAATATCATAAAAGAATAATGTGAAACCAAATGTCCTCTTTCTTATGAGTGTTCCTCTTTGTCGGTATGTTGAATCATGTTATCCAAATATAAATTAGGCTGTGGCGTTGTGCGAGCTTTGAAGACAAACATGATTTTAGTTCAATTTAACTGAAAGTAACTTTTGCCTGGTATCAGTTTCTCATTTTTTCATCCCCACATGATGTCCCTGCAACTTTCTTTTTTATGCAGATCGAGTCATTCGATAGCTGGAAGGTGTGCTCAATTAATTGCTTTAAGTATCACTCCCCAGCTTCAAAACATTAAGATGTACCTCTGTGTTTTTTTTCCTCTTTCATTTCAAAACGTATTCAACTGACCTTTGCTTGTTTTATGGAAGTGATATCCTGTTATTCTATGTTGTTATTGAAGCTTGTTTTGCATTTATAACGTGTTTTATGAATATGTGATTTGGTTAGTTAAGTTCCTAGCCAAAAAGAAAAGTACGTTTGCTTGCACCCCTTTGCAAGTTGCAAGTGTACTTAATTTTTGGGAAAATAAATGGAAGGAATTCAATCAATCTTCACATGTTCTTGTTTTTCTTTCTCAACACATTGGTCTCTAAACTTGATATTTTTTGATACTTTTTTGCCTGATCCACTCGACCTGTGTTGTGACCATGACCTTTAACTGGCTATTATTCTTACCCCAGGTTTGAAAAAGGATCAGTTTGGATTTGTATTCTTGAATGTGTTTCACGGTTTCACCAATGATGTGTCCTGCCTCATCTATAAGGAAGCAACTAGGTGGACAGTCTCCCCCTATTTCGATAAAAATAAAATAAAATTTCTTATGTATTTTTGATGAAAATGTAAAAAAAATCGATGTATTATGATCAAAAATTTTAAAAATTAACTTCCCCCAGGAAAGAACCCCCTCATATAGGTTAAAAAAAAGATTATATAAAGAATATCGACCCCTCCAAATCACCAATCCTGATTCCGTCACTCATTTGAAGCTGAAAGGACTACTACTTATCGAGTCTACAATGAAATTCAGCTTATTTCCTTAAAGGTTGCAGCTAAACAAGATGGTTGCTGTTAGTAGTTAGATCGTTACAAAGATAAAAAATATCAAGAGAATGTTGTTCTTTTATTGGAGTCTTTTAATACATTGGTCTCAACTAGCGCCCTCATTCATCATTGTCGTTTCATGTTTTTTGGTGCATTTAAAACTTGAGGAGATAGTTATCCTTCCCAGGTCATTCAAATACTGAGATGATTTCGAGAGTACACTGCTATTTACTCCGAACTTATTATAATCATAACAAATATGTTGAACTTCACCAACTTGGCAATACTGAGGAATTGCAAATCACCTATTATGGATAGATGGTTCTTGCCAGAGCTATTCAAGCATTGGGGCTAAATGATTGAACTGATTTATGCCTCGAACGGAACTAACGTTAACTTAACTCGGTAATACTTCCGGCGGCAAAGAGTTTTTGTGGAACTATTCATTATGATTTCACTTACGTAATAAATTGAAATAGGGCAGTTGAGAACATTGAAACCAATGAAAAATAAGATGGTGTAAAAGTTGTGACTTGTGATTACTTGATAACTACCCCCTACTGGAATTTATCACGCAGAGAATCCCTTACGCTACAAACTGGGAGTAGAAAGCTTTAAAAAATTCTCAAATTTGGTTGGTATATTTCAATTGGAAAGCTGTTAGTTCCTTGTCTTTGCAAAATGAATGGACTTAGTTCCCCAATTGACAAAAAGTGACGCATTTCCACTGTAAATCAACATGTGCGGTAGCGTTTGATAGTTTTGCAAACGACTGTGTAAGAAAGAGCTCAAGTAATAAAGGTTTTATTTATGTTGAAGGGCTTTTTTTTATAATTCTCATTGTTTCCTATGACTTCATCGTTTAGGTTGTATCAATGTAAATTTCTTATAGCATAGGTCTTATTTAATTTGAAATACAGTCACAGAATTTCTTATTAGGTCGATAACTGTCAACTTTTTTTATGGCATGCTTTTACAACTAATAGAGTGCGAAATTAACTGAACATAGGTCATTTCTTCGATTTAAACCGTTTCAAATGACTTTTGTCCACAAGAAGAGCAATCTTTTTCACTTCAAATTTGGTATCACTTCTTCAAATCCTGTGAACCCATTATTTTTTTCCATGAACCATTACTTTTCCAATCGAAATTATATGATGAGATAGAATTTTCCTTTTAAACCATGCTGACCATTTCTATAACTAAATAATTCCTTAATTTCTGTATCAAAATACAACCTGATAAGGACAACCCAAATTCAAGTATTCATAATCATAATCAAATCTAAAACCTATAAGAGGATGATATGATAAATCGTTTCTCCACCATCTTTTTTGTGTGTTCATATATTCATATACCAACACCTTTTAACCAGCAAAATGTGTGAAGCTAAAAATCCACGAAACGTAATTATGAAAGGGATTATGAGGATCATTGTATCTATCATCTGCATGTTCGCTCTCCTGTACACCATGTATACTGGTTTCAAATTCGTCACTATAACCGATAAAGACACATTTTATAACGCCTATGCATTCACAATTGGAGTTGTCACAATTTTACTAGGCGTAGTATATATCGCCATCGGGGTGGCAATACTTGCTGACATGGCGCTGAGTTTAGCCGGTGAAGTTGAAAATGAGGAGGAGAAAATAGATCACTATCAAATCGAAGGTAATCGGATTTTTTCTTCTTCTAAATTTTGTTATTTAGCTTTCACGGCACTTGCACTCAAATAAGTTCAGGATAAGAAACGTGTGTGCAAGTAAAATATACAATTAGGTAATTAGATATAGAGATTTTCTTATTTTAGCAAGAATACGGACGTGACGCATTACGAAAATGTAAAAGCAAGAAAATATCTTGTTTGAAACACGTTACAGTTGTCGCTTCAAAATCCTTCTATTGGCAGTTGAATTCATCAGATAAGAAACTGAAATAAATTGAATTATATGAAGAAATGTTGGTCAACATACTTGAGCCTGCAAACGAAATTCTAATTAATACAGAATAAAGGTTATGATGAAAAATCCCTATATTAGTGAAAGAAGAAATTTAAGAAGGAAAAAAAATAGCCCAGAACAAAGAAACTAACTACAAGAGTCATGCTCTGATGTCACTTTTAAAACTAGGAAAAAAAAACTGGAGAACATTTGTGGGAATCCTTCCTTCAATTAAATGTTTTAAATTCGACTAAAAGTAAATGATGAGGAACAATTTGGTCAATGTGGAGTCTCTGACCCCCTCTGCGACAGCACTTGATTATTTAAATCTCCCCCGACTGAGGTGAAAGTTGCCTGATTTTTAAAAGTTACGCAATTTGATAAATTTTATCTATATTTCTCCATAATTTAGAAGGTTTCCTTGCAGAAAAGCGTAGCAAGACCAGATGCTGCGATTTCATTCACTTCATCGCATTTCTGCTCCTCATATCAATGCTATTTTGTACCATTTACGATGAATTTCGACTTGTATACCAACCAATACCAAACAAGAAATATAGCAACCTAGCTTTTCCAGTCGGGATCATTACTATCGCTGTTGGTTCAATTTATTTCATCATCGGACTAATCGTAATTGCAGAAATGGCGCTAAATTTGTCAATGAAGCAAAAGGACAAGAAGCACTCTCACCCAGAAGATACATATTGTAGTTCGTTTGAGATTGGACTACTGGAAAACTGTTGATAAAAATAGTTACTGCTCAAATGAGCTCTAAACTTTTGAAAGTTTGATCATGAAATGTACATTGGCTTTCGGTTGTAGCTTTTAAGCAAATAAACTGGTTTGTTTGTGGCTGAAATATAATTGGGTTTATTAAGCTTAAGACTTCTGGTTTTTTCAGGCAAGAAAACCATAAAGACCTAGAGACATTGTAATATGTAGGAATAAAAAAAGACCTAAAAGTTACAACCACTATTAAACAAGAAAACATATGAGAACGTTGATCCACACATGGCAATTCTAAATAAGGAGAAGCTCGCATTAGGTGGTGACATGGTTAAAAAGAGGTTTTTGATTTCGTACAACGTGTTTACATCTTTATATCATCATTATGTAAGATAAAGATGAATTAGACGAATATAATTGATCATTATACATACTTCGACACTGATGGCACATTCAAGTTGCTGATACTAATAGTCGTGCTAATTACTCTTGTTGTAAATCTTTATTTATGATATATGCCCATATATATAATGTCTTGGACGCCGTTTGTTTTGTTGTAAAATATATGTAAACAAACATTTACGGTTAAAATAGATTTTTCGGGTGATTGTTTTATCGTAAAACTATTTTTTTTGGAAAACTTTTCCCACATATTCAGTAAAATTGGGAAAAACGATTACCCCGCAAATAAAGTTATAAACGGTTTACGGAGCCTCTCTCTATATTTTTTCTAATACTAGTATTATAAATATTATTAATTATAGGTCTACTATTTAATAATTAGTCAAATTCCATCTAATTAACCAATAAAAAAAAGGAAAAAATTGGAAAATTTCTAAAAAATAAAAAAATCCGAAAAATCTAAAAAACCTAAGAAATTTTGAAAAAGCTAAAAAAATTCAATAACATCTTCTGTAGTTCTAATTTTATAAGTTTATAGATTAAAAATTTATAACTTATTACAAATGACGTATATGAAATAAAATATGTGTTTAGATAAAAAATTTTATACATGTTGAGATTTTTACCAATTATTTGTTAAAAAAATAATTTGTAAATTTTTTTTTGAGTTTGTATAAAATTTTAGGTGGAAAACTTTTTATGCACTAACCGCCCGTAAATTAATGGTAAACAAAAGTTTTCAATGTAAAATTTTTCCATGAAAATATTTTTCATATGCATAACTTTTACTATGAAACAAACGGAAAGGGTAGGGATGTATGTATCTTAGGTCATAAGTCAAGACTTTCTTCCATGTAGGGATGACAATTTCGCGGATTCCAACCCGACTCGTCGCGAGTCGGATAAAAGTGCAGTTCTATTCGGATCGGGTCGGTTTTAAATTGGTAAAACCGAAACTTAAAAAAGTGAAACTTAAAAAACGCAATTTAACACTTTTCCCCTTTTATCTCGCACATGTCATTAAACACTCTCTCGTATAATAACAGAGACCATACATTTAAATGGTTAAAATTACAATTTAAAAGTGCAAATTAACAATATATCTCTTCTCATATACGTTCTCTTCTATAGTTTAAACGGGTAAAAGTGCAACTTAAAAAATGTAATTTAAAACTCTCTCTCATGTATATTAAACCATCTCTGCTATAGTAATACATAACATACATTTTGATGAGTTATAAAAAAAAACTTATATACAATTAATTTATTAATGAATTAAAACGATATTTATGGTAAATGTGAATAAAATTTATCCATGTTAATTAGTGACTAATATTTTATTGTTTTTATTTATAAAAAGATTTACGGGAAAGTAAGTCATCATATACATTTATATTACATTTTTACATATTGCAATGTTTTAATTCACGAAATTAATGAGCCGAAAGTAATTCAATAAACATGAAAATGTCAAACAGAATAATGCAAAATTTAAATCCGTAAATTAATGTGAAAGGGTATTTAATGTTACGTTGATATTTTTATATTATATTTCTAAATCAAATGATTTTTTACTCTACCTAACAATTTTTTTTAAATCTCTTGACATTTATGAAATTTATTTTTAATTGGGAAAAAAAATATTTTTAAAAAACGGGTCAAATAAGTCGTATCGGATCAAATGAGCAAAAATATAAGTTTGTCCTCGAATCAGATCAGGTCGAAACCTACGAAATTGTCATCCCTACTTCCATGTAATAACCCTAGACTCTCCTGTATAAAGAGGGTCTTGTATTATTGACACATATTAATGAATAATACTCGTTTTTGTCTCTCTATATTCTTTCCATATATTTATATCTAGCTAATATGTCACACAACATATCACTGTTTCTTAGATTTACATGCTTTATTTTATGAGTATAAACAAACTTGTATCACCAAGTGGTCATCGTAAAAAAAGAAAAGTAGTCATTGTATATTTGATATGTGACCTACAGGCTGAAGCCTTTTCAGGCTGAAAACCACAAAACCTATGATAGAAACAAATAAAACATACAGAAACTCTAATCCAATTATTGCATCAGCATTCAATTGGTTTCTTATTTTGAAAACCTGATCTAACAAGAGTTCGAATTATAGAGAAGAACAGATAATTATCATTATTTTTCAATTTTGATTAAAATAGATTGAAAATTAGTTCTTCAACAACTTTTTACATAGTTTTATAAACCACAGCAATAAGAAAGTAACAGCACAGCATAAAACATAAATAAACATGTAAACATCTTGGCATATTTAAACTATCAGTTAAATACTACATTTTCATATTTGATGAGTAAGAAGAACAATAGAAAAGTATCATCATTAACTTAACCCTTCAATGAGTATTTCTTCCCAGAGAAGGCTTGAAACTTTGGTTCTTCTTTCTTTGGAGGTTCCTCCTCTTTATTAGAAGCTTTTGCAACTTCCTGCACCATTATGAATAAAGTTGGTTTAAGACACCAAAAAAGTATCACTTACCATCCAGAAACTAGAAAAGTGCAAGTACAGTTTAGCCTTCCAGATATATTCATTTTTGTCAATGGTGAAAACATCAACTTTTAGCCTTTTCGGTAATGTATTTGTAAGTGCAGTAGTTGCCTTTGGTAAAGAAAAAACGAATTATAAAGTTGTGTATTTGTAAGTGCAGTAATTGCCTTTGGTAAAAAAAAAAAAAACTAATTATAAAGTTTGCACTCATACTACTGACAAATTGTTCATCATAACAAGTAGTAAATAGTTGACATGCATGATTCAAAAAAGAAAGTATAAATCAAATATTTAAGGCCTTGTTTGGTGGCAGCTCTTAAGCAAAAAAGATGGATTTCAAGGTAAAAAAACTGCAACCAACAAGGCCCTTACAAAAATAGATTGTGTGTTCACCGAATAAGTAAATTGTCGATATAAATTGACCTATACACAAGACAACACAAATTAGGGTTCCTAAAACCCCACACTCGGAGAACCAGAAAACCTCAGATTTCATGGTAAAAAGCTGAAACCAAACAAGGACTAAAGAAGATAATTTGTTTGTCTTTGTGAAAAAAGCAAATTAAGGAACGTGATCATGTATGTGTGTGTCATAAAAAATAAGAGAAAACATTGTCAAAAAAGGGACTTGAAGCAGAAAGTATGTAGTGTGGCAAAGTTTGTGGCTATTGCACTGTCCCGTATATATATCGACATGCTTTAAAGTGCGCTGATTATTCAAGATTATGTTTCATAGATAATTTAGCAGGCAAGTACTAATCCTCTTATCTAAGAAGCAAACAACTAAAAGTAGGAGAAACAAAATCGGCAACTTAATATTACTGTCACTGCCGCTTCATTATGTACTTGCATAATAACATACACCTACCATTTCTCAATTTTGACAGTCAAAAGCATTCATGTAAACATCGAAGAGACCATAACCAAGCAACAAATATTAAAATACCTTTTGTGGGTTGTCCTTGGAGGAGCGACTTGAGTTAGAGCCAAAGACAAGCTTCCCCTGAGTCTGGCGAGTGGTTCCCTGTGAGCTTGAGCCAGCTGTAGACTGTCCATTGGGGGCATCAGTGGCCTTTGAGCCAGAAGAAGAGAGAGGGGGCGGCTGGTAACTCAATGGCCTACCATCCAACCGTCTTGCTGACCCTGTAAATGGGTTGAATTTCGGCTCAGGCTCAGATGGAGCTTCCTCACCTGATACACCATCATACACAAATTACACACAAATGAAAGATCACTTCAATAAAGGTCCAGGTAACAAAAAAAAAAGTGCTCAAAGAATAATTTTTGTTGTCTTCTTATAACAAAATATAGTACACTCCATTGTTATATAGAAAAGCGTAAGCTTTTTATGCTTTGGAAAGCAAAAAGCGCAGCTTAGAGCATAAATGAGCTTTTTGCATTTTCGACAAAACATAACAAATACTTTTGCTTCTACAGATCTGGTATTCTGATGCAGTTTTTTTTAACAGAGATGAAGTGTGCTAAAAATAAGAACCGCTTAGGCGTTTTTAAAATAACCTATCTAATTAAGAACTTTTGTACAATCAAAACGACGTGTGCTCATCAAGTACACTCAGGAAAAAAATGTATAGTTACCAGATCTGTGAATACAGATTGGGAAAGATATAAAGATGGTCTTTTACAGTTTAGTTATGTGGTGTCAACCATCCCAAAATACTAAAATAGGGAAAGAACAAATAGCTACGTGGAAAAGTATGGTAAGAGGTAAAATCAACATTCAACATGGATACCCATAACGACATTGACATCTAAATTTAAAAGTGGAACACACAATCTTTTTTTTCCAAGTAAATAATCCCCAAATAGATTGGTAATATTTTGTATTTTTGCTTGAAAAAGAAGAATAAAAGATAATCCTAAAATTAGAATGATAAAAATTACAATTTCTCTCCTGAAAGTCTGCTTGTAATGGAAGGTTGCATATGAGTTTATCTGGAAGGGAGTTACTAAAATGCATGATTTGTAGCTTTAATGTATACGCCAATACAGAAATAAGAACTCACAGGACAGACACATTATATAACCATCAGGAAAAGAAACAAACTCTAGCATATCAACGATGACTAGATATAATACGATTTTAAATAATAAAACTTATCACACCTTCCGCTGGTTTTTTGCTTGAAGATGCAGCTTTAGCAGGTTTTTCAGGTTCCTTGTAATCAAGGGGAGGGGCGAAATCAACCTCGCAATCCGTCTCAATGATGCTTATTGCATTAGCAGGCTTTGATTCGACAATATCTATGTAATACTTTTTATTGTTGTAAGCCACCATTATACTGTCTCCAGTGGTTAAACAAGAAAAGTTCCTCAATGTAGTCTCCAATCTGGAAATGAAAAGTAATAGATCAATGAGCAAATTAAGACCTCTATATATTCCACTCAAAAGAGATTTATATGCATATTGGTCTTTTTTTCTCAGGCGTCAGGAGTGCAATCAATGTTTTACAGCGTAAATGCATAGCAAAGACATTCTTGCAAGAACTTCACTAAAGTGTAAGCTTCTTGATATAAGAAGTAGATCTAAAACACCATGCATAGATCCTAAAAATTCAGAAAAAACACTAACGAAATAAAAAACACACCACAATACATTAATATTTTTTTTTTTCAAAAAACTAAAAGTCGAGTATTTTACGCTTTTTTAAGCTTTTTGCGCTTTTCATGTTTCTCATAAATACAGGTAAAACACGTTTCAGAGCGTTTAAATCCCCATTTTTAGTACATTGACTGCAATCAATGCATCGCTTTTCAAACAAGGGTCTAGCTATCGAGTGGAGCATCCTAATTTTTATTCCTCAAGTGGCCTCTTGACCTTATCCCATATATCATGATCCTTAAAAAGTTACTAGCTCTGATCATGCTTGGTCATTCCTTTAAACCTCGAGGTAGCTGAGAGTATCCACGAGAAACATATTATAATTAAAACACTAGAGAACATTTTTCAAGATTTCAGACTAAATATTACCTGAAATTAATTCTGCAAAGAAATACTATTAGCGACTGATCCTAGTCATATATATTACATATACTATTGAGTCATTGACAATACCTTGGAATGTAAGTATACATATTACATAATGTATCTATTTAAAAAATTATTAAAAAAGAAAAAAACAAGTGATAAAACAGAAGAGAAACATAAATATTACAAATTACACAACACGGTCATAACACTGAAACTAAAGCTAAGCCGTGAATAAGCAAATCTCGGTTGATCCCTTTGTTGCAGAAAACACATATACCTGCCGCTTCTTGTCTAAAAAGGCAATTCCGCGTGACGGACATTGAAAACGCGCTCCGATATAGAGGAAACGTGTTCTGAACTTGTCTCATAGAGAGTTCAGCTGGTCCGTGCAGAGATGCAGCGGAAAAACATACAGAACATAATACATACTGTATATATGAAACTTGTAGTAATCAGGCCGTAATTGGTCGGAATTTAGAACGGAATGTAAAAAAAACACAATTTGGTTATTATTTCTGATAAAATACTTCCTACTACACTTTCTAATATTTATAGGCCTATTTGAAATAAAAGAAACTGCTGGGCAGTTATCGGCAGTTATCAATCTGCAGTATTCTGCACCATTGATGCAGACACGTGGCATGATCTCTGCACTCCCGTTTACTCTAATCCTAAGGCTAATAATACAACTGAGATAATTGATCCAACGGCTACTGAAACCTATTACAATTACACTAATACATACACACGCATAATACATACACGCATAAGCAAAAGTTTCACTACAAAACCCGAAGTGGGTGTTGTAACCACATTTACGTCCCCATAGTTTTAAAGTGACTTAATTTAGCCCAAACATTTTTTAATAAAAACAACTTAAGCCCGCCACATTCCCTTTTCTATAGTCACATATGGATTCAATTGTCATATATTATCTACTGCGGGGAATCGAATAGATTTTTGTTAAAGTTTACTGTGGAGTTGTAACGTTGTAATTTTCCCTAGATTATTCCGAATACCCTTCCGTACTTTTTAGACTATCCCCTAGCGCCACTAAGATTCAAACAGCTCAAAGCATCTAGCCTTTTCAGGAAAAAACACAAGAAATCTCAACTAGAAAGCTGATCAACCAAATACAGTCCAGCTCTTAAGCAAAATAGATAAAATAGTGTGAGCTCAAAAGCTCTAAAGAAACAACATAACAGTTAGGACAGTAATAAGATCATGCAAAGAAGATCATGAACTCACATGGCTTTCGGGTTGGAAATATCCAGAAAATCCGTTGTATGAGGCTGTAATTTCACATACTTTCCTTTTGGGAGAGCCACATTTTTAACTTTCACAAGGTCCCCTTCTTGTAGTAGCAGGTTCTCCATCATCTACGGTAAAACAACACATTTTATTGTAGTGTAGAACTATCCAAATAGCAGTTCAAACACTCCTGAAAAACACGAAAAACTGTGAAGCTTTTTCAGACAAAGGTTTATCAGAGACCTACCCAATAAGGCATGTATATCATCCCTTCTTCTGCAATAAACTCCAGTACGCCACAGTGAGAAATACGCGCGGTAGAGGGATTGGTAAGTTCAAACAGCATAGGATACTCGATGTGAAGGGATGCTGCAGTATGGAGTAAAATGATTTAAGAAACTAGCCTAAAATAAATTAACTTCGGCAAAAGCTACGGTAGACAGTTGGAAAAAAATACGTTAAGTCTACTAACCAAGGCGGTCGAGGGCTGAGGGAGGCATTATAACTGAAATAAAATCAAGAGAAAATAAAGTAATTACATTAATAAAAAATTAAAAGAAATGAATTAAAGTAGAGGGAAGGAAAAAAGAAAGACGCGCGATTGATTACTTACTTTTGTCGCCATTTTCAATATGAGACTGCAAGATGAAAAGAAATATTAGAAACTTCAAAGTTTGCACTACTTAGTTTCCTCAATCGTTTTTTGTTTTGTTGCATATCTGAAGTTTTAGTTTCCCCTCCCTTGTGTGATTTATAAATAAGGCAAACATAGACGGAACTTCTAGTTGATAATTCAATAAAATCGCAATAAATACATGCCAAAATAGGTCCATAACAAGGAAATTTCTAACCTTATTAATGAAAGATGCACGGTAACACAGCTTTTGCTCAGTGATAATTGGATAAAATCGAAATCAACACAAATCGAAATAAATCCATAACAAGGAAATTTCTAACCTTATCAATGAAAGATGCAGGGTAACACCGATATGTTTGCTCAAATGAAGTCCCATGATGATATCCATATCCATCGAAAAACTGCAATGCCCCCAGAAATTAAGAGCATGACAAAGAAACCTTGAAGAAGTTAAAATAAGATAGTAGCTAAATTGGAAAAAAAACATGATTTTTCTCAAATTTTAAATCTAAGGAAGCAACGTCAATGGCACAAGAGAAGTGAACCAGGGACAGAAGGAGCTTCAATGTCAGAAAGAACTTAAATTTACTTCCACCAGTATAATGTAAAAATCTAGATTAATCTCAAAGGTTCAAAGTGCACTACTTAAAGAGACAAATAAAAAAAAAAATGCCAAATAATACTACTAGCACATATAAAGCTAAACCCTTCTTAGTAAAGAGACAAAACTTAACAAAAAAGAAAAGGTGAGTCATGACAAACACTATGATATAGGCTGCAATTGGAAGCAACTACCGCAACAAGCACAAAATTTAAATATCGTGAGGCTAATTTTAGACGGCACAAGATATATGGAAAAAAATATGATGCAGAAACAGGAAAAATGCACTAATATTTGAGAAAAGTATTTCCTACCCTTATCCCATACGACAGTACATGGAAAAAAATATGATGCACAAACAGGAAAGATGCACCAATATTTGAGAAAAGTATTTCCTACCCTTATCCCACATAGACAGTATGTAAGTGGAACTAAACCAGTGATTGACTTTGTCAAAAGAATGAACTTCATCTACTTCATGATTCTACAATCTTGACAGAATAAAAAAAGAAACTGAAAACAGTACCTAGCACAATGACAACGATACCCACACATATACTTCTATACTAAATCCGCCAAACAAAAAGATTACCGAGAGTTGGTTATCGCCTTATAATTATCAATGGAAATATATGCATTAAATTTCAAAATTTGAAATTGAACTCACAAACAGCAAACTTACCATTTTTTGTCCTGTTTGTGGGTACTCTCCAAAGGATATAGCCAAAACCCTAACTGGAGAAGAAAATCATAAATTAGAAGCGGAAATCAAAATTAACAGAATCACAGGCCGATATATGTAGTTAAAAACTTAAAACATTTTTTATTCCTAGCAGTTAATTATCAAGCACATACAGTATGGAACTTTTAAAAAATACTAATGAAACTGGATTTCTCTCATAAAAAAACATCACAGTGCAAAATATTCTTCAAAGACATGCAGAAATCGAATAGATATCCTTGCTAAAGGGTAAACAAAGCTGTATACAGGGAAACGACATACTTAATGTTTTCCCAAAATTGAACAACTTTAAGTTTTAACAACACTGTGACAGAACTCTTTAGGGGTATTTTAAAAGAAACAACATAATGGAAAAGACTCCTAATTATATTAATATCAGGTTGATACTATTGTATATAACTGAAAGAGAATAGAGTATGGGCCTATAGGGTAACAATATACATATGCAAAATTCACTAACACAAACTCACTGAAAAAATATGTTCGGTTGTGGTTTTTTTAAATTTCAGATTAAAAATTTGTTTATCTATCATTTTCTAAGTAAAAATCGGAGCTTTAAAACTTTGAGGAGGCTGAAATTCTTATAGGGGTGTGTGAACTACCATCACCGTCACCGGTATATGACAGATTCATCAGAAGATTTACGAACATCAATACACATCCACAATTATTCATAAATATTGAACAAACATTAAGTAAAAATTCAGAGCTCCTACAACCCTGATGAAACTGAATATCTTAATGGGTATGTAGACAAAATTAAACACAATGCAAAACACTCCAAATACAATTAATTTTAAGGGGGAATTAACATAAGCATACACTACATCTATTAAATTAACAAAAACATACCCTCAAAAGTTATATTATCAAAAACATACCTTCAATTAATAATTAATAATAGGGGGAATTAACATAAACATACCCTACACCTATTATATTAACAAAAACATACCATCAAAAGTTACATAATCAAAAACATACCTTCAATTAATAATTAATAAAAAAAAAATGTCATTCATTACTCCTATCTCGTTCCCCTCTCTCTCCTCCTCTCACTCTCTCTCCTCCTTCTTCCTCTCTCCTCATCCCCGTCCTTCTCTCCGATCTCTCCTCCTTCTTCTCTCTTTCTGATCTCTCTCTCCTCCTCTTTTTTTCCGATCTTTCTCTCCTCCCTCTCTCTTCGGTGGAAATTGAGACGGAGGCATCTGTCGGAGTGGGCGGTGAGCGTATAGAGCGAGATCAAAAACTCGAGAGTGATGCCGACGGAGATGCGGTCGTCGAAGGAGAGATCCACGACGGCGACGTGAAAGTTTGAGATCGGAGTACGGGTAAGGGTTGAATTTGTTAAGTAGTGTATAAACTTGAAAAATACGTGTATGACTACGTGAATTAAGAGTATGGAGTTGAAAATTATGAATATCAATTATGTAAATAAGTATATGAATTCTGTAAATTGAGGTATGAACTTTACGAATTAGGGTATGAACTTTTAAAATATGGATATGAACTTTTGGAATAAAGGTATGAAAATATATAAATTAGGGTATGAACTTTTGAAATAAGGGTATGAACTTTTGGAACAAGGGTATGAAATATACAAATTAGGGTATGAACTTTTGGGTATGTTTTTGTTAATTAGAAATTTTTTGGGTATGTTTTGTTAATTAATCTTTAATAAAAAATAAAAAAGTTCATTCATCCTTCCCAATCTCTTTCCTCTCTCTCCTCCTCTCACTCTCTCTCCTCCTTCTCCCTCCCTCCTTCCTCCGATCTCTCTCCTCATCCTTCTCCTTCTCTCCGATCTCTCATCCTTCCTCTCTCTTTCCGATCTTTCTCTCATCCTCCCTCTATTTTCCCAATCTTTTTTTCCTCCTCACTCTCTCTCTCCGATCTCTCTCTTCGGTGGAGATTGAGACTGACACATCCGTCGGAGTGGACGGCGAGGGTGTAGAGAAAGGTCAAAAACTCGAGTTTGATGTCGACGGATATACGGTCATCGAAGGAGAAGACCACGACTGCTACGTGGTAGTTCGAGATCAAAGGACGGACAAGAGTTGGATTTGTTAACTAGTGTATAAACTTGAAAAATAAGTGTAATGAATTCTGTGAATGAGTTGAAAATTATAGATATGAATTATGTAAGTAACGATATGCATTCTGTAAATTGGGGTATGAACTTTGAAAATAAGGGTGAACTCTACGAATTAGGATATGAACTTTTGAAATAAGGGTATGAACTTTTGGAATAAGGGTATGGAATTTACAAATTAGGGTATGAACTTTTAGGTATGTTTTTGTTAATTAGAATTTTTTGGGTATGTTTTTGTTAATTTAGTTTCAAAAGTAGTATGTTTTGTTAATTTATCCTAATTTTAAAGATATCCATTATATTATGTCTTCAACCCTATAACATAGAGAATATAAGATAGATTTTAGATTACTAAAGAAAATAGACACTGATATTCTTTTCAGTATGTAAAAAGTAACTAACAGAATCCAGAAAGACTCCTACAAAACGTCATGCATTTATCATTCATTCGCTTGCTAACTTTCTTGTTAATCAAAATTGAACGACGCAAAGTTTAAATGGAGCTTTAAGAATACTCATGAAAGCTGAATATCTAGAGAAGTAATCGATACGATGCAACAGACTGCTAATAAGATTTAAAGACATCGATTGCATAGCTTTTGCAAAGTGGCAAAATAAGCAGAAAAACTTGAACATTCACAAAAAGGACCAAAAAATGGGACTTGACATCACAACAGCAGCATTGAAACTGAAACAAAAAGGACCAAAACACACAAAATGAAAACAAGTCTTAATAAAAATAACAGCCATCAAGAGCCTAATTGAACATTCAAAATCTAAATGTAAGATATAAGAATTAAAAAGCAGAGCTTTTGATGAAACTATATTTCTTCTGTGTATATAAAAAAAAAAAGAATCAAAACACACAAAAAAATGCAAACAAGTTCCAATATAACTTACAGACATCGAAAACGTAATCCAAATCTAAATGTAAGATATAAGAGGTAAAAATCAGAGCTTTTATAAGACTGATGAATTTATATTTTTTCTGTATATATTAAAAAAAGGATCAAAACTCACACAAAAATGCAAACAAGTCCCAATATAACTTACAGACATCAAAAACCTAAGCAGAATCTAAATGTAAGGTACAATAAATAAAAATCAGAGCTTTAATAACACTGATCAACTAGATTTATCTGAGTATGTGAAAAAAAAATCAAAGCAATCAAAAAAATGCAAACAAGTCCCAATATAACTTACAGACATCGAAAACCTACGCAAAATCTAAATGTAAGGTACAATGAATAAAAATTCTTCTGGGTATTTAAACTGAACCAAAACAATTAAAAAGAATGCAAAAAAGTCCCTAATAAAATTTACAGACATCGAAAACCTATTCAAAATCTAACAGTAAGGTACAATAAATAAAAATCAGAGCTTTAATAAATCTGATGAAACAAAATTTCTTCTGGGTATGTAAAATCAGAAACCAGATCAATACAAAAAGTAAATTCCTAACAAGTCTTAATAAAGTTTACAGAGAACGAATCAAATTGATAGCTAAAAGGAGTAATAAAATACTTAAACAGAAACACTAGGACAATAATAATATATACTGCTATTATTTAAAATCAGGGGGAAAAGATAAATAATAAGAAAAAGAATGTCTAGACTCAAACCTAATCAAAATCTAAATGTAAGGTACAATAAATAAATAAAAAATCAGAGCTTTAACAACACTGATGAAACTAGATTTCATCTGGGTATGTGAAAAAAAGGATCAAAAAAATGCAAACAAGTCCCTATAAAATTTACCTAGATGAAAGGTACAATAAATAAATAAAATCAGAACTTTAAGAAACTAAATTTCTTCTGGGTATGTAAAATCAGAAACCGGATCAATATAAAAAGTAAAATTCAAACAAGTCCTAATAAAGTTAACAGAGATCGAAACAAACTGGTAGCTAAAAGAAGTAATAAAATAACTTAAACAGAAACACTAGAACAATAAAATAAATAAATACAGATTATCTAAAATCAAACCTTGTTTGGTGGGTATGAGTTGGAATTTGCAGAGACTATGTTCGTTTCTTTTGAGTAATTATTTGTTCACAAAAGAGAGAAATTCGAGAGAGAGAGAGATATTGTGATGCGTTGGTGTGTTTAATGGGCTTTCAAGTGTGTGGGTTGTTAGCCCATATGTGTTGGGCTTTTTTGCTTGACTTAAATTGGGCAAATTTGTGACCCATACCTATTTTGAAACCAACGACACGATTAGCTAGTCACCTATGTAAAACTATGTGTGTAAGTTTTGGGCCCAAACTATATCGAGTCCAAGTGTTCCGGCTCAACATAAACCCAACACACACATTCTCTCTCTACCCTGTGTCTTCCTGTCTTTTTGAATGAATTGGAGGTCGGTACCATTTTAATAGATTTATTAGTTTTTAGTAACTCTTGTATTTTTTATTAGCATAAGTTAACATATTAAACCATTTTAATTTGTTTTTGATACTCTCTACTCTAAATATAAAATGAGTCCAAATTCTATTTTTTATCATTATCAAAAACACTTTCTCCCTCTAGACCCTGTTTCTCCGACGAGAAAACCGCCACCTTGACTGTCGCTGCCGTCGTCGCCTCTTCCACCGCCACCGCATTTAACGAATTATTGCCGCTGAGATGATTTGGCTAAAGAAAAACTATGTCTCTCTCCTTCTCTGAAGTAGATCTTGTATTTATATATATATATATCATATATATATATATATATATATATATATATATATATATATATATATATATATATATCATATATCATATATCATATATGTATCGGACAAATTCAGCACAAAAAACTTGAAAATGAGAGTGAGCTAGAGAAGGTTAAGGTTCACGGATGTGGAATTCATATGTTTGTTCTTCAATTGAAAAAATATATCTATCTATACATATATGTATATATTGGATGATGATTAGGACTATATATTAAAGGGGATTAGTTAATTTGTTTTGCTGATTACTACTCCATATCTATATATCTATTAGATTTGTTAATATTTTGTATTAAATTACCAAAAAAATTGAATTAAATTGTCAAAAAAATTATATTAGATTATCAAAACAAATTGTATTACATTGTCAAACGTTTGTATTATATTGGCAAAAAACATGTATTGGATTTTATATTAGATTGTCAAAATAATCGTATTAGATTGTCAAAAAATTTATATAAGATTGTCTATTAAATTGTTAAATAAATTATATTAGATTGTTAAAAAAAATTGTATTATATTTTCTATTAGATCGGCAAAAAAATCGTATTAGATTGTTAAAAAATTTGTATAACATTGTCTATTAGATTGTCAAATAAATTATATTAGATTTTAAAAAAAATTATATTAGATTGTCAAAAAAAATGATTAAATTGTCAAAAAAAAATGTATTTGATTGTCAATTTTTTTATTAGATTGTTAAAAATGCTGTATTAGATTATCAAAAAACTCGTATTAAATTGTCAAAAAAATTGTATTAATTATCAAAAAAATTGTATTATATTGTCAAAAAAATTGTATTAGATTGTCAAATATTTTGTATTACATTGTCATAAAAAAATGCATTAGATTATCTATTAGATTGTCAAAATAGTTGTACTAGATTGTCAAAAAAATTGTATCGGATTGTTAAATTTTTTGTATTAAATTGTTAAAAATGTTGTATTACATTATCAAAAACTTGTAATAAATTGCCAAAAAATTGTATTAGATTGTGAATTTTTTTATTAGATTGTCAAAAATGTTGTACTAGATTGTCAAAAAAATTGTATTAGATTGTCAAAAATTTTATACCGGACTGTCAAAAAATTGTATTAGATTGTTAAAAATTTGTATTAGATTGCCAAAAAAATTGTGAGTTATTTTTCTTTTTTTCCAATTTTTTAATTTTTTTTTCCAATTTTTCTTGAATTTTTTTATTTGTTTTGAGTTATTTCCTTTTTCTTTACATTTTTTTAATATTTTTGGTCAATGCCAGAATCTGGTGGTCAATGCCGAAATCCGACGTCAACACCAGAGACTGGTCAATGGTCTTGGTCAAACTTTTATTGGGTCAAATGTGTTGGACTTATGTATATTAGCAAATGATACTAATTTGCAATAAATAGTTAGAAATAATTACTAACTTTTAAACAAATAATTTCAAATGATATGCAGCACAAATTCACTCACTCTTTCTCTGGAGAAAATATTCAGTAGAGTTAGTTGTACACCAAAGTAACCAATAGTATTACAATTATTCAAATTAGTCGTGCGCCCCACAAAAGTTTCCTATCTTTTCTAGAGTTTTTATTGGAGTCTACACCCACACTTTTAGTAGACTCATCCTATCAGATATATATTCATTTGTTTGTGTTCTATCTCTCATCACTTTCTCTCTTAAATCTCCACCATTGGAGATGATGTCTGTTGAACGTTGTTCTTCTAATCGATTGTTTTGATGATAACAATATTTGTAAAACATGATAAAAGCTTGTTTTGCGTACTAATCATTTATCGAGTGTGTCAAAGGTTTGGAATGATAGTTTACGTAAATACGAAGCCAACGGTTCAAGCGGAACCTCAATCGGATTTGAAACGGACAAATTACGGGCTTTCAAAGTATGTCGAGAAGACCGAAACTTTCCCAGAACAACAAAAAACGACTGATCATGGCTAATCGATCGATCATTTATGTGCTTAATTCTTCCAGTGAGCACAACCTAAAAACGACCGATCGCTACCCTAAAACGACCGATCGTTTTAGGCAGAAATCCTTCCAGTGAGCTCAACACAAAAACGACCGATCGCCAGGCTTAAAACGACCGATCGTTTTAAGTATGAATTCTTCCAGTGAGCACAGATGAAAAACGACCGATCGTTTTTCAGAAACGACCGATCGTTTCTGCAGAATTTCAAATTCCAGCTTTTCAGCTTATCCTGAGAATGGGGCGAACTGCTGCAAACTAGCAGCTAAGCTACTCAACAACTGCCAACGGTCATGCATTAAATGATAGACCTTTTTCACTCTACAAAAAGCCCCAAAATCCTTTGGTGAAGACAAAAAAACAATTACACAACTTCAAGCTTTCAAAAATTCTTACAAAGCAATTCTTTAAGCTTATACTTCATATATCTCACTTGTATTCATAAATATTCTCGAGAGTATTATTCTTGCAATTTTATAAACTTCGAGATCTTATTTGTTAGTGAGCGATCCATTAAAAATTCAATCTTGTAAAAGAGTATTTTATAAACTCATTTGTGAGCGAGTGATCGGGTAGAAGCTTTTCAAGCAAGTGTAGCTTAAAAGTTCTAGGCTTTTCATTCGGGATACTCATAAAGTGAGGGGGAGCTTAATCGGTTGATTAAGCTTGTTAGGTTGTAACCTTGGAACGAGATTTTAGTGAAACACTCGGAAGTGAAACTACCGAGGAGAGGACGTAGGCGCGTTTTGCCGAACCTATATAAATCTTGCGTTATTTCTTTTCCCTCAACTTTTACTTTTTGCAAATTATTAATTGCTTATATTCATTGCTTGCATAGATTAAATTAGCAATTATTTGTTAACGAAATTGTTTAAGTTATAAAAACCACTAATTTGCTTAGTTAATAACTCATAGATTTTATTCCGCGAAAAACGTACAAAACCTTATTCACCCCCTCTAAGGTTTAGACACCTACGGACCAACAATGTCGCCGCCATATCTGTCATATTCTTCGGCGTTCGACCACCACCAATGTCAAGTCGTCGCGCTACCCTTCGTCGCCGATCTCTCTCTCCTCCGCATTTGATCTCTTTCTCTTCTCCGACGAGATTGCCTCTCTACTCTGTCCACATCAACATCGACCAAATTGCTGCAAAAAGTCAAGCCCATTACTAAGGGCTTGTTTGGCTGCAGTAAAAAAAAATTGGCTCATTTTTCTATTATTTCGGACAAAAAAGTTAATATGTCATATTAAAAACAGCTTATAAGCAGTTTTTGAAGATTTTAAAAAAATTGATTAAAACCTGTTCAAAAAGATATTAAAATGTAAAAAGGGAGAACCATTGATTGATACACACTTTATGACTTAATATCAAAAAACCCGAATATGTGTTTCTTGTTTAATGATTGGTACATATACAAAATTTATGTACCAATATACCATTATGGTTGAATCCATTACCTTCCAACATATATATTAATTACTACATTTATTTTTTACTATTTTAAATAAAACTATTTCAAATTCAAAAAATATTCTCTTAAATTCATAGGGAAAAAAAAATGAAAACAAATAAGTGCATGTCATTTTGTTTAAAAAAAAGAATAAGTATTATAGAAAATTTAGATAGAAAAGAAAAAATAAGAGCTTAATCAGACTAGATAATGTTGCGTGATATTCATGTTTATAAGACTAAATGATACTACACGATGCATAATGATACTACGCTACTTTTTACTTTAAAATTTCATACGAATAAATGATACTATTGATGCATCATACTTTGTTATTTTATATTTATAGTAAAATGCAAAGCATATCAGAGCATCAAAAGTAGATAATATTACGTAATGATGCTACATGATGTTTTTTTTAATACCAAAAAGCAAAACATGTCACAACATTAAAACTATATAATATAATGT
Organism: Primula veris; assembly: GCA_963682055.1. Classification (NCBI taxonomy): domain Eukaryota; kingdom Viridiplantae; phylum Streptophyta; class Magnoliopsida; order Ericales; family Primulaceae; genus Primula; species Primula veris. The sequence continues at coordinate 12,448,180 of OY821745.1, read as the reverse complement.
TACGTGATGATGTCATTATTTGTTCTTCTTACTAATGTTACTATATAATACAATAATATTACATGATGCTTACAAGATATTATATAATACAATATTTGTTGATTTTTTTTCCAATAATGTCTTTTTTCCAAATTAAATAATAATATCAACATGAAGCATAGCAAATTATCGACAAACATAATTTACAACAAAAATTACAAAAACCAATGAAAGAGCATCATATAGCATTCTAGTAGATCTAAAAAAAATGAAAAGATTAAAGAGCAAAAATGGATTTTTTTTTTTTCTCAAAATGCACTAAGAAGAATAGTCGTATGAAATCGTTGGCTTTTAAAATAAAGCAATCCAAATAGAAACAATCGACAATTTCTAACCGAATGCCATAATAATCAAATGAATACAAATTATTATGTAAAGAATTGTTAGAAACGTACTAGAAGAGATTCTGTCCAGTCGGTGCTAGTTGATGCTATTGATTGACCTCCTCCTCCAGCAGGTGCATAAGCAGCGACTTTCCTCAAATTAGATTTTTTAATAATACCTCAGTTGCTCTTTTCTCTATCCAAAATTTATCTTAAGATTAAATAATTCGAAATTAAATAAAAGTGGATGAAAGTCATAATGATTCATAATCATAATTAACTTATTATATTTATGGCGTAAAACATGATAAATTTGTATGTTTTAGTTAAATTTGGTTTTTTCCATAAATGGTAAGGATTTACGATACACGCATACATCAAGCAAAGGGAAAATAGTATGATGTGTCATTAATTATTAAGGGTATAATTGTTGGGTGTTTTATCTCGTATTAACAATTATAAACATGCAATATTATTGTTACCGATATTATCTATTGTTGACATGCAATTATTACGTTTAACTAATTAAATAGTTGTATAACGTACACCGAAGATGGAAGAATTCATTGACGAAATGGTTTGATCACGGGCCTTAAAAATCCTAAAATATAACCGAGGCTATGGTCTCACAATGCGGTCGAAAGTCGTGTGCAATCAAACTGCCCGAACAACCTTTGGCGGTGCAGACTTTCTCTCTCTAACTAGATATGTATAAAAATAATGCAAGGATTTTCTAAAAGGGTTTAGGGGCAATTAATGCCAAAAAAGTACAAAGAAGGTCCAATATAATAAAAAATTGTTACCCCAAACCTATTATTCTATTTAGGTGATATTTTTTATTTTTGGCTTTCTCCTCAACTCTATCTTTGCTCATCTAAAAATCACAACACCCCACTCAAACTCTCTCTGTCCCCAATTAGATTTATACTTATAATTTGACCCACCACTTGCCCATGGGTTAGTGGCGACAGTGGTGATATGTTGGAGCTCCGACGAGGGCGCCGGAGGTCCAACGAACCATCATCACCGCCGTCAAACCCCACTCAATATCAAGTTAAAATATATTTTGGCCCCATACTCCAACTCACCACTTACTCATGAGTTGGTGGTGACGTTGTCAAAGCTCCGAAAAAGGTCGTCAGAGCCCCGACAGATCGCCACCACCGCCGCCAATCTCTACCCAATTTCAACTTAAAACAATTCAAAAAATACTAAATTAAAAAAAAATGGGTTAATTTCAAAACTTTTAAAAAACAATTCAATTATTTTAAAATACTATAAAAATTAAAAAATATACAAAAAAATATTAAAAACTCAATCCAAAAAAAGTACATACACAATCAAGAAAAATACATACACAATCCAGAAAAGGTGCATACACAATCCAGAAAAGTGTATAAATAATAATAAAAAAAAGTGCATACATAATCTAGAAAAGTGTATACACATCTGAAAAAAGTATATACACAATCTAGAAAAGTGCATACATAATCTAGAAAAATGCACACAATCCAAAAAAAAATGCATACACATCGAGAAAAACGTGAAAGCACATAATCCAGAAAAGTGAATACACAATGAAGAAAAATGTTTACACAATCTAGAAAAGTGCATACATAATAAAAAAAAGTCCATTGAAAATTGTATACACAAATGAGAAAATTGTATACACATTTAAAAAAATGCATACACAATCCAAAAAAATGCATACATATTTAGAAAATTGCATATATAATTGAGAAAAGTGTATAAACAATGCAAAAAAATACATACACATTTAGAAAAATCTATACACAGTTGAGAAAAGTGATACACAATGTAGAAAATTGCATACACAATCTAGATCATCACCTTCGACCTCCGATCTCCGATCGCCGATCATCACCTCCGATCTCCGATCACCGATCATCACCTCTGTCATCGCCACCTAAACCTTAGATCCGACCCCCAATTAACAACACCCTAGACCGAAGCATCAGGCAACGACGAAGATGGTGACATGGAGCGATTCCGGCGAGATCATACGTTTAAGATTTATTACCGTTGATTTTAGTTGGAATAGATCTCTAATTTCGAATCTGCCGAGCACTATATTCTGCAATAAGTTAGTGTATTTATCATTAGACTAATACTAAGGTCGAAATTACTGGTTATAATCGATTTTTAAGACAATTTGAGGAAATTTGGTGATTTTCTTCTAGGTTTTGGATTTTTTTGGGTTTTTTTGAATACTTTGTTTGGGATTGGAAGTAAATATGAAAAAATAAATACCTGTTAATTCTACATATAAATCTTATGTTGATATCGTTAAAAACTCTATTTCCATGGAGGAGAGTAATATGAAAAATAATAAATGTATGCTTATTTATTTTTACTGGTTTAGAGTAATTTTTTGCTTGTGTTTTGGTTGTCGCTATTGAATTGAGTTTTGTTGCTTGAAAATATGAACTTTGTGGTCTCTTTTGGTGCTTAATCGAACCCATTATAAGGCTGATTTTAGGGTCCGTTTTGGGGCTGAAACAAACCTGTTTTAGTGCTGATTTGGAGTATGTTTCGGAGCTGAATCAGACTCCGGTCCGAGGCTGAAACAGATTCCAGTTCGAGGCTAAAACATGCTCTTTGTTCGGGAGTTATTTGGCATAGCATATACAACCATGTGTCTGGTTATGGTTGTACCAAATTGTACCCTTAAAGTGTTCGATGAAATGTCCGAGTTCCATATGATAGATTTTATAGTACCATGTGTCTGGTTATAGTTTTGAATTCACTTGAATTTGGCGTGTTTATGGGTAGGTTATGTACAATACAAAACTTCATAAGCGTTTGGTCCGAATTCAAGTTCGTTTGAGGCAAACAAACCCTGTTTTTTTGGAAGATTTGTTTTGTAGAGTTTTTATAGTGTGTAAATATCCATAGCTTAAGAAAATCTTTAAATAGCACGCCATGTGTTTGAAATTTTATAGTGGTTTGTATCGTTCATGTTTAGGCGGAGACGAGATGATTTTCAGTGTACATGTTTGTATGATTTTATTTAGTGACTATATACATCCGTAAGCTCAAAATGGTAAGAGCGTTTGTACCAACATCGATGTTCAAGAGTTTGGTGGTTTGAATCCATCCGGATTTGTTTTTTTTTCAATTTGAATTGAATTATAGTTATGTCAAAAGTGCATCAGGTTCAGCTGAAAGTGCATCTGGTTCAGCTGAAAGTGCATCTAGTTCATCTCAAAATGCATCTAGTTCATCTCAAAATGCATCTAGTTCATCTCAAAATGCATCTAGTTCAGTCGATAGTGCATATAGTCTGGTCGAAAATACATATAATTCAGTTGAAAATGCATAATATTTAATATAAACCCAATATAATTCACAAAACAAAGTACATATACTCTACATTAAATTAAAAAAAGCAAATTCGGATGGATTCGAACCACCAATCTCTTGAACATTATGCACTTTCGATTGAACTATATGCACTTTTAACTGTACTATATACACTTTTGACTGAACTGTATGCATTTTGAGATGAACCAGATGCACTTTTGACATAACTATATACATTTTTGTTGAACTATATGTACTTTTGGCTTAATCATATGCATTTTTGGCTGAACCATATGCACTTTCGACTGGACTATATTCATTTTTGACTCGACTATATGCACTTTTGACTTAATTATATATACTTTTGACTAAATTAAATGCACTTTCAGTTGAACTAAATGTACTTCCAGCTGAACCAAATGTACTTTCAGCGGAACCAGATTTACTTCCAATTGAACCAGATGTACTTTTAGCTGAACCAGATGCACTTTTAGCTGAACTATATGCATACACACTTTTATTGAACTAAATTTACTTTTGACTGAATTGTATGCACTTTCGATGGAATTAAATGTATTTTCAGCTGAATTGAGTGCACTTTCGACTCAATTATATGCACTTTTGACTCAACTATATGCATTTTCGACTGACTTTATGCACTTTCGACTGGACTATATGCACTTTTATTGAACTATATGCGTTTCTGACTCAACTATATGAACTTTCGACTAAACTATATGTACTTTCGACTGAACTAGATGCACTTTCAGCTCATTTAGATTTAAAAAAAGCCCATTTTTCATGAAAAAAATCTCTTTTTGGTGAAAAAACCCCGCTTTTTAATGGAAAATATGTTTTTTGATGAAAAAACAGTTTTTCGGTGTAAAAAGTGGGATATTTACAAAAAAAAAAAAGTTATAATTTTTTGTATTTTTTTAAAAAGTTTGTGATTTTTTTTTCCATTTTTTGTGTTTTTCTAGAAAAATATGTTTTTTGTCTTTTTTCATAAAATACAATTTTTTTTCATTTTATGTGATTTTTTTATAAAAATTAATTTTTTGCGATTTTTTAATGAATTTTTTCATTTTTTATAATTTTTTGTGGTTTTTTTTCATTTTTGTTGTTTTTTTTCGGTTTAATAGAATTTTCTTGTAATTTAAAACTATATTTTGGGGTTTTAGAGAGATAAAATATGTGTATTATGTTTCGGGTTGTATGATGACGTTTTAGTAAATAAATTAAAGAATTAAAAAGTGATACCTATGAGAAATTTGAACTTATGGAGGTAACTATAAAGAATATAAGTTGCTATGAGCTACGTATAGCGAATTCCCCCATAATAATAATAAAAAATAAGTTTTGACTTACCTTTAAATCACGTAAAAACTTGAGACATTTTCTTTTTCTAATTCGGCGTCTTAGTAGAAACATGGTGTCATTAGTTTAATTACGATAGAATACAGTATTGTGAATATATGCTACGATTAAGTCCATGTGAAACAATTTTGAAAATTTGTAGACGCGGATAGAAACACTACTAAATAATACTAGTTCAGGTGATGCAATAATATTGTAACGTACACCCGCTCATATGATATATAATACTCAATGGAACATGCATGATTACACTAAATTAAACACACGCACAAGTTATAATAAGCTGTATAGACCATGAACATGCTAGTTCCATATTATAGTGTTTTGTTAACTCATTAGTAGTTTATAGTTTTCTACTTGACTTTTGTCGGAATAGTCATTGTGTGGGCTTGGCCCACGAATGAATATTTCTTTAAACAATATTTCCCGAACCACCTTTAAAGGTTTCTGATTTCGGGACTTTGTTCCCAAGGTACAACTCCTGTCACTGAGTGGCTCGTATGGAAACCGGCACCGAACCACAGATCGAGTTGTTGGTGGTGCAGTTCTCTCTCTCTAATATGTATGCTTATGCTGTGAGTTGTGTGTGTTTTGGTGTGTCTGAAATGAGAGGGGGAGGACTGCCTTTTATAGCCTCTATTGAAACCGCAACCATAATGGTCATTAATTCTGGGAGTTACACCCCCAGAATCCGCTCAATCAAATTCTGAAACCGCAACAATTAATCTCATTTATTGCTGGCGTTTCTGTTGCTAGAAACTCTAGGGACTGCTTTTGTATTTTATACAAAACTCCCTTTTCGGATTTGGACCCGAGACCCGAGACATTCCCCAAATCCCAAATCCCAAGCCCAAGCCCAAGCCCAAGCCCGTGCCCGCGACCCGAGACACGAGCGAGCGCGCGTGTGGTACACACTAATACTCTTAGGTGTATGTGGACATGTTAGTTTAACAACTACATGGGTTGATATTCTATATATATTGTAAAATTAACCCTCAATCTTCCAATATGAGATTATTCTAAATGGTTTTTCCATTACCATTTCGTTTTTTCAGAATTAAACTTTCGAGAGCCCAACTTTGAAGCCGGTTTGTATTCACACCCATTCTCCGAATAGGTCATACGATATACTGTTACGAAGCTCGTCACACGGGCTACTCAAACACATTGAGTACGGTATAAACAACTCAGCGCTGTCATATGAAATAATGACTCGAAGTTGGTCCAGTTACCATTCGGAAACACCCATGTTTATACATGTTTTTTCAACAAAAAATTGATTAAAAAAAAGACAAAGACGTAATGAAATAATTATAGGCATCAAAGTGGCCATCTTACAAATTGACAAGTGAATTGGCGCCATGAAAGAAAACAAAGTCAAAACTAAATTTGGCTTCACAACTCTTTAACATTGCGTGTTTTTGTGCATTTCATTTGTAATTTGACATAAGAATCAATATATATTTCATCTTAAAGAATAAAAATAGATAAATATTTTGATGAAACAGTCTATATTTTTAAAAAGGTATACACTTTGACTATTTTGACATATATGGACAAATTCAAATACTCTTATTACAAAAGTTATTTTTTAGAAATTTATACCAAACATACATAAAAAAATAAATAGATTAAATAGTCTGATAGTGAGTAAAGATGACTATAATTGTTTCTTAAATAAAAACATGGTTTTCCAAAACTGTTTTCATTAATAAAAAATAACGTATTGCTCGAAAATAACCGTTTTGTAGTTTAAATTGGTAAAAGTACAATTTAAAAAGTGTAATTTAAAATTCTCTCTCTTTCCTCTTTCTCATATACATTAAACTCAGTTTTTTATAATATTTTTAAATTATATTTATAAATCAAATGATTTTTTTACTCTATCTAACAATTTTTCTTTGAAATATTTAATATTTATGAGATTTATTTTTTAAAAGTGAAAAAAAATATTTTTAAAAAACGGATCAAATGGGTCGGGTCGGGTCAAATGGGTAAAAGTATGACTTTGTCATCGGGTCAAATGGTTAGTCGGAAATTCATTTAGTCTAAGGCTTCAATTAATTTTCAATTACCATCTTTTACACATTTGGTAAAAATAAATTATGGTTATACTTATTATTTATAATTGCAAGTGAGAAAGAGTTTTTAATTAAGTTAAGTACGACAAAATAATTGAAATAAACTAAAAAATAATAATATAGGCCTATTATTTGAGATGGTTTTGTTTTGTATTTATGTAAATGGAATATTTGTAATAATAAGTATGATGTTGTTGTTGATTTTATAAACTTTTATGCCGGAATTAAAAGAAACTCGATAAAGTTTTGAAACCCGCAAAAATTTATGCGCCCGTTAAAAAACGTCTAACCAACTCTGATTGAACTAATGACTATTATCTATCTCGTAAATGTAATTATTTTATGTCAAAACAAGCAATTACCAAATAAACCGTTTATGTTGTATTGGATTAAATTAACATATGGAAATTTTTTAAGGGTTAATACTCAATTATTAGAATGTACTATCGGCCTTTAACGAAATGTAACATGTACTATGAAAATTTCCAATTTAGCCACTTTCCAATTTAGCCAGTGTATTAACCAAATCAGACCAATTTAGATTATTCCAACCAATTTTTTACGTCGTCAGAGCCATGTTTTCTATTAAAAATAAATATAGTAGGGTAATTTCACATTAAAAAACTCAAAAAAAAAAAAAAAAACTCTCATATAAATATATATTACGTACATAAATCATCGTATATACACACACCACTATACACACATATATATATACATACATAAATAAAAAATAAAAATAAATACATAAACATATATACATACATCGGTATATATATATAGAGAGAGATCTGGTGGGGTAAGGACGGCGGGCTAGGGGCGGCGGCGGTAGGACGGTGGGTGGGGGCTGCGACTGGCCGTGGTGGTGGTTGGGTGGTTGTTTATATATGTATTTATGTATATGTATATAAATACATATACACACATCAATATATATATATATATATATATATATATATATATATATATATATATATATATATATATATATATATATATATATATATATATATATATATATATATATATATATATATACACTAGCGGGTGTGCCCACGCGATGCGTGGTCTAACGCGTGGTTCGATCTAACGCTGTAAAACATGAAATTTATGAACAAATATAAGAAAATAATACATACCTTAGAAGACTATCTTACCAATAACAAATTAATGCACCCATGAGTGAAGAAATATTAAATCCAGATCAATTGAATAAAGGGAGAAAATGAGAGAGAGAAACAAAAGTTACACGTAGAAAATGTTTAAATGGCTTTGAAAGTGGGAAAGTGGGGTGTTTGACAGTTAGAAATATAGAGCAGTTTTTTATTTATTTAAAATCTAACCATGTGTTTTCTTCCTTTTGTTTTGTAAATATTATTTTTTGTAGGATTGTTTTCTAATTAGGTGTTTCAAGGCTTCATAAGGGGTACTTCACTTAAATAATATATATATATATATGTTTATATATACATAGATTTAGTATATATATTTATGAATTTATATGTTTATATATACACACATCTAGTATATTTTATTTGATTTTAAGTTTTTATATGTTTAAATATATATTTATTATGCTTATATTGATGTATATTTTGATATATATAAAAATTTAATATATATACAAATAAATTTGATATATTTTATTTGGTTATATATTTTTTTTGTTTTTTTTAATTTTTAATTTAAAAAAGTACCAACAGACTTATATTTTCCAAACGGTAACATTCTCGCCCCCTCTCTCTATATATACTATTAGCCTGCGCATATTTCTCTAATTAATTTTCTCATAATTTCTCTTTTATTATTCCATCTCTCTCTCTATCTATATATATATATATTTATATATATACCCGCAGTGGAGAATGGAGACGATTCATCTTCATCAGCCAGAGATACTTCTTCGGAAGGTTGTATACTCGCATACTCTTTATCATTCCCTGTTTATTTGTATTCTTGTTTTATTTTATTATATGGTTTTTATTTAGATTGATTCGATTTTTGTCTTTTGCTTGCTTACGTTTTTATGTGAATATAATTCAGATCTACTTTACTTATTAGTTTGTACCGATTGATTTTGGGTTTTTAATTGCAACTTTAATTAAACTCAACCTTTTACTGATTTTGGGTTTCTACTGATTGATTTTGTGTACTTGATTGCAAGTTTAATTGATTTCGACCTAGTTCCTGTTTTTTGCAAAGTAATTAGATTGAAAACCCTAATTAATTTGTATCCATTGAAATTGCTTTCTCTTATTGCTATTTAAATTGATTTCGATCCGGTGTTTTGTCTGAAGTAATTAGATGTAGTGTTTTGAAAACCCTAATTAATTTATACAAGATTGATTTTGGGTATTTAATTGCAACTTCAATTTATTCTAATCTGGCTATTGTTTTCCGTAAAGAAACTCAAATCTAGTTTTTGAAATTCCTAATTAGTTTTTATGTATTGATTTTGGGTTTAATTCTTTGCAACTTAACTGTTTTGGGTATTTAATTGCAACTTTAATTTATTCTAATAATTGGACTGAACCGAACCGATTACAATTATTTTGTGTTTTTTTTTAGTTTTGGTCTTTTTATTTTTTGGACCAAACCGAACCGGTTTTGTTTCGGTCCGGTTTCGGTTTTTTTGGGTTTTTTCGGTTTTATTTTTGGTTTTTCGGTTTTTTCGGTTCGGTTTTATTGTAAACCGAAACTGACCCGAAAATGTTTCTGTTTTTCGGTTTCGGTCTTTTTCGGTTCGGTTTTTCCGGGTTTCGCCCAGCCCTAACTTATTGTGTCTTTTATCAACTTAATCGAATTGTATATTGTTTGATTTAAAAGCATGGTTCAAACATGTGTCTTTTATTCTTTATTTTGGCATGTTGCTATGGTCATATATGTGTTTATTTTGTTTTTTATTGTATGGAAAAGATTGAATGAGTTGGGTTTAGCATTTGTTACAAGATCTTAATATAATCTGTTTAAGTCTTAAATTCTCATAATTTTAAATTTATATTTCCACCAGAATTCATTATTTGCTTCTTATTTTCTATTCTCTTCAATCTTTTGTGAACCTTTGTTATATCTCTTTTGAAAAAGATAGCCGATTTGTATTTATGCTACTGCAAAATTATTGAAAATAGTCATAAACTTGTCGATCGTGGTGCCTGGATTTAAAACATTTATCTTTAGTCTTCCTTTCCTTCTTTCCTAAAGCGGTTGATCTATTATGTCATATCAGAGGGTCTTACACTCCTCCATTTACATGTATTTTTTGTTTTTTGACGTAATAGGGTCTTACACTCCACTCCATTTACATGTATTTTTTGTTTTTTGACGTAATATATCTGCTGGATCTGAAGGGCCTCGTCAGGTTTGTAAGACTTTATTGGTTTTAAGTTTTCAAAACAGAAAACTTGTAAAAAGTGGTTTCAATGTTTTTATTTATTATAGTTGGTGTCCGCTTAAAGACTGAAAGTCTCTCACCTGTGCATCAAGTTGTTTAGTTAGTCATTTAAAAGACATCAGGGTATTCAAAAAACAAAAACAGGTCATAAATTATTTTTCACAGAAATTCAAGGGAGAAATCATTTTATCATAGATTTGCTCTTGTTTACGACTTGTAAATTTTACAAAATTAGGAGTTGAAATGAAGGTGCCTCGTCTTTGTTAGCGAATTTCGCTCTTTTATTGGTTCTTAGATTTTCGCTACGATGGATACACTGCAGTCACATGTTTATTTTTCCGGAAATGTGCTGAGGATCCTCTGTGCTACTCCAATATTGATCTAACTACAAAAAATCCCAAGATCAATAATCTAGTTGTGTCTACAATGGTTAATCGAGCTGGTAAAGGTCTCAGGTAAGAGTTCACGTGTATATCCTTATACTCCTTTTTCCTTTTAAGCCGCATATAAAATGCAATTAAGCATGAACTGATGGTAAAATGTACAATGGTCACTCTAGCTGGTCAGGTTACATAGGTACCATTTGTTGTTATTTTCTGTTTCCGTTTATTACTGTTCTGGGTGTGTCCGAAGTCAAGAATTGCATATTAAAATTAACGTAATTGTAGACTCTTAACCATTCACAATTGCACACTTGTCGAATAGAGATAAGAAGAGTCTTACCACTGACTAGCTCCCGTGTACTGCTTAGTCGTAAAGTTTGATTTTCTTTATACTTTATATAAGTGAAGTAATCTGCAATGAGCGTATGTGGACTTTGAATTTCCTAAGATCTTCGTCCTGTTAATAGATGTTGTAATACTGGATATAGTATGCAGTTCCGCTAGCAGAAGTGTCGATATGAAACTTGTTAACTAATCAGAAATTTCTAATAGCCTGTAGTAAGTGTTTTCAAAGCGTTTTCTGATAAAATGTTCATAACCTTTTTCAGAAGATGCTTATGTCGATGATCTATTCTATGAATAAATGTATGTTTATACTTGTCTATTTTCTTGTAAATTCTTTGATACACGGTCAAGTGTTTCTACTGCAAAAACTTTTGTTTGTGTGTAGGTCACTTAAACTTGGAATAGTGGCTAGTAAATGTTCATCAACAGAAGGTTTGAACACTGCCATGAGCTCTAGGGATGTATCTGGTTCTTCTTGGACTAATAAGATATCTAGACTTGGAAACGAAACGTCTAGGCTGACCAGATCTTATTTTTGACCTCTTTGAGTGAGAATGGAGGTGTTCCTGGGTAAATTCCTAGTCAGAATCTTTTACTTTATAATTTCTTTAGTCATTATTACCTTTCTTTTCATTTTACTCCCCTTTTCTTCTGTTTGGTCCTGTGAGTAGAAAAAGGTTTGTTGGCAATGGCAGAGCATATTACTGTTCCGAGATTACCGAATATAAAATGTTATTTTGCGGGCTTACCGTTTACATAACACTTTATTTTTGAGCTGTTTTTATTATGAAAACTAATCAGAATATAGTATTTTGTGAACTGTGGGCTTGAGTGGCAACCCGACCCCCCATAAAGCTCCTTCCCTTTTTTGATGGGGTAGGAGAAATTTTAGGGTAAATTGGTATGTACGAAGGATAGGTTAAAGTAATAGACAGAGAAATCGAGCTATCATCTTAGTAGTTTTTTTTTTTCTGATTTCTAATTGGAAGGGCATTTTTGAGGAGGATGCACCTTTACAATATTGGAAGGATGGATAATGCAGCTCTTAGTACAGCATTATCTGCCTTCCCTTCTCTCCGTGATCTAGAAGTGGTTGGCCTGTAAGTTCGATAATTGTTGATTATGCCTTTTCCCCCCTCTCATTTGTTGGCTTCAGAGTAGTATGCATTAAACTGCTACATTTTATGTCTGAATTCATGCAATTTTTCCATAATATTCATTTAAACCGCTTATTATTTTGCTAGTACCAGATAGTTCCCTGAATTTTAGTTATTTTTCGCAACTTCTTGATGCGTTAAGCAACTAGAATGATGTTATTTTGTAAACTAGAAGGTTTAAATAATGATTTTGTTTCCTGGTGGTCACATATTTGAGTGATTATCTATTTGAAGATTAGAAAGTAGAAACGGTTAAAATGCAGTATCTTAGAAAAGAATAATGATTGCTTAAAATGCTTTTATAGTTGCTATTAGAGCATGAAGACATTGAACACAAAATCCTATTTAAGGATGTTGATAGACACTAGACGGGGCTAATTAATTTTTGTCTTCTATATATTCCCATTTTTGAATCATGCATATGGTTGAAAGGATATATTATTGTCTACCTAGTCTTCTTCTGCCTTCACCTGCATGTGTAAACTCCTGTGAAACTTTCTTTCATGACAGCCATGTTGAACTGAGCTCGATGTTAGAATATGTGAGTATAAATTGCCATTTGATCGAGCGTTTTGCATTTTAAATCTTCAGGAAATGGTATTTTCCTTTTCAATAGGCATTGAACATTTTCCTTGTTAATCTTAGATTTCTGGGATGGTACCTCACTTGCTCAAACTTTAATTTTCAAGGAAGTGATGATAGTTTGCAAATGGCGACCTGCCGTGATCTTGTGAAAACTGTCTCACTTGCTCAAACTTTAATTTTGAAGGAAGTGAGGATAGTTTGCAAATGGCGACCCGCCGTGATCTTGTGAAAACTGTCCTCATGTAGCCTCTTTAGCACTAAAAGGCTTCAAATTGCATGACTGCAAAGTTCGCATACTTGTTAAGGTGTGTTTCTGAACATCATTGCTTTGTTATTTCGGTAACTATGCCAACAGACATGGTGTAAAGTTGCTAGCTTTCCTTGCCAAATGTGAGCCCAATGTCTCAAGTTTCATGGGTTAACATCCTTCTGTTAAAGGAACATAAACTAAAAATCCCTAGATGATCTTCTAGACTTCTTCATTCGTTAAACATTTTTTTTCACTTATGTTCCCTCACTGATTCAATGAGCGGCTGTGCATTTGATGTTTTCTTGACGAAACAATAGTACGACTAGATCAGTTTAGTTTAATATATTTATCGATGTGAATTAAAGAGTCATGTTTAGCTGTCTTGTCGCTTTTTCTTTAAAATATACAGGTTCCTTCTCCCTAGTTTGACCCGCCAAAAATAACCATGAGACAAAAAAAAATGTCATCGCCAGGTTAATTGGAAATTTTCAGTTAATCAGTGTTAAATGTGAAGATATGTGCTTTATTTTAAAAGTATTATTATAGCCCAATAAAACAGAAGTGTGGTAGTATGTTGTTCGTGCTGTATTAATTATTAAAATAAAATTGATCATTTGAGTTTCTGCTCATCAATTTTTTGAAAGTGTGGAAGTATGTTGTTTGTGCTGTATTAATTTTTGAAATAAATTGGCCAATGAGTTTCTGTTCATCAATTTTTTGGTTTATGTTTTATTTATTTATTTATGTTTAATGGTGAGATATCATTAGTTCTATGGTTCGATTAGGGCATTGTCTCCTCCAACTTACCAAACAAAGGGTTGGCTGGTGGTCGAGACATGTTGAGGCTCTCACTAATCCCGAGAGAATCTTTTTAGTTTCGATTTAACTGCTTCTAACTTATGACAAGTTTGTTCACGACGTAGAACCATTAACACATTTCAAGAACTTTAGGGCCTGGTTACAAGCTAATGCTAACTAGCTCGGCTTTTATTTATTTACGTTTGCTTATCAGGGTTTTCGAAAGCTGAAGTCAATGGGACTTTCTTGAGGTGGCCATCCTTGAATAAAATGCATTGACAAAATCTAATAGTTTTTTTCATGATAATTTTTCTTACCTTTTTCCCGGTCATATATTACTCTATGTTAGAAACCTTGGAACTGGTGCTGGTGGGAGTTTACTGGAGATTTTACTACTACACGACCATCTGCATCTTAGAGAAGTGAGTATTAACATCTCCACCTCCCCTTCCCCCTCCTCTCTCTCCCTATCTCTCCTTCTTTGACTCTTTAATTTTGTGCTATGATTATGTGCAGACAGAAGTTTCACGGATTTTATCTGCAGTCGTCGATGGGGACTTTAAGCTCCTGAGACATTTGGTAAGAAACATACACCGCAAATTGCTCTTGGTTTCCCCCCTTTTTCTCAAGTTTATTGTATTTGCAATTTAGTAATGATTGGTTCACTTATAGGACTTCTGGAGTTTTCCCTTTTAAGATAGTATGTGTATATCTTCCGACCGGATATTTCTAACAGGGAAGGGCGAGCATCAGACCCAGAAAATAATTTGTATTATAGGTGTTGCAGCACAAGGTAATGGAGGATCTTGGTGGTTAGTCTATCTCTTTATTACACCGCAAAATTCGTATTAAGTGAAAATTCTAGTATTATTCTCTATTAATTGTTGGAGTTTAAGTGCATATTTTGGACTTATCACATAAAGTTCTACTGGATCTTTTCATTCTCATTTAGAAATCAATGTACCAATAAAATCAGTTTACTGAAGGACATATGCTCATAAAAAGGTAAATGAGTTCATTGAACAACTTTTGAATGAAAATCAGTTCACTGAAGTAATACAATCCTATTGAATTTAATAATTGAATATAAACTTGACTTAAACTTATAATTATACTCGATGACGACCTTTTGTTATCAAACATTCATAGGTGGAAAGAACATCAAGTTGTCCTAGTAGGAAATTGAATTTCGACAGAATACGGATCTGGACTAGCTCATACAGCTCGTGTCACTGTCTGAAGGTTATGTGTGTGGCTTCAAGTATGGTATGTCATCCTAAACAATTTAGACCTTTTGTAATTGTTAATCAGTTTAGGAGAAACAATAAATCACCCAACTTTCATGTCAGAAACGATAAATCACTTAACTTTCATGTTCATGTCAATTAGTGATGTATCTTTATTTTTCTGACAAAGCCCAAACTCTTTTTGCTGATATTTATATTTTTCTCACGGAATATGATTTCAGGATAAACAATTCATCATTTTTTTACTCTAGGATCGTTGTTTTGTACAAGATAAAGTTGCGAATTTCTAAAGGAGAGCATGGGAATTTGGTTCGATTCTTCACAATTTACCATGCTCTAATTTGCTCCCAGGAGATATTTGAGAATTTCTGCATAATTTTATATTAAGTGGTTTAAAATTCCCAATTATTATGAAGCACCGATAATTTCAAAACTTGGGAAAACTGATCTGAGGGGTAGTTGTTAGGTCTTTTAACAAACATCTAGTCAATAGTTGAAGAGAAACAATTGTAGCTTGGATTCTTTAGTAAACAACTAACACAACTTGAAATGAGAAACCAACCTGCAGTAATATCTTTTTTGTTGCATCTTCAACTCTATTAGTAACATGTTTTGTTTTTTTTCAGATACACAATAATAGTATCCGTTAGCCATTTAGTTTGTGAAGAGGTGTATTTTTATTGAATTTTTTTATTGCGATTATCCTTTTGTTGTTGGTCCTATCATTGACTTTATTTTAATGGTATCATGTTTTGCTTTGAATTAAAATGAACTCTTAACAATTGTACTTGTTTATTATATGGAATAGGTGCAGAAGATTGGTGTAGAAAGAAATACAAGTTGCATTGATTGGAAGAGCAATTGTACTTGTTTATTATATGGAATAGGTGCAGAAGATTGGTGTAGAAAAAAATACAAGTTGTATTGATTGGAAGAGGTGTGCTCCACAAATTAATGTCTAATCTTCTTCACTGTAGCTATGCCTTGTATCTGTCGAGAGTTGATGGCAACTTGATGTTGCTGTCGATAAAATTCTTAAGAGTAAAGTTTATCACTGGCCTACTTGAATATCTCATGGCTGATAGATCGGTGCTGGACATATCTGGTTGTAAGGTAATAGTACATATGCTTTTATTTTCTAACCAAGTTTAGTTGAAATATTTGCTTATGAGTAGTAATAGGCAAACAAACTATTGAAAACGTTAGCATGCAAATATACTGATAATCATTGATTCAAAGTTGTGCACATGTTGCTTCCACAGGCTAATGAAATGCGGACAACCTAATTTGTTTGAATTGTTCAGTTGTTTGGTTAATTTACAGCAGTAATAGGCAAACAAACTATTGAAAACGTTAGCATGCAAATATACCGATAATCATTGATTCAAAGTTGTGCACATGTTGCTTCCACAGGCTAATGAAATGCGGACAACCCAGTTTGTTTGAATTGTTCAGTTGTTTGGTTAATTTACGCTGCAAAGCTAAACCTTTAAAGGCGCTAGCCTTGTGTAACAGTTTCCTTTCTATTAATATATTATGTATATCTATATTTATATTTATCTCTTCCAATCAGAGGCCAAACCCCCTAGATTGATGTGGTTTGGTGAGATGGCCCTTATTTGTTATCTTCTTTATGGTCTGTTGCAAATGCCAGCATCCGTTTAATAATCACAGACCATCAATTTTATTGAGTAGATTTGTTCTATTAGAAGTTATGTAGCAAAAGTAATTTTCTCATATCGGTTTTAGTCCCATTTATGCTGTTAAATTAATTTGATATGTGAAGACGTGCATATAGTTATATGGTGTTGGTAATTGTTATAATTCTATGTAGTGCTTTTTTGTAATAGGCTATTTTGCAAGTAATGTATAAATACTATTACTTGGAAAGTTGCAAATTAAAATTGTCCAATTGACAGTGAGTTGTCTTTTGGGAATATAAGCTCATTTTTAGTCTAAAGTTGATGCATTTTGGGAAATTTATTTTATGCAAAAATTCACTTGCTTCTTTCTTTTGGCAGGGAGCAGTTGGTGGTATGGAACCATCAATCAAAATATGGAATCTTGACGTGATCTGTGGATTATAACTTATATCTGAGTAATATTGAGGTTTATTTATGCTACTGATATTTCCAAATTCTAATTTTTTTCCAAATTCTTAGTTTTTCTTGTACTTCTCAGATCGATGAAGTTCTACCGTCATTGGTGTTGGGATTAGAAATCGTACAAGTACAAGGAAGACAGCTACACTGTTGCTCTACCTCGTTTTTCCTGGAACAAGGATTATAGGTGCGTTTTTTTAATCTATTTGTTTTATCTGGGTATTTCTCATGTTTTATGGAAGTTAAGTATATTGCATGTGGACTATCCTTGTGCAAAAACATACTTGTGAGTGCTAGTACTAGTGCTAATAAAGTGGTTTAAGTATTGAGATGTAGCTACTGGGAAACGCAATAATACTATTTCTCATCATAACGGCAAGGCAAAAGACATACACTCATACACCATAGTCTGAAGGAACTAAAAAACATGTCTTTTATTCTTTATTTTGGCATGCTGTTATGCTTAGATATGTGCGTATTTTGTTTTTAATTGTATGGAAAAGATTGAACGAGTTGGTTTTAGCATTTGTTAAAAGATCTTAATATACTCTTAAAATACAGTGTTTTTGAAATCAATGCGCACATATTTGAAAGTAACCTATGAAAATATTGTCCTTGTACAATTAGAGGTAATCAAAAACCTTCCGAATAAATGGTAGGTAACCAAAAAATCGTACATGAAGATCAATTAGTTAATTTGTAGAGATCTTAGTTATCCAATTCAGGTTGACAGTGCAGTCACAGAGTCTTTGATATACATGCTGCTTCGAATTTATTTAATTTTTTTTTTTGAAAATATAAAAAAAGAAAATTTTAAGAGTAAACTTTCTTTGTATTGGTTCTAAATCTGTTTAAGGCTTAAATTCTCATAATTTTAAATTTATATTTCCACCAGAATTCATTATTTGCTTCTTATATTCTATTCTCTTCAATCTTTTGTGAACCTTTGTTATATCTCTTTTGAAAAAGATAGCCTATTTATATTTATGCTACTGCAAAATTATTGAAAATAGTCAGAAACTTGTCGTTCGTGGTGCCTGGATTTAAAAAAACATTTGTCTTTAGTCTTCCTTTCCTTCTTTCCTAAAGTGGTTGATCTATTATATCATATCAGAGGGTCTTACACTCCATTTACATGTATTTTTTGTTTTTTGACATAATAGGGTCTTACACTCCATTTACATGTATTTTTTGTTTTTTGACGTAATATATCTGCTGGATCTGAAGGGCCTCGTCAGGTTTGTAAGTCTTTATTTGTTTTAAGTTTTCAAAACAGAAAACTTTTTACTCAACGTGTCCGATTTTTCAAGTATTTCCCACCAGCAAACCCATAACACCTAGTTTGGGAGTACAACTTTTTGTGGTATATAAGCGAAAACAGAAAAGGAAAAATGATATTTTCTGTACCTCAATTCCGGGTTCTTGCTTCTATGAATATAAAGTATGTGATTATCAATAGTACTCCAAATACGAAGTATGTATTTTTTGGTTTGATATGGATTAAAATATCACCTAACGCCCTGTACACGCATCCCCTCTTTTTCCTCATGTTTCCACGGAAACAAGATTTCCTCAAAAAAATTGTTTACGATTATGTAGAACAGAATGCTTATTGTTTTCATGCTTGGTTTTTAAAATATGAGTAAAGAGGGAAACTGTAATTGGAAACAAAAACTTTGGTTTGATCTTTTTTCCAGAAACATGAAACAGAGTAGTCTAACTTCTTTCTCTACCTCAATATGGGCGTAACCTTTCTTATAGTTTTACCTTGTTTTCATTGAATACTATCCTCTCTGATAAAAAGAATTGCTCTTTCCATTTTACATCAATGCTTGTTTAGGTTTTACATTAGAGCTTAAGATGTTTTTTTTACTCTCTCAATCTGCTTCTTCAAGCAATGAAAAACATGAAATGGTACAAGCTCAACTTTTGAAGCACCGAAGCAGGAAATAATTGGCAGACTGAATTTCAAAAATTTACCTTTTGACTTCGTCGTCATAATAGTTTCTCAAAAGTCAAAACTGGTGGATATTTGCTATTGACCTTGATATGAAACCTATATTCAAAGACATCGGCAAGTGTTTGTTTTTAGGCTAAATCTAGTCACTTGAAGCAAGAGCTACATTAAAAAAAAAAGTGTATTGCCTTGAAGAATCTGTCTCTTTATACGTATTTGCTCTTTTGAAGTTTTGTAGTGCAATTTACTTTTTTATCAGTTTTTTTGTCAAAATGAAGGTTGCTCTCTGCCTAGTTCCTTCTCCTTCCCTGTAGGCAAAAGCATTTTTCGAAAATCGCTGTTTGTTGCAGATTATTCGGCGATAAAAGGTTTGTCTAAACTTTAGCATTAGAATTGAAAAAACAGGAAAAAATAAACTAGTTTTAGAAAATTTGGTTTGTTTAAGGCATATCTGATGAATCAAAGTCTCGAATTGAACTCTCATCTAAGGAATTGATTAATGGAGTTGAGACGGGAAAAATTACGATTTATAAAATTTCAAAATACATAAGAACATAGATAGATACCCCAGACCGGAACTAAACATGGGATGTATAACACTAAATAGGCATTGAAGATATGGCTTCTGTATCTGTTAATTGGCAATACGATTTTTTAAGACTTTGATTATACATATTTTGACAATCTCATTTATCAAGACAGTTAAAAACATGTATCTACAGATGTACTAAGATAATCAAATTCGAATGAGTAAAAATCTCATTTATCAAGACAGTTAAAAACATGTATCTACAGATGCACTAAGATAATCAAATTCGAATGAGTAAACACTGTCTCAAGGAACTGTTTTATATCAAATGACCGTATCATTACAGGGGATGGAATAGGAAGGGACATCAGAAAGTTAAGAACCTCCAAACATTGGAAATATATTAAGACAAGGTTGATGTTACATATCATTTTGAAGCTTAAATTTGCCGATTATTGCGTTTTCGACCTCCGTATGTACACAAAAAATATTTAAACGAAGTTCACACCCTCCTTTTCCGCCACAATTTGTAGGATATTTACTCTACGAAGCACAGATACTTACAAATTTATGTACTTGGAAAACGGTCGTTGTCGCATTATTTATGTAGACTGAGTGAATAATCTTAGTCGGTTTGTTATCGACTAGTTATCAGAGTATATTGCCTATACAAATCTATAATGCATAGTGGCTGCTTGTCAAGCACTCGTATTGTCCTATACTCAAGTAGAGAAAACTACTAGCCTTAAAATTATAGTATCGCCACTCAAAAGTTACTGCAATTACCAAGTCGTAGATACTGTAGTTAATACACTGGTTTGGATGTGTGGCTTCTTAAGTTGATAAGTTAATGATGATTTGTATGCCTATTAATTAATGTGTATATATGCTCAAATATATAAGTCGAATGATAATTGATGACATTGCTGACAATGAATGTGTTTTTGGTATTCTTGTGTGTGCAAGTCTATATGATATGCCTGCCTATTCTGGCTAATCCATGGACTTTTCGTGTAATTGTTCATTATTTTAAAAGAACCTATGTGTGTAACAAGCTGAGCCGAGTAAGTGACATGTGCTTGCTAAAAGAGAGGTTTGCCGAAGTGATCTTTTGAGGTGGAGAGGCTGTATTTAGTGATATACAGCAGTTGTTTAAAAAGTGGTTTCAATGTTTTTATTTATTGTAGTTGGTGTCCGTTTAAAGACTGAAAGTCTCTCACCTGTGCATCAAGTTGTTTAGTTAGTCATTTAAAAGACATCAGGTTATGCAAAAAACAACAGGAGGTCGTAAATTATTTTTCACAAAAATTCAAGGGAGAAATCATTTTATAATGGATTTGGTCTTGTTAAGGCGCCTCGTCTTTGTTAGCGATTTCGCTCTTTTATTGGTTCTTAGATTTTCGCTACGATGGACACGCTGCAGTCACATGTTTATTTTTCCGGAAATGTGCTGAGGATCCTCTGTGCTACTCCAATATTGATCTAACTACAGAAAATCCGAAGATCAATAATCTAGTTGTGTCTACAATGGTTAATCGAGCTGGTAAAGGTCTCAGGTAAGAGTTCACGTGTATATCCTTATACTCCTTTTTCCTTTTAAGCCGCATATCAAATGCAATTAAGCATGAACTGATTGTAAAATGTACAATGGTCACTCTAGCTGGTCAGGTTACATGGGTACCATTTGTTGTTATTTTCTGTTTCCGTTTATTTTTGTTGTGGCTGTGTCCGAAGTCAAGAATTGCATATTAAATTAACGTAATTGTAGACTCTTAACCATTCACAATTGCACACTGTCGAATAGAGATAAGAAGAGTCTTACCACTGACTAGCTCCTGTGTACTGCTTAGTCGGAAAGTTTGATTTTCTTTATACTTTATATAAGTGAAGTAATCTGCAATGACCGTATGTGGACTTTGAATCTCGTAAGATCTTTGTCCTGTTAATAGATATTGTAATACTGGATATAGTATGCAGTTCCGCTAGCAGAAGTGTCAATATGAAACTTGTTAACTAATCAGAAATTTCTAATAGCCTGTATAAAGTGTTTTCAAAGCGTTTTCTGATAGCATGTTCATAACCTTTTTCAGAAGATGCTTATGTCGATATTCTATTCTATGAATAAATGTATGTTTATACTTGTCTATTTTCTTGTAAATTCTTTGATACACGGTCAAGTGTTTCTACTGCAAAAACTTTTGTTTGTGTAGGTCACTCAAACTTGGAATAGTGGCTGGTAAATGTTCATTAACAGTAGGTTTGAACACTGCCATGAGCTCTAGGGATATATCTGGTTCCTCTTGGACTGATAAGAGATCTAGACTTGGAAACGAAACGTCTAGGCTGACCAGATCTTATTTGACCTCTTTGAGTGAGAATGGAGTTGTTCCTGGGTAAATTCCTAGTCAGAATCTTTTACTTTATAATTTCTTTAGTCATTATTACCTCTCTTTTCATTTTACTCCCCTTTTCTTCTGTTTAGTCATGTGAGTAGAAAAAGGTTTTTTGGCAATGGCAGAGCATATTACTGTTCCGAGATTGCCGAATATAAAATGTTATTTTGCGGGCTTACCGTTTACATAACACATTATTTTTGAGCTGTTTTTATTATGAAAACTAATCAGAATATAGTATTTTGTGAACTGTGGGCTTGAGTGGCAACCCGACCCCCCATAAAGCTCCTTCCCTTTTTTGATGGGGTAGGAGAAATTTTAGGGTAAATCGGTATGCACAAAGGATAGGTTAAAGTAATAGAGAGAGAAATCGAGCTATCATCTTAGTAGTTTTTTTTTTTTTCTGATTTCTAATTGGAAGGGCATTTTTGAGGAGGATGCACCTTTACAATATTGGAAGGATGGATAATGCAGCTCTTAGTACAACATTATCTGCCTTCCCTTCTCTCCGTGATCTAGAAGTTGTTGGCCTGTAAGTTTGATAATTGTTGATTATGCCTTTTTCCCCCTCTCATTTGTTGGCTTCAGAGCAGTATGCATTAAACTGCTACATTTTTCACTTTGTTACTTTTTACTTGGTTAAATGTGGCAGGAAATTTACTTAAATCAGTTTTTTTCCCAGCTGACTTCATGCTTGACAAAGATAACATACCTGTTTTATCAACCGAAAAAGGTTACCCTTACTCAGTGGCTTCCCTCCTTTATATACAGATTTACACTTGATTACAGCCATATATTCAGCCCATAATTATGCTATCTATGATTTTAGAATGATCCTCCTACTGTGATTAGTATCCAGAGAATATATAACGGTCAGTCAATTAAGGAATTTATGGAAACCATTAACTGCAAAGATCTCTCTTTTAATGTTAATTGTGACAGCTGTCTTTAACATCCCCCCTCAAATTGATGTCGGTTCATCAACCAACAACAATTTGTTTACGAAAAACTCATGTCGCTGACGAGTTAAAGCCTTGGTAAGAATATCGGCCACCTGAAGATTGGTAAAGATGTGAGGAAGGGAAAGGACATGATTGTCGAAAGCTTCACGAATCGAATGACAATCCACTTCAATATGTTTGGTTCGCTCATGGTAAACCGGATTTGTTGCTATCTGAATGGCACTGGTGTTATCAGCATGAAGAGGTGTGGGATTTGGCTGAGCAAAGCCAAGTTCAGAGAGTAGACCCCTCAACCAAATAATTTCCGAACTGGCAGCGGACATAGCTCGATATTCAGCTTCTGTTGAAGATTTTGAAACTCGATCTTGCTTTTTGCATTTCCACGAAATTAATGCGTCACCTAGATACATACACCAACCCGTTGTGGATCGGCGTGTATCAGGACATCCCGCCCAATCTGAATCGCTATACGCATCAAGTCTGAGTGTGGAACTTGATGGATAAAATAATCCCCGTTTCGGCGAACCAATGAGATACCGAATGATTCTACGGACAGCCGCCATGTGAAGGTGCCTTGGAGACGACATAAATTGACTTACTTGATGCACCGCAAAGGAAATATCAGGTCGGGTTATGGTCAAGTAAACGAGACTGCCAACAAGCTTTCGATACATAGTAGGATCATGAAGGGGATCCCCTCATCTTGACGCAGTTTGACATTTACCTCAAGGGGTGTATCAACCGATAATGAGTTTTGTAAACCAGCCAACAAAATAATGTCTTTGATATATTTTTGTTGATTAATGAATAGACCTTTGGCAGTTGAGTGCACTTCTAAACCCAAGAAATATGTAAGAGATCCGAGATCTTTCATGTGAAACACATTACTTAGAGAGCTTTGAAGTTGTCTGATTAATATAGAATCGGTTCCTGTTATAATGATGTCATCCACATATATAAGAAGTATGACAATACCTGTAGATGCCTTGTGAAGAAATAATGAAGGATCATACTGACTTTGCTTAAAAGATAGTTGAAGGAGTGTTTCACGAAACTTTTCAAACCAAGCACGAGGCGCTTGTTTCAATCCATATAAAGACCTTTTCAATAGGCATACGGCATCACCAATAGAGCTTTGTAAGCCCGGAGGAAGACGCATATATATTTTTTCCTTAAGAGTTCCATGAAGAAATGCATTTTTAACGTCCATTTGTTGTAGAGACCATGACTGGGATGCCGCTATTGCTAAAATGGTACGAACAGTTGTCATTTTAGCGACAGGGGCAAATGTTTCTTCATAGTCAAGACCATATTCTTGCCGATTTCCCATAGCTACAAGCCTTGCCTTATATCGGTCCAGTGAACCATCCGAACGTAACTTAATAGAGTAAACCCATTTGCATCCATTGGGTTTAATTGAAGCTGGACGTGGAACCACTTCCCACGTTTGATTTATGTGGAGAGCATTTAACTCTTCCTGCATTGCTTTCTGCCAACACTCAATCTGTGCAGCTTGTGAATAACAAGAAGGAACTGAAATTGAGTTCAAGGTGGCAACTAAAGCATTAGAATAACCAAACCTGTCCGGGGGTCTGATGTACGCGTAGACTTACGTTGAGGGTTATGTGCAGACTCAGGTGCCGGAGTGTGATTTTGTAAGGGCACATCAGTTTGTTGTGAACGACGTCTTTCATACACAACCCCAAATGAAGAGGGTGAATTAGTATCATTTGATGGTGAGTCATTTGAAAAATCTGGTAAAATGCATTTCATTGATAAGGTCTGCTCTGGTTTTAACCGAAAATAGAATACGTTTTCTAAGAAAATGACATTTCTAGAGACCCTCATTCTTCTACTATTGGGATCATAGCACATGAACCCTTTTTGATTGGACGCATACCCTAGAAATACACATTTAGTAGATTGAGCTGAAAGTTTGGTACGTTCGTGGGGCGGAAGATGTACAAAACAAACACAACCAAATGTATGAAGTTGGGAATATTGAGGAGATTGTTGATATAAGCGAAAATATGGTGATTGAAACTGAAACTTCGAAGATGGAAGACGGTTTATTAAGTAAACAACAGTAGAAAGAGCTTCAACCCAGAATCTAGATGGCACAGATGATTCGAGAAGCAAAGTTCGAACCATGTCAAGAAGATGACGGTGTTTTCTCTCAGCTACACCGTTTTGTTGAGGAGTATATGGACACGACCTTTGAGAAATAATGCCTTTTTGTTGAATAAAATTCTGAAAGTCATTAGACATATACTCTCCTCCTGAATCTGATCTAAATATTTTAATAACGGTAGAAAACTGATTTTCAATAAGGGCTAAAAACTTTTTAAACACATCAAATACTTCATCTTTTGAACGAAGAAAATACACCCAAGTGAAACGAGTATAATCGTCAATAAAAGTAACATAATACTTGTACTGAGCATGAGAAATGACAGGTGAGACTCCCCAAACATCACTATGAATGAGATCAAAACGATTATTAGATATAGTTGCTTGATTAGGAAAAGGAAGTACTTTGCTTTTTCCTAATTTACAACTGAAACAATTAAACTCCAAATCTTTCACAGAACAATGTGTTTTATTTTCAATTAGGCCAGACTTTAACATATGAAGCAGAATCTTAGAGTTAGGGTGTCCTAATCGATTATGCCACAATTGGCTCTTATTGTTCAAAACAACGGAAGACAAAGAAAACAAGCTTAAATTTTGAACAAGGGGTTTTGGTACGTGTATAGGAAAAAGTCGTCCACATGTAGGCCCCTTCGCGATCACTTTCCCCGATACCTGATTCTGCACAACACAACCAGACGAAGAAAATTGGACATTACAATTATTATCCACTAGTTGACCAACAGAGATAAGATTACTCGATAACCGAGGTGCAATAAAGACACTTTTTAGCAAGGGGGAGACATCGCCAATGGAAGTAATCGGGAGAGAACTCCCATTAGCTGTTTGTATTTTAAGATCTCCTTTATAACTTTTCACATTTGATAAATAATCGGCTGAGTTCGTCATATGATTGGATGCTCCCGAATCAAAAATCCAAAGATTAGAATTATCTTTACCTGTAATCCCCAAAGAAGAAAATGCAGATACAATCATTTGTTGAACCATTTCAGGAGTTACAACTGCAGGTGCAGTTTGAATGGGTGCTTCAGTTGTGGCGCGAAAAGCTGGAGCAACAACATTCGGGATAGGTGGTCGAAAGAACCTCCCCCTGCTATGTCCTTGACCGTTATCAGGAGCATGATATCCTCCTGGATGCTGATTTTGAGGACGCTTGCGACATGTAATTATATGCCCCTTCTCTTTGCAATAGTTGCAAAATTTCTTGTCACATTGGGATTGATAGTGGCCAAACTCCTTACAGCTGTGACACTGAATATTTTTCATGTCTCTGCCCCTGGGCTTCACATGAGTTGCAAATGCCACATTGGAAGGTCCACCAGGATTTTCTTGATTATCCAAGACTGTTTGAGTAGAACGACGCTGCTCATCCCGCATAAGTTCGTGAAAGCATGTCTCCAGGGACGGTGAAGGGACTCGACTCATCAAGCTGGATCGAAGATTCTCAAAATCATGACGAAGTTTCATTAGGAACTGGTCTCGTTTACTAGTTTCATGAACTTTTTGAATACTCTCCAAAGAACTGGCAGGAACTGTAGCATACACAATGTCTGTGTATTCAGTCCACAAGTTCAGGAATTCAGAGTAGAACTCTTGGACGGACCAACTTCCCTGAACGCACTTGGCAATATCAAATTCCAATTGAAATCGTCGGGCATCATTATTTTGATTCTAGATAAGTTTTAGGTAATCCCACATGGCTTTGGCTGTTTTGTGTGAGCGAAGATTCAACACTATGTGTGCATCAACTGTGCACAATATCCAACTCATGACACGTGCGTCCTTCACTTCCCATTGTGCTACTTTGGTAACATCCGTAGGCTTCGGATCAGACCTATCAAGATGACCCCAGAGCTCTTTGTCTTTGACATAGAGTTGGAACTGAAATTCCCATGCAAAATAGTTCTTCCCCGACAAACGGATCGAAAGAAAATCAGATTTTTCAAAAGACATCTCAATGGACAAAATGAGATGCTACTGGAAACAAAGCGAGGGTTGAACAGATTTGAACAAATGATAAAAAAAATGTCCCAAAATATCTCTATAAAATATCCAGCAGAGATCAAAATCAAATAAGGAGGGCGACCAATATCGGAGAAAAAAAATATATTTAGGAATGAGAACTGGATCACGAGAAAATGAGGCTTAAAAAAATGAATCACCAATTAATATTAGAACATAGCTCCGATACCATGACAAAGATAACATACCTGTTTTATCAACCGAAAAAGGTTACCCTTACTCAGTGGCTTCCCTCCTTTATATACAGATTTACACTTGATTACAGCCATATATTCAGCCCATAATTATGCTATCTATGATTTTAGAATGATCCTCCTACTGTGATTAGTATCCAGAGAATATATAACGGTCAGTCAATTAAGGAATTTATGGAAACCCATTAACTGCAAAGATCTCTCTTTTAATGTTAATTGTGACAGCTGTCTTTAACAATGCTATGGCCATTTTATGTCTGAATTCATGCAAAAACTGCTACATTTTTCACTTTGTTACTTTTTACTTCTGAAAGTGTGGCAGGAAATATACTTAATCAGTTTTTTTCCCAGCTGACTTCATGCTATGGTCATTTTATGTCTGAATTCATGCAATTTTTCCATAATATTCATTTAAACCGCTTATTATTTTGCTAGTACCAGATAGTTCCCTGAATTTTAGTTCTTTTTCGCAACTTCTTCTTTGATGCGTTAAGCAACTAGAATAATGTTATTTTTTAAACTAGAAGGTTTAAATAATGATTTTGTTTCCTGGTGGTCACATATTTGAGTGATTATCTATTTGAACATTAGAAAGAAGGAACGGTTAAAATGCAACATCTTAGAAAACAATAATGATTGCTTAAAATTCTTTTACAGTTGCTATTAGAGCCTGAAGACATTGAACACAATCCTAATTAAGGATGTTGATAGACACTAGACGGGGCTTATTAATTTTTCTCTTCTATATATTCCCATTTTTGAATCATGCATATGGTTGAAAGGATATATTATTGTCTACCTAGTCTTCTTCTAACTCCTGTGAAACTTTCTTTCATGACAGCCATGTTGAACTGAGCTCGATGTTGGAATATGTGAGCATAAATTGCCATTTGATTGAGCGTTTTGCATTTTAAATCTTCAGGAGATGGTATTTTCCTTTTCAATAGACATTGAACATTTTCCTTGTTAATCTTAGATTTCTAGGATTGTACCTCACTTGCTCAAACTTTAATTTTGAAGGAAGCGATGATAGTTTGCAAATGGCGACCTGCCGTGATCTTGTGAAAAAATGTCCTCATGTAGCCTCTTTAGCACTAAAAGGCTTCAAATTGCATGACTACAAAGTTCGCATACTTGTTAAGGTGTGTTTCTGAACATCATTGCTTTGTTATTTCGGTAACTATGCCACCAGGCATTGTTTTCCCCTTTATGCCATGTGAATTACAGTACGACTGTAACCATGTATTTTCGTTTTTTTTTTTGGTTTTTTAATTTCAGGTGTTACTATCATTTATTAAGTTATTCTACTCTAAAAGATTAAGGGTATTATTGATTTTACTCCCAAAACCCACCGTATGTTGTAATCTTATTTGTTAAATCACATATGTTGTAATCCCCTATTGTCTGTTTATGGATAACGTACTTGTCACCAAAATATGTTTCGACTTTGCTGTTTTCTCCTATTGGGTACTTTTTTTGGAGTCAAATATGATCCATATTCACCTTGGTTTCTTTAAAATAATAGATGTTTCTATATGTTAATGCTCAATGCACTTTATCTAGATTTTACAATGAATTTCTGTTAATTAACATTCGTACGATTGATCTCAGTGAATGTTAAATTGTTCTTTTATAAAATACTCTGGGACAGAGTAAAAAACTTTTGAGTACTTCTTACAGGAAAATTGTGGGTTGCTTATTGGGTGGTCTCTTATCAACTTTTGAGTACTTCGTTATTTCTTATTGGGTCTCTTATCTACTTAATCGATAATATATTGTTTAATTTAAGCATGTTTCTGTTTGTAAATAAAAGGTCTTTTTATTAAGAACTAATATTGATATTTACTTTTACGATTGTTCCTTATCTATCTATGTATATACATATATCATTTTTCTCACTTCGTTATTACTTATTGGGTCTCTTATCAACTTAATCGATAGTAAATTGTTTAATTTAAGCATGTCTATATTTTCCTGTTTTCCCCTTTATGTTCGCTTTTCTTTTATGTTTTTTTGAAATCGAGGTGTTTCTATCATCTATTAAGTGTTTCTATTCTATTAGAAGATCCAGTCAAATTTATGTGAATAACAAGTCTTTTTAGTAAGAACAAATATTAATTTCCCTCCCAAAAATATGCCGTAGTTTCTTTTGTACAGAAATAGATGTTAGTATATTTTTCAGAATCCTGTATATCTAAACTTGATTTTATCCGATCTAATTTGTCAAGTCATGTGTTTATGGACAATTTATTCCAATTTATTGATAATATATTTCTCACTGAAGCATGTTTAGACTATACTGTTTCCCCCTATTTGGTATTAGAGTACACTAGAAGTTTACTGGATATTTTCTTTTTTGCTTTTAACTCTAGGTGTTTCTTCTATGTACCAAGTGTATCTCTTTGGAAGGCTTGTTTATAGAGATACCCTTGTTGGTCCAGGACTTAAAAAATTAAGTGTAATGTATGGGAAAGACGATTCAGTATTTGTTTTTAATTCTTTTCTTTGGAGTCAAATACAATCTATGTTCACTGTTTGGAGTATATGTTTCTATTTGTTAATGTTTAATGCACTTTATCTAAAATTTACAATTAATTCTTGTTAATGAAACGATTGATCTTTAGGGAATGTCAAGTTGTTTGTGTAAAACTATGTTGGGGCAGTCTTTACAGGAAAATTATCGGTTATAGCTACTTCTGCGTAGATTACTTAACAGTGTTTTATTGATTGTTTTATAAATGGTATGTTTTACGTAAGACTTTGTTGAATGATATGCTTCGTATTGATTTTTTCTTTTAAACTCATGCATGTTTGATTATAGAGCTGTAACACTAAATCATATTATAGAATTTCCACCCTTTTTTGTCTCCGGCTCCTTTTTTTTAATCAAAATTCGTAAAACATAATGTTAAAGGTTGATTGCAAAACATGATTGTATCTGTAATGAGAAACCAAGCTTGATTACTAATTTTTTTTATATATGTAATCCTCATCCACTCTATTCACATTAATCATTGCTTTGCTGGACAAGTGCTCCACTAATTTAGATTAGTGGATAAAGGAATTTTAATGTTTTGTATTTCATCTCCAATTTTTTGTTTATGTACATATTGATGTGATTATGACTTCTAGTTTTCTTATTCTCTCACTGGTTTCACTTCTGTCTGTAATGATTTATGTATTAGTACATGCTGTTGATGTTAAAATTTCTCCACTTGTGGAATGCCTCTGCATCGAAATAACTTAGTGAGGGTGTTGTGTCTACTTTTCAATATGACTGTTCTTCTCTTTTCTCTTCTCAAATCAGTTGTCTTCGAGTTGGTTTTTCTGGTGAGTTGACTGTTTATTAAAATTGTGAATCTTCTCTGAATTTCAGACGTTTGGGCCATATTCAAATTAGACTCGGTGACAAGAGATGTCTTGGTAATTTTTCTAAGTTTTCGTATCTATTAATTACCATTATATTTGTTTATCCGTTAAGGAAAAAAAATCATGTTTTCAACAAAAGCTAAGATCAAGCAAATTTTTTATACGACTCCTTTTCATACGGTAAAATCTATATACATGTACTTTTATCACCTGTTCACCTCTAATGCAATGGAGAGAAGAACTAATGGGTAGATTTTTGCACATGAAAAAATTAAAAGATATAACAGTTGGGTTGGAATATAGTTATGAATTATGATTTAGCGGGTGAAATTATTTCTTATGGAACACTGATCACTTCTAATTCTTTTAAACTTCAGAATTGCCTATGTGTGCCGATTAGTAAGTCAATGTCAGCTGTATTATGATTGTTTATTTATGAGAAGTTATTTTCCTTTGTTCTATCCTTTCTTCCATGTACCTGAAAGCGGGTGAAATTATTTCTTATGGAACACAGATGTGGTCCTGGGGTGTTCTAAAGCGAGCGTAGGAGAAAATTAGGCGGAGCCTAGAAGCCTAGGAAATTAGGCGGGAATGAGCGGATTTTGCGGTGATTAAGCGGGATCAGGCGCTAAGCGACGAGTAAGAACCTTTCTTTTCTGATTTTTATGGATATTACTGAATTGTTTGCTAGTTATATGTGCATTTCAATTTTTTACATCCTTTCTTACAATTGTGAATAATTTAATGTAGCATTCTATTTATTATCTCAGGTTTATCCCTCACAAATTATGCTATCTGAGTTTATATGTTTGGTTTTATAATTTTTTGTTGTATTATTCTACATGTTATGGTAAACCTGCAAATAATCCAAAGTGTATTTTTTTGTACGGATGTTTGAACTCTGTAGAAGAGGAGATATTAGCAATCACTGTTTACTGCTGACTTGTATGGAAATTGTTGTTTTGTTTGTTAGTTATCTGTGTATTGAATTGATTTCTGATCCGTGCTTTAGATTTTTTTTATTTCATTATAGCTGCAGCTGCTCGTTTAGGTTTATGCATCAGTGTTCATGTTAGCTGAATTTTATTTTTAGTTTCTGATTTATTGTCCTGTTATAAGTACGGCTGAACTGTTTGTTTCTAGTCATAGCTGCATTTTACTGTGAGATTGTAGGAATTGTTTCTTTTTGTAACAACTTTTCAAATCTGTAGACTAACAGATGTACGTAATCACTGTGAACTGTTTATTTTTGCAGAAAGTATTGTACTGTTTGCTAGTTATATGTGTATTTCATAGTTTGCTTTCTCTTGTTATGGCTGAGATTTACTTATTGTAGCATTATATTTGCTTGCTCAGGTTCATGCCTTGTTCATGTTATCTGACTACAATTGTTTGCGATTAGTGATTTGTCATCATATTATTCTACATGTTGAGTATGTAAATATGTTTTTCTTGAAAATATTCTAGTCATAGTTGTTTAATTATATCAGAGTAGTTATATTTTCCTGTAACATCCCAACAATGTATGGTTTACCTGCTATGGTAATGCTTTAGCGACTGTTATTTTATTGTTTTGAGTTTATCGTTTTTTTTCCTCCTATTTTATGTTAAAGAAAGTATTGGTTTTCTCATTGGGTCCTTGAATTTTGGCAATTCATTCAGACAAATCAAAACACTTTTGAGGAACCATTGGGATTTAATCATAAGGTCACTCTGTTCTCGTAGAGCTGGAGTCAATTTTCTATATTCTGCCCATCAAGTTAAGATAGAACTATGTAGGCATGTGGTTGTCTGGCTCCTTTCTAATAGAATGTATTGGTTCTATCAACTTAAAGATCATACTTGTTAAAGGCGTTACTCCTTTTTTTTATGCATTCTTCTTTCTTTTGTATATAATTCTAGATTGGTGTAGGACGTTTTTAAGCTTTACGTGGGCTGAAATATGCAATCTTTGACGTGTTCATAAAGGTTGTGAAGAAACACATTCGTTGGTTGAAAACTTTAAAGAATTATTTTTGAAAAGTAACATGTTTTATGAAGTTAAATTGAATTTAATAATTGAATATAAACTTGACTTAAACTTATAATTATACTCGATGACGATCTTTTGTTATCAAACGTTCATAGGTGGAAAGAACATCAAGTTATCCTAGTAGGAAATTGAATTTCGACAGAATACGGATCTGGACTAGCTCATACAGCTCGTGTCACTGTCATGAAGGTTATGTGTGTGGCTTCAAGTATGGTATGTCATCCTAAACAATTTAGACCTTTTGTAATTGTTAACCAGTTTAGGAGACAATTAATCACCCAACTTTCATGTCAGAAATGATAAATCACTTAACTTTAATGTTCATGTCAATTAGTGACGTATCTTATTTTTCTGACAAAGCCCAAACTCTTTTTGCTGATAATATAAATATTTATATTTTTACCACGGAATATGATTTCAGGATAAACAATTCATCATATTTTTACTCCTAGGATCGTTGTTTTGTACATGATAAAATTGCGAATTTCTAAAGGAGACTGGGAATTTGGTTCGATTCTTCACAATTTACCATGCTCTAGTTTGCTCCCATGAGATGTTTGAGAACTTCTGCATAATTTTATATTAAGTGGTTTAAAATTCCCCTCTTATTATGAAGCACCGATAATTTCAAAACTTGGGGGAGAAACAATTGTAACTTGGATTCTTTAGTAAACAACTAACACAACTTGAAATGAGAAACCAACTTCGCGTAATATCTTTTTTGTTGTATCCATTCATTGACAATTTTTTTTTCCGTTTCCTGTCCTTGGATAAAATGGACATTTGCTTTTATGAGCAGGTGGTCTAATATAATCTAATGTGTAGTGTGCTACCTTGGAAAAAGCTGATAGGGTATGAGGTTTCCAAACCAGCAAACGTTACCTCAGGTATGATATGCCGCTGCGTTACACCACTATCTTGTGAGTAGACTGTTTATTGAAATTATGAAACTTTCTTCTCTGAATTTTTGTATCTTTTACCATTTGAATTTTTTTTACTATGTTTTGGCATTTTGGTTCTATC
The DNA here is from genome assembly GCA_963682055.1 of Primula veris. Taxonomy (NCBI): domain Eukaryota; kingdom Viridiplantae; phylum Streptophyta; class Magnoliopsida; order Ericales; family Primulaceae; genus Primula; species Primula veris. Next base: position 12,414,146 of record OY821745.1, on the reverse strand, counting down.
TCTTATCCATTGAGAAAAAATCATGCTTTCATCAATCTAAGATCTGGTATTTATTTATACGACACTTTTTCATTTGGTATAAAGCATACACTGGTTCTATTTTTATGACCCGTTCACCTTCAATGCAATGTAGAGAAAAACTTATGGGTGTGGTCTTGTACATGAGAAAATATATAGATTTAACAGTCGGATTGGAATATAATTATGATTTAGCAGGTAAAATTCTTTTTTGTAGAACAGCGATCACTTTGTTCTAATCCTTTTAAAATTCGAATTGCCTATTGGTGCATGATTAGTAATGACAACAGTTCTATGTCAGTGGTATTATAATTTGTTTATTTATGAGAAGTTATTTGTTTACCTTCCTTCATTCAGCTTTCGAAGGTCATACCCCTGTAGTATCAAGGTTTTCACTTTGAGTAAAAGATCTTGAGAAACCTTTTTTTAGACGAAATAAAATAAAATATTAGAATTATTCTAAACCAAACAAATCTTTTTAGTAAGAACATATCGATTTTATTCCCAAATTTAATATACTCAAAACCAGTTATGATTCTCAGCAGAACTTGCTCTAAAATCTCCCATTGTTTGACCTTTCTTTTAGTTGGTCCCAGATCCTTAAATCGCTGTTGGCATTGAAGTGCCATTAGCATGATCTAATCCACATGTATTTGTTGATTGTATTTTTTCATGTATTTCATAGCTGTTAGCCTATTGGGCAGAAAAGAACATTTTGCTTGGAGAACATACCTGCCCAGGAAGGTGAACAAGGTAATAGATATTCTTTCATTTGGACATTTTTGTACCCTTGAGGATATTCAAAATTTATACATTAATACTGAATTTAGAATTTTATAGATAAATTACTTACAACTGTGATCGGACTAAATGACTTCAGTGAATTGATCTTCAGGTAGTATGAAGAACCATGTGTAGAAATGTTTGTTGGCTTTGACTTTTCTGATGTAGTGATATTGATTGGTGTCTTTAACTCTTAATGCCTAAAAATGACATTGCCATGCCAGTTAATTTTCTCCTCTTTTTTTTTGTATTTGTAATATGTGGCAAGAGTTTAATATCCATCACGGTTTTATAATGTTAGTATGCATTTCTCTTACCCTCTGATCTTACAGAGAGTAAATCATCTTTGATCTAAATATTTAATATCGATCAGTAAGTCATAGAATGCCTTTTTTTTGTTCCTTAATATCTTTTTCTTGGAATAGAAGGCCCAGAAAATATTGTTTGTTACATATTTGTTTTACAAGCACGGTCATTGACGAGCCAGAAAACATAAATTAAAAAAAAAGAACCTTTCAGTCTTTTCATGGTTTAAAAACTTGAAGCCCCTTTTAACTCGATGGTAAGAGTAACGTCCCCATAAAGCGTACTTGGTTCAAATCCGATAAGTGGCTTTTAGTCCAGAAACAAAGTTAGTTGACTTTCTATTTATATTTCAACATTTGGGTTTTGGCTCAGAATCATTTTAAATAAAATAGCATCATAGAAAATAGCATCAAATCGGACTAAACTATTTAAAATGTTAGCTTGCAAATATACTGATAATCATTGATTCAAAGTTGTGCACATGTTGCTTCCACAAGCTATTGAAATGCGGACAACCCAGTTTGTTTGAATTGTTCAGTTGTTTGGTTAATTTACGCTGCAAAGCTAAAACTTTAAGGCGCTAGCCTTGTGTAATAGTTTCCTTTCTGTTAATATATTATGTATATCTATATTTATATTTATCTCTTCCGATTGGAGGCCATACCTCCTAGATTGATGTGGTTTGGTGACATGGCTCTTATTTGTTATCTGATTTATATTCTTCTTTCTTTCACTTTAATATTACTTATTGGGTCTTTTTTCAACCTAATCGATAACTTTTGTTTAATTTAAGCATGTTTCTGTTTGTGAATAACCGATCTTTCTAGTAAGAACAAATATTAATTTTACTCCTAAAATCCACCGAGGTAAATTTTGGGTTGGTCCATAAAACTTAATTAAGGATTGGTCCATAAAACTGGAATTAAATAAGGATTGGTCTATTTCAGCGATGCCCATTCAGATAGCGACATGTGTACAATACGTTGTGTGTGCGATGCACCGGAAGGCTCCCCTCATGTTTCCTGAAATTACAGGGTTGCCCAATAGTTTTAAATACTATCATTTCGGTCCCTTTAGTTCAAATATAATTATAAAAGGCTATATAATTCGAAAATTTAATACATTAAATCACAAAAATTAAATAAAAATAGAAAAAAGTAGGAAAATTTCAGAAAATTTAAAAAAGAATTAAAATTAAAATTAAAATTTTAAAAAAATACAAAAAATCTTTAAAAAAACAACCCCGAAATCACCAAAATAAAATCCTAAAAAAAGCACAAAAAATCTACAATCAACAAAAATCCAAAAAGCAAAAACAAAACAGTCTTGAGTAATTTTAAGTCAATTTAAAAACAGTCTGAACCATTTTAAGTCAATTTAAAAATAGTCTGAACCATTTTTAGTCAATTTAAAAACAGTCTGAACCATTTTAAATCATTTTAAAAACAGTCTGGCTTATTTTAAGTTATTTTAAAAACAATCTGAGTAATTTTTAAGTCATTTTAAAAACATTCTGACCGATTTTAATTTATTTTAAAAATAGTCTGAATAATTTTAAGTCATTTTAAAAATAGTCTGACTCATTTTAAAAATAATGTGAGCCGCTTTAATTCATTTTAAAAAGAGTGAGCTATTTTAAGTCATTTTAAAACCATTCTGAACTATTTTAAGTCAATTTAAAAACATTCTCACCCATTTTAAGTCATTTTAAAAACAGTCTGAACCATTTTAAGTCATTTTAAAAACAGTCTGACCCATTTTAAGTCATTTTAAAAACAGTCGACCCATTTTAAATCATTTAGAAAACAGTCTGAACAATTTTAAGTCATTTTAAAAACAATATGAACCATTTTAAGTCATTTTAAGAATAATCTGACCCATTTTAAGTCATTTTAAAAACAATCTGACTCATTTTAAGTCATTTTAAAAACAGTCTGAACCATTTTAAAGTATTTTAAAAACATTTTAAATTGTTTTAAATTATTTTAAAAACAGTTTGAGTTAATTTAAAAATAGTATATAGTCTTTGTAAAAAGTCTATGGACATTTGAAAACAATTTATAATCATTTAAATATTATTTACGGTCATTTAAATAGACTTTTTTTAGAATGTGCTTAACAAAAATAGTTTTACATGTCGTTTGTCTCACTTTGATTAGAAATTATTCAATAAAAATGATCAAATATTAGTCTTTTTAAAAACATTTTAAATTGTTTTAAATTATTTTAAAAACAGTTTGAGTTAATTTAAAAATAGTATATAGTCTTTGTAAAAAGTCTATGGACATTTGAAAACAATTTATAATCATTTAAATATTATTTACGGTCATTTAAATAGACTTTTTTTAGAATGTGCTTAACAAAAATAGTTTTACATGTCGTTTGTCTCACTTTGATTAGAAATTATTCAATAAAAATGATCAAATATTAGACTAACGGGTTGTGTGTATCAATTTGTTAACTTTGGGACTTATAGTATCTATATCTAAACTATTGGACCATGCTTGTAAATTAACCAAAATAATGCAAAATTACAATTTAATCCACTTTTTTTTTACATTTGAAATCAAAGAGAGAAAGAGAAAAATAAATCCCCACCTATCACCACCGACAACCAACACCGCATCCCACCACCTCAGCCCCACCAACGTCGCGATATATTATATAGATATACAGATATGTATAAATTTATACATATACATATATATATATAGAGAGATATATTTATAGACATATAGAGAGTGGGAGAGAGAGAAGAGAGGCAGCGCAGGCAGGCAGAGGACGTCGACGTATATACATATACATATATATAGAGAGAGAGACATATAGAGAGTGGGAGAGAGAGAAGACAGGCAGCGGAGGCAGACAGAGGACGTCGACGGACGACGACGAGCGGCGGAGGCAGATGGTGGTGGTGGTCGTAGTTATTTTAGGTTTTTTAGAGAGAGGGTGATAATGGAGAAATAGAATTGATAGACATTTTATATTTAATGATTAACTGATCAATACTTAATTAATTTTAGGAATAACTGACCAATCCTTAATTAAATTTTGTAGACTGACCAATACTTAATTAGTTTTTATGGATCTATCCTTAATTAACTCCAATTGGTAGTTCAAATTATGGATAATAAAATTCTAATTGGAACATATTTCTACGTTACTATTTTCCCCTATTTGGTATTGGTATAAAACGCGGGTATCTTTTTCCGAATCTATCCTTAATTCTAAATCCAGTACAAAATAATACTTATTAGTGCAAAAAAAAAAAGAAAAACATTCTAATTATAAAACTATGTTTATAAATGTTATAAACTGAGTGTTGTTGCGAATCTATAAACCCATATCGGTATGAGATAATGACAAGTATACAAATGGTATGTTATAACAAGATGAAATTAGAATTCCATAGGCTGAAAATCTCACCGAATAATCGGGAGGGGCAAAACTGGCGTTCATATCACGCCAATTCAAACTCTCAAAAATATAATCCTATCCAAAACCTTCCGGAGCGAAATTTTCAAACAAATCAAAATAAATTTCTTTCCTTACATGAAGCCAATGCATCAAATCACATCTAACTTCATACCAATCATTAGCCCCATCTTCTTTTCCCATCGCCTTTGCAATGACCCGGAATCCACAATGACCATCCCCACATACATCGTTTACGGTGTCGATTTAGTTATGTAACATGCACCATATTTACTCACCGTACTCGAAGGGTTTCATAGGGTTAGTGGGGTTTTTAATCGTCCTACGTGTCATCCTAGTTGGTTGAACTAACTCTTCTTCCCCTTTACCTTCGTTATCTCCACTAGCAAGTTCTTCATTTACATACTTTCAGCCTGACTTATCTCACTGGAAATGTCCCCTTTTCTAGGTCTCCTCCTACTCTGCCTTATCTCAGGTTCATTCATGGATGTTCTAGAGGGTAAAGTTATTTCTCGCAGTTGTGTTTACTGTGGCGTTTTTCGACGCACGTTTTGGTAGAATAAACACTTTTAAATTCGTACAAATCACCCTCAACGCCACCAACATCATCAATGGACCCATTATCATCAATTACATCTAAATTTTTCCAGAATTTATCAATCTCTTCTAGTGAAAGATACTTGTTAAGTGCAATATGCTCACTCATAACATGGTGACAAGGTAGCCCGTGAGACAATTTTAAACCACAAGAACAATTCACATCCCATTGCCCAACACATTTTTTATGTTCTTCAAATAATAAATTAAAGGCATGGTGTGTAATATAGGATCTAAGATAGGAAAATAGAGGTGTCTGTTCTGCATCTGGAAAATAGGACTTGCATCTATCCAAATTCATTTTAATATCGTCGAACTGTTTACTAAGAATTGTATGCACTTCGACCCAAACGTTTTCAAGAATGCCAGAATTGGTGGATATAGTTTTTTTTAGCTTCGAGTGTTGTTGTTCATCCCGATTACTAGTTCTATTACCTAGATGCCTTGTAGGGTTGGTATAGCATGCAACAAACTTATTGACATATTTATTTAATAAGTTGGTTACATATTTAACCACACCGGGATACGAATTATAGAAAGAAATGAAATTAGCTACGTAAAAATTGTACTCCTCAATCGTTTCAGCTTCAACGACTAAACCCCATTCATCTAGAAACGTTTGGAAAATTGCAGAAGGAAAAATAATATCAAACCTATAGCCAAGTGGAGGAATAGGAAATCCATCCTCAGCGTCGTAATCATCAGGTAGACATGGCAAATATGGACACGGTCTAACAACCCGTATCCTAGTGATCGCCCACATGTCAAGAAACGTCACCGTGCCACTTATTCCATCAGCTTTACCTCGAACCAACTTGCACAAATTGGCTTCCAAACAAGCTAGGAGAGTTGATCCCCAACTATATTCTGCACATCTATCGAAATCCTCCAAAAATGGTAAATGTTACATTGGAACCTGATCACAACTCTTATCAGAAAAAATATGTGCACTGAGCAATAATAACATGGCAACCCTAGAATGATATAACAATGTTTCCTCATTAGGTTTGGGGGGTAATTCCGCAAAATGCTCTGTAAACCAACCAAGTTTAACGATTAAAGCATTTTGATCAACATTAGCCTCATTGGGTGTTCTACCCAACAACCTCTGCATCAAATCCAATCTGGTAGTTTTATTCTCATTCGTCTCAGACCGGATTACCGCATAGCCATCCACCCTCAATCCTACTATAATCTCTACATCCAGTAAAGACATTCCTAACTCGGCACCAAAAAAATGAAAAGTGTGCGTTTCATCACGCCACCTATCCGCTAAAGCGGTAATCAAAGCTCGATCTACACTATAGTTATCTATAATGTATATACCATAGAACCCGGCTCTAATCATATTCTCCAATATCCTAGGATGGCTATTTATGTTCCATCTATAGTTGTACGTTCTTACTGTGTTCGCATCCCCTCTCCCTATCTCTCTCCTGGATGCCCAAATCTTTTCCGATCAATGACCAGTCTGGCTTAAGATCCCCGTCCTATCTCTAATTATTGGACCCGGCTCACCCATGTGAAACCTATATGGAAAAATGGATATTAATGACATAAACAATTAGTGATAATCATTTAAATAACGAAATTGGCATAAAACCCCTAATTTCTATTAAAAAAAATGGTAAAATATGAAAAAACCAAACTTTTTTACAATTTATCATGATCCAAACAATATTAATAACATAAATAATTAGTGATAATCATTTAAATCAACAAATTGGTATAAAACCCCTAATTTGTATATAAAAAAAAGGTAAAATATGAAGAAAAAAAAAAACCCTAACTTTTTTACAATTTATCATGATTCAAACAATATTAGTAATATAAACAATTAATGATAACCATTTAAATTAACAAATTGGCATAAAACCCCTAATTTGTATTAAAAAAAAGGTAAAATATGAAAAACCCTAACTTTTTTTTTTACAATTTATCATGATCCAAACAATATTAGTAATATAAACAATTGGTGATAACCATTTAAATTGACAAATTGGCATAAACAATTAGTGATAACCACTTAAATCAACAAATTTGTATAAAAAAAGGGTAAAATATGAAAAACCCTAACTTTTTATAATTTATCATGATCCAAACAATATTAGTAATATAAACAATTAATGATAACCATTTAAATTAACAAACTGGCATAAAACCCCTAATTTGTATAAAAAAGGGTAAAATATGAAAAACCCTAACTTTTTTTTACAATTTATCATGATCCAAACAATATTAGTAATATAAACAATTGGTGATAACCATTTAAATTAACAAATTGTCATAAACAATTAGTGATAACCATTTAAATCAACAAATTGGTATAAAACCCCTAATTTGTATATAAAAAAAAGGTAAAATATGAAAAACTGTAACTTTTTTATAATTTATCATGATCCAAACAATATTAGTAATATAAACAATTAATGATAAGCATTTAAATTAACAAACTGGCATAAAACCCCTAATTTGTATAAAAAAAGGGTAAAATATGAAAAACCCTAACGTTTTTTACAATTTATCATGATCCAAACAATATTAGTAATATAAACAATTGGTGATAACCATTTAAATTAACAAATTGGCATAAACAATTAGTGATAACCATTTAAATCAACAAATTGGTATAAACCCCCTAATTTGTATTAAAAAAATGTAAAATATAAAAAACCCTAACTTTTTTACAATTTATCATGATCCAAACAATATTAGTAATATAAACAATTAATGATAACCATTTAAATTAACAAATTGGCATAAAACCCCTAATTTATATTAAAAAAAAGGTTAAAATATGAAAAACCCTAACTTTTTTTTTTACAATTTATCATGATCCAAACAATATTAGTAATATAAACAATTGGTGATAGCCATTTAAATTAACAAATTGGCATAAACAATTAGTGATAACCATTTAAATCAACAAATTGATATAAACCCCTATTTTGTATAAAAAAATGTAAAATATGAAAAAACCTAACTTTTTACAATTTATGCAACTAAACAATTAGTGATAACCATTTAAGGAAACAAATTGGCATAAAAACCCAAAGATGTAAATATCAAAATCTCAATTTACATAATTTTTATTAATATATAAATTACAAAATTAAAGTTAATGAAATAGAAAATAATGAATTACCTTGATGAAGGGTATGTGAAAGAATCGTGGTTTAATCAGATACGAATTTGGGTATATGGTTTGATTAGGAACGAATTTGAGTTGTTTGTTTTATGCGTTGTTTTGTTCTGTTTGTTTCTTTGTTTTGCTACTTTTTCTTCTTTTGCTGTGTAATTTTACGTAGGGACAATGGGATAATTTTACCTCAGTGTAAACCGTATTTTCAAAGTACGGTTTACATTGAGGTAAAAATCGTACTCTCGGACTACGGTTCGTAGTTTGAAAGTACAGTTTGTGCGTGGAATCAGATTATTTGTAGTGGAAAAATCCAGCTTCTTTGATAATCTATATAAATGAAGCTTAAAATCTTGGATTTAGTAGAAAGTTGAAATTTTCAAGCTTGTTTTGGGCTTTTAAAATAATGAAAATGATACCGAATAGTAATGTATGATCGAGTGCTAGGGTGCTAGACTAACATGCAATAGCAAAAAATTCAAAGTTGACATCAAATAAGACCCCACTAAGTAAAAGCGTTTTTATCATTTTTACTAGCTTTTGTATTCTTATAATTTGTTCTTTAGCTCGAAAAGCTCTACTCGTCTTTAGAATTTGTATCTAAACGTGAATATCATTATACTTGACATGTTTCAATTGAGAATTGAATTAAGGCAATCTTAGGTATACAAGTGGGCGACACCACACACGAAACACCCCAACAAGAAAAACAAAGACAAATCTAGTTTTACAAAGCCCACAAAGATCTTTAGTCAAAACATGTTTTTTAAACCTTTTTCACAAGGAATATTCCAAAAGCAATGAAAATTCAAAAAACCACATGGCACTAAAGCATATCGCAAGTTGATCACCCTATCTTTAATTGGGAATATCTATACACCATTCAAATGTGTAACAGCAAAAGCAGAGGTATTACCAGTAAAATACACTCATGACAAGAGATGTGATTGAAGATTTTAAAAAATATTGATAGCCATAATGACTTCTCTGATAGATTTTGGTCCGTCAGTTTCCTGGATTTCTTCATATTAGTCCAATAAAGTGCAACATCTGATATCATATACCAGGGCCGTTTCCATGATTTAATAGCCCCTACACAAACTTAAAATCGGAGTCCTTTTTTATATTAGTTTTTCATGCACTATATTGATTCGTGGATTTTATGTCTACTGGCGAGGGGATGTCGGCACCCCCTCGTCCGGGCCAATACCATCTCCACAGCAGGCGATCCGGGCCTGTCAACCATGAGTGACGCATCACCCCGGATCTTGATGGGCCGAGCTGTGTCTAGGCCGGCCTAAAGAAGCTTGTCGAGTACACTTCCCCAATTAATGCCGCTGTTCCCTTGGGGGACCCTTCATGTGTTTCATCGGCGTGGCCCAATCACATGCCATCTCCAGTGGGCCCCGGGAAAGGACAGTACTCTTGTCAGAGTCATAAATGACCTAACGCCGTTGGATCAGCGTTTTACAGTTAGTATACCTCTGATCACACTATAAATACCCCCACTAACACATCTTAGTGGGGGACAGAAAAAGACAGAGAGGAGAGATAAAGCTCAAATCACCCGGACCCCCTAAACACGACATCTGACACCCGACGCCACAGCTGTAACCGGTCCGATCCCCCCCCCCCCCCCCCCCCCTTTTCGTTATCAACCTACTTTCAGTCTTACCCAGTACTAATTTGATCGTCGGAGAGGGAAAATCTGGTACCAACCCCGGGCCCCTGTTTGTTTCTTATGCAGGAACGGAGAGTACCCCCTCGTCGAAGCAGATATATTCTATGACGGACACCTCGGAAGATCGGAGCCGACGCGAATTGATTAAGCCAAGCCTTGTAAGAAAAGTAGGCTCGCCAATTGGCGCCGTCTGTGGGAATAGTTTAAAACGCGTTAGCTCTGACATTCCGTCCTCGAAGAAAACATGTCTAGCAATAACCGATTCGACACCCCGTCGTCTCGACACACCCCCGTTCTTGGGATGCCTAGGACACTCTCTTAGGGTGAGACCCCGAGAACCGCATCTACAAGGGATCCCGCCCCCTTAACGGCAACACCTGCGACACCCCGATCACGGACCGAGCTGACAGAGATGATGCTCGATGTCCACGAGAAGGAGCTCGTCGCGCTTGCTGCCCAGAAGGCATTGATAGCCATGCTGATGGCACCGGAGCCCGAGCCCGTCCTCCAAGACGCGAGCCAAGTTGAACCGGTCCTTCGACCCACTAAAAGCGTGATGTCCCGGTTGGGACCCCACCGACGACCCCCCCTAGAGACTCCCAGAGAGCCAACTAGAGGTGAGGAGTCGGAGCGCTCCCACGAAGGGAACTCTCGTCGTGGCGACGAGCGAAGCGTGCACTCACGAATCCGCTAGCCAGATAACAGTTATGGATCACAGCCAGAGTCGAGTCGTGCACGGACTGAAAAGCCTCCTCATAGACGGAGACGCAGCCGCCGCGCTGGCCGAGATAAAGCCGCCGACGAAGCAGCGTTAAAAATCGTGGCCTCCACCCGTAGCACCCCGTTCTCAGACGAGATAGAGTACAGCACGCCCCCCAGAAATTTTACTGCCCCTGTTTTCCAAGTCTTCAATGCGGATTCTGACCCGGAAGCTCACCTCCGGCACTATCGTTACCAGATGAATCACTGGTCCCACTTCGATCGGCTTATGTGCAAATGCTTCCCTGCCAGCCTGGGGAGGTTGACGAGTAAATGGTTCCAGTCTCTGCCTGCCAACTCCATCCACTGTTGGGATGACCTCGCCTATGACTTTGCACACCGGTATATCAATTTGAAAGAAACGGTTGCCCAACCGGAATAATTGTATCAAGTTAGGGCCCAACCTAAGGAGACTCTCGAGAGTTATGATAATCGGTTCTGGCAGAAGCATGCGGAGTGTGCCGACTACCCCGATTCTACTGCCATAGCTGCTTTTAGGCAGAACATGATCGTAGGGAGCAGAATCCGCAATGAAATGATAGTAACCCCTCCGAGCACGGTTTCTCAACTCCGATCACTGATAAAGCAGCATGTCGACATTGAGAAGGACATGAGATCTGCTGGGGCAATTCGTTCGGTCGCCAGCATCGAACAGCCCCGTTAGAGGACCGTCTCGAGAAGCACCCGGAGAGATCGCCCCATAGCGGAAAGGATGGGGAGACCTCGTATGATAGAGAGTCCGCAACCGGCCCCCAAGAGGAGAAGAGAGGAGCCCCGTCGGAATGGCCCTATGGTACCGGGAACTGCCTACTCCACCATCTTTCGCCTCCCGTTGACCGACCTGCTCAGCGAAATTGAGAACGAGCTGTACTTCTCCTGGCCCCTCCCACTCAGGAACGAGCCGGCCCGAGGGCCCAATGATAAATTCTGTGACTATCACACAGGCCGAGGCCACAACACCAACGAGTGTCATGGTCTCAAGGCGAGGCTCGAAGGATGGGTCCGAGATGGTTTGATGGATAAATACGTCAAGACACGAAGAGATTCCGATCAAGGTCGAGAAGGGGCCGACGAGAGGCAACCGGACCTCCCCCCACCGGTGATGACCTGTCAGGTTATCCACTCCGGACCAAAGAAGCCCAACCCTAGTGGAGCTGAGAGGATTGAGGCCCATGAGGCCGCAATGAAGGAGCATGTCTGCCTCGCCGAGAGATCGAGCCCCCGAAAGAAAAGTAAGCACGACACCATGCCAGATCTAAGCTTCACCGACTTCGACCTGGTAGGGGTAGACCTGCCCCATAACGATGCCCTTGTTATCACTACCCAAGTTAGCCATTGCTCGGTAGGACGCATCCTCGTCGATCAAGGGACGTCAGTGAATATACTCTTTGGAGACCTCTACCAAAAGATGGGGCTATCAGAAGAACAGCTGGATACCAACGCCCCTCCCCTGTACGGATTCAACTCTGAGGCTGTTCAGCCCAGAGGGAACATAACCTTGCCTGTTAAAACAGGAACCAAGGTTATGAGTGTGGAGTTCACAGTGGTGGACGTCCCCTCCGTTTACAACGTCATACTAGGGCGTGCGTGGCTTCACGAGATAGAAGGCGTCTCCTCCACTCTGCACCAAAAGGTCAAGTACCCAACTGTGACTGGAGTCGAAACCATATCGGGAAACCAAAAGGCCTCGAGAAGCTGTGCCATGGCCGTGTATTCCGGCGAAAACGCTATTCCGGTCCAGAGTGCTATGAACATAGAAACTGAGGACCCCAAGCTGCTGAGGGAACTGAACAAAAAGATGGGGCCAGAAGCGGAGGACAAGGTAGAAGGAGGATTGCTGAGGGTCCAGATCCTGGGGGACGACCACTTTTTCATGGTGGGCGCGAAGCTGAGCGAGCCCAAGATCACAGGACTCGTTGAGCTCCTGCTTCAGTACCTCGACACCTTCGCATGGTCTCCGAGCGAAATGCTGGGTATCAGCCCCGACCTCGCCTGCCACCAATTGAACGTCAACCCGGAGGCCAAGCCCGTAATGCAAAAAGGACGCCGTGTCAGTTCGGAGCACGCCGATGCCATAAACGAGAAGGTACAAAGGCTTCTGTTGGCTGGAGCCATCAGAGAAATCTATTACCCCCGATGGCTCGCTAACCCCGTGGTAGTCCCTAAAAAGAACGGAAAGCTGCGAGTGTGCATAGACTACACGAGCCTGAACCGAGGCTGTCCAAAGGATCCTTTCCCCTTGCCCAAAATCGATCAGATAGTGGACTCCACTGCCGGAGCTGCCAGAATGAGCTTTCTGGACGCTTGCTCCGGCTATCATCAAATACCCATGTCGGAGGCTGATCAAGAGAAAACGGCCTTCATTACCCCGAGGGGAAATTACTGTTATAAGGTGATGCCTTTCGGGCTCAAGAACGCCGGGGCAACATATCAGAGGATGGTCACCAAGATATTCTCCAAGAATATAGGCCGGACCATGGAGGTCTATATTGACGACATGGTGGTAAAGAGCGTCCAGGAGGGGGACCACCTCTTCGACCTCAGAGAAGTTTTCGAAACGATCCGAACACACGACCTCAAACTGAATGCTTCCAAATGTGCTTTCGGGGTTGGGGCCGGCAAGTTTCTAGGATTCATGGTGACGCACCGCGGCATAGAGGCAAACCCAGATCAAATCTCTGCCTTGAAAATTTTGAGGACCCCAGAAAAAAGAAAGGACATACAAAAGCTAGCCGGGATGGCTGCCGCCCTGAACCGTTTCATTGCCCGGTTTGGGGATCGATGCAAGCCATTCTTTACGGTCCTGAAGGCTCAGAAGAAGTTCGAATGGAACGATGAATGCCGGAATGCATTCACGGAGCTAGCGGATTACCTCGGAAGCGCACCCCTACTGACCAAGCCGGACACCGGCGATGCCCTTGCCCTATACCTGGCCGTGTCAGAGATAGCCGTCAGTGTCGTCCTCATCAAAGAGCTCGGCAGGGAGCAAAGGCCTATGTGAGCAAGACCCTACTTGATGCCGAGGCTAGGTATCTGCCCTTAGAAAAGCTCGTCCTAGCCCTCGTTATGGCCTCGCATAAGCTGGCACACTATTTCTCGGCCCATAGTATCGTGGTATATACCGATCAACCCGTCCGGGAAATACTCCAGAAGGGAGATCTGTCTCGACGTATGACGAAGTGGGCTTGCCACCTGAACACGTACGACATCCGCTACGAGCCTCGAACATCCGTGAAGGGACAAGCTCTGGCTGACTTCGTGGAAGAATTCACAATCGCGGACACGACGGCCCTAAGTACCGGCATTGCAGGACGCGCCTTTGAAACGTGGACCTTGCATGCGGATAGGGCTGCCAATAAGAAAGGATCCGGTCTCGGGGTGGTACTCCGGTCTCCACAAGGCGACGTGATCGAGAAGTCAATCCAGCTTGGCTTCCGAGCCACTAATAATGAGGCGGAGTACGAGGCAGTGATCGCCGGCTTAAGAATGGCACGTAGCCTTGGAGTCAAGAAAATACTCGTGAACACTGACTCCCAATTAGTCAGTGGCCAGATAAGTGGGGAGTTCCAAACGAAAGATGAGAGGATGACACTCTACGTGGCTGTCGCCTTGGGAATACTCCAAACCTTCGAGTATCAAGAGGTCAACAATATCAACAGGAACAAGAACTCTCATGCCGACGCCCTCGCGACCCTGGCCTCGACAATAAATGACAAGCGAGAAAGGACCGTCACCATAGAGTATGTTCCCACACCTAGCATCGACGTAAAGTCAAAGGTCAACGTGGTCACCGACCTCCCACCGGAGCAATGTTGGATGGACCCCATAATCGTGTACCATAACTCCGACGACCTGCCCGACGATAAAAAAGAAGCTGAAAAAATAAAGAGGAAGGCCCTCGGATTCTGGCTGGCTCTGAACGAAAGGCTTTACAAGAGGTCATTTTCTGGGCCCTATTTGCTCTGCATTCACCCCGACATGGTCCTAAAGGTCATGGAAGAGATACATGAGGGAGTATGCGGAAGCCACTCTGGGGGTAGGTCACTGGCCAACCGCGCCCTAACACACGGATACTGGTGGCCCCTCATGCAAAAGGATTCTAAAGCATTCGTGCTCAAATGTGAGAAGTGTCAGAAATATGCACCCGTGCCTCGAGCCCCGGCTCAAAAAATGAGCAGTGTGACCTCGCCTTGCCCTTCGCACAATGGGGCATGGATATCGTCGGACCATTCCCTCAGGCCCCAGGGGGCAAGAAGTTCCTCCTCATGGTCACCGGCTACTTCTCAAAGTGGGTAGAAGCCATGGCATTAGCCAAGATAACGGAGGCCGAAGTGATCAGGTTCCTCTGGAGAGATGTGATCACAAGATTTGGAATCCCCTACTCGATAGTTGCAGATAATGGGGGCCAGTTCACCGGAGCTAAACTAAAAGCGATGTACACGAAGTACCACATCAGAAGCTATTACTCCACCCCTTCATATCCCCAAAGCAACGGACAAGCTGAGGTGTCGAATAAGACCGTTCTTGACGGAATAAAAAAGAGGCTGGATGAGTCCAAAGGACGATGAGCCGATGAACTGCAGCACGTCCTATGGGCCTACCGGACGACGAAAAGAAGGGGCACTCAACAGACGCCCTATAGCCTCACCTACGGGATGGAAGCTATCATCCCGTTAGAAATCGGACTCCCCTCTCTCAGAACCGACATGGTGAAGAACGGACTGAACGAAAAAATGATGGGCCTCGAGCTCGAATATGCTGAAGAACGAAGGGAAGTCGCGGCCATCCGTAACGCCGAGTATAAGAACGAATTGGGCCGATCCTATAACAAAAGAGTGAACGCAAGACGTTTTCAAGACAAAGACCTCGTGTTACGGAAAGTAAACAATAACACGAGAGTACAGTCCGACAGCAAGCTAGGCCCCAACTGGGAAGGCCCCTATCGAATCCTCGAGGCAGTAGGAAACGGGGCCTACCTGTTGGGTCGCCTTCCCAACGATGTCCCGGTGGATCGCCCTTGGAACGTCAACAACCTAAGGAAGTACTATCAGTAGGGCTCGAACTTTGTGTTTTGCTGTAAATACGAACATGATGTAAATATGCCTGAAGGCTTTATGAATGAAACTGTTGTCATTTCGAAATTACCCCGGTTTCTCTTTACTTAAATTTTACAAGTGTTTCAGAACACCCGAGCCTATACGACACCCCGGTTTCTACTTATTTGAATTTTTCAGTTCATCTAAATTTTACAAGTGTTTTAGAACACCCGAGCCTATATGGCACCCCGGTTTCTACTTATTTGAATTCTTCAGTTCATCTAAATTTTACAAGCGTTTCAGAACACCCGAGCCTATATGGCACCCCGGTTTCTATTTATTTGAATTTTTCAGTTCATTTAAATTTTACAAGTGTTTCAGAACACCCGAGCCTATACTTGTGTCAGATTTCTAAAAATGTTAATTCGAATTGTGAGTTATGTAAAATGAGCGCCCCAACGCCGAAGCATAAGGGCCCACTCATTTGGGAGCACGTATACATATGAAACACACAATGGAAGTAAAAAAAAAAAACAGAAGAATAAAGACAAGTCCAACAGGCCAAAATTGTTTTTCATTTCATTCAATGGAAAGCTATTACAAGCTAGGTACATAAAAGAAATTACATCGAGAACGAAAAGCTAAAACTACCCTAGTCCTGGCTTGCCTCGTCTTCATCTTCTTCATCAGAAAGAGCTCGAGGGGTCAGGGGAACCACCTCTGGGACGGGAGCTGAGGGGACGGGAACGATGATATTATCCACGTTCCACACCGGATGATCCGGTCCCGCCCTCATAAAAGCAGCCGCCTCGGACCAACCTTCGACATAGAAGGAATTGAAATCCTTCTGTGTCTTTGAGGCCCAGGCGGCATTAAGCTCGGCTTGACTAGTTTGGACTGCCGCCTTTATCCTATCGGATATGCCAGCCTCAGCCTCTTTTAGAGCCGCCTCCGCAGCCTGGGCGTGCTCCTCGGCCTCCACCCTAGCCTTCACGGCTTTAACCCTTCGAGCCTCAACCGAGGCATTTAGGCCCTCGGCTTTCTTCGCCCTGCTCTGGGCCTCTTCTGCCCTTTTTTGGGCCTCCTCCGCCTTTTTCTGGGCCTCCTCCATAAGCTTGGCATTAGCCTCGGCCTTCATGGCCCATGACCTCACCAGCTGGCCTTGGTGATAGACATACTGATTCATCATCAAGTAGGCCTACAAGGGAAAGGGCAAAACACTTAGCAAAATATTTGGGAAGAATATGAAAACATACGAAATAAACACTATAAAGGGTTACATACCTGAGGAATCTTGGCCATGGCCGATGCCATTGAGGAAGCGAGGTCACGACCCCGGTGGTCAGCCTCGACGCTTTGCTGCTGAAGTGCAGCCAAAGCTAGCAGCCCGGCGGATGGGTGAGCCTCCATTATGCTCTTTACCCCCGTGGCCGCCTTCACCTCCTCGGGTGTCTGCACAGGCATCCTGTGAGTCGGGGAGGCAGAGTAGGAGCTCGAGCCTTGAGTAGGGCCCGACGTCGCCCTAGGCCTCTCCACGACCATGACTTCGATCGGGCCGCTCCCCCCGCCTCTGACCTTCTTTCCATCACGGAGGGACTTCGTCCCCTCCACCTTTCTCTTCCCAAGTTGGGCCTTGCGGGCGGCCCGATCAAGCCTGGCCTGAGCTGCCAAATCATCCGCAGCATCGGCACCAGGTTGAGGCACGACGGTCACCTCTTTCTCCCCCGCCTCAACCTCCACCTCCACCACCTCTTTCTCCCCCGCCTCAACCTCCACCTCCACCACCTCCTTCTCTCCATCCTCCACCCCGGTAACCTCATCGACTGCCCCCTCTTCTTCGCCCCCCTCCTCTTCCTCACCTTCGCCCCCCGCATCGGCAACAACTCCTTCCACCTCCTCCTCCTCCTCCTCATCGGAACGGACCACCTACATTGTTCAAACAAAAAAGAAGTCAGAAAAATTCACAAAATTTAGATAAGTGTAAAACTGAAGAATTGAAGAATGGAAGCTAACTAACCATGGTCCGTGAGGTGCCCAAGGCTGGCCCAGTGGGTGGGGCCTCAGGAGAACTATCTTCCAGACGGAAGGAGCCCGCCGCGTCCGGTACCCTCGAGCTCAGGGGAGGGACGTCAAGTAGTGGCTTCCCATGATGGTCTATGTAAATCCTAGTCACCCCCGGCCCCTTCCTATAGTTCATCTTCGAACCATCCGGCCGGGTCTCGAAAAAGACCCCAGCCGTCGCAGGAGCTCCGACGATTTTGGCGGCAGGCATCGGCTTTGCCTTAGCAACCGACCTCGAAGCCTTCGAGGCCTTCAAGGCCTTCGGCACGGGCCCCTCAATGACAGACCCTTCAGTGGCCTCAGCCTCTTTAAGGGTCTTAGGGGGGAGGGTAGACTCTAACCCCTTCTCTTTCTCCCATCTATCCCGAGAGTATCCCACAGGACAGAAGGTCCTGTGGGGCCATTTGAAGTCGTTCCCCTTGCAACTGGTAGGGGAACTGCAGGTCAGAAGACGCTCTGCATCGCGCATGCCGGCGTCTGTTCCGTCCGGGCCCCACCAGTTGAGGGCCACTTCCATCGATTGAATGTTGGCCTCGCCCAGGCCCCGCAGCTTCATGGCCACCGTGGCCTTAAAATCTTTGTTGCTAAGCACCCTTCCCGGCCTGGTGGGGAGAGTCAGGTCATCTCGGCGGAGCCAATCGCCCTCCACCATGATCACGTCTTGGGTATAACCCCAATTAGAATCGGAGTTACCCGTGATCAACTGGTTGTAAGCCCGGCACCGCAGATAGGGTTGCCTGCTTTTGGCCTGGGAGCTCGGCTCGCTCTGAAGGAACTCGTAGCAAGCCAAGAGCTCCCGAAGCCCCAACGGTTCTGGCAGGGCCGGGCCCAGAAGACCGTTGAGGGCTTCCATTCCGGCGCAGATGCGGTGCGCCTGCAGCGGCCATTGGCACGGAAGAGTCTGCGTCCAGGCACAGAGCTCTACCAATAGCTCCGGAATAGGGAGGTCGGTGCCCCCGAATAGGAGAGTAGAGAGGGATAGAGTTACCATGCTCCTGGGATCAGCTACGATCCCATTTACCTCATCTGAGGACTGGCAGGTCCGGAGTCGGAACTCTTCACCGATTCCACAAAGTTGACAGAACTCGTCCAGATCGGACCCGTGCCTACTCACCATGATACTACTGTCGTTCACATCCACGGATAAGGCCGGGTCGATGACCATTGCCCGGAATGGCAAGGCGTTTTCCATCACCTCAAGGCGCCGTGGTTGGGGAGCAACCATCGGGCCTTTTCCAGCTCCGTGAATAACCATGGTGGTTGGGTGTTCGTAAAACTTGCTAAGTATGAAGGAAGAGGAAGAGAGTAATTTGCTGTGAAGTTTTAGTGAGAGAGTGAGAAAGTTAAAATGATTTTCACTGAGGGTATTTATAGACCCCTAATGGAAGGTGAAAAGGCATTTACCAGAAGGTGAAAAGACAGCGATGGCTCATTACACGAACGCCCACAAATAACCGCTGTCACTCAATCGACACATTCCACGTGTACTGCGAGCAGAGGTCGTCTACCAAGTGTCACTCATCAGCCGTCTTAGCATTAATGGCATTGATAGAATCGAAGAGACGGGGGCGGCGCCCCATAAATGCACACCAGGCATGCTCCACATATAGAAAATGCATAAATACAAGAACATGTGTCACGAGACAGACCACGCCGTCAAACATAAGAACACAATGACCGGAGCCCCCGTAACGACTAAAAATCCCTGTTGACCTCGTCCTTAACGACGACTCCGGACAGGGAGCTGTTGGCGAGGGGATGTCAGCACCCCCTCGTCCGGGCCAATACTACCTCCACAGCAGGCGATCCGGGCCTGTCAACCATGGGTGATGCATCACCCCAGATCTTGAGGGGCTGAGCTGTGTCTAGGCCGGCCGAGAGAAGCTTGTCGAGTACACTTCCCCAATTAATGTTGCTGCTCCCTTGGGGGACCCTTCATGTGTTTCATCGACGTGGCCCAATCACAGGCCATCTCCAGTGGGCCCCGGGAAAGGACAGTACTCTTGTCAGAGTCATAAATGGCCTAACGCCGTTGGATCAGCGTTTTACAGTACAGTGATCCAAGGGTTAGTATACCTCTGATCACACTATAAATACCCCCACTAACACATCTTAGTGGGGGGACAGAAAAAGACAGAGAGGAGAGATAAAGCTCAAATCACCCGGACCCCCTAAACACGACATCTGACACCCGACGCCACAGCTGTAACCGGTCTGATCCCCCCCCCCCTTTTTCCGTTATCAACCTACTTTCAGTCTTACCCAGTACTAATTTGATTGTCGGAGAGGGAAAACCTGGTACCAACCCCGGGCCCCTGTTCGTTTCTTGTGCAGGAACGGAGAGTACCCCCTCGTCGAAGCAGATATATTCTACGACGGACACCTCGGAAGATCGGAGCCGACGCGAATTGATTAAGCCGAGCCTTGTAAGAAAAGTAGGCTCGCCATCTACCACATATTTACAAGGGCTCAAAAATTTGATACCTAAATTAAATACAATGTGGAGTGCCAACACAAATATGTCCATTGTGGGTGAAAGAAGTCGATCCTGTCATATAGATAACTTATATGACAATGTCTACCTATGAAAAAATGTATACATCATCCATATGTATCTCACAAAGCACAGTAGCCACTCTTTACATACATTCCTCGGAGCTCATTCAGAAGCTGGGTCACTGAAGATAAGATTACAAATCACTGAATAAAGATGAGTCTAAAGCTGAAAACTTGTGGCCATGAATGACTGCTTTTTTTTAATTGGGCAGATAGATTACAGATTAGAGAATTTGTTATATTCTGATAATTTGTTATATAGGTTAATTAGTGATATATTAAGCAATCTTTCTTCTGATAAAATTGAGTGAGACAAAAGTTGAAATAACCCTAAAACAATCTTTATTCTTCTTTTAACCCCACTGTAACTTTCTTTCTTCTTCCTTTGTACCACTAAAACCCTTTCAACCCCGCCTCCATTGTCATTGGCCACAACCACTCCATCCTCGATAGGATAGATTAGGTTCCCGTTTAGGAGGTAGTTGTAGGTTCGTTGTTGGGTGTTTCATTTGAGTTATGTATCCACAATCGATTTTTTTATTATTATTATTATTTGAGTTTGGGTCCCCCCCCCCCCCCTAGACGGTATTTCAAGCTTCATTGCTTTATATATCGCATTTTAGTTGAGTATTTCTTTGAAGCTTTATTCATTTTGTTTTAGATTTGTGTCACCCGCAAGTTGTTTGTATAAATGACGGCTCAAAAATTTTATGTTCATTGTCCTTCTCGGGGAATGGATGGGTGCACCGATGGTAATATAGAGGGCAATGGGCTCACTATAACATATTTCATGGCTCATTTACGTAAACAACACTATGGAACACCGTGCAACATCGCTAAATATAAGAATATCCTTCTTAAGGATTTTGGCTTGTTTAATGGGCTTGATAATACGCTCTGTATTATTGGGCAGTGGTTGTGTGGGGGTTGCATGAGCTTCTATGTCATGAGCAAGAATTGCAAAAATTGTAAAGACTCGGAGGGAACTGTCACTCCACCACCGAGTTGGGATAAGAGTGGGGTTGTGTTACTTGTGCTATCTCTGGACTCACTAGGCCCCAAGCAAGCGCCCCTGCAGTTGATATTAGCACCGACTCTACCTTTTGTCTTCACGGGGGTTTGCTTGATAGGGTATTTAAATGTTCTTTTTGCACTGTTAAGAGCATCCCATCCACATGCAGGCTAGGATTTTCTAGCGCTCTTAAGGGTGCTCTTCTTGGGGTTTCTAGTGATCCATCTAACATTACTGATTGGGTACGCATTCTACTCTTACCAACATGTACGTTAAGAGTGCATAAGGATCGTAGTAAGAGCTGTTCGGGTAGCCGAAAGTTTCTTCAGCAACGCTGCATTAGAAGTGCACTTAGAACTTGGAATGAATTGTGAGCGGTTCAAAAACTGTTTGGGGAAATGATGGCTAATATTGCTGCTTAGGTACATCTTCTACTTTTACCAACGTGTACGTTAATAGTGTATAGGCCTAAACATCTAATTAAGAACCGTTCGGATAGCCGAAAGTTTCTTCAGCAACGCTACATTAAAAGGACACTTAGAACTTGGAATGAATTGTGAGGGGTTCAAAAACTACTTTGGGAAATGATAGAGGGAATGCTCTTCAACTCACAGCCGTTCGGACGACACCAATGATAACCCTAAAATCAGTAACATTAAGTAGTGTATTCGGAAGATTTGTGATGGTCACTATACTGTGGCGGTCAAGGTTTTGACATCGTCTGGGGTTGCCCTTGATACTGCCCATACCAGGCTCGCTCTCGAAGACAAACACCCTCTTGCTCCCCCACCTTCCCTCCCTTGCATCCCTTTTGACGATGAGCCCATTACTGTTGGTGTTAATGATGTTTTTACTTGCATTAAAACCTTCCAAAAGGGATGTCTTGTGGACGGGATGGTTTAAGGGCACAACATTTGCTTGATGCGTTGTGTGGAGCGGATTCCACGGTCTCCAAAGATTTACTCTCAGCTCTCACACCCGTTGTCAATATGTGGCTCCACGGAAAGTGTCCCCAACCCATTTCCGATTATGTGGCTAGCGCCCCACTCACTCCATTACTCAAAGCGGATGGCGGAATTAGACCAATAGTTGTTGGGACGATTTGGAAGAGATTGGTGTCCGATGTAGCAATGAAAATGATAGGGAATGATATGGTGGGTTATTTGAAAGATTTCCAACTAGGGGATGGGATGCTCGGAGGTGCTGAAGCAGTACTTCACACTATGAATAGATTCGTCGGTGCTAATCACAAAAAGGGTAATTTGTCCATGCTTCTAGTCGACTTTAAGAATGTTTTTAACCTTGTACATAGAGGAAAGATGCTTCATGAAGTGCGGGCAAAGTGCTCATCAATTTCTCATAGGGTCGAGTTCATGTACGGACAACCTACTAGATTGTACCTTAGGGGGGAGCACATATGGTCAGCTTGTGGAATCCAATAAGGGGATCCCTTAGGACCTCTCTTATTCACGCTTACTCTACACCCTCTGATTCTACAGATACGTGACGAGTGCAAGTTGGCCATTCAAGTATGGTATTTAGACAAAGGTACCCTAGTTGAGGATACACTTGAGATGGCTAAAGCACTCGACATCATTCAAATGGAAGGACCTGATCTTGGGCTTACTTTGAACATCCAGATAACTGAACTATTTTGGCCGAATGTTGACCCCCGTATCTACCAACTAGGGTTGTTTCCTCCTGATATTGCTTGGCATTCGTTAGGGGTCAAGCTACTGGGTAGGGCAGTTAGTGTGGATGAGGGTTTTATGCGGGATTTAGCCATAAAAAGGGAAACAAAATCAGCCAAGTTGATGGGTGCGTTGAGCCAGCTAGGGGATCCCCAATGTGAGCTTGTTGTATTAAGGGATTGCATGTGTATCTCTAAAATGTATTTCGCACTTAGAACTTGTCATCCACCGCCCTTCATAGATGTTCAAGGGTTGTTCGATGTTTCTCTTAGACATGTCATGGATACCATTGTTACATCAGAACGTCTTGGTTTTGGTGATTTGTAATGGAGGATCTCATATTTGCCTATCAAATCGGGAGGGTTTGGTATCTACTCCGTATCCAATGCAATTCACTTTGCCTATTTAGCATCAATGGTTCAATCAGTTGAGCTGCAGGAGTTCATATTGAGGGGTTGAGAAGATATCCCATTAGGCACGTACTTCACTGAGGCTTTGGACAGGTTCCAAGCGATGCTTCCCGAGTTCGACTCTACAAGAATCACCACGAAGAGCGTTGTCCCCCAAAAACCAATGCACCTTCTGGCAGAGGCTTACTTTCGTGGGGTTTCTAAGGGTTTACGCGAGGAGTTCGACTTGGGACCTAGGGATCTTGCCGTGCTTGGGTGTATTCGTGCCCCACGTGCTTAGGATTTCTTACTTGCCATCCCTATAGAGGGTTTGGGTCAGCGCATGTCCCCTACAGAATACTGAGTTATTATCAAGTATCGACTTTTGATTCCTCTATACCAAGAATACCAAGAAGGGGAAATGTGTCTGGCTTTTTATAGAGTTCGTCTTGACTCATTTGGTGACCATGCAGTCCATTGTAGGAACCTTTCGGGGTTCAAATACCGTCACAACTTGGTTAGAAATGTATTGTATGACATCATTTGGAGAGCAAGAATTTCACGTATGAATGAAGCACCTATGAACTTTCTTACGGATCTATCTGAGAAGAGATCTACCCTTAGGCCAGCAGACGTTCTTGTTTACAGCTGGAGCGGTGGAAAACATGCGTGTGTTGATCTTACCGGCGTTTCGCCCTTCGTGAGTCACGCAGCTACTACTGCGGCGACAGCGAAGGTAGAGAAACATGAGAAGTCATGTCAAGACAATCAACACAGTTTCATACCGTTTGCGTTTGATACATTTGAGTTTTAAGCTTCTGAGTCTGTTGAGCTTCTGACAAGAGTGCTGAAAGTTATGAACAGAAATGTGTTGACTGCAAGTTCGGCTGAATATGTATTTAAAAGGTTAAAATTTGTTATTCAAATATACTAGCGGCGTAGTTTGTTGTCTACTTATCTCAAACTCATATGTAATAATTTTATACAGTTAAGAACTTAAACCTCAGTTCTATTCTTATGTAATGTTTTTGACAGATAAAAAAATTGTAAGGTATGTTAAACCTCAATTCTGCTAACAAAACCGCAAGTCATACAGAAAAAATTGAAGATCAGTACCACTTTAAGATAATTTTTAGATTTTAATATCACTAATCTTCTTTATTAGTACAACATACCTTTTGAAAAAACTTAATTGGAAATTGATACCACTTGGATAAATATATGAAGTGTTCTAATTCTGTTTTATTTCATAAACCCGTTTCAGTTTCTCTCTCTACAAAATTACTCCACACAAAAACCCACCACAGCGGCGCTCCGCCGCTGCCTCTATCCGTCGCCATCTCTCTCTGGTTATAATTGACGAGAACCACCATAGATGTTAAATCTATACATATACACCTATACATACATGTATACATCTGTATCTTTCTCATCTCTGTTAAAATATGTATGGTTCTGCCACTATGTATATATTATTTTTTACTTTTTTTCCAAAACAAAAGCTTATATAAATAGAGTCTCTATGGGATAAACCCCCATAGTGGTCATTACATCACCAAACCATATTGAAACTTGACTAAAAAAACAGTCATACAAAAGATTATTGCTAGGAGGGTGAAAAACGATATTAAAAACTCCCCAGAAACCTCATGCTTCACCAGAAAAAGATCACCCAAGAAAACAAAAACCTCTCCTTATACCCCCTCCACCTTGTTTCTCCTAGATCAGTAGTGATCTAAGGCTTTGATTCTTGGGTTTTCAGTTTTCAATTTGCAAAAAGCCCTGGTTCTTTAATGCATTCTACACCCCCTAGCAATATACACTTGAAAACTGCCTAAAGCTGTAGAAAAAGCCTAAAAATTGCAGTAACAGAGAAAATTAAAAACTTCTAAAGCACCTGCATCTAATGTAAAAAGCTAATTAGTATTTAAAGAGCACAAAACTTTTTTCAGACTTTAGTCTTCATCAAAAAGTTGCCTTTGAAGTCCAGAAACAAAGCAAAAAGCAAAAGCTTCAGAAAAATATCCTCATGAGCTTTAGGTATCTGTTCTTATCCATTATATCTTACAATTCCAAACACAACATATTTTAGGCTGATAGCCTTCCTTGAAAAGTTGCTTTGGTAAAACAGTATTACTTCAGAAATTTTCATCATTAGTCAGGAATATTAAAACAAAAAGTTTTAAACCCTTTCTAGGTCTTAAAGCAGCAACCTCTTAGGCAAGGTGTGCTTTTTTGGTCCAGATAGTAAGCAACATATATATTCTTAGGTAAATTCATAGCTCTGCCTGTAATAAAATTATTCTCATTTGATCCCATTTTGGTCAAACCATCTGCAGCTTGGTTCTGTTCTCTATAAACATGATTGATAGTAAGTCCCACATAATCCATAAGGATGATTATGTCCCACTATGTATATATTATATATACATAGTGATATATATATATATATATATATATATATATATATATATATATATATATATATATATATATATATATATATATATATATATATATATATATATACAGTGGTTTTGGATATAAAAAAAAACAACCGATGAAATTTGGTACAAAACCAAGACTAATTGTTTCACGATTTTAAAGTCACTCTAATAGACTTTTTGCGTTGGGCAGTTGGGAACAGAACATTAGCATCTGCCATGAATTCATGGGCAATAATTGTGAATTTTGAATTGGATACGTGTTTCGGTACATACAAATAATTGACTAGCGCACAAACACACACGTGATACATTTGACAATACATTTGAGTTTGTCAGACAAATTATATTAGATTGTCATAAAAATTATATTAGATTGTCCAAAACAGTTGTATTAGACTGTCAGAAAATATTTTACACTGTCAAAAAATTTGTATTACACTGTCAAAAAAAATTGTATTAGACTGTTCCAAAAAATTGTATTAGACTGACTGTAAAAAAATTGTATTAGATTGTCAAAAAAAATTGTATTACACTGTCAAACAAATTGTATTAGTCTGTCAAAAAAATCCATAAATTTTGTATTAAATTGTCAAAAAATTGAAATAGTCTGTCAAAAAAGTTGTTTTAGCTCGTCCAAAAAAATTGCATTAACCTTTCCAAAAAAAATTGTATTAGACTATCAAATAAATTGCTTTAGTCTGTCAAAAATTTGTATTAGACTGTCCAAAAAATTATTTTTTTGAGTTCATAACTTTAAAAAAAAAAAAGGGTATGAACTTTAAATATTGTGGTATGAACTTGAAAAAATAGGGTATGAACTTTAAAATTTTGATATGAACTTGAAAAATAAATGTATTTAACTTTAAAACATAGGGTATGAATTTTTAAAATAAGACTATGAACAGTTTTGACCTGTTGAAAAAATTATACATTTGGCCATATTATAATTATTAATTTTGTATTAGTTTAGTATTAAATTGTCCAAAAAATTGAATTATATTGTCAAAAAAATAGTATTAGATTGTCAAAAAAACTGTATTAGATTGTCAAAAAAACTGTATTAGATTGTCAAAAAAATTATATTAGATTGTCAAAAAATTGCATTAGATTGTCACAAAAATTGCATTAGATTGTCAAAATTTTGTATTAGATTGTAATTTTTTTTTTTATTAAATTGTCAAAAAATTATATTAGAATGTCTAAAAAATTGTATTAAATTGTGAAAATAAAATTATTAGATTATCTAAAAAATCGTATTATATTGTCAAATTTTTTTTATTAAATTGCCCAAAAACTTGAATTATATTGTAAAAGAAAATTGTATTAGATTGTCAAAAAAAATTTATAAATTGCCAAAAAAATTGAATTATATTGACAAAAATTGTCTACTAGATTGTCAAATAAATTATAATATATTTTTAAAAAATTTGTATTAGATTATAAAAAAAAATGTATTAGATTGTCATAAATTTTGTATTACATTGTCATAAAATTTCATTATATTGTCTTTTAGATTGTTAAAAATATTGCATTAATTTTTTTATTTTTCTAATTTTTTTCCAATTTTTTGTATTAAATTTTCTTTTAGATTGTCACAAAAATTCCATTAAATTATCTATTAGATTGCCAAAACCTTTTATTACATTGTTAAAAAAAATTATTATATTGTCAAAAATTTGTATTAGTTTGTCAAAAAAATTGTATTAGATTGTCAAAAAGATTGAATTTTAATTTTTTTTTGGATTTTTCTAAAAAAAACAATATTTTTGGATTTTTTTTAAAAAATTTAATTTTTTTTCCAAACTCTCTAATTTTTTTAAATAATTATGGATTTTTTTTATTTTTTTTTTACATCTTTTTTTTGTCAGGGCCGGAGACCAGCGGTCAAAATTTGTATTAGATTGTCAAAAAAATTGTTTTTGATTTTTTTTTGGAATTTTGTAAAAAAATATTGTTTTTTATTTTTTTCCAATCTTTTTTATTTTTTTCCAAAATTTATAATTTTTTTATTTTTTCTGGATTTATTTTATTTTATTTTTGGTAAATGGCGGTCAACGACGATAACCGGTCAATGGTCTTGGTCAAACTTTTATTGAGTCGAATGTATTGTGGTTATGTGTATTAGCAATATGTTAGCAATATGTTACTAATTTACAATACCTAGTTTGAGAGGGGTATAAATTCTTAAATTATTAGTTTCAAATAGTAGTATACACCACATATTCACTCGGCCCTACTACAGCCTAAACTTTGAACTGCGATATCGTTATCCAACTAGCCGAAATAACCATCGTAGATCCAACTAAGGAAGAAAAAAAGACCACTTTCCAGCAAATCAGAGGGACATAACAAATCTTGCTCATTTTCATCACCATGTCACAGTCAAAATTACAATGAAATTATAGGTGACTATGTTAGGTTGCAAGTTGAGATAAAACTAACAGACCCCACTAAGAAGGCAAGGACAATATAGCATCCACTCAGCGGTAATGCCCAAACATCCGATCTATTTTTGCTGTTTTGAATTTTTTAAAATAGTCTGTCCTAATTGTTAGGGTTGAGTTCGGTTACCGAAACATAACAGATTTTTTGGTTCGGTTTTTTCGGTTTTGGTCTTTTTATTTTTTGGACCGAACCTGACCGGGTTTTTTCAGTCCGGTTTCGGGGTTTTTTCGGTTTTATTTTTGGTTTTTTGGTCTTTTTTCGAGTGCGTCACATACTAAAAACCTAACACTTATTAATGAACCTAAAAATATCTATCCTAAAATTAATTCAAAATTAAAACTAGAAAATACTAAAACCTAACACATGTTAATAAACCCTAAAATTAATTCAAAATTAAAACTAGAAAATACTAAAACCTAACACATGTTAATGAACCCAAAAATATCTACCATAAAATTAATTCAAAATTAAAACTAAAAAATATTATTGGTTGGCACATCCTAAATAATAGTGTATCATGTTCATATAATTGTTTTTCCATATGTTAAAATAATATAGAAATTTTTTCAAACTTTTTATTGATACTCGAATGAAATTGCATTTTATCTACTGGTTGGAAAATTGAAGGCAGAAAAAAACCGAAAAACCAAAAATAAAACCGAAAAATAACCGAAAAAACCCGAAACCGAACTGAAAAAAACCGGTCCGGTTCGGTCCAAAAAATAAAAAGACATAAACTGAAAAATCTGCTCGATTTCAGTTTCGGTAAAAACCGAAACGAACCGGACGGAGCAATTAGGACATGCTGCCTTGAAAAATTCAACCTAACCAAAACCAATCTAAGAGCTCTCCCAGTAGCTTTTCAAAAGAATTTTAGACCATATTCAACATCAGGAAAATTTAAAGGATAATGATATACTCACAGACAGAGCTACAGATTCATACACAGATCACAAGCATTTTTCCACCCTAAAAAGACTTCTTGCTCTTGTTAAAAATAACTACAGAGTGTTTTATTGCATTTATTTGATGAGATTGGATTTTTATACTACACTTTTTCTGAAAAAACGCACAAACCGTAAAAAAAATCTACGGTCTACAGTGTTTTAATGCAAACCGTAAAAAAAATCTACGGTTTGCAAAAATACATGCAAACCGTAAAAAAAATCTACGGTTTGCATGTATTTTTGCAAACCGTATATTTTTTTTACGGTTTGCATGTAATTTTTTTTTTTTTTTTTTGTAAAATAGTAAAAAATATATAAAATATGCAAATCCATAATTCACTTAGGTATATATAATTGTTTGTTGTTTGTTTATATTAATTATAGAAATTATAATAATTGTTGATATTTGTCCCATTTTTGCATTATTTATTTTTTTGAAAATTTAAAATTTGAGTGAAAATAAGCAAATGAGCACGGAAGGAGATAAAAAATAGGGGTAGAAGATTTGTACCGCCACCCATACTGAAATATTGAAAACAAAATGAAAAAGTATAATGACTTAAAAGAAAATCATTAGAAAAATATAAAGCCAAATCCAAGAAAGTACTAGGAACCGAACATATAATATGCCTTCTAGATATCTATCGTTTTTCCACGTACACATAGTTTTCAATTTTATCCACTTTCAAACCCGAACGATATATTTTGTTGACATAAACTTTTAGAGAGACTCAATATGAATTATCAGATCTTGTATATTAGAGTAAATAAATAATGCATATATTAAGTCTTTATGAAAATTTATATCAAAAATTATTTAATTACATCATCGATCATGACAAAAAAATATTACAAATCTTAATACAATATTACTAGTCCATATCAATCTTAATACATCATCGATCATGACAAAAAAATATTTCTGTTCTGCAGTAAGGTAATATTTTTTTCTTCCTTAAGATAAATTTCTTGATAAAAAAAGAGAGGATATATATAATGGTCTGTTGTATTTATTTATATTTGAATGAATAGAAGAGCATACTACAAATCAGTGGCTTATTTTTGTTGTTTATCATTTAATAATTGTTGATATTTGTCCCATTTAATAAAAAAATTAGGGTTTTTATTCAAATTTGGTTATTTAGATATTTAGTTATCATTATTTGGTTATTATTAATTGGTTATCATTGAGTTATCATTATTTAATTATCATTAATTGGTTATCATTGAGTTATCATTGTTTGGTTATCATTAATTGGTTATCATTGTTTAATTAGATAATTAAAATAATTGTTTGGTTATCATTAAATGTGTATGTTTCTTATGTGTTGTTTGCCCAAATCACCAATAAAAATTGGGGTTGTTGATATTTTATCCGTTTTATAAAAAAATTGAGTTATCATTGTTTGGTTATCATTAAATGTGTTTGGTTATAATTAAAAAATTGAGTTATCATTGTTTGGTTATGATTAAAAAATTGAGTTATCATTGTTTGGTTATAACTCAATTATAACCAAACAATGATAACTAGAAAATTGCAAATCAGTCCCTGCATTTCGTAAAAACTCAATATTGGTCATATCAATTAAAATACAGAATATTTTTTACAAACATACAAATCAAACATACGAATCAAATTAAACTTACGAATTTATAACGTACAAATCAAACATACGAATCAAATTAAACTTACGAATTTATAATATTGCAACTCAGGTAAGAATAAAACTTACAAATCAAACATAGAAATCAAATACAAAAAACACAAATGTGCATTTATTTTTTTTTGTAACGAGTAAATCCTTTAAAGTTGGACGTAGGGGGCATCTTTCCCGCCGATGTTAATCTATCCGATGACGGCTCAGTAGACTCTTCGATTTCGTTTAGCTCCGGACGACGTCTCTGTCGATGCTGCGATTCTGGATGCGGAGCACGCTCGTGGGATGTAAGTGTCAATCCTCGACTCCAACTGTCGTACGACCTAAATGATTGTCTATGATGATCCAACGGAACATCATCCTGAACGTAGTCCGGCCCAGCAAAAGAAGCACGACGACCATGACCGCTTGAACTCGGACCCGGACCCTGATCTGTAGTCGGGGGTCGACCTCCACTCGATCTTCTACCCCTGCTACGCCCGCCGCTACTAGATTCGCCTTCCCCTCTACCTCTTTCGTCGGGACGCCGACAACTTGAAGCCCTAGTGTAAGTTCTTGGGTCGTAACGTAGGTCGTCATCACCATCGTCGTCGTCGTCGTCGTCGTCATTGTCATCCTCCTCATCCGACTGTTCATCAGCTGACCCATACGGATTCATTTCCATTTCAGGGAACTCCACACGTAGTAAGTCCACGTCCGTTTTCATTTTCGCCTGTTTGAACGATTTGAAACTGCGGCGCAACATCGCTTTCTGAAAAAAAAAAACAATAAAAAACGATTTATTAGTATTGAAATAACCAAACAAAAAAATAACACACAAATATTAATGAACTTTAACTAGTTGTTACCATTTTATTGAGCACACCCGTATGCTCCCGGAAACCGTGAGATGGCCGGGCAAGTTCAGGTGGGTTTATAAAGATGCGGGTCCTCTCTGTATACCATCTCATGTAATCCGGTGACGTTCCCGTACCAAATTCGCCGTTAACAAGCCGGTTGTGGCGGTCATTCCACACGGTTATAAACTCTGCAAAAAGTGAAGGCCAATCGTGTTTTTGCACAATCCCACATCTTCTATCCTTGCCGTGACCCTGTCTGGGTTTCCAAATATATGTAAGGACCCGCTGAACAAAACCGAACTGTCTCATGAACCTGTCCGCGGGGTGGAACTCAATCTTCTCATTACAAATGAGAGGCACAGAACAATGCCACATATAACGGTCCCGCGTGCAGTATTCCGGATAGTCATCGAGATTCCCGTAAGGTTGCCACACTATCTGTAATCAGTAAAATTATTATTATAATATGTAAACAAGGGTTTAAAAATACTAGTAATAAAATTCTGCGAACATAAGACCAATGGAAACATATACAACATATAATACGTAAGTTGCATGTAGGAAATAAGAAAGTTAAAATTTTACCTGTTCATGCGACATATTGTCAAACTGGTCACGTATGTGGACCACATTATGTCCGTAGACATATGGTTTAAAGTTAGTTTGCCTCCAAATCTTCCATCTGTAATATACAAACAAAACCCGATAAACAATAAATATAAATAAGATAAGTAAATGATAGATGACACAATAAAAAAAACACAAATTCAATACAAAAACTAAATAATATCATACCTGTAACCGAGGGGGAACCTAGGCCAGCCCTCAGGTGGCTCGATATCTTCCGGCAGCTCTTCACATGGTCTAACCGGCAGTAGTCTGGTCATCGCCCACATATCGAGAAACATCACCGCCCCGCTTACTCCGTTTGCCTTACCACGTACCAACTTGCATAGATTAGCCTCTAACCAGGCCAGAAGAGCTGATCCCCAACTATACTCAGCACATGTGTCAAAATCCTCCAGAAATGGCAGAGGCCAGAGTGGAATCTGATCACTGCTCTTATCTGAAAACACATGTGCCCCCAGTAATAATAACATGGCAGCCCTAGACTGATATCTAACCTGCTCGTTCTGTTATCATTCCGCTCCGATCGGGTAACAGCAAGACCATCCACCCTGAGACCAAACATAATCTCTACATCCTGTAAAGATATCCTCAACTCTCCACCGACATAATGGAATGTGTGCGTCTCATCACGCCACCTATCAACTAAGGTTGTAAGTAAGCCTCGGTCTACGCTATAATTACCTATAGTGTGAATACCGTAAAAACCAGCCCTAATCATATTTTGAACTAGCCTGTTAGGCGTCGGTATCTGCCAACTATAATTATAAACCCTAATCTTATGGGCATCTCCTCTACCCGCTTCTCTTCCAGCATCCCAAGTCGTATTTGAAATATGACCGGTCTGTCGTAAAATGCCTAAACTGCCTCTAATCCGTGGACCTGGCTCTGCCATCCTAACTATTTTTATTTTTAACAATAAAAACAACATAAGAAACATACACATTTAATGATAACCAAACAATTATTTTAATTATCTAATTAAACAATGATAACCAATTAATGATAACCAAACAATGATAACTCAATGATAACCAATTAATGATAATTAAATAATGATAACTCAATGATAACCAATTAATAATAACCAAATAATGATAACTAAATATCTAAATAACCAAATTTGAATAAAAACCCTAATTTTTTTATTAAATGGGACAAATATCAACAATTATTAAATGATAAACAACAAAAATAAGCCACTGATTTGTAGTATGCTCTTCTATTCATTCAAATATAAATAAATACAACAGACCATTATATATATCCTCTCTTTTTTTATCAAGAAATTTATCTTAAGGAAGAAAAAAATATTACCTTACTGCATAACAGAAATATTTTTTTGTCATGATCGATGATGTATTAAGATTGATATGGACTAGTAATATTGTATTAAGATTTGTAATATTTTTTTGTCATGATCGATGATGTAATTAAATAATTTTTGATATAAATTTTCATAAAGACTTAATATATGCATTATTTATTTACTCTAATATACAAGATCTGATAATTCATATTGAGTCTCTCTAAAAGTTTATGTCAACAAAATATATCGTTCGGGTTTGAAAGTGGATAAAATTGAAAACTATGTGTACGTGGAAAAACGATAGATATCTAGAAGGCATATTATATGTTCGGTTCCTAGTACTTTCTTGGATTTGGCTTTATATTTTTCTAATGATTTTTTTTTAAGTCATTATACTTTTTCATTTTGTTTTCAATATTTCAGTATGGGTGGCGGTACAAATCTTCTACCCCTATTTTTTATCTCCTTCCGTGCTCATTTGCTTATTTTCACTCAAATTTTAAATTTTCAAAAAAATAAATAATGCAAAAATGGGACAAATATCAACAATTATTATAATTTCTATAATTAATATAAACAAACAACAAACAATTATATATACCTAAGTGAATTATGGATTTGCATATTTTATATATTTTTTACTATTTTACAAAAAAAAAAAAAAAAAATTGCATGCAAACCGTAAAAAAAATATACGGTTTGCAAAAATACATGCAAACCGTAGATTTTTTTTACGGTTTGCATGTATTTTTGCAAACCGTAGATTTTTTTTACGGTTTGCATTAAAACACTGTAGACCGTAGATTTTTTTTACGGTTTGTGCGTTTTTTCAGAAAAAGTGTAGTATAAAAATTCAACCTCTTATTTGATCATTGGTATGGAATTTTGCTTGTGAACTTCTAGAGTGGTTGAAGCTTTAGTGATGGTAAAATTTTTCTTGTTGTACACTGTTATAAAGTCTGATAAATTTGGTTTTGACTGTTTTTGCTTTATTTAACTGAACTCGGATCAAGTTAGTTAATCTAACCCTATATTGGGATTCATAGTTTTCCTCATGATTGTGTTGGATTTGCTTAAGAATGCAAGCAATCTGTTAGTCTGTTTTTTTACCCTGTGCCTATAGCACCCCTCAAATTTAAATGGTGCACATGGATCCATAATATAAATATTATAAGAATAATAAATAGTATGATAATAAAAAAGTTATGAAAATCAAAGGAACATAATTACTGATCCGTTCATATCATTACATAAAATGGCATATACTAGAAAAAAAAAAAAATATTCAAATAGCGATGGGATTGGTGACGGTATTTTTTGTTACGAACTTATTAGCGACAGTTTTTGTGACGGCTTTGTGACAATTTAGTCAATTTGCGACAGATTTGTGATAACTTTTTAAATTAGTGACAAGCTTGTGATAACTTTTGACTCTAACTAAATCAAACATTATTTTACAGTGATAGTACGACAATACATGATATATCCAGGCAGGCCCTGCACTTACACGTCGAGAGAAAGAACATGTAGCAGCATATCTGGAAATGTGGTTCTCCACAACATAAATATCTATTTTTCTTACAAGAACTAAGTTTTGTTCTCACTCACTCAGCAAATCTTTCACTTCTTTATTTAGAAGAGAAAAGTTTAAACCTCACTTCTCCTCCTAAAGAGAAAAGTTTAAACCTCACTTCCCCTCCTAAATAAAAACTAGTAATCGTGTCCCACGTATTCCGTATGCGGCGCATAACGCAATAAAAATGTAAAAAATATGTATAGTTATGATAAAATTAAATATGTAGATAATAAAAAAAATATATAGTTTAAAATTTAAAAAAAATTGTTTGTTAAAGAGGGATAAATATATAGTTTTATTAGTTTTTACTTTTTATATTTTAAGGGAGTATAGTATTATTGTAATTAATATAAAGGTGTATGAGTATTTTTTTAAAAAAAATTGACTAAATTGAACAGACTTATTTGACTTGGATTGACTTATTATAATAGAATGATATTAAATTTGATACGAGAGAAACAAATATATGTGAGATTTATTTTTTCTTCAAACCAAAAACCAGAATACCCGCCTTTTTTTTTTTGTCTAATTGCTCGTAAATGCTATTATTCATTGAGATTTTAGTGTATAATTGCTATTATTCAGTGAATTTTTAGCGTCCAATTGCTATTATTCAGTGAGAATTTAGCGTCATAATTCCAATCACCATAAAATAACATATAATCTGTCCAACAAAGTGCGCCAAATTCTGCTTATTGAAACCGAGAGTTTCGATTTTCCAACTCAATGTCAAAAGCAGAGTCAAAAGTAGATGATATATACCTAAGTTAGGCCACAGTGCAATTTCGGAGAAAATTAACTTAACTGACAAAATGATTGAAATTCACAGTTAGCAGCTACTTAAACTTTTTGTGATTATAGTTTTCCGGTTAGTATACAAAGCACAACCCATCACACTATTCACTACATACATTGTGCTAGTGTTCATATTTAGCTCTAATTTCTAAACTAGACTTCTCATCTTAGAATTGAAATAAACCAACCTTGTGATATACAAGTTGGAGACAAACACAATATACCCCACAAGAAAATCAAGAAAATCTAGTATGTTAGCCCCTTCTTAGGATCTTTAGTGAAATCATGTAGTTTGTAACTTCTGCAGAGGATATTCCAAAAAGAATAAAACAACGCAACACCCTACAAAAAAACCTAGACAATCCTTACCCACCAAAGATCTCTAGTCATCGTTAATTCTTATTTTCCAGAGATTCAAAACAACCAAAAACTCAATGGAAATTTAGCATCACAAGTCGATCACTCTTATCTTTAACAACAAGTATCAACCTCCCAAATGCGCGGGCAAAAAATAATTCTTAAAACATACAATTAAGACAAAAGAGTTACTAGAGAGTTTTAAATAACTCTTTCTTGGACACGACGAGTTATCTGATAAATTTAAGCCCGCATAAGTTCATGCATTACTTTTTATGATTCCAATAACGCAAAGTTATATACTAAGGAATCATTTTTCTCTTTGTTCTCAAAGACCTAGCAGTGATCATTATGTTCTGACAATCTTTTTACTCAACAACCACCAACAAATTAAAACTGAAATTTAATCTCTCTGTCGAAAGATTTAAAGATGGTGCTAAAACACGTAAGACTGAAATTTAGTTAGAATAGTACACAGGTCATACTAGTTAAGAGGATATTAACTCAGTAGATGGTGTAAAGTTACATTACTCCCGAAACTACACAATACAGTTGGCAAGTGTGTTAAAATACTCTGTTCTAACCATATACGTTCACATAATTACAACAAGATAATCTGCTCATCTAAGTTCATGATTAACAAAGAACACAGAAAAGGAAATGTAGCTCATTTTAATAATCACTTTCAAGTTATTCACCATAATATTCATATCCAGGCACAAATAAGAAATTTAATTGACGATGTCTATACAAGAGTTCTGTATACTATATCATATCCAGCACATTCCTTATTTCCTTGTGTAGTTCACATAACACAGCAACTGGAAACATACGAGCTTTTGAAACAAAAAAACTCTGTTTGTAAAGAATATAGTTCTATTGTACATACAAACTTAAGCAATAAAAAAATCCCCTTAAATCTTATGCATGACCTTTTAAAATAAGAAAGAGTTCGCCTCATAGCTGACATGCCCGTCTCAAGCCAACAACATGGTATTTTTTTTCTCGAAAAAATCACTATCCAACAAATGATAGGGATCACAACAAATTTCGGTTATGTTAGCATGCGATTTTGATCAGTATCACAATCAAAATCACAAGAAAATTAGAGGCGGCTAAGGTAGGTGAATAAGCAAGTTGAGATGAAATTAACAGACCCCACAAAGAAGGCAATGCATTTTATTATTCAAACAAAGGGAACTTAGAATATATACCATATTCAACATCACGAAAGTTTTAACTCCACGATAGTCAACAATGGTCCATAATGTTATAACCAGCATATGTAAGCTGAAGGAAAATAACAAGGTCGGAAGCATAAAAATTCCTCATTTAATGGCTGCAGGAACAAGACAGACTAAGAGTCACCAGATACATTTCCTCTTACCAACTTAGTACAATAAAATCAATTTCAGTATGCAAAGAGGAGAGGAGCAGAAATCCAATTTGATTACCAACTTCAAGAGCTTCAAACAAAATCCTGGTTACAAAAGCCAATACTTCAACATACTTGACCGCTTTGCAAATAAGACTCAAATCAAAATGCAAATCAACTTTATAATATAATATAATAATGTGGCTGCAGCCTGCATATCATCATTCTTCACAAACAAGTAAACATATCATATCACTACAACAGCATACCATGTCTATCAAACCTTCATTTACTCTCACCCAATCCGTTAAGTCTTTTAACATTTTTTTTATCCTTAACCATGAGAGAATAACTCAAAAATCAGTTTCTGCTCATAAATTAGATAGCTTTTTGTGAAATGGACAAGCAAATAATAAAAAAATTCTAAATTAGCCTAACAAAACCACAGCTGCCCAGTTCCCATTGATTAGTGAATTCTATAGTCGTAAAGCCTTTAGCATAAGCTTATCCAATCACAATATAAATACTCATACTTAATTCATACAACAAAACACAAAAAATATGCTCAAAACTGCTCATTGGAATTGAGAACTCCCAACGCAATGTCGTAACAACAGTCACAAGTTCACGGTACCCACATTAGACCTCTAAGCAAGTTACAAACTTACAATAACTAGCTGACAACAGTACCAAAAAACAAAGGTATTGGCCTCTTATTATACCCGCAAGGCCGTAAGCAAAATTGTCATTTTTTAATAATTATGTTTTGTTAAAATACAGATTTTTTGGCTTGCAAGCACGAACTATCACTATTCTGAGCTAATATTCATATTAAAAAATGGATTTTTCATGTGTGAATTGACGTAACCCATCCTTGAGCTATACAAACTTGGAGACAAACACAAGACACCCCACAAGAAATCCAAGAGAATCTAGGTTCTAAACCCCCACAAAGATCTTTGGTCAAAACATGGACTTAACTTTTTCCACATGGTATATTCCAAAAGCAAGCAAAAAAATATTTGTTATAGGGATAGTTTTTCATATGAATATCTACTATTCAAACGGGCTAGCCAAAATGAGGATTTACATAAACTTAAAACGAGAAGATGTGATTTGAAAATAGACAAGTATTGTGGCCCAAGGATTGATATGATACACATATTACATATAAGTATGATCAAGCACACTAAAGAAAGTGACTCCTCTGCAACACAATGTAACCTCGTGTTTGGAACGGAGTTATTCAATCGGCGAGTCTGTTAGAATGTGTAGTCTTAACTGTTCCTTCACATAACTCTACAGCAAGGAAATTTGCTCATCTAAATTTATAATCAATTAGGATAAAGAATAGAGTCATTGACATATAAGCCTAGCAAAGATCCTCTATTTTTCAGTTGAAGTCAAATAAAAGCTTTCTATATATCATCCTCAGAGCTCCATTGCAAAGCTTAGTCACTGTTGATAAGGTTACAAGTTACTACAACAGACAAGCCTTAAGCCAAAAAACTTGTGGCCATATAATTCTCAGAATGGTGCTACTATAGGACTACAATGACTAATTCAATGAATTAAAGCTTCAGTCTCAGCTCTGCTTTAAAAGAAAAAAATATCGATAAACATAATATACACAATAATAAACTCTAAATTCTGACAACGACAAGTCCCACCCCAATTGCTATTTTTCCTTAACAGTATCCTCTTGTTATACCGTACAGTTAGTCACTTACCCTACACAGGGAAATAGTGAATAAATCACTATCCAGCAAATCATAGTAATCATTATATATCTTTTCATTTATCATAATATTTCCATGACAATATTAGAGGTGTTTATGTTAGGTCAATAAACAAGTTGGGACGAAATTAGCATACCCCACAACACTGGCCATAAAACATAGCATTCAAACTTCCCAAAGGGTCTTTAGACCATATTCAACAAAAGGAAATTTGAACTTTCCACGAAGGTCCATAATTATACTATTTATAATGATAGTTATACTAAAAGAACTTAATAAAGTCATATACATAACACCATCATTTCAAAGTAAATCCTATTCATTCAAATGGCTGCACAAAGAAGACACGAGTCTGTTTCTTTAATTTTTACCAACTATCAAAGAACAGATGTTTAAAATCAAAATCCAGTATGCAAAAAGGAAAAGACCAAGAAATCATGTAAAGAATCATTCCATACCTTGGGACCGCCTTATTGTAAATTAACATTATGCCCCTCAATATTTTTGACAATGACTGTTCCAGCTTTTTATATCTTCAAGCACCTTCCTTACGTGTCTCACATACCATGGCAAACCACTCTTCACATGATCATCACATCCGCAAAGCCTCTTTCTACAGTATGATACCAATACATAAAGATAAGTTGTTATATTACATCTCCTTCCTCATTTACTTAGCCACTATAAAACTACGTGCAATTTTAACCGACTTAAAATTTGTATTAAAATTGTCGAAATGAATTTTTTAAAATCTAATCATAAAATTTAACATTTGAACTATATTATCAACTTTTAAAAAATTCTATTCCAACAATTTTGATAAAAGTTCTTGACCGGTCAAAATTATACGTAATTTCATAATTGACAATTAAATATGAACGGAGGAAGAATTAAATAATCATCGACAGAAAGCACCTAAAGGCTACAGTTGCAAAGAAACAAAATATTTTTTCTTTGGAGGGGATGCTAAAATACATTTCTAGAAAATTAAATTATACTAGATAAAGGAAGTCAGTATATACAACTTATGGGACTTATTTAGCATAACTAAACTTTCCCATTCTTAATTTGAAAGATAAATTAACAAAATATACTATTTTTTAAATTAAATTAACAAAAACATACTCAAAAACTTTTCATTATCAAAAACATACCAAACAAATTTAATTTTGTTTATTCTCTTCTTTCTCTCTCTCATCTTACTTTCTCTTTTCTCCATTCTTCTCTCTTATCAATTATTCTCTGTATCTATCTCTCCTTCATTATTCTCTGTATCTTTCTTTCATATCTCACTATATCTCTCTCCCCTCCTTCACCACGAAAACCCGTCACTAACTACCAAACACCGTCTACATTATATAAACATCCATATACATATAAATACAAATATATACATACGTAATACACA
This sequence comes from Primula veris, assembly GCA_963682055.1. Taxonomy (NCBI): domain Eukaryota; kingdom Viridiplantae; phylum Streptophyta; class Magnoliopsida; order Ericales; family Primulaceae; genus Primula; species Primula veris. Next base: position 12,373,161 of record OY821745.1, on the reverse strand, counting down.
AATATTACACTGGTTGATACCCCGTAATATATGAAAAATATATAAAATTGGTGAGATTGTTTTCTATTTATTGAGATTTGAGACTATTGTAAAGCTTGTGGGTTTCAAGTTGAAGAAGGAGAATCCATATGTACAATATTGAGAGAAATTCATATGTAGGGTATGAAGTTTTTAAAATTAGGTTATAAAGTTTTGAAATTGGGTATGAACTTTTGAAAATAGGGTATGAAATTTTGAAATTAGGGTATGAAGTTTTAAAATTAGGGTATGAAGTTTTGAAATTAGGGTATGAAGTTTTAAAATTAGGGTATGAAGTTTTGAAATTAGGGTATGAAGTTTTGAAATTAGGGTATGAACTCTTTTTAAGATATTTGATTGTGATTCAGAACATTTAGGGTATGACATTTTAAAATTAGAGTATGACGTTTTATAATTAGCATATAAATATTTTGTGAGTTTTTAGTCATCTTTAGAGAGAGATGGATGATTAGCATGTGTTAGAAATATGTGCGATTATCGTGTGTTAGAAAGAGGTGCGATTAGATAGAGAGAGTTGCGGTTAGAGAGAGAGGTTAGATTAGGAAGATATGTTAAATTATGATCTGATTAGAATTAGAGTAATAATAAGTATACATAGCTATGTTTTTGATAATTTAACTTTTGAGGGTATGTTTTTGTTAATATAATAGGGGTATGGTATGTTTTTGTTAATTGCCCCTAATTTCAATTAGATAAATACTCTATCTCCTCTGTGCGATCAAATTGACGTATTCTCTCTTTCTTTATCCCCTCCGTCCTTCCTCTCTGCTCAGAGAGGACCCGACAGTGGCGATCCACCCACTGTCACCACCACTGCCGACCCATCCTCCATCACCAGCGCTCAGGTTACTTGCGTTGCCGGAAAGCGTATTAAATCTGACAGTATTTCGGGGTTAATTTGACAGTATATTTGTTGTTTAGATTGAAATTAAAAGCTTTTAGGCTTATTTTCAATGTGTGTGTATGCATGTATGTATATTGACATGGACATCTGTATATTACTTATGTATGTATATATCGTAGTTGTCAAATTGATCAAGAACTGTCAAAATGATTTAGTGGTACTGAAAATATATTGAAGTATCTTGATTGAATTTGACAAAATCGACCTAAGCTTAGGAAAAAAAGATTGAGGGTTCGTGTTTTCGCTAAATAAGTTGGCAAAACTGTATCTATTTGAAATTCCCCATTTTACACAGAAAGACAAAAATCTGGTAATTTATGGGGGGTTGTGATTAGCGCCGCTAATGAACCGAGCCGTTCACAAATATGTTCGTGTTCGGCTCGTTAAGTACTCGGCTCGTGTTCGTTCATTTACTAACGACCCGAGCATGAACACAATAATAAGGCTCGTGAACTTGTTCGGCTCGTTTGAAAGCTCGTTTATTATTTTTAATATTTTTTTTCATATATATTCCTGCTTATATATGTGTAAACTTTATTTAATATAATATTGATGATCAATAAATACTCTTCAATTTAAGTAATAAATTTATTTTTTAAACTAAATCTAATTAAAACTAAAATCACAATAATTAAATTTATTATTGTTTATATTAACACTTATTTTAGCTAAGTAAAAAAGATTTTTTATGCAAAACGATATTAAATTTGTTAAAAAACGTGTTGAGAAAATAACAACTCGTCTGTAAACGAGCCGAGTTTAAGCAAGATTTTAGGGCTCGTTTACTTGCTTGAGCACAACAAAGCTCGACTCGACTCATTTGCATCCCTAACCTTGTGATTGCAACCCTTTGCAACCATTGATTCTACACCACAAACAGCATATCTTGTCAGTTCAACTTAGTTATGCTCTCACCCAATCCCCAATTCTTTACTTTTTTCACTTGCCCATTTCCTCTTCAATAAAGAAACAACAATAGCATCTAGAAGGCAAAAGTTTTCAAGGGCCAACAAAAGGAAACTAAATAAAAATTACAGTACTAAATTTTAAGCAAAACAACAAACGGATAAGCATTTTGACTATAGACCAAGAAAACCCCTGCAAATAGCAAAGGGATATTGAGGTTGGAATAGCAACCCAAATTCCTACTAGAGACTGGCTAGTTGGACGGCTAGAGATAACATTGCTATAGGTGGTGATGGTAGAATTTCGGATTTTGGTCCGATCCGACCCGATTCGATACGGGTTGGATAAAAGTGCAAAATTATTTGGGTCGGGTTGGATTGGGTTACTTTGCACTTTTGTGCAACTTTATGCAAGTTAGAAATAAGTTCGTATTCTCTATAGGTACCGTTTTTTAATTATTTATTTTATTTACTAAAACGTCATACACATATTTCATAAAAAATGAAAAAAAAAACACATAAAATTATATAAAATGCAAAAAATCACAAAAAATAAAAAATACATTAAAAAAATCACAAAGAAATAAAAAAATCACAAAAAAATTATAAAAAATGAAAAAATCACAAATAATCACAAAATTTTAAAAAAATTACAAAAAAAATAATAAAATAATAAAAAAATCACAAAAATTACAAAATATTATAAAAAATGAAAAAAATCACATAAAATTATAAAAAAAATCACAAAAATCACAAAAAATGAAAAAAAATGAAAAAAAAAATAAAAAAATCACAAAATTTTAAAAAAATTACAAAAAAAATAAAAAACTATTTTTTTGGGTTTGTAGAAAGATGATATATATATATATATATATATATTATATTTTGATTTGTATGACAATTTAGTAAATAAACTAAATAATTAAAAAGTGTTACATAAATGTGAACTTATCAAGATATCTAGAAGTAATATAAGTTGTTATGAGTTGCTTAGAGAGAATTACCCCGTAATAAAACACAACCCAACACACACGACACATCCTCTCTCTCTAACATATACGCAGATACATACATAGATACACATATACATACATAGATACACATATCGATACACTGTATAAAGCATATGTGCCTAGTGATGAAAAGATAATAGAAATCTAATTATCAACGATAAAATATTAAAAGAGAGTCATTCACCAAATTAATTAGTCTTGTATACTAGCTTTCTCTCTCTATATATATAAATAAATATATATATATCCTTATTTTATTTTAGCTTATTATTTTCTTTTTTTTTGTCAGTTTTTTTCCTTTTATTTTTTTGGGTATTGTTGTAAAGAATAATTTAGATTATTATAAATTTTTATAAATATGAAAAATTTGAAAAAAATAAGATTTTTAGGCTTTTCTAATTTAATTAAATGGTTATTGTTAGATGCTTAATAATGGTTTGCACTTATTTGACTTATCAAAAAAATACCTGATCAAACGGGTCGGATCGGGTCGGATATAAATGGGTCGAATCGGGTTATGTACGGGTCGGGTTTCGAGAAACCCGATCCAATTGCCCTCCCTAGCTATAGGAAAGCGAAGGGATTGAAATACCGATACAACTAGATATACACATAGTTTAAATGAGTCTAACCTAAAAAGGGTCAATAAAAGTTCACACAAGGAAAATACCAATTGCCATCCCTAGCTATAGGAAAGCGAAGGGATTGAAATACCGATACAACTAGATATACACATAGTTTAAATGAGTCTAACCTAAAAAGGGTCAATAAAAGTTCACACAAGGAAAATAAGGGTACAACAAAGAAGCATCCTAAATTTCCCCAACACTTGGAACCATTTTCAGATTTCAAGCCTTAGCAAACTCTGTTCTTTACAAGAATAGCCATTGTACCAATTTGAAAGAACAACAATAGTGAATCAAAATCAGGAGTTAATAAAAAAAACATTATTTTAATTTTAATGTCAAGCTCTTACATTCAGTTGTCTGCAAACACATTCATGTTACAGGCAATCAGCAAGAGAAATAGAAAGAAAACTAATAAAACTCTTTTTACAAAAAAAAGAGCCTCTATTAGGATAAACAAACATAAAAAGCAAAGGAAACTCCTGCCCTGCTCTTAAAATATCTTGTCCACCATAAACTAAAACCGAAATGAACAAAATAAACCAAAAACAGAACAAGTAAATTCCAAATTCGAAAACAACAGATAGCCATCGACCCCATCAAATAAACCACTCGAAAAAAAGTACCCATATTAGAGATTCTCATCAAGCACAGCAATAGGTAGCCCAAGGCTCGTCGTCGTCCCCACTTGAGGAATCAACAACCGACCCACAATTATCGTCGCTAAAATAATATTCCCCGCAAGATAACTTATTCGGTACAAGGTAAGGCATGTTCTGGAACGTCTGCGCTAAACCATCACTAATTATTCCGTTGTTGTGATCCTCTTCGTGAACAAACTCTTCGACCCTGTTTTTCAAAGTCTCGAACATGAGCTGAGGCTCAAAGTTCATGACCCTGAGCACGTCGGTGCATGACTGCCCAGGTACAGCCCGTGTCACAGCAAAGCCATGTGGACCGTCGGATTGAGATACACGAACCACGCTCGGCCCACCAAACAAGTTGTGGACCCCACCAAGGGCCTCCTCGTACGCCCCACCCAAAAACATGCCCAAATAGTAACCCCCGTTCGCACCCTTTATATCATGTAAAGGCAAGCTCTTCTCTCCCCCGATGAATTTGTCGATCTTTCCGTCGCTATCACAGGTCAAATCCGACAGAATCCCTCTCTTCATAGGCCTCTCGTCGAGCCTGTGGATCGGTACGATAGGGAAAATCTGCTCAATCCCCCAGAAATCAGGAATCGAGGTGAAAACCGACATGTTCACATGGTAGGTATGGACAGGATCCGAACCATCTATAGCTTTAGTAACCAAATCACACAACCCATCAACACCAGCCAACTGCTCCATACTAAAGCTACCATCTTTGAACTGCTCAACACATTTTTGCTTCAACCTATCGGCGTAAAAAGCCCAACTCTCATCTCCTCTCCCAGCAGCAGCCGATAGCAAGTTCCTATAATCCGCCAACGCCTCCTCCGACAACCCCTCTACGAAAAACTGAAGGTTCACAGGGTTCATCTCAGGCGAATCGTATACGCTCGCAGAAACAGCCTCGAACACCAATATCGAGTGGTGCGAAACAATCGCTCTACCACTCTCGCTAACCAAGACAGGGCTTTTAACCGCTTTACGGTCACAAACACCCTTCACAGCCTCGACAACCGCGTAAGCATACTCATCTAGAGTATAACTAACGGATAAATCCGAATCAGACGATTTAGACCCATCATAGTCTATCCCTAGCCCACCACCTATATCTATCACCCTCATATCAGCGCCTAGGCGCACGAGCTCACAGTATATCTGCGCAGCCTCGGACACACCGTCTGCCAACAAGGCAGTGGTTGGGATCTGTGAGCCAATATGGAAATGCAACAGCTGCAAACAGTCCAGCATATCGATATCGCTTAATTTCTTAACAACACGTAATATTTGAGTGGTGGTTAACCCGAATTTACCCTTTTCGCCAGAGGTGGACCCAAAGTGTCCAGAGTGCTTCGTCCTGAGCTTCGCACGGATACCAATAACTGGCCTAATTCCGAGTTTTTGGCTTATGGTAATCACCGAATCGAGCTCATCCACCTGCTCGAGGACAATGATAGTATTTAATTTCATTTTTCTAGCGAATAAAGCGAGGGAAATGTATTCGTCATCTTTAAACCCGTTGCAAACGAGTAAAGCCTCGGGTGATCCGTTACATAAGCTGGTCATAGCTAATAAAATTTCCGGTTTCGACCCAGCTTCTAATCCGAACCTGAATCCGGACCCAAATCGAACAATATCCTCGACTACAAACCTATCCTGGTTACATTTCACCGGATACACCCCTTGGTAATGGTTTTTGTAGCTTTGCGATTCTATCGCGAAATTAAAAGCCGCCTGGAGGGACTCTAGGCGGCTTTTTAAAACATCGGGAAACCTGATGATTAACGGCATTTGCAGCCCTAATCCGCCTTCGGATTTCAAATCCGTAGCTTTCTTAACGATTTTTAATAAATCGAGCTCCTGGTGAGGACACGTGGCGTCTCCATGGGGGTGGACGGAGATATTCCCAGAGTCATTGACCGAAAAATACGGTGCCCCCCATAATCCGATTCTGTATAAATCGTCGGAGGAGGGTATTTTGGTAATTTCATTGATTTCGGCGATTTCGGTTGTAGAGAGAGAGGGCATCGACCAGGAGAGGGGGACGGGGGCCGCATCGACGCAGAAGGCAAGGGCCGGCGGCATATCTTGATACTAATTAATAGTAATTTGAGCCGAATTTGGAAAAAAAAAAAAGAATGAAAGAATTGCAAGGGTGAAAAATGTAAGATTTTTGATTTAGGGGGGTGAAAGTGTAAGTTTGTGAAAGTATGGGGGCTTTAGAACCCGCCGAGGCCGGAGCCTCGGCTACCCCCACAAAAGGAGCAGAATGAAAATAAGTTAAAAGAGGTTAACCGTAACGAGCCCGTAAATAAACCCGATATCCCCAGACCGATCAGAAGGTCAATTTAATTAATTTATAAGGAGGTTTTAATTTAATTTGGGGCGGAGATGGGCCGGTCACGTTAGCTTTTAGCTACGGAATTAAATATGACCATACAGATCGTAATATTTATATAGAGAGAGATTTATGTAAATATATGTGTGTTTGTGTATATAGAGAGAGAAAAGGAAGTGAGCGAGAATTGTATGAGCGGCGAGGGTTGGTTATATAGGGAGAAAAGGTAATGCGATGTGGGGTCCCTTGTTTTAATTTCTCCTGATATTTTGAAAAACTAATAGCAAATAGGAGTAGTAAATATAGTATAAACCGTATACGAATGAAACTCTTATCTCTCGCGTGTTCTATTTTAGTCAATATGCGATTGGATCCGATACTTTCTCTAATTTGTTAATAAGACCCGCGTCTTTTTAATGTAACTTTTGTTAAATTGTTCCCTAGTTTTGGATCATGAATCTGAAAATTTCCACGTTGTAAAGGAAATTTAGCTGTATAAATCAATGTGACAAATTTATGTCCTTTTAAAATTAGGTTTTTAAGATGTAATCAAATAGACAACTGATAGTTTCAACTTGTTCACTATTAGTGTACAAATAATTCATAAATGAATAAATTAGTACTTCGTCAGTAGAAAGTAAATTTATATGAAAACTAGTTACTTCAGTTTGGAAAATACAATAAAACCTTTAGAAATAAATTATCGGTTAATTACTAAGCTATTTATTTATGGTTCTAAATTAATTATAGAGATTCTTTTTCTTTTTTTTTGAAAATAATTATAGAGATTCTTTGAAACTTTGTATTTTGATTAAAACTTCGTGGTTGGACTGTAGTGGAAATTGGTTCAACCCTTTCCCAAATTCATCACCTAATTCATGTATCTATCCATGGGCGGAACATCTATGATGGTGATTGCAACGATAACCCCATAATTTTGAAAAATAAATTTTTTTATTAGTGTTTTTAAAAATAATTTATATATAATGTATTTTGGCAATCAATTATTTTTTTTGGTAAACCATCTTAAAAATATATATTGTTAGTCCAATAACATACTATGATTTTATATCTGCCCAAAAAATAATATACACGCAAGTGATAATAAAATACAATTTTTTTAAAATATGTGTTACAATTTTATATCTGCTCATAAAATACACATATCTTAAAAAAATTATAAAAAATAATAAATATTACAACAACAGATAGTGATGAGTGCAAACAAAATTTATAAAAGAATTTTTTGTGTTTTGTATTTTAATTAATTGAAGTGAGTATAATGAAATTGTGTAATATATATTTGATTGTTCGTAGGTATCTAGTATTTAATACTATAAGTTTGGTTTTTTCAGCTTTTATAATTTTTTTTTACATTCGTTTTTTTTTTGTACTCTTAATTCTTAATTTTACATTTTTGTATCGTTTTGATTTTTATTTTATTTATTTTTTAGTTAATTTTAAAACGCTGAAACTTTCGAGACGTGACTACACGTGACGTTACTATTATGAGTTTTTTTAGGAGTTTGAAAAAAAAAGTCATAATTGTCAAAATTGAGCGAAAATAAAAAAAATAATTAAAAATCAAATATATTTAAATTAAGAAACCAGGGTTAAAAATGAAGAAACGATGGTAAAAAAAGTTTTAAAAAAATCCATCTTCTCCGTGTTTATACTTTAAAAAATATTATGTGTTTTTATTAATTATTTTGACAGTAATATTTGTTAGTTCCACTAATCTGACATCACTATAAAAAAAATATCCAAATAGCGACATGATTAGTGATGGTATTTTTTATTACGAGCTTATTAGCGACGGTTTTTGTGACGGCTTTGTGACAATTTAGTCAATTTGTGACAGATTTGTGACAGCTTTTAAATTAATGACAGGCTTGTGACAGCTTTTGACTCTCATTAAATCAAACATTATTTTGTAATGCATATTTACTTCCGTAAATAAATAATTCTTTAGTATTTCCTTCCTTTTTAAAGTTTAAATAGTGGACTGCTGTTTTTTTTTTTTTTTGACATCAGTATTTCCTAATGTGGAGTAGAAAATTTCTTTCAAGGTCGATAATACTGGATAAAATTTGCACATGTAAAATTGGTAATTTAAAACTGAAATTTTCAGTAAGTCTTTTCAAGATTATATAACCACATCAGCCGTCCCTATCTCTCATAGACATACTAATTTACTTATTTCTGTCGAAAAAATTAATATGATTATCCCTTCATCTGAAAACTCAAAATAAATGATATATTTGGAAAAAAAAAAACATTCTCTATTAGAGTCGCATCATCTGAACTTCAATATAATAGTCTCAAAAATTACGAGAGCTTCATAAAAAATTACTTCATCATTTTGATAGGACTTGTGAAGTTATATGATTTTTTTTCCCAACATATCACGAATTAGTATAAGGATCACATTTTTAAGGACCGAATAAACTTATATTAATGATGTAATTGTAATGGCATCACAGATTAACTTCTATATATTATTTTATTTCTATGAATTAAAAACTTTAAAATATTAATACTGTTGACTAAAGTACTTAAGTTGATGAGATCCTGAAAATTTCATGATGTAATTAATTGTTTTCTTACATGATAATGAGCCGTGTTGGTCCTACCTCCGTTCATATTTAATTGTTTATTATAAAATTACGTATAATTTTGATCGGTAAATAACTTGTATTAAAATTGTCGGAATGAAAATTTTTAAAAGTTGATAATATAGTTCAAATGTTAAATTTTATGATTAGATTTAAAAAAAATTCATTTCGATATTTTTAATATAATTTATAAACCGATCAAAATTACGTATTAAACGAGGGGAGGAGGTATCTTTACATAGTTACGTGAACCTAACAAATTTCATAAAAAAAAAAATTTATATAAAGCATGCACATTCATTGCTTTTATCCTTTACTGTCTATTATATTCGTTTCAAAAGAAAATACTCTTCTCATTTGAAGAAACCATACATATCAAAAGAGAAATAGCTAGTCAAATTAAGAAGTGCTAATTAATTTGAAATGCTATTCTAGTTTCTCAGTATTTTTCTCATGTTAGTATTAGTTTTTTCCCCTTCTGAGTGATAGTTATAAGAAATAAAATATTTATTGGTGGCACATACAGTTAATGTGAAAGTTTAATTGGCGATATTTAAAATTTAATTATTTATATTAATAGAAAATGAATTAGCAGTAAATATGAATATAGTTCTTCCGTCCCGAAATAATTGTCTCTTACTCTGTTTTGTGATGTCCTTAAATAATTATACACTTTTCAAAAATACTAATTTACTTTATTAATCACCTTTTTGCTACTATATAAAATTATTAATTTTAACTTTTTCATATGATTTGACATAAATTGGATCTAGTTTGGTAAATGTGATACACACATACACAAATGCTTTCCTTCACAACTAGAGAACTAATCCGACAACCGTGTAAGCATACTTGTCTCTTCATGTGTATGCGATCCCGCTTGACCAAATGTACTCATGTACATACTACTCGCATATGTGGTATGATGGTATATCAGTATGCTTCTTTATGAAATATTAGTTGTAATTTTTTACAGCATTATCAAGTAGTAAATAACACATTATAAATTAACATATGATACGTCTAGCTCGTATCATCCCAAAATTGTTGTGACGACCTAGATCTGCTCTCACCTTGTTGTCATGTCGCCTTCATCGACATTACAAAGCTAAAATGCCCCTAATTGACCAATTTAAACCAAGTAATGATGATATCGACTTTGCATGTGATTCGATGGGGCACTCTGATAAAAGTTGAGAGCTGCTATTATTTTCTAATCAATTCGTTATTTTCATCGACATTATCTTGTCAGATGTGGTGCTAATTGATATTGACTAATATTTTTCTTTAAAAACTTAAAAAAAAAGATAAAAGGTTTTGGGATTTTATAATGGGTTATTTGGTCACCATATATGGAGGTTCGTGACAGATATGAACTGCCGGAGTTGGATGCTCGCTGGATATAGGAAGTTGTTATCGGAAAAGAAAAAAAGGAATATTAAAGTAATATTTTATACAAAAAAGATGATTATTTTAAATGATCAACTAAAACCAGCATTTAATTTTTTTATAGTTTCTAGAGACGATTACCAAAAAAATGCCAAGTCATAAACTATATATAGTGCCTAAAATTACTATTCACAATCTTTTTTTTAATCAAAAGGTCCCACTTTTCCCGATTACTTATGTTGTACACGATTGTATATACACTTCCACGATCATATATATAGTTCACGATTGTGTATACACTTAGCTATAGGTTTTTCGTACATTCGATGACCTCCGTCGGTGACCGAAAACGAATAAAGACATGATTTTTAAGAATTGACATGCATTTTTCACGAATATGTATTCATTTCACGATTGTGTGTGTCTTTCGTCGGATATTCGCCGATGTTGCGGAAGGTATGTTGGACCATCACGGCGGCCCAATGGGCAAGTAGTTGGTGAGCGTAGAAGGAAGCTCCAATGTGATTTAAAATTTGTTGGAAAGAGGCAATTGTGGTAGATTGTTGTAGATTTATCCTTTTCTAAGAAGTATAAGTTTTAATTGTATTTTTTTTAGAATATAGTTGGAATCATTTTGAATTTTCCTTAGATTCTAACAACAAATAAAAAAATACAATATAACTTAGAGCTATAGATTCGGTTAAATAATGAGAACCGTGGGCGAGTCGCCGCGTGTCATAATCCAATCACAACGATTCTATCTTCACACTTATGTGGTGAAGGTAATTTTCAACTTCTCGCGAAAAATATACTTGATACCTATATACGTATGGTATAATGAGGAAAGCAAGAGGAAATTTCTATTTTTTCCATATTGAAATTTTGTTACACGGGACTTTGAGTTTCCCACTGATGTTAAATCAAGGCCTCATATTTTGCCACGTGACGAATTGGTTAGTTCTTGTCGCCTTTCTAACCTCTAGGTTCCCATAAAAAAATTATAAAAAATAGTGGTAGGAATTGACTTTTTTTTTTTTTTTTTTTTTTTTTTTAAGATCTCAATATACTCTGTTCATTGTTTTTTAACCTGTAACTAAATTATAGAAACAAATAATTTTAATATTTTATTACATAGTTTGAATGTTAACCTATATGATAGATTTTTTTTTAAATTATTTCGACAATTTAGTTACATGTTCAAAGCCTGTCAAAGTTGTGCGCGATTTCGTATAAAACATATAAATTGATACGAAATAAGTACATATTTTATAACAGTTTGTAACAATTTTTTTAAATATAATGACAATTTTCGTGACAATTTATAGCAATAAGGAGAGTTTTTTTTGACGTATATTCACCCTTACTAAATCAATACATATCAATACATTGGGGACGTGTTTAGCAGTTTACATCCCTAGGCATTTTGGTGTTGGGGCCATAGATGGAAGACGTTCGTATCAACAAGTGACATATGAGAGGGTATCCATTTTTGCTGAGTGATTTTTTTTAAGCAGCCTAAGTTTTTTTATTGTTCATCCTATATAAACAAGACAGTACAAAATATTTTACCCCTATTCTTTATCCTTTTTCGTGTTTTTTTTGCTTATTTTCACCTAAATTTTAAATTTTAAAAAATTGAGGTTATGATTTTTTTACACTAATTTATACATTTATTCTAAAATAAATTTTGTGTGGATTTTCTTTTAAAAATAATTATTGAAATGTATTGATACATGTATTATAGTAATTGTACAAAAAGTTTCAATTTTTTTAGAAATTGTTTTTGGATAAAATAAGTAAGGGGGCACGGAAGAGCTAGAGAAATGTGATAGAATATTTGGACTCAAAACGATATAATCTGATGGTTAACAAAACCTATGAAAAAATGTAAGTGACATGATTACATATTCAATACTTTTTCGGTATGATTGATAAATTTGATTTTAATTTTTTACGTGACGTACTTAAAACGCATTCGATATTTTTTTCGCTACGGTTGATAAATTTGATTTTTTTCCCATACGATACACTATAATTTAGTCTGTGTCAACAAATAAAATATTTTAGTTTTAATTTTAAATTAATTTTAGGATAATAGCTATTTTGGATTCATTAATACGTGTTGAGTTTTTAGTGGATGATACATATTTACCGGCTTTACGATATTATTAATCTAAAATAACATACCGTAATCGTATTTTTTTTTTAACTATCCGTCTTAACGAGGAGTGTATGTAGTTAATCCTACGTAGTAATATTTACATATTTTTTGTTGAAACTTGGATAGGATTATTTTTTTATCCAATACACCTAAAAAAAAAAAAATAAGCTACCCTAAAAAAAAAACAGGAAAGCACAAATGAATCCTATCATAGTATACTGTTGATGTAACACTTGATCTTGTGTTTAGTATAAATGAATTGTTTATAGTTTTTAAAGCAAAAAATTAAAAGTCTTGTTTTAATTAGCTTGTGAGTATGTTCATCCAGTTTAGAATTTCCATCATTTTGGTGCTAAAACCAGACAACTTAATTAATTTTTAGATAAATAACTAGTCTAAACAAAAGTAAATCGAGTCATAAGGAATTACGGACTAAAAGACAAGGCAAATAAATAATAAAACAAGAATTTGAATTGGTACTATGATTCCAATTAATCAGTGACATGTGATTTGAATAAAAATAAAGAGGGTTCTTGACGGGACTATATATATATAAAGTATAAACCCATGCAAAAAAATATTTTCAGGACTTTTCGTATGCACCTTTTATAAATTCGGGTAAACTCTAAAGATTAATTCGGGTACTGCATAAACTTTACTTTTAATTATTTAGTATTTACTATTTAGTATAGTTCAATTTGTTTCAACTTTTATCCTTGTCGGTTTTTTTATCATTGCTTTAATATGATTTTTCATATCGGCGCGTTTGATCATGTTTATTGCTTTTCAAGGCCTACATTCTGTCTTTATGAGAAATCGTATATATTTCTTATTTCGTAGCTTTTAATTAGTATTGGTTTAGGAGTTCTTTTTAATCAAGAAACACCTCATGGCATCAAGCACAACGAGTATGTGTACACACCCAAACTAAAAAAAATAGAACAAGAACTAAACCAAAGAGTTGCACTAAAAAAAGAAATTATTTGGTGACATCGACTGATACCTATACCAAAAAAGAACATTTTATGGCTTGTATATGTTGTGCAGCGTTAAACCTCTGGTTCCCAGAGGTAGAAAAAAAACGGGAGCAGGAAATATGATAGGTGAAAAAGATGAAGAAAATTTCACAATTTATATGTGAAATAATGAGAAACATAAAACAAGAAACGAAAAACAAAAACATGGGTTTTAAAGGAAAAATGAGTTCTCAAGCATGCGTGCGTAACATTTGACTCACCCGTAAAAAGATTCAAAAAAAATAAAAATAAATAAATATGTAAACAAGAAATATAAATAAATACGTGACTGTATTTGATTTCCAAATTATACCCAAGTACCCAATCACGTCAACCGCACATAATCATTTATCAGGTCTCCAACAGTAACAGACATCTGATAAATACAAATGTTACCGAACAAGCCACTGCTATACAATATTTAATACTCCATCGGTTAAGTGTACTTCTTGGATTTTAATAAATATTAAAACATGTTATTAATTGCATTTCAAAGTTATAAATATACTCTGATGAAGCTTAAATATTCACGAGTTTAAGTCTTGACCCGCCGGGTGATGAACAAATCTGAACCTCCCACGTGTCTGACTTCGTTGGCGAAATATATATAAGTGTATCAAAATTATTTTAGAGGAAGAGAGTAGTTATTTTGTGGTCCACTTGCTCAATGGTTTATGCTCTCTATTTTTAGGTACATAAGGTTGTAATGGTTATTTTTATTTTTCACTCACACCACGATCTATGAGAAGGATAGTACCACCACTATACCCACGATTTAGGATGTGGGCGGTTGTTTGTTAGATGATGACTAACTTTTCTTATCTTTCCCTTGTTATTTCGTTGGGTTATTTTCATATGATGGAACAGACTCTAGACTATAGGGTCATGTCCAGTTGATAGACCAGACTCTAACATATACGGCCATTTTCAGATGATGGACATATATGGTCATTTTCAGGTGATGGACCTATAAGGTTATTTTCAGGTGATGGACCTATATGGTCATTTTCAGGTGATGGACCTATAGAGTCATTTTCAGGTAATGGACCAAACTCTAGCATATATGGTCATTTCTAGGTGATAGACCGGACTCTAGCATATATGGTTATGTCCAGATGATGGAACAGACTCTAACTTATAGGGTCAAACTCATTCATTAATATGTTTATCATGGCCCTAATTTAAATTAAATAATTATTATTGCCATTTTTTTGGAATGTATTCATCGCAATATTTGAGGATATCATATTACTTTTATTATTTTTCATTGATAAATTATGAAAGTGAACACTTATTTTGTGACAGTCAAATATGAAATATTGGATATTTATTTATGGACAAATGGAGTAGAATTTAGTTATTTTCTTTTAACCACTAGTTTTATCAAGTAACATGGGAAAAATACATTTATTGTACTAGCTGTTGTTAACGATTTAGGTATCAGACTATCAAAGTTAACAATTAACGTACCGAACTATCATAATGTTCACAATCCAGATACCGCCGTTAATTTAATCGGATAAAAGTTAGTTTCAGTTTTCATTTTGGTCATATTGTTTGTAACTTGTATAAATCTAACACTTAATTTTCTAAAATATCCCATTTTAGTATAAATTCAAAATTATATAATTATATCATATATATATTTATATAATACACACACATATATATATTTTATATTAATGTATGTATAAATAAATATATATATATATATATATATATATATAATATAATGTATGTATATATATTATTACAAATAATATAAATTCTAGATGATGTTTGTGTATACGAATAAATTATAAATAGTTAACAAATATATTTTATTTACAAAGAAATGATTTTTTTTTTGAAAAAAATAACAATTTTTTTACCGTTTTTTCATGAAAGTATTCAAATAGTGATGTGGGCTCAAATAATTTTTGATCGAATGTCATAAATCTAAAACTTTGGTTTCGTTTCATTAATACTTTTTTTCATAACAAATAAACTTTTTTCATGAATACTTTAGTTTAGTTTTAAAGAAAGTGTAAAAATTATAATTTTTTTTTATTTTAAAAAAAAATCAAGTCAAATAATATGTTTTTTAAAACTGAGATACTTATTATGTATGTATATACATGTGTTTTAACAGAAATATTGTAAATTGTAATGTTTAGAAAAGATATGATTAAATTTATACAAGTTACAAAGAATATGAACAAAATAAAAAGTGAAATTAACTTTCATCCAATTAAATTAATGGCAATACCTGAATTGTGAATATTATGATAGTTCAGTATATTAATTGTTTATTTTGCTAGTCTGATAAATAAATCGTTAAAAGCAGATAATACATTATAATTTTTTCCGTTAATATGCTATCATCAAATAAGAATATCATAATGTTCACCGATGGTGTTCGCTACAATGATCATGGAATCCTACAACAGTTCACCTTTGTCAGATTAATTAATGATCTCAGAAGAGAATTATTAGTTTGTGGCATGATGACAATTTTACGGGTTTCAATCCGACTCGATCCGTCGCGGGTCGGGTAAAAGTACAATTCTATTTTGATAGGATTTAAATTGGTAAAAGTGTAACTTAAAAAAGTGCAACTTAAAAAGTGCAAGTTAACACTCTCCCATTTCTATCTCTAATCATATACATTAAAGTATCACTTATGTAATAATAGATAACATACATTTGAATGGCTAAAAGTACAAATTAAAAATTGTAACTTAACACCCTCTATCTTCTCTCTCTCATATAAATTAAAGTCTCTCTTTTTATATTTTAAATGGCTAAAAATGCAATTTAAGACTCTCTTTCATATACATTAAACTCTTTTTTTATAGTATTTTTATATTATATTTCTAAATCAAATGATTTTTCATTTTACCTAACAAATTTTATTTGAAATTTTTGACATTTATGAGATTTATTTTTTTAAAGGAAAAAAAAATTATTTTAAAAAAATGGGTCAAATGGGTCGAGTCGGGTCAAAGTGTGACTTTGTACTCTGGTCAGGTCGAGTCGAGTCAGGTTGAAATCCGCAAAATTGTCATCCATAATTGGTGGTATTAGAGAACGATTTAGCGGGGACTGCGTGCGTCTGTTTTCAAACTCATTTTTATAAAATCAAGTACTTATATCCAAACTCAAATTTACGACATTGACTTTCTTTTGACCTCGGTTAACTTTGTTGTGATTCGTATAAAATGGTAAGACAATATCGTAAAATATGAATCGGTATACGATATAAAATTAAACATAATAAACTAAAGCTAAATAATATATTAACTATATTATTTCCTATGCATGCAACATCTAAGCAAATAGAATTAGACCTTGTTTAGAACGGGATTAAGGTGTATTGGGATTACAAATACTGCGGGCTCATAAGTCATGCGTTTGGTACACAAAATGGATGAGGGACCATTAATAATTCCGGATTTCAAATGATGGAAAAATGAGATATTTGTAATACACAGGGGTGTGTGGTATTATGAGTACTAGGATTACTAATTCTATCATTTTTTTCTTATCCCAATAAACTCATAATCTCGACATTTATAATCCGGCAATCAAACGAGCCCTTAATATATATTATATATTATTTCCTACCAAATTGGGAGACCTAGATCCCAATTATTAACTCATTTGCAATATTATATAAACTATTGAAATTCCTCTAAACTCGTCGACTGGGATGAGTTCCCTTCAATAACTCATGGGATTGGGTTAAACATCCAATTTCTTAAATACATTCGGACCCTCATTTTTGGAGATCCATATCCGTCACATCGATCATCTGTTTTGTATGTATCTTATACCATTTTGAAGCCCTTGTGACGTACTTTGATACGGTAGTAGCCACAAACTGTTTTGTGGAGTTTAACATATCCGTACCGGTCCTCAAAGTTGGACAAAACCGGTTATGTTGTATTGCTTATATGCACCGATTAAATTCCAACATACTTTTCTTTTTGACTTCTGAAATTTTTTTAAAAGAAAACTTTTGAAGAAAAAAGAACTGGTAAAAATTTAGAGATGAGATTTTCAAATCATAACCTCAATTTTTTATTAATTTTTACTTTTTCGTTTTTGACGTAATTGAAAAAATAGATATTCTTTTGAAATACTAATTACATGTTATAAAGCTCAGTTGTAAAACATTGCAAACCCGGGTTTTATTAGATAGGAGAATTCCCTATAAATAACTTATAGCAACTTATATTCTCTCTAGATATCTCAATAAGTTCAAATTCTTCATATGTATCACTTTTTAATTGTTCAGTTTATTTAACAAAACACCATTACATAACCCAAAATATAATACACATGTTTTCTCTCTCTAGAAACCCCAAAAAATAGTTTCAAATTACAAAAAAGAAATTTCTAAAAAACCGAAAAATCACAAAAAATCAGAAACAATGAAAAAAAATCACCAAAAAAAATATTTCTATAAAAAAATCACAAAAAAAGGAAAAAAAATCATAAAAAATGAAAAAAATGTAAAATCACAAAAAATGAAAAACAAAATACCAAAATGAAAAAAAACACAATTTTTTTTTAAAAAAATAACAAATAATGTATTTTTATAAAAAATCATAAATTTCAAAAAAATTAAAAAAATGAAAAAATCACAAAAAAAAATTAAAAAAAATTAAAAAATCACAAAAACTGAAGAAAAAAAAACACAAAAAAACAAAAACAAAAATTAATTTTTTTTATATTTTTGTCGGTATACCACTTTTTACACCAAATAAAGTCGTTTTGACAAAAAAGTGATGTTTTTCACCAAAAAATGGATTTTTTAACCAAAAAGTGAATTTTTTTCACATAAAAGTGAATTTTTCATCAAAAAAATCAGCTGAAATTTTATCACTTCAGTCCTATCTACAAAAAAGTGAATTGACATATTTATCTATTTCAGTCGAAAGTGTATGTAGTTCAATGGAAAACACATCCAGTTCAATCAAAAGTGCATCTAATACACTCGAAAGTGCATATACTTCAGCTGAAAGTGAATATAATTCATGTAAAAGTGCATGTGGTTCAGCTGAAAGTGCATGTGGTTCAGTTGAAAGTGCATGTGGCTCGACTGAAAGTGCATGTGGTTCGGCTAAAAGTGCACCTCGTTCAATCGAAAGTGCATCTCATTCAGTCGAAAATGCATCTAGTTCAGCTGAAAGTGCATATAGTTCAGGTGAAAATGCATCTAGTTCAGCTGAAAGTGCATCTATTTCAACTGAAAGTGCATATAGATCAGTCAAAAAGTGCATATTGTTCACTCAAAAAGTACATATTGTTTCACTTGAAAGTGCATACAGTTCGATGAAAAATGTATACAATTTAATAAAAGTAAACAATACCGTCAAAAGTGTATAGTTCAGTCGGAAGTGCATATACTTACTTTAAATTAAAAGAAAAACAAATTCGGAGGGATTTGAACCAACAACCTCTTGAACCTAGGTGTTGATGCAAGCGATGTTATCATTTTGAGTTTACGGATGTATATAGTCACTAAACAAAATTATACAAAACATGTACACCTAAAAATCATACAGTCTCTGCCTAAATATTAGACAAATAACCAACTAACAAATCATTCATCTAAAAATCAAACTACTACTTTTTAGCCCAAATACAGACTCAATTTATGCCTTAAAACAACCTCCGGTTCATCCCAAACTCGGAGTTCATATCAGTTTAAAATCGAGCTATGTTTCGACCATAAATTGACAGCACAAATGAATTTAACCCAAATCATCCAATGATAAGATCAAAACACATTATTGGTTCGAATCCAACAGTGGAGTTTTGGACCCCATCATGGTCTTGAAACCAGCTCCGCGTTACAGCCAAACAAGCTGCAAAACAGCCAAAAAAAATTGGACCGTTTCTCGGTCGCAAAACGAGCTATATTTCAACCCAAAACAAGATGTGTTACATTCTCAAAACAAGTTGCATTACAACCCGGAACAAGTTGCGTTACAGTCTCAAAATATATCACTTTGCAGTCTCAAAGCATGCTCGTTTAAACCTGAAACGCCCAAAACCAGTCCCAAAACAATCTTAAAAACAACTAATTCTCATCAAATCTTACCAAATCTCTAAATTAATAAATCTACAAAATAAATAAATCTACAAAGATACGTTGAGCCTAATTCATGAAAACATAAACCTAATTCGTCGTCATCACCCCATCATCAGTACAGTTGTCAAAATTACAATTGTCCCAATTTAATTTCAATGCAGATTTAATTAAAACAGCAGAAACTACATATGTGTGTGTCTACATACATATATACATACATATAATTATAATTATATATATATATATATATATATATATATATATATATATATAAAGAGAGAATTTATCTAAAAAAATCACTGCTAATTTAACAAAAAACAACAAAAACTGTACATACATGTGTATGTATACATACCACTAAAAAACTCAAAGTGAATAATAGATAGATCATTCTATATACATGTAAATAGATAGATAGGTAATTCCTTTAATTTCACTTTAACTTCAATTAAACACAACAGAAACTCAATCGAGTAGATCCAGGGGCAGACCCAAGGGGGTTGGCGGTGGCCGTCATCACCCTGGCGACGATTTTCAATTTTATTTATACATGTAATTAAAAAAATTTCGAGATATATACATTGATAGCCTCCCTAGTTAAACAAAAGAATTACTGGTGTAATGGTAAAATTTGGATTATAAGTTAGTGAAAGATTAGAAGTTCAAATCATGTTAGCTTATTTTTTCTAAAATTTTATGTTTTTTATTTTAAAATTACCAAATTTTCTAAATAGCCATTGTATTTTCTCAAAAAAGATTACATAGAAAATTATTTTACTGTCCAATGTCATTTGTCTTGATTTCATATTTATTTTATTCTATGTTAAACATAAAAAAATAAATATTTTTGTATTAGACCTTTTTTTTTTTTAATAATTCGACATATTTTTTACATCACAACCCCCAAGGAAAATCATCCTGATTCCGCCTATGAGTAGATCTATATATACCTGGAGAGATGAACATCGAAATTATCATCGATAACGTGGCTACTGATATTCTTCTTCGCCTTCGGATTCTCTAATTATGAAGCCGACGATCGTTTCCTAGCTGATAATTTGGCTCCTGACATAGCTCGATTCTAGTGAGAGAGAGAGAGATTTTAGTTAGCTGGATGCGTTATCTGTTTCTTTATGAAAAATAGAATTATTAGGGTTTATATATTAATAAAAAGTGTTACTTATAATAAATGCAACTTATAATACATACCTGCAGGGAATTAAAGTTTAAAAGAGCTATGTAGAAGGCATTAATTGTTATTTAGAACTACTAAAATGGGTGAATTCCACTTTGTTCTATAAATACACAAATAATATATGAAACTATAACTGTAAGTAAATCCGTATTATTATTATGTTCACTTTTTTGCGACTTGATCTGTAATTTTGATTTTTCAGGAATCAGATTCTTAGCTCCAATATAATTCAACTCACAAACTTTCATTCACAAACTTGCAAATCTTTGAATATCCTTGGCTTTTGAGGCTTGAAAAGAATGAGACAACTTTGAATTTCGAATATAGTTTTTTCATTTTCAAATTTATTTATAAATCATTGGTGCTCTCTGCCTGCCTTTATATATATGACTTGATTACGAATATTTACTTTTCATACAAAAGAGATTTACTTTTTGTCCACAAAAAAATCGGATAATGGGTATCCAAAGGTGACAGAATCTCATTAAAGAGATAAAAACACCATAATCTTAATTAATTGGGTTTTTTTTTCTTTGACCGTTATATTTTATCGATAGTAAATTACGCCGCATATATATATATATATATAATATGATGTAAAGTTTTTTCCCAGTGGTAGAGTGCTACAATGAAATGTCGGAGTATTCCTTTTTACTTTCGAGTACTTCTTTTAGTTTTCTATTTTGTTTTTGCAACTAAAAGTCTAAACTCTAGAACAATTACAGAGTACTCGTCAACCTTTAGAGCGGGTGTAAATTTAGTCAGGTTAAATACAACATGTTATGTTAGCATTAATGACACAATATTATATCCCTCAACTCTCTATAATACTCCTATACTTTCACATTCTTAAGTTATTTCCTGAAAATCTGTCAAAACAATTTGGGTCTTTTATATGTACTACTATATATATATTTTTTTTCCTTTTGCCATGAGCTTAATTAATTCACCCCACCTTTTTTTTAGAAATTAGTTAAAGCATAATCACCACCTTTTTATATAATAATCTATATTCATCTCTCTTTTAGAATATTTAAAATCTAAAATATCAACACTCATTTTATTATCAGTTGACGTCATATTAATTTATTGGTTAAATATCTTATAAGTTCAATTAAACCATTCAGGTGTCTCTCCGATCCTAGTTTTATGTACATTATTTTCAAACGTTTTTCCTAAAATTTGATGATATATTAAGAAAACTCTGTCAAATCTCATGGTATGGTGTCTGTAGCTCCTAAAAGCTGTCCAGATCTCCGTCGGGATGTCGAGAGCTCTGATAGGGCTCCAATGAGTCTTTGTGGGCCTCCGTGAACTTCATGGAGATGTTCTGAGCTCCAACGGGATGCCTCAAGCTTCGATAAGATGCAAAAAGTTCTGACAAGACTCAGAAGGGCTGACTACAACACTAACGGGTTGCATGGAGCTCCGACGGGCTATACGAAACTTCGATGGGCTATGTCGGAGCATCTAATTATTGATCGACTAATCTAAAAAAGTTAAAAGAAAAAGTTGAATGTAATCTTAACAGAGATTGTCGGAATTTGAAAAAGCAGAAAAAACCACAAACACGATATATCTCGCAAATCTTTAACTGCATAGATACATGTATGTATTTCATAAAGTGCATATCTATTAGTATATACTTTAGTAAGTGTCCATTATATTTTTTTTTATGAATTAAATAATCTTATTTAAAATATCGACAAATACAATTTTACATAGTAAGAGCACTAGGGTCAATCGTATTAATAAAATTTATAAATTCGTATATAGTACGAGTCTTACCAAGAGATTATGTAAAATAACAATAATATATTTAAACATAGCTTTTCTAGTTTTGAATAACGATACGGCTCGCACATTTGTCGTTTGATCTAAACTAATAAAATAAGAACAAGTCATCAACTTCGCTCTCTCTCATCATCTGTCAAGCACCTTCCCCGATTCTCTGAAACATGAAGTTCATGTTGTCAAGGCAAGATAGATTTGTCAATACCTACTTTTATTTATTCTCAAATATAAAATATATACTAAAACAGTATTAAAGTTAAATAAATAAATAAGCAATAATAAAATAGAAATAGGAAGAAGGATAGATGTTACCGAATAGGCGAAAACACCTTAGAATTTCAGTAAAAAGAAGAAGGAGATGCTAATAAAGGTGAAGTATCGTATGTGGAGAAGGAAAAATTAAATTAAATTGAGAATGATTAAAATTAAAGAGAAAGAATTGAATTACGGGTTTTTGCCCGGAAGGAGAGTTTAAAAAAATAGTTTTACATCAGTAGTATTTATAGTGTCTTTGTTAGAAAATTTTAAAACCTAATTTTTTAAAATACAGTGATCCGGATCAGATGATGTGTCACTTTATAATTGGTCAAAAATGTTGTAATCACTTTCTAATCCGGGTTTCTGCCCGGAGACAGAGCCTAAAAAAGTAGGTTTACGTACATCCGTAGTATTTATAGTTTATTTCTCAGAAAATTGTAAAATCTAATTCCTAAAATACAGTGATCCGGATCAGATGACGTCACTTTCTAATTGGTCAAAAATGTTGTAAACACTATTTATTGATCCGGATCACAATTCATTGACCCGGATCATCTAGCGGGGATCAAATTCCGTTCAATATTTTGATGATTTGTTGAATATCTTCTTGATCTTTTGCTTGGAACCGGCATCTAACTTCTTAATTTGATCTTTTGGGTCCTTAAAGTCCTTCCATTATCACTTTGAGTCCCTTAATACACAAAATTAACATATTTTGACCTAAAATGGTCAAAAATAAACAACTCAAAAATGACAAAATGCGTGAAACGTATATAAAATCAACCATATATGCACTTTAAGATGGATAAAATGCCCATATATAACACCGAAAATATACACTTTATGGGTCGAATCAGCTTGTCAAGTGTTCGATTCACGTTTGATCGTTTTTAAATGAGCTGAACATGAACGAGAATATAGTATTGTTCATTAATTAATATGAAGCAAACATGAACACACATCCATTCACCTTGTTAATATTTGTGTTAGTTTTGATTAATTTATTTTGTTTATAATTTTATCACATGCGTAATTTTACATTTTTTTTGGTTCTAACATGAACGAGAATATAGTATTGTTCATTAATTAATATGAAGCAAACATGAACACACATCCATTCACCTTGTTAATATTTGTGTTAGTTTTGATTAATTTATTTTGTTTATAATTTTATCACATGCGTAATTTTACATTTTTTTTGGTTCTAACATGAACGAGAATATAGTATTGTTCATTAATTAATATGAAGCAAACATGAACCGATCTACTGAACAGACGAACCGATCATAAACATCACTTTCGTTCAGTTCATTCGGTTGATTTGTAGCCTTGTAGTACTAATCAAAACAACATTCAATTGGGACAATTTATCATAACTTAACTTATCATGTGCAGTATTTATACAATTTTATCCTTATTCACGTAGTAAATATGTTAATTAGTGTTTAAACCAAAGGGTGACACTTAACCTCCTTTCAATTTCATCTACCAAAACCTGCCCATATTTCCATGAAAGTTATATAGCTAGATTAAGAAGGGCAGCGTGTTACTATTTTTTGGCACCGAGTCGATGACTTTATTGATTTTATTCAGCGCTGTTCATGAAAAAAGAGACAAATATATAAAACCATTATAATTTTGAGAAAATTAGGACAATCAAAAGCGATTAATTCTTTTTGTTTTTTATATGCTGTTCCGCTCCATCTATCAAAAGAGACAATTTGCGCACCAGCCACAAATTATTTAAAGGTAAAAGCGAAGGCAAACTTTTCATATTCTAATGATCATTTTCAATATTAAACTTTATCCCTTTGCTTACATGTATAATATCCTATCCATCTAAAACAAAAGTAGTGAGGTGATACGAACTACGAAGATATAATTTATGTTTACTTAAATAGCAATGAGGATATACCTTTGAAATTATTGTCCCATCGTACGTATGATGAGGTATTTAAATTAAGCAAGAGTAAAAAGCAGTGGCGGAACCAGAATCAGTAATTGGGAATGCTGAATTTTAAAATTTCAATATGTGGAGCTAAATAGCTATTTTTCGTTATAAAAAAAAATTACACTGTAAAAAACTATTTTTTAAAAATACGAGCGGTGCAGCCCCACTTAGCTTGTCCCATGATAAAAAGTAAAGTTAATATACAACACCATGACCGATGTATGTCTACTTTACTTGATAATATAACGATAAAGGAAGAAAGCACAATTTTAAATTACTTTAATTTATTTTGGCACAAATTTTGCCTCCATAATAAGAAGTAAATTAATTTCAATATGTATGTAGTAGTTGGCGAGCAATTTTTATATTGCTTCTAACATAGACGTCCTAGCTAGAAGCGTAAAACTTCCGTACTTTTTGGAGCCGAGCCGAAATAGTTGGATGAAAATCTTATATGCATGGTTGTATATATAAATATTCAGTAAGGAATTACGTAGTTATAAAGGGAGAAGGAGAAAGAGGGGGAAAGGCTATGGAAAATTTTGAAGAAAACAGACTTTTCAGATTTTTTTTTGAAAAAAAGACATTTCAAATGCTAATGCTAACGCTAATGCATGCTAGTAGTAATTAAGGCTATAAGAGAGTAAGGAAATATAAACAACTCGGGGAGAGTTGTCGAGCTTACTCAT
This sequence comes from Primula veris, assembly GCA_963682055.1. Classification (NCBI taxonomy): domain Eukaryota; kingdom Viridiplantae; phylum Streptophyta; class Magnoliopsida; order Ericales; family Primulaceae; genus Primula; species Primula veris. Next base: position 12,347,536 of record OY821745.1, on the reverse strand, counting down.
AATACGATCACTAAAAAAAGATGCATGCCTAAATAGTGACAACTATTTTTGTGACGAGTAACACCACTATTTTTCACGGAGTTTTGTGACGGTTTTGTCGATTTTTGACAAGTTTGTGACTATTTTAATCTTAATTTGTAGTGGATGAAAGAACAAAGCCAGTTCGTAAAATTTGGTAGTATGTATCCAATATAATTATTTAGGAACCCCACCAGTAATTAAGTGGTCTGCCATCAGTGTCCCGTGTCCGAGTCAATACCTAATACTTTAGGTTTCGATATCAATCGGAACATAATCTCAAACAAACCATTAATAATTATTAGGAATGTACTCCATCTAAAGTCTAAAGGATGGCGTTTTTAATTTTTTATGTTTATACTTTAACTTTATTTGTTCGATATATACTTGCATTTTTAAAGTAGCTAGTGTTTGAAGTTCGGTAATTACCTTCCAAGTGAGATAATGAGTGGAAGATAAAATTTAATATTGATTTGTTAACTTTTATGTACATTAGTACATAGCAATGCACATTATCGTCGGTAAGTAACTCAATCCACTATAGCTTGAATATACCTAATTAAACTTTTCCTTATTTTGGAATTTATCAATAATTCATAAACTAGCTGCTAGCTACATGAACTGAATCATTTGTAGATTTGATTGTTAACTTAATTTTACTTGTCAATTACCGAGTATTAGATTATTACCCGAGCGTAAAGTCACAACAAGGTGTACGAAATTTCCGCTATGCGCCTAACTATATATACTAGAAAGAAGAGCTTAAAAAATCGAAATAGATTAAACTTTTTGATTTAATTCGGACTCCAACTTAATAAAGTTTTCAGAGTACGTTAATTGCGACTTAATAAAAGTTTATGAGGCGGACCGACACAAATTACCCCATTATAATACTCAAAGTTTTTGTTTACATGACCGCTCATCCTGATTGTCATTCTCACGTCACAATAATTCCGTTTGTCAACATATATTTTTTTAGTGAACTTTTAGATTTTAGATTTTAAAAATTTATGGGTGTTTAGCAAGTCACATTATCCAGCTTCTAAAAATCTGATTTTTAGACTAAAAAATCTAAAAAATTCAGATTTTTATAATCGAGATTTTCAGTGGATTATCAAAACATATTTGTAGACTCTGATCTTGGAAAAAAAAATTGTTACCAAACATTATGAATTTTCTTTTCCAAAGCAAAGTAAAAGAATTAACTCATGTGAAGGAACCAATATCACATGTAGCATGAACAAGATAAAGAGTAATAATATTTGGGAATTTAGTCAACACGTGATTATACCTAATTTTTAGTTAAATAATCATTAATGCCAAATATTTTGTAGTTTTTATTTCAGACGTTATAAATTCATTCCCCCAATAATTGACGGGGAATTTTAAATCTATAATTATTTAATCGATGACTAAATATATTTTCTCACTCAAAAGAGTGAAATTCTTGATCTAGAGTACGTATTTTATTTATTTTTTTTATAAATTTCATATGCATGAGGGTACTGAAAATGTTTCTTATTTTTAGTTTTTGTTTACAACTTTTTAAATATTTATTTTTTGTATATATATACTTTACTTTGTAGCAAATTAATAATACATAAATTTGGCAAGAGGGTTATTCAAGTCACATATGGCAAACGTGTCCGCTTGTTAAAGCATATAGAATGTGGCACGTATTCATTATGCCGAAAAATAAACTGAAGTTTGGTTATGAATTTGGTCATATTCCTTAATAATCGAGGTTAAATTTATTAGTTCTTCAGTTAAGAGATTACTACAAAACGTTTTTAAACAAACATTTTATACATGTTTTAAGATAATATAATAAAATTTCAAAATCGAAGATCGAATATTGGAACCTTTATAGTACTTTTAAAGAGGTGGAAATGAAAAGATCGATTATGTTGCGAAAGATAACTACCAGTAATATTTACTCTGCATTAAGACTTTCAGATTTGTCGTACTTAACAAACAATAGACTGTTAAAAACACATATATACCAAATGCTTGATTCATGTTTCTTTTGTATAGGACAAGAAGGATGCAAAACTTTTCAAGGATATAAGAGACTAGATCATTGTTCATTTCATTTCATTCTTATCCATCAATGCAATCGTGCATTGGATTCTGTCCGATGATCGAGCAGAGAAAAATATCATTGTGCATTCTCGAATTGTGCAATGAATATTTGTTCTCCATACTCTTGATCTTTTAGAAACTGTACATGTATAACACTATTCCTATCAACTCAAAGTAAGTCTTTTTATCGAAGAGTCGCTAGCTTTGGTTGAGAGTGATGAAAGGAGGTGTTGCATATGGTTGGTGGAAGATTACGGAGCCCATGGCTCGTGGACCAAAAAGTTGGATGTTAAACTTATCAGAGGGGTGGATAGGTTGATTGGAATTAGAAATAATGGTTAACTTTTAAGTGAAAAGAGATGTGGCCTATATTCTTATGATCCAACATTTATGAAAGAAATGAAGCGGTTCTTTATACAAATCTTGATGCGTCGAGTTTCCCGAGGAATCACTATCCTCTTTTTTCGGACTAAAAGGACTGAAGATTCTTATGATTATCAAAGTTGACTAGATCCAGCCTCATAAGTTCCCTCATATGTAGTTGACTAAGACGAGGTAATTAAGCAAAAATAAAAAGTATTAACAAAAGTAATCAAATGCGAAATTTGTGCGATCCAAGGTGCCGACAGAAAAGTCGCCTACAAAGGGAAAGAGAGTAAGGAAGGATTTTAATAAACGTGTATGCAATCCTTAGACTTGCAAATAGAAAAAAATGAAAATGAAGTAAAGAACAATGATTATCTGATTTGATTTTATACACAAATATGAAAATAAAACAAAGCCAATTCTAGACGGTGTATCCCTTCACTGTTTCGAGATGGCAAATCTCCTAATTTCTGGAAATATTCATCTCCTTCTCCTTTAATATTTCTTGCAGCTATTCAGCCCAGTTTTTCTTTCTTTTTTTTTCTGTTATTTTTGTGCTGAAAAATTCGATTGCGTTTGGAAGTCCAGTTAAAAGCCTGTGGTTTTCTGACTTTAAAGCTAAAAGATTGCGCTGGATAAACCTAGCTTTTCTTCTGAACAACAAAATTCTGGCTTAGCTCATCGGCTGCAGCCAAACAAGGCAGTAATAGGAAGTAATTATCTGCCTAGCTAATTCTTTATACCTACATATTGAGTTGAGAATCTCATCCCTTCATTCTATATTTCCAGTTGAAGTATTTAGCTTTGATGGCACATTAGGGTATTGTATTGTCGTGTCGGTTAGTTTTGGGAACCGATCCGTAAACAGTCATCTTGTATCCCGACCTGATTAATTTTATTACTTTTGTAAGTGAAAAAAAAAATCCAGACCCCAACCCGACAATGTCATTTTTTATTAACAATTTTCATTTGATAAGTTTAAACATATTATTAACATGAAACATAATCATAGTTTAAAAATAACACTCCTAATAAATGCAAAAAAAAAATTAACATGTAGTAAAAAAAAAGTGTGAAACTACAAATAATGGAGTAGATAAATGATACGTTTTTTATCAGATTCTTTTATTATTTAGTTTTATTGACACAAGAAACAATTATCATACTAAATGAGATACATTATCATTATAATTTTTATAATTGGAAAATAATTATCACATATCTTTTTTAAGTAACAATAAATCTTTTTAATTGAATTATATTTTTTATTTTAATAGTTTTATATATTCAAAAGTACAAATCTATATTATACCTATCTAATTATAACTAATATATCAAACAAAAAAGGTTGTAACTCATATGGTAGAGTGCTTATACTACATCCTATATGTAAAATGTTCGATTCTCATCACTTGTATTTGATATAGATTAACTTAGATTTTATTGTTGAAATAAAAAAGATCCTATTATATAATATAAAATTAAAAAATTAATTAGAAATTTTCTCTGCCCTAGTCATAAGTAACTACCCACGGGTAGAGATTACAATTTAACGGTTTTCAATCCGACCCGACTCATTTTTTAAAAATATTATTTTTTTCATTTTAAAAAATTAATCTCATAAATGTCAAAGATTTTAAATAAATTTTGTTAGGTAGAGTAAAAAATTATTTGATTTAAAAATATAATATTCTCTCCGTCCCTTTTTAAGTGTCCCCCTTATAAATTGCTACATTTTAATAATATTAAATTTTGATACATAAATTACCAATATTGCCCTTTTAAATATCATAATTAAAGTTAATACGGGTCTTTCCTAAAAATTATTGTTGTTGTAGATATAAATGGTAAGTATATAAAGTATAAGAGAGTAAATTTGTTGTATTATAATTACCATATTAAAAACGCGGACACTTATTTTGGAATAATCTAATATGAAATAGTTGACATTTAATTAGGGACGGAATGAGTATAAAAATACTAACGTGACATTAAATATCATTTCACATTAATTTACGGAATTAAATTTTTTATTATTCTTTTTGACATTTGCATGTTTATTGAATTACTTTCGGCTCATTAATTTCGTGAATTAAAACATTGCAATATGTAAAAATGTAATATAAGTGTATATAATTGATATGATGATTTAGTTTATCATTCTATAAATAAACACGATAATATATTAGTTATTAATTAACATGAATAAATTTTATTCACATTTAACATAAATATCGTTTCATTAATTAATAAATTAATTGTATATGAGAGAAAGATAAGAGAGAGTGTGTCTTAAATTATAATTTTTAATCTGCACTTTTACCCATTTAAACATTTAAACTATAGAAGAAAGAGTGTTAAGTTACACTTTTTAAGTTGCAATTTTATCCAGTGTATCTTCTCTATTATTATAGAAGAAAGAGTTTAATGTATATGAAAGAGATATAAAGCAAATGATGTTAACTTATACTTTTTAAGTTACATTTTTTTAATTTGCATTTTTAACTATTTAAATCCGACGCGAATAGAACAACACTTTTACCCGACTCGTGGTGGGTCGGGTTGAAACCCATGAAATTACCATCCCTAATCACGGGTCAAAAGTCCAGTGAGACGGTGAGAGTCTAGCTCAATGCCAAATTATATTTGGTGAGAACTCAATGCCAGCCTCGCTTTGTAGTTGTACGGTGTGGTGCAACATCGGTGTTATAAGTGGGGGAGTGAGGAATGACAATCATCTTGTTTTATCACCTCTGTGTTGGTATATATATTGCCACATGCAGTTGCCAAACAAGCACAGTTCAAGGATGGATGGGAAGAAAAGGAGCGGAAATGTTTTTACTCCTTTACTCAGGTAGCAGCGGAAGGCAATGATTTTTCTACCCCGCTTGATCTCAAGAACTATTCGGCCAAACACGGCACAAACGTTTGCATTACAATTAAGTAGCTTTGTCAATAACGTATAGATGACTTATTTATGATGCTGCATGGCCTCGGCCCTCAAGTAGTTTCAGTTTCACTTGAGACTACGTAATATGTTATTTGAAACAAACTTTGGATATTGCTTCATTTGAATTTTGGTATTATATGGTTGTTGTTGTGTGACATATTAGCTCACATATATATATATATGTATATAGATATAGAGAGAGAATATAGAGAGAGACAATAACATGGTCTTTATTAATCAGAATGTATATGAATGAATGTGAAATACAACACCCCTAACCCTCTTTATATAGATAGAGGGGTAGGGTTACAAGCCCACTTGGGCCCATAAAGTATAAGCCCAAGAGTCCAATAATATCCTACAACACTCCCCCTTTGGACGTCTTGAATTCTTCGTCTTCATGCAGTCGATCTGAGTCGAGTTCATTCGCAGTACTAAACACATAAAAACCTTAGGGACGGAAAACTCAGTGTGGGACAAAACCGGTACCTAGGAGAAACTGTGTAGCCGAATGATATAGGCCGAAATATCATGTAAGTAACTAACCACAAAACAGTGTGCCTCATCAAAACCTTGCCAGAGCAAACACAATGGAAAAATCTCTGATCGAAGGAAAAAATAGTGCAACAATGATAGCAGTAGGGATCAACCACAAAACAGGTGCCTCATCAAAATCTTGCTAGAGTAAACCCAGTGGGAAAAAATCTCTAGTCGAAGGACAAAAGAGTACACAGTGGTAAGAAGTATACAACAAGATACTCCCCCTAATTTCGGCAATCTTAAGTGAGATAAGATGGGAACGTGTCTCGCTTAAAACCTTGCCAAGGAAAACTCAGTGGGAAAAAACCTTGGTCTAAGGACAAAAAGAGTACACGAGCATACGACTGGATGCTCCCCTCACTTGCACACAACAGGGTGCGAGAATTTCGACTAAGTAGTAATTAGTACAATAAGCATTCATCTGGATGCTCTCCCTCACTTGCACACGACTGGGTACAAGGATTTCATATTTCAAGAAAGAGTACAAGCATTCGACTGGATGCTTCATTTACTTGCACACGACTGTATGCAAGAAAATATAACGTGGAATAAAACGAGCATTCGACAGGATGCTCTTAAACTTCATATGTGAAGATTTATTTCGACGATAAATGCTAAATAGCATAATGTAGTCATGTCTCTCTTGATCGATAACAACAAGTTGTCTTCTATGACAAGTGTTTTATCTGGATCATGAGACAGAGCATATGTAATCCAAATATGGTTAATATGAGCTCGAAGCCATATACACTCTCTGGTCGTCTCATAGAGCACGAGTAGATCAGAGTGATTCGTTTGGAGTCATTCCAAGACCTCCAAGATATCACCTTATTCCTAATGGCAAAGACATACCATGTTAGGAATATCCCTTATGCGGGTCTGATAAGTAACCAGCATCGGTATAACCGAAAAAGGGTTGCGTTAATTCGAGTACCGAAGGAGGTAGGTACACTCGATGATGCAAAATGGGATAAGACAAGCCCTCATCCACTGTTACCTTAAGGTAATGGGAAAATGTCTTTTATGCTATTTCGATGGCAGCGTGTTAGCGCAATGTTGTGTCGAGCTATACCATTCACAACATACGAGATGCTCGTCCTAGCACATTAGACCAAGTACAATAATGCGCTTATTGTACTTAGATATGAACATCATGGTTCAATATCTCTTTGTCGTCTCATCAGGGACGGACCGGGTCTATATCAATGTCTAGTGATCGAACGATCATGGGAGAATTTGACGACTTAGCGTCATAATGACTAAAACGTCATAACACCTTCTGGGTGTAGTCTGAATCATGGACTTAGATTCAATCTTTACGGGACTCGATCATCGGGCCGAGTCACTACCGTGTCTTCCCAAGATCCTTCATCTCGAAGGCAAATCCAAAAAAATGGATCGCGTAATAAAACACGCAAGGGCATAATACTTGTTCAAGTATCCCAAGCTGATCAAGTACTCACTTAGGCGGTATACAACATCCGCTCGGATTATATTAATCCATAAAGTGAACGTCTCAGTCAATTGAGATCATGTTCCGTGGTCAGGAACTACTTGATTCAAGCACATGAAGTCACACAGGGACCTTCATCTATATCTCTTTGTCTAAATCCCCATAGAGATAAAACCGTGACCATAATCGCATGCTGCATAATCAGTTTTTCGGAAACTACTAAATTGATAAAGTAGGGGACCGTTATAACGTCTATTACGAGGAAATCAACCATCTCGTAATCAATTCCAAGGTGTGAGAGAAGCCTTGTGCTACTAGGCGAGCATTCTACAATCTCATTATTCTCATCATTTTTCCTTACGAATAACCAAATAAACGAACTCGTTTAACATTGGTGGTGTTGGAGCTACAGGACCGAACACACTTTCGCTAAGGAGTCTACTTGGATTGCAAGTTTCCATTAGTCCAGTCTATTCTCCGTTAACTTCAGGCAATGGTACATGGTTCTCTGTCATAATTTGCTCATATTACCAGTCGTCACCGAATATATGAACAAGTAATCAATGACAGTCTCGTTTCGCTTCAATATCGTCTAAGATATCATGATCAACAGATATTTCGAGATTCTTAGGATGAGGAGGAAATCACACATCTCCTTGATCCTTTATAATTTCGTGCGACAAACGAGTTTCAGTTCACCACCTCTGGGGCTGAACGAATTAAGAACCGGTCAACTTCCTCGTATCTTGGGAAGGATGACAGACTGACGGCTGACGGCAGTGTCCTTTGCTTGGCAGGTTCGGCCAAAGCAACGTGTTACGACTGGAACACGGCGTCCGACAAGGACGTCTATCCTTGCAAGCATTTTGCAGCAGGTATAAATGATCTCGTGACATCTCATAAAGTCATTAAATGCGTCTGGTATTTAGTTAGACTTGAGGGAGTCTATGCACTTACTTATCACTAAGTGCAGTTTTGGGGATCAAGCTAAGACTGAGTGGGTAACGCCACGTTATTTTACGTCGTTCCTTATCAACGGTAACATGCAAATCTCCCCCTAACGACGGGAAGAACAGACTTAGCGATGTCACTTTCGCATATCATGCGGTAAAGAGATCGCTTGCCAAGGTTACTCTATCAAATGATAGGCATGAGATTCATAATCGACTTATGTTCCCTTCAGAGGTCCATATTTTGAACGCTAGAGCGGCTCAATCAAAATATTAATTAATCACTCTAAACACGTGTTAATATGAGACTTCTGGCTCATAACCAGTAACCAGCTGGTACGCATATGGTGTTTGAGTGTCTATGGGCCTCATAACGGACCAATGCAGCAAAATAGCATAACCCCACACGGAAATATAAATCTTGGTGCGCAAGACCAAGAAACGCGTTCAATCATTTGCAGTCACATCATCAAACTTTCCGTGAGTCCATTTGGGTCTGAACATAATCGACAGGATGTTCAATTTCAATTTCCAAACTCAAGTAATTCAAATCGAAATTTCGATTATTACTCTTCGGAATTATCAAGTCGACTAGACTTTTCAGGATAATCCGGATCATGAGCCATCAACTTAATGATAGGGCTAAAAGTTTGGAAAGTGCTGCATTTATGTGGACAACATTAAAATGTGACCATATTGTCGATGCATCAACCATAATCATTTATATTTATGATCCGTCTTATGGTTGGATAAGTCCACAATAACTCCTTCAATTCTTTACAAGAATTCTACGAGTTCATTTCGTGATCTTTACACATACTAGTCTTTCAAAGTGAGCATTAGTGGCATTAATTTCGGATTAATCACGAAATATATCCTCAAAGAGAATCCAAATGCGATGCGATTATAAATCAACCATCGTCTTTTGACCCGGGAATATCTCATCCGGTCAATGCCACAATATCAAAATACTCTTATCAATCGACGACAGGCGAATGATAGTACAGACAATCATGTCTTAGCATCTAAATCATTTATCATTCGACGACAGGCGAAATGATAAGGTAACTTTAAATGCTTTAAAGAATGTGGTAGCAACCACTTGAAAGACATTTCAACTCCTCTAAAATACGCTTTTTTTTTTCCTTCGTATTGAATAGAGGCTATGTAAAGAAATTTTAATTCTTTTATGAGCTATTACCAGATAACACTGGTTTTCTCGAATATTTTATAACTCAACAAGGTACGGCAGGACCTACATGAATATAAGACCTCATATTTGACAAATCTATTTGGTTTTACCAAAGATTTTGATTTGGAATGACAGGTCCAGAATCGTTGTCACTGAGTACTCTTTTAGGCAAGTAGTTGGTGAAATTATTTGGTACACCGTTACCCACTATTTCCAGAAAACCAACTACACCACAAGTATTGTCTAAAATTTTATAATTTAAAGTTTGGTCACATTTGTCAAAGAAATTTGCTCAAAACACTTTAAATTATTTCGAGAAATTTTATAAACAGGCAAACCATAATCCAAAAGTATGGTCCAAATGGAAAACATAATCCAGATGAGCAAAAAAATGGCTCAATGATTTATCAAAATCAATAAAGAAAGGTCCCAAACTCATTTGAGCCACAAAATCGGGGGTCTCAAGAGTTTCCTTTCGGTTAGTTTTAACCATATTAGCATCAGTTTTTCCACCTTTATAATAGTTGTGAACTATTTAAGGAGTAATCGTGCATGACTTTTGTCTTTATAGCATAGAGTTGGCTCCTTGAGCATTATCTCTTGCTTGTGACAACGGGCCATATTGTTCCTTTCAATTACTGTCTTGGAGCCACAGGTTTTCGATTTTGACGATTGTCTAAAATCTCGCTTGGCTAGGCGATTCATCAGGATCGTGACAGTTCGAGACAAATAACACTTGTCTCGGTTCTCGATTCGTGAAAAAAAGTACACGAAGAGCATTAATATCAGGCAAACAATTCGCCATTGACCAAATAGGATTAAAACTACTCACCAGGGTAATTTTCTTATCCAATAAAAGATGGGTGATAAAGGAACATGGTGAATATAAATTCACGATACTGCTTATGGAATACAATTTCCAAGCTAGTATTTTGGTGAAGGATTGCTCCAATATGTCAATTTCAGACATTTGTTCACCATAGACGTCACCACGTCTCAAATGTGGCGGCAGAATAAAATCAACGCCTTAGTATTCATCATGATGGTAACAACAAACTCGTGTTTTACTCATCAAAGATGGCATCCAAAAAAAAAATTTGGGCATCACATTTTCACACATCAGGATGAGTAACATGTGGCGACGGATTAAAATCAACGTTTGAACAGTCATTTCGCAAGTATGTTTTTACGATTTTTCTAATCATAGATGGCATCCAACATGTGTTGGGAGTTCTGGATTATTTATTATATAAAACGACTGGTTTATATGTTTATGGTTTGCACAAGCATAAACTTTATTTCGAAACGACAGGTTCGAAAAATAGTTTTGCTTTTAATGTGAATAGGTTCTCATTGATCGAACGACAGGTCGATACAGAGACACCAATTCGGCGAAAACATACATCACTATATAAACACACTCGGGAAAATTATTATTTAGTCAACCCCTTTCGGTAGCTCTATTTGAAAAATGACCAGGAAAGACGGTGAGGGTGGAGGGCACGAATGCCACTTAAAACCCGACCTCATTAGGATATCGACTTCCGCCTATATCTTTCCTAGATATCGTATCCAAATAGGTGAGCCTAGTTGGATAAAGTTCATAATTTTTCCAACTTAAATGTGAAAATATATGATTTCGCAAATTACCATATTTTACACATGGCAGTAAATAAATATTACATGCATGTGATTAAATATTTTGGTTGTACCTGCTTGCATGATTAACTAGCAATATATAGTGACATGGCAGTACATATTTACTAACAAGGAATTCAAATTAGCATTATTAATCTAGATTAACAAGATACACAAGTAAGATATAACTCAATATTTTATTATCTATTGCTATATATGTAAATTATAATCATGGTAATTCACAAGATACATTATAATAATGCAATGATTCAATTTATGGTAATTTCCAAACATGTACCAAATTGCAGTGATACTTTATACTTGTATTTCCTTTATGCTAGTAGCAAATTTACATGCAGTTTGTAAGTTGACATCAAATTACATCTCACAAATCAACCATAAAATACTAATATGAACAAAAATATTGTTACTGATTGTTATTATACGCATGTAGCAAGTCATATTAAAGGTAATTCTTATGTTACAGTGTCAATATCCAATGAATCAAAGCGGACTTATAGTAACATGCAACATACAGTCAAACAATAGTTTTAGACTTAGTATCCCAATATTCAATTAATTACATAGGGTTGCAAACGTGCAGGGGTTGTTACAATATCAAACATACCCTCAGAATATGATCTCAAACCACCGTACATATCATATTACATATACATACACCATTCTTTCATTAGTTATAGGGGTATAATATCACATACAATCTAATGTAACTTTAATAATCAATAGTATGTCTAGTAACATGCAAATTCGTGGGGTTAAAGACTACCCTCCTGTACATACAGTATATACGCAGTTAACTTTATCTAAATTAACCTATAACAGTAGTATATAACATGCAGACCAATACAATTCGTTTACTACCTTTAACCACACGTGTAATTTAAAGGAATAGTAGCAAAAGCATGCAACACACATCAATTAACATACTCGTACGCAGGAGTATATATTTTTATCGCATGCATATACAGTGCTTTAACCATATTAATTTACTATACATGTCATTGCTATTTTAACTGCAAGACGGAGAAAAAACTTGTACCGTACGCCTTGTATTTTGGTGAAGCTTGATATAGCAATAATCCAATTAAATCCGGATAAACCTCAATGTTTATATTGTATATACTAGATTCATTGCTTTTAGTCCAATCTCCAAACGTATACTCTAGTCTTCGCGAGCAAAGTGCTGATAACGTGTTGTGTGACATATTAGCTCATATATATATGTATATAGATATAGAGAGAGAATATAGAGAGAGACAACAACAGAGTCTTTATTAATCAGAATGTATATGAATGAATATGAAATACAACACCCCTAACCCTATTTATATAGATAGAGGGGTAGGGTTACAAGCCCACTTGGACCTATAAAATATAAGGCTAAGAGTCCAATAATATCCTACAACAGTTGTAAGGTTTAGCATTTTCTATTATAGTAATTTGATCTGAATTTCAGATTATTGTATTTTTTTTCCTAACAAAAATAGGTATAAGAATAAAATTTCTCTAGAATGCATGTGCAGACAATGAATAATTCATCTAGAGAAGAAACAAATAATGATGACTACAATTTTATATACTGTACACTCATGTTAATTTTTACGAACTTTAAGCTTTCTGTATAGTATCGGTGTTGTAGAATCGATGTTGATTGTATGTCTACACTTGCAATATAAGTGATCATATAGCTGGGCTAATTGACATTGAAGTGAAATATATAAGGGTGTAAGAGTATTTTAAAAAAAAAAATGGATAAATCTGGCAGACTTATTTGACTTGGATTGACTTATTATAATAGAATGATATATATATATATATATATATATATATATATATATATATATATATATATATATATATATTAGTAATTGTGCTCCACGCGTTGCTGTGCGGCGCGTAATGCAATAAAAATATAGAAAATATGTATAGTTATGATATAAATACATGAATAGTACAAAAAAAACATAGTTTAAGATTTAAAACAATGTTTGGTTGTTAAAAAGTGATTAATAGTTTTATTAGTTTTTACTTTTTATATTTGTATGAGAGTATGATATTATTGTAATTAATATAAGGGTGTAGGGGTATTTTTGAAAAAAATGGTCAAATTGGGCAGACTCATTTGACTTGGGTTAATTATTATAATAGAATAATATATATTTATTTTCTTATTTTCATTATCTTAATATATATATACTAATAATCGTATCTCACGCGTTGCATATGCGACACTTAATTGTATAAATATTATCTCGAACAAATAAAGTTAATATTTTTTAAAAAATTACAAAAATAATTAAATGAATATAGTAAATTAAAAATCGTATATATATATATAATGTTTTATTGTTATGGGAGTACATAAATACATGTATGATGAATTTTTGTGAGATGAATTAATATGTGTGAAAAAAAACATATTTATTTACTTGTATTTGAATGGCATTAAGCTATTTGAGTAATTAGTAAATAAAAATATGGGCATTTTTGAAAAAAAAAATGGATAAAATTTGGCAGACTCACTTCTCATGGGTTCCCTTATATTAATAGTATGATATATATATATAGGAGGATATGTGGATATCAACTTGGACATTTTTTTTTGTAAAAACGCTTCAAATCAAAATTTGTCTAATGCAAATCTCCACGGTTTTACGACAGAAACACAAATATGCGTCTAATTTTTTTTCCGATATATATAATGACATGTTTTGAAAATTATGGTAAAATTGAAAATATTAAAATAATTCCAAGCTTTTATTTGCATGTAAAAGCATAATGCGTATAATTATTTATCATATAAATTTTGTGCCAAATTAATCACAACAAGTCAGGATGGCCGAGTGGTCTAAGTCGCCAGACTCAAGTTCTGGTCTTCGAGAGAGGGCGTGGGTTCAAATCCCACTTTTGACACTTAGTTTTTATTTTTTAATAAAAAAAATGACCACAAAAGAAAATTACACGTAGTTTCGTAGTGGACAATTAAATGGGAACGAATGGAGTAGTTTTTTTGCCAGCTTGGTTAGATGTAGTTATTAGAGATGTAAATGTTTCGGATTGTAGCAGATTATCGTTAATTCTAAACCAAACTATTAAGAACGTATTGTTAAATTTTGGATCCAAATCAAACTATTTCTTTTTTAAATCCAAATCAAACTAGTTCTTTTTTAAATCCAAACCAAACCAAACCAAACGGACCGGTTTGGTTTGATTTTACAGATTTAATGGTTCAGTGCAAATTAGGATCAGATTCGGTTTTTAATAATATTTAGCATTCATTCTTTAATCTAAATCAATATACATTTTTAAATGACAATTACTTAAAAATAAAATATAATGTGGAAAATAATTTCAACAAAGTATAATCAACATTACGTATACACATCGTTCTGCTCAGCCTTACTATCAAATGCATAATAACATCTTTCCGCGGATTGGATTTAATGGTTCGGATTGGATTCCATAGTTTGGATCGGATCGGTTTGATTTGGACAAACAAAATTGAAACCTAAACCAAACCATTAAGGACAGATTTAAATTTTTTCAATCTAAAACCAAACCACTAGAATTCAAAATCTAAACCCAACATAACCAAAATAACGGTTCAGATCGGATTTACGAATTCACGGATTTTACTTAGAGGCCTAGTAGTTATTGTTGTATCAAGTATGCATATGAGAATATTTATGTAGGCATGTGTTAGGAAAAACTACAATGTACTATGCTTAACTTTTTCGCTTCGATGTTTTAAATAATGTAGTTGTTTTCCGAAAAATCTAATGGTTTAACTTCTTAGTTCTCATATCGATTACCATTTTCGTTTCAAATTAATAATCAAATCTCTCAAAAAAATTCTCCATCATCAATAAACGTTTATTGTTTTTGATAAAGCATAAACTTTGGTCGGTTAAGTTATGCTCGTCAACAATTATAATTAATATGTTCGACTATAATATATTGGATGATGTTATCTTTCTTTATTGATCGGGTAAATTATAATACTTTATTACAAATATTTTTAGTATTCTGTTGCTCGGTATAATTCCTTGGGTTTATGACTTTGATTTGTAGTTGGCATGTACTTCTTTAGTGAGATAAGCCCTGAAAGGTCTTTGTACTAATCTCCTTTTTTTTTGCTTGGAAGTCAGATGGCTATTGTATTGCTCTTTGACTCTATTTATAGGGGTACGTGATTCATAGGATGTTCACAAGTGTCGCTCTCATCTGTCAACTCATGGGCTCTTTGAGTATTGGGCCTCTGTTAATTGAACCTTTAACATCAATGGATAATTACTCTCATACCTGTTAAAGGAAAAGACCACTATGTCCTTATCCTAACTATATTTGCGTTGGGTATCTAGTAAAAACATACGGGTCGGGTTATTACCGAATATCGTTTAACGGGTATAATTTTCATGTCGTATTAAGTGCTTCATGACTTTTTCGTTGTGATCTCCACTGTGGGAGAGTCATCATGTTCGATTTTTTATGGACTTTATCTCGGCCTTGTTGTTCTCAATGTTTTCTTGATAAGTGTAACCGTTTTGTACCCGTTCCCCTTGCAGCAATTAATGATATTGAGAAGTCCAGGCGTGCTACCTTGTTTCGATGAGACTCTTGATCTTCCCCTCATCTATCTATTATAAAAGAGATTCCTTATTACTTCCATTTACATACCTCACTATTTCAACTTCTCTTCAATATCATGACTCCCTCTAATGGATCTAGCGGAGACAACTTCTCTGAATATCTCGCTTATCTGGAGGGCGAGGTCAGAAAGGCTCATGTTCTGAAGAGAAGGTTCGCCTTCTTGGCGAGGGAAGCTTCCAGGATACCTGACCTAGAGGAAAGGGTGGCTGCTTTGGATGCTGCCCACCAGGTGGCCTTGGCTGACCGGGATTGGGCTCTCGACCGGGTCAAAAGGCTTGAGGCTTCTGGGGATAGGCATAAGACATCCAAGAGGGCTTACAAATTTCCCTTTACGGAGTTGCATGCTCGATACAAGAAAGGGTCGGATGGCGGTGAAGCGGGTTCTGCAGCCAAATAATTTATTTTTTGTAATCTTTATTTATTTACAGATGTAACGCCTCTATGTAATAAAATTCCTGAATTTAATAAAATCTTCTCTTATTCTCGTCCTTTATCCGTTGTTTGTCTTTCAATTGTATTATATCTTCACATTATTCCCTTTTGCCACGTATTCTGTGATGCTATGATGGATTTTATTGAGCCATGTGCACATATCTATCCAATATTTCGAAAATGGTGACTTTGTGCACGCTTAGTCTTTCCCAATCTTCTGAAACTGTTGCGCTTTCCAAAGTGAGCTCCTGCGTTGCGCAACCCGAACGGCATAACATTGTAGCAGTAATTCTCCAGTGGTGAGATAAGCGAGGTCTTTTCCTGATCCTAGCAAGCGGGATCTGATGGTATCCCGAGTACGCATCTAGGAATGTCATTCTCTCTGCCCCTGCAGTTGCGTCAACTAGCTGGTCTATTCTCGGTAGTGGGAATTGATCCCTCGGACAGGCCTTATTGAGACTGGTGAAGTCTATATAGACTCTTAGCTTCCCATTTTTCTTAGGGATCACCATTGGGTTGGATAACCACCTAGGGTAGATCACCTCTCTTATGGCTCCCGCTTCTAGTAATTTTTGAACTTCCGGTATAATTGCCTCTCTATGCTCGATTGATATTTTCCTACTTTTATGAGCTATTAATAGGCTTATAATCGGAGTTCACACTGAGTTATGGCATGCTATCCGGGGGTCTAGGCCAGGCATGTCTCTGTGGCTCCAAGTGAACTTGTCGACATTGGCGAACAAGAAATTCTCCAATTCTCTTGCTTCCTCCTTGGGAAGGTTCTCTCATATTAGGAAATAACGATCTTTGTCCATTCCCAGGATGTTTACCTTTCTTAGCTTCTCCCCTACTTGCTCCTCGACGATCCTCTCTTCCTTTGCAATTTTATCCACCCACTTTTTAATGATGGATGGTTGCTCCACGATGACCAATTGATTCTTCAAAGCCGCGGTTATGTCTTCACAACGCCTTGAGTCCTCTTGACATCCCCGGGCTATTTTAATCCCACCTTTACCGTTCAAGTATTTGACTTTCTAGTGGTAAGGCGACGGTATGGCGAGCATGGCATGGAGCCATGGGCGGCCTAAAATCGCGTTATGGCCCGAGTTGTCGTTGGCCATCAGAAATTCTACGGGTACTGACACGGTTCCGATTGTGATGTTGAGAACTATCTTCCCAAATGGCTTTGTTGTTTCTGAGATAAACCCTATCAAGAATATGTCTGTTGGTTGTAAGTCATATAGGCTTAGTTCCATCTTGTCAAAGAGTTCCTTATAAATTATATCACACGACGCTCCCTGGTCGATTAGGACTCTGCTAACCGTGTCGATTCCAATTTTCACCTGAAGGTTAATCGCGTCACTGTGAGGGTATATGACCCTTCTTCATCGTGGTCGGAGAAAGAGATTGGCGGGTGTCTTTGCTGTGTGCATTGTCTCTTGGTGGAGGAGAATGCCTGAGATGATCTGGCGACCTAGCCGAAGTGTGCCAGTTGTCTTTGTTGGGCTCGCTCTCCTTCTGTGTTTACGGGTCGTGATAGGTGGACGACATTGATCGTCTTTCCTCTCATGTCTTCTAGTCCTTCAAGGCAGGTTGCTTGTCTTTGTTCATACCGTCCTTGATGAACTTGTTTAGATTGCCAACGTCGCCCCATAGGTTTATTTTTCACCGGAGGTTTATACAGTGTTCGGTAAGGTGGCCGTGGTCTTCATGATAGGCACAGTAGAGCTTGGAGTCTCTTTGGTTTGGTGGAGATACGAATGGTTTCGGTCTTGAATATCAACTTTGTATGCAGATGTCATTTAGAATGTCTTCTGCAGACAGGTTGAAATTATATCTGAGCAGGACCGGTTCAAAGTTCCCCCTGTGCTCACTCTCTTGAAAGCGTTCTGGCCGGGGGGGCTATTTGGTACATGGTATGTGAGTTGGTACGGTTTCCGATCAACTTCTACAGGGCGCTCTGTGTTTCTCTGATCCTTGGGCCTTTTGTATGGGTTGTCTTTCTTGGCCGGTTTGATTGCCTCACCTTGATTTCCCTTGGCTTTTTTGCGCTCCACTTGTGTCTCTCTAACCGACTCTCTTCTAGGTAGAGTTCGGTTGAGGTTCTTCATTTCCTCATTTTTGTCCGTCAGGTGGGTGCAGTAGGCAAGAAGTGCATCGGTAGTCGGGAAACTTTTGCCAAAAAATTTCCTCCTCGCCCAGTACCCATTCGGAATGGAGTTGATGAAATTCTGTATGGCTATGTTGCTGGCGTATTGAGGGATTTGATTTGCCACGTCAATGAAGTGAATACAGTAGTCGTTTAACCTCTCATTGGGCAACATTGCCATCTTTAGCAGCGTTTCAATGATGACTTTTGTGACGACCCAGATTTCCCGGAAGGAAATTCTGTGGTGCGGTGTTGTGCGTCAGTCCCACATCGCCCAGATATGAGAGTACTCGTGTGGTATATGAGCTTAAAGATCCATTTCCTATCAACAAGGCCTTTTAAAGCCGTGCGGCACAACAGCGAGGACGAAACTCCACAGTTAAGCGTGCTTAGCTTGGAGTAGTACCAGGATGGGTGACCCCCCTGGGAAGTTGTGCCAAAGCGGACAATATTGTTGATATGGGCGTAGCGGTTCGGTCCGTGGGGCCGGGTCGTTACAGATGGTATCAGAGCCTCTATCTGGCCGGAAATGTGGGGACTAGCACGTGTGTGTGTGCCCCTGAAGGACAACGTGCCCGACGAGGACGTCGTGTCTAAAGGGAGGGTGATTGTGACGACCCAGATTTCCAGGAAGGAAATTCTGTGGTGCGGTGTTGTGCGTCAGTTCCACATCGCCCAGATATGAGAGTACTCGTGTGGTATATGAGCTTAAAGATCCATTTCCTATCAATAAGGCCTTTTAAAGCCGTGCGGCACAACAGCGAGGACGGAACTCCACAGTTAAGCGTGCTTAGCTTGTAGTACCAGGATGGGTGACTCCCCTGGGAAGTTGTGCCAAAGCGGACAATATTGTTGATACGGGCGTGACGGTTCGGTCCGTGGGGTCGGATCGTTACAGATGGTATCAGAGCCTCTATCTGGCCGGAAATGTGGGGACTAGCACGTGTGTGTGGACCCCTGAAGGACGTCGTGCCTAAAGGGAGGGTGATTGTGACGACCCAGATTTCCAGAAAGGAAATTCTGTGGTGCGGTGTTGTGCGTCAGTCCCACATCGCCCAGATATGAGAGTACTCGTGTGGTATATGAGCTTAAAGATCCATTTACTATCAACAAGGCCTTTTAAAGCCGTGCGGCACAACAGCGAGGACGGAACTCCACAGTTAAGCGTGCTTAGCTTGGAGTAGTACCAGGATGGGTGACCCCCCTGGGAAGTTGTGCCAAAGCGGACAATATTGTTGATATGGGCGTAGCGGTTCGGTCCGTTTGGGCCGAGTCGTTACAACTTTCTTCTTCCTATGAGCGGCATACCGGATGGTGTATGCTTTAAGCAGCTCAGTCCAGCTCCCTATGGATTCCCTTGATAGATTATGATACCAAGTCGAGGCTTCTTGACCCAAGTTGTTCTTAAAAAAGTTGCACATCAAGGTGGAGTCGTCGCTCCATAATTCCATCATTGTTTTGTAGTGTCTTAGATGGTCTATCGGGCAGCTTTTCCCGTCATATAGTTTGAACTCTGGGATGACGAACCCCATTGGGTTTCGTTTCCGTGTTATCAGCTCGGTACACGACGTCTCTTGGCAGACGTCCCATGCCGGTTGGAATACCTCATCTTGCGTTTGATATTGTGGGGTGTACCATCCGCCATAATTTGTGTGTGAGGGTTACTATTCTTGTACTCCCTCCACTCTGTTCTCGATGTATCCTCCGTGGTTTGGGGCTAGGCCGATGGGATGTCCAACTTGGGTACCCTTAAACTCGGACATTGGTTGGGTCGTTCTGGGGGGGAATCCCCATTGTTGGGACCTTCTAGCCTCATGTTGTCGTCCTGCCAGCTCCATGGCTGCCCTATAAGTAGAATCTTTCCCTTGCTCGTTTCGTTGGGTCTCTTTCTGTGTGCCGACTGTTTGGCCTATTGGGATTTGGATCCCTATAGCTGCCATGGCTGACATGCAGGCTGCCAGCTGGGCTTGAATTTGAGCATGGTAGCTCTCATCGGTCCTGGACAATACCACCGCATTTCCTATTGGTTGCATTATGGCTGAAATTCCACCGTGGATGGTGTAATTATTCGTGAAGGGTGTATTGGCTGTCGAGCTGTTTGCTCTTGTGCGTCGGTAACTGGCATTTCGTATTGGAATGTCGTTGGATAAGTCGGTCGCTGCTGAGTCTTCCTTGTTTCCTCGGCGTGGTTATCTTTGGAGTGGAACTCCATGATGTCTTCGTTGTTAGTTCGGAATCGGACAATTCTTCCTCGGTGGGAACTTGAGTTGGCCGACATAGTGGGTAGATGGGCCCTGGAGTTTGGCCTATTGTTTGCAACGGGTGCTGCACTGTCTAGCTGTCGAGATACTGTCTGATGTTTTCATGTCCGTCTTGCTGCGGACATAGCTCGCTCTTCCTCTGAGTCTGACGGATTCTCGTCTATGATCCCGTCGATCATTAGAGGTTGTTGTTGTTCACTTGGGAAGTTGGAGGCGGATGGTTGGTTCTTGGACGTGAGTGCTTGGTATCTTTGTTGGATGGCTAGGAGTGCATCCAACTCGTCCTGATTGATTCGTACTTCGTTGATGTGGTTTGTGGTTGTTCCCACTTACTCGGGGGAATTTTCTTCCGTATTGGTAACCATTTTACTCGTATGATAGAGTTGTGTGTTCGATTTCGAAACTAGTTAGTACTAGATGAATCGTACAGACGGCGCCATTTGATAAAGCATAAACTTTGGTCGGTTAAGTTATGCTCGTCAACAGTTATAATTAATATGCTCGACTATAATAAATTGGACGATGTTATCTTTCTTTATTGATCGGGTAAATTACAATATTTTATTATAAATATTTTTAGTATTCTGTTGCTCGGTATAATTCCTCGAGTTTATGACTTTGACTTGCAGTTGGCATGTATTTCTTTAGTGAGATAAGCTCTGAAAGATCTTTGTACTAATCTCCCCTTTTCTGCTTGGAAGTCAGATGACGTATTGTACTGCTCTTTGACTCTATTTATAGGGGTACGTGTTTCACAGAATGTTGACAAGTGTCGCTCTCATCTGGCAACTCATGAGTTTTTTGAGTGTTGACCCTCTGTTAATTGAACATTTAACATCAATGGATAATTACTCTCATATCTGTTAAAGTAAAATATAACTATGTCATTATATCAACTATATTTGCGTTGGGTATCTAATAAAAACATACAAGTCGGGTTATTATCGAATATCGTTTAACGGGTATTATTTTCATGTGGTATAGTTTTCTTCCTTAATGATATCCACTCCTAATTAATTTAATCAATAACATCAGTGTTCCCGTTTCCCTTTCGTTGTGGTTGTGTGCAACAATTCTTTGACAAATGTGAAATTTATGGATGGATGAAATTTACAGGTGGATTGGTAGGGGACTATACTTTTGGACGGAGGTAGTAATGGTTTAAAACTTAATTAATCAAGCAATGTAGTTAATTAAACATGATGTGTACATAATTAGGTGAGTTAAATTTGCACCTTGGACTCGTTGATGTGGTTTGGTGTTGTTATTTAATATCTATCTCATTAAAACAAAAAAGAAATAGAAAAACAAAACAACCAAATGCCAAATAACATTTATCCTATTTAATCGGGCTGTGTGTGTGAATAATATCTCATAAAGCTGTTCTAATCGGGAGATTCTAATTTGGAGTGATAATTATGTGTGGGTCATATAAGCGTGGACTTGAGCTAGGATTAAGTTCGATTTCGAAATTACGTAGATTCGATCAATCAATAATCGGTGGTTTGTATATTCGTCGGAATATTTCTCAGCTTGCTAAGCCTAATGGAAAACGTGTCTTCCTTGTTGACACCTTAGCTTTGGTTCCTACCCTCTTTTATCTCTCTCTCTCTCTCTCTCTATATATATATATATATATATGTATGTGTATGTGTATGTGTGTGTGTGTGTGTGTGTCATTTCTTTATATCTATATATTTGGTTACTGAGGAAATTAGTGGAATTTCTTGGTATTTGATGATTTATGCAAGTGAAGGAGGGAATTGAAAGGGGAAAAAAACACCTTCCTATAGAGATGTTTATATATATATATATATATGTATTTATTAATGGTGAGGAAAACCAACATTTTTATTTTATTGATAACTACAGAGATGGTTTAATTTGTTATCCGACAAATTGTAAGAAAAAGTAGTTAAGAGTTAGTTTAGACTAATAACCATGCTTGTAAATATTCAAATATATATATATATATATATACTCACACACTTACAGTTTGTAGATAAGAATGGTCATTGTTGGTTAGTGAAGTATAATAATATTTAACAAATTTTAATCTCAATTCTTAACCTCCCAAATTTAAGGCTTTGGTACCCCTCCCTCTCTATATGTGTGTGTGTGTATATACGTGTGTTTGTGTGTGTCATATCTTTATATATATTAATTGGTTATGGAGGAAATTAGTGGAAACTCTTGTGGTAGAATTTCTTGGCATTTCCTAATATTTATGCAAGTGAAGGAGCCATGGAGAGAATTCAAAAAACTAAAAATAAACTTCCTATATATATATTATGTGTGTGATTTATTTATACTAATAAACCAAGGCACGCGATGCGTGCAATTGATTCGAAATAACCTAAATGTTTTTCTGATCTAACTATTTCTAATCTGATAGAAGAAGAGAGAGGGATGGTATTGTAGGGAGAATGGAAGTTTTTTTTAAAGTGATAACGAAAGTTATTAACGTGTGGCAGTTTCTTTTTTAGGCAGTTTTTTTTTTTGCTGTAATTTGATTAATTAATAGGGTTAGTTTGTAAGTATTTGTTTCAAGGCTTCATAAGGGTGTTGACATAAACTAATAGTATAGATATATTTGGTTACTGAGGAAATTAGTGGAAACTCTTGTGGTAGAAATTCTTGGCATTTTTTACTATTTATGCAAGTGAAGCAGCTAAGAAGGGAATTGAAAGGGTGAAAAAAAACACCTTCCTATAGAAATGGTTTAATTTGTTTTTTGACAAATATTAAGAAAAAATAATACTCCGTAAGAATTAGTTTAGAGTAATAACATTTAACAATGCTTGTAAATATTCAAATATTTATATATCTTTTTTGATATTTGCGGTTTGTAGATAATAATGGTCATTAATTGGTTATTGAGGTATAATACTAGCATTTAGCAATTTTTAGTCCTAACCTCTCAAAATATTTTTGCTAAACTTACACAGTTTAAACTATAAGATTATGTTTTTTTAATAAATATTTCGATAAACTTGGTACGAGATTTTTGCAAGTGTAACTTGCACGTAGTTTCATAGTGATCTATTATTTAGACATGCATGAAGTATTTCAAAGCACAATGTTTAAATGCCGGTAAGACAAAAACAAAGCTCAAGACATGGTTTAATTGTAATTTTGAACTATGAGAACCAACATTGTGAAAGTTTAAAGATATGAAGATAAAATGTTATATAGTTTTATTGTAAATGGTTAAGGTTTTAATGTAAGAGGCAACTTTATAAGTTAGTCATTTTTGGCTGCAACTCTGAATCCTGAATTTTTTGCTAAAAAGCTAAATTGTATTTAGTTGAGTAGCTTAAAACTTGGGCTTTTCTAGTTTTGGGATGGATATTATTTGCCGTCCTTAGCAAAACTGACGACTCATCAGTTTATATAGTAATATAAATGGCTGAGATCAAGTCAAAGGGATGGCTGTAATGAGACCTAAGGTGTTCACGTCACACCTTAAAATGCCCATCACCTCTGTTAGTTTGAATTTCTGTGCCGAGTTTCATATCTATCTTGACAGAAATTAACAATACATTTGAAACATTTTCAGTTCTGATAATACTAAAAATTACAGTTAAAGCACGTGTCTTGTCAAATTAAGAGTAATAGTTATATTCACAGAGAGAACTTTCATTTGATTCTTGATGGGTTGTTTTCCGTTTGGTCTGGGTACTGAGATGTAAAGAGAAAAAAGAGTAAAAAGATGACGTTGTGCCCTTAAACGTAACCTTTCTGCGGTGCACTCTTTCTCCCGATGAGGTGATGAAAAAGGTAAATGGCCGGAAACTCTATTTCAGATGTAAAATTGCAGTGGGATAGAGAAGAAGAAAAGATACAGTTTGATTGGAAACAACTTAGATACATAGTAACCACTTGTTTGAGATTATCTCAACCGTCCCTGTAAACTGGGGATCCGTTCCATTAGTTTTGTGGTCTGGAAAGCTAGAAGCTTAAAGCTAAATTAACCTTGCTTTTTTTCTCCGCTTTCAAATTTCTAGCTGTCTGCCTGGATGTTGCAGCTGAGCAAGCCTTCTCTATCAAACGTTCCACGTAAACACTATTAGTATAGGAGTACATGATGATAAAGTAAATGTATTTTTCTTAAATACCAAAATACCTTATTAAACCTGGCGTTTCTCGTAGCATACACCTTTCCTTTGCAGCCTTCTTCTTGCTGCTTTTACTTTTATTTTGAAAAAAGTGGTTCCAAAAGTTCAGAGTTGTTTGATCTTTGCATTTTCATGTCAAGGCTTTTTGTTTTTGGACAGTTGTTGCAGTTAAAAAAATTTGAAAATTAATTTGAGAAGATACGTTTCTGATATTGAAACGTTGTGCTGTTTGTTTTAGAAAATTTATTACTTCTGTATTTGGCGGGAGAGGTTTCCTTTTGGGTTTTACTTATTGAAGTTTTTTCTTTCTTTATCCAGCCTATTCTCCAGAGCAATTTTGGTTCTTTTAATGTTACTGGTCTCTATGTGATTAATATTATTGCAGTGTGTTTGATCTTTGATTAATAATGAGGCAGTATTTACTTTCTTATTCTTTTCTCTAAGTAAAAAAAAAATGTCAATTTTTCTGATAATTGTGGATGTTGATGTTGATATTTAAATCTTAATTTTGGCTATCAATTATTTCGAGTATAATGTGTTTTCTGGAATGTTTTGCATTCTAAATTTACCATGCTGTTTGTATATCTGTCCTTTGCAGTACACAGAGTACTGTTGTATTGTTTTTGTTAAATTTGAGGATTAATTTGTAATGAAAATGTACGTTTTGTATGTGTTGTGGTGCAGGTGAGAAGTTTAGAGGCACAAGGAGTTCCTTCAAAACAGGCAGAGGCGATTACTGGTGCTATTACTGAAGTTTTGAATGATAGCTTGGAAAATGTGGCTCACGCTTTTGTTTCTAAACAAGAAATGCAGAAAGTAAGCATTCGGGGAACTTTACAATAAATTCTTCCGTATGATGCATATGATAAATTTTCTGAACAAAAATGCAGGAAAAGTAAGCATTCAGGGAACTTGATAATTATTCTTCCATATGATGCATATGATTTATAGTAGTCTGTATATTTGCGATGAATACTTCGTTTGAATTACAGTTGAAGAAATAGTTCATTGCAAGTGTGGAAACAGTTTCTGACTATCTGTTTGCTATTATCCATGCCTTTCTGTGTGAATTCACTTTTGTCTAGACTGAGATGGTTCAAGAGGCAAACATTTCCAAGTTTAAATCTGAAGTACAAAGTTCACAGGTAATTCACTCTTCTCCCCTTTGCTTTAACCACATCTTACATTCTCATTTACATTGGATAATTAATGTTTGTTGTTTTAACTTTCTTTATAAACTTTAAAGAACAGAGAATAATGTTGAATTATTATTCCATTATTTACAAGACTGATAAGTCACAATATATATAGCTAGAGAGCTAATTAATAGTCTTAGAATCAAGACTAAATATATACATAATATCATAAAATAATAACTCCTAAATCAAATCTCTGATGATTTGATCTGCCACCTAGATAGTTACTCTAACAGAATAATATCTTGGATGATTTGATATAACAATTCTCCCCCTCAGGCTTGACTGTAAATGTTGATAAGTCCAAGCTTGTTTACGAGAAAATCAAACACTTGTTCCGTCAGTACAAAAGAATATCAGCAAGTTGTTGAGTAGTCGAAACGTATTGAATGCTAATAATTGCTTTATCAAGCTTCTCTTTGATAAAGTTCCGGTCTACCTCCACGTATTTTGTCCTGTCATGATGGACAGGATTATGAGCAATACTTATAGTTGATTTGTTATCACAATATAGATCAATAGGTCCTTCATAATTGATCTTCAAATCCTCCATCAATCTTTTTATCCAAATGGCTTCACACATTCCGTGAGCCATCGCTCTATATTTGGCTTCCGCACTACTTCGTGCAACTACTGATTGTTTCTTGCTGCGCCAAGTTACGAGGTTACCCCATAATAAAGTACAATACCCGGACGTAGACTTTCGATCATCAATTGAACCAGCCCAATCGGCATCAGTAAAGACTTTCACGCTTCGATCATCATTTTTTTTGAAGAATAAGCCCTTTCCTGGAGTTTGCTTCAGGTATCTTAAAATTCTATACACTGCATTAAGGTGTCCTTCACAAGGTGCATGCATATATGGACTCACAAGACTTACAACAAAGGCGATGTCAGGTCTCGTATGAGAGAGATAAATAAGCTTCCCTACTAGCCTTTGGTAGCTTTCTTTCTCAACCGGATCTCCTTCAAATAATTTTCTTTTATTTCCAAGTTCAATAGGGGTCTTACTCGGCTTACATCCCAACATACCAGTTTCTTCTAACAAGTCTAAAGTATACTTTCTTTGGGAAACCACAATACCTAGCTTACTTCTTGCAACATCCATTCCAAGAAAGAATTTTAATGGTCCGAGTTCTTTGACCTCAAATTCTTTCGCCATCATTTGCGTAATATAATCTTTTTCGGACAAATTATCACAGGTAACAATGATATCATCAACATAAACTATCAAGATAGTTATTTTTCCATCTTTTAAGTGTGTGACAAATAGCGTATTATCTGCTTGGCTTTAAAAGTATCCAAGCTTTTTAATCACTGTTGAGAAACGATCAAACCAAGCCCGTGGAGACTGTTTTAAACCGTAAAGTGACTTTTTAAGTTTACACACGATTTGACTACCCGATATTTCCTCAAAACCTGGTGGTTGACTCATGTACACTTCTTCTTCAAGTCTTCCATTTAAAAATGCATTCTTTATGTCAAGATGATGTAACGGCCAATCATTTTGCTGCCAGAGAGAGTAAGATCCGAACAGAATTGAGCTTGGCTACAGGAGCAAAAGTTTCGTTGTAGTCGATTCCATAGGTTTTTGTAAAACCTTTGGCCACCAGTCGTGCTTTATACCATTTGATAGAGCCATCAACCTTGTGTTTTACTGTGAACACCCATTTGCATCCTACAGCTTTCTTGTTCTTTGGCAACTCAACTAAACTCCAAGTTTCGTTTTGTTTAAGGGCTCGCATTTCCTCTAATACAACAGCTTTCCATTGTGGAACATTTAAGGCCTCCTCGATCGATCTAGGAATAGAAATACTAGATATACGGGAGGTGAAAGCACGAAATGAAGTCGATGAATTGGAATAAGAAGTAAATTTGGAAATTGGATGTTGGGTACAAGACCTAATACCTTTCCTAATTGCTATGGGAACATTCAGATCAATAATAGGACTGGGAGTATCGTTTGAAACACCTGACACTTGGGAGTTGAGGTTTTATCACTGGTTCGGCCTCTTGGCTGTGAGTAGAGTTCATGACTTCTTTATTTGCTTGTGAGCCCTTTCTTCTGGAATAAACCTGCACTTCTTGATGAGTAGGCAAAATTGTTTCTCCCCCTGTTTCTGTTACTTGTATGTTATCTTGTTGTTGACTTTGTGAATTACTCATTTCTGTTGGAACAACTTCTGTAGATTGATGCGGTATGGAAACCGGGACATTAAGCACAGTTTGAACAATTTCTAATGGTTCAGATGAGGCGATAAGTGGATTGTTGTTAGGCACGACTGGTATTTGATGCATTACTTTGAATAACGGTTCATCAAGCGCGTCCCACTGATAATGAGCTTCTTGGCTTATATTCTCCCCCTGAGGTGAATTTGAAGCGTAATACGGGGTATCTTCGAAAAACGTAACATCACAAGAAACATACATCTTATTATTTTGAGGACAATAACAACGATAACCCTTTTGAGTTGGGAAATAGCCCAAAAAAATGGCTTTGAGGGCACGAGGATCAAGTTTATTTCGGTTGTGAGCATGTACATGAACAAAGGTCGTACATCCAAAGGTCTTCAATGGCAGGTCATTTTTTGATATGTAAGGATGTTTTTGTGTAAGAGCGGATATAGGAGAGCAAAAATTAAGGGTCCGATTGGGTAGGCGGTTTATGAGGTAGGTAGCTGTTAAAATGGCATCTCCCCACAAGTATTTTGGAACATTCATTGTAAACATAAGCGCACGAACAACCTCTAACAAATGGCGATTTTTCCTTTCCCATACTCCATTTTGTTGTGGTGTATCAACACACGAGCTTTAGTGAATAATTCCATTTTCCAGCAAATAGTCAGCCAAGATAGAGTGAAAATATTCTCTTCCATTATCGGTCCTAAGCACGCAGATAATGGTCTGAAATTGGGTTTTAATCATGTTGTTAAATTTTTTGAATACTTGGCTGGTTTCTGACTTTTCTCGGAGTAGGTACACCCAGGTGATTCGTGTGTGATCATCGATAAACGTAATAAACCATCGCTTTCCATTAGAAGTTCTTACTTTAGATGGCCCCCAAATATCACTATGGATTAAGGAGAAAGGTGCGGATGGTGTATGTGGTCTAGCAGGAAAAGAAGTATGTGTATGTTTCGTAAGTTGACATATCTCGCATTGGAAAGAAGCTGGATTTTGTTTGTCAAACAGAGAAGGTACCAAACGCTTTAGATAAGTAAAGTTGGAATGGCCAAGCCTGTAATGCCATAGCATAATTTTCCTCGAACTATAGGCGGGTACAGCCGAAACGCCGGAGATAAGAGCTTGTTGCCTTTCTTTATTGGTATTCTCAAACAAATAAAGTCCGCCATGAACTCTAGCACTGCCAATCGTCCTCCCCAATGATAGTTCCTGGAAAAGACATGATGAAGAGACGAATTTAGCAACACACTGGTTATTGTGAGTGATTTTGCTAACAGAGATTAAATTGCATTTTAATGACGGAACATGAAGAACAGATTTTTAAGGATAAGGTTCTCAGACAATTTAATTGTTCCTATGCCAACAACGGAAGCTAACGAACCATCTGCGATCTTAACAGTGGCCTTACTATAACACGGATTGTATGAATAAAAGAGATTATGACAACCTGTCATGTGATCGGAAGCGCCTGAATCAATGATCCAAGGTTCTTGAATAAAGGAAGAGTTTAAAGCTGAGCAAAATTTACCAGATTGAGCATGTGAACATGACCCTAGATTAGTACCAGATGATGATGAGAGTTTTGGATAAAAATGACTGCGAAGGAGACATAAGTGTTCTGTTCGTCCCTTGCTGAACTGAGGTGCGAGTTTGCGGGCAGTGACGTGAAGGGAACCAAAGTCTCTTTCAAATAAAGAGACGGCGGAGCTTCCGGCTTGACCTTGGATAGCTCCAGACATGGCAGACACGGCCATGGAAAGAATATAGAAGTCCTTAGGCTCTGATACCATATAAACTTTAAAGAACAGAGAATAATGTTGAATTATTATTCTATTATTTACAAGACTGATAAGTTACAATATATATAGCTAGGGAGCTAATTAATAGTATTAGAATCAAGACTAAATATATGCATAATATCATAAAATAATAACTCCTAAATCAAATCTGATGATTTGATCTGCCACCTAGGTAGTTACTCTAACAGAATAATATCTTGGATGATTTGATATAACAACACTTTTGGTACTTCGCATTTCTCATCTGTCCTTGCCATGTATTTGAAAACTATGGTGTACTTTTCTTGTTTCTAAGGTATTATATGTGCTAGCGGGGAGGCAGAATCAAGATTGCAAGCTATACTCACTATTTATCGTAGATATTTAAGCAACTAAATGACCATGTGTACTTTTCTTGTTTCTAAGGTATTATATGTGCTAGCGGGGAGGCAGAATCAAGAGTGCAAGTTACTCACTAGTTATCGTAGATATTTATGCCACTAAATGACCATGTGAACTTTTCTTGTTTCTAAGGTATTCTATGTGCTAGCGGGGAGGCAGAATCAAGAGTGCAAGTTATACTAACTAGTTATCGTAGATATTGAGCAACTAGATGACGATGTGTACTTTAGAAAAAAACGGGGGGTTAGAAAAAAATTAATTCAGGCTTATTTGGGTCGATTTACGGCATAAATGATTATATCTTGAGCCATATGAAGAGTGGTGGAAGGAATTGGTCGGTGGATTAGTACATCAGACACCCCAATTTGATACAGGGGTTTGAAGAAATATACAATATGGAGAGGAGATAGTGATGGGCCTGATGGCCCAGAATGTTACGTTTTCACTTTTCATTTAAATTTTTAGTTAATCACAAAATAGTTGCCGAACATTTAAAGATTATAAAAATTAACCATTAATTTTCAAAATGTTACAGAAAAGTCTCAGAAAATAACAAATAACACGTGATTTTTTTTTAAAGCAACACTTTTAGTCCAAACGTTTAATCGGCG
Source organism: Primula veris (assembly GCA_963682055.1). NCBI lineage: Eukaryota > Viridiplantae > Streptophyta > Magnoliopsida > Ericales > Primulaceae > Primula > Primula veris. Next base: position 12,316,545 of record OY821745.1, on the reverse strand, counting down.
ATATGTCTCCTCCTAGAAATAATTATTTTTTTATTTTTTCTGATAAACAAATCCTTTCCTTTTTCTCCCACTCCGTGCGGCTTGTGCTAAGTGAAATTGCATAGGAAGAGATGGAGACGCTAGCCAATCATTAAGTCTCATGATAATTATGGAAATGGAGATTGGCAACATCTGGGTTTCGTTGGATGGAGAAGATGGAGGGAGGAGGAGCCAAGAGAATTAGGTTTGGCCTGGGATCCTGGTTAGAAAGAGGAGACAGTAAAAAAATTAACACTGACATATTTTAATGAAATATATCGAAATATGTAGCATTGTTGTACTTTCTTGTCTGATATACAAATAGTAAGCGTATATATGTAGTTCGTATAGTTTTTTCTTTCAATCAGAACAGTTGAGAATGCTACCATAGACATTGTGTATAAGCTGTGAATCACTTTTTCTTGACTTGAGTCTTGGAATAACTTGTGCTTTTCCTTATAAAATATTAGCACATTCTCTTATCTACTTCCATTTACTGTTGTCAAATCTGCTGGACTGACACATAGCTTTTGATATACTTCAAGTTATGAAATCCGTATTTGGACGACTGCCTTTCTGATGGCCATTCCTCTTCTTTGCATCATCTTATCACCTATATTATGCTAGGTCTAGTCCTTTGTTTCTTCTTCTAACTGAAATAGCCTAAATATCCTCGCTGTGTTCTTAAAAGGTATTTATTTACATTGAGCATCATTTTCCTGACAACATATTTTAACAATATGCTGCAGGAGCATCATTTTTCTTTATTGCAACGTGAGACTGAAAAGCTCCGAGGTGACATAGAAAAGATGCGCAGCGAGCTTAGGTCTGTTTTTCGATGCAAGTGAACTTAAATACGTTTTCAATTATCTCACCATTACTCATTAGCTTGCTCATGCTTAAACTGTTGTGCTGTTAAAACAGGTACGAGATTGACAAGGTCACTGCAGGCCAGCGCCTGGATCTTAATCTTGAAAGAGGGTAAACTTTTTAATCTATATCCTTTTACTTCGATACCCTTGTAACTCATTACTGCTGGGGAATCCTCTGATGTTAAGTTAATTTCGAAACGCTACAGCATTTTCGAGAGAAATTTGATAAGTTTCCTGTTGCATTTAGCCAACTTTTTAAAATCCTTTGTTGTTCCTGTAATCTGGAACAAGGAAATGAATTTTGGAGATAAGTTCCTAATTTAAATTTTATCGTAGTCAAAATTCGGTTTAGAAACTTTTGAAAAGTTGATCTTGCTGGTTCCAGTATAATTTGGTCCTAAATTTTAATTGACATTAAATTTTCGAACTCGTACAAGTTTTATCCTTTTCGTTCGAACTTGGTAAATGTGAAGGAAAATGTAAATACCTGACTGAAAAGTAGATATTAAAATGTTTAAAAGTTGCATCCTTTTCTGTTCGAACTTTAAGAACAGATTTGAAATGTCAATTGTAGTCTCATTCAGAGAAATGGTAAATAAATTATTTGGAGATTAAAATTATGTTTTGCAATATGTGTAAAAACATGAGACAGGAATAAAAGCTCAGTTTTCCTAATTTCCAATTTTATTTCAGTATGCCGACAATATGTTTTGCTTTATTTAACCTTCGTTATAAATTTATAATTACAGGCGCATAAGAGATGAACTTTCAAATCAGAATGCAGAAACAACTAATCTCACTAACAAGCTTGATAGAGTGAGATTACAACATACCTTCTAAATCAATTCCTTTTGAAGTTTGATAATTATAGTGTTATTTAAATCTCAATTTCTACTCTCTCTGTCTGCAGGAAATTCATGGATTAAGAGCCCAATTGGAAGCAGGGAAATATGAAGTGATTAAATACTGCATCGGTACACTCGTCTCAATCTCCGCCGTGGGCCTTGCTGCAATCCGCATTCTACTATAGGGTGTATCATCTTTGACCCTTAACATTCTTTTCCGAGGGATCCAAACATCAGAAAACTGTTATTCTCAGTTGCTTGAGCAGACAATTTTAATTGGTAACATATGTTGAAATCAAGTCCTCTGGAGAAATTATTTTCTACATTCTAGACTTCACGTCGTTGATGTAATTTTAATTACTTTGGGTACCCTCAAAAGTTTTAACTTGGGGGTACCAATGTAGAAGATTGATGTAAAAAATCGCAACGTTGGTGTATGCCTTCGCAGTTAATTTTTTTAAAGATTGAACTACCCATGTATCTCCTGCTTTGGGGCATTTTAGTTTGATCCCCTTTTTTAGTTTCCTTCACTTTGATAATGAATAATAATAGATGGATATTTAGCTTGTTTGAAAGAGCTCATATGCACTGTTCTGGTTGTTGTTTTGTGATTTACTAGTGCATTTGGTAAATGTAAAAACCCGATAGGGAAACAAATCATCCCAATTACCAATATGGAACCAATTAGTGTACACAACAATTGACAATTCTTAATAAGAAACTGTACAGGAAACAAGTTTATTGACTTTATTCCAATTCCTGTTAGAAAACCGATTAGTGGAGCAATCAAAAAGGATTTGTAATAGGAACCTGATTTGAAAACCTCTCATATTCTCCTACGTATGAATTCACTAAACTTCCTCGCTCTTTCACAAAGCAATCAGCGTGAGCTTAAATAGATAAGTACTCCTATGTACATCCTAATTTTTTTTCCATTTGCTTAATGATCTGGAAAACGTACTTGATTGTGTTTGGTTGGGTCGCTTAAATTTAGGGGAAAATGGCTTTTGAGCTTTGATTGAATTCCCCTATTACCATACCGTCCCTTAAAACTTAAGCCTCGTATCTAATTTCCATTGGCATGTTGTTATCAGGTTGCTTTTGTCCATGATTGTTGTTATTAGGTTTTCGTTCCTAAATCGTGCTGTGTTAGTTTACTTTTCTTATTTTGCTTTAATAGAAGTAATAGTAACAACACGACTTTAGAGTACGTATTTCTAAGCTCTTTATAGGTTCAGGTTCTGGATACAATATTATTGATTAAGGAAAGGAATATGAAAGGGTTGAGATGAACATTTATATTGCTTTCTGTTACTTTACTGGGTGGTTATATACTTATACTTAAGCATGAAACCGTTTTTCCAAATTGTTTGATCTTTGTGTTTTATTAAGTCAAGACTCGATAGTCTTTTGTTTTTGGAAGCAGCAAAACTTGACATATAATACGTAAACACATTTCTGATATTGAAACTTTTTCGTCTCTATTTCAGAAAATTTGTTACTTTTGCATTTAACTGGTTCTCATTTTCCTGTTCTTAGGGAAGAGAAGCCCCCCTTTGCGTCTATAAATTGAAGTAGTTCTGGATTTTAGGGAGCAATTATCCAGCTACCAGCAATTTTGGAAGTTATAATGTTCCTGGTCTCTGTTTGAATTACCAAAGAAAATTTATTTAGTACTTCTTTTGTCCCTGCATGCTATGAAGAGATTTAGTTTATACTCGCTTAGGCATAATTACTAGTTTAATCCTTGAACAGAATTAGGATGTGCACTTAAACTATGAGTAAGATAACACAGTTAGAAATATGGAGATCCATTGTGGCCTTCAAATTTTGTGTGTGTAATCTAAGTTTATTTTGGTATTACACTTTACTGTTGGATTTTCTAGATAGTTTTGTTTCACATATTCTTGGTATCCTGTCGCGTGGTAGATAGTCTTCACGTAGTAGCTTCGGTTGACCGTCCTGTCATGAGCACACTCTTAGCAGCGTTAAACAAACTCTTCAACATACGTAAAATTGTGTTATTTGATCAAGAGCAATACCCATAGGGGTACTATATATAACTTCATCTAAATTACACCCTGCGAAAAGCTTCCCATTACCAATTTACATTTATATGCAAAATGTCGCTACATATTTAGCTATTACTATTTTGTTTTTATGAATCCCAATTTGAAGCAGGGAAGTATGAAGTGATCAAGAACTGCATCAGCACACTTGTTTCAATCACCGCCGCTGACCTTGCTGTACACTCCGCATTCTACAGTAGGGTATAGTAGTTTCGACCCTTGACATTTTTTTCTGAGGGATCCAAATATCAGAATTCTCTGTTGCTTGTGGATTCAATACTGACGGAGTAACGCTGAGTCCCCTATTTGAAGATTCATTTTCTCCATTCTGAACTTCACATCTGTGATGTAATATCATTTTTATTGCTTTGAATTATTTTCGGTACCTGCTTGAGTTTTTACTTGGAGGTACCATAATGAAACTTGGAGGTAGTACCAGTGTAGCAGATCGATGTAAACAATGGCAATAACTTGTTGTATGCCTGTGCAATTAACTTGTTCAAAAGTCTTAATTACTATTCTATCTCCTGCTTTAGGAGGCATATGATGACTTTTTTTGGTTTCGTTCACTTGATAATGCATAATAGATGGATTGTGAAACCCGTAATTCATATTATAAAAATTCTTCAAAAATAGTATTATTTATATATATTATCAAGTTAATGTTATGATTTATGAAGTTAATGGTCGAAAACAATATATAAGGGGTGAGTATACTAATTAGTTATAACTAGGTGCAAACAAATTAATTACACTTCCTAATTTCTAAATGCACGTTCAAAGAATCAGATGAGTATTAGAGTCTTTTAGTTTTCAAAAACATAAATGACTAGAGAGAGAACAAAGGTGCAACAAATAATACGGGAAGGACGAAGACCAAAGAAAAACTTGATTTTGAATCTTTGATCATCATTAAGCTAATCACCTTTGTCTAGTATGCTATACTTTTAGTCTCAATTTTCCCCTCTTCAGAAGATCGGTCGGGAGGTGAACAGAAAGGGGGTAACAACTTCAACTAGGAATGGTTTGGTGTTCATTGATTAATAAAATGATTAAGTTGTCACTTGACTTATCAGAAAATTTCCGGAAAGAAGTAGGGTTTAAAAACACTTTCGAACAATCTTATTTTCTTGTAGTTGTGATAGATAGAAATAGAAAATATAGAACCTGAGGAATTTACAGTAAGTTTAGCGTATTAACCTTGTTAATATACTCTAGATTTTCATAATTTTTACTATAAAAATACCGGGTTCTATAGTTATTTATGGTGTTTAAATATAATTCCAGGTCAGTAGCTTATTGGTAGTAGAAAGAGCCCGAGTTGTGTGAATTCAGTCCAGGTGAGTGGTTTCTTACCTTACATGCACTTAAATTGTTTCCGATGTTAATTCGTAATTTATTTAAGCGTTGATCATTATTTTCTTATATGAAAGTATTATAGAATATTTAAGTATATATTGTACGCATATATTTTGAGTTACACGAACCAAAATATTTTATGATGTTTCAAGTTTTGTGATTTGGGTATATTTTTGAGTTGCAAATTAATAAATCAAAATGATTTACCATGATTTGAGTTTTATAATTTTGATTGACTTTTTTGAGATAATACTCCAATGACTTAAAATCCAAGGAACATGTCTCTTAAGTGGAGTGACTGCGGTGGCTAGGGGTGACTCTAGTTTTTTCAAAAGTTTTGGAACATGCCTCTTAAATGCGGTAACCTTAACTGGATCGTTTTAAAAGGGAATCTTAGATCGCCAACCTAGGTGACTTTTGAGTACGATAGTTAGATCTAACGAGTTTCTCACCTAGAGAAATGAATTAATGGCAATGAATTTTACTACGACGTTCCCATTTGTTTTGATATGATAATGACTAGTGGTTGTACATATTTTATTTACGAATTTTATTTAAGTGTCAATTGGCATGTTTGGGCATACGTGTACCACGTACTTATAAGCGTGGTATTTGGGCGTGTCACCTAGCTATTTTAGGGTGTGACATTTGTTGGTATCAGAGCTTAAGGTTCTAGGCACAATATAGTCGACTTTTTTATTTTGTTTATATTAGTATTTTTTTTCATTTTACATTTTAGTGGAGGTCGGTCCCTGGAGTCTTACATAATTTATCATTTGTTCTAAATATTTCTCTTATGTATGCATACATACATACATACATATATATATATATATATATATATATATATATATATATATATATATATATATATATATATGTGTGTGTGTGTGTGTGTGTGTGTGTTTTTAAACATAAATTGATTATATGACAGTATTGGATTAATGTTCTAGCCTATTATGGATGTAGATGGCAGCAGCTAAGAAAAAGACGAGCAAGAGCAAGAGAAACGCAAACCGGTCAGCTTCAAATCCAGGTGAAGAATAAGTTCCGATATCATCACTAAAGACTAGAAAGCGCAACCTATCTTCGGACACCGAAACCCCAAAGGATCCTACCCAGAAAGTGGTCATTCAAATCCGCGAGACGGATAGGCAGCTGACTGTGGACAAAGGGACGCTTTTTGATAAGTTTTTAAAAATGGATGCTCCTATATTTACGGGGAGCAGAGAGAACAGGGAAGCAGACATGTGGCTGCGTAGTATGGATAAAAATTTTGCTCAACTTGATGGTTTGGATGAACAAAGAGTTAGTATGGCGACTTATAAGCTGCAGGGTGCCGCGTAGGATTGGTGGGATGCTATTGCACGTGAATATGTGGATAAAAGACATGAGTTAACATGGTCATTATTTAAGAAACTTTTTCGCGATGAATACTATCTTTGGACACTAAGGAAAAATAAAAAGTCTGAACTTCTCCATCTTGATTAAGGTGACATGACTATTGCAGAATACCAAATAAAATTCAATGAATTATCACGCTACGCTCCTGACATGGTGTTAGCTCAAGAGGATAAAGTAATGTTGCTCGAAAATGCTCTACTACAAGAGATCAAGGAAAGATACATTATGTGCAAGTCTAACACTATTTACGAGGCAGATGAGAATGCAAAGAATGCGGAGGCTAGCTGTCGCCTAGCCGACAAAAGGTAAGATCAAGTTCAAAAGAGACAACGCAAACAATTGCAGCATACCATTCAGGGAAAAGGAGGAGAATATTCAAATAAAAGGATGACTATGAGAAACCCAACAAGAGATAGTTCTAGTCAGCATCGGTTTTCTTATAATAGATGTGGGAAGTTTCACTCTTCTATTCTGTATTGTGATGGCAAGACAAAGAATTGTTTTAACTGTGGCAAGGATGGACATTTGAGTTATAACTGTCAAAACCCTAAATCGGTGACCGGTCAACGGTCTTTGTTCCATAGTAATACTCCATCATCGAATGTCGGGCAACAAAAACTTCTACCACTTGGGCAGAAATCAGGCGCGCAAGGACACGTATATGTACTTACTGAAGAGGAGGCAGAAGAATCACCTTCAGTTGTTTACGTGTATATATATATATATATATATATATATATATATATATACACACACACATACATATATTTATGTATGTATGTGTGAATACACATCTATATACCAGGATTAGTTTAATAATTGTTAAAATCAAGCACTCTATTGAATCGCAAACAATCGACGTACCTTTATTATTTTGTTCTCATGTACAATTTTAATTTCTAAAATACCGGAAAAAGTTCTAATAGATTCTGTTTGTACACATTCAGTAGCATCACCAAAATTCTTGCATCGTTTACTTTTACCTATTGAGAAACTAGATCATATTTTAGCGGTTTCTACCCCCATCGGAGATATAGTCACTTTGAACTCGGTATGTAAAAGGTGTTGTGTCGAGATTGATGGTCGAGTCTTGTTGGTAGATTTGATAGGATTAGAGATGAATGCTTTCGATGTAATATTGGGTATGAATTGGTTGTCACCTCAATTTGCCACCATAGATTGCCATAGGAAGCGAGTAATTTTCTCTCCTTTGAGAGAATCTGAATTCTTCTTTGAAGGTGAACAGAGATTCATACCACCGGCTATCATTTCCGGAATACAAGCAAATCAATTTTTAAGAAAGGGTTGTAGCGGTTATTTGGCTTATGTGTTAGGAGCAGATCAAACCGAAGTTAAGTTAGAATACATACCAATTGTTAATGACTTTGCTGATGTATTTCCTGATGATTTGCCTGGTTTACCGCCTAGTCGAGAAATTGAGTTCACCATTGATCTTCTATCAGGGACAACTCCGATATCCAAAGCTCCATATAGAATGGCACCTGTAGAATTGAGGGAGTCGCAGATATAGCTCCAGAATCTGTTGGATAAGGGATTTATACGTACAAGTGTGTCTCCTTGGGGAGCGTCAATCCTTTTTGTTAAGAAGAAAGATGGATCAATGCGTTTATGTGTTGACTACCGAGACCTGAATAAGGTGACCATTAAAAACAGATACCCCTTACCCCGTATCGACGACTTATTTGATCAACTACAAGGGGCTCAAGTATTTTCAAAAATATACATTCGATCGGGTTACCATCAGTTAAAGATTAAGGATGTTGATATTTTCAAATCAGCTTTTAGGACCCGATACGGCCATTACAAATTTTTGGTCATGCCTTTTGGTTTCACTAATGCACCAATAACCTTTATGGACCTAATGAACCGAGTGTTTAAACCACAACTTGATCGATTTTAATATACACAGTGTTCATCGATGATATTTTAATATATTCAAAAAGCAAGGAGGAGCATGAAAATCACCTAAGGATAGTATTACAAACTCTTTGAGACCATAAACTTTTCGCGAAACTCACCAAATGTGAATTCTGGCTAGATAGGGTATCGTTCTTAGGTCATGTAATTAGTAAGGATGGTATTGAAGTGAATGAGAAAAAGATTAAAGATGTTGTAGAGTGGTCACAACCTAAAACAGCCACCGAGGTACGAAGCTTTTTGGGTCTGGCGAGTTACTATAGAAGGTTTGTCAATGGCTTCTCTCGTATTGCCCTACCTTTAACTAGTCTAACCAAAAAAGGGGAAAAGTTTTTATGGACTGATCAGTGTAATAAAAGTTTTTGTGGTCTTAAGCAGCGACTTGTGAGTGCCTTTATTCTTAATTTGCCGTCCCAAGGTGAGGGTTTTGTAATATACAGTGATGCTTCTAAGCAAGGTTAAGGTTGTGTACTTATGCAAAATGATAAATTAATAGCTTACGCGTCTCGACAACTCAAGCAACACGAAAAGAATTATCCGACACAGGACCTAGAGTTGGCTGCGGTGGTTTTCGCCCTTAAAATTTGGAGACATTATTTATACAGCGTGCCATGCAAAATCTATACCGATCATAAAAGCTTAAAGTATATATTCACTCAGAAGGAGCTTAATATTAAGTTGTCACTTGACTTATCAGAAAATTTCCGGAAAGAAGTAGGGTTTAAAAACACTTTCGAACAATCTTATTTTCTTGTAGTTGTGATAGATAGAAATAGAAAATATAGAACCTGAGGAATTTACAGTAAGTTTAGCGTATTAACCTTGTTAATATACTCTAGATTTTCATAATTTTTACTATAAAAATACCGGGTTCTATAGTTATTTATGGTGTTTAAATATAATTTCAGGTCAGTAGCTTATTGGTAGTAGAAAGAGCCCGAGTTATGCGAATTCAGTCTAGGTGAGTGGTTTATTACCTTATGTACACTTAACTTATTTCCGAGGTTAATTCATAATTTATTTAAGTGGTGATCATTATATTCTGATATGAAAGTATTATAGAATATTTAAGTATATATTGTACACATATATTTTGAGTTACAGGAACCAAAATATTTTATGATGTTTCAAGTTTTGTGATTTGGGTATATTTTTGAGTTGTAGATTAATAAATCAAAATGATTTACTATGATTTTGATTGATTTTTTTGGGATAATACTTGAATGACTTAAAATCCAAGGAGCATGCCTCTTAAGTGGGGTGACTGCAGTTGTTAGGGGTGACTCTAGTTTTCTCAATAGTTTTGGAACAGACTTCTTAAATGCGGTGAGCTTAACTGGATCATTTTAAAAGGAAATCTTAGGCCGCCAACCTATGTGACTTTTGAGTATGATAGTTGAATTCAACGGGTTCCTTGTCCAGAGAAATGAATTAATGGCAATGAATTTTACTACGACGTTCCCCTTTGTTTTGATATATATTTTATAATGTACTGTGTTTAATATGATAATGACAAGTGGATGTACATGTTTTATTTATGAATTATAAGTTTAACTACCGTATAATTTTTGTAAGTAAAGGAAATCCATTCTTTTTCTAAAACTGAAAAGATTTAGAGGATGCATTTTAGCGTCATATTTTTCTTACACAGTAAACTCCGCCACATTACTTATAGGTATTGATTATCATTCACTAAACTCGTTTGGCTTACCCTCTGAATTTTAATCTTTTTAGGTTTGTGATTGACCTATGTGTCAGACTCGTTATGAACCGGACCTTGACCTCCTTTAGGCGTTTACATAGTATTTTATTATTATTTTCATTGGGATTCAATTATATTTCGGACGATCATTATTGTCGTATTTTAAATTATTTCTCATAATGATTATTTTATTCTAGACTATGGGAGTATTCAATGTTTTTATGAGATATTAAATAAGAGCTTATGACTCATTGTTTTTCTCTTTGAAGTTTATTCTCTGTAATATCGTTTGTTGCTATTGTTTGATATCATTTCTTTTCTAATTAAGTGTCAATTGGCATGTTTGAGTTTACGTGTACCACGTATTTATAAGCGTGATATTTGAACGTGTCACCTAGCTGTTTTGAGGTGTGATGTGGATATTTGGCTCGTTTGAGAGAGCTTCTAAGCACATTTTGTTGTTGTTTTGCATTTGCTTCTTAATCTTTTTGTATAGAGTCAAGAAGCCGTCTAATTTGTTTTTAAAAAAAGTACTTATTTGGTTTGATACAGATGTAGCATAGTCCCGCAATCTGAGGGGATGAACATAAAGAAGAGATTAAAAGTTTAAAACGAGAAACCTTCCACATACAAATGCAGTTTTTCTATAACTAAAAGAACAAGAACATGAACATTGTAAAAACTTGCATGCCGTTTTACACAGGATTACAGGAGAGCAATGTATGTTTGGTGAAAAAATATTTTCATTCTCAGGGTTCAGATGTTAGTAAGATAAAAAAAAATTGACGTATTATATTTATACCGTTTGTAATTTGAGGCTGAATTTTTTCAATGCAAAATATCTGTTTTCACGCTCAAACCGTAAAAAAAAATTACAGACCGTAATTTTGACTTACAAACCATAATTTTGACTTACGGTTTATGAAAAAAGTCAAACCGTAAGTCAAATTTATGGTTTGTAATTCAGATTTACAGTTTGTAATTCAGATTTACGGTTTGACTGTAAAATTACCAAAATGTCCCTGCGTTGAAAACCAACAGATTTTCCAGACAACTTGGCCGATCGATCGACTGTGAACTTCGATCGATCGGCTGAGAAATTTTAACTGAAAATTCCAGAGAGGCAGTCCGATCGATCGGCACTAATCCCCGATCGATCGGATTGTTTCAGTTTTGTACTGAAAATTCCAGAGAGCATGGTCGTCGATCGGCCATGACCCCGATCGATCGGCTAGTAGCGATTTTTAACAATTCTGTGAAATACATACATAACATATATATCTATATATCTCTCTTTATATGCAACCTTAAATCGCCAATTTCATATAAATCTATCAAATCTTCATCAAAACAACTTTTTTTTTTGTCAAAAACCCTAATTTCCAACACCTTAATACACATATTTCACATCAATTCAACCTTAAATCCATTGAAACCCTAATTTTTAATTGGGTATTTTTTTATATACCCTAATTTTCAAAAAAAAACCAAATTTGTCTAATTTGTGAAAATGGTTTGTAAGGCAAGCTCTTCTCAAGACATCGGCTCATCCGCTCCTCATTCGGATAATATTTCTAAATCAAGATCCGAAGATCCTAACGCTAGTAGGAAAATCGTAAATCATCTTTCTATTCATATGTCATTTCTCGATAAATTTTCTCTCCTTCAAGAGAATATAACATTTCAAAATTGGAATTTTATGAATTCTCTATATTATAATATATATATATCTACGAAACATATACATTTTATGAAAATCTCGTAGTTGACACAAATAAGCATGGTGTCCTTGAACTTAAATCTAAGGTTAACAAAAAAGTTATTGTGTTAACCGTCACTCAACTTTGCGACCTTTTAAGATTAGACCAATGTGGCGTTTCAAAAACTGAAGAGGTTACAAATATCTATAATGTAGGTAATCTGATTGAGATTAGTTAAGCCGTTTTTCACCTGTAACATGTTGGAGAACCAAAAGCTAATGGTTTTCATTTTCAAAACAAAATTAATTTCTTTGTTCTCGTGAAAGTATTTTTTCCCCATAGCTCAAATTTCAGTGATGTTTCGAAAGAAAACATTGTCGCTCTTGCTTGAAGGCAAAGGAAAATAAAATTAGATACCGCCACCCTAATTTTTAAGAGAATGATATATGCAAAAAACAAAACAAAATAAAACACTCTCTTCCGTATGGCTCTCTTATTAGCGGTATTCTTGAATATTTTAAAATTCCCATAAAACGCAAAATTCTCGACACTGAGATTGAGATTTTCTCAGGTAATCTTTCTCAAATGAGAATTCATGATAAAGATAATGGTATTCTAACTTGGTATGGATGCCAAGTTATGGGAAAATGGTATAAACCGCTCCCTTTTCACTTAGAGCCATATGTAGGCGTTAAAACTGAGGTTTTTGTTTCGTGTTCGGAACCCGAGGGTCTTTCCGATTCTATTCCTCCTACCGACCACATTCCCTCGTTCTCGCGTCGAGAAAAGGGAAAAGGAATAGCGACACCCTCCTCTATTCCGCCTATTCAAGCCTCTCCTCCTCCTACTACTAAAGATGCTCGCTTCTCCTTTCCTTGTAACATTCATTGGGTACCCGCCACCGGAAATTTTCATTCGTACAAAATGACGATGGATTATAAATTTTATCGCATGCAACGTCAACAATACCGTGAATATAGGATTGACAAGGGCGAGAATTATGGAGAAATCAATGCGTATAGTGAATAAGAGTATAATTATTATCGTGCATATTTTCCGAATTATTGTGGCCCACTTTATGATGATACCGACGATGATGCTAATTCGAAACAACAAGACTAGCATTGTAATTTTTTCTATGTTTCGATGTTATTTCTATTTGTTTTTCTTCGAACAATATGTAATTTTATTTTATTTATTTTGTTAAACCGTGGCTACTTTGGGATTCGTTGCATTACAATCGTTAATGTTTATTTTTCTTTTTTATTTACCTTATGTTTAATCGTTTGTGCGATTGGTTATGTTGTTGGTATTATGTGTTATTGTGGTGTTAGTGTTGTTTGTTGGTATTACATGTAAATTATTATTGGTGGTTTATCTTTCTCACATTTTACTATTCTATTTTGGGTTGATCATTTTGTTAATTTTATTTGTGGCGATGATCCAATTTTAAGCAAAAGTATGGCGAATTTTTCAATTAGAAGTATAGCGTTTACAAGTATTTAGAGCGCCATGCCAATTTAAATAATACTTGAAAATGATGAATTTTCATTTACATAAGAGAGTTTTACGACCGTTGCAATATGTCTTTACAAAAATAACTGATTTATAGTATTTTTACTCAGCTAATAATACGACATATAAAAACGATAACAGAAAATATAGCAAATAAATTATAGCTACACAATATTCAATCTCGAAACAAAATATGGATTAAATAAAATTACACCAGCTCATTTTCTGCTTGATAAAATGAATAGTACTCGAAACGACATTTTATCATGTTTTAGAGTTTAAACAAGTTATTTTATCATGTTTTAATCATTTTATCGAGTATTCTAAAACATGTTAATTTATTTAAAATGATAGACGATTCAATAACGAAGCTAACGGTTCAGACGAAACTAAATTTGGAGGTCGAACGAATAAGTTATACTTCCACCATAAACGAATAAGTCAAAACGAAACTAAATTTGAAAATTGAACTGACCCTGCGTTGAAAACCAACAGATTTTCCAGACAACTTGACCGATCGATCGGAGTTCACAACGATCAATCGGCCAAGTTGTCTGGAAAATCTGTTGGTTTTCAACGCAGGGGCATTCTGGTAATTTTATAGTCAAACCGTAAATCCGACTTACAAACCGTAAATTTGACTTACGGTTTGACTTTTTCATAAACCGTAGAATTTTTTTTTTACGATTTGAGCGTGAAAACAAATATTTTACAGTGGAAAAATCCAGCATTTTATAATTCATCGTTTTCGACTGACATGAGGAAATTAAATTCCTGATATAAGTTTCACGAGAAGAAGACAATTTAGATCTCGAAGCAATTAAAAGTTTCCGTTTATGCCAGAATTTAGACAAAGACTATTTGGTCCTATTTGTTTTTCGTAATTATGAAATAACGCTGAATTGCATTAGTTTTACTTAGTATATCCCAGGAATTTATGTTTTAACAATACTGCTAATGCTAGAGCACAATAATATTAAATTTTACAACTACCTTTTTTTGGAGTTTTAAGTGTGTTTATATACTTGGGTACTGAGTTATTATTCACAAATTAGTATAACATGTTCCATATATTAATGTAGCAAATTAACCAGACTATTCTGCATCATCTAATAAACTAGCTAATACCATAGCCTTGCTAAATGCTAATCTATAATGAGAAAAGCAGCTGTTGCATCGTATTAAATACTGCTTATAGTTTCCCGTTTTTGTGACGAGAGAAACACAAGAAAATGTCTTCAATATCATTTCTGGAGTGGTTGAGAGGGAAATACGGATAGAGTGAGAGAGTCACATGCAATAGCATGTGATATTTCTCATTATTTAAGGCTTCAACATCACTTTTTCTTGTAGTAGTTGAAATTAGCTACCAATATAAAGATATGGCCATGCAATATTGCAATCTTATCGTTTATTGCTGGGAATTGATATATGCGGGGAGTAACTAGTTACATACTAAAATGGGTTACGATAATCTTAGAGAAAAATTTTAAATTTGATTTTTTTTTTTATATTTTGTTGAAAAGTTGATGATTATAGACTTTCAGCAATCCATATAATTATAAAAAAAATATAAACATGCAATTTAGGCTCATTCACGTTCAAAATTTGGTTCTGGTTCTGGTTCCGATATATGGAGTTATATTTTATTTTTCCTTACATGACTGTAGTGGGATAGGAATTGTTTGGCTACATTTCTTCAACAAATCAGCTGGTTAGTTAGAGTCTGTCAATTAGTTGGGTGCATTCAGATAAATTTTCTTTCTAGCTTAGAAATTAGAAAATGAAACTTAGTTTTTAAGTTGGATAATCAAACGCAATACAACTTACTTATTAAAAAATAAAGGAAAAGAGCATCACTATCTTGTAGGAGAAACTTTTTATATGTGAAGGATACACATTCCTCAATTATGTAAATGCAAGCTGTGCAACCACATGCTGGTGGCAATATTAGATTGCTTGTGTTGGACTTCTAGTTAGGTAAACAAACACTTAACTACCATGACGAGTTTTGGAAAGATAAGGGACGGAACCATAAGTTAATCTTTGGAGGGGTTGTAGGAAAACAATTGCTACTAGAATTTTAAGTAAATTAAAACACTTGCAGTACTCGAAAACAAAGTCTAAATGCTCAATGCTAATGGTTAAAAAAGACGAGATAATCATTATGAAAAAACACAGTGAATTTGACTCGAATAATGTTAACATTGTGAAAAATGGTTTTTTATTTTGCTAACATCAAAATAAAATACTCGAGTAATGTTACTTTTGTCTTTCTCTACCAAAAGAGATAGAACTATATGATATTATTGAATAATATGAGAAATGAATGGTCAATCATGTCATTATTTGAATACAAAAGAAACAAAAAGAATAAAATGTTATGGGTAAGGGTTGAACCAATGACCTCTTAAAAAATATGAACAATATTACCAATTTAGCTAAACACATGTTTTTGTATTAGAGGGACTATTAAAAGTTTATAACATAATATTATTTAAAATTTCTTATATAAAAAATATTTTAAAAATTTCTGGGATGGCGGTGGCCAACCACACCCTCCCCAAAATCCGTCCTTCGGAATTTTTTTAAGTTTTTAGCAGTGTGGAGCTAAAACGGAGCTGACAGGTCACCCTCGTATTATGAAAAGAGAAAATTAAGGATTGGTCCACGAAAATAAAAGTATTTAAGGATTGGTCCAACTATAAAATTCATTTAAGGATTGGTCCATTATTTATGAAACTAATTAAGGATTGGTCCACTATATATACTATACATATTCTGTTTTTTTAAGCAGTTGTATCTCTCTCTCTCTCTCTAAACCGTTTCTCTCCATCTCTCTCTCTAAACCATCTATATACACTATTAGCTGTATATCTCTCTCACTGAACGAATTTTATCAAATTTCTGTATATCTCTCTCTCTCGACAGACAGGTCTCTCTCTTCAAACTGTTTTTTTATTGCTAGCTTCGTTTTTCTTGCTGAGTTTAGCTCAAATTGCTTTGCTCAATTTAGGTTTTAGAGATTTATTATAATAAATAATAAATCAGAATTTTCTAACACAATGTATGATTTATTCAGACTGTTTTAAAAAAACAGTTTGAGCTATTGTATTCAAGAGTTACAGAAAACAGTCTGAGTTATTAATAAACAGTCTGAGCTACTGTATTTCTTGTTATATAATAACTCAGACTGTTTTCTGTAACACAATGCATGTTTTGGTTAGGTTTTTAGAGATCAATTGCGTTTATTATTAAAATTCAATACTTCATACTGTTTTTTTCTTGCATTCAGACTGTTTTAAAAAACAGTGTTTATTATAATAATTCAGACTGTTCTGTATGATTTTGTATTGTTAAAATTCAAGAGTTCATACTGTTTTTTCTTGTATTCAGACTGTTTTTAAAAACAGTCTGAGCTATTTATTCTAGAGTTACAGAAAACAGTCTGAGTTATTATAAACAGTCTGAGCTATTGTATTCTTGTTATATAATAACTCAGACTGTTTTTTGTAACACAATGTAGGTTTTTGTTAGGTTTTTAGAGATCAATTGCGTTTATTATTAAAATTCAATACTTCATACTGTTTTTTTCTTGTATTCAGACTGTTTTAAAAAACAGTGTTTATTATAATAATTCAGACTGTTCTGTATGATTTTGTATTGTTAAAATTCAAGAGTTCATACTGTTTTTTCTTGTATTCAGACTGTTTTTAAAAACAGTCTGAGCTATTGTATTCTAGAGTTACAGAAAACAGTCTGAGTTATTATAAACAGTCTGAGCTATTGTATTCTTGTTATATAATAACTCAGACTGTTTTTGTAACACAATGTAGGTTTTTGTTAGGTTTTTAGAGATCAATTGCGTTTATTATTAAAAAACAGTCTGAGCTATTGTATTCAAGAGTTCATATTTCTTGTATTCAGACTGTTTTACAAATCAGTTATTTAGAGTTCTTTTTACAGATCAATTGCTGTTATGTTTTTTGTGCACAGGTATTTTTTCTGATGGATTCGTTTGATTTAGTAATGTATTGTCGATATAATGATCAATGTGTCCCTGTTGCTCTGAATAAGCGTATGACCTATGCGGAGTTATTACATACAATAAGTAATAGGTTTAGCTTGAATTTGGATTCAGTGTCTCTAACCTACTTAGCAATTAGAGATGAGCGATGTTTATTGAGATCGGATGATGAGTTGAAAGATATGGTCGCTCTGTTTAATGTGTTGGGAAAAAAGATAGTAGAGATTCTAGTTTTTGTTGGGACTGTATCCACTTGCACTGTTGGTACTTCGAAGGAAATAAGTGCTGATTGTTCTGAATTTTCGGATGATGATGATTGGTGTGATGCAGGTTCTAGTTTAGCTGTTAGGAAGGTTTATAAAACGAGTGAGTGGGCAAACTTGATAACTGGGGTTGGGCAGTTTTTTAGTTGTGCTGATCACTTTAGAGAGTCATTACGGAAATTTTGTATATATGAAGGTCATGTCCCCTGGTTTGGAAGGAATAACTCGGTTAGGGTGGTCGCTTATTGTGAAGAGAGGGATAGTATTGGCTGTAGCTGGTACATATATGCTGGTGTGTGGACCTCAGACCAACAATTTAAGATTAGAAAGTTTGAGTCACAACATACATGCAAAAAGTTAGCCCCAGGTGCTCTGAACAAGCATGTAAATAGCAAGCTCATATCGAAAATAATGGATGAATATGTGAGGGAAAATCCAAATTTAGCCCCTTCTGCTATAATATCGCATTTAAGGATTGGTTATGGGTTGGAGATAAGCTATTATAAAGCTTGGAATGCTGTTCAAATGGCCAGCGGAATGCACAGTGGGGATATCGATGAATCATACAACCAATTAGAGAGGTATTTTATGGGTTTAGAATCGACAAATCCTGGGAGTCGCAGTGTCCTGGAAGTTGATAAGGATGGGAATGGTTCAAATCAATTCAAAAGGGTATTTTTCTCTCTTCATGGCTGCATAAAAGGGTTTAAGGATGTTCGCCCCATGCTTTTCATTGACGGAACATTTTTAAAAGGAAAATATAAGGGTGTTTTATTGTCCGCAGTCGGCAAGAATGGCAATAAAGGTTTGTTTTTCCTTTTTCAAGCTTTTTTTTTTGTTTTTTTTTTTGTTACATTAATGGTTTATATAACCCAGACTGTTTTTAAATTTAGTTCAGACTGTTTTATATACAACTTTTGTTATATCAGACTGTTTTATAAAAATGTTTTTGTTATCAGACTGTTTTTGTTATCAGACTGTTTTTGTTATCCGACTGTTTTTGTTATCAGACTGTTTTTGTTATCAGACTGTTTTTGATTTTCAGACTGTTTTTTATTTTCAGACTGTTTTTGATTTTCAGACTGTTTTTGATTTTCAGACTGTTTATGATTTTCTTAATGTTACAGGGTTGTATCCACTTGCTTTTGCTATTGTTAGCAGTGAGAATATTGATAATTGGGGTTGGTTTCTAGAACAACTGAAGTTAACTATAGGTGATGACCGTCCTTTGACATTTTTCTCGGACAGACATATTGGGTTGTTGGATGGTATGTCTCGGATTTTTCCCAACGCAGACCATTATTACTGTCTACGCCATTTGAAGGATAATTTGAAATTGAAGTTTAGTGGGGGTGATGGAACAAAAAGGACTGAAATTATTAATTTGTTGCAAACTTGTGCAACTTCTGCTACAATTCCTTTGTTTGAACAGAATATGAAGTTGTTGCGCAATATGGGGGGTCGTAAAATAGATAAATTTATGGAGAATTGCAATCCTATGAAATGGGCCGAAGCATATTGTGTAAAGTCGCGATATGGTGAGACAACTTCCAATGCTGTGGAATCATTCAATAATTGGATCAATGATATTAGAGAATTACCTATCACTGAACTGGTTGATAAGCTAAGATTGAAATTGATGAAATGGTTCGATGAAAGAAGAATCAAAGCAGGTTTGTGGCAACTCATACTGTTATTTGAATTCGTGTTTGTTTGTCATCATATCAGACTGTTTTTACTAGGTATACGTTTTTAAGAGATTTTTGGTTATGTTTTTTTTTTGCAGCAACATGGAAAGGTGTTCTGTGTCCTTTCTACCAAGAAAAGTGGGACACATTCATTCACAACGGTCTGTCGTTTTTGGTTGTGAGGTCAGGGTTTTGGAAATATGAAGTGCTGTCAGCTCCATCCGAATACGTGGACCTGGGACATCGACAATGTTCATGTCATGAATGGAAGAGGACTGGATTCCCGTGCCAACATGCAGTTTTGTGTATTTCTAGGGAGAAACTGCCTATGGAAGATTTTGTTGAAAAATGGTTATTTGTGGACATTTATCGAAGTTCGTACAATACGCCAATCAACCCAGTCCCTAGTTCTATTTGGCGAGATTCTGAATTGATTAATGAGTCAAACATTAAACCTCCAGAAACATCAAGGCCTCCGGGAAGGCCTCAAAAGAAGCGTATTCCATCAGGTGGTGAGGCAAATCCAGTCGCGAAAAAGAAGAAAGCTAATCAATGCGGGAGGTGCAAGAAATATGCAAATCATAATCAACGGACGTGCAAAGAGAAGCTTTCTTCTGAAGGGTGATCGTGAATAGATGTTTTAGTTTTATTTTTTAGACTGTGTATCAATAAATATTTTTAGTTTTAATAATACAGACTGTGTATGATGTTGACCTTTTCAGACTGTTTTTAATAATACAGTCTGATTTTATGATATTAATAATACAATCTGAGGTTTCTATTGATATACTTCATTAACGAAAGAAAGAGAATGAAGCAAAATAGTTGCATTAATATTCAAATAAATTTTGTAATAATATTCAGACTCTTTTTACAGTTTTATATTAAAAACAGTCTGAGATTATAATTGTAATACAGACTGTTTATATGTTTTCAGACTGTTTTTAATAATACAGTCTGATTTTTACGATTGTAATAATACAGTATGAGATTTTTCAGTTTGATAGCCGGATTTGTTGGCGGTTTAAAGAGAGAAAGTTTCAGTTTTTTCGGAGAGAGAGATGAGAGAGAGAGGAGAGAGAGAGAAAAAAAGTTTCTGTTTTTTTTAATTGTGTTCTGATGACGTCAGCAATTTTTTTAATGATGTCAGCAAATGGACCAATTCTTAATTAGTTTCAGTTTCATGACCAATCCTTAAATACTTGTGTTTTCATGGACCAATCCAAAATTTACCCGGTTTTTCCTCCACCGACCTCGGTTTATATTTAAGATATAAATTTTAAAAACTAATGGATTACCTTCAATAAATTTTATCCACTTATAATGAAATACTAGCTCGGCCACTGGTTATTAGTTGGGGAAGAAGATTTATGTCTCTCTTTTAGTATTTATTATTTTTGTTTGTTTGTACTTGGTGGGGGTTATAATACAATCTTTATTTAAAAGAGTGTGAGTTATTTTATACTTACAGAGAGCATGGGTGGCATCCATATCATCATTCTTACCGCAATACCTTCCTAATTTCGAAAAATAATTCTTTTTACTAATAAACTTTATAATAATTTATATATACGATATTCTGTTAATTCCTTAAATATTTTTTTGGCAACCCATCTCAAAATTATATATTGTTAGTCCAATAATATAATATAATTTTATATGTGCTGATAATATATAAGTAATACTTAAAAAAATTAACATATGCAAGTGATTATAAAATACATTTTACAACAACTTATCATGTTGACACGTAACACATATTTTTTTAAAAATAAACAAAAAGAATAATTAGAGTAGTGGTGGGTGCAAATAAAATTAATAAAAGAAATTTTGGTGGTTTGTATTTTAATTGAAGTTAATATACTGAAATTGTGTAATAGATATTTAATTGTTCGCATATAATATCTATTATTTAATATACGTTTGGTTTTTTCAGGATTTTTTTTTCAAGTTTTTTTACCTTCGTGTCTTAATCTTTTACTTGTTATAACTTGATTTATTAAATTTAACTTTTGTATCTTTTGTGTTTGTATTTTATTTATTTTTTTAGTCAATTTTAAAATGCTGAAACTTTCGACACATAACTGTATGTGACATTACTGTTGTGGGTTTTTTTTTTTGAGTTTGAAAAGGAAGTCGAAATTGAGCAAAAAGTAAAAAAATAGAAATCAAATACATTTTAATCAAGAAAATAAGGTAAAAGAAAAATAAGAAAAGAGGATACAAAATGTACAAAAATCCGGCTTTTCCGATTTTATAATAAAAAAAATATTATGTGTTTTTATTAATTTTCACAACTATATGAATTTCGTTTTGGTTTGTCCATGACAGATTAGTGTAAATGTTGGGGGACATGTAGAACATTTGACTTGATTGGTTACGTTCGCCATAATTGAGGGATGAGCAAATGAGTGTATATGATTTGTGATTCAAATTTGCTTAATTTAGATAAGTTATTTTTTTTAAAATTAAAGTTTTTTTTTTATTTTTAAAGTGTTTGTTCAAAAATCTCTGTAACATTTTATTTTTTATATTTTTTTTAATGTATTAATATTACTAACTTATAAATTATCAAGCAAACAAATAAACATAAAAAAATGTTAAATTTTATAAATTTTTATGAACAAACATTTTATAAACAAATAAAAAACATTAATTTAAGAAAAAAAATTTTAAAAAAATATGACCAAAACTTGACTAACTCGGTCTAATTTGAATCTAATTTGAATTCACTAACAGATATAACGTGAATGTCATATTCAGCTCACTATATATATGTCTGGTTTGCAGGTGTAATGCTTAACTTTTAAAATCACTCTCCATTTTGGTTCACGAGTTGAACATACTAGAGTTTGATTTGTTCCATGGTTTGGAATAGCTACAAGTTTTGAATTGAACAAAGTCTTGTATTTGAAAAAGCATTTTATTTATTTGAAAGTTCCATTGAAATAAGATCTTCCTCTGCTAGATAGTTGATTAAACTAATGAGACCCGAGTCAACTTTATTAACCTCTAAAATATTTGCAACCGGATTGCTCAATTACGCTCAAGTCAAGCTGAACTCATTTTCTAACTGATGGATAATTACAAGTGTTTTTTTTTTTTTTTTTTTTTTGTGGTAAAGAATAAAGATAAATGATTTACTTATATTCAGGCTAGGTGGTTTTGAGTATTAAATTATTTATACTGATTTGAGCATGGTTGCCGATTAGGGAAATTATGTAAGCTGATACGTGAAGCGGAAATAAGAAACACTGGTTAACATTTTATTGGAACGGAAAACCGTGTAGTCAAAATTTAGAATATATGAGAAATATTTATAGAACTCCCCCAACATATAAAGTATCATTATTTATAATGTGCATAAATGTAACTTTTTATATTTGAGGAGATGTATTAGTTACATTTTGAGTTATAAATTAAAACATGTAATTATTTCAAGTACTTTATATACTCTTTTAATAACTTAATTTCATCTTAATCTTAATGTTTTTTTTTACTTAATTAAAAAATAAAACTTAAAATTTGTGAAGGTTTTAGTAAAAAATATCTTCCATATATTTAGAGAGTTTTCAAGTTTATTATAAAAATTTCACTTAAATTTATTTCGAAGACATTTCTTCAAAACTAGAAAAAATATATTGTCCATGTTTTCCGAAAGAAAAATTATTTGGTCATCTTAGATGAGTCCTCCAACGCATTACACCACATGTTTATTGAATTTTATTATATACACAGTCGGGTTCCGAAAGACGGACTACATAATCTCTCGTTTTTTAAACATGTTAACCCAGAAAATTTAAAGTTTGCCCGTAACTGTGGTGATGAGTGTTCCATTATTCTAAGGAAACCAGCCAGGCCACCAATGTAATAGGGCGAAATATACAAGGAAGACATGATGATTAAATAATTAACAAAAACAATTAGAGACCAATAGTCTATTAGCTTGTGAATTTTCGTAATAATTTCAGTGCTGTGTAGGTTGTACTTAATAGTTACATGTGCTTCTATAAAAGATGTCTTTTTTGATTGTGCTACTGTGTTGCAATTTGTTTCGCTTCTATACATAAAAATCATATTAAGCATCTTAATGCTTACTTGTTGGAATCAGATATTAAACTTTCTATAATTGAAATAAGTGGTAATTTTTAGGACATTTGGTGCAAATTTCTCATTTTCACTTTTCGTGATTAAGTGTCAAGTTTTCTTTAAAATTGAGACACCACTCGAATAAATTTAACCTTTCTGGACCAGCTTGATGAGCGGATAAAAGTCACCATAGGATATGGTGCTGCTTCCAACAAAAATAAAAGGAAAAGAAAAAGGAAATAATATTTAAATCCATTAAAGTTTGAGTCAGCACCCCCTATCATAATCGTGCATAGTCATGCGCTATTATTCAGATATTTCAAAAAATAAAAATGGTGGACCAATCTTATAGTCACACCTTTCGAAATCAGATTTAATGGTTTTATAACCACCGAATTGTGGGTTCCATTTATAACCCATTACCACACCCTCTACTTTTTCAACTATTGATCTTATTTTGAAATTTCAATACCTTCTTAAGAATTGGTAAACATTTCAAATGCTGTACAGATATTGGACACGGTCTTTACAATAATTACCAGTAACTTTCATTATGCATCATGCTACTTTGTAATTATAGGACCCTAATTCGGTCATTTGGTAATTAATATACAAGACTAATCAACAATCCACTTACTTTGAAACTGAAACCACCAAAAATGCCTCGATAAAGAAAAGGAAACAATGGCAATCATTCTCAATAATCATGTAACAAAAGCACCATAACCTATTTTCCAAGTTATCTCCACAAGAATTTTACTCAGTCGACATAGATACACATGTCCATCAATTTCATACTTTCTTTTAATTTCAGTTAGTACAATACGGTATAGCATATTTATATTCATCAACATGTTAAGAGTTTGCATCAAGATAACACTAGTAGAATTTACTTTAAGATAAACAAGGAAGATAAAAACTAAAGTTGCCCACTTTCATTCCACTAAGAAACGAAGATAGTTGATTCTTGAACCGAAAACAAAGAGCTAAAACTAGAATATAGTAAAATTGATCTCTAAAGACTAAAATTGAACCTCACTAAACTTAAAAACTCCCTAACTCACCGTTACATTCCTCACTACCCTTACAAGAACCCCCAAACAAAATTGTACAAATTTCAATTTAGACCCTGACCTAACAAACTACTATTAAACCAGGTTTAGCCACTTCTATAATTAACCAAATCTTCTTAAAGAAACTCATACAACCAACCCTGCCCCGTCCGCGATGACCTCCTTCTTTCGCCTCATCTCAAGTACTTTCCGGTGACTATTCGAATGCACATGACCCAAAAACGTCGGACTACATGCCGGTCTGTACTCTGGGAACAACCGCCCTGACTTGAATCGGACCCCACATGCATTGCACAATGTCTTCGGCCCAAGCGGCCCGTTCCGCCACTGTGGTGTCTTCTGAACTTGGCAGTGGCTGCATCGTCGTTGTACCAACGACGACGTGTCGCCACTGCCGTCTGCCGACCTCTTTCTCCTCCTCTTGGAGGCCGGCGGCGGCTTCACAACCTCGTCTGAATAGTCAGGATTCTCAAACCCAGTCTGAAACCTGTTCCAGGCCGGGCTCGAGAATATCAGTGTCGAAGTGGGGGAGCAGTCGCCGGAGGACTCAGGAGATCCGCTGGACCAGGACCGGACGCTGGTTCTCGGCCGCTTGGTCCGTGCCTTTGCGGGAACGATCGAAGGGAAGCACAAAACGGGAGTATGTGTATGAACCGGTGGTTCAAACCGGTTAAGTGAGATGTTGTTGGTTCCCTTTTTTGGAGTGTTATTGTTGCCGGATTTTAAATTGTAATTGCCGGCTGGGCACAATAGGGATAATTCCGAGGCAGAATCGTCAACAATTTGAGATAACCATTCCAGATTCTCCATATCATCCACCTGTGAAAATTACAAATTTTCATTTAGATTTAGTATTAAACAACAAAATAATAAAGTTTTTGCTACACGAAAATTAGTGTGACAGGACATTTCGTAGGGGGTGTATAATTTCATTATAAAATGCTTCAAAATTGGAGGTACATAAAAGTCAATTCAAATGACTATTTTTATTTTTATTTTTATTTTGCATATATGTATTCAACTTATTCCATTCAACAAATGGTAAGTTTTTTTTTTTCTTTTTTTTTTTATACTAAATCAATTGAACAGTATAAAATTTCGTTTTTAAAAATAAATATTCAATTGTTATTTTTTAAAATTTTGATTAATAATTAAACTTACGGTAGTATCCACTATGTTTCTATATTTTTATTTGTGTTTTTATTGTGTTGTAAAATTTATTGTTAATTTATTACATCTGAATTTGTTTAATATATGATAAAAAATAAAAAATTAAATTAGTTATTGAAAATGTATAATTTAACCCTTGATTTTTTAATTTAATGGTTATAAAGATGAACGTACACCGTACAATCTAACTCGAGTGCACAAAATGAGAAACCCAAATTGTAGACTAATAAAAATGATATGAAATTATTCAGATGACCAATTATTAAGCAAAAATAACTGTTTAAAATTTAGTGTCAATTCATGAATTTACCTAGGGAAAGTTAATGCCAGGCTTGTAGTAAAATTATTGCAAAATATCAACTTTCTTCTTTTAAATATTTATGTTACCGGAAATTGTGTTCACACAAAATGCATGAAACGTTTTGCAATAAATCCTGAAAATAGGGCATTAATTAATAACGTAACTCCACAAAAGTTGTATGAATTTAGTCGCAAAACGGAGGTTACCATGATAGTATTAGTAGTATATGTTAGCTAGAGACATTAATCTCATCAGCAGAATAATAAAATAAAATAAGGTTAATTCACAAAAATTACATGGACATCTCTTTATACCAAAACTGAAGGAAAATATAATTAAGTTTAGTGTCTGAAATCAAAATTGAGCAGATACCGAAGCTCTTAATACACAAAAATATACATAACAATTATGTAAAGAAAAAAAAAAAGTGAAGAAAATCAAAAGAAAACTAGATTTTCATTTGAACTCTTTCTACCAAAAGTTAAGGGGTATACGAAAATTCAAGAATATTAATATTTCAAGCTACCAAAGTAGCAATTGAAATTTAGCACCTAATTACGCTCAGTCAAATTATATACACAAATTTCAAATAAAATTAGATAATTTAGGCAAAATATGAATGGAGAGGTCGCCAATAAATTTTAAAAATTATTATACAATTTTAGCAAAAAAAAAATAACACTACAAATATTAAATTGACCATTTCATTACACACAAAAAAACAAAAAAAAAATTGAATGCATAATTCTACTAAAAAAACTGCAATTCCACTAAATTTTTTTATTAAATTGACCATTTCTCTACACACAAAAAAAAGCTGAAAAATTTTAAATGCATAATTCCACCACACAAAAAAAAAACTGCAATTCCATTATTTTCTTCTAATTCAAATTGACCATTTCTATACACAAAAAAAAAAAAACTAAATTTTTTATATGCATAATTCCACCAAGAAAAACTGAAAATTTTGAATTTCGTAATTCCAGAAGTAGAACTGCATATTTAAATTCCATACCTTTTTAAAAAAAATAATCCAATTAAAAGGGAAACAACTCCACACACACACAAAAACACAAACCTCAAAATACACAATTTCACCCCAAAAAAAACTGCAATTAATATACAAAATTGTTTATACTAAAAAGTTATAATAATTTCCCTTGTAACAAAAATGAAAGGAAAGTAAATAATACCGGAACGGAGAGGTCAGCTGCGGTGACAACCTCGGATTCCTCCACACCACAAACCTGCCACGTGTCACACCCTTCCTCCTCTCTCTCCTCCGAGGTAGAGAGAGAGGAGTCCTTTTCTTCTCCCTCCTCCACAAAATCCTCGTTTGAGAAATCCAAAAACCCGTCAACGGAGAAGTCATCTCCATTCATAACACCATTAGCAAACACAAAGTCGTCGACAAAGGAGTCCCGAGAGGATGAGGAAGAGTTAACAGCAAGTTCCGAAAGGAAAGTGGATTTCTTCAAGGCTCTAGCTTCAATGCATTCCTCCATTTATTTTATGAAATTTTGTTACAAAATTAAATAAAAAGGTTTAGAGGGGGAGTTTATGGGTTATATAGGAAGATATTTATACGTATATGTTTGTGTATATATTTTTGTGTGTATGTATATAGAGAGAGAAGGGGAATGAAAGGAGAGGTGGTTCGTGGGCGAAAGTAGTGCTGGGTTTTGATGGTTTTTGTTATCTTTTTTATTTACTTTTCAACCTTTTTTTTTTTTTTTTTTGCTTTGGCTCCATTATTTACTTAAGTTAGGCAATTTTGAAGTTTGAAATTTCTTTTTTTAAAGGGAGTCACTGTCAGTTGAGAAATTTCTATTAGAATTTGTTCATATTTTCGAATTTTCCTACATTTACGTTATTTAAATGTTAGCCAAGATTATCAAGTCGTGTAAACTTCAATACCGGCATCTTACATTTCAGGTTAAGCTAACAGTAATTTATTACTAGATTTTTAAAACGCGCACACGTTCCCATAAATGTTCCACTTTGGTTTATTTTGCTCTTATTATTTTTCATTTTAAAATCAAACATGTCTGAGAAATCGACCCCTTAAATTAAACTAAGGATGAAATATTTTAAATAATTTCGGATTAGTTATTGTAGTGATACCGGAAACAGAAGCCAGACTATGTCTAATAAATACCGGTGTACGTCGTCCATGCGATGCGTGGTATAACTCGTAGACGTGTAAATTGTTATGAAATATTAAACAAAAATATTTAATAACACAAACTCAATTTAAAAAAAAAAAAAAAAACACTTATAATCATAAACATAACAGCAAGAGTAATACCTGAGAGAAGGAGGGGAGAGGGTGCAGAGAATAGGGATAGAGAAGTTATTTTTTGGGTTTATTCGAATAGTAATTGGTATCTATTTTGAACGTGATCGGTTTCTTTTTTAGCAGTTACATTTTTTTTTTAGTTTTTGAATTTCTAACATCATGTGTAATTTTTTAAATTATTAATAATTTTTTGTAATTATTTGTTTCAAGATCTCATAAGGGGTGTTCACATAAACTAATAGTATAGATAAACAAAAGAAAAGTATGAATTAACTGTGAAATAAATGTAGATACAAAATAGTTGAAGAAAATAAAAGTAAGACTCGCATTTACAATTGTGATATTATTACTAAAAGAAGGTAATTTCAAATTTAAATTTAGATTTTTCCCCCCTTATTTCATGTTGTTTGGTTTTACTTCAGATCGAAGCAAGTTTTTGTTTCGAGTTTTGTATGCATGCGGAATCGATTTCTTATAATACACACCATTGTTTAAGCAAACGAAACATCAGACATCAAATAGAATCACATATTAACAGTTGTTCTTGATGCACCAAAATCTCAGTGTGCAAAGTTATTTTAGTAATGTTTAGTGGAAAATTGTGTCAAACGCACTACAATTAGAACATAATTATAAATGTTTAAACATAATTGGAACATAATTATAATGTTGTGCATATTCAATTTCAAGCCCAAAACATCATGTTGCTTTTAAATACAGATATGGAGGGAGATTGCGCCTAATAGACGTCACATTTCGGTTTTTCTAGATACAAAACAAATTTATGAAAATTAACATTTCCATTGTTTTTTAGTTGGGTGCATACACAAAAAAGCTTGTACTGTTAGCAGTCAAAATTTTAACATTTTCATTGTTTTGTTAGTTGGGTGCATACACAAAAAAGCTTGTACTGTTAGCAGTCAAAATTTTAACATTTTCATTGTTTTGTTATTTTTGTTTTCTCTAGTTTGGTACACATACACCATAACACGTATCGTGGATAGTCAAAATTTGGCATGTGGCAGTGAACGAGGGGTCGGTATGATGTTGAATGTGATATATATCAGAACGACTATTATAATTTTGTTGTAATACAACTATTAGCTATGTATTTAGGGAGATAGAAGTAGAGAGAGGGGAGAACAGTATCGTCTTTTATTAATGAATGAATATGAATGGATGTCAAATACAAGACCCCTAGCCCTCTTTATATAGATAGAGGGTTAGGGTTACAAGCTCATCTGGGCCCATTAAGTAAAAGCCCAAGAGTCCAATAATCTTACAACACTCCCCCTTTGGACGTCTTGAATTCTTCGTCTTCATGCAGTCGATCTGAGTCGAGTTCATTCGCAGTGCTAAACACATAAAAACCTTAAGGACGGAAAACCCAGTGTGGGACAAAACCGGTACCTAGGAGAAACTGTGTAGCCGAATGATATAGGCCAAAATATCATGTAAGTAACTAACCACAAAACAGTGTGCCTCATCAAAACCTTACCAGAGCAAACCCAATGGGAAAATCTCTGATCTAAGGAAAAAAAAGTGCAACAGTGGTAGTAATAGGGGATCAACCACCAAACAGGTGCCTCATCAAAACCTTGCCAGAGTAAACCCAGTGGGAAAAAACCTCTAGTCAAAGGACAAAAGAGTACACAGTGGTAAGAAATATACAACAGGATACTCCCCCTAATTTCGGCAATCTTAAGTGAGATATAATGGGAACGTGTCTCGCTAAAAACCTTGCCAAGGAAAACCCAGTGGGAAAAAACCTTGGTCTAAGGACAAAAAGAGTACACAAGCATGCGACTGGATGCTCCCCCTCACTTGCACACGACAGGGTGCGAGGATTTCGACTAAGTAGTAATTAGTACAATAAGCATTCACCTGGATGCTCCCCCTCACTTGCACACGACAGGGTGCAAGGATTTCATATTCGAATAAAGAGTACGAGCATTCGACTGGATGCCTCATTTACTTGCACAAGACTGTATGCAAGAAAATATAACGTGGAAAAAACCGAGCATTCGACAGGATGCTCTTAAACTTCATATGTGAAGATTTATTTCGGCAAGAAATGCTAAATAGCATAATCTAGTCATGTCTCACTTAATCGATAACAACAAGTTGTCCTCAAATAAGACAAGTGTTTTATCTGGATCGTGAGACAGAGCATATGTAATTCAAATATGGCTAATACGAGCTCGAAGCCATATACACTCTCTAGTCGTCTCATAGAGCACGAGTAGATCAGAGTGATTCGTTTGGAGTCATTCCAAGACCTCCAAAATATTGCCTTATTCCTAATGGTAAAGACATACCATGTTAGGAATATCCCTTATGCGGGTCTGATAAGTAACCGGCATCGGTATAAACGAAAAAAGGTTGCGTTAATTCGAGTACCGAAGAGGGTAGGTACACTCGATGACGCAAATGGGATAAACTAGCCCACTTCCAAAATTACCATAAGGTAAGGGAATGTGTCTTTAGTGCCATTTCGATGGCAGCGTGTTAGCGCGATGCTGTGTCGAGCTATACCATTCACAGCAGACAAGATGTTCGTCCTAGCACATTAGACCAAGTACAATAATGCGCTTATTGTACTTAGATATGAACATCATGGTTCAATATCTCTTCATCGTCACATCAGGGACGGAATGGGTCTATATCAATGTCTAGTGATCGAACGATCATGGGAGAATCTGACGACTTAGCGTCATGATGAATACAACGTCATAACACCTTCTGGGTGTAGTATGAATCATGGACTTAGATTCAATCTTTACGGGACTCGATCATCAGGCCGAGTCACTACCGTGTCTTCCCAAGATCCTTCATCTCGAAGGCAAATCCAAAAATGGATCGCGTAATAAAACACGCAAGGGCATAATACTTGTTCAAGTATCCCAAGCTAATCAAGTACTCACTTAGGCGGTATACCACATCCGCTCGGATTATATTAATCCATATAGTGAACGTCTCAGTTAATTGAGATCGTGTTCCGTGGTCAGGAACTACTTGATTTAAGCATATGAAGTCACACAGGGACCTTCATTTATATCTCTTTGTCTAAATCCCCATAGAGATAAAACCGTGACCACATTCATGGCTGCATACTCAGTTTTTCGAAAGCTACTAAACTGGTAAAGTAGGGGACTGTTATAATGTCCATTACGAAGAAATCAACCATCTCGTAATCAATTCCAAGGTGTGAGAGAAGCCTTGCGCTACTAGGCGAGCATTCTACAATCTCATTATTCTCATCACTCTTCCTTACGAATAACCAAATAAACGAACTCGTTTAACATTGGTGGTGTTGGAGCTACAGGTCCGAACACACTTTTGCTAAGGAGTCTACTTGGATTACAAGTTTCCATTAGTCCAGTATATTCTACGTTGACTTCAGGCAACGGTACATGGTTCCCTGTCATAATTTGCTCATATTATCAGTCGTCACCGAATATATGAACAAGTAATCAATGACAGTCTCGTTTCGCTTCAATATCGTCTAAGATATCATGATCGACAGATATTTCGAGATTCTTAGGATGAGGAGGAAATCACACATCTCCTTGATCCTTTATAATCTCGTGCGACAAACGAGTTTCAGTTCACCACCTCTGGGGCTGAACGAATTAAGAACCGGTCAACTTCCTCATATCTTAGGAAGGATGACAGACTGACGGCCGACGGCAGCGTCCTTTGCTTGGCGGGTTCGGCCAAAGCAACGTGTTACGACAGGAACACGGCGTCCGACAGGGACGTCTATCCTTGCAAGCATTTTGCAGCAGGTATAAATGATCTCGTGACATCTCATAAAGTCATTAAATGCGTCTGGCATTTAGGTAGACTTGAGGGAGTCTATGCACTTACTTATCACTAAGTGCAGTTTTGGGGATCAAGCTAAGACTGAGTGGGTTATGCCACGTTATTTCACGTCGTTCCTTATCAACGGTAACGTGCAAATCTCCCCCTAACGACGGGGATAACAGTCTTAGAGATGTCACTTTCGCATATCATGCGGTAAAGAGATCGCTTGCCAAGGTTACTCTATCAAATGATAGGCAGGAGATTCATAATCGATTTATGTCCCCTTCAGAGGTCCATATTTTGAACGCTATAGCGGCTCAATCAAAATATTAATTAAGCACTCCAAACACGCGTTAATATGAGACTTCTGGCTCATAACCAGTAACCAGCTGGTACGCATATGGTGTTTGAGTGTCTATGGGCCTCATTACGGACCAATGCAGCAAAATAGCATAACCCCATACGGAAATATAAATCTTGGTGCGCAAGACCAAGAAATGCGTGCAATCATTTGCAGTCGCATCATCAAACTTTCCGTGAGTCCATTTGGGTCTGAACATAATCGACAGGATGTTCAATTTCAATTTCCAAACTCAAGTAATTCAAATCGAAATTTCGATTATTACTCTTCGGAATTATCAAGTCGGCTAGACTTTTCAGGATAATCCGGATCATGAGCCATCAACTTAATGATAGGGCTAAAAGTTTGGAAAATGCTGCATTTATGTGGACAACATTAAAATGTGACCATATTGTCGATGCATCAACCATAACCATTTATATTTATGGTCCGTCTTATGGTTGGATAAGTCCACAATAACTCCTTCAATTCTTTACAAGAATTCTACGAGTTCATTTCGTGATCTTTACACATACTAGTCTTTCAAATTTGAGCATTAATGGCATGAATTTCGGATTAATCGCGAAATATATTCTCAGAGAGAATCCAAATGCTATGTGATTATAAATCAAGCATCGTCTTTTGACCCGGGAATATCTCATCCGGTCAATGCCATAATATCAAAATGCTCTTATCAATCGACGACAGGCGAATGATAGTACAGACAATCATGTCTTAGCATCTAAATCATTTATCATTCGACGACAGGCGAAATGATAAGGTAACTTTGAATGCTTTAAAGAATGTGGTAGCAACCACTTGAAAGACATTTCAACTCCTCTAAAATACGTTTTTTGAGTGGAGGCTATGTAAAGAAATTTCATTTCTTTCATGAGCTATTACCAGATAACACTGGTTTTCTCGAATATTTTATAACTCAACAAGGTACGACAGGACCTGCATGAGTATAAGACCTCATATTTGACAAATCAATTTGGTTTTACCAAAGATTTCGATTGGAACGACAGGTCCAGAATCGTTGTCACTGAGTACTCTTTTAGGCAAGTAGTTGGTGAAATTATGTGGTACATGGTTACCCACTATTTCCAAAAAACCAACTACACCACAAGTATTGCCTAAAATTTCATAATTTAAAGTTTGGTCACATTTGTCAAAGGAATTTGCTCAAAACACTTTAAATTATTTCGAGAAATTTAGTAAACAGGCAAACCATAATCCAAAAGTATGGTCCAAATGGAAAATTAATAATCCAAATGGAAAAACATAATCCAGATGAGCGAAAAAATGGCTCAATGATTTATCAAAATCAATAAAGAAAGGTCCCAAACTCATTTGAGCCACAAAATCGGGGGTCTCAAGAGTTTCCTTTCAGTTAGCTTTAACCACATTAGCATCGGTTTTTTTACCTTTATAATAGTTTTGAACTATTTAAGGAGTAACCGTGCATGACCTTTGTCTTTATAGCATAGAGTTGCCTCTTTGAGCATTATCTCTTGCTTTGTGACAACGGGCCATATTGTTCCTTTCAATTACTGTCTTGGAGCCACAGGTTTTCGATTTTGACGATTGTCTAAAATCTCGCTCGGCTAGGCGATTCATCGGGATCGCGACAGTTCGAGACAAATAACACTTGTCTCGGTTCTCGATTCGTGGAAAAAAATATACACAAAGAGCATTAATATCAGGCAAACAATTCGCCATTGACCCAATAGGATTAAAACTACTCACTGGGGTAATTTTCTTATCCAATAACAGATGGGCGATAAAGGAACATGGTGAATATAAATTCACGATACTGCTTATGGAATACAATTTCCAAGCTAGTATTTTGGTGAAGGATAGCTCCAATATGTCAATTTCAGACATTTGTTCACCATAGACGTTATCACGTCTCAAATGTGGCGACGGAATAAAATCAACGCCTTAGCATTCATCTCGAGGGTAACAACAAACTCGTGTTTTACTCATCAAAGATGGCATCCAAAAAAAATTTTGGGCATCAAATTTTCACACATCAGGGTGACTAACATGTGGTGACGGAATAACATCACGTCTAAACAGTCATTTCGCAAGTATGTTTTGCGAATTTTCTCATCATAGATGGCATCCAACATGTGTTGGGAGTTCTGGATTATTTATCATATAAAACGACTGGTTTATATGTTTATGGTTTGCACAAGCACAAACTTTTTTTTTTTTTCGAAACGACAGGTTCGAAAACATTAGTTTTGCTTCTCATGTGAATCGGTTTTCATTGATCGAACGACGGGTCGATACTGAAACACCAATTCGGCGAAACATACATCACTATATAAACACACTCGGGGAAATTATTATTTAGTCAACCCCTTTCGGTAGCTCTACTTGAAAAACGACCAGGAAAGACGGTGAGGGTGGAGGGCACGAATGCCACTTAAAACCCGACCTCATTAGGATATCGACTTCCGCCTATATCTTTCCTAGACATCGTATCCAAATAGGTGAGCCTAGTTGGGGAAGGTTCATAATTTTTCCAACTTAAATGTGAAAATATATGATTTCGCAAATTATCATATCATAAACATGGCAATAAATTAAATATAGATTGTACCTGTCTATATTAACCATATATATATAAACATGCAGTAAATATATTTTAGGATCTATCTAATCATGTAGTAGATTTGGTGTTATAATCAAATCAATTTAAGATTATCAATCAATCCATAAAATTCTAACATATCAAATCAATTTAAGATTATCAATCAATCCATGAAGATTATAACATATCAAATCAAATCAATTTAAGATTATCAATCAATTCATAAAGATTCTAACATATCAAATCAATTTAAGATTATCAATCAATCCATGAAGATTCTAACATATCAAATCAAATCAATTTAATATTATCAATCAATCCATGAAGATTCTAACATATGTCATGTTTATGTTTATATATAAGCTTTTAAACAAGGTCACAGTGATGGCCTATGCAGATCACAGTACAAACATGCAGTAACATATATTAACATACAAACATGCATTAACATATATACACATGATAGTAAATTTAGTACAAACATGCTGCTGTAATACTTTTAGTAAATTTAGTACAGTATCAGTACAAACATGCTTGTCAAGGGTTATCACCAGGCAACGTGTTGTCAATGGTTATCAATGCATTAACGTACAGTACTAGTACATGGCAGGTAGCAAACAAACATGCTATAGTAACACGTGATCATGCTACAACTTTACATGGTATTTGATTACAGAATAATCCATTAGTCATATTACATACATGACATATATAAAGCATACACAGACCATCACATGCACTGTATATCTTAATTAACAGAATTAAATCACATACAACAGTGATTAATACAAATTAATCTAAATGAAATATAGCATGCAGCCGTAGTAATACAAACATACGAGGCTAGTTATATGAGTTTTGAAAAATCGGTACCTTACGCACGGTATGTTGGTGAAGGTCGATATAGCAAAATCCTAAAAAAAACCCGGATAAACCTCAAGATTTATTGAATTTATAATCCGTACTTCGATCTCCGAGAGCAGTGCTGATAACGTGTTGTAATACAACTATTAGCTATGTATTTAGGGAGATAGAAGTAGAGAGAGGGGAGAACAGTATCGTCTTTTATTAATGAATGAATATGAATGGATGTCAAATACAAGACCCCTAGCCCTCTTTATATAGATAGAGGGTTAGGGTTACAAGCTCATCTGGGCCCATTAAGTAAAAGCCCAAGAGTCCAATAATCTTACAACAAATTTCAAATTTTAGTACTATAATATATGTATAATATGCACTAAAATAAGATGTGAGTTTATCATCACACGCATTGATAAAACATAAAAATTAGACCCGAATAGAATTTTAGTACTATAATATACGTATAATATGCACTAAAATAAGATGTGAGTTTATCATCACACGCATTGATAGAACATAAAAATTAGACCCGAATATTCTATTCGGTTAACAATCAACCCACACTTCATAGATGGGTATCCAATGCTTAAATGGGTCGTCACATGCCTTTCATAAATAATAAGCGTGAATATTACTAAAAGCCCAAGCCCACTTAAATAGGGACCCATGTCTGAAAAATCTCATGAGATGGAGACATTTGTCAACATCCTAGGAGGCATAATTGCCTATAAATAGCCAAATATCCCCCTAAGAAAGGGACCAGAAAACATATCTAAAAAATATAAAGAGAAGGAGAGAAAAGATAAAAACTTATCAGAACGTATCACATCAATAGCCAAACCGAGCAAGATCGAGAACCGAGCACCAAAGAGAAGAGAAAGATCACGTTTCGGATCGAGCAACGAATCCGAGCATAAATACCGTGATAGAATTGTAGTCCGAGCAATGACAATTGCCGAATAATAATAAAGATCAACAAGTGTTCATCGTTTATTGTCAATTCATTATATATTATTGTTGAAAAGCCTAACGCTACCGACCAAAGTTATGGCTTTATCAAATGGCGCCGTCTCCGGGAAACATCTAGTTCCCAACTAGTTTCTAAGTCGAATACCAAGACTCTACTAGACGAGCAACAATGGTAACCAATATAGAAGAAACCCATCCCGAGATAGTAGAAACCAATAACCAGAACGTGCAAATTAGCCAACAAGACCTCAACGATCTACTTGCCATCCGCGACAGATATGATGTTATCCAGTCCGGAAACCAACCAACAACCTCCAATATTCACCAAGAACAACCGAATGAGCAACCCCAACAGCTCGAAGGACTCGTCGAAGAACATCCTACGTCCTCGGACGACGAACGAGACTTGCCCGTATTAAGACGCGCAAGAAGACAATTACCCGGACCCCAGGCAGGACCGAGCTCTAAAGTTTCCCTGCCAACAGCCTCGGTCAACTCCAGTTCCCACCAGCCTCATTTACCAACGAATGAAGCTTACCGGTTTGGCATGCCCGATGATCCCGTACTCGAACAATTGACCCGACCACCTATTCTCCCACCGAGGATAATTACACCATCCACGGTGGAAGTACAACACGTTGTTCCATTAGCCGAAGAAAGGAACAACGCCCAGCTGCAGGCTCATTTGGCAGCGTGTCTGTCGGCCATGGCAGCAGCCGGCATCACATTGCTGAGTATCCAACCTGCCAATAATGATAAGGACCCACGCCATGACGTGGAAGATTCCGCCTTTAGGGCCGCTATGGAAGCGGCAGGCCGGCGACCAGATAAAAGAATCCCCCACCAAGGGGGCAATGTCCCAATAACGATCCCTCCAACATTCGTCCACCCAAACACTCATACGGAACATGCCCCCGATATGAACCCGAAGGACGGAAGATACCCCGAACACAGGGTCGTGGTAGGGTACTACCCACAACCGCATTAGGGGGGATACCCCCCCCCCCCCTCTACCAAGCCCCTGATGAAGCGTTCCAACAGGCTTGGGACGTATGCCAAGAAACCCCATGTACCGAGCAAATCACGCGGTACCGCAATCCTCTGGGGTTCGTCATCCCCGAGTTTAGGCTCTATGATGGAAGGAGCTGCCCGATTGACCATATGCGACACTACAAGACGAAGATGGAGCTATGGAGTGACGACAATGCACTGATGTGCAAGTTTTTCAAAAACAGCTTGGGCCAAGAGGCTTCGTCGTGGTATCACAACTTACCACGAGGGTCCATAAGAAACTGGACAGAGCTATTAAGAGCGTACTCCACCTGATACGCTGCTCATCGGAAGAAGAAGGTTAGCATCGAAACCCTTCTAAAAATGACGATGCAGCCGAATGAAAGGCTCAACGACTACTGCATACATTTTATCGACGTAGCTAACCAGATCCCGCAGTACGCCAATAATATAGCCATCCAAAACTTTATCAATTCCATCCCTAATGGCTATTGGGCGAGAAGGAAGTTCATAGGCAAAAGCTTCCCGACCACCGACTCCCTGCTAGCCTACTGTACCCACCTCACCGACAAAAATGATGAATTGCGGCTTCTCAACCGAACTCTACCAAGGAGAGAATCGGTCAGGGAAGCACAAGTGGGACGCAAAAGAGCCAGGAACAACCAGGGAGAAGCATTCAACCCGACCAGAAAGGACAAAGGTTCCGAGGTCCCGAGGAGGGTAGAGCGACAATGAGAGCCTGAGCCTAAACCGCTCCAGATCGCATACCCAACACCGATCAACGAACATAAACCACTCCAGCTCACCTACCTAATGCCCCCCAAGCCGCTTCAACAAGGTCGGTTCCAAGAGAGGGAGCGCCGAAACACCTTCGAACCGGTCGAGCTGAGATACACTTTCAACCGGTCTGCTGAAGATATCCTTAAGGATATATGCAGGGAAAGTTGGTATTCCCGACCACAACCGATCGCTTTTCTCCCCAACATGAGAGATTCAAAGCTTTTCTGCTCATATCATGCAGATCACGGCCATCTCACCGAGCATTGTCGTAACCTGCGATGGAAAATGAACTTGTGGGGCGACGCGGGCTACTTAACCAAGTTCATCAAAGGCGCTGGGAATAAAGGCAAACAACTGGCCATTGAGGGGGCCAACAATCGGCAAGGCAAAACAATCAACGTTGTTTATATGTCACGACCTAAGGGCATGGGTGGGGAGCGATCAAGACAACGACAATTGGCGCATTTTGGCCAAGTAGCCAAGGCATCACAGGCGTCGACTTCTAAAAGGCAATGCACACCAAGACGACATCCGCCCATTTCTTTCTCAGACCTCGACGAAGAAGGGGTGATATACCCCCATGGGGATGCCATTAACCTCTGCGTTCAAATCGGCCTTGACACGGTCAGCAGGGTGCTTGTCGACCAAGGAGCCTCTTGTGATATCATATACAAAGAGCTCTTCGACAAGATGGAGCTCAAGCCCCAAGACTTACAGCCGACTGACGTCACACTGATCAGGTTCATATCCGAGACGACTAGACTGTTGGGAAA
This sequence comes from Primula veris, assembly GCA_963682055.1. Lineage (NCBI taxonomy): Eukaryota > Viridiplantae > Streptophyta > Magnoliopsida > Ericales > Primulaceae > Primula > Primula veris. The sequence goes on along the minus strand of OY821745.1, from coordinate 12,277,070 downwards.
GATCGTCCTTAGTGTTACCACCGGATCCGTGTCAGTTCCCGTGGAGTTCTTAGTGGTCAATGACAGCTCCGGCCACAATGCCATCTTGGGCCGACCATGGCTGCATGCCATGAGAGCTATACCGTCGACCTACCACCAAAAGGTGAAATACCCAAATGGTAGTGGAGAGATCGAGACAGCCAGAGGATGCCAAGAGGATTCCAAACACTGCGAAGACATAACCGCGGCTCTCAAAAAGCAGCTGGTCGTTGTTGAACAACCCACCAGCACGAAAAAGCTAATCAACCAAATAGCCAAAACCGAAAGGGTTGTTGAAGAGCAAGTAGGAAAGAAGCTTAGGAAGGTGTATATTCCGGATACGGACGAGGAGCATTACTTCCTCATCGGCGATAACCTTCCTAAAGAGGAATCCGAAGATTTAGAAGCGTTCCTCTTCAACAACATCGAAAAGTTCACCTGGAGTCCCAAAGACATGCCAGGCCTAGACCCTAATACGGTGTGTCACCACCTCAGCGTTAACGCCGAATACAAGCCAGTAGCTCAGAGGAGCAGAAAAGTATCTGTCCAGCACAGAGCGGCTATAATTGCTGAAGTCCAAAAGGTATTGGAAGCCGGAGCCATAAGGGAGGTTTTCTATCCAAAGTGGTTATCCAATCCGGTCGTCGTTCCTAAGAAGAACGGAAAGGAGAGAGTCTGTATAGACTTCACCAATCTTAACAAAGCCTGCTCGAGGGACCATTTTCCCCTTCCAAGGATTGATCAACTGGTGGATGCCACAGCGGGAGCAGAACGGGTGACCTTCCTTGACGCATACTCAGGGTACCACCAAATCCCCCTCGCCCACGAGGATCAAGAAAAGACGTCATTTATATCGCCTTTGGGAAACTATTGCTATACGGTAATGCCGTTCGGTTTACGAAACGCGGGAGCAACATACCAAAGGATGATAACGAAGGTATGCAGAGAGCATATAGGAAAGACCATGGAGGTATACATCGACGACATGGTCGTCAAAATTGAAAAGGCCATATCCCATCTCCAAGACATTAGGGAAGTCTTCCAAACATTGGGCAAGCACAAGCTGAAGCTCAACGCGAGCAAGTGTGCATTCGGCATTAGCAAAGGAAAATTTTTGGGGCATATGGTCAGCCGACGAGGAATAGAAGCTAATCCCGATCAGATCACAGCTCTCCAGAACCTGGCAGCACCCAAGAATAAGAAGCAGGTGCAAGAGCTCACGGGAATGATGGCCGCACTGAGCAGGTTCATCAGCCGATCCGCAGACAAGGGACGGCCATTTTTTGAATCACTCAAGAAGGATAGAAAATTCGCGTGGGACCCGAAATGTGAAGCTTCATTTAACAGCCTCAAAGAATATTTAAGGATGGTGCCACTGCTAGTAAGGCCGAATAAAGGAGATATCCTGGCATGCTACCTAGCAGTTTCTACTACAGCTGTGAGCACAGTCATCCTAAGAGAAGAAGGTCGCGAACAATTTCCGATCTATTTTGTTAGCAAAACTCTGGTTGAAGCCGAAACCCGATACCTGCCATTGGAAAAGCTATGCTTGGCATTGGTAGTTGCTACCAGGAAATTGCCGCACTATTTCATAGCTCACCAGGTCCGAGTATAAACAAAATTTCATATCAAGGAGTCACTTCGACGGACGGACATCAGTGGCCGAGTGGCCGTATGGGGGGTCGAACTATCCCAATTTCATATCGAATTCGCACCCCGACATGCCATAAAAGGACAAGTCTTGGCCGATTTCATTTCCGAATTCACTGAAGGGTATGACGAGCCGTTAGCTATATCCCCACAATCACACTGGCAAATACATGTCGATGGATCGGCCACCAAGGACGGCTCGGGAGCAGGGATCGTCCTCAAGTCTAGCGAAGGAGCCATCATAGAGAAAAGCATCAAACTGGGCTTCCGAGCTACCAACAATGAGGCGGAATACGAAGCCATGATAAACGGCATGCTCATTGCCCGATCGCTAGGATGCTCCTACTTAATTGCGAGTTCGGACTCCATGCTGATCGTAAATCAAGCCATCGGCGAAACCAAGCAAAAGATGACAGAATGATTCTCTACCAAGAGAAAGTCCAAAGCTTGATGGCCACTTTCGAACAGTGCGAATTAATAAGAATCAATCGCACCGAAAATGCCCATGCCGACGCCTTGGCAACCCTAGCCTCGACATTAACATTAACTGACACTCGGTCGATCGTAGTAGAACTTCTGGAAGCCACAAGTATCACCAGAAGAATAGACCGAGTAACGTCAATCCAGTACGAGCTAGGATGGATGGATGACATGAGTCGCTATCTACGAGACGGTTCGCTTCCGACGGACAAGATAAAGGCTTTGAAAATTACGAGAAAAGCACCTTGGTTCTGGCTATCCGAGGACGATAAACTGTACAAATCCAGTTACCGAGGACTCCACCTACTGTGCATCCGGCCCGAGCTGCAACTGCCAGTATTGGAGGAAATCCACGAAGGATCTTGAGGAGCACACATCAAAGGGCGATCCCTTGCCAACAAAGCTATCACACAAGGATATTGGTGGCCCTATATCAAGCGAGACACCGATGTATATGTCCAAAGTTGCGACAAGTGCCAACGATTTGCCAAAATACCACGGCTCACATCGTCTCTGATGTCCCCAGTATCGGCTCCGTGGCCGTTTGCACAATGGGCAATTGATTTGGTCGGTAAACTCCCAAAAGCGCCTGGCAGTGTGGAATATCTGATCATCGCGACGGATTATTTTACCAAATGGGTCGAAGCTAAACCCCTCCGAGAAATCAAAGACAGCAACGTCAAACAATTCATCTGGGAATACATCATCACCAGGTTTGGTATACCGTACGCTATTGTCGTTGACAACGGAACCCAGTTCAAAGATGCTAATCTACAGCTCTGGTATGAAGAACTAGGTATCCGTAAATTCTACTCGACGCCGACATACCCGCAGGGTAACGGACAAGCCGAAGTGTCAAACTGAACAATACTAGACGGCATCAAGACAACCCTCGAACAAGCAAAGGGGAGATGGCCCGAGCGGCTACTCAACGTCTTATGGTCATGCCGAACTACACCGAAGACGGGCACCAAGGAAACCCCGTTCAACTTAGCATACGGCGTCGAGGCCGTCATACCAACGGAAATCGGGCTACCCACACTACGAACGACCTTAGTCGAGCAGGGAGACAATGAACAAAGAATGAGAGAAGAACTCGACATGCTAGACGAGAAACGAGAGATAGCATCCCTTACCCTAGCGAAATACCAACAAAGCGTAAAGCAAACTTATGACAAGAGAGTAAAAGGGTCCAAAGAATTCATGATAGGAGAACTGGTGCTACGACGTGTAACGGTCTATACCCGCAATGAAATACATGGAAAATTGAGCCCCACCTGGGAAGGACCGTACGAGATCGTCAAAAGAACAAGCCCGGTTACCTACAAACTCAAAAGCGTTCTTTTAAAAAATAGCAGAGGGGAGAAAAATTCTTGGAATGTGGCTAACCTAAATAAGTATTACATCTAGGCCCTCTCGCCAGTACAAATACAGGTGCCACCTTACCTCTCTTGCTTAATGACATTGTCTTTTGAATAAATAAATTATCTTATCATGCTGTCTAACGAGTGCAGCTGAAATTCCCAAACGGCCTATGTGCCTAGGAATACTATGAAATTCCCAAACGGCCTATGTGCCTAGGAATACTATGAAATTCCCAAACGACCTATGTGCTTAGGAATACTATGAAATTCCCAAACGGCCTATGTGCCTAGGAATACTATAAAATTCCCAAACGGCAGACGTGCCTAGGAATACTATGAAATTCCCAAACGGCCATTGTGCCTAGGAATACTGTGAAATTCCCAAACGGCCTTTGTGCCTAGGAATACTGTGAAATTCCCAAACGGCCTTTGTGCCTAGGAATACTGTGAAATTCCCAAACGGCCTTTGTGCCTAGTAATACTATGAAATTTCCAACATGGCATGTCTAAAAAAATGCCTAGGAATACTCAAATATATGCAGGTAACAACTGATCCAATGAGCAAGGATCGAAGGCAGAAAAGAAACTAGAAAAATAATGCAGGAAATAAAAGAATCAAAGGAACTAGCAACGCGACAATAAAACAAAGCCGATCAAATACCCAGCACAGAAAACAAAGGAACAACAATCTCATCAAAGGAAACAACATGACAATAAAACAATCCAACGCATGAATAAAAGAATAAAGCAAATAGTTCTCGCCCGCATTACGGAGGCAACAAGATACAACCAGTAATAAAGAAATGGATTTAAGAACCACTACAGGAGGAGCACGACGGCAATTGACCGAGCTTGACTTCTTCGTCATCCGTCGCCGTATCCCCATCGGTCTCCTCGCCATCAAAACGCTCCTCAGAAATGAGGGCATCAAAGTTGGTCGTATGAGCACCAACGCATCTCAGTGTCTTAAGCCGCGCGGAGAACTCGGCTTCTCTAGCGATCTCGTGAACGTCCGAGGCCGCTTTACGGCGAGCATCGTCGAAGTGAAGCTTACGAGCTTTGATCATAGCCGCAGAAGTATCGTATCTGAACCGGGACAGACGGAAATAATTCACCAACATATTGGCTTGGGTAACTAACGATTTCAGTTTACCGAGTTATTTTTCCATTACACGCCAATATCGATCTAAACGACGCTCCTGAACCTCAACAACATGCTCGGCATGACGAACATATTCCCGAAAAGAAAACGCTTGGGCTTTCAACTTGGACCTAAGTCGGGCATACTGATCACGCAGTTCGACGTATTTGCCCATTAAAACGATGTAAGGCCATTTGGCGTGCATTTCACTAGCCGCACCAGATGAGACCTCGTCCCGGGCAGCCCCAGTAGGTCCTAACCCCGGACTAACTAGGCATGGAGAACCAGCCTGGTGCGACGTAGTAACATGCGCCTATAAAAAAGAAAAACGAGGAAGAAAGGGCAGATATGAATATTCATCGGTAAGAAAAAAAAACCGAATATTTTTATACAAGCTACAAGAAAAGCGACAAAACAAGCTACTCAATCTTTAGTCCGATAACCCATCGACAGACGCTGAGGTCTCTACGACATCAACGAAATGAATATCTCGCAGTGAGGCGATTTGCGTCCCCAAACGTTCCTGCACGACCGCATCAATTCGGTTCAAGGCAGCCGTGGTCTCTGTTACCCCGGCCATTGCGTCAACCATGCGTTCAGCCCGGGCAACACCACGCATCCCTTTTACATGCTCAAGCACCTCTAAAGCACGGACTCGGGCCCAATACGCTTTGGCGAAGGATAGTAGCAGGTCCGCGTCTTCGAAAACGGCCCCTAGTACCAAGTTCAAGCTCGTCACACAGCCTCGGGCTTCATCACGAGAACGCCAAAGTGCACCCAGAAGCTTTTTTGCTTTCCCTTTGTTTGCTGTATAATATGTGGTCTTCTTGCTGAATTTATCTCCCAAGTCCCGTAATCGAATCGACAAGTTTGAAATATGAACGTTCAGCCCCTCGATTTCATGACGCGCAGAATTCAATTCGGCAGTTAGGGACGCCTTAGATCTCGCAAGACCATCTATAACATCGCCTACGCTATGACTAGGCGAGGTACAGACCACCATGGCAATGGGGTTGACAGGTACCTGACAAGATTTTGTTTTTATACCCTTCAAAAGACAAACCCCCACAAACAAGGAAACTAACCAGGAGAGCCAAACAGAAAGAAAATGCAGCACCTATATTATCACTTCCCAAAAGAATCTGTCTAGTTACAAAAGAGACCCACAATACGGGTACCAAAAGATTTTACGCTAAGCTACATAGAAAATACCGCACGAAAATGGTCAAGGCTCCACCTGAGGAGATGCGGGTGGGGGAGTAACAGCAGCAGCAGTAGACCGTGGAGTCGAGGGAACCGACCCGGGATGGGGACGAAGCGCCGTCGATGTAGTCTGCCCCGGTAGCCGTGGGAGCTCCTCATCCCGAAGATTGGCCCAATCTAGAGGCTTAGGAGGGGCACCTTACGGACAGGGATACACCAATTCCGACCACGCCCGGTCTGACAGTGGTACCTTCGCAAAGTTTAGAGCTCGGACATGAGCGCAAAAGACGGAAAAATTGGCCATCATTGCAAACTTTTTCCGTTCATCTGCTTGCTCTGCCTTCAGAGCAGCAACCTCTGATGTTCCGGCCTCCACATCCTCCGCCATGAGCAAGTTATCGGCCTCCAGCAGGTCGTATTTTTCGACCAAATGCTCTTTCTCAGCCCCCAACTTCTCGATTTCCTCGGTCAGGCGTAAGTTGTCTCCCACCAATTTATCATAATCTGAGGCCAACTTCGCCATCTGGGCTTTTTCCTCGGCCGTTGTTTTGCTTTCGACCATCAGCTTCTCTTTCTCCGCCTCTAGCTCGGAGACCAACTTCACTTGCTGAGCTTTATCCTCGGTCAAGGCTTTATTTTCGGCCATCAGCTTCTCCTTCTCAGCCTCTAGTACTGATAGCTGATCCCTTAACACCACGATATCCACGAAGACCTGTATTTAGAAACATCAGACACCAGCCAAAACAAGAGCATCACGACTTATCTAACAAAATACGTGCGCAACATACCCGAAGCGCATCAGTGCTGGCCTGCTCTATAACCGACATTACAGGCCGAGCAGCTATTTTCTCTGCATCCTTGACGATGAGGGGCTTAAGAGCAGTATACCCCATCCTCAAGACTCGGGGCTGCTCCAACAGCTCACCCCTACACCGATCGATGTAACGGGTCATTGCAACCCCGTCCACCAATACCTTTTCAGGTCCCTCGAGAACCTCATCCTCTCCACCCACCACAACATCCACGGCACTCTCTTTGCCGGATTCCACCTCCACTTCCGCCCTCACATCCTTCTCCGAAGGACCAGTCTCAGGGGCCCTATGCTCGCTCGCCTCCTCAGTACGGATGGGCGAGCATACCGGTAGGTCTATTGGGTCCTCGGTACGGATAGGCGAAAGGACCGGCACGGTCATCGTATCCTCGCCCATGTTCACCAGGAGGTTGATATGTCCGAATATGTTGTCGAACGACCCCTGAAACACAATAATACCCATAGACCGGGCAAGAGCAAGGGTAACCAAAGAAGAAGTCAGTAGCTGAAACAGGATGACAATTAAGGCAACGAAAAAGGGAATTAAAAGACAACACAAACGAGAATTAAAGTGACGAAGACGTCAATAGCTGAAACAGGATGACAATTAAAAACACGTACACAGGCATGGGTAGAAGCATCCTCGGTGGTATCACCTTGGGAAGAAGCCAACACCCCCACACCCGTGCCAACATCAGCAACCTCCTCGGTGACCGATGTCTCTGTCCCCCTAGCCCTCTTCGTTGTCCCGGTAACAGGATCAGATGCTCGGCGCTTAGAATGAACGGGCTTTTTCCCTCCCCGAGCAGCACTTCGAGACCTGACAACTTTTATGAATTCCTCCTCGGGCACTTTGGGGATCTCGGGCGCAGGATTCCCCTTTGTCACTGGCCCCGTAGGGTAACCTAACAACATAGGAGCAGAACGGCTCGCCGGATCCTTCGTCGGTCCAGGCCCCCACCAATTCCAAAGAGCCACTAGAGCTTCCACGTTGGGAGCGCCGAGGTCTGGAATATTGGGAGCCGCGGTAGCAGGTCCAGGAATCTGGTGTCCGGTGCAACCCCACTCTCCGGAAGCAATCACAACACCAAGGTTATGCTCCTTGTTCGTGTCCGGCAAACCGATGACAAGCCGGGAAAAGGAGCGCAAAGTCTTCAAATAAGAGTTGCGTCACTGAAAACTCAAACTGTAGACCCCGAACACATCCTTCAGTTCGATAGGTATCCCGGCCAACTCCGACAAACTTTGAATACCGTTCAGGGTACGGTAACCATTCAGGGCTAGTTGGGCCGGAGCGATCTGGATGGCCTCGAAGAACGACGCTGTCCACGCAGTGAACGGAAGTCTAAGACCCCCAGTAAAAAATGCCGAGGAACGTATGGCTACTTCGCCGGCAGCAAAAAATCCCATTACCTCCTCATCAGAGACAGGCAGCCGAATATGTATGTCGGCGGGTATCCCGGCGAGCTTCTTAAAGTCCTCTTCCACAAATGAGCCAACTTGGGCCAGGCATTGGGTCAGAATTTCCTATCCAAACATCATCACAATTTCAATCAGTATACTAACCACATCAAAATTTCAATCAGTATACTAACCACATACAAATCACACGATGAGACCCCCCCCCCCCCCCCAATTACCAGACACCCAAAAGTTTTCCGATGCAACAAAAATCCTATACATGAAGGCACACTACCAATCAACCTCCTAACTAAACATATATAGGCAAACACGACCACATATCAACGCCACATACATGACCACAACAATTTATCACCTATAGATATTTCGAAAACACTTACAGTCATATTCGAGAACACGAAAGGGAAAGCAGCAGCAAATCTCTCGACAAACCCTAGATAGAGAGGCAGCAAATTTTTGGCGGGAAGAACAAATCCTAGAGAGAGAAGATAAGAGATCTTTTTTCAGCAAATTATGAGGTAAAAAGCTAAAGGGATTATTTCGCACAGTTAAAAGGAGTGGAACTACAAAAAGAATAAAATAATAACCGCCTTTTCGTGTGACAGAGGTTCACCTTTTTTCCAACCACAGAAAAGTCCCCAACTGCTACTATGTCAGCAAATTAAGGCTCCAGATCTTGCCACGTCAGAAAGTATATCCCACTACCCAAGCCAGTTCATATCATTACACCTAAATAAACGGCTCATGGACCCTACCACAAAAATCTTCCAACATACGCTACCACTATTGCCACACCGAGAAAGTCCCCCAATTAAGTTCCTCGACACCCCACCATTTCTTACCCGAACAAATGGCCCACCGAACAAGGTGGACGGAGACCATTCTTAGCTCGGCGGCATTTCAGCGTCCAGTCTACCAACGCTCTCCGGGGGGATAACCATGGTGTACCTCGTGGTACCATGCTCGGTGTCCGGTATTTGAGAGACATCAATATAAAGGCAAGGCAATACCATCAATATAAAGGCAAGGCAGATACAAAATAAAATAGACAGGATCAAGTTGCAAAGCAGAAGTTTTATTCATCCACAGCGGGGGATACAAACAAACAAACAAAACAACAGGAAAAGAAAAGTTTACAAGAAATACTGCACATCCTACTTCTTCGAACTACCCCCCATGTCGACATCCTTCTTCGCCAAGAGCTCCTCCAGACGCTCTTTTTCCCTAATCAAATGAGAAATGCCAATCTCCACTTGTTTAAGAGCATAAGATTGAGACTTGCACTTCTGCTCGGCTTCAAAACGGGCAGCGCTCTCCTCCTGCCAATACTGCTTGAACCGCCTCATCTCAGTCTGAGCACACTTAAGATCATGCTTCAGCCACGACATCTCAATTTCTTTTAACTGAAGAGGAGTTAAATCCTCTTCCCCAAAATCAGGGGGACGGGATAGCAAGAAGGTAGGCTCCTCTTCCAGAAGGGCTTTCTTTTTGGAGGCAGATCTAGTGATGGGAGCCATCTCAAAAAAAAAAGCAAGTTAGAAGAAACAAGAGAGAGAAAATGAGATTGGATAATGAAATACAGGCAATAGGGAGCATTTATAAAGAAATTCAAGGTTACAAAAAGGCTCAAAGTACGAGGCGTTGCAACGTTTCACAAGACAAAGGCACGAAATACGAAAAGATACAACTGTTCAAATACAAGTTCCAAAACGGAAAATACATCAAAAAAATAGACTAATCTAATCAAGGATCAGAGGGCGGGACAACAAAACTGGCAGAACGAGAAGCAATCTCCCGAGCAGAGGTAGCTAGCCGAGCTTTAAATGAGTCGTTCAAGACGACCAAGCATTCATTCTCCCAGGCATGGTATGCATTCTCCCCAATAAGGGCAGTAACTTGTTCTTTAAGCCGAGCATTTTTAACAGCCATACTACCGAGGCCTTGAGGGCAGTTATCAAACTCATTCTGAGCATGATCCCAAATCTCCTCGGCTTCATACCAGGAGTCGGCCAGAGTGTTCCTACGCACCAATAGGTGGTCAAGTTCACGACCCAAGGCCGAGATCTCGGTCCATTTAATTGTCTCCTCGGGGTGTGAGTTGTACAAACTCAGAGCCAGGACACTGTACTCCTTCTCAAGCTTAGCCATTCTATGACGGACCCGAGATACCTCAGCGTCCAAGTTCTTCATCTGAGCATGATATCGCACCACGGGCTTAGACATTAGGAAAAGTTATTTTTATACAGAAGGAGATGAGAGATGAAAGAGAAGCAAACACAGTATGAAAAAAGATATGTTCTGAAGAAAGGTTGAGTATTTATAGAGCAAAGATAATGTGATATTGTCTGACAATCCTTGGGAACATGCATATTTCTTGACATACTTGGGAGCATGCATATTTCCTGACATTACTTGGGAACATGCACATTATTCAACCATGCTTGGGAGCATGCACCTATGATTGACAATGCTGGGGATAGGTCTACAGTCATCTGATATCACAGTTCGGCAGGAAATAAAGACGAGATGTTCAAAGATCCAGATTCCAGAAAAACGACAAACCACAAGTGCAACATAAAAAGAAGTGCAATATAAAGGGACAAAGATACTTCTCATTAATAAAGATGGGATACAACACGGTCCATTACATCAAAAGAAAGTCTACTACATTTGAGGTCTATTACATCCGAAGATAACATCGAAAGAAAATCTATTACATAGAGGTCTGTTACATCAGAGGGCAACAAAAAAAAATAAAAATATATCTATTATGACTGGAGACAACATAGCCAAAGAAGATCGACTATATCAGCAGAACTAGCTAAGAAGAGGAAGGAAATAACGAAAAGAGAGGCGATGGGGAAGAGGAAGAAAAAGATAAAGAGGAACATAAAAAAGAAATGAAAAGCAAGAAGATAAAAATGAAAAATGACAAAAACCCTAGAAGTAACAAAAAACCCTTAGGATCACAGGGTTGATTGTTACATCGTAGTGGTGCAGAAGAAGAGAAAAAGGAAAAAAGAAAAAGAACAGAACAAAGTATTAAACAGAAAAGAAGAAGAGTGCAAGAAAAGAAAGAAGAAAAGAGTGATGAGAGAGAAGATGAAGAAAAAGAAAGAGGATGCACAGAAGAAAAAGAAAAGATGAAGAAATGAAGAAAATTGAAAAAAAGAAATAGAAAGAAAAGAGAAAAGGGGAGGCTAGGGGGAAGTCGATCGGTATCGATGAGAGGGCCCGGCGGAGATATCCCTATCTCTAAATGTCGGATTCCCCCTCAACACCTCATTCTCTTCGACTAGAGCTTGACGAGCACGTCGGCAATAATCCAGCTCGGACCTTAGCCAAGTCAATTCCCGAACCATCTCGGTATGGTGATAACGCATCACCTTTAACTCCTCTTCAGCATCCTTCAACAGCCCTAGAGCATGGCTATATGAGGCTTCAAAAGCCTCCACTTGCAGAACCAATGCGGATTTCGTTGTTCTTCCATTTTTAGGAGGTTATAAGATAAAATTCTGTATATAATGAAGAGAGATAAGGGGGAGATTGTGAAGAAATCCATATCTTAAGCAGGTATTTATAGAGAAATTAAGGAAGGATTAATATGGGGAATTGCAACCGTTCGTCAAAAGATGCTGGAAAACATGGGAAATTGAAAAGGTGCGTCTGTTGACAAGAAACGCTTGGGTTCAGACCAGTATTTAAAAAAGGTAAATCTCTAAAAAGCCTCTACACGTGTCAGTTACGCCAGCATTCAAATAGGGAAGTGCAACAGTGCCAAGATTTAGAGGATAAGATTTGTGCACAGGGCTCAAGAAATCCCATTAGTTCCCATATACAAAGATTCAGAAGATTCAGTGGATAAGGTCAAGCACAAGGCCCAAGAAAAATCATTAATGGAGCCACAAGCATGCGCAATCAGAATTAATTGCATTGGGAGAATAATTCAGATATAAACAAGAAAAAGAAGTCTTTATTGATTGATGGATACTTCATTACAGAAGAGGCAGTCAACATAAAGGAAATACAACAAAAATAATAAAAAATCATTTCGTAGAAGGGCATGCTCCGTCATTCGGCTTCCTCTTAGACCGAGCAAACACTTCCTGAAGGACCAGTTTGTAAGCCCTCTTGGAAGCAATATGCCTATCTCTAGAGGCCTCAAGCTCTTTGATCCGAGCACGAGCCCAAATATTGTCGATCAGAGACCTCTGATATTCACTCTCCATGGCCTCCAAGCGCTCGTCCATATCAGCAGCTCGACGAGCCTCCATTGTTAAAGAGGCAACCCTCCTTTCGAGGATACGAGCTTTCCTAACCTCCTCCTCTAGATGGGCAACATATTCAGGAAGATTGTCGCCACTATTTTCACGAGGAGAAGCCATTTGATTCGTTAGGTGAGTTATACAAAAGGACATGTACAGTCTCCTTTTATAGGACGAAGTAACGGGGAAGATCAGAGGTCATCTTGAAGATAGACAAACCCTCGAGCTTCTCAAAGACATTTAATGCCCAATTAGCCACAATTCAAGTCCAAATCACATCATTCAATAAGTATTGGGAAGGTACGCAAACAAGAATGAGAACAAGGGGTTATTTTATTAATTTCAATAATTCAGTTACAACTTTGTGATAAAACCCAATAGAAAAGAAAGAAAAGAAAACTACAAAAATTAATTATCCCGAGGAAGAGCCTGCTTCATCATCATCCGACCCCAGCTTGGACCGATCATGCAGTTCTTTAAAAGCAAGCTTATAGGCCCTTTTTGCTGTATTTTCCTTAGCCAGGGAAGCCTCGAGCCTCTTTATACGCTCAAAGGCCCAATTCAGGTCGGTCATCGTCAAGTGATGAGCCGCGTCCATATCAGACAACATTTTGGTCACGTCCGCCAATTTCTTTTTCATGACGCGAACCTTCTTGACCTCATTCTCCAAGTGAGCAACGTAATCTGACGAGTTGTTTACTGTCAAACCATGGGGAGAAGCCATTGTGTCACGGTCGAAGTAATAGTAAATGGGATAATGGGGGATGGGGCACCTTTATAGTAGATAAATGTTGGGAAGATCAATGGTTTTCCTCGAAAAAAGATACCAAGATAGGACTTCTTAATGACCTCAAATGGGCCCCCGGGAACAGTCTTGAATCCACCGCATCTCTTGATGTAATCTTGGGAACAGGGCCGAAGCAATATCCTCGACAGACCGATCATGACTCTCTCGACGAGGAGACCACGCCGAGGAAGTCAGGGAGCACTTGATAGAACATAAAAATTAGACCCGAATATTCTATTCGGGTAACAATCAACCCACACTTCATAGATGGGTATCCAATGCTTAAATGGGTCGTCACATGCCTTTCATAAAGAATAAGAGTGGATATTACTAAAAGCCCAAGCCCACTTAAATAGGGACCCATGTCTGAAAAATCCCATGAGATGGAGACATTTGTCAACATCCTAGGAGGCATAATTGCCTATAAATAGCCAAATATCCCCCCTAAGAAATGGACCAGAAAACATATCTAAAAAATATAGAGAGAATGAGAGAAAAGATAAAACTTATCAGAACGTATCACATCAATAGCCAAACCGAGTAAGATCGAGAACCGAGCACCAAAGAGAAGAGAAAGATCACGTTCCGGATCGAGCAACGAATCCGAGCATAAATACCGTGATAGAATTGTAGTCCGAGCAATGGCAATTGCCGAATAATAATAAAGATCAACAAGTGTTCATCGTTTATTGTCAATTCATTATATATTATAGTTGAAAAGCCTAACGCTACCGACCAAAGTTATGGCTTTATCACGCATTGTTGCTAAACTGATATCAAATTGAGTTTCGCTAAATTTATCGTCAGTTTTAACAACAAAAACTGTTATTAAATTTAACGACACTCAATTTATTATCACTATAGCAACAGATCGTCTGATAATAATAGCGGTGTATATATAACTATGACATCTTGTTAGGCTTTGGGGGATTGGGATGGCAGCTGTAATTTATTTACAGCAGCAACTGCTATAAGTTCTGTAGACCGTCCGATCAACATCCAACCGCCCAGATAAATCACAGATTTTTTGGTTTAAATTTTTAATGGATAAATTTGGGCTTTTGTAAACCTTTAGATACAAAATCAAGGGTCTAAACATTACATCAGGGCCCCGACTTTGTCATCCACTTTACAACCCAAGCCACTGGTTCTGGAAAATATTCCATGCATCCACCTCAATGACAGATGACATAACTCCACCAATTAAAATTTGACATGTCAACAAACAAAAATTTGTTGAGTCATTTAATTTTTGTCACTTGTGAGCCGTATCTTATAGATGAACCTTCTAGCTCACTTTCACGAGAGGTTAGTACATTAGTGCACAGTTAGAGCACTCTCAAATGTCTTGTGTCTTTTATTAGATTTTCTGCATTTTCTAAAGTTATACAATTGAGGCCAGAAATGCTGCTCAATTGTCTATATTAGAATTTTTATACTCATACTGCACTGGTATACATCTACTCATTTCCTTTTGGTGCATAAATTAATATTTGTATTAGACCTTTCAGAGTGCTCTTATGTGTTAATGTGTATGATTATGGATTCATCCACTCTTACCGATATAAAAACTTACAAACATATATCATGAGAAAGGAAATCATCTAAGAAAAAATACACTTTGTGGGAAATTAATTCTTGACACTTTAATTAAAAAGAAACTTTGCGTCATCGTTAAAGATTACAACGATTGCTGAGGATACTTAATTTGCGATGCTCCCTCTATATTCTCTCCATCTGAGTTTGATTAATGATGTTACATTGATATATACCCATTTATAGACAAAAAACATACACAAGAGCTTTTTTTTTTATTATTATTATAAATTATGTAAAACATATATTGATCATTAACTTTCCCACATAGGTCTAATATGCCAATTTACGATTTTATCCCATTTCAAATTAATTCTCAAAGTTTAATTTTAAACGAATTATTCAATTAGTTCATCGATGAGGACTTACTTACTTAAGTTAACAATATATACACTTCGGAAACAACTTGAATAAGTCAATGCTAGTATTGTAAGAGGCCGGATTTCCGTAAAGAAATGTCGTGGTAAACAGATAGTGTGCTATCACAAATCGCCTGTATATGTGAGTACATACATGCTATATAAATTAGGAGTATCCTCCTTTTTATCACCAATGTCTTTTAAAGTCGTGCGGCCTAAGAAGCGAACACAAAATTGGACCAAAATGGACAGTATTGGTGATAGAAAGTAGATGGTGACCGTTCGATCGAAAGACCAGGTCGTTACAAGTATTTTGTAATAATTAAGTACAAAATAGAAATAGTATCTCCTACAATTATGTGCACTCAACTTATCGATCTTTCTTGGACCCACACGATCAAGATGGATTATGCGGATACATGATTACACACGATCAATAGTTTGGCACATCGGTAGATATTGGAACAGAAAGATCCTAATGAGACAATATCATATAAAATCACACATGATCGTGCAGATATATAACCATACAAGATCATACAAGATTGCACAGACATTGGTCATACATGATTACACGAACACATGGTCATACGAGATCACATATGATCACACTGGATAGCACCAACACATGATCACACATGTTCGCATACACATATGATCTTACATGATCACTCGGGATGATACAGACACATGATCATACAAGACCACACGATCGCCTAAACATAGGATCACACAAGATAAATGCTCCTGTATAATAGAAAATTTCCTAAAATATACAAAAAATAATGTTTTAGGATAAATGATTACGCAAACACGGGATCATACATGATCAAACAGGATCGTGCGAGAATAAGATCGCAAAGGATCACACGAACACATGAACAATAAGGATCGCCCACAGGCGAGGGACAAATCTTTATTATGGCAAGGGAAGGCAATTGCCCACCCTGAACTTTTAAATGGGTAAGTGTATGAATCTTTTATTCTTAATCTAGTTTTAATTTTACACCCGCACAAAGTTTACACGTTAAAGGAAAGATACATAGCATATATGAAGCTCCTTATAGGCTACCGATATATGGTGGTCGATCTTCTCCTCACATTTAGCCAAAAAAATTCAAGATACGTATTTTTTACTTCTTTCTTAGTTTTCTTTTTGTTTCAATTCTTCGTCTTTTTGTTTGTTTGAATTTTTATGTTGTTTATTCGGCACTTGCTAGTTTATTCTATAAAAAATGAATTAAATTTATTTTGAATTTAGGATTTAGTATTGTTGACAATTAGTTGGGATTTTATCTAATTAAGGGCCTTTGAATTTTATATAGATTAAGATTTTGTAGAGATGAGACTTATTTTCATTAACCTATTTGGTTCAACTTGTTTTACTTTTCATGAAAATTATGACTGACTTATAGATGTTTTGTAATTTTGAGTAATGGATATGTAAAAAAAAATCTATATTTACTTCATGGTTTGCCACCCTTGATCAAAATCATGTATTCACCACTGGCGAAGACAGAGGATTAAACAGGATGGCACGAACATACGAACATGATCACACAAGAACCTGCTGGCATGAGATTATAGTATGTTTCTTATTGAAATATGCTATTCTTCCAATTTATAGCTTGTATCATAAGTTGAACTATTCAGACTAAAATATTGCAACTTAAAAACGATTTTCATAAAAAAGAAAAGAAAAAAAAGTGAAGTCAAACTACTAGAAAGATAAGGTTAGTAAACTAATACACCAATCAAAGCTACAAAAATTCATGTCAAAAACCAAAAAATATCCAAAACTGAAGCCAATGAACTATAGTTAACCCTAAATATACTAACGAGGGACATCAAGCTAGGACTAGGAGTTACTTCATTTCAAGGTCCAATTGCATGTGAATGTTAGAGAATATACATTGTTCAAATACACCAAAAGCTTTACATATGCTGAAACGGCACTTTAAGTGTATCAATCATTTTTATTTTTAAATTAAAATTATATTTTTATTTTATTCATAATTAGTTTATATAGTCCATCACATCAGCAGGTAATATTTGTAGATAAAGGTTTTAGGTGGATACCAATACTGTCTTTACACGAGCAGGGGCGGCTCAGGCTCAAGTCCAGTAAGGCTTTGGCCTGGGACAAAAACTGGTATGGGGCAAAAAATTATTATTATTATTTTTTTTGGTAATAGGCATTGGAAAAAAAAATAGACCGAGACTTGGACAACCAACGGTATTTGGCCGCCCATGTATACAGTCATTGTGTATCTACACTCTCATATTCTGAATATCAAAGTGAACTAAGAGCATCCGCACCAGCTAATTCAAACATTTTCTCAAACCTAACACATTTTATACATTTTAAGGAACTGTTTACATTTACACAAAATTCCATTTTTTTTTATTAATTTTCTTATAATAACACTATATTTTTTTTATTATCTTTTAATAATCATAACAATATTACAACCATAAAAATGTGGAACACATGATAGTTTATTATTATTATACTCCCTCCGTCCCTAAACAAATATCATGTACGAAAATACATGCAACTTTGACCATCAAAATTTTCATATCAAAATTACCGAAATGAAAAAATTGAAAATTTCATCATATAGTTATAACCATAAACGACGTGATTAACTTTTGAAATAATTTTTTTCGGTAATCTAAATATAAAAAAATTATCGGTCAAAATTGTATTTATTTTCGTATGTGACATTTGTTTAGGGACGGGAGGAAAATTTTGTTTTCTAATACATGTCACTTTTTATACCATAATCATCAAATTTTAAAAAAAATATATGTTTGAGAAATTAGATACGGATGTACTACTGGTTTATGACTAAATTTGTGTCATGACGTTTACAAAATATTCTACAATATTATTCATGTGTTGTTGGAAAGAAAAATAACTTGATATTTTCAGAAAATAGACGGAAAATCACTTTATTAAGCAAAGTAAACATTCATGGTTGCAGGGGATCAATGATAAATTCCCCAAAGGATAATCATCCGCAATTCCCGCCATAGATTTTTGATGAATATGGAGACTAAAATGAGCCTGCAGTGCAGTGGTAAACTGCCAACACACTAGAGACAAGACGCGCATACAATACTATAATCTATTTCTATATTGCTCACCAGCTAATAAGAATCACCAACTAATTATTTCTTATTCATCTCGGTAGGCGTAATTATTTATTCATTTAAGGTATTTCTTTAACACATATTATAAACACACATTTAATATATTTTATTATGTAATAATGTGAGACTCTATATGTAGACGTGTGTGAGTAATCATTTAGTAGATTAGTTCTTGGTTTGGTTATTTTTATTATAAATAAGTTGACCTCATAGAATTTGATACTCCGTGTGCTTCCACTTAATTCTCTAATACAAAATTATCTCTAATTTTAACATATCAAAATTTTCAAGATAAATTTTAAAAAAAGTCAATTATATATATAATTTAATATTTAAATTTTATTGCTAACTTTTGAAAACTTTATTTTCACAAATTTAGTTGAGACTTATTTGTTGGTTAAACTTGCATGTTCAATAGGAACATATGTACTCAAATAGAGAAAACTATTAAACTCACCAACCTTTATCATTTTAAAAAGAATGATATCTTATAATATATATGTCTTAACCGATATGTACCGTATAAAAAAGAGTGCACATACAGGTAAATTGAGTACTTTTGATCAATATGCTTACTTTTGATCAATATGCGACTTTCTTTTATCGTTATTTAATTGAAGATGTGCTATGTTTTACAAGATAAATGTTAAAATGTGCGTATATGTATTAAGTCAGTTTGTTACTTAAAATATGACAATGTCATTTATTTTAAAAATTTAATGATGTTAAACAATTGATACTTAAAAATTTGTTAAAACATGAACCAATTGACATGTTTTTTATCATAAATGTACGTCCTTATCACATTACTTTAGAAATAAGTTCTTATTTAACATGTGTCCGGATGCATATTGGCGAGGGAATGTCAGTGTCCCCTCGTCCGGACCGATATCACCACAGAAACAAACAAACCGGGGCCCTGTACAGTGTATGTCTCATCACCCCGGCTCGTTACCAAACGGGGTGAAGCTAGGCCGGCCCGAAGAAGCGTGTCGAGTACGCTTCCCCAATTAATGCTGCTGACCCCCCCGGGGGACCCTCCTGACGTTTCACCTACGTGGCCCAATCACAGGCCACCTCCCAGTGGGCCCCGGAAGAGGACAGTACCCTTGTCAGAGTCATAAATGTCTTGACGCCGTTGGATCAACATCTTACAGTACAGTAATCCAAGGGCTATTACGCCTCTGATCACACTATAAATACCCCCACTAATGCCACTTAGTGGGGGACGCACAAATAGAGAGAAGAGAGATAAAGTTTAAACAACCCGGACCCCCTGAACACTATCTGTACCACTGGATACACCGACCTGTAACCGGCCCGGTCCCTCACCCTTTATTATATTCCTACTTTCGGTTAACATCAATACTGACTTGATCGTCGGAGAGGGAAAACCCGGCAACAACCCCGGGCCCCTGTTCGTTCCTTGTGCAGGCACGAAGACGACCTGACCGCCGGAGCCTACCTGACCACCTCGGAAGATCGGAGCCAACGCGAAATCGATTAAGTCGAGCTTGGGAAGAAAATCTAGGACACGGAGACGTGGCCGCCGTGGACGGCACGATGCAGCTGGTGAGGCAGCGTTGAAAATTGTGGCCTCGACCCGCAGCACCCCGTTCTCGGACGAAATTGAATACAGTGTCTCCCCCCGGAACTTTATCGCCCCTATCCTCCAAACCTTCAACGCGGACTCTGATCCAGAGGCTCATCTCCGACACTACCGATACCAGATGAACCATTGGTCACACCTTGACCAATTAATGTGCAGGTGCTTTCCCGCTAGCCTGGGGAGGCTCGCTAGTAAGTGGTTCCAGTCCCTGCCCATCAATTCTATCCACTGTTGGGACGACCTAGCTTATGACTTCGCACACCGGTTCATAAACTTGAAGGAGAGAGCTGCCCAACCGGAACAACTCTATCAAGTGAGGGTCCAATCTAAAGAGACCCTCGAGAATTATGATAGTCGGTTTTGGCTGAAGCATGCCGAATGCGCAGACTGCCCCGACTCCACTGCCATAGCTGCCTTCAGGCAAAACATGGTAGTTGGGAGCAGGATCCGAAACGAGATGATCGCGACCCCCCCTAACTCTGTCCCTCAACTCAGGTCCCTCATAAAACAGCATATCGACATAGAGAAGGACATGAGATCCGCTGGGGCAACACGTTCTGTAGCCCTTATCGACCAGCCAGGAGAACGGTTCGTCACGACGAGCCCTCGAAGAAACCGGCCTATAGCGGAAAGGATGGAGCGGCCACGAACGGGAAGAAACCCTCAACCGGCCCCTAAAAGAAGAAAAGAGGATCCCCAACGTGGGCATCAAACCCCTATCGCCTCGGAGACGGGCGCTGCCTATTCCACCACCTTTCGCCTACCTCTCGTCGACCTTCTTAACCAGATTGAGAACGAGCCTTTCTTCTCTTGGCCTCTCCCGCTACGGAAAGAGCCGGCCCCAGGGCCTAACGACAAAATATGTGAATACCATAGGGGTCGAGGGCATCATACCAACGAGTGCCATGGCCTGAAGGCCAGGCTCGAGGGATGGGTCCGGGATGGCCTGATGGATAAATATGTCAAATCACGAAGGGACTCCGATCGAGATGGAGAAGGGGTTGATGGGAGGCAGCGGGACCTCCCCCCACCAGTGATGATTTGCCATGTCATTCACTCTGGGCCCAAAAGGCCAAGCCAGAATGGGGCGGATAGAACCTCAGCACGGGAAGCGGCGATGAAGCAGCACGTCTGTCTTGCAGAAAGCTCGAGCCCCCGGAAAAAGCATAAGCGCGATGCCAAGCTGGATATAAGCTTCAATGACTTCGACCGGGTGGGGGTGGACGTGCCCCACACTGATGCCCTCGTTATCTCGGCACAGATAGGCCTATGCGCAGTAGGACGGATCCTCGTTGACCAAGGAGCGTCGGTCAACATACTCTTTGAAGACCTCTTTCAAAAGATGGGACTCAAAGAGGAACAGTTGGAAACCGACGTCCCTCCCCTGTACGGATTCAACTCGGAGGCGGTCCGGCCCAAAGGAAACATAACCTTGCCCGTGAAAACTGGTACGAAAGTTATGGGCGTGGAGTTCACGGTGGTGAATGTCCCCTCTGTTTACAACGTGATATTGGGGCGCCCGTGGCTCCATGGAATAGATGGAATCTCCTCCACCTTACACCAAAAGGTTAAGTACCCAACTGAGTCTGGTGTGGAAACCATCTCGGGAAATCAGAAAATCTCACGCAGCTGTGCCATGGCCGTGTATTCCGGCAAAAAGATGGTGCCGGCCCAAGGTGCCATGAACATTGAGGCAGAGGACCCTAAGCTGCTGAGGGAACTAAACAAAAAGATGGGGCCTGAGGCCGAGGACAAGGTGGAGGAGGGACTGCTGAAAATCCAAATCCCGGGGCATGACGAGGACCACTTTTTTATGGTGGGGGCAAAGCTTACCAAACCTGAGGTCGCCGACCTCATCGAACTCCTTCTCCAATACCTCGACAATTTTGCATGGGGCCCAAGCGAGATGCCAGGCATCAGTTCCGACCTCGCTTGCCACCAACTTAACGTCAACCCAGTTGCCAAGCCCGTGATGCAAAAGGGGCGCCGTGTCAGTCCAGAGCATGCCGATGCCATAAACGAGGAAGTAGAGAAGCTTCTTTTGGCCGGGGCCATCAGGGAGATTTATTACCCCAGATGGCTCGCCAATCCCGTAGTGGTCCCCAAGAAGAACGGGAAGCTGAGGGTGTGCATCGACTACACGAGCCTCAACCGAGCCTGTCCCAAGGATCCTTTCCCCTTGCCCAAAATCGATCAAATAGTGGACTCTTCGGCCGGGGCCGCCAGAATGAGCTTCCTGGATGCCTGCTCCGGCTACCATCAAATACCTATGTCGGAGGCCGATCAAGAAAAAACTGCCTTCATCACCCCAAGGGGAAATTACTGCTACAAAGTGATGCCCTTCGGACTCAAGAACGCCGGGGCGACCTATCAGAGAATGGTCACCAAGATATTCTCTAAGAATATAGGCCGAACCATGGAGGTCTATATTGACGACATGGTGGTAAAAAGCACCCAGGAGAGGGACCACCTATCCGACCTAAGAGAGGTGTTCGAAACAATACGAAGGCATGACCTGAAGCTGAACGCCTCTAAATGTGCCTTCGGGGTAGGCGCCGGCAAATTCCTGGGGTTCATGGTGACCCACCGCGGCATCGAAGCGAACCCGTCCCAGATCTCTGCCTGGAAAAATTTGAAAACACCGGAGAAGAGAAGGGACATACAAAAGCTAGCCGGAATGGCTGCCGCCCTCAACCGATTTATTGCCCGATTCGGGGATCGATGCAAGCCGTTCTTTACGGCCTTGAAAGCTCAGAAGAGATTCGAATGGACCGATGAATGCCGGCGTGCGTTCACCGAGCTGGCAGACTATCTCGGAAGTCCGCCTCTTCTAACTAAGCCGGACCCAGGCGATGTCCTTACCCTATACCTCGCCGTGTCTGAGATTGTCGTCAGCGCCGTCCTCATCAAGGAACTCGATAGGGAGCAACGGCCTATCTATTATGTGAGCAAAACTCTCCTCGATGCCGAGACTAGGTATATGCCTTTGGAAAAACTCGTCCTGGCCCTCGTCGTGGCTTCACGAAAACTTGCTCACTATTTCTCTGCACACAGCATTGTGGTCTATACTGACCAGCCTGTGCGAGAAATACTCCAAAAGGGGGATCTCTCTCGACGAATGATGAAGTGGGCCTGCCACCTGAACGCCTACGACATCAGCTATGCGCCGCGAACGTCCGTCAAGGGACAGGCCCTGGCCGACTTCGTGGCAGAATTTACTGGGACGACTCAATGCCCCGACATCATAGGTTGTGCCCCCGAGACCTGGACCTTGCATGCGGATGGAGCTGCAAATAAGAAAGGATCCGGCCTCGGCGTCGTGCTCCGCTCTCCACAAGGGGATGTGATCGAGAAGTCAATCCAACTTGGCTTCAGAGCCACCAATAACGAGGCCGAATATGAGGCCGTTATCGCCGGCTTAAAAATGGCCCGAAGCCTCGGAATCAAAAAGATACTGGTGCATACGGACTCTCAATTAGTCAGCAGCCAAATCAGTGGTGAATTTCAGACGAAGGACGACAGAATGGCCAGCTACGTGGCTATCGCTTCCGGAATACTCCAAAGCTTCGAATATCAAGAAATCATCAACATCAACAGAAACGAGAACACCCACGCCGATGCACTAGCG
This sequence comes from Primula veris, assembly GCA_963682055.1. Classification (NCBI taxonomy): domain Eukaryota; kingdom Viridiplantae; phylum Streptophyta; class Magnoliopsida; order Ericales; family Primulaceae; genus Primula; species Primula veris. The sequence goes on along the minus strand of OY821745.1, from coordinate 12,253,581 downwards.
ACCTTAGCCTCGGTCATGAGTGATAAGAAAGAGAGAGTCATCACCATAGAATATGTCCCTTCGCCTAGCATCGAGGCTAAGGCAACAATTAACATGGTGACTGACCTCCCGCCGGAGCCGAGCTGGATGGATCCCATAATCGAATACCATCGCTCCGGTGATCTTCCCAATGATAAGAAGGAGGCCGAGAAAATAAGGAGAACGGCATTGGGATTCTGGATAGCTCCCAACGACAAACTCTATAAAAGATCGTTCTCTGGCCCCTACTTACTCTGCGTCCACCCCGACATGGTAATAAGTGTCATGGAGGAAATTCACGAGGGAACGTGTGGGAGCCATACCGGGGGCAGATCGCTGGCCAACCGAGCCTTGACCCACGGATATTGGTGGCCCCTCATGCAGAAAGACGCCAAAGCTTTCGTACTCAGGTGCGAGAAGTGTCAGAAGTACGCACCCATACCCCATGCCCCGGCGCAAAAAATGAGCAGCGTGACCTCGCCCTGGCCCTTTGCGCAGTGGGGCATGGATATCGTCGGACCATTCCCCGTGGCCCCGGGGGGGAAGAAGTTCCTCCTCATGGTCACCGATTACTTCTCGAAGTGGGTAGAGGCCGTGGCCTTAGCAAAAATCACAGAGGCCGAAGTGATACGTTTCCTCTGGAGATACGTGATCACCAGATTCGGAATCCCCTACTCAATCGTCGCGGACAATGGGGGACAGTTCACCGGGGTCAGATTAAAAGCGATGTATGCAAAGTATCACATCAAGAACTACTATTCGACCCCGTCGTACCCCCAATGCAACGGACAAGCCGAGGTATCTAACAAGACCATGCTCGACGGAATCAAGAAGAGGCTAGACGAGTCCAAAGGACGATGGGCCGCAGAACTGCATCACATCCTATGGGCCTACCGAACGACAAGAAGACGGGGCACTCAACAGACGCCCTATAGCCTCACTTACGGAATGGAAGCTATCATCCCGTTAGAAATCGGGCTTCCCTCTCTGAGGACGGACATAGTGGAAAACGGGCTTAACGAAAAAATGATGAGGCTCGAGCTGGACTACGCCGAAGAAAGAAGGGAGGTTGCGGCCATCCGTAACGCCGAATATAAAAACGAACTGGGGCGTTCTTATAACAAAAGAGTTAACGCCAGACGTTTCCAAGACGAAGACCTAGTGTTACGAAAAGTAAACAACAACACCAGGATACAATCCGACGGCAAGCTAGGCCCCAATTGGGAAGGCCCCTATCGAATCCTCGGTGCAGTAGGGAACGGGGCCTACCTGTTGGGTCGTCTTCCCAACGACGTCCCGGTCGACCGACCTTGGAACGTCAACAACCTAAGGAAGTACTACCAGTAGAGCTCGGCCTTTATGACTTTTGTGTAAATAAGAATGTGATGTAAATTTATGCCTGTGGGCTTCATAAATGAAAACTGTTGTTATAAAGTTTCTCTAAGTGTTTCAGAACACGAGCCTATACGGCACCCCGGTTCATATTTACTTGAATTTTTCAGTTCATTTAAATTTTCTCTAAGTGTTTCAGAACACGAGCCTATACGGCACCCCGGTTCATATTTACTTGAATTTTTCAGTTCATTTAAATTTTCTCTAAGTGTTTCAGAACACGAGCCTATACGGCACCCCGGTTCATATTTACTTGAATTTTTCAGTTCATTTAAATTTTCTCTAAGTGTTTCAGAACACGAGCCTATACGGCACCCCGGTTCATATTTACTTGAATTTTTCAGTTCATTTAAATTTTATCTAAGTGTTTCAGAACACGAGCCTATACGGCACCCCGGTTCATATTTACTTGAATTTTTCAGTTCATTTAAATTTTCTCTAAGTGTTTCAGAACACGAGCCTATACGGCACCCCGGTTCATATTTACTTGAATTTTTCAGTTCATTTAAATTTTCTCTAAGTGTTTCAGAACACGAGCCTATACGGCACCCCGGTTCATATTTACTTGAATTTTTCAGTTCATTTAAATTTTATCTAAGTGTTTCAGAACACGAGCCTATACGGCACCCCGGTTCATGTTTACTTGAATTTTTCAGTTCATTTAAATTCTCTAAGTGTTTCTACACGCGCCAACTCGATTTATGATGTATATGAAATGAGTGCCCCAACGCCGAAGCATAAGGGCCCCCCCATTTGGGAGCATGTATACAATGAATGATGTATAAATCACAACGGAAGTATAGAAGCAAAACAACAGAAGAATAAAAGAATAAAAGACAAGTCCAAAATTGTTTTTTCATTTCATTCAATGGAAAGCTATTACATGCTAAGTACAAAAAAGGAAACTACACTGAAAACAAAAGCCTAAATCTACCCTAGCTCTGGCTAGCTCCGTCCTCTTCATCCGAGAGAGCTCGAGGAGTCAAAGGCACCACATCCGGAATGGGAGCTGAGGGAACGGGAACTATAATGTTTTCTATGTTCCATACCGGGTGATCCGATCCCGCCCTCATAAAGGCAGCCGCCTCAGACCACCCCTCGACGTAGAAGGAGTTGAAGTCCTTCTGTGTCTTCTGGGCCCAGGCGGCGTTCAGCTCGGCTTGGCCAGTTTGGACCGCCGCCTTTATCCTGTCCGTGATGCCAGCCTCGGCCTCTTTTAGGGCTGCCTCCGCAGCCTGGGCACGCTCCTCGGCCTCTATTTTGGCCTTCACGGCTTCGACTCTTCGAGCCTCAACCGTGGCATTGAGGCCCTCAGCTTTCTCCGCCCTGAGTTGGGCCTCCTCAGACCTTTTCTGGGCCTCCTCCACCCTTTTTTGGGCCTCCTCCACAAGCTTGGCATTAGCCTCTGCCTTCGCGGCCCATGACCTCACCAGCTGGCCTTGATGATAGACATATTGGTTCATCATTAAGTAGGCCTACAAGGGAAAAGGCAAAACACTTAGCAAAAATATGTGAAAACATGTGAAAACATACAAAACACTCTACACGTACCTGAGGTATCATAGCCATGGCCGATGCCATGGAGGAGGCGAGGTCACGACCTCGGTGATCAGCCTCGACGCTTTGCTGCTGGAGCGCAGCCAAAGCTAGTAACCCGGCAGAGGGGTGAGCCTCCATGATGCTCTTCACACCCGTGGCCGCCTTCACCTCCTCGGGAGTCTGCACAGGCATCCTGTGGGCCGGGGAGGCAGAACTGGAGCTTGAGCCTTGAGTAGGGCCTGGAGCGGGGCCCGACGTCCCCCTAGGCCCCTCAACGACCACAACCTCGGAGGGGTTACTCCCCCCGACCTTGGCCCTCTTTTCCCCTTGGAGGGACTTCGTCCCCTCCACCTTTCTCTTCCCCAATAGGGCCTTGCGGGCCAGCCTATCGAGTCTGGCTTGGGCTGCCAAATCGTCCGGGCCAGCCGACGGAGGCAGGATCGCCACTTCCCTCTCCCCCGTCACCACCACATCCCTCCCCTCGGCCTCGACAACGACCACTACCCCCTCGGGCTCCCCCGTCTCAGCAACCCCTTCGACCGCCCCTTCTTCTTCTTCTTCGCGCCCAACCTCAACCACCTCAGCTACCACCTCCTCAGCCTCTTCATCTGCCTCCTCCTCCTCATCGGAACGGACCACCTACACAGGCCACACAAGAAAGGAGTTAGATTTAGAGAAATTAACTATAACTAAATCTAGCTAAGTGTAAAAACGAAAATTTGAAGAAAACAAGAAGTGACTTACTCTGGTCCGCGAGGTGCCCAAGGCAGGCCCGGATGGTTCCGCCTCAGTTGGGCTGTCTTCTAATTGAAGGGGGCTCCCCACAGCGGGCTCCCTAGAAATCAAAGGGAGGAACCTCTGTCAGAGGCTTCCCTTGCGCATCAATGTATGTGCGGGTACCGTCCGCCCCCACCCGGAAGTAGATAACGGTACCATCAGACCGGGTCTCAAAGTGAACCCCGGCCGTTGAAGGAGCGAAGGAGGCCACGGTCGTCGCCTTCGCTGCCTTCGCCTTACCGCCCTTCTTCGGCTTTGGCTTCGAAGCCTTGGGAGGGAGGGCTGCTTCGGCACCTTCAACCACCCGGGGAGGGAGGGTCGACTCCAGACCCTTCTCCTTCTCCCACCTTTCCCTGGAGTATCCCACAGGACAGAAGGTCCTGTGGGGCCACTTGAAGGTGTTCCCCTTGCAGGATGTGGGGGAGTCACAGATTAGCAGGGGTTCCGCATCGCGTGCCCCCACATCGGTCCCATCCGGACCCCACCAATTTAGGGCCACCTCCAACGACTGTGTGTTGGGTTCGCCCAGGCCCCCGAGCTTAGAGGCCACGGTGAATTTATTTTCCTTGGTGCTCAGCACCCTCCCCGGCCTGTTCGGGAGAATTAGGTCGTCACGAAGGAGCCAGGGGCCCTCCACGACGACCACGTCTTGTGTGTAACCCCGATTCGAATCGGAGTTACCTGTGATCAACTGATTGTGAGACCGGCACCTCAGATAGGGCTGCCGGCTCTTAGATTGGGAGCTCGGCTCGGTCTGCAAAAATTCGTAGCAGGCCAAGAGCTCCCTAAGCCCCAATGGCTCCGGAATGGCCGGGCCCAACAAGGCACTTAGGGCCTCCATTCCGGCGCAGATTCGGTGCGCTTGCAGAGGCCACTGGCACGGAAGAGTCTGCGTCCAGGCGCAGAGCTCCGCCAGTAGCTCCGGAATGGGGAGGTGGGTGCCCCCGTATAGAAGAGTAGAGAGGGAGAGAGTTACCATACTCTTGGGATCAGCCACGATCCCGTTCACCTCGTCCGAGGTCGCACAGGTTCGAAGTCGGAACTCCTCCCCTATGCCGCAGAGCTGACGAAACTCTTCTAGGTCAGGCCCGTGCTGCCTGACCATGATACTGTTGTCGTTTACTGCGACGGAGATGGCGGGGTCGATAACCATCGCCCGGAATGGCAAGGCGTTTGCCATCACGTCAAGACGCCGTGGTTGCGGGGCAACCATCGGGCCTTTTCCGGCTCCGTGTTTGATAACCATGATGGTTGGTTGGTTGGTGAAATCTCCTAAGTATGAAGAGAGAGAGAGAATGGTTGTGCTGTGAAAATTTTAGAGAGAGATTGAGAAAGTGAAAATGAATTTTCACTGAGGGTATTTATAGACCCCCACCAGAAGATGAAAAGACAGTTACCAGAAGGTGAAAAGGCAGAACGGCTCATTACACGAACTCCCACAAATGACAGCCACCACTCGACCCACGCCCTCCACGTGTACAGCAAGGAGAGGTCGTCTGCCAAGTGTCACCCTTCAGCCGTTTTAGCATTAATGACATTGGAGAAACTGAAAAGACAGAGGCGGCGCCCCATAATTACGAAACTGGCATGCTCCACGTGTAAGAAATCCATGTATGGTTGAACATGTATCAAGAGACGAGTCGTGCCGAGGTGCCTCTAGACAGCCAAACATGAAGACGGAATGACCGGAGCCCCCGTAAAGTGAGGAAGGTACTCACCGACATTTTCACTAACGACGACTCTGGACAGGGAGCTATTGGCGAGGGAATGTCAGTGTCCCCTCGTCCGGACCGATATCACCACAGAAACAAACAAACCGGGGCCCTGTACAGTGTATGTCTCATCACCCCGGCTCGTTACCAAACGGGGTGAAGCTAGGCCGGCCCGAAGAAGCGTGTCGAGTACGCTTCCCCAATTAATGCTGCTGACCCCCCCGGGGGACCCTCCTGACGTTTCACCTACGTGGCCCAATCACAGGCCACCTCCCAGTGGGCCCCGGAAGAGGACAGTACCCTTGTCAGAGTCATAAATGTCTTGACGCCGTTGGATCAACATCTTACAGTACAGTAATCCAAGGGCTATTACGCCTCTGATCACACTATAAATACCCCCACTAATGCCACTTAGTGGGGGACGCACAAATAGAGAGAAGAGAGATAAAGCTTAAACAACCCGGACCCCCTGAACACTATCTGTACCACTGGATACACCGACCTGTAACCGGCCCGGTCCCTCACCCTTTATTATATTCCTACTTTCGGTTAACATCAATACTGACTTGATCGTCGGAGAGGGAAAACCCGGCAACAACCCCGGGCCCCTGTTCGTTCCTTGTGCAGGCACGAAGACGACCTGACCGCCGGAGCCTACCTGACCACCTCGGAAGATCGGAGCCAACGCGAAATCGATTAAGTCGAGCTTGGGAAGAAAATCAAGCTCGCCACATATGTTAAGATATAATTTAAAAAACTCTCGAATCTCTTTATTTCTATACAAACCCACAATCAACCTCCATCCCCCAATATTTCCGGCAGATCCACCCAAATTTAGGTAATTTCCGTCTCTAGTAAAAACCACCTCCAAGGATTGAATTGAGCTTACTTGTGATATTTGACTTAATTAATGATGATTATTGAATGCTATCACATATTTTCCATTGATATGGCGACAAAAAGATTGATCGTGTTCTCTTTTGACCGATTGACGAAAGATTTTATCGGTAATGACTCTATCTTCAGTTGTAGTGAAATTAACTGAATTAGTAAGTTGGCTTAGTGAAATATAATTAAAGCAGGCGCAACACTACTCGGACAAATCAAATTAGTAGCATATTAACACAAACTTATATAAGTGCGGGCATTATCGTATATACTGGTCCGTTTGTTATCAGTTTTTTCAGTCAAAAAACTGTTTTTAGAAAGCAGTAAAAAAAAGCTTGATTTCCAAAATATACATGAGTGTTTGACAAAAACTTGAAAAAGATAACTTTTAACATATTGATTTTTGCCATTAACTAATAATCTTTTGCTTTTTCAATCAAAATAAATTTATAAGATATTTTTTTGATAAATTTTTAAAATATCATATTTAAACGAGCAAGTAATAAGTCAAATATACAAATAAAATTTTAGTTGAGATAAAATCAATATTCATTTAAATTCTTAAAATTGTGATGAGAAATCTATCAAAATTTTCAAAATGTGTGACTTTTTTGCTTTTAGTTTTTCTAGTTATATTACTCCAAAATATAGATTTTTAAAAGCTAAAAAAAAAAGAGTGATACCAAACGTATGTGACTTTTTAAAATTAAAAGGTTAAAAAAGATAAATAAAAAATTGATGTCAAACATGCACAGTATCATCCAAAATCTATTTATATTAACTCTATTCCATAAATTTAAAGGGCATATATATATAGCCGACTTAGATACAGTGACGGAACTAGTATCACTAAATAGGGTAATATATAGGGCTAAATCACGATTTAAATGTTGGTTTCCGTGTAAGAAATAATAATTAAAAATAATTAAAGGACTAAACAAGAATAAACAAAAACCAGTGTAATCTTTATTAATTTCGAAATGGAAAGGAAATTAACGATTACAACATGTAGGTACTGATAAGTAATTAAAGCAAACGTTATCAGATTATTATCAATTAATAATCTGATGTACTGAATTGTAATAAATAGAAATTGCCGGACTGGAAAGTATAAACTTAACAGCCGGACTGTTCTGATTGAAATTGAAATTACAGGACTGAATTGAAACTATTCTAATTACTGAATTAAATTACATAATTGAAATTACAGCAAAAAACAGAACTTTAAAGAAATTACAAAAAGGTACAAACAGAATTAAAAACTACAGCTAAGGACAACAAATGAAAATACTGAAATAAAAAATACAGAATGTAAATAACAGAATTAAATAATGGACAGAATTGAAAATGGACAGAATTAAAAAAAGACAAGGCTACTGTGTAACAGTATGCCCTTAACCGATATTCGTCCAACGACCTTGATGTTTCTGGTTGCGTTGGCGTTTCGATCCCAAGGTACAACGTCTCGATGACTCGCCGGAAACTGACGACGAGTCAAGGTCGAGCTGTTGCTGGGTGGTTCTCTCTGGTTCTAAAATGCTATGAAAAAAAAATAGAGAATGTTGTTTTTAGAGAGATTTTCGTGTGTGTTATTGTGAGGGGAATGCTGCCTCTTTATAGAGGAATTCTGAAACCGCATAATTAATATGGTCATTTAATTATGGGAGTTACATCTCCAGAATTCACCTCCATAACTGTTGGAGTTTCAAACTTTCTGGAACTCTAGGGACTTCTCTTGTAAATATACAAGAGTCCTTTTTTCAGTTTAGTACGAGACCCGAGACCCAAGCGGGCCTCGGTTCCGAGTCCCGAGTCCCGAGCGAGCGCGTGTGGTACACACTAACCCACTCATGGGTATGTGGACTTGATTAGTTTAACAACTACATGGGATGAACTTGTATATATAGTGTAAAAATCACTCTTGATTTTACAATGTGGGATAACCCTCATGGTTTAATCCCACTTTCTTTTTCATTTTTCAGATTTCGTTTTATTCTCTCTTTCGAGTACCAACCTTCGAGTCCAATTATCATTCACACTCTTCCTCCGAATAGGTCATGCGATATACCGTTGCGAAGGTCGTCGTACGAGCTACTCAAACGCTTTGAGTACGACTTCAGAAAATCTGATTTGTCACATCGAATAATGACTCAAAGGTGGTTCCTGACCACTTGGAACAACCATGTATAAAATACATGTTTTTCAACATTTTTCCAACATTAAATAATATAAATAAAATTTTACATTGTAAAAATTTATTTATTTTAAAATATGGGGGGTTTTCTTGGCATCTCCCAAGTAGATCAACCACTGTTTAGATAATGTATCCGGGACATGAAATAGGACAGGTCAATGTGATTTCACCCGTGACTAATCAAATACTCCTATAGTGCTTCTATCAAAAAGTACTCCACTAGTGAAGCATATACCAAGTTGTTGCTTCCAAAAAGGGTCTGTTTAATTTGTAATCTACTAAATCTTTATTGGTATAAAATGTAAAATGCAAATTAGTACTAGTATTATAAAAAGTGTACTTGTATCAATTTCGGATATTAATCATTATCAAATTAAACGGACAAAGCACAGGTTGCTTATTGCTTACAACAATAATGAATAATCAATAGTATAAGCATGATAATATACCTTCTTTTCATATATTTAATGGATCTATATTTTGGTTTGGTTTCTTATCTTTTACTTGAGAATGCAATCATTTTTTTTTTAAATCATTTTAAATGGATATTTTTAACGTCATTGTTGTGTTTATTAATTTCACAATTATCAAATAATTTCCATAGCTGAAAGATGTATTTCATAAGACGTTATCAATAAAAAATGACCAACTAACAACCATTAAATAGTAGTTAAATAAAATCTTTAACAAAGGACTAATGTTAAGTGAATATTACAGCAACTTTATATAAGATACTGACCTTTTTATTTTCATTAAATTCGCTAACAACTTGCAAGTGTCGTCACCTACACAATGCTTTTGAGGTTTTTCCTACTCCATGTGCAGTCAAATAGCTAGTAATACTCCCACATTGCATTGATCTTTTTAGTATTTTATACGATTTCATTTTACATACCGAAAGCATAGATATCTCAGCTACATTATTGATTTATACTCCATTCATTTCGATTAATTGATAATTACGAAACAACGTGTAATTTTAACCGATTAATAATTTGTATCAAAATTGTCGGAATGAAATTTTTCAAAAGTTAATCATATAGTTCAAACATTAAATTATATGATTTAGTTTTGAAATTTTTCATTTCGACAATTTTGATATATGTTATAAGCCGATAAAAATTACACGTAATTTCATAAATGACAGTTAATTGTGAACGGATGAAGTATTATCGTTTATTATCACTTCAACCCTATAACTAAAAAGCATAACAGATATCTCATCATGTAAGCAGTAACAAAATGAAAATCAGTAAAACTAAAATTTGTTCTACAACTTTTACCATGCAGTAAAAAACGACTTAATTACCACCAATAGTATGTAGCGTTAAATTATAGTATAACTATTTAGATGCTGAAGGTCAAAATTTCAGCCTAACAGCAAACACAACATGTTTTTATTAAGATAACGATACATCATATTAACTAAAAACATGTTTTTTATAATATCTGGTGATTAATAAAACTACAACATGCATAACTTATAAAGTTACAAGGATTATTGTAACGAAATTGTACATTTCAAAAGTAAAGTAGCTGTTTTGATAACTATTTATACAATCATCTCCTAATCAATTAACAATGACAATTTAGAATATAAGAAGTAACAAATTTGTTAACTTCCTAAAACTCAATAACAAATTCTTTTTCATCAGTTGGGGCTGTCAAGTCAATCAGTTAAAATATTAAACCCAAATGAAAGATTAATTTCTAACTCCAGTGATCATATTCAATTTTACCTGGCGAGGGAATGTCGACACCCCCTCGTCCGGGGCAATACCATCACCACAGCATGTTACCCGGGTCTGTCAACCATAGGCCACGTATCACCCCGGATCTGGATGGACCGGTCTGTGACCACGCCGGCCTAGGAAGCGTATCAAGTACGCTTCCCCAATTAATGTTGCTGCTCCCTGGGGGGACCCTTTATATGTTTCATCGACGTGGCCCAATCACAGGCCAGCCCATGTGGGCCCCGGAAAAGGACAGTACCCTTGTCAGAGTTATAAATGACTCTGACGCCGTTTGATCAACATTTGACAGTACAGTGATCCAAGGGCTAATACACCTCTGATCACACTATAAATACCCCCACTAATACCACTTAGAGGGGGACGCACAAATATAGAGAGGAGAGATAAAACTAAAATCACCCGGACCGCCTAAATACGACATCTGACAGCCGACACCACAAGTTGTAACCGGCCCGATCCCTCACCTTTAACTATATTCCTACTTTCAGTCCCCACTAATACTGACTTGATCGTTGGAGAGGGAAAACCTGGTTCCAACCCCGGGCCCCTATTCGTTTCTTGTACAGGCACAAAGAGCGCCTCGTCACCGAAGCAGACACAATCCACAACAGACACCTCGGAAGATCGCAGCCGATGCGAATTGATTAAGCCGAGTTTGGGAAGAAAATCAGGCTCGCCATTACCCGTGTACTAATAGTAATTAAAAATATGATTTTAGACTAAAAAATATATGTTACCAAACATAGTTTATATCTACACTAGTAAATACTAACATTGTTTAAAAAACCCCTCTTGGCGTGGTTGCCGGCTTTAAAACTGAGCTATTTTCCTACCCCACGACCAGCATGAACAGTTATAGTAAGTCTTACGTTATACGAATTTAAAAAACAAAAAAAAAACACCTCGAATAAGCCAGCTTTTACTTATTGACTTATAAAAAAAATGATTTCATTTCCCTTGACTTTTTTTTTCAAAATACGTTTGCCTTAAGACTTTGTATACTTTCAATTGATGCGAGCCCTTTGATAATTTTAACTTCTTATTTTAAGTTATTTTAAGTTAGAGCAACGAAAAGTTAATCATTTTATTAAAACTAACATATTTTATATCGTAGTGACTGACCTCCCGTCAGAACCGAGCTGGATGGACCCCATCATCGAGTACCACCGCACCGGAGACCTCCCCGAAGATAAGAAAGATGCTGAAAAGATAAGAAGAAATGCACTGGGGTTCTGGTTGGCTCCCTGCGATAAACTTTATAAAAGGTCGTTCTCTGGGCCCTATCTGCTCTGCATCCATCCTGATATGGTGGTAAGGGTCATGGAAGAAATTCACGAAGGAACATGTGGGAGTCACACCGGGGGCAGGTCGCTGGCCAACCGAGCCTTGACCCACGGATATTGGTGGCCTCTCATGCAGAAGGACTCCCAAGCATTCGTGCTCAGGTGTGAGAAGTGTCAGAGATACGCGCCCATACCTCGAGCCCCGGCCCAAAAAATGAGCAGCGTGACCTCGCCTTGGCCCTTCGCCCAATGAGGCATGGACATCGTCGGACCATTCCCTCGGGCCCCGGGAGGGGGGAAAAAGTTCCTCCTCATGGTCACCGACTACTTCTCGAAGTGGGTAGAAGCCATGGCATTAGCAAAGATAACGGAGGCCGAGGTGATCAGGTTCCTCTGGAGAGATGTGATCACACGATTTGGAATCCCGTACTCAATAGTCGCAGATAATGGGGGCCAGTTCACCGGAGCTAAATTAAAAGCGATGTACGCGAAGTACCACATCAAAAGCTGTTATTCCACCCCTTCATATCCACAGAGCAACGGACAAGCTGAGGTGTCGAATAAGACCGTTCTCGACGGAATAAAAAAGAGGCTAGACGAGTCCAAAGGATGATGGGCCGATGAACTGCAGCACGTCCTATGGGCCTACCGAACGATGAGAAGACGGGGCACCCAACAAACCCCCTATAGCCTCACCTACGAGATGGAAGCTATCATCCCGTTAGAAATCGGGCTCCCCTCTCTCAGAACCGACATGGTGGAGAACGGACTGAACGAAAAAATGATGGGGCTCGAGCTCGAATATGCTGAAGAACGACGAGAAGTTGCGGCCATCCGTAATGCCGAATATAAGAACGAACTGGGACGTTCCTATAACAAAAGAGTGAACGCCAGACGTTTTCAAGACGAAGACCTCGTATTACGGAAAGTAAACAACAACACGAGAGTACAGTCCGACGGCAAGTTAGGCCCCAACTGGGAAGGCCCATATCGAATCCTCGGCGCAGTTGGGAATGGGGCCTACCTGTTGGGTCGCCTTCCCAATGACGTCCCGGTGGATCGACCTTGGAACGTCAACAACCTGAGGAAGTACTACCAGTAGGCCGCGACCTTTGCGTTTTGATGTAAATAAAAATATGATGTAAATATGCCTGAGGGCTTCATGAATGAAATTGTTGTCATCTCACAATTACCCCGTTTTATCTTTACTTATATTATACAAGTGTTTCAGAACACCCGAGCCTATACGGCACCCCGGCTATATTTATTTGAATTTTTCAGTTCATTTAAATCTTACACGTGTTTCAGAACACCCGAGCCTATACGGCACCCCGGATTATATTTATTTGAATTTTTTAGTTCATTTAAATCTTACACGTGTTTCAGAACACCCGAGCCTATACGGCATCCCGGCTATATTTATTTGAATTTTCCAGTTCATTTAAATTACACAAGTGTCTCAGAACACCCGAGCCTATACGGCACCCCGATTTATATTTATTTGAATTTTTCAGTTGTGTTAATTCGAGTTGTGAGTTATGTAAAATGAGTGTCCCGACGCCGGAGCATAAGGGCACACTCATTGGGAGCACATACATAAACGGAACACACTATAGAAGTAAAAAACAGAAATAAACAAAAGTCCAAAGGCCAAAATTGTTTTCATTAATCAAAAGCTATTACAAGCTAAAGTGCAGAAAGAAGATTACATCGAAAACAAAATAAAGAACTACAAAAAGCCCTAGGCTGCCCCCTCATCATCATCAGCTTCATCGTCTGAGAGGGCTCGAGGGGTTAAGGGGACAACCTCGGGAATGGGAGCAGAGGGGACGGGAACAATGATGTTTTCCATGTTCCACACCGGATGATCCGGTCCCGCCCTCATGAAAGCCGCTGCCTCAGACCAGCCATCGACATAGAAGGAATTAAAGTCCTTCTGTGTCGATAGTTCTAAGGCGGCGCTCATCTCCGCCTCGGCAGCTTGAACCGCAGTCTTCACTTTCTCAGCCACTCCTGCCTCAGCGGCTTCGACTGCAGCCTTCACCTTGTCGGCCAAGCTTGCTTCAGCCTCCTTCAGAGCTGTTACCGCAGCTTGGGCACGCTCCTCGGCAGCACCGGCCTTCGCGGCCTCAGCTCTCCGAGCTTCCAAAGATTCGACGAGGCCCTCGGCCCTCTCTGCCCTTTTCTGGGCCCCCTCCGCCCTCTTCAGAGCGTCTTCGGCCTGCTTAGCACTGGCCTCGGCCTTCGAAGCTCACGACCTCACCAGTTGCCCTTGCTGGTAGACGTACTAGTTCATCGTTAAGTAGGCCTACAAAAGAAGAGAAACACTTAGCAAAAATTTAAGAAATAAACAAAGAACACTCAGGAATGGCACAACGAAAACAACATTTTACCTGCGGGATCATGGCCATGGCCGACTTCATGGCAGAAGCAAGGTCGCGACCGCGATGGTCGGCCTCGATGGTTTGCTGCTGGAGCACAGCCAGAGCAAGCAGGCCAGCAGAGGGATGACCCTCCATGATGCTCCGAACCCCAGTCGTCGCCTTAACCTCCTCCGGGGTCTGAATAGGCATCCTTGGCGACGGGGAGCCAGAGCCTGAGCTTGAGCCCGAAGCGCTAGGCATTGGTCCCTTTGCTTGAGTGGTTGACACCGCTCGCTCTTCGGCGACGACCACCGGCTCCCTAGGCTCCAGGATGGGTGCGGCATCCTCCCTCGGCTCAGACTCCCCAGTCCGGGCCTTCTTTGCCTCACGAGGGACCTTCACCTCCTCCCTCTTTCTCTTGTCAGCTTCGGCCTTGCGAGTGGCTCGTTCACGCCTCGCCTGCCCCAGCAAGCCTCCCAACCTCTCTAAGGCCTTTGCCTTAGCATCAGCAGGAGCCACTTCGACAACCTCCTCATCCCTTGCCTCGGCGACCTCCTCCTCAATGGCCTCGGGCTCTACGACCTCCTCTTCCTCACCACCGCCCCCCACATCGGCAGCAGTCTCTTCCACCTCCTCCTCCTCCTCATCGGAACGAACCACCTACATCGTTCAGAACAAGAAAAAATAAGTTAGAAAAATTCGGAAAAATTAGCAAAATCTAGCTAAGTGTTAAATTGGAATTGTGTAAAAACGAAGAAAGAATTTACCCTGGTCCGTGAGGTACCCAAGCTTGGCCCGGAGGGCTCCGCCTCCACGGGGATATCTTCCAGGTGTAGGGGACTCCTCACACTGGGCTCCCTAGACCTCAGGGGAAGAGCCTCTGGCAGAGGTTTCCCATGTTGGTCTATGTAGACACGGGTACCGTCCGGCCCCACCCTATAGTGGAGGACGGTACCATCCGGCCGGGTCTCCCAGAGGACCCCAGCTGATGCAGGAGCGAAAGAGGCCACAGTCACGACCTTCACCTTGCTGCTTGGCTTCAGCTTCGGCTTCGTCGCCTTCTTCATCATAGACACCGCCACGGTATCGGCCTCCTCTACTATCTTGGGAGGAAGGGTCGACTCTAGACCCCTCTCTTTCTCCCATCTTTCCCTGGAGTACCCCACAGGACAGAAGGTCCTATGTGGCCACATGAACCCGTTCCCCTTACAACTAGTAGGGGAACTGCATGTCAGGAGGCGCTCAGCATCGCGCGCTCCCACGTCGGTACCATCTGGACCCACCTCCAACGACCCGATGTTGGGCTCACCCAGGCCCCCTATCTTCGAGGCCACCGTGAACTTGTTCTCCTTAGTGCTAAGCACCCTTCCTGGCCTGGGTGGAAGAATTAGGTCGTCGCGGTGGAGCCAGTGCCCTTCCACCACTATCACGTCTTGCGTGTAACCCCGATTCGAATCGGAGTTACCCGTGATCAGCTGGTTATGGGCCCGGCATCACAGGTAGGGTTGCCTGCTCTTGGACTGGGAGCTTGGCTCGGTCTGCAGAAACTCGTAGCAGGCCAAAAGCTCCCTCAGCCCTAATGGTTCCGGAAGGGCCGGGCCCAATAGGAGGTTGAGGGCCTCCATCCCGGCGCAGATGCGGTGTGCCTGCAGTGGCCACTGGCACGGGAGAGTCTGCGTCCAGGCGCACAACTCCGCCAGCAGCTCCGGGATGGGGAGGTCAGTGCCCCCGTACATGAGTGTGGAAAGGGAGAGGGTCACCATGTTGTTGGGATCAGCCACGATCCCATTCACCTCATCGACGCTCTCGCATTTCCGGAGCCTGAAGTCCTCACTGATCCCGCAGAGCTGTCGAAACTCGTCGAGGTCGGGCCCATGCAGCCTCACCATTATGCTATTATCATTCGAGGCCACGGTCAGGCTCGGGTCTAAAACCATTGCCCGGAATGGCAAGGCATTTTCCATAATTGCCAGGCGCCGAGGTTGGGGCGCAACCATCGGGCCTTTTCCAGCACCGTGAGTTATCACCATGTCGGTTGGATGTTTGTGATTTTGCTAAGTATGGGAAGGGAGAGAAAATAGGTTGCTGTGAAAATTTTAGAGAGAGAGTGAGAAAGTGAAAATGAGATTTCACTGAGGGTATTTATAGACCCCCACCAGAAGGTGAAAAGACATTTACCAGAAGGTGAAAAGACAGCAACGGTTCAATAACACACACTCCCACAAATAACCGCTGCCACTCAATCGACGCATCCCACGTGTACAGCAAACAGAGGTCAACCGTCAAGTGTCACTCATCAGCCGTTTTAGCATTGATGGCATTGATAGAATCGAAAAGACAGGGGCGGCGCCTCATAAATGCACGATGGGCGTGCTCCACGTGTCAAAAATCCAAAGAATACAAGAACACGTGTCAACAAGACAGACCGTGTTAAGATACCTCCACACCGCCAGACGTAAGAACAGGATGACCGGAGCCCCCGTAAAGATTAGAGATCTTTGCCGACCTCGTCCTTAACAACGACTCCGGACAGGGAGCTGTTGGCGAGGGAATGTCGACACCCCCTCGTCCGGGGCAATACCATCACCACAGCATGTTACCCGGGTCTGTCAACCATAGGCCACGTATCACCCCGGATCTGGATGGACCGGTCTGTGACCACGCCGGCCTAGGAAGCGTATCAAGTACGCTTTCCCAATTAATGTTGCAGCTCCCTGGGGGGACCCTTTATATGTTTCATCGATGTGGCCCAATCACAGGCCAGCCCCTGTGGACCCCGGAAAAGGACAGTACCCTTGTCAGAGTCATAAATGACTCTGACGCCGTTGGATCAACACTTGATAGTACAGTGATCCAAGGGCTAATACACCTCTGATCACACTATAAATACCCCCACTAATACCACTTAGAGGGGGACGCACAAATATAGAGAGGAGAGATAAAGCTAAAATCACCCGGACCGCCTAAATACGACATCTGACAGCCGACACCACAAGTTGTAACCGGCCCGATCCCTCACCTTTAACTATATTCCTACTTTCAGTCCCCACTAATACTGACTTGATCGTTGGAGAGGGAAAACCTGGTTCCAACCCCGGACCCCTGTTCGTTTCTTGTGCAGGCACGAAGAGCGCCTCGTCACCGAAGCAGACACAATCCACAACAGACACCTCGGAAGATCGGAGCCGACGCGAATTGATTAAGCCGAGCTTGGGAAGAAAATCAGGCTCGCCATTACCCGTGTACTAATAGTAATTAAAAATATGATTTTAGACTAAAAAATATATGTTACCAAACATAGTTTATATCTACACTAGTAAATACTAACATTGTTTAAAAAACCCCTCTTGCGTGGTTGCCGGCTTTAAAACTGAGCTATTTTCTTACCCCACGACCAGCATGAACAGTTATAGTAAGTCTTACGTTATACGAATTTAAAAAACAAAAAAAAAAACACCTCGAATAAGCCAGCTTTTACTTATTGACTTATAAAAAAAATGATTTCATTTCCCTTGACTTTTTTTTTGAAAATACGTTTGCCTTAAGACTTTGTATACTTTCAATTGATGCGAGCCCTTTGATAATTTTAACTTCTTATTTTAAGTTATTTTAAGTTAGAGCAACGAAAAGTTAATCATTTTATTAAAACTAACATATTTTATATCACTGTTTATATTTATACAAAATTTCAGCTTCTTTATTAATTTTTTTTATAATAACCCTACATTATTTCTTTTTATTTGTTTATTATCATTTAATAATCATAATAATATTCCAACCACAAAAATATGGACTAATGATAGTTTATTATTTTTATATTCACCCAGAAAATCATATACATTACTCATATTTCTTGAAATTTAAGAAATTTATAGGGTTTCTGATGCATGTCACTTTTTAGAGTATAATCATCAAATTTTAGGAAAAAATATGTTTTGAGATATCAGATGCGGATGCTCTAAGTAATACTCCATTCGTCCCGTCCCAATTTGTTGGAGCTATACGAAACTACGTGTAATTTTAACCGACAAATTATAACTCATATCTAAATTGTCGAAATCGAATTTTTCAAAAGTTAATCAAATAGTTCAAATGTTAAACTATATGAACAAATTTTAAAAATTTACATTTCAACAATTTAAAAACGAGATATTTACCGATTAAACTTACATACATATATATAGAGCTCCAATATTTTGATTTAGGCGGTTGACATTTAAAAAAAAAGAAAAGGTTAAACTAATATGCACTAATTTTTCATCTTTAAGGTTTTGACATTTAAATACTGGTAAACATTTAAAATTGGGAGCATTAATATCGATATATGACGAATGGAGTATTTTTACAAATGAGAATTGGTAAAACAGGCCTGCATTTCTATATGAGGTAAAAATAAAAGTCAATTTCAAATCATGTCATCTTAAGAATCACTCAACAATTACGTTACTTTTGACGCGTTAAATTGTTATATGTAAAGTGAAAGATAAAATGATAGCGTGTTGTGAAACCATCTTTCATAAATCTAGTGTTTTTTAAAAGTCGAATCCCTTGTTATAAACAATTAAAACATCCAAATGGATTATTTTCCTTTTCGAAGTAGAAAACGATCCCTTCTATAGAAAACTTTGCTATCTCATGCAGCATTTGACAATCTTGAAAATTTGCTCCCAATAGAGATATAAAACATGATACTCTCTCCGTTCCCAATTAATTGTTTATTACGAAACTACGTGCAATTTTGACCGGTCAATAACTTGTATCAAAATTGTCAGAATGAAAAATTTTAAAAGTTAATCGTATAGTTCAAACATTAAATTATATGATTCAGTTTTGAAAATTTTCATTTCGACAATTTTGATACATATTATAAGTCGGTCAAAATTATATATAATTTCGTAAATAATAATTAATTAATTAGGAACGGGGGAGTATAAGAATGTTATCATATTACTGCAATATTTCCTATTTTTTCCATTGCCGATATGTGAACAATATTAATTGTCTATATATAGTTAGATAAAGTAAATTTTACTTTAGAATTAGGGACATGCCATCCTTGAATAATGTAACTTAAAAATCACTCAACAAACACGTTACTTATTTATCCGTTAAAAATAAGAAAAAAAAACTGATTTACCTTACTCAATATTTGGTACGTAGTGTGGTTCCCTCTTTTTACTAGGCAGTATAAAAGCAGTAACGCTATAAAGTCAGACTGACTCAATCAGACTGAATACCAGACAGTCCTTTATGTAATTTTTAAAAAAAAATTGACACCCAACCAAAACAAAAATAAAATCCCAAATATAATATTTATAGAACCCTAGTTGAGACAACTATAAACTTAAATATTAATTAAAAATATTTAAAATTTTAATAATTTTAATATATTTTATTTGACGATTCAACAAAATAAAAACTTAAATATAATATTATAGAACCCTATTTGAGACTACCCTAAACTTAAATATTAATTAAAAATATTAAATATATGGCCGAATAGCATACTCTTAAATTTCGGGATGAAAATGAAATTCTAAATTTACATTAAATACTGGTGTGTTGAGAGTCTGATTGAGTATATCTGGCTCATTAAAATTATTGGTATGAAAGTGGTAGGAAATATAATGCTTTTCTTTGAACAAGCAAATTGATAGTGCATATATTTCTTCCCAACTCATTTTTTCCTAATAAATACTTGCCACATATAAAATATTAATGAAGTGAGTTTGATACTTTTAAAATTGTAAATATCAAAATACGGCATATGTATATTGACAAGTAAACTTGCATACAGACACAAGAAGTATACCAAGGGATGAGCTCACCGGTTACTTTCATACTAGTAAACTTGCAGACATATGTAAAGTTCTTCGTTTTGACAAATTTAAAACTACTCAATATTCTAATGTGACTTATAAGATGGTTATTCCGGTCTATTTTTAAAAAATAACAAATAAAATTGTAAATTCTTTACTAGTTTGCCCTTTACTGTTACCTAAACAGGAAAAAAATTGAAATACATCATCAAGACAATAAAAACAAGGGATCAACATCATGAATGTCTCTTTAAAAAAAAAATCATCATGTATGTCTCCAAATCTTCCAAGTTGTGAAATGAAATAAATAATATATTCATACTTCCTCATCCGTTTCTATTTAATTGTAACTACGAAATTGCGTATAATTTTAACCGGTCAAAAATTTATATCAAAATTGTCGGAATGAAAATTTTTAAAAGTTGATCATATAGTTTAAATATTAAATTTTATTATTAGATTTTAAAAAAATTGATTTCAATAATTTTGATATAATTTATAAACCGATCAAAATTACACATAATTTCGTAATGGATAATTAAATGAGAACAATGACACTATTTAACACCGAATCAGTCATTCATTGACTTCACATCTATTGACTTTTGATTTCTATTAAGTGAAAGAAAAATGGAATTCCACACTTCCCATAGGCCCATAGCTAGTGAGAGGATAAAAAGACAAGTTTGGGGGAACGTTTCACAGTTTTTAAGCCCATAGCTAGTGAGAGGATAAAAAGACAAGTTTGGGGGAACGTTTCACAGTTTTTAAGCAATTTAGTAGAGCTCTCTTCCCAGTTAATTGTTTACTGTCAAACTATATACAGTTTTAATCGGGGGAAAGGATCTATACAGACATAAAAAAACACATTATCTTTACATATCAATCACAACGCTTCATTTACTTACTTTTAATGGTCAAGATTGGTTCATCTAATAACAATAATACACACATAATCTTGACCATTAAAAGTAAGTAAATGAAGGATTGTGATTGATGTGTAAAGATAATGTGTTTTTTTATGTGTGTATAGATCATTCTCCTTTAATCGGACAATAACTTTTATAAAAATTGTTGGAATAAAATTTTTCAAAAGTTAATCATATAGTTCAAATATTAAATTATATGATTTAGGTTTAATTTTTTTTCATTTCAATAATTTTAATACATATTATAAGTCGATTAAAATTATACATAATTTCATTCAATTATTTAAAAACGGTTAATAAGTAGGCTAAATGCATAATGATAACATTATTTTTCACCTACTTGTTAAAGGGAAATGTTAATATGTGTGACCGAGATAATCATAGTATTTTTTAAGTATTAAATGATGTTAAGACATGGTAGTTAAGTGTTTATGCATTAATAATATATCAATTGCCGTACATTATGATAGGAAATAAAATGTATGTTAAAATATGACATCGGGACACATGTTAGCAAAACTGTTTTTTAAATTAATGTGAGAGAACAAATATGTATGTAACAGATTGTTTATTTTTTATGATAAGAGCACTTATATAGTGGAACAGTCTGAAATATAAGCATTGAATTTGAACCGGGGGAGTAGCTAGATAAGTACACTTTGTCCCGTAAAAATTGAGTACATTCAGCTCAAGTCCAATTCTTCAAAATACCTAAAAATTCTTCAAAATATGTAACAAACACAAATAATCTCCAAATTATACCAAGAAAAATCCTATATTGATCAATTTCGAAGCTGAAAAATCGAAAGAACAAGTAATACTTACAACCGCACTTAATAACGTAGCAATTGAGTGTACTTTGTCGATCCAAAATACGAAAAATCGCAACGGAATGCTAACATTTAAGCTTTGATACCATGATAAGTGACAAAATCGTCACTTGTAGAGAGAGAAAATGAAGAAAAATATGTATTTATTTCTTATTCATCAAATGAATCTCCAGCTGTATAAATAGGCTAACTGACTAACTGTCATAATTTCAATATTTATAATAAGTCACTAGTTAAATAAAACTAACAGCAAACC
This sequence comes from Primula veris, assembly GCA_963682055.1. Classification (NCBI taxonomy): domain Eukaryota; kingdom Viridiplantae; phylum Streptophyta; class Magnoliopsida; order Ericales; family Primulaceae; genus Primula; species Primula veris. The sequence goes on along the minus strand of OY821745.1, from coordinate 12,231,827 downwards.
TTTAAAAAATAATACAAATGAGTCCATACACATTAAAGAAAGTTTACTATAAGGACAAAGCATATGCAATACGTCAATAATGGAAATCAAGATGGAAGCTCACCACAGCTGAACGGTTACCAGTCCACTCCTGATAATATAGGATTTCCCGATGAAACAAAAAGAAACAAGGAAGAGTAACAAAGTCAACCAAGAATAAGCAGAATTTAAGTTACATTTGAAAATAAACCAACCTTTTACTCACTTCCTGATTCTCTACAGATTTCATAATTAGTTTCAACCCTACTTAATGTTTTTATAGCACTCGGTCATCCGTCGGATTGGATCGGATAGAATGCGATTGAATTTTTTGACAGTCCTACACGTGGATAGAACTAAAAGAAGTAAGAAATAACATTTAATATTAGCTTAAGTAGTTTCCAAGTAATGGGCGCAAACACTGTGCTAAATCTCCCGTTAAGCGTGGGCCCAGGGAGGGCTGAGACCACTTTGGGCTTAGTAGAGAGTTTTTCCTTACATTTCTACCAGATGCTGCTTCTACAACTCGAATTTATAATCCCTCCATGTGCAACTCTACCATTGCGCCAAGCTCGCAGTTTTCAAGTAATGGAAACAGATAAAATGCATTGAAAATTTGAAACTCTTCAGAAACTTTTATGCAACACTACAAATAAATTTATATGTTGTTTACTAAATATCAAAAACATGGACTTTTAGAGAAAAATCCACCTAAACGAGCTGTACTGCCAAAAAAAACATATGCCGTATGATTTTAAATACATAGTATGAATGAAGTTTATAATAGGATGGCATTTTCATAACTTTTAGCACATCTAGAAGAATCTAATAGCCAGCAATACTACTTGACTACAAAAAACCTGAAGAAGAAATTCCTTTTTCTGTAAGACATTAACTCAACTGATTGAGAAAGTTATGAATTACTGTACCTTTGACTTCAGCATCCAAGCAAAGTAGAAAAAAGCAACCATAGACATCCCACATAAATTTTGTTTGGTCAATGACTTTAGCAGTAAGAACTGCACATACATACATGGAAAATATAGTGGTCTATTTTTACAATACAAAATTACATCTCAGAAGATGGAAAATAAGTTGTGCCAGTAAATATAGTACAAATACTTGGTCAGTTTTTAAGTAAGTGCTCCCACTATCGGTTTCACATAACTCAAGATTCATAGTGGTCAAGTGGGCAAAAAAACAGAACAACCATACAAATAACACGGGCGAAATTTAACTTATTATCTAATTTTGTAACTAATTTTAGAATGTAGAATACAAAAATCTGACAGCACCTCTAAAGTTCAATGTTGTTGTAACACAGTGCTAAAGTTCCAATCGAGATTATCTGGTGGTTCATAAACCATGTCCAGCTAAGGAAATTAATTAAACATGATCGAGAAAAATATGAAAGCTTTATATAAGTCAAATCAGAAAGAGAACTTGTGCTGGGACTATGAATCTAGAAAGAGAAAAAACCAGACATTATATATGAATCTGAAAATCATACAGCAAGTACAAAAAGTGCAGTTTCCAGATTAAACTTTAATACGTCTAGATGTATATCAAGGTTACACAGAAAGTAAGAACGAAAATAGCATAACAGACTAGATCCACCAATAATCATTCTAAAAGTTAACATATGGGAAAATCCTTATTCAAACGACATCTAGATTTCAACCACTTCTATTATATTTATATCCCAAACCATATGTTTGTTATGCACCTATAAATCGCCACCCCGTGTCTTACTGGAGGATATTTTCAAAGTACCAACTCTACAAAATTACTTCACGTTCTTGTTTGATTGCTAATTACTAAAGAACGGTGCCCGTTTAGTAAGAACATCATAACTCACACATAAGAACCGTGAGCAATTAGCTTCAGAAAGTACCCAGGTCATTATGGGCGAAGCCACAAATGGTTCATGGGGGTGCCAAATTTACGTAAAGTTCATATTTATAAAGCTAGCTTTATAATTAAAACAATATTGCAGAATCATATCATTAAAGAAATAAACCCATTGAATTGGAGAGAAAATCTGACGCCAAATCTTCTGATCTAGGTCTTCGATTTCATAGGAGTCAGAATTTTGAGAATACGAGGAACCGGGTCAAATTTTAACCATAAATGATGCTACATATCAGGTTTCTTAACATAAGTCTCAAATTATAGTGTGGTACAATATTACTCTTTAAGAATGGAGAAAAAATCTTGCTCATCCTTATTTAATCATAATTTTGGGGGTGCAATTCCCAACTTTTTCCCGTGGTAAAAGTAATGAAGTTCACAAGGTAGGTGGTTTTTATGTCAATCCGAAAGATTTACGTATAATTAAAGCATAGTAATTTTTCTTTTATATTTACAGAAAGTGAGGGGGAAGCTGCAACGCTTCTTCTAATGTAATTCTTCAAGTAAAATAGGCCATTATAAATTTATTGTTTCTGTTTTTTTTTTTGGGTGTGTTGGACGTTAGCAAAACAAAACTTCCAAGTGGCCCTCAAAGTCGCTATTCAAAACTCTAATAGTCACCACTCGTTTCTCTTATCTCTATCAATGTCTCAATCATCCATTCATTATTGATTCAAAACATTAACTACAAGTTCCAGACGTTTTTATACTGGTATGTTATGTTTGAATCTTACTAGTCAATACGTTTATATTAGTAAAAGTATTTTTGTATCACGATATAAATGATCAATTGATCATAGCTAGTTAGTTACCGTATTTTTTTTTAAATCATAACTGGCCCCTTCTATTGACTGGAGGAACACAAAAAGCAAGTCCATGAACAAAGCTTTTATGGTAGCTATTCCGGTCATTCTTCCGGCCAAACACGACACAGAGTGTCTTAAGCACAGCATTTAATTTCTTCAAAGAAGTAGCATCTTGAGAATGAAGGTAAAACAAGTGGCACCTTTGGCTCCTTGTTTGGCCATAATGTATATAACTGCATTTTGCTCACGGTACACGTGAAATATCAAACCCAACATAAATCATAAGCATAATAAATAACAAATATTACTGTATTTGATTCTAGACTTGGATTTGTTGTGCCACCAATTACAAATCATGAGAGAAGCAGTCTCAGTTAACACATAAACAAGTCTAATTGGTAACAAATTAATAAGCAATCCAGAAAGAAACCCATTAAGTTCAGCAGCATGAATAGGAGTACTATTTAAGCCTAATGAAACAGACTAAGCTAAAACATGGTCACTTTTGTGCACTTACCGTACAACTTTCCAATTTTCAAGCATATGTTAATTTACATGTGCTATTTGGTTACAACCGTTCGTCTCTTTAACTAGTTCTTTCTTTTCGTATTACCAATCTGTATGAATCAAGAGAATAAAATGAATGATATTAAGTTCCGACAATCAACTATTTTTCTGAATTTAACTCATCATATTCTTTTATTTGCATAAAATATAAATTTTATTATTACTCCATCCGTTCCCAATTAATTGTTATTTACGAAATTACGTATAATTTTGACCGACTTATAACATGTGTCAAAATTGTCGAAATGAAAATTTGATACAAGTTATTGACCGGTCAAAATTGCACATAGTTTCGTAATGGACAATTAATCAGGAACGGATGGAGTAATAATTATTAATATAATTATTGATATATATTTCACAGCGTGATGATTTAAGCAACTTTACTAATTCGATAAAATTTCGGAATGATTTTACTAATTTTGTAATAATACACCACCCATGTCAAAAATTATTTTTATCACTAATACCCTGTAGTGTTTGAATTTCTGACAAATTTTGATAAAAGTCTTAGCTCAAAACTATAGCTATATAAATAAACATAAATATAAAATTAAACGAACGTGAACACATAGTTGTGATTGTTTTCAGTCCATTTACTAGACTGACATTACTTTTTTCTTTAGTATTAGTTCTTTTACAAATGATTGGACGACATACCATGGGCGATCCATGTAGAATAAAGGGATGCACTCGTATTTGCACAATTTATAAAAGCACTATTCTTTCTATTGTACAATACCAAAATACTAATTCTGGCTCCGTCTTGGACATAGATAGCGAATACGGAAATTTCAACAAAAAGGCTCAACTCATTTACAAACATGACTATGGGTGGGCAAAAATATCGGAAACCGAAACAGAACCGAACCGATCAATTCGGATTTAAATTTAACAATGTAGTGAACCGAACTTGAACTGGAACCGATACTATAATTCGGTTCGGTTTCGGTTCTCTGAAAATAAACTGAAAACCGAACCAAAACCGAAAGTTAAAACCGAACCGGATTTAAAACCGATCTTGTATGAGTATGTATAAACTAGATAATTACTTTAGTTATATTATATAATATTACTATACTGTATATACTATGCAAACTCGAATGTTATTATTTATATAAATGCGAATTTTAAAAATGTTATAAGAGTTTTAACTTGTTTAAATGAACAAAAAAAATAAAAGTAACAAGTCTAAACCGAAACACAAGTCTAAACCGAATCAAAACTGTTAATCAGAAACTGAACCGAATAAAATTTCTGGCACACCCCATACATTAAACATGACCATAAGATACGTGGTAACATACGTCAAATAGTTAATAGTTGGGACCAAAATGTAACTAGTAAAACATATGCCGGTTAGTTAATAAGTATAGCTTTTGTAGTTAATTAACGTTGGTAAGTTGGAATAAACTAACTGGTCTAAAACCCTCCACAATTCAATTCTCTCTCTCTCTGTACATATACATATATATACATATACATATACATATATATATATATATATATATGACACAATGATGAACCTGAAGACCATATCTCTCCACCTACACGCCCCAATCCCGAACGTTAGCTTGCTCCGTTCTACAAATCCTCCTCGCCTTACGTTGACAAGTCGACGCCCCTTGGGTTCTTCTTGCAAATGTAGCGGTTCGAAGAATGTGGAGGTTACATCTGAGGAAGGGACGGTGGATATTGAACCGAGGATAGAAAGTGAGATAGAGGGAGGGAGGAGAGAGAATGGTGGTGTGTGGGAGCAGACGGTGGAGATATTGAAGTTCTCTGGACCAGCGACGGGGCTGTGGATATGTGGACCGTTGATGAGCTTGATCGATACGGTTGTTATCGGTCAGACCAGCTCCCTCGAGCTTGCTGCTTTGGGTACATTTATCTCTTTTTATATATATTATGTGTGTTGTGTTTGTAGTAAAGTAACTGGGTGGAGACAGTCGGAAGTCGCAACACCTCCTATTTTGATAAAATTTAATGAAAAATCTTCAAATGTTAGCGTTCTCCCCCCTCCCTTCTATTATGTGTGAAAAAAAACTCATAGATGGTATGAAAAGAATTACAGTATATAGAATATCAGCCCCTCCCATCTAACATTTCTGGTTCTGTCACTATACATGTGTTGTGAGGGAAGGAACTAGGTCCCCCTTCTGATACAAATTGAAGAAAGTAAGTTTTTTCTATCAGTTTGATCAAAATCTTCAAAAAATGGCATTTGGTCCCCATGTTACCCAAAAAAACTCAAATAGGGTATATAAAAAAATATATTCAATATCGGCCCCCTCCCATTTAGAATTCATGTTTCTGTCACTGTTTGTATGTATATATGTTCCAATACTTATTTATTAAATTTGAAATATAAGCATACATTTTGACAAGAATAGATTTTAAAGTTCATAAACATTTGTACAAACTCGTAATGCTTGAAAATTAACCGAATTTCGGCAAGGGGCATTGAAATGGCATTGTTTCAACCTTCAATGGGGTACAAGAGCCGAGCTTACTTATAATTACTAGACTTGTTTGCTAAAAAAGTCAAAAGTCTCATCTTTGTTTATATTCTGTTAGGTGTACTGCGAAATTGATCATTGGATAAGTTAATTTTTGTTTCGTTTGGTTGCATACTTGCATTCTATATAACTACTCGAATTATTTTGCAAAAAGACAAAATGTCAAGAATCTATTCGTTTTTTATATGCTACCATGTAAACTGTGGAATTGATGTTAGTATACTGTAAAATTTGGGGGTAGGATGACTGCCTCTAAAACTATGGAATTGGAGGCTATCTAACTTGCTCTACGTGGTATGCTGAAAATTGTGACTGCATAGTAATATCGATATATATGACCTAAGTAAGAAAAAGATGACCTTCTTGTCTCATTGGTAAATAAGTCTTCTAACCCTTACCTTTTGGTAAATTATTTTAGTAATTATACGCAAGCAAACGAACCGAATGAAATAAATAGGAAATAAACAGGATCCTCCCTCCTCTCACTTGTTCGACGTAGTCCTATCTGTATTATATACTGTCAATGTATAAGACTCAAGTGGAAAAGCGATCACCTTGTTGACTTATCGATAAATAAGTCTTCTAAATTGTACCTTTTGCTAGTTTCCCTTACAGAAGCTGTAGTTTCTTTTGGTGTGGTTGAAAGGTATATGTTTAAGTATTACTTGTAATTGTCATAGCTGTGTTTGCTATCGAAATTAAAAGACATATAACTTTTGTTTTGGAGTAACAAAAAGGAGTCGATAGTAGTGTAAAATTGGTTGAACAATGGTTCCTTTAACAAACTATGGAACGAAGGTCGTAAAAATCTTATGCTCTTCAGTCTCAAGTATATGCAAGTAATATTCAGGATGTCACATGTGGGTACCAAAAATCCTATGGACAGGGACATAAGAATTCATGGATTTGAGTGACAAATTTGTAATCTTAAGGCAAGATGGTGAGATGGTTATTTTTTTTAAGTAATGGGTGAGTGATTGTTGATTGGATTATATACGTACCCAAATTTTGTGTTAATATTTAAAGCTTTAAATTAGAAAAGTTGGCTATGCAATTAAGTTGGGAAAAAAGTTGACAATGTTTTAAGTTGAGAAAAAAGTTGACAATGTTTTAAGTTGATAAAAGAATTGGTTTGTCAGAGCTTAAAACTTTTGAGTGCTTACTCCAGAAAAGCTCAAAAAAATTTTACTCAAAAGTTAACCATATTTGTCAGATTTTTATGTTGATAAACAGGAGAAAAAAAAATGGGGCTAAAAACCAATACCAAACAAACAATTAGCTTGCTATTTGCATTCTGCTACATTATGTTGAATGCAGAGTTTGTATTTTTTGATGTATTAATTATTATAATGATACCACTAGTAACGCAGCTAAAGTAGCTCTTAGTTTGAATTTTAATGTCTATTGTTTCAATGGCAGGACCTGGTACTGTGCTATGTGACAATATGAGTTATGTTTTCATGTTCCTTTCAATTGCTACATCCAATATGGTTGCTAATGCACTTGCAAGAAAGGTTAGTTATCAAAATTTTCAACTAGCTTATTAATTAAACCACTTCAGCAGGCTGTGAGTTCCGAACCTATCTCTGTTTCATTGGTCCCTTTATTAATTTTGTTATACGCATTCTTGATTAGTTGTCCAAATATAGTGGTTTGGACCTTGGAGTTTCCATCATTGTTCCTTCACTCATTTGGCAAGTTTTAAAAATAGTACGAGGCATTTGTTATGAAAGTTAGCCATTTGCATTTATAAGTCCTCAGTCCGCGAGTAACTTATATGCATTGGAAAATCGCAACTTGGAAGTAAATGTTTTGAAATATGTTTTTCTAATACTTTAATACTAGTCATTTTCTTTGCATATTGATTATTTTAGGGAATATTGGTGCAGGATAAAGATGAAGTGCAGCATCAAATATCTATACTGGTCTTCATTGGATTGGTTTGTGGTGTGGCGATGCTGTTTATCACGAGGTTCTTCGGTGCCCAGGCACTAACTGGTAATGGGGACTGACCAATGCTCGTACTTATGCATAAATACATGCTGCTTTATTATTATTTAATAAGTAATTTGTGTATAGATTATATATTAATTAGTTATTTATACTTTTCAGCTTTTACTGGCTCAAACAATGCGCATATCATACCTGCCGCAAACACATATGTTCAGGTTCAAATTGCATTGCACGATCCTCAGTTTCACAATTTGTTGATCACTTCTATACTGTTATACCTGCTAAGACAAATTTGGTATCCCTCTAAATGAAACAAGAAACTACAAAACATTCTAGTATATATATCCTTTTTCTAAATTATGATACTCCATCTATTCACACCCAACTTTGCTCACTAAGGAGCGTCAAAGGGGAATTTCAAAATAAAATTCATTCAATAGTGAAACTTTTAGAGAAAATGTTGTTTTTATTATTCTGACTCAACACATACATAAAAGCCTAATATATAGGTTGAGAAAGTAAAAAATATTAGTAACTAAAAAACTACAAACTAGCAACTCCCACCTAACTATTAATGATGTTATTATAACTACAATTAATGCTTATTATTAATGTGACATTCAACACTCTCCCTCAAGCTCGGTTGTAAATGTCGATTAAACCGATCTTGGACTTTAGGTCTTCGAACTTGGGTCTTGAAAGAGCTTTTGTGAGAATATCTGCAGTCTGGATTCTTGTGGGTACATAAACCAGAGTTAGTATTCATTTTTTTATATTTTCTTTAATGAAATTTCGATCTATCTCCACATGCTTAGTTCGATCATGGTGAACTGGATTTTTTGCAATACTAATGGCAGATTGATTATCGCATAACAGTTTCATAGGACCATGAACTGGAATATTTAAGTCAACTCTTTTCAACCACATTCCTTCACAAATTCCGTGAGCCATAGCTCTAAACTCTGCTTCCGCACTACTTCTTGACACGACCGATTGCTTTTTACTTCGCCATGTGACATGATTTCCCCACACGTCGATACAATATCCAGAGGTAGTAGACCTACGATCAATCGAACACCCGGCCCAATCTGCATCAGTGAATATTTCAACATCTCTATTTACAGTTTTCTCAAAATATAGCCCTTTTCCAGGTGTCATTTTGAGATACCTTAGTATTCTGTAAACTGCCTTCATGTGTACTTCTGATGGATTATTCATGAATCGACTTACTGAACTAACACCGAAGCTTATATCGGGTCTAGTCTGAAACAAGTAAATAAGTTTTCCCACTAGTTTTTGATACCTTTCCTTGTCAACTGAGGTATTTTCGTCCGTGTTACCCAGTTTGACATTGTGATCCATCGGAGTATCTACCGGCTTACTTCCTAGCATGCCTGTATCTTTTAACAGGTCTAAAATATATTTTTGTTGAGAAACAACTAGACCTTTCTTTGACCGAGCAATTTCCATGCCTAAGAAGTACTTGAGATTTCCTAGATCTTTGATTTCGAATTCTTTGGCCAAAATTTTTTTGAGTTTGGACATTTCTTCCTCATGATTTCCGGTTAGGATAATATCATCTACATACACGATGATTATTGCCATTTTTCCACCAGGAGAGTGTTTCACAAATAACATATGATCCGATTGACATTGAGAGTAACCACACTTCTTGACCGCCTTGGTAAAGCGATCAAACCAGGCCCGAGGGGACTGTTTAAGGCCATACAAATTTTTTTTTTATTTGCAAACTTTATTAATATTTTCCTTCGACTCGAGAACTGTTGGTATGTCCATATATACCTCATCTTTCAAATCTCCATTGAGAAACACATTTTTAATGTCGAGTTGATAAAGGGGCCAGTCTTGATTGACTGCTAGAGATAATAACACTGTAATTGTGTTTAATTTGGCAACGGGAGCAAATGTTTCGACATAATCCACACCATGGGACTGAGTGAACCCTTTTGCAATGAGTCTCGCTTTAAATCTCTCCACTCCTCCATCTACTCTATATTTCACCGTAAAGATCCACCGACATCCAACCGTCTTCTTCCCTTTGGGAAAATCTGTGATTTCCCATGTACCATTTTTTGCTAGAGCTTGAATCTCTTCCTGAACAACTACTCTCCAATCAGGAGATTGAAGAGCTTCATGAATATTTTTCGGAATCTGTTTTGCTAAACTTGTGACGAAAGCCCGATAATTTGGTGATAGGTTATCATAAGAAATAAAAATAGCAATGGAATGATTCGTGCTAGATCTGACTCCTTTCCGTTTTGCTATAGGTAAATTCAAATCGTCACTTTGATTTTCACTTGAAAAAGAAGAGGGCAAAATGTTACCTGGTTGTATTTCTTCCGGTTCTGGACTCGGTTCAGGCTCATGACATTGCTCGAGATGTGTTTGTGGCGCTATGTCCTCTTGATTCTTCTTCTTTTTTCTTGTATAAACAAGTAAGTCGTTATTATTATTGGTCGAATCTTCCAGAGTCTCAATTTGGGAATGGACTGGTAATGTTTGTATCGGTGTTGGCATGTAATGGTTCTGCAAAATTAGTTGTAATTCAACGTGCGGTTCAGGTTGAGAATTTTAAACTACCGAGCTTGGTGCATTTGATGGTGTAAGGGTTATATGTTGGTTGGTTGTTGGTTCCCAAAACTGCAATTCTTCGGCCATGTTCTCCCCCTAATATCGGTTTTAGGGTAATAAGGCTGGTCTTCGAAAAACGTAACGTCTATAGAAGTATAAAACTTTCTAGTCAATGGGGAATAACACTTGTAGCCTTTCTGATTTGGTGCATAACCGAGAAACATGCACTTCATCGCTTTTGGATCCAGTTTACTTCGATTTTGAGAATACACATGTACAAATGCAGAACAACCAAATACTTTAGGCGGTATATTGGAGAAAAGTATGTTGTTGGAATAATATTTAAGAAGAACCTGTAATGGGGTTCGAAATTGAAGTACTCGGGATAACATAATGGATCGAGCGACTTCTAAAAGGTGTCTATTTTTCCGTTCGGCAATCCCATTTTGCTGAGGAGTATCAGCGCACGAACTTTGATGAACAATCCCTTCTTTTCGTAAAAATTCTCCTAAAGTCGAGTTGAAGTAATCTCTAGCATTATCTGTTTTTAAAACTTGAATTTTGGTTTGAAATTGGGTACTGACCATACTATAAAAGTTTTCAAAGATTTGAGCAACTTCTGACTTTTCCTTCATAAAAAATACTCATGTCAGTCTCGTATGGTCGTCTACAAATAAAACAAACCATCTAGATCGAGTAATATTTTTTTTTGTAGATGCTCCATGTAAGAGACAGCATGTCTCTGTACAAGATAGTGTGAATATCTATAGTGAAGGAGTGCTAGAATTACCTAGCCTGCAATCTTTGACTGCATAAGTCTTATTAGAAGACCAGTAACACATATTTGAGATTGTGTTGTCTAATTAGTTGTCTTTGTATTATTATGTTCACATCCTGTATACTACCTTTTTACCTCTATATATTTGACTCTACACAAGTGACTAAATGTGTGAGAGAAACCAATTGTGACACTCCCCAAATGTCACTGTGTATAATAGAAAAAGTACGAGACGATTTATATTGTTGTGCAGGATAGGGATTGCGAACATGTTTAGACAGTTGACAAATTTCGCAACGGAAAACTTGAGATTTTTTACCAAATAATGATGGGAGAAGTTTCTTGAGGTACAGGAAATTAGGGTGACCAAGGCGATAATGCCATAACATGATATCACTATCATTAATTGATTCCGAAGCAGAAAAATAACTTCTTTCAGGCTGAATTTGTCTCTGACAAAAGTCGGAAGTTTTGAGAACATAGAGTCCCGAACACATCTCAGCTTTGCCAATCATCCTCCCCGAATCCAAATCCTGAAAAATACAACCACTTGAGAAAAAATTAGCAACACAATTATTCTCATGAGTAAGTTTATTGATTGAAAGTAAATTACAATCCAAATTTAGAACGAAAAGCACACAACTAAGGGTAAGATCTTTAGAAATAATCACCGAACATGTACCCACAACTCTGGAGATAGAACCATCGGCTATTCTAACTGTTAGGTTACCGGAACATGATTTGTAGTTCAATAAAGACGAGGCATCTCCTGTCATATGATCCGAAGCACCTGAGTCGACAATCCAAGAAGCCCCTTCTTGAGTTTTGACCCTTAATGTGCTCAAAAAGGTACCTTTTTGAGCAAAAGATCCAATTCCAACATCATTGTTGGATGATGGTACTCCTTGCCGACATAGTTGAGTCTGACTAAACATGTTTTGCAAGAGCCCTAACTGCTCTTTGCTGAATAACTTGGTGTTAATGACTGATTTAACTGAGGCTTGATCTGCTAATTCAGTTCAGATCTGCTCTGATACCATGAAACTTTTAGAGAGAATGTTGTTTTTATTTTTCTAACTCAACACATACTTAAAAGCTTAACACATATAGGCTGAGAAAGTAAAAAATATTAGTAACTAAAAAACTACAAACTAGCAACTCCCACCTAACTATTAATGATGTTATTATAACTACAATTAATGCTTATTATTAATGTGACATTCAACAAATAGTATTGTCTTTTATGATGTTAAGTAGTAGAATTCACACAAACGTAACTTATGAACCTTCACTGAGCACGCTATTTGCTTATGAAGTTACATTGTTAACATTTGACTAGTTTAAAGTACTTTTCTTTTCTCGTATAAAGGGTTGCGGTTTGCTGTGGCATGATAAAGACAATTTGTATCTAATTTATTAGTAGTTGCTTCTTATTTGTAACCATTATGTGAATGAATTACGTTTTTGTTGGCAGATTCGAGGCATAGCATGGCCAATATCACTTGTTGGATGGGTCACTCAAAGTGCAAGGTGAAATTTGTAGACTTTTAGTTATCTCTAGATAGAGCTAATTATAAAGCTCATCGATAAAATAGAAAAAGAAGAAGGCCGATAAATGAAAGCCTAAACATCAAATAAGAAATGCTTTTGCAGATTTGTTCTAAAAAAATGCTGTTTATCCCGTTTAATTATCCTGAAAATGAGTCTCAAAAGGTTCTTACAGGCTGGGTTGCAATTTAAAGACTGGTTATCGGTTTTGTTTGCTGGAATTAATTTTTTTGGACACTTCGTCCGGATGATAAATACTTACTCAGCATTTCTTTTTGTTTAACTCATTACATATCTGTTCCCTAGAATTAATTTTGATTAATCCTATTTTATGATTTGAAGGCTGGTAAAAATGTAGAAATAGTTATTGTATATCATTTCTTGATGTAACAAGGGGCCAGCACAGGCACAAATAGTGACATTTTTAAAGTTGTAGTGAAGAGCCGTATAGACAGAGAGATAGTGAAGTATGGAAATACATGAGTTGTTGATTGATGTATTAAGCAGCTAAAAAAAACTGTACATATGCAGAAATAACTATCACAGTAGGTGTACATAATGTACCAATACAGTACTATGATATGTCAATTGCAGCCTTGGTATGAAAGATTCTTGGGGACCTTTGAAAGCTTTAGCAGCTGCTACTGTTGTGAACGGAATTGGTGACATAGTTCTATGCTCGTATTTAGGCTATGGTATTGCTGGAGCTGCTTGGGCTACAATGGCATCACAGGTACGTAAAATTTTATTCTTCTTTTATCACATTTATAATGAAATAATCTACACCTACGAGGACCGACGAATTAAATGATATCTCTTGTTCCACCTTTTTCCTTTTCTTCTCCCTCTGAAACATTTTTTTGCCATAATGGTTCTACTTCTATATCCTTGATACAAGCCGGGTCTTGGATGTAAAAATAAAAGAAGTTGAACTATTTGTCTCATTGTATTCACATTTTTATTTTGTGTTTCGAATTAACAGCATATGTTTTAGGTTGTCGCAGGTTACATGATGATTGACAATTTGAACAAGAAAGGGTATAATCCTTTTGCTATATCTGTGCCTTCTTCCATTGAATTACTGGAAATATTCTCTATCGCTGCCCCGGTGTTTGTGACGATGATGTCGAAGGTTTGATTTGGTCAATTACCATAACTCTTAACATGTAGTTTACATCCTTACAGCATGGTCACTGTCCTCCACCAACAAGCCCCCCCCCCCCCCCACACACACCCCCTCCCTCCCTCATATTGGTGACATTACGTCTTCGAAATGCTATACATGCATCATTTCATCTATCTAACTAATTTAAGTGTTCAGGTGGCGTTTTTTTCTCTAATTGTATATTTTGCCACCTCAATGGGCACACATACAGTTGCTGCTCATCAGGTACAATTTTTTCATGTACAACGATTAGTCAATGACATATAGCTGGCGGGAATTGAAGTTAGTAACTTAATTTACTTCAGGTCATGATTCAATTGTTTATGATGTGTGCTGTATGGGGTGAGCCTCTCTCTCAAACCGCTCAATCATTCATGCCCGAGTTAATGTATGGAGCTAATAAAAGTCTTCGAAAGGTTGACCAGTTTTCTCACTCATCAACTCTAAATGTAATATAATTATATTATAATATTAAGGATCTAGGAATTTATAGTTTAAACTAGATGTAATCCTTTTCACAATGTTCAGCTCAAACTGATTTTACATCATTTTGGTTATATACATCTTGCTCTAAGAAAATTGTCGAATTTTCAGGCTCGGACTCTGTTGAAATCTCTGCTGTTTATTGGTGCTTTATCTGGGCTGGTTATAGGATCTATTGGCACATTTGTTCCCTTAATGTTCCCCAAATTTTTTTCACCCGATCCTATGATCATAGGGGAGGTAAATTCTATAGCCTTTATTTGCGTTTTCCTAGACCTGGTCAACCCCCCAGAGTAAAGCAATGGTTTGAACATCTTATGTTTAGAAATACAGAATAATTGCTGTTTACTTTACATAGATATACTTTTGCCGTTACAGATGCAAACTGTGTTGATCCCTTTCTTCCTTTCATTGTGTATAACACCCAGCATCCTCAGCCTCGAGGGCACATTGCTGGTATGTTTTTCCCCCTTAGTTCTATGTGTGCTGCAAGCAATGTTCCCTATAACAAACCTGACTTTAAGCGCAAGGATTCATACTGTCTTAAATTGCGATCATATGTGTGTGTGTATCTGCATGTCACAGACAAGTAATGCAGTATGTAGTTTAGAGATCTCTTTCTTTTATCATCAGCATTGAGATACCGACCATAAAACTCTTTCTTTTCTTCCAATGATATTTTCTTTGTTAAGTTGCAGTGTTTTGTGTGCTTTTTTGCAGGCGGGACGGGATCTTAAATTTATAAGTTTGTCAATGAGTGGTTGCTTCTTTGCTGGTGCTCTTTTCCTAATGGTATGGGAATTCATAGTTTCAGTACTTTGTATTGTATTAGTTAAGACACTTAGATATGGATATAAGAATTTAATTTTAGCGTCAGTTTTTACATTCTTGAAGTTATATCAAGTTAGTTTTTAGGAGCTTTAGACAAACTATTTTTTTCCAGCTGATAAGCAGTAGAGGATATGGTTTGTCTGGCTACTGGTGTGCCCTTATCGGATTCCAATGGGTAAATCTTTGTTGCTCTCACTGTCCATACATCAATTTCTAGAGTATATCTTGACAGTTTTCTGAATTCTTAATTCTCTTTTTTATTCAGTCCCGATTCTTAATCGCTCTACGACGCCTTACATCACCTGAAGGAGTACTTTATGAAGAAAATTCAACACAACATCAACTAAAAGCTGTATAGAAGCTAATTCATTATTCTTTACTGAACCCCCTGTAAGTCTCAGGTTAGAGAAACAAAACATACATCATACTTTCCTAAAATTTTTCACCATGTGTCATGAAGAATCGAATATGTTGCCTATGAATGAAGAGTTCACGATGTTTGCTGTGCTAAATACGAGAGAAGATGTGGTAGATGCTGTAGAAATTTGTAACAGGCATGAGGCAACCATAGCGAGTATGTAAAATTTTATTATTTGTCAAGCCGTCGAGGTATTTCTTCTTGGCAGATTTCTCTATATAAGAGGAGAGATCAGCCATACATTAATATTGTTAGTTGTTACACAATCTGGAAATGTTTCGTTTCATGTCATCTTTGGTCTCACATCATAATCTGACAGCTGCATTTATAGACAAATGTTTTTTTTTTCATGTATGCAGTGTATTGTACCTTACACTTCTAATTCTACCACAACCGAGATTAAAATTTCAACCTCTGCAATTGTTTATAATTACGGTAACTCGATCACTATCCTACCCCTCCCTGCATTATATGGGAAATGCCTGCGTCATTAAAAGTTGGTTACTTCTACAGTTCTACTAATTATTTTGGAAAAGTTTTGGCCCTCGATTTTTAACTCTAAAATCAACTAATTATATGTAGTACTCCGTATTATACAATCACAATATTATGCCTCTGCTGCAGTATTTGCTAATGTGGTGAAAGTACGTTTGTTCGATAGAAGAAATAGTACTTCTGCTTTTAACCTATTATTTTTAACGTTTCATGTAAGTTTCTTTATTTATACACGAATGATAACACTTTAGAATTGTGGTTGGCTTGAAATTTCAGTTGTAAATAAAGGAAAAGTGTGCTTGTCTCCACATACTTATTTAACCTTTGGTTGACTGTAACTTTAGAAAAAAAAAAACCATTATTAGCTTGAGCGTACTCCCGTCTAGAGCAACAAGACCTTGAATTGAAGTAAGATTAGATTTAGAGCTGAGTCTTGGACCTTAAACCTGAAGTGAGTTTGGTAACTGTTCTAATTCAATGTCTAGCTCCGGTAGATAAAGATCCTTCCAACTCTTGAGTTGAATTTTAATAGGCTGTAAAAAAGTAACACATGCTAATATTTCATTATTATGGAATTGCTATACTACGAAATTGAGTCGGAGACTATCAAAAAATGCTGTCATGTATCTGCTGTTGGCTCTCCGCTGCCACTGTAGGCTCTCGGTCCTAATCTCGTGTGTTGAATTCTGTCAACTGATCTTATAGACAATCAATATACATTTTGCAAGTTCGTTATTACGGATAGTTTCTACAAAGGATCAAACTAATGACGTAAAAAAATACTTGAATTCTCAATGTAAATCATAAAAAGGGACCATGTAACAACTGCTTGTAATTCTATTCCTTCTACACCTGAAAGAGTCGGGGAGTTCCTACAGGTTATTCGTATAAAGGATCAGACTAATCACATATACAATATTTGGTTTCTCGATGAAAATCATAGCTAGGGACTTTGTAACAGCTGCTTCTGATTCTATTCCTTCGACACTTGAACGAGCCGGGTAGTTCCTACAAATGATCGGACAATGACATATACAATACTTGAAGTCTCGATATAAATCATAAAAATGGACCATGTAACAACTCATTATGATTCTATTCATTCGACATCTAAAAGAGGCGGGTAGTTCCTACGAAGGATCAGACTAATGTTGTATAAAATACTTGAATTCTCGATGTAAATTGTGAAAAAGGACTATCTAACTGCTTCTGATTCTTTTCCTTCGACACCTAAAAGAGCCGGGTAGTTCCTACAAAGGATCAGACTAATGGCGTATACAATACTTAAATTCTCAAAGTAAATTATAAAAAAAGGACCATGTAAGAGCTGTTTTTTGCTTTTATTCCTTCGACACGTGAAATAGCCGGGTAGTTCCTACCGGTGGTGGAGGGGTAACAGACTCCCCTATTTGGGGGAGTTAGCGGAACACTCCTCCATTTTCACGATTCGGAATTATTTTTAGATTACAATTTTTTTAATCAACGTTTTATTTTATTTCTAAATTATTTGTTCAAAAAAATATGTAAATTCTATATATTTTTTTTTTTGTATTTATTCGGCTTTACTACCCTATAAATTGCCCAAAAAGTAATTAAACCAAAAAATGTATAAACATTCATATTTTATATATTTTTGTAAACAAACAATTTAAAAATAAAATAAACGATGATTCAATAAAAACACAACCGGAAAAATGAGAGAGTCTGTTACCCCTCCTCCCTACCGGTAGTTCCTACAAAGGATTAGACTAATGATGTATACAATACTTGAATTTCCAATGTAAATAATAAAAATTGATTTTGCAACCGCGCTTTAGATTCTACTCTTTCGCCACCTAAAATGGCCGGGTAGTTCCTACAAAAGATCGGACCAATGAAGTATACAATACTTGAATTATCGATGTAAATCATAAAAAAGGGACCTGTAACGGCTTACAACTCCTTCTGATTCTATTCATTCGACACCTAAAAAGCCCGCCCTAAAACAATAACATACGTAGTTAATCCTTGGGGGTCAAAATGTAATTTCTAAAATAAATGCAGGTTTTTTTTTTTTTTTAAACAAATGCAGGTTATTCAGTTAAATTATTGCAGCTTTTGCTGTTAATTTAATGTCGGTAGTTGAATAAACTAAAAATAAATAAATAATAACTGCTTCAAAACCCTCCACAATTCAATAATTCCTTCTCCACTCTCTCTCTAAAGTCTAAACATATACATATATCACAATAATGAACCTGAAAACCCTAGCTTTCCAGCTACACACCCCAATCCTAAACCCTAGCTTACTCCGTACTTCTAGCCCTCCTCGCATTGCGTTGACAAGTCAGCGGCATTTCAGTTCTTCTTGCAAATGTAGCGGTTCGAAGAATGTAAAGGTGTCATTATCTGGGGAACGGACGGTGGAGATTGAGCCGAGGAGCGAGAGTGTGTGGGAGCAGACGGTGGAGATATTGAAGTTTTCGGGGCCAGCGACGGGGTTGTGGATATGTGGACCGTTGATGAGCTTGATCGATACGGTTGTCATTGGTCAGACCAGCTCCCTCGAGCTTGCTGCTTTGGGTACGAAACACCTTCTACATTTTTCTATCTCTGTATACACTACATTTTGAACACAAGGTTCGCATTAAGTATCATTTATTGAAATTATGGTGGTTACATCGAATTGTTAATTAAATCAGCATACATCGGTAATTAGGAAAATAAAGGGAGGAAAAATTGTTAATTAAATTATGGTACATTGGTAATTATTAAAATAGAGTGAGGGTATTTTTTTTAAAAAATGGTGGGAAAAAATGGCAGCCTCACCCGATTTTTGGGTTTGCTTATTATAATAGTATGATACATGTTTGTGTCAGAGAAGGAATTAGGTTGAGACAGTCGGGGGCTGCATCCCCCGTTCTAATAAAAATTGATGAAAAGTTAAAAAATTTCTATGTATTTTGATCAAAATATTCAAAAATTGGCGTTCACCCCCCTATGTTACGAAAATAAACTAATATAGAATATCGGCCCCTGCAATTTAGGATTCCTGGTTCCGTCACTATGTTCGTATACATGTTCAAAAGATTATTTATGAATTGATATATGCTGTTATGTATGCTGTTGAATTGATATATTGTGTTGTTAGTATACTGTAAAATTTGGGATAGGTTGATTGCCTCCAACAATATGGAATTGGAGGCTCTCTCACTTGCTGAAGATTGTTACTGTATAGTAATATCGATATATATGACCCAAGTGAAAAAAAGATGACGTTTCATGGCTCATTGGTAAGTAAGTCTTCTAACCCTTACCTTTGTCGTAAATTAGTCTTGAAATTACAAGTGGAGGGTTAGGTAAAATTTAATAGACCTATTTACCAAAAAAGTCAAAAAACAATTATCTTTTTTATATTTTAGTCACGGGTCGTCGGGTACTAAGAAAGTGATACATCCTGTTTTTATAGTTGTAATTGTCCCACATCGATAATAACTCACTTACCTTTTTCCTGTTTATTTCACTCCATTCGTTTGGTTGCCTCTTATAATTACTAGACTTGTTTGCCATCTTTCTTTATATTCTGCACATATATTGTGAAAGAGATCTATAATGTAATTGTTATTTAAAATTTGTTAAACTGTATCATATACTGTCAATTCTATAGAAATGGAGGCTCTCTGTGTCCCTTTCTCATTTGTGTCCTCTTCTCTGTCCTCTTTTGTTATTTTTATTCAAAAAATACGAAAAACAAGTTATTCAGATTCCAATTTTTTTTATAGATATTTCTACATTATTTCAAAAATCATTCAACTAAGAACAGATCTTGATTTAGTCAGTTGGAGATTAAATAGAAAGAAATGTATAATATGAAAAGTAGCTACATGGACTAATATTCTGTCTATAATCATTGAATTTTTTAAAAGTATATTAACATGTCCATAAATTCATAAAAAGTGATAATTGAGCAAATTTGAACAAGGGGACAGAAAATGGGGCATATTTAGTGGACAAAGGATCCTCCCTCCTCTCACTTGTTTGACGTAGTCCTATTTGTATTATTTATTATCCATTTATAAGACTCAAGTGGAAAAGTGATTACCTTGTTGACTTATTGGTAAATAAGTCTTTTGAATCGTACCTTTTGGTAGTTTCCTTTACAGAAGCTGTAGTTTCTATTGGTGGGGTTTAAAGGTATATGTTTAAGTATTACTTGTAATTGTTGTAGTAGCTGTGTTTGGTATAGAATGAAAACACATATAATTTTTGTTTTGGGAGTAACAAAAAGGAGTCGATAGTAGTGTAAAATTGGTTAAAACAGTGGTTTCTTTATAAAACTATGGATCAAAGGTAGTAAAAATCTTATGCTTTTCTGTCTCAAGTATATGCAAGTAATATTCAGGATGTCACATGGAATGCCAAAAAACCTATAAACATGGACATAATGATTCATAGGTTTGAGTGACAAATTTGTAATCTTACGGCATGATGGTCTTTTTTTTTAAAGTAATAGGTGAGTGATTGTTGATTGGATTATAGACGTACACACATTTTGTGTTAATGTTTAAAGCTTTAAATTAGGAGAAAAGTTGGTTATGTAATTAAGTTCAGAAAGAAGCTGGTTTGTGTTAATGTTTAAAGCTTTAAATTAGGAGAAAAGTTGGCTATGTAATTAAGTTCAGAAAGAAGTTGACAGTGTTTTAATTTGATAAAACAATGTGTTTTTATCAGAGCTTAAAATTTTTGAGTGCTTATCCTAGAAAAGCTCAAAAAGTTTGTACTCAAAAGTTAACCATAGTTGTCAGATTTTTATGGTGATAAACAGAAACAAAAAATGGGGAATAAAGCTACTGCCACACAAACAATTAACTTGCTGTGTGCATTCTGCTACATTATATTGAATGCAGAGTTTGTGTTTTCTGATTTATTAATTATTATAATGAACGCAGCTAAAGGAGCACTGAGGTTGAATTTTAATGTCTACTATTTCGTTGGCAGGGCCTGGTACTGTGCTATGTGACAATGTGAGTTTCGTTTTCATGTTCCTTTCGATTGCTACATCCAATATGGTCGCTAATGCACTTGCAAGAAAGGTTAGTTTTCTAAAAAATTCCCAACTAGCTTATTAATTAAACTACCTCGTCAGGCTGTGAGTTCCGAACTTTTTTCTGTTTCATTGGTCATTGATTAATTTTGTCATGCGCATTCTTATTAGTTTTCCTCTTGTGGTGGTTTGGACTTTGGAGTTTCCATCATTGTTACTTCATTTATTTGGCACGTTGAGCTAGAAAGTTAGCCATTTGCATTTATATATCCTCAATCCCCAAGTAACGTATATAAATTGGGATAATCGGAACTCGGAAGTATATATTTTTGAAATATGTTTTTCTAATACTAGAATACCTGTCGTCATTTTTGCACCATTGACTATTAGTGAATATTGGTGCAGGATAAAGATGAAGTGCAGCATCAAATATCTATACTGATCTTTATTGGATTGGTTTGTGGTGTGGTGATGCTGTTTGTCACGAGGTTCTTTGGTGCCCAGGCACTAATTGGTAATGGGGACACCAATGCTCTTACTTATACAACATACATGCTTGCTTTATTATTATTTAATAAATAATTTGTTGGAAAATTGTAGGAAAACATGTTTTTAAACATGGTTGTTCCAAGTGGTCAGGGACCATCTTTGAGTCAATTTTCGATGCGACTACTCAGTTTTTCTGAGGCCATACTCAAAGCGTTTGAGTGGCTCGTACGACGAGCTTCGCAACGGTATATCGCATGACCTATTCGGAGGAAGGGTGTGAATGATAATTGGACTCGAAGGTTGGTACTCTAAAGAGGCAATAAAGTCAATGCTGGAAAATGAGAAAAGAAATGGGATTTAACCCATGAGAGTTATCCCACATTGGAAAATCATGAGTGATTTTTACAATATATATACTAAGGTATCCCATGTGGATATTAAGTAGTGTGTCCACATACACGTGTGTATTGTGTACCACACGCGGGCTTGCTCGACGGGCGGGCTTGCTCGACGGGCGGGCTTGCTCGACGGGCGGGCTTGCTCGACGGTTTTTTAACTCAACGGGAAAAGCGCGCCTGTTCGGGAAAAGCGTGCCTGTTCGGGAAAAAGTGCGCCTGTTCGGGAAAAGCGTGCCTGTTCGGAAAAAGTGCGCCTGTTCGGAAAAAGCTTCCAGCAAAGCTGTAACTGTTGCAATAAATATGATTTGATTGCAAAGTTAATACTGCAGTTTCGAATTTCAAAAACTGACAGTAGTAAAGTGACCTTAATGGCTGAGATACTCAGCAAGCCTATAAATAGGCAGACCCCCCCACATGTCAGGAATAACATTCATAACATTCTGAAATAAAATACAGAAGCATATATCATCTCTAAAAAACAGCATTACATTTTAGAACCAGAGAGAACCACCCACCAACAGCTCGACCTTGACTCGTCGCCAGTTTCCGGCGAGTCATCCGAGACGTTGTACCTTGGGATCGAAGCGTCAACGCAACCAGAAACATCAAGGTGGTTTGGCGAATATCGGTTAAGGGCATACTGTTAACAGTAGCCTCGTCTTGTTTATTATTATTATTATTATTTTTTTTTCTTTTCAATTCTGTCCAGTTTTTTAATTCTGTCCAGTTTTTTTTTTTAATTCTGTCCAGTTTTTCAATTCTGTCCAGTTTTTCAATTCTGTCCAGTTTTTTCAATTCTGTCCAGTTTTTAATTCTGTCCGGTTTTTCAATTCTGTCCAGTTTTTACTATTCTGTAATTAGTTTAAAGTTCTGTTTTATGCTGTAATTACTATTCTGTAATAGAATAGTTTCTAATCAGTCCTGTACTTTCAATTCAAAACAGAACAGTCCGGCTGTTAAGTTTATACTTTCCAGTCCGGCAGTTTCTATTAATTACAAATCAATACATCAGATTATTAATTAATAATAATCTGATAACGTTTGTTTTATTTACGTTTCAGTACCTACATGTTGTAATCAGTTTATTGTATTTCATTTGGAAATTAATAAAGATTACACTGGTTTTTATTTAATTATTGTTTAGTCCTTTATTTATTATTAATTGTTATTTCGTACACGGAAACCAACAATCTTAACCGATTTCCTGTTGTTTCTTTCGTGTATTGATTAATACAATTATTTATTTTTTATAAGGAATAATGCTTTCTTGTTTTCAATTCTAAATTATATTAGAAATTGAATTACAAAGAAAAAATTCCAAACAGTTTTAATTTTTATTTTCTTGTTGATACCAACCGTATTGGTATTCAATAAGAATCGTTTAATCCTTTTAATATCAACCGTATTGATATTCAAAAGGATAAGAGTTTAAATTTTATTGTTTGTTTAATAATTCTTTTACAAACCCAAATATCAGTTTTGGTGTTTGTTTATAGAATTTTGTATACGTATCTCATACGTTTTGTGTTGTCGTTTCAGATGACAAACACGTCGCCTATTCAGTTGCCTATCGGAAGTGAGCATGACCCAATGGTTGGTGGAGATGTCCATAACATTGGGGGCGATGCGATTGTGGGGGCTACCGCCGATGACGTGGCTGCAGCGGCTGAGGCCGCCGCGGCTGCGGCCATGGCGGATGCTACGGCCAAAGCTGAGGCTGCGGCCGAAGCAGCGGCCACAGCCAAGACCGCAGCTAAGGCTGCGGCAAGAGCCAAGGCTGCGGCCAAAGGCAAGGCACCGATGTATTCGGCTGTGCCTACTTTGCCGACTTCTCATCTGGAGAAACCGGAAAAGTTCAGGGGAGACAACTTTAAACGTTGGCAGCAAAAGATGCTGTTTTATCTCACGACCCTGAATCTGACCAGGTTTCTCAAGGAGACTGCTCCCGTCCTAAGCGAGGACGATCTGGACGAGCAGTCGTTCTCTGCGGTTGAGGCATGGAGACATGCCGACTACCTATGCAAGAACTATATCCTGTGTGCTCTAGATGACACGCTGTTCAGTGTTTTCGAGCCCAAAGCTACTGCAAAGGAGCTATGGGAGACTCTCGAAAATAAGTACAAAGTGAATAACGCTGGCACAAAGAGATTTGTTGTCACGGACTTTCATGAGTACCGTATGACTGACAGCAGGGGTGTCATGGAGCAAGTTGAAGAGCTCCAACTCATTTACCATCGCCTTGAGGCTGAGGGGCTAGTGATAAACGAGCCTTTCCAGGTGGCACTCATGATTGAGAAATTGCCGCCGTCATGGAAAGACTTTCAAAACTACCTGAAGCACAAGCGGAAGGAAATGAGGTTGGAGGGGCTCATTGAGAAGCTCAATATCGAGGTGAGCAATCGTCGCTCCGTGAGGAGAGTCGGTGGTGCTGTCATCCCGATGGCAAAGGCCAATGTGGTCGAAAGCTCCAACGTCAAACGGAAACGTTTTGACACCGGAGGCAGTGCTGTTGTCGCAAAGAAATTTGCGGGAACCTGCTTTGTGTGTAACAGGACCGGCCATCGTGCCGCGGACTGTTATGACAATAAAGGCGCTGCTAAGCCTAAGCCCCCTCCGAGGAACTTCAAGGGCAAAGGGAAGAGGAAAGCTCCAGCTCAGGCTCATCTGGCTGAGGGAGGACGAGATGATGACCACTTTACTGCTGTGGTCTCTGAGGTCAATCTCGTGGGGAGCAACCCCAAAGAGTGGTGGCTGGATACCGGCGCCACAAGCCACATCTGCTCAACAAGGTGGATGTTTAAGACCTACGAAGCAGTAGAGGGAGAAAGCTGCTTCATGGGAAATTCTGCTACTTCCAAGGTGGAAGGAAAAGGAATGGTGGTGATGAAGATGACCTCTGGAAAAGAGCTGAGGTTGACAAATGTGCTTCATGTTCCGGATATCCGCAAGAATCTGGTATCAGGATCGGTGATGGTGAAGAACGGGTTCAAACTAGTTTTGGAATCCAATAAAATTGTAATCACCAAAAATGGTGTCTATGTAGGCCGTGGCTATATGACCAACGGCATGTTTAAGTTAAACGTAGGGACACCTGCTCCCAATAAAGGTGCTAAAGCTGAGACTAGCACTAGCATTGTAATGACTGTTGCCCAAGAGGCCAATAAAAATTCTAAGTTTAATTATTTATTTGAGTCATTTCATTTGTGGCATGGTAGATTAGGTCACGTGAATTATAATTCTTTAAAGAAATTAATATCACTAAAACTAATACCAAATTTCGTTTTTGATAAGCAGCACAAATGTGAGATTTGTGTAGAGGCAAAATTAACGAAATCATCGTTTCAACATGTTGAACGAGAAAGTGAACCTCTCGGTCTAATACACACGGATGTATGCGACTTAAAGTTTATACAAACGCGAGGAGGGAAAAAGTACTTTATCACCTTTATAGATGATTGTACTAGATACTGTTACGCTTACTTAATGAGAAGTAAAGACGAAGCAGTAGAGAAATTCGCTCTTTATAAGACCGAAGTTGAAAATCAACTCAATAGAAAAATTAAAACATTGAGAAGTGATAGAGGCGGTGAATATGAATCACCGTTTGAACAGATATGCGCTGAAAGCGGCATTATACATCAAACCACAGCCCCATACACTCCCGAGCAAAATGGGGTTGCTGAGCGTAAAAATAGAACGCTAAAGGAAATGATGAATGCTATGCTAATCAGTTCTGGGTTACCCCAGAACATGTGGGGGGAAGCGATACTTTCCGCTAACTATGTTTTAAACAAGTTACCACATAAGAAGCGAGAAAAGACTCCATATGAATTATGGAAAGGTCATCAACCCAGTTATAAGAACCTGCGGGTTTGGGGTTGTCTCGCAAAGGTCCTAGTTCCCACTCCTAAGAGGATGAGAATTGGTCCTAAGACGGTGGACTGTGTGTTCATCGGATATGCACAGAATAGTAGTGCATATCGGTTTCTCGTGCACAAGTCGGACAATCCCGATGTACACGTAGATACGTATATGGAAAGCCGAGAGGCCTCTTTCTTTGAAGATATCTTTCCCCGGAAATTATCTACATCTGTACCAACTGAAGAGTTGAACAGTGAAGGAAATGTGGGGGCAAGTGAACCGACAGAGGAAAAGGAAGAGGAAGAGCCTCGACGCAGTAAAAGGGCAAGGAAGGAAACTTTCTTTGGACCTGATTTCTTAACCTTCATGGTTGAAGGCGAACCGGTGACATATAAGCAAGCTATGTCAACACCGGATTCCCAATATTGGGAAGAAGCCATTCAAAATGAAATTGAATCAATCATGCAAAACCACACTTGGGAACTAGTGGATCTTCCGAAAGGTTGTAAGCCCCTAGGTCACAAGTGGATCTTCAAGAGGAAGTTAAGGGTTGACGGCACGATTGAGAAATACAAGGCGAGACTTGTAGTAAAAGGCTTCAGGCAAACTGAAGGTGTCGATTATTTTGACACGTATGCTCCTGTTTCCAGGAAAACGTCTATCCGAATCGTCATTGCTCTCGCAGCTTTGTTTGATATGGAAATACATCAAATGGATGTAAAGACGGCGTTTCTGAATGGAGAACTGGAAGAAGAAATTTACATGGAACAACCGGAAGGGTTTGTAGTTCCTGGTAAAGAGCACCAAGTGTGCAAACTTGTAAAGTCTCTATATGGGCTAAAACAAGCGCCAAAGCAATGGCACGAGAAGTTTGATAGAATTATGTTATCAAACGGTTTTCACATTAATGAGTGTGATAAATGTGTCTACTCTAAAGGAAGTGGAAGAGACTGTGTCGTAGTCTGTCTCTACGTGGATGACATGATCATAATTGGGAGTAATGATAGAATCAGCTCCACAAAGAAAATGTTATCACAACACTTCGATATGAAGGATCTGGGTATAGCTGATGTAATACTTGGTATGAAGATTACCAAAACATCAGAAGGATATGCCTTGTCCCAAGGTCACTATGTTAAACAAGTACTAGACAAGTTTGACAAGGGCAGTAAGGCTATGTCTAGAACCCCAATTGAGTTCAACTGTAACCTGAAAAAGAATTTCGGTAAAAGTGTGAATCAATTGGAGTTCTCTCGAGTCATAGGCAGTCTCATGTATATAATGAATTGCACTAGACCAGACATAGCAAACTCAGTGAGTAGACTGAGCAGGTACACCAGTAATCCAAATGAGGAACACTGGAACGCCATAATGAAACTTCTCAGGTATATGAGGTTTTCAGCCGATTACGGGCTGCACTATACCAGATATCCAGCGGTACTGGAAGGGTATTCAGATGCCAACTGGATATCAGACTCCAATAGCACAAGATCCACGAGTGGATATGTGTTTATAATGGGAGGAGCTGCTGTGTCTTGGAGATCCTCCAAACAGACGTGTATTGCAAGGTCAACTATGGAATCTGAATTCATAGCGTTAGACTTAGCAACCGAAGAGGCAGACTGGCTGAGAAGTCTATTGGAAGGAATTCCAATGTGGCCGAAACCTGTTCCCGCAATAAGCATGCATTGCGATAGTCAATCAGCTATTGCGCGGGCTCAGGATCATATGTATAATGGAAAGTCTCGACATATACGTCGGAGACATAAATCCGTAAGGGAATTGTTATCCAACGGTGTGGTATCCTTAGATTTTGTGAGATCAAAGGAAAACATAGCGGATCCATTAACAAAAGGCTTGACTCAAGTGGGAGTCGAGACGTCATCGAACGGAATGGGATTAAAGCCCATTAAATTGGTGGCCCCCCCATAGGCAACCCAACCTAAACGGAATCTTTCCTGATAGGTTCAAAGGGAAACTGAACTGTGAGGGCAACCGAACAAAGCACTCGGGAACCTGGAGTTCCCAGCCCATTTCCGCGATGACAGAGTGATAGACCTGTACCATTGTGAGGGTGAGCTTGAGGCTCTTAATGATCTAAGTAACTCGACGGTCGAGTAAAGTGAGTCAGGACACTTTCGACTTGGAACACCTATAACGAGTGTGTAAGGCCGGTACCATGTGATGAGCTTGGGCTAAATCACTAGAGCACTCAGTTGAAGTTGCCAAGGCAGTCCAGGCCAAATATGGACAACAACTAAAGGGCCTAGTACGTGGGTAGAAAGGGCACTGTGTGGGTGCCATTCTGGGATACACAAAGCTTGATGGTTCAAAGCTTTACAGCTACCTAATAGCAGTATTCTGGGTGGTATTCCGCTACGGCAGGTTCAAGGCGCGCGCTACCTGACCTTAGGCAGTGAACTTTTGTGGTTCTCTTGATTTGCATTTAGGACATGGGCTTTCGAGCCAATTGCATTCATGTGGGGGATTGTTGGAAAATTGTAGGAAAACATGTTTTTAAACATGGTTGTTCCAAGTGGTCAGGGACCATCTTTGAGTCAATTTTCGATGCGACTACTCAGTTTTTCTGAGACCATACTCAAAGCGTTTGAGTGGCTCGTACGACGAGCTTCGCAACGGTATATCGCATGACCTATTCGGAGGAAGGGTGTGAATGATAATTGGACTCGAAGGTTGGTACTCTAAAGAGGCAATAAAGTCAATGCTGGAAAATGAGAAAAGAAATGGGATTTAACCCATGAGAGTTATCCCACATTGGAAAATCATGAGTGATTTTTACAATATATATACTAAGGTATCCCATGTGGATATTAAGTAGTGTGTCCACATACACATGTGTGTATTGTGTACCACACATGGGCTTGCTCGACGGGCGGGCTTGCTCGACGGGCGGGTTTGCTCGACGGTTTTTTAACTCAACGGGAAAAGCGCGCCTGTTCGGGAAAAGCGTGCCTGTTCGGGAAAAAGTGCGCCTGTTCGGGAAAAGCGTGCCTGTTCGGAAAAAGTGCGCCTGTTCGGAAAAAGCTTCCAGCAAAGCTGTAACTGTTGCAATAAATATGATTTGATTGCAAAGTTAATACTGCAGTTTCGAATTTCGAAAACTGACAGTAGTAAAGTGACCTTAATGGCTGAGATACTCAGCAAGCCTATAAATAGGCAGACCCCCCCACATGTCAGGAATAACATTCATAACATTCTGAAATAAAATACAGAAGCATATATCATCTCTAAAAAACAGCATTACATTTTAGAACCAGAGAGAACCACCCACCAACAGCTCGACCTTGACTCGTCGCCAGTTTCCGGCGAGTCATCCGAGACGTTGTACCTTGGGATCGAAGCGTCAACGCAACCAGAAACATCAAGGTGGTTTGGCGAATATCGGTTAAGGGCATACTGTTAACAGTAGCCTCGTCTTGTTTATTATTATTATTATTTTTTTTTTCTTTTCAATTCTGTCCAGTTTTTTAATTCTGTCCAGTTTTTTTTTTTAATTCTGTCCAGTTTTTCAATTCTGTCCAGTTTTTCAATTCTGTCCAGTTTTTTCAATTCTGTCCAGTTTTTAATTCTGTCCGGTTTTTCAATTCTGTCCAGTTTTTACTATTCTGTAATTAGTTTAAAGTTCTGTTTTATGCTGTAATTACTATTCTGTAATAGAATAGTTTCTAATCAGTCCTGTACTTTCAATTCAAAACAGAACAGTCCGGCTGTTAAGTTTATACTTTCCAGTCCGGCAGTTTCTATTAATTACAAATCAATACATCAGATTATTAATTAATAATAATCTGATAACGTTTGTTTTATTTACGTTTCAGTACCTACATGTTGTAATCAGTTTATTGTATTTCATTTGGAAATTAATAAAGATTACACTGGTTTTTATTTAATTATTGTTTAGTCCTTTATTTATTATTAATTGTTATTTCGTACACGGAAACCAACATAATTTGCATACGGATTATATACTAATTAGTTGATTATACTTCTCAGCTTTTAGTGGCTCAAACAATGCGCATATCATACCTGCCGCAAACACATATGTTCAGGTTCAAATTGCATTGAACTATCCTCTGTTTCACAATTTTGTTAATTACTTAAATACATTTTACCTGCTAAGACAAGTTTGGTATCCCTTTAAATTAAACAAGTAACTACCAAACGTTTTTGTATACACAATATTTTTCAAAAATCTGATAATTTATGAGTTCACATCCCAAACTTTGCCCACTGAGGAGGGCCAAAGCAGAAGTTCGAAATAAGATTCACTCCAGAGTTTTGTCTTTTATGATATTAAGTAGCAGAATTCACACAAACTTAACCTGCTGAACCTTCACTGTGCACGATATTTGCTTATGAAGTAACATTGTTATGGTCTACCTTTAACTAGTTTAAAATACTTTTCGTTCTTGTTTAAAGGGGTGTGGTTTGTTGTCACATGAGAAAGACAATTGTATCAAATTTATTTCTAGTTCCTTCTCATTTGTGTCTATAATGTAAAGGAATTATGTTTCTGTTGACAGATTCGAGGCATAGCATGGCCAGTATCACTTGTTGGATGGGTCACTCAAAGTGCAAGGTGAAATTTGAACACTTTTAGTTATTTCTAGATAGAACAAATTATAAAGCTCATCGTTAAAAAAGGAAAAAAAAGAAGGGCGTTTATTGAAAGCCTAAACATCAAATCCGTTTTTACAGCTTTCTTTTAAGAAAAATGCAATTCAACTTCACCTCGTTAAATTATCCTGAAAATGAGTCCCAAAAAATTCTGGCAGGGCCTCGCTACAGTTTAAAAACTGATTCGATGGTTTCGTTTGCTGGGTTTGATTTTTTGGGACACTTCGTCTGGATGATAAATACTTACTCAGCTTCGCTTTTAGTTTAACTAATTACATATTAGTTCACTTGGCGTTGATTTTGATTAATCCTATTTTATAAGTACGGTAAATATGTAGAAACAACTATTGTATATTATTTCTTGAAGTAACAAGGGACAAGCACAGACACAAAAAATACATATTTAAAGTAGTAGTGAAAAGCCGATTGTACAGACAGAGAGATGATGAAGTATGTAAATACATAAGTTGTTGATTGATGTATTGAGCAGATAAAAAAAACAAAAAACGGTACATATAAAGAAATATCTACCACAGTAGTTGTATATAATTGAAATAACATTTAGTCCGTAGTTCCGAGTATTGTTACGCAATTTCAGTTGTAAATGAAAGTATATGGCGGAGTTGATAAATAAAACGTAAAGATTATCAAACGTACTGAATAAGAGGTTGAACACAACACGTTTGATAACGGAGTTCGATCGAGTCTACTCTCCGGTGCTCTTGCTCATATTAATAATATTGAGAAAACTTACAATGTTCGACTCAAAACTTACAATACTCAGCGTATAGACCTATTTCTCACTGCTCATACTTTTCAACTATCAATCATAAATCTAATGGCATACCACCATTGATATTCTCTCACCAATATTGTATTTTTCAGACCATGTGTGTATCTCTTTATTTTGTCTTTCAATATAATTCACACACCAATTATAATGAACATGTACCAACATATATACATGTTCATAATATCTGTATTCCCATAACAGATTATCTCTAACCATATAATAAAGATATAACTGAATAATATCTTATGTTTAGTCTTTAATTTTGTTGATTGTCAATCAAGTAATATCTTCCAATATCAACATTATACTTGTTTCCCTTTTCTTATTTAACTTGATTGCTTCTTTTCCTTGCTTTGACCTTTGTGCAATATACTTTTCAGTATATTTTTTCTTATAGCACGTCCTTATTACATGCCCATCAAATTTGAGCAAATAATATCTAAATATACGAAATATATATTAGCAAAATCAGCTCCAACAAAATATGATTTGTTTCAGTCGCACTTCTCAGTTATAACTGAAACTTCGAGCAACCTGCATTGTCCAACAACTCAATAACAAACTCTCATGAGCTCAATAAACATTTTAAGTATAAAGAATGTTAAGGTTTATTTTGCCAATACACTGACAATAATGTGATGTCCTTATGACCTAGAAACTAAGACCTAACAATCTCCTATTTTGTCATTGTTTTGGCAAAAATCTTTAGTAGATTTAGAGTTTAAACAAATGAGTTTCGACAAAACTCCCCCTCAATCATAGCACAATGGATTTCATCAACTGAGAACTAATAATCAGATAAGTATAAAACTCCCCCTCAATCTACCCACTTCTTCCCCTTTTTGACATAAACATGACAAAGGTACATCAATGCAACAATCGGAAGCTAATCAATGCAATTTGAAGTAGACAAAGTGGAGCATTTCAATCATAATCTAGTGCATTTTGCAATGCAAAATAAACACAAGATAGATTCTAGATTTTATGTTTAAGTCAAAACTTTTGTAGCTTTTGAAACAAATTGATCCATATCACAATAATCTCATAGAGCATTCTGAAACTTGCCATAATTTGAGTTTTCAGATCCTAAAAATACGGAAACACATATTGAACAATTAACATCACATTAAACGAATAACATCTTGCAGATATCACATTTTAGTACATCAAAAAAGAATCATTAAATCACCCATAACTCAACTTATTAATAAATCACATCCATAGTTCAGTGACAACTGAGTTTTGATACTGTATAGAGGAACTTTTGAGCATAAACAATTCTCTTTCAAAAAACATTGATCAGTTTTGTTCTTTTAGTTAGAGGTTGACACTTTATAGAACACATTATCATTAATTAACTAGACATTAATCCACGACATCTTTTTATTATCAGTCGTACAATAATACCAGCTGCAGTTTTAACTGAGCTTTAACTTGTTCTGCTGTCATCCGGCTGCGTGTTCAGTTCTAAACTGTCCAACCAATGGGAAAAAAAATTAAAAAATATCTCTATGCAAGCAGTGAGAGACATGGGTCCAGAGTCATCATTTTTACAGCATATTCAGCAGAATTATTAAACAGATTATTAGTTTTAGTGCCCTTTTTTATTAAGCAAACCATTCTCTCAATTTCAGAGTTATTGTTATGCAGCTCATTTAGTTTTACTCAAATCTTTGTACCATTCAGTAATCTGATTTATTCATAAGAAATTAGTTCATGCAGATTCAAATACACATATCCCTAAATCACTTCTTAGGGTTTCAAACCTTTTCGCATTCAAAGGCTTAGTAAATATATCTGCAAGTTGTTTTTCAGTTATAACATGCTTAAGAGTCAAACTCTGGTTTTCAATCAATTATCTTATAAAGTGATGTCTCAAATCAATATATTTAGAGCATACAAATAGTTGTGTTAATTTTAACAATATTAACTTTGACACATCATCATTTAATTGCATGTTAAATGGCACATATGTAACTTAAATTTAACCTTCACATTAGTGTATTAATTAACAAAGTTATCTAATTTTAATTAAAATTAATTATTAATTGAAATATCATTAATTAGTCATTTTGTAAACCCACACTTATATAGGAACTAAAATAGGAGGAGTTGAAATAGATTTGATGTTTTAATTAATTTATTTTGCCACATGATCAATTAACAACATTAAAAACATTGTTATCTTCAACAACTTTTTTTAACATCTATAAAGATAACACATGATTTAACATAACTAATGGAGACAAAAAAAATACATTATTAGATAAATATTTTAGTCAACGATAGAGATAACAACACTATTGTAGATGCTCTAGAATGCTGAACAAGATTCTTAGCAAGGTCAATTGCACTTTTGTTATCATAGAATAAAGAAAAAAATTCTTTCACATTCAAAGGCTTTTTAAAAAAAGAATAATCTGTCAATTGTTTCTCACTTGCAATATGTCTAAAATTAGATTGAAGAATAAATAAATAAATGATTCAAATCAGAATGTTCAGCTTAAGAGATTTGCATAGGATAATCAACTATGAGTTAGAGAAATCAAAAATTCACTACATCTTGTTTTTAACTTCTAGTTTTAATACCTTCGGTTAGCTCTCCAATGATGTTGTCCAAGGGATGGTTCTTTTGAGTCCTTGTGTAACCCACTTTCCTTTCTGGAATCTGAACTCCTCTAGTAGCAGATTCTCTCTCAATAATTGAGTCCAGATACTTATCATTCTCATTATTTTCATTTTCGCACCGAGTTTGGATTTCAGTTATAACTAGAGTATTCTCCAACACTGCACTGTTTTCTTCAGTTACAACTGAGACTGGTTCTGCATCTTCTTGTCCCTTAATAAAGCTTTTCATATGACCAATCATGTCACCATCATCATCATCTGCACACTTTTTAGTATCTTTAGAGTCATCAAACACGACATATTGTGATTCAATGAATTCATGTGTAGTCAAGTTAAAGACTCTTTAGGTTCTAGCCCTTTTTGAATAACGTAGGAAAATCCCTTTATCACATAAACCAAACTCTCATATGTGCTCTTTGTTTTTATATGTATAAACATACAGATCCAAACACATGAAAAAACTTCAAATTAGGCTTCTTACATTTCCAAACTTCATATGGCGTTGTATTTGTTCCTTTAATGACATAAACCCTATTCACAACGTGACAAGTAGTGTTAATAGCTTCTGCCCATAAATTCTTAGGCAACCTTGTTGAATCTAGCATATTCTTACCCGTTGTTTGTAGAATATCCATTCTTCTTTTAATTAAGCAATTTTGATGAGAATTTTTGGGGGTAAAAAACTCATGACATGTACCTTCTGTATTGCAAAAATAGCAAAATTTGGTTTCTGAAATTCTTTTACACGAGAACTAACAATCTTTCATATGATGCATCATTTCTTAGAACTTAACCCTATACACAGATTTTGAAAGGCTTTAAAAGTATTAGATGTTTTTCTTAGGAAAGTAACCCATGAGTATCTTGAATAATCATCCATAATCACAAACATATATCTATTTCTTCCAAGACTTTTGGTTTTTGTAGGACCAATAAGATCTATATGTAAAAGTTCAAGAACGCTAGTGGTTTTAGTTTGGCTAGAAAAACTATTTGCTTGTATACAATTACCACAATTGATTGGAAGATTTATATTCAGCTCAGGTAAACCTCTAACAGTGTTATTTTCAACAAGTTTAGAAAGAGTTTTAAAGTTCACATGACCTACTTTTTTATGCAAAATTTCAGCCCCGTTCGTACAAGCTCGGTTATAATTGCGTTTTGATAAACTACTAGTTTTATCTTGAATATTACTCTTGTTTTTCACTGAGCTAGTATCAATTGCCGTGTGCCTGGAACAACCACTATCAGAATTAGAAGAGAAAGTTTCTAAAGAATTAATAATAGCTCTTTTACAAGTAATTATATCAGTATTCTTTTTCGCAACCCAAATCCATTTAGAAGCCGGTTTAACACCCTTTTTAATTTCAAAAATCCTTTTAAAACAATTTATTTTGTAAGTGTCCAGGTTTCTTGCAATAATGACATACTTTAGTAGCAGTTTTAGATGGCGTTTTGAAAACTTATTCTTAATAACACGTTCAGTTGCAACTGGTGGTTTGGAAAATTTCTTAGTGATGTTTTCAATTGCAACTGAAATCTTTTTGAGACTTACATTGGATTTTAGCTTTGCTTGTGATGACGCATTCACAAATATAGTTTTTTCATTACCTGAATGGCCATCATATCCCAATCCAGTATTGTCTTTTGCATGCCTTTGAGAGGAGTACTTGATCCAATCTGTCAGTAGCACCTAAGTTGAGAAGCTTGATTTGTCGTTGGAATTCATTCGTCTTTTTCGTAAGTTCAGTCTTTAGCACAAGATTCTCTTCCTTCAGTTTTGAGTTCTCCTTCCTTAAATCAGATTCAGTTTCACCTCCACCTTTAACCATCTTATTTACTTGCCAATACGCATACTTATATCCATATTTAATTTGAGTCGGATCGCAGAAATATCCTCTTTGCCTTATTAACTCCATTCTATCTCAGAACACAGGATCCACACCAAGTATATCTGATGCGAGGCTCTGATACCAGCTGAAATAACATTTAGTCTGAAGTTCCGAGTGTTGTTACGCAGTTTCAGTTATAACTGAAATATGCTTCAGTTGTTACTAAAAGTATATGGCGGAGTTGATAAATAAAACGTAAAGATGATCAAACGTAATGAATAAGATATTGAACACAACATGTTTGATAACAGAGTTCGACCGAGTCTACTATCCGGAGCTCTTGCTCAGATTAATGATATTGAGAAAGCTTTCAATGTTCGACTCAAGACTTACAATACTCAGCGTATAGGCCGATCTCTCACTGCTCCTGCCTCTTAACTATCAATCATAAATCTAATGGCATCCCACCATTGATATTCTCTCACCAATATTGTATTTTTCAGACCATGTGTGTATATCTCTATTTTGTCTTTCAATATAATTCACACCAATTATAATGAACATGTACCAACATATATACATGTTCATAATATTTGTATTCCCATAACAGATTATCTCTAACCATATAATAAAGATATAACTGAATAATATCTTATGTTTAGTCTTCAATTTCGTTTCTTGTCAATCAAGTAATATCTTCCAATATCTTTTCAAGATCAGCATTATACTTGTTTCCCTTTTCTTCTTTAACTTGATTGCTTTTTTTTCCTTATTCTTCTTTGTCTTGCTTTGACTTTTGTGCAATATCATTTTCAGTAACTTTCTTCTTATAGCACGTCCTTATTACATGTCCATCAAATCTGAACAAATAAGATCTAAATAAACGAAATATATATTAGCAAAATCAGCTCCAACAAAATCTGATTTGTTTCAGTCGCACTTCTCAGTTATAAAGCAACCTACATTGTCCAAGAACTCAATGACAAACTCTCATTAGCTCAATAAACATTCTCAATGACAAACTCTCATTAGCTCAATAAACATTTTAAGTATAAAGAATGTCAAGGTTTATTTTGCCAATACAATGACAATAAGGTGAGGTCCTTATGACCTAGAAACTAAGACCTAACAATAATCTAAACTGATACGGTACGATAATATGTCAATTTATGATGCAGCCTTGGTATGAAAGATTCTTGGGGACCTTTGAAAGCTTTAGCAGCTGCTACTGTTGTTAACGGAATTGGTGACGTAGTTCTATGCTCGTATTTAGGCTACGGTATCGCTGGAGCTGCTTGGGCTACAATGGCAGCACAAGTATGTGGAATTTTTCTCGCTGTCACATTTACAATGAAATAATCTACACCAATGAGAATCGACAGATTAAATGATATCTCTTGTTCCAGCTTCTTTCTTTTCTTCCCCCGCTAAAACATTTTTTTTTTTGCCATAATAGTTCTATTTCTATATACTTGATACTAGTCGGGACCTAGATGTAAAAATAAAGGAAGTTGCACTATTTTTCTCATTCTATTCACATTTTTATTTCGTGTTGCAACTTAATAGCATATGTTTTAGGTTGTCGCAGGTTACATGATGATTGACAATCTGAATAAGAAAGGGTATAATCCTTTTGCTATATCTGTGCCTTCTTCCAGTGAATTACTGCAAATATTCTCTATCGCTGCTCCAGTGTTTGTGACGATGATGTCGAAGGTTTGATTTGGTCAATTACCATAACTCTTAGCATCTAGTTTATACTAACAAGTGTCAGAGTTGATACATATCCATATCCTAATGGGTAAGACGTAAGAGAAAAAGAAAAAAGAGCGGAAAAAAAAAACATCTAGTTTATATCTTTACAAGATGGCCATTTTACCCCTCCCTTCAAATTGGTGACATTACGTCTTTGAAATGTTATACCATCTTACTAATTTAAGTGTTCAGGTGGCGTTTTATTCTCTAATTGTATATTTTGCCACCTCAATGGGCACACATACAGTTGCTGCTCATCAGGTACAATATTTTCATGTACAATTATTAGTCAATGACATATGTAGGAGCTGGCGCGAATTGAAGTTAGTAATTTAATTTATTTCAGGTCATGATTCAATTGTTTAGCATGTGTGCTGTATGGAGTGAACCTCTCTCTCAAACTGCTCAATCATTCATGCCCGAGTTAATGTATGGAGCTAATAAAAGTCTTGAAAAGGTTGACCGGTTTTCTCGCTCGTCAACTCTAAATATAACAGTATAATATTAAGGATACAGGAATTTATAGTTTAACCTAGATGTAATCCTTTTGACAATGTTCAGCTTCCCTCGAGTTGATTCTACGACATTTTGGTTATTTACATCCTGCTCTAAGAGAAATGTCGAATTTTCAGGCTCGGGCTCTGTTGAAAACTCTGCTGATTATTGGTGCTTTATCTGGGCTGGTTTTAGGATCTATTGGCACATTTGTTCCCTTACTGTTCCCCAAATTTTTTTCACCTGATCCTATGGTCACAGGGGAGGTAAATTTATAGCCTTTATTTGCATTTTCCTACACCCTGATCAACCCCCAAAAGTAGGGCAATGGTTTGAACATATTATGTTTAGAAATACATAATAATTGCTGTTTTTTACATAGATGTACTTTTGTCGTTACAGATGCAAGCTGTGTTGATCCCTTTCTTTCTTTCATTGTGTATTACACCGAGCGTCAACAGCCTCGAGGGTACATTGCTGGTATGTTTTTTCTGTCACTGCTATGTTTGGTGGAAGTAATGTTCCCTATAATAAACCTGACGTTAAGCACAAGGCTGTCTTAAATTGTGATTATATGTGTTTGAATATCTGCATATCACAAACAAGTAACGCAGTGTAGTTTAGGGATCTCTTACTTTTATCATCAGCATTGAGATACTGACCATAAAGCTCTTTGTTTTCTTCCATTGATATAATTCTTTTTCATAAGTTCTTATGTTTAATGTGTTCTTTTTTACAGGCGGGACGGGATCTTAAATTTATAAGTTTTTCAATGAGTGGTTGCTTCACTGCTGGTGCTCTTTTCCTGATGGTATGAGAATTCATAGTTTCAGTGCTTTGTATTGTACTATTAGGCCTTGTTTGTTTGGTGTATTGGCAGGGTGGGATTGGATTTCAAATACCATGGACCCCACATATCCTTTGTTTGGTTGGTGAGTTCGACATGGGAGTAATAGTCACTCGGGATAGCAAATACACCAAAATGGGTGTATATAGAATACTAGTAAGGAGGTGGTATTAGTAATCCCATGAGAAGTGTATTTGCAATCCTTATGGATTCATAGTCCCGGGACTATGAATCCCGCAATTAAGACACTTAGATATGGATATAATAATGTAACTTTAGCGTCAGTTTCTACATTCTTGAAGTTATATCAAGTTATTAATTTGGAGCTTTACACAAACTATTTTTTTTTCAGCTGATAAGCAGTAGTGGATATGGTTTGTCTGGCTGCTGGTGTGCCCTTATCGGATTCCAATGGGTAAATGCTTTGTTGCTCTTACTGTCAATACAAAAATCTCTCTAGAGTATATCCTGACAGTTTTCTTAATCACTTTTCTCTTTTTATCCAGTCCCGATTCTTTATCGCTTTACGACGCCTTACATCACCTGAAGGAGTACTTTACGCGGAAGATTCAACGCAGCATCATCTTAAAGCTGTATAGAAGCTAATTCATTATTCTTTACTGAACCCCGGTAAGTCTCAGGTTATAATTTACGTGTCTCTAGAGAAACAAAACACACATGATTCCTTTTCTAAAATGTTGCACTGTGTCATGAAGAATGGAATATGTTGTCTATGAATGAAGAGTTCACGATGTTTGCTATGTTAAATACGAGGGAAGATGTGGTAGATGATGTAGACATTTGTAACAGGCAACCATAGCAAGAATGTAAAATTTTATTATTTGTCGCCGCGAGGTATTTCTTCTTGGCAGGCTTCTCTATATAAGAGAAGAGATCAGCCATACATAAATATTATTACACAATCTGGAACTGTTTCGTTTCACGTCATCTTTGGTCTCAGATCATAATCTGACAGCTGCATTTATAGACAGATGATTGTTTTCCATGTATATATGCAGTGTACTGTACCTTACACTTCTACTTCTACCACAACCGAGATTAAAATTTCAACCTCAGCAACAGTTTATAATTATGGTAACTCACCATACATTATATGGGAATTTTAATAGGCTGCAAAAAAGTAGCAACTGCTAGTATTTTGTTATTATTGAATTGCTATACTACGAAACCGAGTCGGAGACTATCCAAATATGTTCTCCTGTGCCCATATTGTTGGCTCTCCGCTGCCATTGTAGGCTATCACTCTTAATCTCGTGTGCAGTATTTTGTCAAGTGATCTCATACACAATCAATATACATGGCAAAATTAAAAAATATCGTTATTCATTGATAAATACTGAAACTTTCCTCTATTTATATTGCTCGTCTGTAAAAT
Organism: Primula veris; assembly: GCA_963682055.1. Lineage (NCBI taxonomy): Eukaryota > Viridiplantae > Streptophyta > Magnoliopsida > Ericales > Primulaceae > Primula > Primula veris. The sequence continues at coordinate 12,191,591 of OY821745.1, read as the reverse complement.
GACATTTCAAAGGTTTTAAAACGTTAAGGGGGAATTATTTAATTTATTCGGAAATTTTCTGCTTAGAACGACCCAGCCAGCACAATATTAGCATAATGTTTTGTTGAATATGAAATGAGGGGAAATTATGACTTAACTATGATGATGTGTCTTGATTTCATTAGACTTGCCACCATGTACATGTGTAAACAAAAGTCTTAATTCTTTTTCTTGGATTAGAAGGATCTTTAATTGTTTTCCCTTTTAGTACATGTACATACATTATCTCTCACATTTGAATACTTATTTAAAATTTACTAAATTTCTTACCTCCTAAACCGATACTACTCTCGACTTCTTATAAAAACTAAGAGAGGTAAGCAACCACTTGTACTAGCATTATGTTTGGTACTGAGTATGTTAAAGCATATTTACTGTACTTTTCATAAACAGAATCTGTATGGGTGAAATTTGGATTTTTTTTTAAATAGTATTATTATTATTACTATATACATTGGATAAACTAAAAATCAGTTGGCAATCTAATTTTTTTCGCTTGCTTTATTATTACAATGTAATCTTTACGCTCAACCTTGTATCTAAAATCTAAACACTATAAAATCGTGACCATTCGAATGACAAATGATCATACGTAGCCATTGTAGTTCCCAAATGATTATGTTATCGTAAAGCCTATGGTAAATGATTCCTAATTTTGTATCTAACTGCGATAAAAGTTGTTAAATAAAAATGTTGGTCTTTAATAAGAAAAGCTTAAGTTCAAAATTCTTAACAGAAAAGGGAATTACGATGGATCCCTATCTGTACATAAATAAAAAGAAATAAACGTACGAAGGAGACAGACACAAACGAGACCTCCTAAAAGATTAACGAGATACATCGAGTCTACATGCCACTGAAAATGAAAGAGAAGAGAGAGAATAAAGTCATATTTTAACAAAGTGAAATCTGTACACCTGAGTAATGTGAAGCCTATGATTGCATGTACACATGTAAGAGTTCGTATTCGACACGACACGGACACGTCAAAACGATAAATTTTTAAAATTTAGTACACGACTCGTCAAGCACACGACACTTAATTGAATTGACGAAGTTTTAAAAAATTAAATACTACTTCGTCAATTGAATTGACAAAGTTGGTAAAAAAATATTTAAATACTAATTCGTTAATTCAATTAACGAAGTTCTGTGAAATTATATTTAAATATTATTTTTTGAATTTCGCAGAAAACGATCGGTCGTTTTTTGGAAAACGATCGGTCGTTTTTTGAAAAACGATCGGTCGTTTTTATCATGAACTCACTGGAACAATTTGGACCAAAAACGATCGGTCGTTTTGGCCATTTCGATCGGTCGTTTTTCAGAAATATTTCGTTAATACAATTAACGAAGTAAATTCTGTGAAATTCATATTTAAAAAAACTCATCTCTTCCCAGAGCTCCTATTTACTTTATAAAAAAAAAAAAAACAAGCTCTTAGATCATCTTATTCTCCCAATCATAGTTAAAATCCCAGAGATATCTTATTCCCCATCATAGTTAGGGTAAATCCCAGAGATCATCTTATTCCTCATCATAGTTAGGGCAAATCCCAGAGCTCTTTCAAAACAGGTAAAGGCTCAATCTTTTTCCACTATTTCTGCTTTTTCAATGTTTTTCAACACAGTTTGCACTCTCTGAGTCTTTTTCAGAGGTGGGTTTGGAAAAGGTATCGTAATTGGCGCTTCTAGTGCTTCGACTGGTAAAAAAAAATTGGTTTTTGTTTCGTTTTGGGCTTCGTTTTCGACAATTTCTTGGGTTTTTCATGAATCGGGCTAACATTCCAAGAACTACCCTGCAACTCATCGATTTCCAAATTATTTTCAATCTTATTTTAAAAAAAAACAGAGCTCATCTTATTTAGGTTTTTTTTTTGTGTTGTTGGAGTATTATTTGAGTAAAATTGATAGTTTGATACCCAAATTCTCAGTGGATGAGTTTTTTCGTTAATTCTATTTTATTTTATTTTAAAATGTAGAAATAGCTATTAATGGGCACGCGCGCCGGATCTTCCAACTCCAACTCGGGACCTGTTGAGAAAATTTTCTTGTATTTACAGGAAAACCATCGATCACAAGACATTTGGGACACAGGGGTAAGGTTCTTTTGGTTGTTTTTTTCCAATTCTTTTTTACTAAAAATATTGTATTAAGTTTATTAAATTATTTAAAAGGTGGAGGTAAAATTGCATTGTCGTAGAAATGATATTTTTGTCAATCTATATAAGAGAGAAGAAGATGTGCGAGTGCAACGGTATTTGCATTTGGCTGGTTTTTATAGTTTATACCATGTCGGATATGTAAGGTGTGATTAGCCACTTTTAACCGCATTAGTAGAACGTTGGCGACAGGAAACACACACGTTTCATTTACCACCAGGTGAGTGTACCGTGACACTCCAAGATATAGAGGTGCTTGCAGGATTGAGGGTTTATGGTAAGCCTGTTATTTGTCATATTGTCAAACGTTCAGTGGACCAATGGCGAGATATGGTCCATCGTTTACTTGGAGAGCTACCAGATAGAGATGTATTAGATAAATCAGGCAACCGAATAAGTATTAGTTGGCTTAGTGGTCTTTTGGGTAAGTTGCCTGATGATGCTGATGATGAGTTTGTGCGGTGTCGTACGAGGGTTATTATCATGTTGATTCTTGGAGGACAATATCTTTCTGATAAGTCTGGCGCATATGTGAGGTTATTATACCTCGCACTACTTGAAAATTTTGAAGAATGTGGTCAAAATAGTTGGGGGTCCGCTATCTTGGCGTATTTATATCGAGAATTGTGTAAAGCATGCGAAAAAAATGCGAAAGGAATTACTGGTCCACTGGCCTTATTACAAATATGGGCCTGGAGTAGATTTACACAGATCCGACCTCAAGATTTCGATCTCCCTGTCTATCCTTCTAGACCTTCCGTTCCAGAAGGAACACCATATTTGCCTGTGTATCCTTACGCCTACAGGTAAAATCTGTTTTTTTAATCATTTTTGAAGTGATTTATTTTCATAATTTATGAGTTGAAATGAAAATTTATTTGACAGATGGCGTAGGGCTTCCCTTGATATTAGACCTGTGGTAAAGAATAGTCTGAAACATTATCGTGATCAATTTGATATGATGCAAGAGAAGCAAGTGAGTATTTAATTAATCTATATTCATTTTTCTCATAGTGTTTTGTTGTTAATATTATCCGGTGCGTGGTTTTTCTCTTGAGGTTCAGAATACCAAAGTCTCAAAAGGCTCATGTTTAAGAAAAAAAAAACATATTTAAACTAAACGGTGAATTTTCTATTTTTTGCAAATCGTGTGGCAGCCATACGAAACGGTGATTGGCGTTCTACCCGAGCATTGCGTTGCAGGAAAAGAAATTTGGCGTGCTCGAGTGCCATTGATTTGTTTTGCCATTGTGGAATATCATTATCCTGACAGAGTTTTATGCCAATTTGGCATGAGACAGTTTGTGCCCGAAAACTGTTTTAAAATTGACAAGTTGCACAAACTTGATTTTCGGGGATATCATAACTGGCTTGTTAAGCATGAGAAGTTTATCAAAGCATGGGCAGATAGAATTAGAGCTATACAGGCTAGCGAGCTGTACTGCCAGGAAATGCCTATTGACGATCCTTACATGATATGGTATAGAAATATAACAAGACTGCGAATACTTCCTATCGTCCCCGTACCTTCTCGAGGATTCCAACCCCTAGCCGCTACAAATGCAGTGATGGTTAGAAATTACAGTTTTTTTTAGTTTGTTCTAAAAGTGATTAATAATAATAATAATAATAATAGATTTGCATTTTTTTGTCTATTTCACAGGCTACTGCTCTTAAAGTATGTCATGACTTCATAAAAGAGCTCAATACTCCACAAGTTCAACCATTAATACAATACTTGAGTGACACTTTTAAACAGATCGATTTTAACCCGTTGGAGATTCCACGACCTGCTCATCAGCCTCATCATCCGTCTTATCACCCATCCGCTACTTCAACACCAACACATAGTCCGAATCTTATTTTTGATCATCATCAAAGTCCTCAACCTAATCATGCATCGCAAATATCAACTCCTGTACATCTCAACAATCCTAACAACACTGATTGGTATGGCATATTAAATGATGACGCGGGTTGGCAGTCCACTATGGGTATAAGTTACGGTCCATTACCAGTCATTGAACATCAACGGAAAAAGCGAAAACACCACGTTGTGGACCAACAAGACGATACATCTTCACCATTTACAAATCAGGTAGATAGTCCGCCACCGTCTCAGTTACATGATCCTCCACCGGAGTCTCAGTTACCTGATCCGCCACCGGAGTCTCAGTTACACGATCTCCCACCAGAGTCTCAGGCGGAGGAGCCCGCACGAAAGAGGCGTAGACGGAAGAAGGGTTGCGGGACTGGGGGTCACTTGGAATGTTAAATTTTCTTTTTATTATGTTAACTTCGTAGTCTTGAAGAACTCCTTTTGTGTTGTCTTTATAAGTGCAGTTTTTGTGAGGCGGATGACTTTGGAACACTATGGTTCTATCTGTGTATTCTGGATTTTGTAAATATGGAATAAAATGTTTGAGCTATTAACAACGCTAATTAGTAGAATTTTATAACTAAACACTTGTGTTAACTAAACATTATTATCACTGACAAATATGTAGTATAAGGTTTGTTGAACCATGGGGTTCAATAATTGATTTTGATTATAACTTTGATTATGTTTTTAATGATTTTACGATTTCTCTATTTCGATGATATAATGCTTGTCTTTTCCAAAAGTAGAATTTGTAAATTCCAGAATGCCAGAAAGATAGAGTACAGAAAAACGAAGCCACAGGTTCAAGCGGAACCAGAATCGGAGCTAAAACGAAGAAGTTACGGGCTTTCGATGTTTAACGAGAAAACCGGGAATACTGAAGAAACGACCGATCGACTGGACAAAAACGACCGATCGTTTTTGTTCCAAATTCTTCCAGTGAGGACGTCGAAAAAACAACCGATCGTTTCTCAGAAAATGACCGATCGACTGTAGAAAACGACCGATCGTTTTCTGCAGATTTCGAAAACAGCTTTTCAGCTTATTCTGGAAAGTTGCTTAAAACCTGTGGATAAAAGCCTCAACCACTGCCAACGGTCATATACAGAAAAACAGACTTTGATGATTATATAAACCAATCCAATTCACTTTCCAAAGTCACCAATCAACATCCATTCATATCCATAATCAATCCTTCAACCTCTCTCATATACAAAAACCCAAAATCACCATTTTGGTGAAATATTTCGAAAAGAGAGAAATTGAAGATAAATCGATACAAGCTCCAACAAAGATCAAACAACATCAAAATCACAAATTAGCTTATTTTAGAAGCAATCAAATTGTGAGAGTGTTGTAATTTCAACAATTTTGTAAAGAGCGTTTTATAAGCTCATTTGTGAGTGAGTGTTTGGGTAGAAGCTTTTAAGGCAAAGTGTTGGTTAAAAGTTCTAGGTTAAACACTTGGGTACTCATAGATTGAGGGGGAGTCGTTGACTCATTAAACGTGTTCGCTTGCACTTGTATCAAGAGTAGGAACCTCGGGTAGAGGGTGAGCCAATCGGTCGATTGAGCTTGATAGGATTTGTAAAATCGGGAAAATTATTTTTAGTGAAATACTCGGTAGTACCGAGGAGAGGACGTAGGCCGTTTGCCGAACCTCTATAAATCACGGTGTCATTTTCTTTCCCTTAACTTTTACTTTCCGCAAATATTTATTATTGCTTATTTTCTTTCTTGCTTTTAGTAATCCTAGCAATTCATTAACTCTTGTTAAAACGCTTAAGCTTAGAATTGCATAATTTGGGTTATTAGTTGCCATTAAGTTTTAATTAGGCAAAAAGCGCAAAAACCTTATTCACCCCCCCCCCCTAAGGTTTAGCCACACGGGCCAACAAGGTTGATGAATTTCTTATAGAAATAGCTTGAATTTGGGTGTGAATTGAGGTGATCTCAAACAATGAATTTTGGGGCTATTTGAAGGATTATTTTTGATGATATCAAAGCACTTTTTGAATTTCGCAGAAAACGATCGGTCGTTTTCTGAAATACGATCGGTCGTTTTTATCATGAACTCACTGGAACAATTTGGACCAAAAACGATTGGTCATTTTGGCAATTACGATCGGTCGTCTGAAACATTTCGATCGGTCGTTTTGTCTGGCAGTTTCTCGGTTTTCTCGTTCTACTTCGAAAGCTTGTAACTTGTTCGTTTTAAGTCCGATTGAGGTTCCGCTTGAACTGTTGGCTTTGTATTTCAATATTCTATCATTTTAAGTCTGATTGATGATGACAAAATATTGACTATAAACATATTATAAGCTCTTTTTGCTTAAACACAAAATATAACCGAGAGGTATAAGTGACGTTTAAACGAAGTAATTGTCACAACATCCGATTAAACGAAGTTTTTTTAAGGCTTAAAGGTTTTGAAAGATAATGAACGAACAAATGCAAGCGAAAAATTGGCCATAGTTTTGCCTAAAAATGTTCAATCGCCACAAATGAAAAACAACAAATATATCCCAATCAACAATATATTATGCACACAAATTTTAATAACCTCAACTATAACCACGCATTCATCTAGTATAATAAAAACGCAATCTCACAACGTCATATAATTTAACATATTAAAAAGCAACATAAACAACGTTTCATAAAGGTAAATGTAACACCGTTTCCTACTTATTACATCAAAAACAACGTTGTTCGTAGAAAATGAAACTTAAAGGAAATACAACGCAAAATAAAGGAACTTAAAGGAAATACAACGCAAAATAAAGGAGAGGTATTTCTCCCCCTTTGACATCATCAAAAAACATTAAAAAAAAATAACCGCCTAGTCGCGGTGGGAGGTCGCGTCGTCCTCTTCGTCTTCGTCTTCGTCGTTTTGACCAGCAAGGTTGGGAAATTACCCGTTGAACTCCGCCCTTTGCTCGGCGCTTATTCGATCAAGTTCGTCGAGTTCTTCTTGACCCAGTTTCAAGAATCGAAACATACGACGAGTTACTTGCGCATTTCGATATTGGTTGACATAGAGAGCGTTATAGAATTGTTCAGTGCGCGGGAGAGGGTCGGAAGATCCGACCTTGGCTTTTCCTCGACCTCGAGAGGGACGGGAAGAGGAAGGGATGTGGGATGGGGGAAGGGACTCGGAGGATATTGGCACATCCTCACGAGCAGCAACTTGCGGTGTGGCCTTGGGGCCGACATACTCTTCCTCTTCGGGGGAAAGAGGGGTATAGTCAGGGCCGGACACCCGTTTACCGGACCAAGTTATGGTCTTGGCGGTAGTGTTGAATTTGATGGACATTTGGGCGAGATAGCTGGTGTCCCAAATGTGTTTTTCCTTATTCTTGAACAGAGTTCCACCGGGAGCGAGGTGGAGGTCCTTCAAGATTGCGGAAATCAAGGCACCGTAAGGTAGCCCATTCTTAGATTTGGTTTTAAGGGAATCCATTTTAAGAAATATAAGAGCCGCAAAGTCAATTTTGACTCGACGATGGATGCATCCTAAAAGAAAGATGTACTCGTTGGTAACATCCGTGAAGTTTGAGGAGTGAGGGAGGACAATGTGGGATAGGATATGGTAGGCTAATTTATTTTTAAAAAGAAGGTCATGAGCCTTGTTTGAGCGGTTTTGATGGAGGGGATGAAATAGCTCGTCTTTGAGATCGTTAAAATTATCGATCTCAAGCATTTCACAAAGTTCATGACTTTGCTCGTACACCTCGTCGTTATCGAGGTGTAGAAGATTTCGTAAACGGTCTATACCGTAAACAAAAGATTGGCCATTGAACGATGAACGCAAACGGAGTGCGTCATCTTGACCGTTATCAACTACGAGGTTAGCGTAAAACTCATAGACATTTTCTTCGAAAAATGGTTCTTTTAAGGTGAGAATGTGGTCGAGTTTTTGTAAGCTTAGATTTTGCATAAGGATCGGAAAGCGTTCACGAAATAGAGGTATGTCAATGGTAAAGTTTGTCAATATACCTCGTTTGGTCATGGAAGTTGGATACGGAGGAGGGAGTGAGCCGGAAGAGGCACCGGGGCCCGAGCGGGTAGCGGTTAAGGTGCCGGATCGCAGAGCGCGAGTAACCCGCGGTTGCCGAGAGGACGTGGGCACGATCTCATCCTCATGCTCGTCGACTAGTTGTGGTTGAGCTTTCTTTGAACGAACCATATTTGGAGAAAATTTTGAAAAAATTAGGGTTTTTTTTTTAAAATTGGGGGTTTCAAGAAACTAGGGTTTTTAAGAAACGGAATCAATCGATTGTTGATTTTGAAGATAATTAGGGGTATTAGTGTATATATATATATATATATTTGGGATTTTTGAGAGATTTTGATGAAGGGGGCCAAATTTTTGATAAAGAGAGAGAGAGGGTTTTGAGATAATGAAATGAAATTAGGGTTTGAAAGAAGTTTAAAAACTGAAAAATAGAAAAACGATCGGTCGTTTTGGAATTTTGACCGGTCATTTTGGGAAAAAAATGTTCCAGTGAGCACATTGTAAAAACGATCGGTCGTATGAAACATTTTGATCGGTCGTTTTTACAGTCGACCGATCGACTGTAAATAGTTCACAGAACATAATTTTTTGCAACTTCAAGCTACATTTTTTTATGTTGTTCAAGCTATATTTTTTTGTGTATTCTGGATTTTTGTGTATTCTGGATTCTGCAACTTCAAGCTATATTTTTTTATGAATTTTATGTTAATTGCACTTATGTATTTATGTTGTTCATTCTACTTTCTATGCATGAAAAGCTACAGCTTTGAACCCATATTTACTCTCATACTTAACAAACCAGTTTATCTTCTCAAAAAACAGTATGAAAAAAACACTGAGAATAAATATAGATATTTCATCTTAAAAAAGACAATTACAAGCGGAAAATTAAAATAGTACAAGATACATATTGTCTCGTTTAAGCTACAGCTAAAATCATAAGCGTCGACCACGTATTGGATACGGACACGTACGACAATCATGTCCTCGCCCTTGACAACTAGAACATCTCATAAGTGCTCGTCTCTCCGACTGATCCATACCATTATGAATACGAGTAGATCTTGGACGACCCCTTTCTCTTAAAAGAGTAAGATCCGGAAGAAATAATCTATCACATGAATCTCAATAGTCTTGATGCCGAAGTGGAAAAAATTGCGCCGAGTACGCACCTTCGTATGATTCAAGAGTGTAATATTTTACTATGTAAGCTTCCCAATCAAGACGGTTTGCAGCGCATACGGAAAACACATGTGAACACGGGATTCCATCACTCTGCCACTTACCGCAATCGCATTGCCAAAGTGAAAAGTCGACAACTTGAGTATTGCCTCCCCTAGAATTTCTTGAACTTGTACACACGGAATAAACCCCTCTTTCATAATCGAATGTAACATTGGTATGACCAATGTCCGACTTACGTTTCTCTAAAATTTTGAGGATATTGGGACCATATCTTGTGCCACTGTTTCTCATCCCCATTACTATCTTTTTCCGCTCGCAAAAATAGTGTACCAACTTATAGAAAATAAGCTGCACAGTAGCAGTGATTGGTAAATTACGAGCAACTTTTAAAACATTATTAAAAATTTCAGCCATGTTTGTGGTCATGTTACCATGTCGTCTCCCTTTATCATGAAAATATGACCATTTTTCCGCAGGCTCTTTTATCAACCATTGATATGCTTGAGGATTCATCACTTTTATTGCTTCCATGATTCTTTTCAATTTTCTTTCTTGTAATTCCCAAATGGCGTTCTCCACTAACTTGTGTAAGTCAGGATCTCCTTTGAAAGCTTTCTTAAAATTATCCAAAAAATAATTTGAACAATATCGATGAACAAAACCTTGACCACGCCAAACTCCTCTCACTGCACTTAGAATACCAGCATGTCTATCCGAAATTAGACAAATATTCACGCGCTCTTTAATCACATGTCGCATAATGTTACAAAGAAAATAGCTCCACGAAATTGTACTCTCCTCAGCAACAAATGCACAACCAATGGGAAAAAGATGATTATCTGCATCCGATGCCATGGCCAACAAAATCTTACCTTTATACTTCCCATATAAGTGAGTAGCATCAATAACGATAACTGGCCTACAATACTGAAATGCATCAATAACGGCCTTAAATGTGAAGAAAAATCTGTTCAATACCTCACCCACTGGATTTCCTACCACATCGTAAACTGGCGTTGTCTCATAAGAAGCTACGGTACCGAGATTATACTTTTGAAGTGCTTTCATAAATTTAGGTAAAACCTTATACGAGTCTTCCCAATTACCAAATATCTCTGCGATTGCTTTTTGTTTACCTAAATAAGCTTTTTTGTATGAAACTGACATTTCAAAGCGGGCATTCACAATCTCTTTAACTAATGAAATCTTCATCATAGGATTAGTTGTGATGGCATTTCGAATGGTTTGGGCAACAAGATTGGAATCTAACTGTGGATGATCAGTTGTAAGCTCGGCATGAATGCATGTATGAGGACCGTTGTACACCGACACTTCAAAAAACCCATGTTTTTTTCTTAGTGAAGCTCGTAGTTTCCATTTGCATTTTTGAGTTTCGGCCAGTTTACAACGAATTTCCCAAAATTTTGCCTTCGAACTTTTAGCGCAAAAATGGATGTTACGTTTGATTGACCAAAGTTTTATTCCCTTTTTCAACATTTCTTTATCCCTAAATAAAAGACCAATAAAAGGATCATTAACTTGAGGATCCCAAAATCCAGGATACATCATATAATTTCGTCTCTGGTTACTATAATTTTCTTGAGTGTCGAACGGTTCATTAAACAAAATTGACATTGGTTGATGCATAGAAATTTCATCAGGAATAGTATTATTCGGCCATTGTGACCCAATTGATTGGTCATTTTCATCCTCATCCATATACGAGCCCATTTCACATGATAATTCTTCATAGTCAACTTCTTCTACATTTTCTTCGTCAACGTCAGACTCGTTTTCGCTAATATTGACGTCCGGATCTTCATCATCTGGTTCATCCCCAAGTTCTATCTCAATTATATTGTTCGACCAACCAATATTATCTGACAATCGACACACTACATCCAAATGTGTCAAATCTGGTTCGTTGTTCTTAGAATATACCTCTCGCATTGTCTCTTGTTGAATGGGTGTTCTACTTGATGTACCGATTTCATTAGTGGAAAGAATATTATAATACGACCCGTAATCTTGATCAGAAGAGTAAACTTTCTCAATTTCAACATATAACTCTATAAACGTTCTTCTATTTTCTTCTATTAACTCAAGCATGGTTTCCAACGAATCATTATCATCAACAGCCAATCGCATATATTTAAACTCATTAAGTGTAGTCAGATATGGATAACGACATGTTAAACTCAAACGATTTGAAGTCGATGAGACATCAAGTTTCTTAAACAATTTTTCCAAAAATTTATCGTATGTCGTGTTTCTAGATACCTTAAAAAAAATTTATAAGAAATATCATAAGATAACCGCTCGCTAATAGTTTCCATCATCGTACCTCCCCAATAACACATAATTGTAGGATTTTTCATTTCGATAACCACACGGTCAAACTATCAATTTTACTCAAATAATACTCCAACAACACAAACAAAAAAAAAACCTAAATAAGATGAGCTCTGTTTTTTTTGAAAATAAGATTGAAAATAGTGGAAACTATGTTGAAAAATATTGGAAAAAACCGAGTCTTTACAAAATATTAAGTCTTATAGAAACATAGAGTCTTTACAAAATATTGAGCTTTTACCTGTTTTGGAAGAGGTCTGAGATTTATCCTAAAATATGATGGGAGAATAACATGATCTAAGAGCTCTGTTTTGTTTTTTTTTAAGTAAAGATGAGCTCTGGGAGAGAGATGAGTTTTTATACATATGAATTTCACAGAACTTACTTCGTTAATTGAATTAACGAAGTATTTAAATACTACTTCGTTAATTGTATTAACGAAGTATTTCTGAAAAACGACCGATCGAAATGGCCAAAACGACCGATCGTTTTTGGTCCAAATTGTTCCAGTGAGTTCATGATAAAAATGACCGATCGTTTTTCAGAAAACGACCGATCGTTTTCTGCGAAATTCAAAAAATAATATTTAAATATAATTTCACAGAACTTCGTTAATTGAATTAACGAAGTAGTATTTAAATATTTTTTTACCAACATCGTCAATTCAATTGACGAAGTAGTATTTAATTTTTTAAAACTTCGTCAATTCAATTAATGAAGATAAAGAGGTAGACCATTTTGGGAATTTTAAAGAAAGGTAGCCCATTCTGGGATTTTTCAGCAGCAATCAGACCATTTTGGCAAAAAACTCAATAATGACACCCAAAATTGATAAATGAACTCAAATCACTAAAAACAACAATAAATAAATATTTTATAAAATGTTAAACTTAATGTAACTACCGACAAAATCAAGTCAATGTCGCAAACAACAATAGATAAATATTTTGCAAAATGTTAAACTCAATGTAACGATATATATATATATATATATATATATATATATATATATATATATATATATATATATATTTCAATATTGTTGTGTGACATATTAGCTCGTTATAGATATATATAGAGATATGTATAGATATAGAGAGAGGTATGAGAGACAATAAGGGAGACTTTATTAATCAGAATGTATGAATGAACCTCAAATACAGGACCCCTAACCCTCTTTATATAGATAGATGGGTAGGGTTACAAGCCCACTTGGGCCCATAAAGTACAAGCCCAATAGTCCAATAATATCTTACAACACTCCCCCTTTGGACGTCTTGAATTCTTCGTCTTCATGCAGTCGATCTGAGTCGAGTTCATTCGCAGTGCTAAACACATAAAAATCTTAGGGCCGGAAAACCCAGTGTGGGACAAAACCGGTACCTAGGAGAAACTGTGTAGCCGAATGATATAGGCCGAAATATCATGTAAGTAACTAACCACAAAACAGTGTGCCTCATCAAAACCTTGACAGAGCAAACCCAATGGGAAAATCTCTGATCGAAGGAAAAAGAGTGCAACATTGGTAGTAGTAGGGGATCAACCACAAAACAGGTGTCTCATCAAAACCTTGCTAGAGCAAACCCAGGTGCCATGTACACATATGTATAATATGATAATTTGCGAAATCATATATATTCACATTTAAGTTGGAAAAATTATGAAGCTTCCCTAAATAGGCTCATCTATTTGGATACGATGTCTAGGAAAGATATAGGCGGAAGTCGATATCCTAATGAGGTCGGGTTTTAAGTGGCATTCGTGCCCTCCAACCTCACCGTCTTTCCTAGTCGTTTTTCAAGTAGAGCTACCGAAAGGGGTTGACTAAATAATAATTTTCCCGAGTGTGTTTATATAGTGATGTATGTTTCGCCGAATTGGTGTCTCTGTATCGACATGTCGTTCGATCAATGAGAACCTATTCACATTAAAAGCAAAACTATTTTTCGAACCTGTCGTTTCGAAATAAAGTTTATACTTGTGCAAACCATAAACATATAAACCAGTCGTTTTATATGAAAATAATCCAGAACTCCCAACACATATTGGATGCCATCTATGATGAGAAAATTCGCAAAACATACTTGCGACTGTTTAGACGTTGATGTTATTCCGTCACCACATGTTAGTCACCCTGATGTGTGAAAATATGATGCCCAAATTTTTTTTGGATGTCATCTTTGATGAGTAAAACACGAGTTTGTTGTTGCCCTCATGATGAATGCTAAGGCGTTGATTTTATTCCGCCGCCACATTTGAGACGTGATGACGTCTATGGTGAACAAATGTCTGAAATTGACATATTGGATCAATTCTTCACCAAAATACTAGCTTGGAAATTGTATTCCATAAGCAGTATCGTGAATTTATATTCACCATGTTCCTTTATCACCCATCTGTTATTGGATAAGAAAATTACCCCGGTGAGTAGTTTTAATCCTATTGGGTCAATGGCGAATTGTTTGTCTGATATTAATGCTCTTCGTGTACATTTTTTTCCACGAATCGAGAACCGAGACAAGTGTTATTTGCCTCGAACTATCGCGATCCCGATGAATCACCTAGCCAAGCGAGATTTTAGACAATCGTCAAAATCGAAAACCTATGGCTCCAAGACAGTAATTGAAAGGAACAATATGACACGTTGTCACAAAGCAAGAGATAATGCTCAAGGAGCCAACTCTATGCTATAAAGACAAAGGTCATGCACGGTTACTCCTTAAATAGTTCACAACTATTATAAAGGTGGAAAAACCGATGCTAATGTGGTTAAAGTTAATTGAAGGGAAACTCTTGAGACCCCCGATTTTGTGGCTCAAATGAGTTTGATACCTTTCTTTATTGATTTTGATAAATCATTGAGCCATTTTTTCGCTCATCTGGATTATGTTTTTCCATTTGGATTATGATTTTTCCATTTGGACATACTTTTGGATTATGGTTTGCCTGTTTACGAAATTTCTCGAAATAATTTAAAGTGTTTTGAGCAAATTCCTTTGACAAATGTGACCAAACTTTAAATTATGAAATTTTAGGCAGTACTTGAGGGGTAGTTGATTTTTTTGAAAATAGTGGGTAACAGTGTACCACATAATTTCACCAACTACTTGCCTAAAAGAGTACTCAGTGACAACGATTCTGGACCTGTCGTTCCAAATCGAAATCTTTAGTAAAGCCAAATTGATTTGTCAAATATGAGGTGTTATACTCCTATAGGTCCTGTCGTACCTTGTTGAGTTATAAAATATTCGAGAAAACCAGTGTTATCTGGTAATAGCTCATGAAAGAATTAAAATTTCTTTACATAGCCTCCATTCAATACAACCAAAAGCGTATTTTAGAGGAGTTGAAATGTCTTTCAAGTGGTTGCTACCACATTCTTTAAAGCATTTAAAGTTACCTTATCATTTCGCCTATCGTCGAAATGATAAATGATTTAGATGCTAAGACATGATTGTCTGTACTATCATTCGCCTGTCGTCGATTGATAAGAGCATTTTGATATTGTGGCATTGACCGGATGAGATATTTCCGGGTCAAAAGACGATGCTTGATTTATAATCGCATCGCATTTGGATTCTCTCTGAGAATATATTTCGTGATTAATCCGAAATTCATGCCACTATTGCTCACTTTGAAAGATCTATGTGTAAAGATCACAAAATGAACTCGTAGAATTCTTGTAAAGAATTGAAGGAGTTATTCTGGACTTATCCAACCATAAGACGGACCATAAATATAAATGGTTATGGTTGATGCATCGACAATATGGTCACATTTTAATGTTGTCCACATAAATGCAGCACTTTCCAAACTTTTAGCCCTATCATTAAGTTGATGGCTTATGATCCGGATTATCCTGAAAAGTCTAGTCGACTTGATAATTCCGAAGAGTTAAAATCGCAATTTCGATTTGAATTACTTGAGTTTGGAAATTGAAATTGAACATCCTGTCGATTAAGTTCAGACCCAAATGGACTCACGGAAAGTTTGATGATGCGACTGCAAATGATTGCACGCATTTCTTGGTCTTGCGCACCAAGATTTATATTTCCGTATGGGGTCATGCTATTTTGCTGCATTGGTCCGTCATGAGGCCCATATACACTCAAACACCATATGCGTACCAGCTGGTTACTGGTTATGAGCCAGAAGTCTCATATTAACGCGTTTTTGGAGTGCTTAATATTTTGATTGAGCCGCTATAGCGTTCAAAATATGGACCTCTGAAGGGGACATAAGTCGATTATGAATCCCCTACCTATCATTTGATAGAGTAACATTGGCAAGCGATCTCTTTACCGCATGATATGCGAAAGTGACATCGCTAAGACTGTTCTCCCCGTCGTTAGGGGGAGATTTGCACGTTACCGTTGATAAGAAACGACGTGAAGTAACGTGGCATAACCCACTCAGTCTTAGCTTGATCCCCAAAACTGTACTTAGTGATAAGTAAGTGCATAGACTCCCTCATGTCTAACTAAATGCCAGACGCATTTAATAACTTTATGAGATGTCACGAGATCATTTATACCTGCTGCAAAATGCTTGCAAGGATAGACGTCCCTGTCGGACGCCGTGTTCCTGTCGTAACACGTTGCTTTGGCCGAACCCGCCAAGCAAAGGACGCTGCCGTCGGCCGTCAGTCTGTCATCCTTCCTAAAATATGAGGAAGTTGACCGGTTCTTAATTCGTTCAGCCCCAGAGGTGGTGAACTGAAACTCGTTTGTCGCACGAGATTATAAAGGATCAAGGAGATGTGTGATTTCCTCCTCATCCTAAGAATCTCGAAATATCTGTCGATCATGATATCTTAGACGATATTGAAGTGAAACGAGACTGTCATTGATTACTTGTTCATATATTCGGTGACGACTGATAATATGAGCAAATTATGACAGGGAACCATGTACTGTTGCCTGAAGTCAGCCTAGAATAGACTGGACTAATGGAAACTTGCAATCCAAGTAGACTCCTTAGCGAAAGTGTGTTTGGACCTGTAGCTCCAACACCACCAATGTTAAACGAGTTCGTTTATTTGGTTATTCGTAAGGAAGAGTGATGAGAATAATGAGATGGTAGAATGCTCGCCTAGTAGCGCAAGGCTTCTCTCACACCTTGGAATTGATTACGATATGGTTGATTTCCTCGTAATGGACATTATAATAGTCCCCTACTTTACCAGTTTAGTAGTTTCCGAAAAACTGAGTATGCATCCATGAATATGGTCACGGTTTTATCTCTATGGGGATTTAGACAAAGCGATATAGATGAAGGTCCTTGTGTGACTTCATAATGCTTGAATCAAGTAGTTCCTGACCACGGAACACGATCTCAATTAAATGAGACGTTCACTATATGGATTAATATAATCTGAGCGGATGTGGTATACCCGCCTAAGTGAGTACTTGATTAGCTTGGGATACTTGAACAAGTATTATGCCCTTGCGTGTTTTTATTATGCGATCCACTTTTGGATTTGCCTTTGAGATGAAGGATCTTGGGAAGAAACGGTAGTGACTCGGCCTAATGATCAAGTCCAATAAAGATTGAATCTAAGTTCATGATTTAGACTACACCAAGAAGGTGTTATGATGTTTTAGTCATCATGACGTTAAGTCGTCGGATTCTCCCATGATCGTTCGATCACTAGACATTGATATAGACCCAGTCCGTCCCTGGTGAGACGATAAAGAGATATTGAACCATCATGTTCATATCTAAGTACAATAAGCGCATCATTGTACTTGGTCTAATGTACTAGGACGAACATCTTGTATGCTGTGAATGGTATAGCTCGACACAGCATCGCGCTAACACGCTGCCATCGAAATGGCATAAAAGACATTTTCCCATTACCTTAAGGTAACTGTGGATGAGGGCTTGTCTTATCCCATTTGCGTCATCGAGTGTACCTACCCCCTTCGGTACTCGAATTAACGCAACCCTTTTTCGGTTATACCGATGCCGGTTACTTATCAGACCCGCATAAGGGATATTACTAACATGGTATGTCTTTGCCAGTAGGAATAAGGCGATATCTTGGAGGTCTTGGAATGACTCCAAATGAATCACTCTGATCTCGTGCTCTATGAGACGACTAGAGAGTGTATATGGCTTCGAGCTAGTATTAGCCATATTTGAATTACATATGCTCTGTCTCACGATCCAGATAAAACACTTGCCATAGAAGGCAACTTGTTGTTATCGATCAAGAGAGACATGACTACATTATGCTATTTAGCATTTCTCGTCGAAATAAATCTTCACATATGAAGTTTAAGAGCATCCTGTCGAATGCTCATTTTATTTGATGTTATATTTTCTTGCATACAGTCGTGTGCAAGTAAATGAAGCATCCAGTCGAATGCTCGTACTCTTTCTTGAAATATGAAATCCTTGCACCCAGTCGTGTGCAAGTGAGGGGGAGCATCCAGGTGAATGCTTATTGTACTAATTACTACTTAGTCGAAATTCTCGCACCCTGTCGTGTGCAAGTGAGGGGGAGCATCCAGTCGTATGCTCGTGTACTCTTTTTGTCCTTAGACCAAGGTTTTTTCCTACTGGGTTTTCCTTGGCAAGGTTTTTAGCGAGACACGTTCCCATTATATCTCACTTAAGATTGCCGAAATTAGGGGGAGTATCCTGTTATATACTTCTTACCACTGTGTACTAGCAACTTATAGTGGGAGAATAATTTACCGCATAAGCTTCAGAATCTGATTGAAGAGCGGCGAGATGGGTAGTGCTTCCAGGTATGTTGTGAAGGTATTAAACCCGGATAAACCTCAAGGTTTATAGATACTCAATATCCATGCGTTTATCCAAAAATCTTTAATCTCTGCGAGCGTATATACTATTTCTGCGAGCAAAGTGCTGATAACGTGTTGTGTGACATATTAGCTCGTTATAGATATGTATAGATATAGAGAGAGGTATGAGAGACAATAAGGGAGACTTTATTAATCAGAATGTATGAATGAACCTCAAATACAAGACCCCTAACCCTCTTTATATAGATAGATGGGTATGGTTACAAGCCCACTTGGGCCCATAAAGTACAAGCTCAATAGTCCAATAATATCTTACAACAAATATAATGTCATTTATTACTATATAGAGGAATTTTTATTAAGGCGGGACCCGAAAAATTATGACTTATTACAATGTGTAGTTTATTCATATTTATAACTAGTTTCAAGTCGGGACTATGAATTTTTATTCTTATAGGGAGTTCTACTGTATATTGAGTACACGCAACTAAAAATAAAAAAGTAGTAAATCATGTATAAAAAAGGTGAAATCAATACATCAACGCGATGTGAGGCATATGTCTTGAATCCAGAGTGCCTAGTCCTAGCCTCGTTTGGCTACAAGATTATTAATTTTAGTACCAGCAATCAGTTAGGATTATGGATGATATTTGAAACAAAGGCCGAAAAAATAATTCATTTGAGATTGGACTATTCTTAATACTACCTCCTATGATATTGAAAGTACTCCACTTTAACATCAATTAATGTCCATACCGAACATGTATTCCGAAGTTAAATCGCATTTCCAAACGTAGTGCAATCCCGGGTTTCAAATGATGCAACTAAAAAAAGGCAACAAAAGATCCAGGATTCCTAATGTAACCTGTATATACAACATGGCCTTAAAAGTGTCTAAAATACAAACCTAAGGGGCAAAAACAATATTCACACACCATTTATTTCAATTAGAAAAATAAAACTATTTATTTACTCCATTTATTCATCTCCATTCTCCTCTCTCTCAGATCTGCAACATCTTCACTCCTCTCTCTCTCTCTCTACATATCTCTCTATCTATATATATACATACATACACAATTATATATATATATATATATATAATTACGTATATTTATATATCAATTAGCTCGTCGCCAGCGGTACCAATCCGCCAATCAACTAGATCCGAGGTAACGTTAATCTCTTAGATTGAATCTGGACCGTTTATTTCTCGAGATCTGTTTTATTTATCCAATTACGGTTTATTATATCGGAATACATTTGAATCTGTGTGATTTATTAGTTCACTTGATCAGCTATTGTGTTAGATACAAATTACGGTTTGTTTATTATATCAGAATTATATTTAAATCTATTTGATTTGTGTCTAATAATCTGTTAGTTCACTTGATCAGCTATTGTGTTAGAATTTAGATAAAAATGACGTATATTTATTGAATCTGAACAATTCGATTGTAGATTGTAGCTACGTACAGATCAGTTATAGGAAATTAGGAATTATTCTATTGTTTTGTTTGTGTTTTTGTTTTGGTATGTGATTTGATAGATTAGTTGTTGAGAAATGAAATAGTGATACTTTTTTTTTTGCATTTAATATGATCTTTCTTGGTAATAGGTTTGTGATCTGTAATATAAGTCGAAATGTGTGTTTGGTGATACGGTTTTTTTCCACTCTAAAGTGAAAAAATGTAAATTAAAGAAAGACACGATTTGGTACATTCTGAAATAGTGAAATGTATAATTCTCATTTTTTCATTGCTCTCAATATTAAAAAATGTTACTGTCAACATACCTTGATATTGCCTAACATAGTATCGCCTTCATTTTAAGTATAAATTTGGCGATACGATGTAAATCTACCATGCTTAATTGGAAAGTTGGGTTTTTTTGGGACAGTTTTTTTTCCTGATTTTTTGTGTGATTTTCTTTTAGACAACGAAGGTATCGTTTATGGTGTGAAAATGTTGACGAAATTGCCTAACATACCTTGATATTTCCTAACATGATACCGCCTTCATTTTGAGTATAAATTTGGCGATACGATGTAAATTTACTATACTTAATTGGAAAGTTGAGTTTTTTGGGACAAAGTGAGTTTATTTCTAACTATTTTGTGTGATTTGTGTTTAGACGACGGAGGTATTGTTTATGGTGTGAAAATGTTGACGAAATTCGAAGCAAAGAGTAACAGAGTGAAGGGTTTGAGTTTCCACAGTAAGAGACCATGGATCCTCGCGAGTCTCCACAGTGGTGTGATTCAGCTATGGGACTACCGTATGGGAACTCTCATCGACAAGTTTGACGAGCATGATGGCCCCGTTCGTGGGGTCCACTTCCACAATTCCCAGCCTCTTTTCGTCTCCGGAGGTGATTATATATAATCCCTTTTTAATATATCTTCCCTTCGTCCCAATTTATAGGTCCAGTATTCAATTTTGCTTTGTTCCTCTTTATTTGTCCACTTTCCTAATCGTGTAACATTACAAAATTTCCCATATTTTTTTGTTTATAGGGAAATGATCTTTTAAAAAGATATTGGTAAATTTGGAAATAGAGTGTGAAAGTTTTCATAACTATATTCCTTTAATAAGTTCGGTTTCCCGTAGTGGACTCATATTTTGGCCTCTTTTCGTCTTCGAAGGTGATTATATGTCATCCTTTTTTAATATATCTTCCCTCCGTTCCAATTTATAGGTCCAATGTTTTATTTTGGTTTGTTCCACTTTATTTGTCCACTTTCCTAAATAGAAAGGAATCTTGTGCAACATTACAAAATTTCCCATATTTTTTTGTTTACAAGGGAAATGACCGTTTAAAAAGACAGATGTAAAATTGGAAATAGAGTGTACAAAAGGTGTCATAGTTATGTTCCCTTAATAAGTTTGGTTTCCCATAGTGGACTTTTATTTTGAAAAGTAGGGAGTTCCTTCCGTCTCAATTTAATAGGAAATTTGGGGATGCATGCAATATTAGCATGTAAAACTTGTACTGAAAATGTCTCAATTATAAATTTCAAAAGTGAATGATACAATTAAGCATCTTAATTATGTATTTAACTTTTTGTTTTTTTTTAATTTTGACATTTCAGGTAAAAAAAAAAGTATACATTGTAAAATTGCATGTATACTCAAAACTCCTATTGAATTGGAACGGAAGGAGTATTTGACATTGCGTTAAAATTGTAGATCTCGGAGATCTAATTATTGGATTTAGTAGTGCAACTGTATTAGTATTCTGTGAGCTTATAGTTGGAGCCTGGACGAATATTAGACATTAGGCAGGAATCAAGCGCTTAGATGCTAGGTGAGATTAGGCAGGATTAGGTGCTAGGTGACCTAGTTCCGTCTAAACTCTGCTTCGATTTTAGAACATAGAACATTGCCCACAGGTAAATATTTTTATACATAATCTATTTCGGAAGAATTCTCAACTCATTGGGAATATAACACACATACAATTCATCATTACTCAAGTAGTACTCAAAATAACGAACTTTTTGTCGTTTATATTGCGTACACACATACTTTTCTTTGACTAGCATTTTGCATATATGAGCGGTAGATGTTTTTAGGTTAATAATAAATATTTAAATCATGATGCTTTTATATTCTATTATTTCAGTTATGATGCCCAGCAATACCTTTTAGATTTTGTAACACTTAAGTGATGATTTCGCTAAGTGCTATAAACTATGAGGCATTTAAATCAAAGTTCCTGGCTTGAGCTAGCCAGGA
Source organism: Primula veris (assembly GCA_963682055.1). Taxonomy (NCBI): domain Eukaryota; kingdom Viridiplantae; phylum Streptophyta; class Magnoliopsida; order Ericales; family Primulaceae; genus Primula; species Primula veris. The sequence goes on along the minus strand of OY821745.1, from coordinate 12,169,444 downwards.
ACTTTGATGACTGATAAAAATGACATGGTGGATTAAATAACTGGTCAAATTGTCGGAGTAGGAATTTCTTATCAGAAGAGATAATTAAAAAACTCAACTTTTCTGTGGAATGACCATCTTTGAGAGGACTGTTGAAGACGATTAGAACAATTCAAATAGGGACAGAAATTATGACTTTGTTGAAATAAGAGCCTTGCTTTTTGATATAATTACAATCTTGTACTCTTAAAACAATGTGAAGCCTGGGTTGGAGGGGTCAATTGGAAAATTGTCAAAGTTATAGGTAAAATTGAATATTAAATAGCTTGAGGACGAAACGAGATTAAAATAATATGTTAAGTTTCTGATGTTTCATCCTGTCTTTTATCTTTTGGAAAACAAAAAAAAATAGAATTTTGCCCTACAGGCTTCGCATTCTCTCTTCTCTCTGCTTTTCTAAATCTTTTTGCATACTTTGTAACATTTCCAGGTAGCCACTGCAACCACGGAAATCTTAAGAATATTCCTATCTCGTCATACCTTCAATTTATCTAATAGTATAAGATTTGCCACAAGTAACAGTGATTTAGACTATAGTTGTACATGTGGCTTTATTTAAAGTTCTGACTGTGTCATCTTAAGTATATTCCTACGTGCACCGTGTTTTTTATTTAGAGTTTCTCAACTTTGCCAAGTTAAACAAACCTTTTGATAAATTGGAGCTCTGATCATAGTAACTTAATTCGCTGGTACCTCCCTCGTATCGCGTACCTGTGCATACCGGTTCACTGGTCACTTGTGTACCAGTTTGCCATATGGAGATTCCAAATGCTTCACGTCAACTCTATGGGTTTTTGGGTTTTTTCCTCAAAAAATTTCTTTGCGATCCACAGAAATATGCAATAAATAGCTGATACTATGGAAAGAGAGAATAATTTGCATTAAGATAGTATAGGAATTGTTTACATTAATGGAATAGGGATACATGAGGAATTGAAAGAGGCATGGAAAACTTAAAGAAGACATTTAAATCTTTGCCTTAAAAGGAATATAATACTTTGATATCATATAATCGTAGACATAATATCAATTTTATAATTTCATTGGTGTATCTTTTGAATTTTTCGTTAGTTGGTGATGTTAACTTTTGATAAATTAACAAAGTATATGTATATTTATAAAAAATAATAATTAAATTACTATAACTATTTGCAAAAAGTAGACAAGTGAACGATTTATAAAGGTGCTCCGTGGATTACCATATATCACTTTGGTGCGTGCAGCGTACCGCGTCTCAAAGTAGCATAAAGAAGAAGCCTATCCTTGACGTATCGCATACCCAGTGTACCGTAACATACTGCGACCCAGGCTACTATGGCCTTGACATAAGTGAAATCATTATGTTTGGACTTTTCTATTTTATGTAGGTAACTTTCTGCTAGTAGTTGTCTGACTTCTGAGGCCTCTTTTTGGCCAAGAGAAAGGAAAATAAAATAAAAAACATTACGCGAATAGCTTCGTCCTTTGTTTGTTGCTTTCTTCTAATATTAAGCATGTTTAGAAGTTTTTAAGGTTGCTCCTGATCCGTCTAACCAAATGTCTATAAGCTTCTTACGGATGGTTTTCTAGCCAATTATATAGCATCACCAGTCAAATATCAAATTTCACCATTTCCATGCTTGTGATTCTCACATCATTTTCGTGAATTGAGTACTTTTTAATTTTTATTCTGTTGTCTGAATTTTAACATGCGTTGTCTGGGATAAGGTCTTATATTACCTTGTTACTTATGCAGGAGACGACTACAAGATCAAAGTTTGGAACTACAAGCTACACAGGTGCTTATTCACTCTCCTTGGACACCTCGATTACATCCGCACCGTCCAATTTCACCATGAGAACCCATGGATCGTGAGCGCCAGTGATGACCAAACAATCAGAATATGGAACTGGCAATCACGCACGTGTATATCCGTATTGACAGGCCATAACCATTACGTAATGTGTGCTTCATTCCATCCGAAGGAAGACCTCGTTGTATCAGCTTCATTGGACCAGACAGTTCGGGTTTGGGATATTAGTTCTCTTAAGAAGAAAAATGCTTCCCCTGCTGATGATTTGTTGAGGTTGAGTCAGATGAATACGGATTTATTTGGCGGTGTTGATGCTGTTGTTAAGTATGTGTTGGAAGGACATGATAGGGGAGTTAACTGGGCCTCGTTTCATCCGAGTTTGCCATTGATTGTTTCTGGAGCAGATGATCGTCAAGTGAAGTTGTGGCGCATGAACGGTGAATTTCTAAATACAATTACTCTTTTTATTGTTTTTTGGATTTTGAAGTTGTTCTGGTAGTTAAAGTACTTACTAAAGCTTCAATATGATATTTCCTAAACTTGTGGTAAATGTACTACATACTTTCTCAGTTTTGAATTACCACTTCATAGTTACACAACATCTTCCCTATCGACTTCTTCATTTTAATTTTATTTTGCATTGTTCAGTCTCGTCAATATAATAAATTAATTTCTTTATTTACAGATACTATTGCTTCGATTCGCAAATGTAATATGTTATAACTTTAGATAACAATTTTGTTTTTTAAAAATTTGAGGAAACGATTAGACAAATGCAAACCACTTATAGGGAAACTGATGGGGAGTAGTTGTTTTTTTGCTTAAAATTCCTAAGTTTTTGCAAATGGGGTAAATATAGAACTGCGGTAGTGGGTGCTTTTTGGGTTTCACTGGTAGTAATGATTTAGAGATTTCTTTTACATCTTAAGATTACCGGTCAGCACTTGAAAACATTAGTTTTTTTTTTTGTTGAAAAAATTAGTTTATTGATAGTAGACAATTTTCCTTTTGTTTTCTTTTATTTTCTGGTTCAGATCTTAGATCTACATCAGCACGGCAAATTTTGTATTCCAACTATTGAACTTTATTTGATATCATAACTCGTGCATAAAATTAGTATTTCTTATTTAAATTAATTTCCAGGGCTTGCTTGACTGCATCTTTGAGTAAGATAACCTGTATCTATAGAGAACTAGAAACAAGCTTGGTTATCTTAGCTTAAAAATAGCTCATAATTTAAGATATACTGCCTAATTTAGTTCAGGCTTTAAGCAAAAAACTGAGCTTCAACGTTGCTATCAAACAAAAATTTAGGTATTCACAACTGAACTTTTTTCACTTTTGAATTTGTGAAGATAATTGACAGACTTTAGGATTTGTTGTTCTTGTGGTTTTGCCTCCTTGGTTTTTCATTCTTTCTTCCTTTTCGTTTTTGCTATTTCAATCTGTTGATGTTATATTAGGAGGTCAGTAGACTTTACAGTCTGTATCTGTATTCATCTCTAATAGGTTATAAATCAATCAATTTGAACTGTTTTTGTTCTTTTCGTTTTCCAGACACAAAGGCTTGGGAGGTGGACACATTGAGAGGTCACATGAATAATGTCTCTTGCGTTATGTTCCATGCCAAGCAAGACATTATTGTTTCCAACTCTGAGGACAAAAGCATTCGAGTTTGGGACGTAACAAAACGAACCGGTATTCAAACTTTCCGCCGAGAACATGACCGTTTCTGGATTCTGTCATGTCACCCCGAGATGAATCTCCTGGCAGCTGGTCATGATAGTGGTATGATTGTTTTCAAGTTAGAGAGAGAGAGGCCCGCCTTCTCCGTAAGCGGTGATACCATGTTCTACTCCAAAGATAGATTTTTGAGGTTTTACGAGTTTTCTACTCAGAAAGACACACAAGTTATTCCGATTAGAAGACCTGGTTCTATAAACCTAAACCAGGGCCCACGTACTCTCTCGTATAGTCCCACAGAGAACGCAGTTTTAATCTGTTCTGATATTGATGGGGGATCTTACGAGCTTTATGTTATCCCAAAAGATAGTATAAGTAGGGGCGATTCTGTACCAGATGCTAAAAGAGGTACTGGTGGATCAGCTATATTTGTGGCTCGAAATCGGTTTGCTGTGCTAGAAAAAAGCAACAATCAGGTTGGTACAGATTGCTATTCTTCTTCTTACTACCTATTATTTTTAAATTATTTTTATTAATAATAATAATTATTATTATTAGTATCATTTTCTCATCTTAGACAATTCATGAGTAATGGGTCTTTTCATTTTAGTAACTTAAACGATTTAGTCTGGTTAGACCTTCCTTTGCGGTCCTTGTGTCTTTCAGGTTTCTTTATTCCATTATGTGTTGCATTGTACTCCCTCCGTCTCTAAGATATAGGCTACTTAAAAAATTTGAGAAGGGTTTCGTGCTCTTTTCTTTGGGTTCTGTCATCCAAAATCCCCTTTATGCAAGTGTTACTATTTTTATCCACATAATTTCTTGATAGATTTATTTTCCGAAGTTTGGCTAAAAGGCTTGGTGTTATGCATCACAGGTAGTAGTGAAGAACCTAAAAAATGAGACTGTGAAAAAGAGTGTTTTACCAATTGCTGTTGATGCGATTTTCTATGCTGGCACTGGGAATTTGCTGTGTAGGGCGGAGGATAGGGTTCTTATATTTGACCTTCAACAGAGGATCATTTTGGGTGACCTTCAAACTCCATTTGTGAAGTATATAGTATGGTCAAATGACATGGAAAGTGTTGCTTTACTTAGCAAACACGCTATTGTTATTGCTAGTAAAAAACTTGTGCACCAGTGTACCCTTCACGAGACAATTCGTGTGAAAAGCGGGGCATGGGATGATAACGGTGTATTCATTTACACGACTCTTAATCATATTAAATATTGCCTTCCGAATGGAGATAGTGGCATCATCAGGACCCTCGATGTCCCAATATACATCACTAAAGTCTCAGGAAATACTATTTTCTGCTTAGACCGAGATGGAAAGAACAAGGTTATAGTAATCGATGCAACTGAATATATCTTTAAACTATCATTGCTGAGGAAGAAATTCGACAATGTTATGAGCATGATAAGAAACTCTCAGCTCTGTGGACAAGCTATGATTGCATATTTGCAACAAAAGGGATTCCCAGAAGTTGCTCTTCATTTTGTTAAAGACGAAAGGACCCGTTTTAACCTTGCTCTTGAGAGTGGTAATATACAAATTGCAGTGGCCTCGGCTAAGGAAATCGACGAAAAAGATTATTGGTATAGATTAGGGGTGGAAGCTCTTCGCCAAGGTAACGCGGGTATAGTTGAGTACGCTTATCAAAAGACGAAAAACTTTGAGAGACTATCATTTCTCTATCTCATTACCGGGAATATGGACAAACTGTCGAAAATGCTGAAAATAGCGGAGGTTAAAAATGATGTTATGGGTCAGTTTCATAACGCTTTGTATCTCGGCGATGTTAGAGAGCGTGTTAAGATATTGGAAAATGCCGGTCATTTACCTCTTGCGTATATTACTGCCTTGGTCCATGGACTAAGTGATATTTCCGAAAGGCTTGCGAACGAATTGGGTGATAATGTACCCACTTTACCCGAGGGAAAAGCACCGACCCTTTTGATCCCTCCATCTCCCGTTATGAATGGTGGAGATTGGCCGCTTTTGAGAGTCACGAGAGGCATTTTCGAAGGTGGGTTGGATAATATTGGAAAAGGTGCTCAGGAAGAAGATGACGAGGCGGCTGATTGGGGAGAGGATTTGGATATGGTCGATATTGATGATATACATAACAGTGACATTGAGGCTGTATTGGAAGATGGGGAAATTCCTGAGGAGAACGAAGAAGAGGGTGGCTGGGATCTTGAAGATTTGGAACTCCCGCCCGAGGAAAATACTCCTAAAGCCTCCTCTGTAAATGCGCGTGTATTTATCGCACCGACACCTGGCATGCCTGTTAGCCAGATATGGACTCAGAGGTCGTCTCTTGCTGCTGAGCATGTAGCTGCTGGAAATTTCGATACTGCAATGAGGCTTCTAAATCGGCAATTGGGTATTTCCAATTTCGTCCCTCTCAAACCCATGTTTCTCGATCTTCACTCGGGTAGTCACACTTATCTGAGGGCGTTTTCGTCATCTCCTATTTTGTTGTTGGCGATTGAACGTGGATGGAGTGAAAATTCTAGCCCTAATGTGAGGAACCCTCCGGCTCTTGTTTTCAATTTTTCCCAATTGGAAGAGAAACTAAAGGGTGCATACAGGTCCACTACTGGTGGGAAGTTCACTGAGGCTCTTCGTATTTTTGTAAGTATATTGCACACAATTCCCTTGATTGTGGTTGAAACTCGAAGAGAAGTTGACGAAGTTAAAGAACTGGTGATTATAGTAAAAGAATATGTTTTGGGTCTGCAAATGGAGATTAAAAGAAAGGAAATTAAAGACGACCCAATTCGCCAACAAGAGCTCGCGGCTTATTTTACTCATTGCAACCTCCAAACACCTCACCTAAGGCTAGCTTTACAAAATGCGATGACTGTATGTTTTAGGGGTAAAAACTTGAATACAGCTGCTAATTTCGCTAGGAGACTTTTAGAGACTAATCCGTCCAATGAGAATCAAGCTAAGACAGCTAGGCAAGTTCTCTCAGCTGCTGAGAAGAACATGAAAGACGCAGCACAGTTAAATTACGACTTTAGAAATCCGTTTGTTATCTGTGGGGCAACATACATGCCTATCTATAGAGGGCAAAAAGATGTCTCGTGCCCTTATTGTAGTTCTCGGTTTGTGCCCAGCCAAGAAGGTCAGCTCTGTTCTGTTTGTGACCTGGCTATTGTTGGTGCTGATGCTTCAGGGCTGCTTTGTTCCCCTTCTCAGATAAGATGATTTTCAACAATAGTGATCCTTTAAGAAAAGGTATGAAGTAATTGAAGTTTGTTTTCACAGTTTTTCATTGACCCTCTGTATTTCTTATCTTTAGCCAAGTTTTTGTTTGTGCAATAAACAGGTTTAAGTTTTTGATAGCGGGGGGCGTACCCTTGTTAGTCGATCGGCCTGTGGTCTTTATTTGCTATACTCGAGGACTGGTGCTTGTGACTTAGAGATATGCAAGTATTTGGGAATTGATTGTTTTTGTATTGTTAAAGGCTATAAAATTACTCAGGAACGAGCTTTAAGTTTTTCATTGATCCCCTTGCTCTTTTTGTTTAGTTGAATATGTTTTTATTTTCTTTCAATAAACAGATTTAATTTTTTTGATGGGGGGTCTACCCTTGGTAGTTGATCATCATATACCAGAACGATGCTTGGGTCTTTTATTTGCTATAGCTAAAGGACCGCTGCCTTTAATTTGAAGATATGCAACTATTTTGGAATTGGTTTTTTATTGTATGGTTGATGGTTTTGAATTGTCGTCTGTGTCACTTTTATTATTTAAAGAATTATAAAGTTTCAGTTAATATTTGTTTGAGAGCGTGTTTTGCATTTCCAATTTGCGAGCAAAAGTTTTTTTTGCCTTCATGGTTTCTATAAATTGCTGTTTTATTTGAATATCATGGTCCTGGAGAAACTTTTAGTCGAACCAATAAACAACAATGAATATCCTACAAATTCTTCAAACACCAATCAAGTACTGTATATCTAGCTTTTAGGCTTGTTTAACTTTGAACGAATTATTTTTAACACAACCTACATATAGGAAATTAAGTGGAGGTAAAATGTGGAGAAATTATTTAGCAAAACCGTGAACACCCCCATATTATTTGCTAATTTTTTCAGATTAAACAAAGTTTTCTATCTCGTTGCAAAAGTGGGGTTTTTTTTTTTTTTTTTCAATCAATCAATTGAATGACAAAAACTTCTATTTTTAAAAATAAATATTCAATTTGATAAAATAATAACTTTGATCGGGTCACGTTATGCTTCTCAACAATAATAATATAAATTAAAATAAATATTGAACACGATGTTGTTCTTTCTTATTGATCGGTAATTGTTCTTGCTCGGATTCTAATTTATTATTACAATTGTGCTCGGTCTGATAATCTAATCTTAATCTTGAAGTTGCTCTTGATGCTCGGTCTTTTATTTAGTTTCTCTCGGTATACTTTCTAGTGAGAAGCTCTGAAAAGTCTGTCTTGTATTTATTTTTTATCAGATTTCAGGTCTCTTTTCCAGTGCAGATACTTGACTATTTATAGGCATTCGTGCGCCATATGATGTTGACAAATGTTTTCATCTCATGCGTCATCTATGGGCTTTCTCATTGTGGGCTTTTATTAATTGGGCTAAGATATTTGTTGGATAATCGCCCTTATTCTTAAATGAAAAAATACTGTTACACCCCGGATCTTATTATAAATACATTGGATACCCCTTGATAATGCATGGTCTGATTCGTACCCGAATATGTGTATCCGGGTCTATTTTTTATGTTATATCACAATTGTTATATTTTTTTAAAAAAATGATTAATGATTAAATTTATGGTAGTATACACTAGAGTTTTTTATTTTTATTTAAGTTTTTATTGTATTGTAAAATTTATTTTTAATTTATTAAATTCTAATTTATCTAATATATAATAAAAAATAAAAAATAAAATTTGTTATTAAAAATTTCGAACACTTCGTTTTTAAATCTAATAGTTGTAAATGTGAAAATGGTAACTCCGTTACAAAGTTACAATAATAATTTAAAAAAAAACAAAAAAAACTGTATTGTAAAATTTGTTTTTAATTTATTAAATTCTAATTAATTATTAAAAATGCTTTAATACTTTTTTTTAAATCTAATAGTTTTAAGGATAAATTAACAAAACATACTACTTTTTAAATTAAATTAACAAAAAATACCCAAAATTTTTTCATTATCAAAACCATACCAAACAAATTTAATATTGTTTATTCTCTTCTCTCTCTCTCATCTTACTCTCTCTCCTCCATTCTTCTCTCTCACCAATTCTTCTTTGTATCTCTCTCTCCTCCATTCTTCTACTATTTATCTTTTATATCACACTCTATCTCTCTCTCGTCCTCCATCACGAAAATCCGTCACTAACTACCGAACACGATTATATAAACATCCATATACATATAAATATATTACACTGATTGATACCCCGTAATATATGAAAAATATATGAAATTTGTGAGATTGTTTTCTATTTATTGAAATTTGAGACTATTGTAAACCATGTGGATTTCAAGTTGAAAGAGAAGAATCCATATGTACAGTATTGAGAAAAATCCATATGTATGAACTTTTAAAATTAGGGTATGAAGTTTTGAATTAGGATATGAAGTTTTGAAATTAGGGTATTAAGTTTTCAAATTAGAGAAATTTAAGGATTGGACCATGAAAACAAAAGTATTTAAGCATTGTTCCGGCTATAAAATTTAATTAAGGATTGTACCATTATTTATGAAACTAATTAAGGATTGGTCCATTTCCCCTAATTAACCAATAAAAATGTAAAAAAAATCAGAAAAAATGAAAAAATTCCAGAAAATAAAAATGCAAATGAAAAAATCAAAAAATAAAAATAAAAGAGGCAAAACCCCGAAAAAAAATGATTTTTTTTTTTAAAAATCCCAAAAAATTTAAAAAAAATCCCAAAAAATCAACAAAAATCTAAAATCAACAAAAATCCAAAAACGCAAAAAAAAAAAAAACAGTTCAGACTGTTTTTAAAATGACTTAAAAATAGTTCAGACTATTTTTAAAATGACTTAAAAAAGTTCAGACTGTTTTTGGTTCAGACTGTTTTTAAAATGACTTAAAAAAGTTCAAACTGTTTTTAAAATGTCTTTAAAAAGTTCAGACTGTTTTTAAAATGACTTAAAATAGTTCAGACTGTTTTTTTTGTTATGGAATAGCTTAAATAGCTTCCATTGTTTGAACACGTATTTCAGGATCAGTAACGTATTCACGTTCAATAGAAAGAGCACTCCCAAGCTCAAGAGGCATTTTTGATATATCTTTCTCACTATATATCTGCAGTAAATTAAAAAATGAAACGAAATTTCAGAAGCAAAGAATTTGCAGAATGAGATATAATGTTTTGTAACAGTGAGTAAACTTCCCAACGAAATCAGTAAAAGTAAACAAAGCCAAATGTTTAACATCACTTGCAGAGGAGCTAAGCAAAGTCCATACTGAAAAAAGTGCAGTGTACCTTTTTTCCTGTAGCTGGTAAAAGCAGAGTTGGGAAACTCTGATATCAGCAGCAAATTTGGCAGCTCACTCTCGGAAACAACAGTTACGAATAGTTTCAGCAACCTGAAGAAGAACAAAAACCATCAGAGGAAGCTCAGTCCCTAAATCAACAAAAATCCGAAAACGCAAAAAAAAAAACAGTTCAGACTGTTTTTAAAATAGTTCAGACTGTTTTTAAAATGACTTAAAAAAGTTCAGACTGTTTTTGGTTCAGACTGTTTTTAAAATGACTTAAAAAAGTTTAGACTGTTTTTAAAATGACTTAAAATAGTTCAGACTGTTTTTGGTTCAGACTGTTTTTTTTTTCGTTTTTGGATTTTTGTTGATTTTAGATTTTTGTTGATTTTATGAGATTTTTTTTTGATTTTTTGGGATTTTTAAAAAAAAATTCATATTTTTTCGGGGTTTTGCCTCTTTTAATTTTTTTTTGCATTTTTTCATATTTTTTTATTTTTTCATTTTTGCATTTTTATTTTGTGGAATTTTTTTATTTTTTCTGATTTTTTACATTTTTATTGGTTAGTTAGGGGGAAATAGACCAATTTTTAATTAGTTTCAGTTTCATGGACCAATCCTTAAATACTTTTATTTTCATGGTCCAATCCAAAATTTACCCTTGAAATTATGGTATAAAGTTTTAAAAATAGGGTATCAAGTTTTGAAATTAGTGTATAAAATTTTAAAATTAAGGTATGAACTTTTTTTTAGATATTTAATTGTGATTCAGAACATTTAGTGTATGAAATTTTAAAATTAAGTTATGACGTTTTATAATTATCATATGAATATTTTGTAAGTTTTTAGTCATTTTTAGAGAGAGAGGGGTGATTAAGAAGGAGGTGTGATTATCGTGTGTTAGAGAGAGAGGTGCGATTATAGAGATAGAGTTGCGGTTAGAGAGATGTTAGATTATGGTCTAATTAGAATTAAAAAAATAATAAATATATATATATATATGTATGTTTTTGATGATTTAAATTATTAGAATATATTTTTATTAATCGCGTATAATTTTAAATGTGAATGTCTAACTCAATAATCCAAAAGGATAACCGTGCTGTATAAAGTTATAATTGTTGTAGGATATTATTGGACTATTGGGCTTGTACTTTACATCCATTTATATTCATTCATTAATAAAAGACCTACTGTTCACTCTCTCTATGTTCTCTCTATATCTCCTATATAATATATATACTGAGCTAATATGTCACACAACACGTTATCGGCACTTTGCTCGCGAAGAAGAGAATATACGCTCACGGATATTGGAGATTTTTGGTAAACGGATGGATATTGGTTATTTATAAACCTTGAGGTTTATCCGGGTTTTTAGGGTTTTGCTATATCGACCTTCATAAACATACCGTGCGTAAGGTACCGAATTCAAAACTTAATTTATTCCATATATGTGATCGCACGTATTATTTTATGGATAACTAAAACATGAAAAATATCCCGTAGTATATAATCCATGTGTATTAGAGTTTGTTACTTGTATGGATAACTATATATGATCGTAACACACATATTGTTGATTATAAAATCATATTTGTTGATAAGATCATACAAAATAACCCAAATCATGTAATTGTAAAACATGTATTAATCTGTCGGATTAAATCTGCAACAAACTGAAACGTATGTACTGATTTGTAATTCTCTGAAAGCTGTAAACTATTCTGGAAATTACTCAAGGACTAAACTGAAACTTGTCTGAAATTATGGACTGAAGCAGTAATAATGCTGTAAATATATATATAGTTTGCTGAAATTACACGGATAGTCCCTGTAGTATATTACATGTATAAAAACAGTATATATGTGTTATAAAAGTCAATATTCGGTCTAAATATTCACCCACATGCATATATATATATTTATTAAAAAGGCAAGTGAATAAAAATTGCATGTTAATTGAATAAATTGATATGTTTTCATGTATATTTAACCACTTTGCATGTTAAAAATTACCATATATAGAATTAATTGGTAATTAAAAATATATTGTTTTGCTTGCATGTTAAAACTACCATGTATAGAATTATTAATATGGCGATAAACATAGATAATTGATTGATATCTTGTTAGCATAATCATATCTTTTTGATATTATCATATAAATATCACATATGCCAGTAAATTATTGGATTAGATCTAATTGATAATCTTAAATTGATTTGATTTGATATGTTAGAATCTTTATGGATTGATTGATAATCTTAAATTGATTTGTTTATAACACCAAATCTCCTGCATGATTAGATAGATCCTAAAATATATTTACTGCCTGTTTATATATATGTGGTTAATCTAGATAGATATTCTCTATGCTGTTAATATTATTACCATATATAAAATGCGAAAATCATATATATTCACATTTAAGTTGGAAAAATTATGAATCTTCCCCAAATAGGCTCACCTATTTGGATACGATGTCTAGGAAAGATAAAGGCGGAAGTCGTTCTCCTAATGAGGTCGGTTTTTAAGAGGCATTCGTGCCCACCCCCCTCACCGTCTTTCCTGGTCGTGTTCAAATAGAGCTACCGAAAGGGGTTGACTAAATAATAATTTCCCCGAGTGTGTTTATATAGTGATGTATGTTTCGCCGAATTGGTGTCTCAGTATCGACCCGTCGTTTGATCAATGAGAACCAATTCACATTAAAAGCAAAACTAATGTTTTCGAACCTGTCGTTTCGAAAAAAAAGTTTGTGCTTGTGCAAACCATAAACATATAAACCAGTCGTTTTATATGATAAATAATCCAGAACTCCCAACACATGTTGGATGCCATCTATGATGAGAAAAATCGCAAAACATACTTGCGAAATGACTATTTAGACGTTGATGTTATTCCGTCACCGCATGTTAGTCACCCTGATGTGTGAAAAATGTGATGCCCAATTTTTTTTGGATGCCATCTTTGATGAGTAAAACACGAGTTTGTTGTTACTAGCGAGATGAAAGATAAGGCGTTGATGATATTCCGCCGCCACATTTGAGACGTGATGACGTCTATGGTGAACAAATGTCTGAAATTGACATATTGGAGCAATCCTTCACCAAAATACTAGCTTGGAAATTGTATTCCATAAGCAGTATCGTGAATTTATATTCACCATGTTCCTTTATTGCCCATCTGTTATTGGATAAGAAAATTACCCCGGTGAGTAGTTTTAATCCTATTGGGTCAATGGCGAATTGTTTGCCTGATATTAATGCTCTTCGTGTACATTTTTTTTTCCACGAATTGAGAACCGAGACAAGTTTTATTTGTCTCGAACTGTCGCGATCCCGATGAATCGCGTAGCCAAGCAAGATTTTAGACAATCGTCAAAATCGAAAACCTGTGGCTACAAGACAGTAATTGAAAGGAACAATATGGCCCGTTGTCACAAAGCAAGAGATAATGCTCAATGAGCCAACTCTATGCTATAAAGACAAAGGTCATGCATGGTTACTCCTTAAATAGTTCACAACTATTATAAAGGTGGAAAAACCAATGCTAATGTGGTTAAAGTTAATTGAAAGGAAACTATTGAGACCCCCGATTTTGTGGCTCAAATGAGTTTGATACCTTTCTTTATTGATTTTGATAAATCATTGAGCCATTTTTTCGCTCATGTTTTTCCATTTGGATTATGATTTTTCCATTTGGACATACTTTTGGATTATGGTTTGCCTGTTTACGAAATTTCTCGAAATAATTTAAAGTGTTTTTGAGCAAATTCCTTTGACAAATGTGACCAAACTTTAAATTTTGAAATTTTAGGCAATACTTGTGGGGTAGTTGATTTTTTTTGGAAATAGTGGGTAACAGTGTACCACATAATTTCACCAACTATTTGCCTAAAAAAAAAGTACTCAGTGACAACGATTCTGGACCTGTCGTTCCAAATCGAAATCTTTGGTAAAGCCAAATTGATTTGTCAAATATGAGGCGTTATACTCTTATAGGTCCTGTCGTACCTTGTTGAGTTATAAAATATTCGAGAAAACCAGTGTTACCTGGTAATAGCTCATGAAAGAATTAAAATTTCTTTACATACCCTCCATTCAATACGACCAAAAGCGTATTTTAGAGGAGTTGAAATGTCTTTCAAGTGGTTGCTACCACATTCTTTAAAGCATTTAAAGTTACCTTATCATTTCGCCTGTCGTCGAAATGATAAATGATTTAGATGCTAAGACATGATTGTCTGTACTATCATTCGCCTGTCGTCGATTGATAAGAGCATTTTGATATTGTGGTATTGACCGGATGAGATATTCCCGGGTCAAAAGACGATGCTTGATTTATAATCGCATCGCATTTGGATTCTCTCTGAGAATATATTTCGCGATTAATCTGAAATTCATGCCATTAATGCTCACTTTAAAAGACCAGTATGTGTAAAGATCACGAAATGAACTCGTAGAATTCTTGTAAAGAATTGAAGGAGTTATTGTGGACTTATCCAACCATAAGACGGACCATAAATATAAATGGTTATGGTTGATGCATCGACAATAAGGTCACATGATTATTGTTGTCCACAGAAATGCAGCATTTCTCAAACTTTTAGCCCTATCATTAAGTTGATGGCTCATGATCCGGATTATCCTGAAAAGTCTAGTCGACTTGATAATACCGAAGAGTAAGAATCGAAATTTCGATTTGAATTACTTGAGTTTGGAAATTGAAATTGAACATCCTGTCGATTATGTTCAGACCCAAATGGACTCACGGAAAGTTTGATGATGCGACTGCAAATGATTGCACGCATTTCTTGGTCTTGCGCACCAAGATTTATATTTCCGTGTGGGGTTATGCTATTTTGCTGCATTGGTCCGTTATGAGGCCCATAGACACTCAAACACCATATGCGTACCAGCTGGTTACTGGTTATGAGCCAGAAGTCTCATATTAACGCGTGTTTAGAGTGATTAATTAATATTTTGATTGAGCCGCTCTAGCGTTCAAAATATGGACCTCTGAAGGGGACATAAGTCGATTATGAATCTCCTGCCTATCATTTGATAGAGTAACCTTGGCAAGCGATCTCTTTACCGCATGATATGCGAAAGTGACATCGCTAAGACTATTCTCCCCGTCGTTAGGGGGAGATTTGCACGTTACCGTTGATAAGGAACGACGTGAAGTAACGTGGCATAACCCACTCAGTCTTAGCTTAATCCCCAAAACTGCAATTAGTGATAAGTAAGTGCATAGACTCCTTCAAGTCTAACTAAATGCCAGACGCATTTAATGACTTTATGAGATGTCACAAGATCATTTATACCTGCTGCAAAATGCTTGCAAGGATAGACGTCCCTGTCGGACGCCGTGTTCCTGTCGTAACACGTTGCTTTGGCCGAACCCGCCAAGCAAAGGACGCTGCCATCGGCCGTCAGTCTGTCGTCCTTCCTAAGATATGAGGAAGTTGACCGGTTCTTAATTCGTTCAGCTCCAGAGGTGGTGAACTGAAACTCGTTTGTCGCACGAGATTATAAAGGATCAAGGAGATGTGTGATTTCCTCCTCATCCTAATAATCTCGAAATATCTGTCGATCATGATATCTTAGACGATATTTAAGCGAAACGAGACTGTCATTGATTACTTGTTCATATATTCGGTGACGACTGATAATATGAACAAATTATGACAGAGAACCATGTACCGTTGCCTGAAGTCAACGTAGAATAGACTGTACTAATGGAAACTTGCAATCCAAGTAGACTCCTTAGCGAAAGTGTGTTCGGACCTGTAGTTCCAACACCACCAATGTTAAACGAGTTCGTTTATTTGGTTATTCGTAAGGAAAAGTGATGAGAATAATGAGATTGTAGAATGCTCGCCTAGTAGCGCAAGGCTTCTCTCACACCTTGGAATTGATTACGAGATGGTTGATTTACTCGTAATGGACATTATAACAGTCCCCTACTTTACCAGTTTAGTAGTTTCCGAAAAACTGAGTATGCAGCCATGAATGTGGTCACAGTTTTATCTCTATGGGGATTTAGACAAAGCGATATAGATGAAGGTCCCTGTGTGACTTCATAATGCTTAAATCAAGTAGTTTCTGACCACGGAACACGATCTCAATTGACTGAGACGTTCACTATATGGATTAATATAATCCGAGCGGATGTGGTATACCGCCTAAGTGAGTACTTGATTAGCTTGGGATACTTGAACAAGTATTATGCCCTTGCGTGTTTTATTACGCGATCCATTTTTGGATTTGCCTTCGAGATGAAGGATATTGGGAAGACACGGTAGTGACTCAACCTGATGATTGAGTCCTGTAAATATTGAATCTAAGTCCATGATTCAGACTACACCCAGAAGGTGTTATGACGTTTTAGTCATCATGACGCTAAGTCGTCAGATTCTCCCATGATCGTTCGATCACTAGACATTGATATAGACCCAGTCCGTCACTGATGAGACGATGAAGAGATATTGAACCATAATGTTCATATCTAAGTACAATAAGCGCATCATTGTACTTGGTCTAATGTGCTAGGACGAACATCTCGTCTGTTGTGAATGGTATAGCTCGACACAACATCGCGCTAACACGCTGCCATCGAAATGGCACTAAAGACACATTCCCTTACCTTATGGTAATTTTGGAAGTGGGCTAGTTTATCCCATTTGCGTCATCGAGTGTACCTACCCCCTTCGGTACTCGAATTAACGCAACCCTTTTTCGGTTATACCGATGCCGGTTACTTATCAGACCCGCATAAGGGATATTCCTAACATGGTATGTCTTTACCATTAGGAATAAGGCGACATCTTGGAGGTCTTGGAATGACTCCAAGTGAATCACTCTGATCTATTCGTGCTCTATGAGACGACTAGAGAGTGTATATGGCTTCGAGCTAGTATTAGTCATATTTGAATTACATATGTTCTGTCTCACGATCCAGATAAAACACTTGTCATAGAAGACAAATTGTTGTTATTGATCAAGAGAGACATGACTACATTATGCTATTTAGCATTTCTCGCCGAAATTAATCTTCACAAATGAAGTTTAAGAGCATCCAGTTGAATGCTCGTTCTATTCCACGTTAGATTTTCTTGCATCCAGTCGTATATAAGTAAATGAGGCATCCAGTCGAATGCTCGTACTCTTTCTTGAAATATGAAATCTTTGCACCCAGTCGTGTGCAAGTGAGGGGGAGCATCCAGTCGCATGCTCGTGTACTCTTTTTGTCCTTAGACCAAGGTTTTTTCCCACTGGGTTTTCCTTGGCAAAGTTTTTAGCGAGACACGTTCCCATCATATCTCACTTAAGATTGCCGAAATTAGGGGGAGTATCCGGTTGTATACTTTTTACCACTGTGTACTCTTTTGTCCTTCGACTAGAGGTTTTTCCCACTGGGTTTACTCTAGCAAGGTTTTGATGAGGCACCTGTTTTGTGGTTGATCCCCTACTACTACCACTGTTGCACTCTTTTTCCTTCGATCAGAGATTTTCCCATTGGGTTTGCTCTGGCAAGGTTTTGATGAGGCACACTGTTTTGTGGTTAGTTACTTACATGATATTTCGGCCTATATCATTCGGCTACACAGTTTCTCCTAGGTACCGGTTTTGTCCCACACTGGGTTTTCCGTCCCTAAGGTTTTTTATGTGTTTAGCACTGCGAATGAACTCGACTGCATGAAGACGAAGAATTCAATACGTCCAAAGGGGGAGTGTTGTAGGATATTATTGGACTATTGGGCTTGTACTTTATGGGCCCAAGTGGGCTTATAACCCTACCCCTCTATCTATATAAAGAGGGTTAGGGTCTTGTATTTCACATTATTCATGACATTCTGATTAATAAAAGACCTACTGTTCACTCTCTCTATGTTCTCTCTATATCTCCTATATAATATATATACTGAGCTAATATGTCACACAACAATAATAATAATTTAAAAAAAAAAAAAAAAAAACCGTCCCCTCGTTTCTTCCACGTCCCAACACCCAATCACCAAACGCCACGTACACATAAAATCATCCCCATTTACGCTAACCCCCCTATGAATAAATAAGGGTAAATTGCAAATAACCCCTGCAACTATAGGAAATTTTCAAATAACCATCAGATACTATAAATTATTTCAATTAAACCCCATGAACTATCAAACATTTACAATCAACCCTAGTGTCATATTTAAAATGATATAATTTTACGCTTGATGATCCGTTTTAGTTGATTTTTAATTTATTATAACGAGTAATTCACTATATCAAGTATATTCTTTACATAATGATACAAAAAAAAAGTTATTCTCACTGAATAATATTTTTTATAAAGTCTCTTACGAGGGATTTTTACAATAACTGTTATCTTAACGGATGTGGATTGAAAAAATACACATATTAAAAAAATAATTTTGTAAAATGAACTAATTAATAAAAAGGTATGTCATTTTAAAGTTGAATTTGATGATTAATTACAAAAGTTTGATTATTAATAGGGTTAATTGAAATAATCGATAGATATTGAGGCCTAGATGTAAATAACCCTTAGTTCCACGGGGTAATTTGCATATTTCCCAATAAATAAACCAAACCCCACCTTCCCATTTCTGTGGTTGTGAACAGAGACTTTCCAAATCCCAAAACCAAAATTATTAAATTAAAAAATAGCAATAACAAAAAAAAAATGGAAACGATCTCGAAAATGAGCGAATCATGGATCGTCGACGACGTGTTCACATCATCGGACGGCTCAGATCTCTCCGCTTGGGAAATAATCGACGGCCCAGATCTCTCCCTCTCCTCCGATGACGAAACCCTAGATTTTCCCTCGTTAGATTTTCCCAATTTATTATCTCAATCTCCTCCTAAAAAAAAGCCTCCGGTTTTATTACTTGACCGGTTCGGGTGTAACTATTATAACGGGTGCCACATGGAAGGTGATGATGATGACATGGATGATGATTGTGATGACGTGGAGGGTGGGGATGAGGTGGACGATGAATTGGTACCGAAGGGGTTTCGATTAGAGAGGAACAGGATGAGGAAGCTGGGGAAACGAGAGTATTCGAAGATGGCGAAATCGAAGAAGCTTCCGTCTGTTTATAATAGGCCTGGGTGCGTTCGGGGGAAGCACGGGCTCGGGCTCAAGCACAGCCTAATGTGAGCGAGACCGAGCGGAGGAGAGAGGAGGAGGGGGTGGGGTGTGTGTATTTATGGGTATGGTAATGTAAATAATGGTATGATTTATGATTTATGATTTATTCGGTGTATCGGTCTCTCTCTCTATCTTGCTGTGTTGGGATTTAGATTTAGATTTGAATGTGTTTATGTGGTTATGTTAGTTGAATGGAAAAATTGGGGTGATTCCCCCTGAATATTTATGTCTATTTCAGGTTTTAATTGTTGATTTGCTAGAATTGTAATTAAAGTTATTATCAGAACACAGCATGATGCGAGAGAAAGAGAGCGCGAGAAAAAGAGTGCAAGAGCGCGAGAAAGAGAAACAGTGCGCACGAGAAAGAGAGAGAGAGCACGCGAGAAAGAGAGATAGAGTGGGTGTATATTGAGTTGCCCTGGTCCCCATTAAAATAGTAGTGGTTCAAACAAATAATATTTTAGTACTATATTATAATCTAATTTAACTAGGCCCCACAAGTGTTCCCCAATATTTCAGTTGAGTTTTATTGGTCGGGACTACCAGATTTAGGTAGACTCGCTTCACCAAATATTTAATCGTAGAGTGAGGTATGTATTTATGGGTATGATATGTAAAGATTGGTTCTTTGGGGGGGTTTGTGATTTATTTGGTGTATCTCTCTTTTTGTTGTGTTGATTGTGGTGTTGGATATTAGTTTTGGGTTCTGATGTACCTGTATTTATGTGGTAATGTTTGTTGAAGGGTTGTTTGGGGAAAATTTGAGCTGATGTAAATTCGGGCGTAACTTGTGATTATTCTGATATATTGTTGATATGCTAGAATTGTAAATAGACTTATTATTTGGGACACTACATTGTAATTTAGGTTGTCTTTTTGTTGATTATGGTGTAGGATTCGGATGATTGTGGTAATGTTTATCGAATGGTTGTTTAGGGAAAATTTTGGGTGATGCAAATAACGACGTTTTAGTGTGATTGTTCTGACTGGTTATTGTGTCTGAACTCTAATTTTATACTTTCATTTCTTCGTTTATGTGCTACATATGTGATTAAAGTTGTCATTTTGTGACACTATCTTGGAATTTAGGGCTGAGTGTGATTATGGTGTTAGATTTGAATTTGATGTATTCATGAAGTAATGTTTATTGATGGGCCAGTTAGGGAAAATTTGTGGTGATGCAATTTTAAATGACGAATTTTGATTTTGCTGTCTAATTCTAGGCTTTCTTTTTCATCATATCAATGCTGAGTATGTAATAAAGTTATTATCTGCGTCACTACCTTGGGATTTAGAGGTGTGTGTGTGATTTATCTTATGTGTATCCCTTGTTTGTTCATATGGTGTTGCATCTGGATCTGTATGCATATGGTAATTTTTAACTAAAGTCTTAAGGTTAATGTAATTTAGATTTGTGTCTTGCTTGGGTAGTGCAAATTTGAATATCGAAAATTGTAATTATTCAGAATATTGGATCTTGTTTAACTTTAATGTGAATGCATATATGCTACTTTATCATATAGAATTTATTGTTGTGATTTGTTGGTTTGTGATTCTATTTATCTGCTAGTTACTATTCTGGGGTTTAAGCCTTATTATGGTGGTTTCTCCCTATCTCTAGGTGTCTCTCCCCCTATTTAAGGGTGTTTTATTTTGTTGATTTGATTTGGGTTTTGGGGAAAAAGTGTAATTTAATAGTGAACGCTGGGTTTGGATTTGGGTTTATACAGGAATGTCTACTGATGGGCCAATTAGGGAAAAATTGGGTGATGTTAAATTTGTGTGGTGAATTGAGATTATTCTGACTATTAATCTTGTTGACATTCTATTATCTTATTTAAGCTTTCTTTTTGTCGCTGATACACTGATATGTAAATAACGTTATTGTATGTGAATCTATCTATGGATTTTAGGGGTGTGCTAGAAAAATATGTTCTTTTTTATTATGTATATCACTTGTTTGTCAATTAAAATGTTGGATTTGGATCTGAATGCATAATGAAAAGACCAAGGCTTCTTTAGAAGGATAGGGTCGATGTAAATTGGGATGGTGGAAGTGTGATTATTTCTAATTGAACTTCAGATATGCTAGATATTGACTTTAGGATTTAGATTTTAGGGATGTGGTTTATTAATTTATGGTTCTGTTTCTCGAGCATGTCCCCCCCTCCTCTCTCTATTTAAGGGTGTTTTACTATGTATATTTGATTTGGGTTTTGGGTAAAAATTGCAACGTAATAGTGAAAGGTTTTTACATAAAAACAAGCAATTTGTTTTGTTTTCCGTATGAACTTGGGTCTTGATGGTTTATATTTGGAGTTAAAATGTTAAATGAAAGATCTGTATAAAGGTTTGTTAGCTTTGTGTGCTTGATTTGGAACTTTGTATTTTGGGTATAATCGGCAATAAAGTGAAACTGAATGCTGGAGAAATCGCGCTTTAGCTCTTTACAGTTAACCCTAGTCATGCAAGTGTATTTTTGCTCTAATATCTGGACATTGAACTTATTAAAAATCGTGCGTAACCTTTTGTTTTCATGCTAATTTGCTAATACTCTATTCCTGGCAATAGTGGTGTAATTTGGGGTCCTTTATCCATCCTTTGGTAAATGTGGTGTAGTAATAGTGCGTCTTTATAGTTGTCATTTGGGTTTTTGTCCTAGGGTTGCTGTAGTAGTAGAATTGATGTTTCGACGCTGTGGTTAGTATTCTAGATGCATTTCTTATTGGTATTCTTTGATTAAGCCTTTTGTTCATGTCTTTAGCACTAGTTTACTCCTGTTGAGTTATGGCCCAAAATTCGTTTATTAACATTAGGGGGTAATGGACTAATGGTGCACGCTTGGTCTTCTGATGGATAATTAGTTTAGCAATTGTTTGTAAATAATTTGTTGTAGAGATTAGAGTTCCTTGTCAGCAAATGAGCCTTGAAGATATAAGCTCGTGCATAACTCGTTTAGAGCTTGGCTTGACCTGAATTGGGTTTGTCAAGAAAATTGATGTGGGGATTCATGTTATGCATTAAGGATAAATTGAGTTAAATCATGCAAGATAATGAGCATATCAACCATCTGGGGTTTATGATTAAGAATTTAAGATGCAGATTGTAGCTTAATCGAACCGGTCATGAAATGCCTTGGCTTGTAGAAATGTGGAATAATTGTTTTTTGAGACTTGAGGTTAGTTGAGACGTTTGTTTTCCTTTTCTGTAGTATTTGTTCTCATTGAAGATTTGGTAATGATATGGAGTATTAAGTTTAAACAATGGGTAGTTTTAGTAATACCACCTTGAGCACACGGCAGGAGCCAAGAACTTGTTGCTCTTTTGAAAGTTTGGTACTGGTTGTTGCTTGTGTAATCACAGTAATGGTAAGGAGATACATACGATTGATTAGCTCTCTTTGGACTTTTACTTTTTTAACGTATTAGTGTTCCAAGTGGTCGATAAGTGTTGGAAAGTAGTTGTGTTGTCTTGCTGTTTTACCAATGTATTGAGAGATCATGTTTGGAATTTAAGAATGCCTAAAATGTTTGCTTAGCTGGGATAGTTATGAATGAAGGGGTACAAGGAACACGTAATAGATCAGTGAAATAAGCGCATGACTTGGATAGCGAGTTCTTGTTGTTGTTTCAGCCTTCTAGACATCCTGCATGTATAGTTTTGAAATTTTCAGAACATAGGAAGGAGACGTCTTCGAAGATTGGCATAGCATTGCCTCAAAATTTGATCAATTTTGTTAATTAATGCGCCTTTGTCTTCATTTTCCATGTGCCTCCATGGTCCTCATTGAGTCATTGTTGTTTAGGGTCAGTGATAAATGAATAGAAGCATTCAACTTGCAATGATAAAGCCCTTTAATACTGTGCCCTTTAATGTTCATAGACATCCAACTTAAGTTATCCGTTTAGCCTTTTTTGTTAGCTGTTGCACTGTTTGTTTGGTTGAAACTACTGACTAACTAATCCTGTGCAGTTAGGGTTGATGAAACTTCTGGTTAGTTTTTTTAAGAAAAATAACCAGAAGTTGGGGCTATTGTTTTTTAAGAAAAAACTTCTGGTTAATTTGCTTATAATGTTAGTTTTTTTAAGAAAAATAATAATCTCAGCTTTATTGTTTTCTTAACAAATGAGAACATAAAAATTAGAATCTGGGGCTAAAACTGCAACCCAATAACCCCAAGGAATTATGAGAATAAGACTTAACCATCGGATAGATTAATAAAATTTCGTAACTCAGTCTTAGTTATTGCTGAAAGTGCAATGTTAAATTCAAGTGAACCATCTCAGATTCTCAATTGCGTTTGAAAGATCAATCCCAATCCTTTGATAATTCACTTGTATCAAAACCAAGTGCTAACTCATTGATAACCCTCTTGATTAAAAATCTAAAAGGTTCTCATCCAAGTGAAGTTTGAGACTCCCCGTCAGCTATGAGCAAAAAGGAAAAATATATTTACATAACTTTGCGACTCACTTACACACTCTTATACATGTATTGCACACTTACTTAGTATAATAATATATTTTTGTTAAAAAAATACATTTTTATCCCTCAAAATATACATGTATAGAGTGTGTTGTGATATTAGTAATACTACATTTAATAATTTTTCTTTTTTTTTAATTAATATTTAAATTTAGGGTAGACTCAATTAGAGTTGTACTATAATTTTATTTGAGTTTTTAGTAGGTTGAATTTTTATTATGTGAAATATATATATTTTGGTTTATCAAATTATAAATTGTATTTTATATATATTTGGAGGGATAAATATGTTTTTAATTAAGTAGAAAGTGTAAGAGTTGTGTGCAAGTTTCGAGTATCTAAATTTTGATACGTTAATAAATAGTAGTATTATGTAGATGTGTTTGAATCACAATCAAGCCATACACCAGTTTAATTTTTTGTTCAGTATTGATGAATTTGTAGGCTTTCTTACATAAAAGGATAGAACTTTTTTTTAGTTTTCGGAGCAAGATAAGTGTGTATTACTAACAGCGTATACGATGGTTGTTGGCTACAAGAAAGATCGTGCGAAACTTTAATTGTTGGCTACAGGAAGGATAATGAGAAACTAAAATCCTAACGAAGAAAAAGCTGACTTAGTTTCTTAACGTTATACAAATATCTACATCTTTCTATATTGGGATCTTCTTTAAAATTATAAAAGCTTGTTAAATTATAGTCGTGTTGGCGACGTTATTTAACAGTCGTGTTGGCGACGTTTTTGAGAACCATCCTAAGAGAACTTAGTATTTCAGTAGACCCTTTCTTTCCAAATACAATAGATGGAAGCGGAAGAAGAATGCGATGAAATGGTTCCTCCAGGGGGGGTTCTCTTGCCAAGGGTATTCCACTTGTCACAATGGCTCCAAGAACTTGTACCTTATAATAGAAAATCAGACTTGGGAGAATATACCCAACACGTTTAGAGAAGAAGCACTGTATTCATCAGCAAAGCTCAGCACATATTCATCTGGACCATGCTAGTGTATCGCTAGTGTAAGCCATAATATTTTGCTTCACCTCCGGAAAACAAATTCCACTTTTCACAATGGTTCCAAGAACTCGTACTGCATAATAGAAAATCGGACTTAGGAGAATAGAACAAACGCGTCTAGAGAAGAGGTATATTCATTTGGACCATTCTTATTCTTTCCAGACTATCATGTATCGCTAGTGCAAGCCATAAAATTTTGCTTCACCTCCTGAAAACTAGTTATACACGTTTTGTGTCACCCGAGTGCAATACTTCGAGTTTTCTAAGGGCATGATCATGCACATATGAATACGAAAGCAACCCATTCATTATGTGGTATCTACGAGTCATTCCATGTCTCGTAATTTTGGAAACAGTTTCGATACTACTCCTATCAAAAACTATTGATTTTTTTAAAATTCACTTACTGGTAATCATTAATTTATTAAAAAGTTTCCATAAAAATCGGTAATTTATTTTTTCTCAAAGGGGTTTATCGATGGATATGAAGCAAATAAAAGTTGAGATCTAACTCCCGACATAGTTGATCATTACGAAACTAGATGCAAGTTTGATTTGCAAAAATCATTTATTTTGTCAAAAAAAATCCAGAATTTCATCACATAATCTATGTGACAAATTTTGAAAATTTACATTGCAATAGTTTTAATGTGAGATTTTTGAAAATTAAAGTTATACGTACTTTCATAACTATCAATTATTTTAGGACCGGAAGAATGATATATAATGTTATAATTTGATTCTATATAAAAGTCCGGTGATGATAGCCTGACAATAAATCCCTTACAACCACACTACACACATCATCAATCTTATGTAGCATGAATCAAAATAAAGTTGCGTCAATTATATTTAAGTGTAATAATATGTTAGTACAATTCTTTTGGGAATGAGATATAAACCAACCTTTTTGTGTTTTTATTCGACAAGGTCCAAAGATATGAAATAAAACATGCGGCTATTATTTTTGTTTCGACCCTTCAGTGTAGTCATGGGTGTTGTAGTTGTCAACGTATCATTCGGCACTATCATATTTGTTTCGACCCTTAAGTCAGTGAAGTTATAAGCGTTGCAGTTAAAGCTGATAATGAAGCGAAACAAGACGAAAACAGTCTATCTCGTGTAAATTTCGTTTCGTTAAATACATGTAAATTTCGTTTTGTGTCATGAACCAATTATTAAACTATATGATTTTTATTAATTCATATATCTAATATAATATATACTATAGATTTATTATTATAAATATATATATATATATTAATTAAACGAAAACAAAATTTCACTAAATGAACATGGTTATTATCATTATCATGTTGTTTATTAAACAAATGTTATATTTTCGTTCATTATTATTTAGTTTAATAATGAACAAAACTGAAACGAACTATTAAGGAAACGAAAGGAAAACAATTTTTTTTACTAAAACTTCCCTTCGTTCTCATCCCTAGGAACGTATAATCAGGCTGTATCACTCCCGTCTGCTATCAGTACAAGTGAACACGTGGAAATGAGTGGGAAATGGTCAGTGTTTTACCATTAAATGAGGAAAGAGCCATGAAATAAGAAAGGAGCTCCGGATTTTGGGTAACAAAGCCTGCAATTTTTATGTTTGAGTGACAAAACTACTATTGCCATTGCAGAGATTCATCAATTCCACTATACGGTCTATACCCCACTATTATATTGGCAAAATCAAAAACACTGTTGTTCTGAAAGAAATTGGGACAACAATGAGGTGAAAAAACTAAAAAGAAGTCACTAAATAAACTAACGTTTAACATAGCCCGGTCATAACTGAAAACGTTGTTGGTCATGAAGATATAATTGGGACAACAATTACGTTCTACTAGTAATTTTTTAATCTACAATGGTATATAATTAATTATAATCACATTAGCAAAATTTACCAGCAATCGTAGGTTCGTAGCTTTTGTATATGATTGCCATTTGTATATGATTACCTGCAATCAGTATTCAGTATAGCTAGTGACACCACTTTGTTTAAATGTCTTGTAACAAAAAGCTACATGCCACAGTTATATAAGTTGGGATAGTGTACTTTTATCTTTTACAAATCAATATTAATTTTTTGGCCTTTTTTATTTGGCTCAATCATGTATTCGTTGAGTACTCTCGTCCAATATCACGGCAAAAATACTTGTTATGATCATTTTAGCAATGGAAATCTATGTAAATTTACCTCCATTGCTTGCTATTAGTGCCGTAAATGAAACGAAACGAATCGAAAAAGTCTATATTAATGTTCATATTCATGAATTAAAACACTTATTTATGTTCAGTTTATATTCATTTAAATACGAATAAAAATTTGACGAACGTTTGACGAGCCGAACACGAGTGGTTCGTCAACATTTAATTTCATTCAAAACATTTAATAATTAAAAAAATATAGTATTTATTTTATTTCTGTTAAAATATATTTTATTTTTATCATTTATTACTATATTGTTTAATATGGTAAACTTGTCTATACCTCAATAAATCATTTGCTAATTAATTTATTTGACATTATAACACAAATTTGTCTTAGCTTTTAAGTTTATATATTCTAATAAAGTATAATTTATTTTTTACATACGTGTAATTGATTACTTTCACGAGTCGTGAGTCGGGCAATTAACAGTAAAATCAGTGACTGCATTTATAGTACAATGATATAAATTATACTAACAAGTTTGAAATAATACAAACATATTATTAATATTATTATACCATAAATAAGTTTATTAATTTGTAGTGACACTTGTTGTTTTGTTACATCATTAACAATAGTTTTAGTTTTTTTATTTTATCAAACTTTATATATAGTTGCACGAGCCGGAGGTTAGACGAACCGAACATAATTAGTCTTGTTCATGTTCGGTTCATTTAATAGACAAACACTATATTATTATTTATTATCATGTTCGTTTATAAATGAACGAATATGAACCGAACATTAACCGAGCCGAACACGAACAACTCATCTCATTTACAGCCTTGTTATAAGTAAAAGAGAAATAGCAAAAAATGGACATTTTAGAAGTCTGTATGACAAAAAGACAACAAAAATGTATCTTAATTTCTTTCAAACTATCCACATATCTTCGGATTATGTGGTATTAATTGATAGTAGACAAATGAGTAATGACATGTTCATAACTGCGCTAGTACTTAGGTGTCGCAACAAATTCAAATAAAATTCATTAACACTCGAATATGTTTGGCATAAGTTTCTTTGTACCTACCAGATGAGATTGATGTGTGTGTAATGGTCGGGAGGAGTCGGGAAGTGTGTGAATTATAAAATTATCATTTCCCGGTAAGCTACACCAACATGGAAGAGTGAGAGGGGGAGGCTCAATCGCTAACCCTCTTTGATGATTCGTTACTCCAATTTACTTAGAAAACCACTTCATAAAGGACCAATTTAGCAGTGTACACGACTAAACTAAAAGAAGTACCTTTTTCTTTTTACTTGATACATATATAGTTACTAATGTTTTTTTAAGTGAACTCTGTTTTTTAACTATATTCAGCAAAAGGAAAAAGAAAAAACAAAGTAATGACTAATGACAACCACTATATATATAGGAGTACATATCCGTACAGACTAGGTTTCCTTTTCCCCTTAAAAAAAATACAAAATCGGCTTTAGAATCCAACTCTTAAAGCTGTAGAGAACAGTCCCCAGCACACTCCCTAAGCCAATATATAATAAGGACAAGAAGAAGAAGAAAGAAATAAATAAAAGGCCTAGATGATTTTTGCAAAACCTAGAAACCAGATCAAAAATTACCTTTAGGATCCAAAAAAAATACCAAAACTATTATCACCAAAAGAGTGAAAAACACCAAAAAGATCAAGATTTATAACACTTGCATTTTCCCAAAAAGCACAACTTCATAAACCCAAAAGATCCTCACAAAAAGTGTTCCCAAAATCCATTCAGTTTTTTTTCAAAGAGAGTTAAAAAGAACAGAAGGTGCTAGTCTCTTAACTTTAAAATCGTTGGAAAAATATTTCATTACAAAATGAAGGAGAAAGAATGAAAAAAAGTGATACTTTAGAAATGATGGGATGCCATGTTGAAGATTTTAGCCAGATAGCAAATGGTTGGAAAATATATTTACTTTGAAAGTGTTTGAATTACACAATTCAAATGGCCTCAAAAAAGTGAAAAATTTCTCTCTTTTTTTCTTCTAAAAAAAGGATGAGTGACTAATTAAATTTGTAGCCATATAAAGTCATTCTAAAACATAGTTTGATCCAAAAACCCTTTCACTTTGAAAAAAATTTCACTTGAAATGATGAGGTGCTAGCTAGCTAGATCATAAAAAAAAAAAAAAATTGTTCCCAAAACAGCCAAATCACAAGATTGCAAGGAAAAGTAGAAACTAAATGATGAGGTGTCAAGATTGTGGGAACCAAGCAAAGAAGGATTGTGTGTATTTGAGGTGTAGAACATGTTGCAAAACAAGAGGTTTCCAGTGCCAAACACATGTTAAGAGCACTTGGATACCTGTCTCTAATAGAAACATTAATATGCATCATCACCAAACCAGTGTTCAACAACAACATTTCTTGCTTGGACCAAACACTAAGAGGCCCAGAGATCAGCACAATATTCCATCTTCATCCTCAGGTACAATATTGCAATAAATAAGTCATAATTGATATTTATTTATATATATAGAGAGAGTCATGTCAACCATTGCAATCAAACCCTAGCTAATCAGTTTTCTTCTATTTCTCTTCAGTGGCTAGTGGAGTTTTTTTAATTACATATAATTGAAATCTAGTACATATTTCCTCAAAAATAAATAAAAAAATCCATTGCTTTTTAGCTACACGTACTCATGTAACAAAAATAAATTTAGGTTTTTAGCTAAGTTGAGGAATATGTATAAGTTTTTTTGGTATTCTACAAAGGCTTCCACACACTTGTATAGCTATCTTCGTATATATATGAGTTATTCTGAAGAAAACGTTAAGATCAAAACTAAATAATAATATTGTTTACAGAACCCTATATAGAGTTTAACTTTCTTAAAAGCATTGCATAAAATGGTAGCTAGTAAATATTATGTTTTGTTTTAATGTTTTAATAATATTGTTTACAGAACCCTATATAGAGTTTAACTTTCTTAAAAGCATTGCAGAAAATGTTTTATTTTTATTTATTGCAAGAACTTTCGAAAACTTTAACCAATTACAGGTAATTACGTTTTAAAAAAAAACAGAGCCCTGACTTTTATCTTGATTTTCTCTTTGTGGTCTACATTTTGCAAATCTGTACTTGTAAGGAGACAGTTTAATTTTTTTTTCAAATCTATTTTAATACAAAGTTTAGCTACTGATGGAGGTATGAGAATATATTTGGGAACACATTTTTTTACATATATTTTGGTCCCTGAAATTAAATTTGGAGACAAAAAAGTTAGCTTGGTCCCTAGCTATAAAACACTATTTAGAGACAAATAAAAAAATTAAACTCTCCCTAAAGGATTTGTCTCTAAATTCTAATTTCAACGTGCCGATGATTGCAGTATAATTTCGAATTTTCACCATGTGAATGAAGTTAAGAGAAATCACAAATCAGGACCAGCTAAAAAAAATATTTGTAGTCTACAAAACCCTATCTTCAGCTTTATCCCATTAAGGCTCTACACTTAGCTAGTGGTTAATTTGGACTGCATACATAGCAGAAACCTATTCACTTTCCCTTAACTAAGCTCTGCATTGTACAAATTATATATATATTTTTTACCGGAGTTTCCAAAAATAGAAGCAAAATATATAGCTAGCATTGTCTTTTATCTTTCAATTTCTGAGAAGATATAAGGATATACATGCATTCCTAAACAAACAATTTTTTCAAGTGAATAGATGTATGTAAACTTTGGTCCAAAATCGGACTCAAGGGATAGACCAATTGTTTATCCGGTGTGATTTTTCAAGACGTATTTGGAAAATCAATCTTGGAAAATCCGAATATGTGTTGAGAAGGGCCTTGGAGTTTTGGATTAGGCGGGCTTCCCTGCCAGAAAGTTTTTGGATAGTTTCTTTTTGGGAGCGGTTATCCTTGCTACGTCCGCCTAGATATTGAATTTGAAGGGAAAGAAACCTTGAGTACCAGTATAAAAAATCTTCGGTAGGAAAAGTTATCAAGGAAAATTAAGAAATCAAAAAAGCTTCGTATATCAAATTTTTGAATAAGTATTCAAATGTCATTAGACTTGGCCCTCTCGTATTGGGAATTAGAGGAACCAATTCCCTTGAGAATTAGAGTACTTCTTTGTAGCCTATGAGAATTGTAAAGCTTCAAACGTTTGTTAATACATTTTTCTTTCTAAAAGGGAAAAAAACACATTTTTTTAACCGACCGTTTTCTTTCTCATCTGGATGTTCTTGGCTTGTTAAATCCACACTCCTGAAAGAAAATAGTGTTTGTATGAGATTGTTTTGATACGTTTCTCATTTTATATCCACTCTTTTTGATCGAGAAATTACTATACAAAGTAATTTTTTTACTGTATATAAATAGTGTAAACGCAATTAATTGGTTTAAACTTTAAAGTATACGCTTCTGAAGAAGTTGTGGAATATATAGATAGTAGATAGACAAGAGAACTTTCGTAGGTGGGGGATGTTTTATGAAGTACTATATGTTTTGGGTTTAAACAATAATATTTGGGAGTAATAATCATCATGTGACAAAAGATTTTGGCACTAGATTGCTATGTGGTGACTCCCCAAAAGTAAACATTGTTTACTATGACTATCCGACTATTTGATTTGTTTCTCATTCCAAGTTCCTAGCTACAACTTTATAGCATGTGACATGATAATAGGCACTACCCTTTTTATTTAAGCTTTTTTTTGTTAATCCACTTTTCTTTTTAATGTTAATCATTTGCATCATTCATGATAAGATACTTTTAACCAAAAAAGTTGTAAAATATCACCAGGGAATAAAAGTTTTCCGCCTGAGTTGCATATTCCGGCAACATTTCGATGTGTCCGAGTGAGCTCAACTGACAATGCACTTGATGATCAATATGCATATCAAACGTCTATTAGCATAGAAGGGCATTTATTTAAGGGTATTCTATATGATCAAGGGCTTGAGGGTCCATCAGATCCTATGGTGCACCAGCAAAATGTTATCTCTACTAACCCTAATTTCTTGAGTTCTTTCATGCCTGGTACGCAACAATATTTTCCATACCCAGAACCTTGATGGAAATTAAAAGATTCTATTTATCACTAGCTTTTGTTAAGAATTAATGTAGTTGGACAATAATGGAAGAAAAGGTAGGTTGCCTATTGACAGGTTTCAATGAAAGAACTATTGATCAATGTTTTTTTTTTTTTTTGACAATTACTGATCGCCGCTGATAGTAACATTTAAAATAGTAGTCATATATGAATATGAACATGTGTGTGAAAAGAATATAAATAATCTAAGTTTCAACCTATCATCTGAGTCTTTGTCGGCCTATCGTGATTAATTAAGTACCTATTATATATAGTTTATAGTAGATATTTATAAGATTGTTACTGTACGTGGAAGTACCGGCAGCAATTCAAATTAACAGATTTCATTACCAATACAGTATTTTATAGAAAATATTGCAGAGGAAGGCCCACATTTTCAAATAGGTCAATACGGTGGTGATACATCACTTTCTTTAAAATACACTATTTTCTATGGATTATTAGTTATTATATCATATTTCCACTGCAAGTAACCGGTTATCTGGAGGCAAAGCTCTTAGAGACAAACCGAAATGTGGCTCTAATTGTGAAGTTTAGGGACGAAATAATTCTACTATCTCCAAATCTAATTTTTAGAGACCAAATCTTTTTAATTTTTTTCTCTAAAGTCTTAAAGTCTTAATTGGTTTGGTATCAAGTATTGTTGCATTTTTCTTGTTTACTACTCTCTATAATTAATTTTCCTATAATTAAAGTCTCTCTATATATATTTTGAGCTTTTCCATCCAATTATGCTGCTTTTTGGATGAAAAACCAGCATACCATAGTTGTTTTCCATTCATAATTTTGATGAAAAATTTCAAAATGTAAAAACACACGAATACATGGTACTAATTGAAAAAACTAACAAAGAAAGCCACTGACTGAAAAACACGCAACAATACAAATGTATGAAATTGCTAAAAACCCAGCATAATAAGTCAATTTAAATTTGTCTCCTAATTGTTCTCTTATGTTTGTGTTTGTGTTTGTGTGTGTAGTGTACATACACAAACAGTTATTATGCATGTTTGTACTTTATATTTATGTTCGGTACTTTATGTTTTAGCTACTATATGTCGATGTAATGAATTGAATTCATAACTTACTGATAACAATATTCTTCCAAATTATGTAACTTGCAAAAAGTGGTATCTAATAATTCTGTAATATGATAAAATATTTTTATTCGGGAAAGAGCTTGATTAGGGTGCGCATCTTGTGTTTTTTTAATTGATATTGATGTTTGGCGGAAAGTAATAGTATTACACAAGCTATAAATTAATATATCTGGTTGGCCCTAGTTAATATGCTAAAGGTGTATTCACAAACCAAAGGAAAAGGTAGACACGTACTCCTTGTTTATTTAGCCATGGAATATATCCTTGTAAAATGTACCTCAGATGAGTATCGCCAAAAGGGTGCAAAATTTATAATTATAGAGCATGTATCCTATATATTACGTGACTTAGCTAGTACTGAAGTTAGAGGGGACCAAATCAATTCGTGAATTAAGTTGTTTTGAAGGGAAACTGAAAGGTTCTACATTTGTAGATCAGTAAGAGAATGATTTATTTTTGTTTAATTAATGACCGTGGTAACTTTAGGGAATCCTTCACACTTTATTTATTTATTTTGACAAACAAGAAAATATCGTAAAAAAGAGTAATAAAATCTTGATTAGCGCATATTGCTAATTTAGGAAAGACTCGAGAAAGAGTAGTAAACAAAAAGAATTGTTTTTGTGCACTATAAAAATGCATTTTTAATACAAGTCTATGAAAAAAAAAAAATTCAAAAGCTTATAAAAGCTATTCTCTAAGCTTATCTATAAAAGCTTATAAAGGCATTTGGGGTATAAGTTTAGATCCCGTTCGTCGCTTTATATCTCATTAACTGTCTCCAACTGAAGATGAGACCAAATGAAGGATTTTCAGCAAGTGAATTCGTAGTTTTGATTGGTTGAATTGTATATATAGTATTCAGATTAGTTAAATTTGTTTCTAATTAGAGATTTTGATTTCAGGATAGTTATCAGTTTAATCTATTGTGCCCCAACCCTCTTGTTGCATGGTCGTGGTCCGTTATCGACTTTAGTCTGTACATGTCTATGGTTCTTTTAAGTATGTTAGGGTATAGAGTCTTGACTAGGTTATATAATACCATGCATTATTAAAAAAAAAACATGTTACTTGGAGATGGCCAATCACCCACCCAGTCTTGTGAATTATGATTTTTGACAAATGCATCTAGCTCCTAAGGCGCTTACGAGCAAGTCTCATAATTATAGTTTGCGTGAAAAGGTGAAATACAACTCTGTTTTGTTCAAATAATTACTTCATCATAGGCCTACCTCAAGGAATTCATATTATGTTCCATATGAGAAGAAAACAAATTAATTCTTATTAATTAAGTTATAAAACCGTGTTCAACTAAATAAACCAAGCCAAGAAAAGAGTCATCACTTCTATAAAATGCAATACTAATTGATTACGGAAACAGATTCAAAACTGTAAATTACGTAATTCTAGAAACAGTATCAGGTGTATCTCATTCGTTCTAATGAAAACAAATATAAAATATATTTGCTAAATTTAATAAATCAATACTATAAGCTACTGCTATGTACTAAAAGCCAAACTAATTAGAAACTACAGATCTTCATCTCCATGCACATACTCAACCAACTTATATTCGATTCTTCTATGTATAAATATGCTTATAGGCGTCTTTTCATTTTTTGTTGATTATGAAACCTGCTCCCAAAGAAGGTGAGACATGCTTTTTATAGAAGGGATCCAAGCATTTTTTGTAGTGGGGGAAAAGGGTTTTAATGCAAATATCTAATTTAGGAGTAATAAATTGATAGTGATGTTTCTTTGGGTTATAATATGCTTGGGATTCTAAGGGGACAACAGGACAAAGCATATACATGTAAAGCTTCTTGGAAAAGGATGTAATCACAAAGTAAATCATCTAGTTTAGTGATTTTCTGCGTGTTTTATTCTCATAAAACTAACAAGGGGTTTTATGCGTTTAATATATCAAACTATCTGATTTTAACGATTTTGGTATCCGTTTTTAAAATTTTTTAATTTGGGTACCACACTATAATAACTTTCTAATTTATGTACCACCGTCTAAATTAATCACGGAATCATGTCACGTGACATTTGACAAACGTTAATTTGAAAGGGTAATTTGACAATTTTACACAAAAATATGATCCTATAAAAACGTTTCCCTCAATTTCACACATAACAAAAATTTGGATTATGTGCTAATTTTTGTTATGTGTGAAATTGAGAGAAAAGTTTTTATAGGATGACATATTTTTGTGCAAAATTCTCAAATTAGTCTATCAAATTAACGTTTGTCAATTGTCACGTGACATGATTATTATATTGTCATAACCAAATTGAAATTTTTTAAATATGAGTTTCCAAATCGTTAACAACACTATAGTTTAGAATTTGGTGTACTAAAGTATTTTTTTTCTAAACTAATGCTCCAAGGTCTATTACACTTTGGATAAAAACACATGGATGATTTTTGTTTTTGTTTTATTTAACAATAAACAGGAACTGACTGCAAATCATAATTTAGGTTTGTTTGATTGCTGTTTCCAATCTAAGATCATCTGTTTTTTCGCTTCAACGCATCGTGGTTTAAAGTTCTAACCAGAATTGTGTTGGAATTTTGTATTTATAGAAATTGGTTTTATTCAATTTTGATGGTCGGGTTCGAACAGTTTAAACTTTACGAAATAGTTCGTGCTTGGTACCAAACCCATGTACTATTCGAGTGTTTCGAAAGGTGATAAAGTTTGTGAAAACCCGTTAATTAATGTGAAAATATATTGACCTCCAAAAGTAAGATAAATGGTGAATTTCCAGAATGTAAAAAGTCACAGTTCAAACATTTTCATGGTTTATTTTCCAAGCACTATGGGTCGTGCGTTTGGTGCATTAATGTTATCGTGCGCATTGAGATGAGTCTTTGATAATTCTTGTCTCAGTTTTGTCCTTTCGTTCCATCCATTCGTCGACCTCGACCCGTGCCTCAGTTGGCAACCTGCTACTCTTGCTTCGTGGCCGTGGCGCGGTACACGTGTGGGTGAACCCAACATGTGTCACCATCTCCTTAGTCCTAAAAGAACTCCCGTCAAAACTAATTATTCTCACCCAATAGTTGCAACATTTCACGTAGAAATCTCTATAAGTTTAAATATATGACCCTATACCCGCCATATTTTATATTTCATTGTCTTTGTTTCAAATGCTCTCCGCCTTGCTCTGTCCGGCCTAGGTGCCAGACCAAGCTATTAATACTAAGCATTTTGATATGGGCCAAACCCAAATTAGCCAGGTCAAACCGATTGCAGTTGGTGAAAATTTTATCGAAAGAAAAACTAATAAATGCTTATTCCAGAAAATATATTGTATTCGATAAGGATTTGAACTTAAAATTTGCCATTGAATACATGTTTATGTTTATTTTGATTTATGTTTGATTGTAGATATATTATTATTATAACTTTTTTGAGTTCTTGATACTATACCGATAAATCAATAATCATTACAAAATAATATTTGATTTATTGAGAGTCAAAAGCCGTCACAAGCATGTCGCTAATTTAAAAAGCTGTCACAAATCTGTCGCAAATTGACTAAAATGTCACAAAGCCGTCACAAAAACCGTCGCTAATAAGCTCGTAACAAAAAATACCGTCACTAATCCCGTCGCTATTTGGATATTTTTCTGTAGTGAATGATGTATAAATGCTTAATTTATGGGTAATTACCAAAAAGTTTCAACTAGCAAACTAGATTTCCAAAAGTTGTTACTACTAAATCTTTTTTTTCCAAAATAAGTGTCACTTTCTTCAATTATAAACACAATATTTTAAGATTGTGTATTTAATTTCTATGACTGTGTATGCATTTTTCATGATTATATACACTCTTATGGTGATTGTGTATAAATTTCGTCGGAACTCTAACGACTCGTTGTAGTTTTTCCCGACCTTCGACAAACTCCATCGATGACCAAATACGAGAAAATGTATGCATTTAAGAAAGGGCATGCACGCACTTTCCACGAGTGTGTCACGATTGTGTATGCAATTCGTCGGAGCTCTGCTATACTACCGCCGCCGCTGCCAATATACGGGGCAAGTGGTAGGTGGGGTAGTGAGTAAACTCTAGTGTGATTTGATATTGGTTGGGAAAATATAGCAATGCTAAGATTGTGTTGTGATGTTTGGGATAAGAAGAGAGAAAGTTGTACTGTTTGGAAGGAAAAACTTGTGTGATAATTTTTTAAGAATATAGTTGGAAGTGTGACACTGATTTACTTTTAATTCTATTTACAACATAATATCAAAGGAGAATACAACAAGAAACTCAAAAATGTAAAAATATGATTTTCTCGTCTAGGCCCTATCTATTCACATAGACTCACACGCCTCAGCTCTCGTATGAAACCTTGCCATTATGTATTTCAAAATACTCTTTCTTTGTGTAGAATTTTTCTACATTAGTATTTTATGCATATATATAATCTATTCGTATTTTTAGTTTAAGGAAAAGAAACTCTCAACGATAACAAGTTCGAGTATGCAGAAAATGGTCTCTTCCTTTTCCCGTAATAAATAAAGTTGTTATACCCTATCAGACTGTCGGCAAGAAATATAGAAATACGACATGAGGTCAATTAGATATTAAGGAGAGATTATTTGACTCCGCTGTTTATTTCGTATCAACATCGAGTGTTCTAACAATAGTTAATACACATCTTTTAACTCGCTCCTTATTTTATTTATGCATCATATATATATACACACACACACTTAATTACATGTGTAATCTTAGAGTATATATTTTAGATCTTGCATGCGTAGAGATTTATTCAACGGTATTATTATTTTATATTGGTTTAGTGTATAATTTGTAAAAACACTAATTCCAACAAAATATTTGGCATATTTTCAAAAAATAATAATAATAATATTTGGCAACATAAAACTTCACATAAAAACCATGCATCATGTGATTTATATTTTAGCACAAGTATTCTAATTCCAGGGTTCGAACCAATTTGAAGTTCATCAAGCTCTTAAAACGCTTAGCTAAAACATGCATATTCATCTAAAGTTTCTTGGATTGATGTGTTAACAAAGTAAAGCCTATAAGTAACTTTATTGGTGTGTTTTTCCTCTTAAATCAATTTAAAAGGTCAATTAATTAGCATACTGGATACATGGTGTATTTTAAGTTTAATTTTAATTTTACTAACAAATTTATTCCTTATGGAATTTTTGTTTTTAACAACTGATATTAAGAGCATGGGTTTTATAAGTCGTTATTAAACAAATTAAGCTAACTTAATGAGTTTGAGTGAGAGTTGTTCAGTTTATTTTTTGGTTTTTCACTTTAATTTTAAGCTGCCAACCAAACTAAACACTTTAAAGCCAGAAGACAACAATTTATTAGTTATACAGTAAAATTTAACTTATTAGTTTATACTGTAAAAATAAACTTAAAAGCCATAAGAAAACAAGACAGTAATACCAAAATATTTATATAAGCTACAAACGCACTAGGATTTTGGCTCAGAGCGGACACAATATAAATATATTAAGTCGAAATGAGCATACAAATGTATTTTTGTAAGTCAAACTCTTTTTCAAACCGTAACTAAAGTACTATAAGCGCATATTTTTTCCCCTCTAAACAATGCCCGGATAGAATAGTTTGCTTGGTGGTAAATTATCATGTATTACTTATAGAAACTTAAACTAATGAAAATAATAAGTTCTCATAAAAAAAATAAACCACTTGCTAATTTTATCAAACGAGTTAAATGATACTACTTAAATAAAACCTCATTTCGTGTAAACAACACACGGATTTGAATTTACAAAACAAATAAATTTCATAATTTGAAAATTTAGAACATGATAAATTTCCAGCATATTTTCTTGCAAACAGTAACTTTTTGAATAATAAAAAATATACATTAAAAGGTTCATAAAAAATCAGCCCTACTGAAAATCGAAGCCACGACCTACAGAATACATGGTGGAATTTTACCAACTGAGTTTGGAAACTCTGAAATATATTGTAAGAGATCACGAATCACCATTTTATTGCTCCTTTCGTTGAGTATATATTTTTTAATTTCCAACTGTAGCACGTACAATTGTTCGTAAAAAATGTCTATAAGAACCGGGAATAAAGGGTAATTGTGATAGAATAAGAGAATATTAGTTATATGCTATATATCTTTTATAATATTTTTTAAATAGAGGTCATTGGGCCGAATTTTTTTTAAGTTTCAGTCAACCGACCTAATAAAAAAAAGATTAAAAACTGTTTTTAAGCTTAAAAAATAATTTATAATCTATACGGAAAAAATATTAAAGTGTAAAAAAGAGGTTAAAAGTTGTTTTTAACCTTAAAAAAATATTATAATCTACACGAGAAATATATCAAAGTGTAAAAAAAACTTAAAAGGTGCCTTTTTTAGTTTTTTTTTTTTAATTATTAAGTAGTTTTTTTTTATCAAAAAGTCACGAAAATAATATATTTTTTTATTACTTGTAAAGTGAGCTACACTTAAAAATTCTATATAAATACTGACCTATGAAAAAAAATCTTATTAAAAGATATCTCCCACCAATGAGCTCTTAGTGATTCAAAAAATTGGTCATTACCACTTATTAAAGCTCAACAAAACAACAGGACAAGACGACTGAGAAGAGAGACTGTTATAAAAAATAAATCCCAAATGTTGCCTTTTCTCTGTTCTTTATAAGATGAACAAAATGATTTGTCATAAGTATCAACTAATCAATTTACACTAACGTCAATTTACGTATCAAAATTTGTGGTCATTCCAAATCCTGGGCAGTGACTTGAACTCAAATGCTACAGGTTACACTAAACTACTAACGTGACTAAATCTATGAAATCGCAACTTAAGGAGTGTCCCTAATTTATAATAGGATTTCCCTTTTCCTCTGGTACTTTACTTACTATGTGATTGTGGGGAAATAGGTCTTCGAAAATGAGAAACGGTTGTCGAACCTTTTGCCAGTATGAGTTTTGTTTGATCAGTGCAATGCAAACTTCATCATTCTGGAGACTCAATGTAGGAATGTTTCGCTCGGCAAGCAAGCATACTAATAAAACAAAGAAAATAAATTAAAAGCTTTCTAGTCTATTGATCAAATCCGACTTAATTAAAGTCATACTTTCATAACCCAAAGATATAAAATAGCATAAAGGTAAATAGTAGTAGGACACACCGTTCAAACACTAGAGCATCCGTATCAGTTAACCGATCAGTTTCTCTAAATTCGGGTAATAGTCATATTATTTAATTTATTATAATACAACTTTCACATCAATTACTCTATCATCTCACTTATAACATTAAAATATTATTTAATAATTTATTTTCAACTCACATTAATTTTTTAATATATATCTAAGAGAGAAGGTGAACAGACAGGAAAGAGAAAATATTATTTTAATTTATAAGTAACAATTCATTATCTTAAATTTAGGAGAATGAGATGAGTTTATTTATATTGGAGAGAACTATAGAGAAACTGATGTGATACTATTTTAACAAATTTTCTCTATTTATAAGGAAAAATGGTTGTTTAGAGTAACAAATGTTGTTATTCTTCCTACCTTATGATTTACAAAATTGACAATTAAATAACCTGAAATTGCGTTTCGCTAGTTTATTTTTCTTGATAGATAATTAACATGGCCAAATATCGTGTTTCTATTTCGATGGAATTCTTCATTTTCTTTTTGCACATCGGAGTATATATATATATATACATAAAGGCAACCAATGATGGCATGGATGCTGATGTTAAGACTCTTATGGTATGATCCCTTTATTGTTCATTTATTGTATATGGGTTATCACATTTGTATGTGTATAAATTTACTTTTTGATTAACGTTATGATGTTATGGTGCTGGAATTTATGTTGTTTTTTTCCTTCTATGATAGCACTTTTACAATGGCTAAAAGATGAAAATTACTCACGTTAAAAATGTATTGAGCTATCTTTGGTGTTATAATAGTGAAATAATGTCTTTTTTCTCAGATTTTAGGTTGTATGTAAATGATGTGAATTTCACATTTGCTTATTTGGAGTTCTCAAACAATGAAGTGCCAGAGAATACAGTAGCTCATGTGTCAAGCTTGTATAAGTGTTTAAATTATTTCATTCTGTAGTTTATAAGCCTGACTTGAAGTTTTTTGCTGCTAGTTTTAAAATTCGTTTTCTCCTTGTTTTTATGAGTTTTTGCTTGTCATAAAATAACATTTTTTGATCACATTGATCTGTTTGTTATAAGGGGAGACATAAGGTTACGGGGTAATTGGAGAAAAAAATAAGTTTTTTGAGCTTAAATTACTCTTAAAATGAGGATATGAAAAGTGATTTTGAACTAAAAATTTTCCTCGCAAGTTTTTGATTTTAAATTCATTGTAAACGGCAAGTTGTATTAGTGCGTTTACCTTTATCGGATTCGATTACAATTATTGCCAGCATGGGGACACTTGTCCCATGTAAAAAAAAAAACCTTTCATAAATTTAATAAAAATTTCTTTTATGTTAAAATAAATAAATAAATATATATATCCATACACACATAAAAAAAACACATTATATTTACATATCAATCACAACCCTTTATTTACTAACTTTTAATGGTCAAGATTAGTTCATCTAATAATAAGAATAAACACATAATCTTGACCATTAAAAGTTAGTAAATGGAGGGTTGTGATTGATGTGTAAAGATAATGTGTTTTTTTTTTATGTGTGTACGGATAATTTACTATATATATATATATATATATTTACTATATATATATGGGAGAGGTTATATGAACATCATGAAAAACACCCAAATGGACACTTTTTTTTCAAAAACGCTCCAAATCAAGATTTGGTTAATGCAAATCTTCATGGTTTCACGACGGGAACACAAATATGCGTCTTGTTTTTTTTTTTCGAGATGTATAATGACATGTTTTCGAAAATATGGGGAAATTTAAAAATTCAAAACATGTCATTATACATCTCAGAAAAAAAAACAATACGCATATTTGTGTTCCCGTCGTGAAACCATGGAGATTTGCATTAATCAAATATTGATTTGAAGCGTTTTTACGAAAAAGTGTCCATTTGGGTGTTTTTCATGGTGTTCATATATCCTTCCCCTATATATATATATATATATATATATATATATATGAAGGTAATCTAAGTAATTTCACATATATAATAAACCCAGCTCAAGTCTGATCTGTTTATGATCCATAAGGCTTTTCTTTCATTCGGAGGGGGAATATCGAGTTGAGACATTGCTGATCAAGAGCAATGCACCACTTGTTCCCGTGATTCAACATGGCTATGACATTTCTCTCTCCTGGCAAAACATATGCGCTCAAAAGTCAAAACTACTACCTCCGACGAACTAATCCAAAACGAGAAAAAATATAGACTCCGCAATGACCAAACAGATTTGAAATATTTCTACCCTTTATTTATATTTAGTGTCAAATATTCATCTGATAAATCCTTATCCTTATTTTTCTTAGCAAAAGTATAAATACTTTATTATAAATTATAAACATAAGTCATTCAATGTTTTTGTAACTCCTCTATTTGCCTTCGCTTATAAGCAACGAGTTTCTGTTGAGGCTGGAGATAAACTCTTCTCTTTTGTGCGAGAGCTTAGATCAGCCTGCCGCTTTTCCTAGAATAGTTTGTTGAATGAAGAAAATAAAAACTAGCAAACTCACCCACAACGGATGCAAAACAAATCCATCCCTAGCGCTTGGCGAAAACCTAGAAAAACCGAACCGAACCGAAAAATCGAAACTTTTTCGGGTCGGTTTCGGTTTACAATAATACCGAACCGAAAAAGACCGAAAAACCAAAAATAAAACCGAAAAAACCCGAAACTGGACCGGATAAAACCGGTCCGGTACGGTCCAAAAAATAAACATACCGAAACCGAAAAAAATCGAACCGAAAAATCTGGTCGGTTTCGATTTCGGTTTTACTAAAAACCGAATCGAACCGGACCGAACTCATCCCTATCCATGACTATCATAGAAAACATATTAAGAAAGCTAATTAAAAAGATAGAAAAAATAATTGAATTTATATGCTACTTTTACATCAAAAAATGGACAAGTAACAAGTTTCTTCTTACGGGAAATGGACAACTTAGATATTTTT
This sequence comes from Primula veris, assembly GCA_963682055.1. Taxonomy (NCBI): domain Eukaryota; kingdom Viridiplantae; phylum Streptophyta; class Magnoliopsida; order Ericales; family Primulaceae; genus Primula; species Primula veris. Next base: position 12,126,204 of record OY821745.1, on the reverse strand, counting down.
TGTAACCCTGCTTACGTTGGACTACAGAATAGGTCACAAATAAGATTTAAAAAAAAAAAGAGTTTGCTTTGGTCTCCAAAGTTTGAGTTAAAATATCACTGCTCCCTTAACTCATACAAGAAAGTAGATTATGTATGTACTTTAAGGGGTATATTGTGCAATAAAAAGAAAAAATATGAACCTGTTGTAATACAACTATTAGCTATGTATTTAGGGAGACAGAAGTAGAGAGAGAGGAAGAACAGTATCGTCTTTATTATATATGAATATCTGAATGAATGAATAAATACAAGATCCCTAACCCTCTTTATATAGATAGAGTGGTAAGGTTACAAGCCCACTTGAGCCCATAAAGTACAAGCCCAATAGTCCAATAATATCTTACAACACTCCCCCTTTGGACGTCTTGAATTCTTCGTCTTCATGCAGTCGATCTGAGTCGAGTTCATTCGCAATGCTAAACACATAAAAACCTTAGGGCCGAAAAACCCAGTGTGGGACAAAACCGGTACCTAGGAGAAACTGTGTAGCCGAATGATATAGGCCGAAATATCATGTAAGTAACTAACAACAAAACAGTGTGCCTCATCAAAACCTTGACAGAGCAAACCCAATGGGAAAATCTCTGATCGAAGGAAAAAGAGTGCAACAGTGGTAGTAGTAGGGGATCAACCACAAAACAGGTGCCTCATCAAAACCTTGCTAGAGTAAACCCAGTGGGAAAAACCTCTAGTCGAAGGACAAAAGAGTACACAGTGGTAAGAAGTATACAACCAGATACTCCCCCTAATTTCGGCAATCTTAAGTGAGATATGATGGGAACGTGTCTCGCTAAAAACCTTGCCAAGGAAAACCCAGTGGGAAAAAACCTTGGTCTAAGGACAAAAAGAGTACACGAGCATGCGACTGGATGCTCCCCCTCACTTGCACACGACAGGGTGCGAAGATTTCGACTAAGTAGTAATTAGTGCAATAAGCATTCACCTGGATGCTCCCCCGCACTTGCACACGACTGGGTGCAAAGATTTCATATTCCAAGAAAGAGAACGAGCATTCGACTGGATGCCTCATTTACTTGCACACGACTGTATGCAAGAAAATATAACGTGGAATAAAACGAGCATTCGACAGGATGCTCTTAAACTTCATATGTGAAGATTTATTTCGACGATAAATGCTAAATAGCATAATGTAGTCATGTCTCTCTTGATCGATAACAACAAGTTGTCTTCTATGACAAGTGTTTTATCTGGATCGTGAGACATATCATATATAATTCAAATATGGCTAATACTAGCTTGAAGCCATATACACTCTCTAGTCGTCTCATAGAGCACGAGCAGATCATAGTGATTCATTTAGAGTCATTCCAAGACCTCCAAGATATCGCCTTATTCCTAATGGTAAAGACATGCCATGTTAGGAATATCCCTTATGCGGGTCTGATAAGTAACCAGCATCGGTATAACCGAAAAAGGGTTGCGTTAATTCGAGTACCGAAAGGGGTAGATACACTCAATGACGCAAATGGGATAAGACAAGCCCTCATCCATAGTTACCTTAAGGTAATGGGAAAATGTCTTTTATGCCATTTCGATGGCAGCGTGCTAGCGCGATGCTGTGTCGAGCTATACCATTCACAGCATACGAGATATTCGTCCTAGCACATTAGACCAAGTACAATGATGCGCTTATTGTACTTAGATATGAACATGATGGTTCAATATCTGTTCATCATCACATCAGGGACGGACTGGGTCTATATAAACATCTAGTGATCGAACGATCATGGGAGAATCTGACGACTTAGCGTCATAATGACTAAAACGTCATAACACCTTCTAGGTGTAGTCTGAATCATAGACTTAGATTCAATCTTTACGGGAGTCGATCATCAGGCCGAGTCACTACCGTTTCTTCCCAAGATCCTTCATCTCGAAGGCAAATCCAAAAATAGATCGCGTAATAAAACACGCTAGGGCATAATACTTGTTCAAGTATCCCAAGCTAATCAAGTACTCACTTAGGCGGTATACCACATCCGCTCGGATTATATTAATCCATATAGTGAACGTCTCAGTTAATTGAGATCGTGTTCCGTGGTCAGGAACTACTTGATTTAAGCACATGAAGTCACACAGGGACCTTCATTTATATCTCTTTGTCTAAATCCCCATAGAGATAAAACTGTGACCACATTCATGGCTGCATACTCAGTTTTTCGAAAGCTACTAAACTGGTAAAGTAGGGGACTGTTATAATGTCCATTACGAAGAAATCAACCATCTCGTAATCAATTCCAAGGTGTGAGAGAAGCCTTGCGCTACTAGGCGAGCATTCTACAATCTCATTATTCTCATCACTCTTCCTTACGAATAACCAAATAAACGAACTCGTTTAACATTGGTGGTGTTGGATCTACAGGTCCGAACACTCTTTCGCTAAGGAGTCTACTTGGATTGCAAGTTTCCATTAGTCCAGTCTATTCTACGTTGACTTCAGGCAACGGTATATGGTTCTCTGTCATAATTTGTTCATATTATCAGTCGTCACTGAATATATGAACAAGTAATCAATGACAGTCTCGTTTCGCTTCAATATCGTCTAAGATATCATGATCGACAGATATTTCAAGATTCTTAGGATGAGAAGGAAATCAGACATCTCCTTGATCCTTTATAATCTCGTGCAACAAACGAGTTTCAGTTCACCACCTCTGGGGCTGAACGAATTAAGAACCGGTCAACTTCCTCATATCTTGGGAAGGACGACAGACTGATGGCCGACGACAGCGTCCTTTGCTTGGCGGGTTCGGCCAAAGCAACGTGTTACGACAGGAACACGGCGTCCGACAGGGACGTCTATCCTTGCAAGCATTTTGCAGCAGGTATAAATGATCTCGTGACATCTCATAAAGTCATTAAATGCGTCTGGCATTTAGTTAGACTTGAGGGAGTCTATGCACTTACTTATCACTAAGTGCAGTTTTGGGATCAAGCTAAGACTGAGTGGGTTATGCCACGTTACTTCACGTCGTTCCTTATCAACGGTAACGTGCAAATCTCCCCCTAACGACGGGGAGAACAGTCTTAGCGATGTCACTTTCGTATATCATGCGGTAAAGAGATCGCTTGCCAAGGTTACTCTATCAAATGATAAGCAGGAGATTCATAATCGACTTATGTCCCCTTCAGAGGTCCATATTTTGAACGCTAGAACGGCTCAATCAAAATATTAATTAATCACTCTAAACACGCGTTAATATGAGACTTCTGGCTCATAACCAGTAACCAGCTGGTACGCATATGGTGTTTGAGTGTCTATGGGCCTCATAACGGACCAATGCAGCAAAATAGCATAACCCCACACGGAAATATAAATCTTGGTGCGCAAGACCAAGAAATGCGTGCAATCATTTGCAGTCGCATCATCAAACTTTCCGTGAGTCCATTGGGGTCTGAACATAATCGACAGGATGTTCAATTTGAATTTCCAAACTCAAGTAATTCAAATCGAAATTTCGATTTTTTACTCTTCGGAATTATCAAGTCAACTAGACTTTTCAGGATAATCCGAATCATGAGCCATCAACTTAATGATAGGGCTAGAAGTTTAGGAAATGCTGCATTTCTGTGGACAACAATAATCATGTGACCTTATTGTCGATGCATCAACCATAACCATTTATATTTATGGTCCGTCTTATGGTTGGATAAGTCCATAATAACTCCTTCAATTCTTTACAAGAATTCTACGAGTTCTTTTCGTGATCTTTACACATACTAGTCTTTCAAAGTGAGCATTAGTGGCATGAATTTCGGATTAATTACGAAATATATTCTCAGAGAGAATCCAAATGCGATGCGATTATAAATCAAGCATCGTCTTTTGACCCGGGAATATCTCATCCGGTCAATGCCACAATATCAAAATGCTCTTATCAATCGACGACAGGCGAATGACAGTACAGACAATCATGTCTTAGCATTTAAATCATTCATCATTTCGACGACATGCGAAATGATAAGGTAATTTTAAATGCTTTAAAGAATGTGGTAGCAACCACTTGAAAGACATTTCAACTCCTCTAAAATACGCTTTTGGTCGTATTGTATGGAGGCTATGTAAAGAAATTTTAATTCTTTCATGAGCTATTACCAGATAACACTGGTTTTCTCGAATATTTTATAACTCAACAAGGTACGGCAGGACCTACATGAGTATAAGACCTCATATTTGACAAATCAATTTGGTTTTACCAAAAATTTCGATTTTGGAATGACAGGTCCAGAATCGTTGTCACTGAGTACTCTTTTAGGCAAATAGTTGGTGAAATTATGTGGTACACTATTACCCACTATTTCTAAAAAAATCAACTACCCCACAAGTATTGCCTAAATTTTTTAAAGTTTGGTCACATTTGTCAAAGGAATTTGCTCAAAACACTTTAAATTATTTCGAGAAATTTCGTAAACATGCAAACCATAATCCAAAAGTATGGTCCAAATGGAAAAATAATAATCCAAATGAGCGAAAAAATGGCTCAATGATTTATCAAAATTAATAAAGAAAGGTATCAAACTCATTTGAGCCACAAAATCGGGGGTCTGAAAAATTTCCTTTCAGTTAGCTTTAACCACATTAGCATCGGTTTTTTCACCTTTATAATAGTTTTAAACTATTTAAGGAGTAACCGTGCATGACCTTTGTCTTTATAGCATAGAGTTGCCTCCTTGAGCATTATCTCTTGCTTTGTGACAGCGAGCCATATTGTTCCTTTCAATTACTGTCTTGGAGCCACATGTTTTCGATTTTGACGATTGTCTAAAATCTCGCTTGGCTAGGCGATTCATCGGGATCGCGACAGTTCGAGACAAATAACACTTGTCTCGGTTCTCGATTCGTGGAAAAAAATGTACACGAAGAGCATTAATATCAGGCAAACAATTCGCCATTGACCCAATAGGATTAAAACTACTCACCGGGGTAATTTTCTTATCCAATAACAGATGGGCGATAAAGGAACATGGTGAATATAAATTCACGATACTGCTTATGGAATACAATTTTCAAGCTAGTATTTTGGTGAAGGATTGCTCCCATATGTCAATTTCAGACATTTGTTCACCATAGACGTCATCACGTCTCAAATGTGGCGGCGGAATAAAATCAACGCCTTAGCATTCATCTCGAGGGTAACAACAAACTTGTGTTTTACTCATCAAAGATGGCATCCAAAAAAAATTTGGGCATCACATTTTCACACATCAGGGTGACTAACATGTGGTGACGGAATAACATCAACGTCTAAATTGTCATTTCGCAAGTATGTTTTGCGATTTTTCTCATCATAGATGGCATCCAACATGTGTTGGGAGTTCTGGATTATTTTTCATATAAAACGACTGGTTTATATGTTTATGGTTTGCACAAGCACAAACTTTTTTTCCCTAAACGACAGGTTCAAAAACATTAGTTTTGCTTCTCATGTGAATCGGTTCTCATTGATCGAACGACGGGTCGATACTGAAATACCAATTCGGCGAAACATACATCACTATATAAACACACTCGGGGAAATTATTATTTAGTCAACCCCTTTCGGTAGCTCTATTTGAACACGGCCAGGAAAGACGGTGAGGGGGGTGGGCACGAATGCCTCTTAAAAACCGACCTTATTAGGAGAACGACTTCCGCCTTTATCTTTCCTAGACATCGTATCCAAATAGGTGAGCCTATTTGGGGAAGATTCATAATTTTTCCAACTTAAATGTGAATATATACGATTTTCGCATTTTATATATGGCAATAATATTAGCAGCATAGAGAATATCTATCTAGATTAACCACACATATATAAACAGGCAGTAAATATATTTTAGAATCTATCTAATCATGCAGTAGATTTGGTGTTATAATCTAATCAATTTAAGATTATCAATCAATCCATAAAAATTCTAACATATCAAATCAATTTAAGATTATCAATCAATTCATGAAAATTCTAACATATCAAATCAAATCAATTAGATCCAATCCAATAATTTATTGGCATATGTGATATTTATATATGATAATATCAAAAGATATGATTATGCTAACAAGATATCAATAAATTATCTATGTTTATCGCCATATGAATAATTCTATACATGGTAGTTTTAACATGCAGGCAAACAATATATTTTTAATTACCAATCAATTCTATATATGGTAAAAAAAATATTTTAACATGCAAAGGGGTTAAATTTACATGGAAACATATCAATTTATTCAATTAACATGTAATTTTTATTTGCTTGCCTTTTAATAATAAAAAAAAATTATATGCATGTGTGTGTATATTTACCAAATATTATAACTTATCAACCATATGTACTGTTTTTGTATAAATATTATACTACAGGACCATGCGTGTAATTACAGCAAACTATATATTTATTACAGCATTATTACATATACAGTCCAGAATTTCAGATAAGTTTCAGTTTGGTCATTGAGTAATTTACAGAATAGTTTACAGGTTTCAGAGAATTACAAATTAGTACATACGTTTCAGTTTATTACAGATTTAATCCGACAGATTAATACATATTTTACAATTACATGATTTTCGATTTACAATTCGGTTATACATGTAATACGCATGATATATATAATGAGGTTTGGACATTATGTACTATTTCATATATCTAGTTTCTTACCGAAGCAAACTATTTAATATATATAATATGCAAACAATCAAGCAGACCAAAGCAAAAGTCAAGCAGCCGCATGTACTATGCATGTACAATTTTTTTTTTTTACAGAGTACTAATCATTGTGTGTATAAAGGAATCATTAGTCAGATTACATGCAAATTAATCTATATCATGCAATACAGTGTAACATACAAACAGTACAGTAGCATACAAACATATAATATGTAACGTGTACGGTATAAAAAAAATTATATCCGGATACCTTACGCACGGTATGTTGGTGAATGTCGATATAGCAAAATCCTTTAAAAAAACTCGGATAAACCTCAAGGTTTATTGAATCTATAATCCGTACTTCGATCTCCGAGAGCAGTGCTGATAACGTGTTGTGAGTCTTATTAGATGTATATAGATATAGAGAGAGAATATAGAGAAATGCAACAACAGGGTCTTTATTATATGAATGTGTATGAATGAATGTGAAATACAAGACCCCTAACCCTCTTTATATAGATAGAGGGGTAGGGTTATAAGCCCACTTGGGCCCATAAAGTACAAGCCCAATAGTTCAATAATATCTTACAACAGAAACCATAATTTGTACCACATTTTCACATTCTCTCACATATCACTCGCACACTCTCACTCACGTGACTCACGTCACAAAACAAGTCATCACTATCGTAGAAGACACTTTAAGAAGGCTAATTAAAATGATGAAACAATAATTAGTGAAATCAGTTGCTACTTTTACACACAACTTTCTTTTTACAAGAAATGGACAACTTATTTTGATATTTTTTGTAATCCTGCTTACGGTAGTATTGCAGAATAGGTCACAAGCAATGGATAAACTTTTCTCTGGTCCCCCCAAAGCTTCAGTTAAAATATGTCTAATCATTAAGTTTTTTATAAACTATACTGTGGTACGTACTCATAGTTTCAATTACAGCAGTATTGATTTAATAGTTTCAATTAGTTAAAATAATCACCTTTCCTCTAGTGACCAACAAAGCTATCAAAAAACATAACATGAAAATATGTGTTAGGACCAGATTTCTGGTCTAAATATTGTTAATTGTCTATTGGTTTTTACTAAATAAATCCTAACTGTTATTAATAACTAAGACAGGATTGACAGGTTCCAAGTACCAGTTGCAACCTCAGTTACAACCTACTAAGTTAGTAGTATTAGGTTTCAAGTACTGGTTGCAACCTAAGTTACAACCTGTGGTGACAGGTTTCAAGTACCAGTTGCAACCTCAGTTGCAACCACAGTTCAACCTGCTGTTAAAACAGAATTCTGTCTTGTTTCATTATTCTACATTACGACTTGTTTAATGTTAATCATTTGTTTTAAAGTATGTAGGATATATTCTCATAAGGTCTTAAACGTGTATATGTGTTTATTGAGAATATCAAAGTGTTAAGGAAAGATGTTTTATAAAGGATATAAAGAGAATAGTTTATAAGGTTATGTTTCCTTTTAATATATATCTTTATTCTTATGCTTGTCCTTATCACTTGTTTCAATCTTTTGATCCTTATAATATTCAGTAAAGATATGTTTAAAGATTGATTGATATGTGGAGTTAAATGTTTCATATGTTTATGAAAAGATATTATCTTTAAGAGATCATATCTTTATATGTTTCCTTTCAAAGGAAAAGATTAACTCCTACTTTCAAGTGTGTTACTAAACAGGTATTAATCAAAGATGATTAGAGTCAATCCATGCTGAAGAATCTCGTGATACTTGGAGAGATTGAAGCTAATCAACCAAGTCAAAAGCAATCAAAAGATATTGAAGATAGAAGATTGTTTTTACTTGTTTATATACTTAGTAACTTAAGCTTGTAAAGGTGTGTGTTCTAAATTATAAAGAACTTATTTTCTAGAGAGAATACACGTGAGCTTTAAAAAGAAAAACAATGGTGGGATGCCATTGATTTATAAGTGATAGTTATAGAGTAGGAGCAATATAGTGATAGGCAGAAAAACATAGAGGGAGTCTAAGTTTTTCATTAAGACTTGAGTCATATATTGTAAGCTTTTTATAATATCATAATCTGGGTAAGTGTCCCGGAGACGTAGCCTAGTCAGGTGAACTCCGTTGTTAAATGTGCGTGTGAATTATTTCCAAGTACATTTAATTTTAAAACAGTTCTGTCCATTAATACACTTGGTTCCAACTGCAGTTCCAACCTCACTTGGAACCTTATACACTTGGTTCCAACTGCAGTTCCAACCCCACTTGGAACCTTACTGCAAAACTGCATCTAGAACAACGGATAGGAATTTCAATTGGTATCAGAGCTTCACACTAGATCTTACTTAGTGTGGATCCTGTGTTCTAGTAACAATGGACTTAATGAGGGAAGGAAACGCCTTCAACAAACCTCCATTGCTTGAAGGAGGAGTAAACTATGGAGTATGGAAAATTAGAATGAGGTCCTTCATCAAACAGCAGAATGAACATGCATGGAAGACTGTTATGTATGGATGGGAGGCTCCAACTACCATGGATAATGAAGGAGAACTGATTCTCTTACCTGAAGACAGATGGTCTGCTGAAGAAGACAGAAAATCAAGTGCCAACTCAACAGCCATAAACTTGATTTTTGCTGGTGTAACTCTCAGCGTATTCAGGTATATCTCTCATTGTGAAACAGCTAAAGAAGCATGGGATATTTTGCAAGTTACTTTTGAAGGAACAACTAAAGTAAAAGCTTTCAAACTTCAACAGTTAACTACCCAATTTGAGAACTTAAGAATGGAGGAAGATGAAAACATTGAACAATTTAATGGTAGAATCTGCCACATTGCTCACCAAGCTGGAACATTAGGTGAAAAATACAGTGATGCTAAGCTTGTTAAGAAAACTCTTAGGTCACTCCCAGAAAGGTTTGAAATTAAGGTCACAGCTATTGAAGAATCAACTGACTTAGATAATCTTAAACTTGAAGAACTCATAGGAAATCTTAGTACAAATGAACTGAAATTCTTCAAACATAAAAGACCAGAAAAGGGAATAGCATTTCAAGCTAAGAAATCTGAATCTAATACCTGTGATAAAATGAGTGATGAAGAACAACTAGCTTTCTTTGCAAAAAAGGTGTACAAGAAGTTTTATAAGAAAAAGGAGGATGATACTGGTTCATCTAAAAACTTTCAGAAAAAGGATAACCAGTTTAAGACAGAGTCTAGATTCAATAATAACTCTACAGGAAAGTGGAATTCCAAAGAAAAGGATAACAAAGAATACAAATCTAAAGAGATTCAGTGTAGAGAATGTAGAGGTTTTGGTCATATTCAGGCTGAGTGTGCAAACACTTTAAAAAGAAACAAAAATGCTTATATAACCACTCATAGTGATAGTGATTCTGAGAGTAACAGTGATGAAGAGGATGGTTCAAATTTTGTTAATTTCATGGGAATAATCACTGAAAAAGAACCTACTTATGAAAGTGACTGTGAGCATGTTTCAACCCCAGTTACAACTGCCTGTGAAACATATAGCAGTGATGAGGAAGAGCCTTCTGATGAAAACATTACTAAGCAATACCTTGTTCTGTATGAAAAGTATAAATGTCTGAGTAAACAATGTTTGATCATAAGCAAGCTGAATGTTGATCTAAAGGATGAGGTTAAAAATCTTACTGAGAAGCTTAAATTACAACTGGCTGAACTTACTGAAACAAAAAAGATAATAAAATTGCTGAATGTCTCTGCTTCAGATAAATTAGATGACATGCTGTCATATTCTAGAGGATCCAAAGATATCAGTGGTCTAGGTTACTATGGTGGTAAGAGTACAGGAAAAACTACTTTTATTGAAGCTGTTGCTAAAGCTAAAACTCATGATTTTGATCACAAGGTTAGAAGCTCAGTTGCAACCAGAGTTGCAACCAGGAATAAAACTCAGGTTTATGTAAAGAAGGTTGGAAGCTCAGTTACAACCAAAGTTGCAACCATGAACAAACTGAATAACTTTAGGTTGAAATTGTGCAATTTCTGTAAAAAACCTGGTCATTCTGAAATCCAGTGTTATTTAAAAAGAAACAGAAAGTATATTTCCCAGAAAACCTGGTTGGCTTCTGTCAATAAAAATTTGAAATGGGTTTGGAAAGTTAAAGAAAAAGCAACCTTAGTTGCTAACAACAAAGCTGTTATCAACTCTTTGAATGCTGTTACTTCTAATGATTGGTATTTTGACAGTGGATGCTCTAAGCATATGACAGGTACTGCAAGCCTCCTAAAAAATGTCACCATTCTTACAGGTAACACTGTTGTGTTTGGAGGAGGAGATACAGGTAAAATTATTGGTAAAGGTACCTTAAACAAACCTGGAATGCCTGATATTGAGGATGTTTTTCTTGTAGATGGTCTAAAAGCTAATCTTATTAGTATCAGTCAACTCTGTGATAATGAAATGACTGTTAAATTTGACAAAGAAAGGTGTCTAATTACTAATCTTAACAATGTTTTAATCATGACTGGAGTTAGATCAACCAACAGTTGCTATGTGTTTGAAAAAGCTGAAAAAGAATTGCCTCAAAGTAGGTGTAATCAAGCTATTACTAATAATGCAGATATTTGGCATAAAAGGCTTGGGCATGTGAATTACAAAACTTTAGATAAGCTTGTTAAAAAGGAATTGATAAGAGGAATTCCTAAACTTAGTGCTAAAACTCAAAGTGTCTGTGGTGATTGTGCTATAGGCAAACAAACCAAAAGTATACACAAAAGTACTAGTCTAATCTACACTAAAAGAGTCTTAGAACTTCTTCACATTGACTTGATGGGTCCTATGCAAACTGCTAGTATAGGTGGTAAGAAGTACATTCTAGTAGTTGTAGATGATTTCTCTAGATACTCTTGGGTAGTGTTCTTAAAGGATAAGTCTGAAACTTTTGAACTATTCAGAACTCTGTGCTTAAAACTGCAAGTTGAAAAAGGTTCCACTAGTGGTAATATTGCTAGGATTAGAAGTGATCATGGAACTGAATTTGAAAATATCAGGTTTAAAGAATTCTGCAACTCCTTAGGAATATGTCATGAGTTCTCTGCTCCTAAGACTCCACAGCAAAATGGCATAGTTGAAAGGAAAAATAGAACCATTCAGGAAATGGCTAGAGTAATGCTTAACTCTAAGAAACTTGCCAATAGATTTTGGGCTGAAGCTGTTAATACTGCCTGTCATATAGTTAATAGAGTTTATATTACTAAAGGTACTTCCATGACAGCTTATGAAATATGGAAAGGTAGAAAACCCAATGTAAAGTATTTTCAAGTTTTTGGATGTGTTTGTTACATTCTCAGAGATAGAGAGCATCTTGGTAAATTTGACTCTAAAAGTGATAAAGGGATTTTTCTTGGTTATGCTCAGAATAGTAGAGCATTTAGAGTCTTCAATCAAAGAACAAACTGTGTTATGGAATCTTATAATGTGTTATTTGATGACCTAAAAACTATTGATGAGATTACAGGTGATGATGAACAGGCTGAGACTACAGAAAAAGAGAAAGAAGAAACTCAACAAACTGGAAGTTCCAGAGTGGTTGGAAGTCCAGTTGCAACTGAGGTTACAACTGAGGTTGGAACTGAGGTTGGAACCACAGTTGAAACCCAGAATGCTGCTGAATCTGAAGAAGAAGAAGAAAGTTCTCATGCTCAGTCAAGTAGCAGGCCTCGATATGTAAGGACTCAGAAAAATCATTCTCTTGACAATGTCATAGGAGAAGTTACATCAGGTATGAAAACCAGAGGTAAAAGAAATAATGTTGTTCACTTTGCTTGTTATATCTCTCAGTTAGAACCTAAGAATATAAAAGAAGCTCTAGAAGATAGTGAATGGATTTTAGCTATGCAGGATGAATTGGCCCAATTTGAGAGAAATGATGTATGGACTTTAGTACCCAGACCTTCTAATAAAAATGTTATAGGGACTAAATGGATTTTTAGAAATAAAAGTGATGAAGATGGAGTGATTATCAGGAATAAAGCTAGGTTGGTAGCTCAGGGTTATACACAAATTGAGGGAATTGACTTTGATGAAACCTTTGCTCCTGTAGCTAGAATTGAATCCATTAGAATGCTACTATCTCTTGCATGTCTGTATGATTTTAAACTGTTTCAACTTGACATAAAGAGTGCTTTTCTTAATGGTGTGATTAATGAAGAGGTTTATGTCTGTCAACCTAAGGGATTTGAAGATCCTAACTTTCCTGAACATGTTTATTTGCTGAAAAAGGCCTTGTATGGTCTTAAGCAAGCCCCTAGAGCTTGGTATGATAGATTGACCAAGTTTTTGCTTGAAAAAGGTTTTAAAAGAGGGGGAGTGGATAAAACTCTGTTTACAAAGAAAACTACAAAGGATATAATTGTTGCTCAAATATATGTTGATGACATTGTGTTTGGCTCATCTTCTAATAAGAGGATTGAAGAATTCATTTCTGATATGAAAAATGAATTTGAAATGAGTGGGGGAGGTGAATTGACTTACTTTCTAGGATTGCAAGTTAAACAGAATGAGAAAGGGATTTTTCTATGTCAAAGCAAGTATGCAGACAATCTTGTTAAGAAGTTTGGTCTAAGTGAGAGTAAAGAAAAGAGAACTCCTATGAGTACTACCCTTAAACTGTCTAAAAATGATAGAGGAAAAAGTGTTTGTCCCAGTCTTTATAGATCCATGATTGGAAGTTTGCTGTATTTAACTGCTAGTAGACCAGACCTTTGCTTAAGTGTAGGAGTTTGTGCCAGATATCAAGCAAATCCTTTAGAACCTCATCTTCTAGCTGTCAAAAGAATTCTAAGGTATGTAAAAGGAACACCTCATCTAGGCCTATGGTATTCTAAAGATACAAACCATTTTCTTAGTGGCTACTGTGATGCAGATTGGGCAGGAAACATAGATGACAGAAAGAGTACTTCTGGTGGTTGTTTTTATTTTGGAAATAATCTTGTTTCTTGGTTCAGTAAAAAGCAAAATTGCATATCTTTATCTACTGCTGAGGCAGAATATGTTGCAGCTGGAAGTGGATGCACTCAACTAATTTGGATGAAACAAATGTTAACTGATTATAATGTTAAACAAGAGATATTAACTCTGTTTTGTGATAACAAAAGTGCTATAGATTTAGCCAAAAATCCAGTTCAACATTCCAGAACCAAACATATTGATCTAAGGCATCATTTTATTAGAGAACTAGTTGAAGAAAAGAGCTTAATTTTAGAACATGTTTCAACTGAAAGACAACTAGCAGATATTTTCACAAAGCCCCTTGATACAAACAAGTTTGAATCATTAAGAAGTAACATAGGGGTATGTCATTATCAATCTAATTGAATACTTTTGCTAAATATGTCTGTATTGAGTACCTTTAATAAGTTTTATTTCTAAGGTTAAAGTCTTATTTTGAGCTATGATGTTTTTGTCTTGAAAAAGCCGCTTTTTTGGTGTCTCAAAAACAGATGTGAGGTAACTTGTCCTTAAAAACCTCTCTGGTAATAGAGTTGCAAGCACAAAGTGCAATTTTATATGATGGTTGCAAGTTCAGTTGCAACATCAGTTGAAACCTCACACTCTCTATAGTTGGTTGGAAGTTCAGTTGCAACATCAGTTGAAACCTCGTGTTAAAAATACTGGTTGCAAGCTCAGTTGAAACATCAGTTGAAACCTCAGTCTCTGTTATAGCTGTCAAGACAAAGTCTTGTAAAATTTTGACATCACTTATACTCTTTCCTTGCTGAGGTCATCAAACTAGTTTTTGTGTAGAAATAAAAACGGATTTGCTCAATTTAAGCTCCTAAAATTTAATCTTTATTAGAGTTATTCTTTGATAAACATATTTTCGTGAGTAAATTGCTATATTTCTTTTGTTCTCCTAAAAGTTAGATATCTGTTTAAGTGTTCTTTATCTTGAATCAAGTCAAATTTCCTTAAAGCTACAACTTTTGAATTTTCAAATTTTGGATGAATCTGTTTTGAAAAAGGTATGTTTATCTGTTTAATTGGCTGAATCTATCTTATGCCAACTGTTTCTTTCGTGATCATAGTATGATTTATTTTTCAAAATTCTGTTGATAAAATACTTCCTATTTTTAAGCCAAAATCTGTTCCTTAATTGATTTGCATGTATCTATTTCCTATTTCAAAAAGATATGGACTTAATTGCTCTTTATATAAACTTCTTTTACTATCCCAAATTAACTACAATTTACAGAATCTCTCTCTCTCTCTCTAAACTGTTAAAACCTAGGTCTCTGAAAAAAATCCTCTTCAAGGTTCTAAGTAAGGTTCCAACCCCAGTTGCAACCATGTCTACGAACCCCAATTCTGATGATGACTGCACTCTAAGGGACTTCATGAACAAAACTCCAACCAGTCCTAGCTCTAAGGCAAAGGTAAATGAGTCCTCTTCTTCTAAGAAACATAGGACTAAAAAGCGTGCTAGGAGAAATCCTGAGAATGAGCCTCTAAAAGATAAGTTTGAGTTTGTTCCCAGGTTTAATGAAGTTGATCCTAGATTTTGGAGTAGAAAATCTTATAGGAGATTTAGGGCTTACTCTAGTAAAGAAATACATTGTGAAAGAATGCTTAATTTGGTTAGTTATCCACACATACAAGTGTATGTTGAAAAACTACTCTCTGCTGTTGGATTAGGAGACACTATTTCTTATGCTCATTCCTACTATCCTGCTGTTGTTAAAGAATTTTATGCAAACTTGACTAGTGGTGTATTTGATAAAAGTAATCCTATGTTTGGAAGGATTTTTCTGAGGGGAATAACTTTAGACTTTACACCTGAGTTGATCAATAACTGTTTGAATACACCCAATTCTTCTGTGGACAATGCTGAATATGATATGGAAGTTATTGCTCTGGTTCTCACTGGAAAGAACACTAGCTATGATGGTACTTCCATCAAAACATCCTCTCTCACACTTTGTGCTGCTGTCTTGCATAAAATTGCTAGGTTCAACTGGACTCCTACCAAACAACCCTCTAGAGTTAACAAAGATATGGCCATCTTTCTGTATAAGATTATGTCTTCTCTACCCATAAACCTTGGCCATCATATCTTTAACCTTATAAGGGATTTCAGTGATGATAATTCCTCATCCATTCTGCTTCCATTTCCTTGCCTAATTTCTAGTATAATTCTGGGTCAAGTTGCTTCTATGAATAGAGATTCTCCCATTAGTATCACTAATGAACCAATCACAGATTGTCCCTCTGCTCTTTATATTTCTGCCAAACTACTGAAGGAAGGACATGTCAATGACATTTCTGGGGACAAAGGGAAAGAAAAGGAAGAAGAACCTTCATCTGCTCCTTCAGCAAAGAAGAAAGGAGTAAAGTGGTACTTACTCCAGAAGCTGGCTTATAATCAAGAAAGGAGAGCTGAATTGGATGCTGATGATTATCAAATCAATAAGCTGCTGGTGGATATTATTGAGAGTGAGGATGATGATGATAGTGATGGTGTTTCAATCAGCAGTGAGGATGACAATGCAGAAGATGAAGAAGTAGTCAGGCAGAATCCTCTAAGAGAAAGACCCCCACAGTGTGATATTCCAAGTGACTAATTCCAATGGTTGCTGACAAATAGGGGGAGTGAAGTTTATGTTGAAGTTTATGTTTTGTTTATTTCAATTTCAAGACTCAATGCTGCTGGTTATTTCAATTTCAAGACTCAATGCTGCTGGTTTATTTGTTTTAAATTGCTGTACTAAGACATTGCTGTGCCATGTTTTTGGCCTTTAAATTTCTGCAATTTCCATTTTGATGTCTTTTAAATTGAATTTATGAATGGATAAAGTCTGTGCATATGAAGTGCCTGCAATTCTAACATACAGGGGGAGCTTAAACAGATGACTCTTTAGTATTGTTAATATACTATTTAAAGACTGTGCTGATATTGAATTTGCAGGTGGTTGGGATGATTTATAAACTTAATTGATTTGTCAAAACCAATGACAAAGGGGGAGATTGTTAGGACCAGATTTCTGGTCTAAATATTGTTAATTGTCTATTGGTTTTTACTAAATAAATCCTAACTGTTATTAATAACTAAGACAGGATTGACAGGTTCCAAGTACCAGTTGCAACCTCAGTTACAACCTACTAAGTTAGTAGTATTAGGTTTCAAGTACTGGTTGCAACCTAAGTTACAACCTGTGGTGACAGGTTTCAAGTACCAGTTGCAACCTCAGTTGCAACCACAGTTCAACCTGCTGTTAAAACAGAATTCTGTCTTGTTTCATTATTCTACATTACGACTTGTTTAATGTTAATCATTTGTTTTAAAGTATGTAGGATATATTCTCATAAGGTCTTAAACGTGTATATGTGTTTATTGAGAATATCAAAGTGTTAAGGAAAGATGTTTTATAAAGGATATAAAGAGAATAGTTTATAAGGTTATGTTTCCTTTTAATATATATCTTTATTCTTATGCTTGTCCTTATCACTTGTTTCAATCTTTTGATCCTTATAATATTCAGTAAAGATATGTTTAAAGATTGATTGATATGTGGAGTTAAATGTTTCATATGTTTATGAAAAGATATTATCTTTAAGAGATCATATCTTTATATGTTTCCTTTCAAAGGAAAAGATTAACTCCTACTTTCAAGTGTGTTACTAAACAGGTATTAATCAAAGATGATTAGAGTCAATCCATGCTGAAGAATCTCGTGATACTTGAAGAGATTGAAGCTAATCAACCAAGTCAAAAGCAATCAAAAGATATTGAAGATAGAAGATTGTTTTTACTTGTTTATATACTTAGTAACTTAAGCTTGTAAAGGTGTGTGTTCTAAATTATAAAGAACTTATTTTCTAGAGAGAATACACGTGAGCTTTAAAAAGAAAAACAATGGTGGGATGCCATTGATTTATAAGTGATAGTTATAGAGTAGGAGCAATATAGTGATAGGCAGAAAAACATAGAGGGAGTCTAAGTTTTTCATTAAGACTTGAGTCATATATTGTAAGCTTTTTATAATATCATAATCTGGGTAAGTGCCCCGGAGACGTAGCCTAGTCAGGTGAACTCCGTTGTTAAATGTGCGTGTGAATTATTTCCAAGTACATTTAATTTTAAAACAGTTCTGTCCATTAATACACTTGGTTCCAACTGCAGTTCCAACCTCACTTGGAACCTTATACACTTGGTTCCAACTGCAGTTCCAACCCCACTTGGAACCTTACTGCAAAACTGCATCTAGAACAACGGATAGGAATTTCAATATGAGATCACTTTTCTAACATGTGTAAAACATAAGAATCCTTATTCCTTAGCCTAGCTTACTCAAATAATTGGGGTCAACAATATTTGGAGGCAAAAATTACATGAAAATTTTAGCTATACATCTATTGTTGTAAACTTCTACTTGAAACTACAAAATTATTAAAATGATACATAATATCTGCTGATCAGATACCATTGTACCAATAATTTTTTTAAAAAAATGATTACTCACCAAATATTCAATTCAAAAACCTTACTCGTTGACCTGACGGATAGGGTGGAATATACTTGTGATTTTAATAAAAATGCAATTTTCATTTTGACACATGATTGGTACAACTAATCTATCGGGTAATGTTAGAAAACCAGGATGTATATAAAAATCTACCTAATACGGATGGGTCGAGTTAGTTATGTTGCTAAAAACTAAGAGATTTGTGAAAATATAATCGAGAGCATGAGTACTATTGCTTTACTTCAAACTATTGCTGACGAAATAGTTGCGTGTTTAAAATATAAGAACAACTTATTCAAACTATAGGACCAATATTATTTCAAACCACAACTAACATAAAATTCTAAAATTTATGGACCTCCAATATTGTAGATGAGACCAAATCGCGTTTTTAAAATACAGAAACAACTTATTTAACTTAAACTGTTGAGACCAATAATATTTCAAGCTAAGAATGCATATAAGTTCAACGCAATATTTGTGGACTATTAATGTTTTAATTGAAACCATAAAATCAAGGGAACTATAATCGAAAATAGGGCTGGGTTCGATCCGGTTCGGTTTTTGGCAAAACCGAAACCGAAACCGAGCATATTTTTCGGTTCGGTTTTTTTCGGTTTCGGTCTTTCTATTTTTTGGACCGAACCGGACCTGTTTTTTCGGTCCAGTTTCGGTTTTTTTTTGTTATTTTTCGGTTTTATTTTTTATTTTTCGGTCTTTTTCGGTTTTTTCGGTCTTTTTCCGTTTTTTTTTCGGTTTTTTTTCGGTATTTTTCGATTCGGTTATCGGTTCGGTTTTTCCGGTTTTTTGCCCGGCCCTAATCGAAAGCACTCTATGTTTAGTAAGTTTCTGTGTGTTTAGTGTAACTTACCCAAACTTTTTAGCGCAGTTAACGCAAAAACTGAGACCAATTAATAATATTTCAAGCTACATATTAAATAAAAATTCTAACTAAATTGATGGATATATTTGGTGTTACAATCGAAACTATAGAATCAGTGAAAATATAATCCAAAGCATGAGACTAATTATGCTCCTCTACTTCACTCTATTGTTGACAAAATAGTACACTACCAAACGGTCCAAACCAAAACCAAGAAAATTAGTATTTATTTATTCTTTCCAAACAGTTGATCACTTTAATCATACTCACTCGGTCCCTTAATAATATAAACACAACGAAACTATATGCAGCTTTAGTTTCAAAATTCTCGTACCTAAATTTTCAAAAAAGTTTTTAAAAAATAAAATAAAATATACAACTATATTTGTGTAAAAAAAACCGTTCCAGCAATTTAAAAACGAGATTTTTGTAAATCAAAATTGCAAGTATTTTCGTAATTTAGGGGAGGGAGTAAAGGAGAGTTAAGGAAGTATTTAGTTTAAGGAGTAAATTATGTAATAGAAAGGAAAAAAATGAACTCATAGTATTCAAGAAAGTAGATTGAGGTTGTATTGTGCAATGAAAAGAAAAGGAAAAAATATGAGCTCATACTAGTATTCAAGAAAGTAAATTTAGCAAATTTTCAAAAAAAGAAAGTAGATTGAGTACGTAAGTAACGTAATTCAAGGGGTGAATTGTGCAATAAAAATAAATAAGATGAGCATATACAGTAATTTGTAATTTTGTACTGTACCACTTTTCCTTTAGTCTCACACAGAAGTACACGACTAATTTTGTAAAAGTTCGTTTCAACAATTTAAATTAGGAGGTTTTTGTAAATAAATTACACATATTTTGGTATAGACGGACGGAGAAGTAAACATCACAAATATGAGTTAATGAAGTATTTAAGGGGTAATTATGCAAAAGGATGAGCTCATAGTATTCAAGAAAGTAGATTGAGTATGTTGTTTAAGGGGTGAATTGTGCAATAAAAATAAGAAAGGAAAGAAAAATGAGCTCATTGAAAATGATGCGAAACGAGCCTAACATAGCTATGTTTATTTTCATGTTCATTAACTGAAACAATTGTTTATGTTCAGCTTATATTTATTTAAATACGAACGAACATACGAATACGAGTTTTTCGTAAACATTTCTTTTCATTAATTCAAAATATTTAATAATTAAAAATAGTATTTTCTTTCTTTATTTTTATAATATATTATAATTTTATCATTTAGTATTATATTGTTGACTATAATAAAGTTGTATACAAATAAATAAAAGGTTACTTAATTAATTTATTTAATATCATAACATGTTTTCTTAATTCTAAGTTTATATATTCTAAAAATGTATAAATTCTTTTTTACATACGTATAATTAATTAGTTTGACAAGTCGATCACTTAACAATAAAATCGATAATTGTATTTATACTATAATAACATAAATTGTTTTAATAAGTTTGAAATAATACAAACATATCATTATTAACATTATTGTACTATAAATAAGTTTACTAATTTGCAGTAATATTACATTATTAATACATTTAGTTTTTTGATTTTATTAAACTTTATATATAGTTATACGATCACGAGATTAGACGAAACGAACAGAGTCGTGTTCATATTCAGTTCAATTACTAAACAAACGTTATATTCTTCTACATTATTATTATGTTCGTTTATAAATGAAAATATCAACCGAAAATTTAACCGAACACGAACCATTAGTTTAACCTCTCGTGTCACTTACACCCCCTGCTCATAATTAGTACATACACACCAATTGTTCAGTCACGTTAAAAAAAAAACAAGCACAAAATTATGGTCACAACAAACTCCAAACCCCGAACCCAAACCCAAAACCACCACCAAGAACCACCACCGCCAAACACGCCCTTAACATGCAAGATATGTATCGAACCTATAGATACAGGGCACAAGTTCCGGAACATAACTCCCTGCTGTACACACTCTTTTTGCACCGACTGTGTTGTCAAGTACATCACGTTCAAGGTCACCGATGATGTGGCTGCACACGTGGCGTGTCCTGGACCCACCTGCCACGTCAATCTAGACCCCCTAACGTGCCAAACACTACTTACGTTGGAGACGTTTACTAAGTGGTCCGACAACCTAGCCCAACACGCTGTGTTAGGTACATAATAGTCCTGATCGCTACGAAACTACGTGCAACTTTTAAGTAATTATTTTAATTATAATGAACAGTCGATTTTTTTCAGTTTTAGTCCTGTAGTTTAGAGTTTAAATTTTACAACTGCATTTAAAAAAAATAATCACATACGAGGTTTTTTTGAGTAAAAAAATTATCAGACATTGTTGGTATATACAGATCACTACGAAACTACGCGTAACAATTAAAATTTATGTGAATTTCCGAAATGCAGAGTTTTGGAACTTTTTAGTCTCTTAGTTTAGAGTTTTCTAAATTTTATGCATGGTTGCATTTTTGGATTTTTCAGTAGATGCGAGGTTTTTGCGAGTCAAAGTTAAACTTTAGTATGATAAGGATCACTACTAAACTACGTGCAAATTTTAAAAGTTTTGGGTATGAATTTGTGAAAAGAGGAATTTTGAAAGTTTTTGGTCACGTGGTTTAGAGTTTTATAAATTTTATGGTTGCTTTTTTTAGATCTTTGATTTGATACGAGGTTTTCTTAAGTTAAAGTTAGTTTCGTATTGATCGATTATTTGTTCAGGGGCGTTGGGAGTATGAAATTGGTAGATTATGGGATTTACTTTTTTTTATTTATTTAATTATTTCTAGCAGTTTCTTGTTTTTTCTTGGATTCGGTTATTTTGTATTTTGATTATTTTCTTAAGTAACTTGAATATCGACTACTGGATAAATAAATGTGTGTGTTTGGGTATTAAATAGATTATAAAGATTCCTTATTTAAATAACTCTCTCTAGTGTTTTATGTTTTATGTTTTATGTTTTTTCTTGGATTCACTGATTTTGTATTTTGATTAGTTTTTTTTCTAAGTAAATTAAATATCGTCTACTGATTAAATAAATGTGTCTATTTAGGTATTAAATAGATTAGATTTTTTTTTATATTTAAATAATTCTTTCTAGTTTTTTGTTTATTCTTGGATTCACTGATTTTGTATGTTGATTAGTTTTTTAATTAACTTAAATATCATTTACTGACTAAATAAGTGTGTCTGTTTTACCTAATAGTAGATTATAAAAACTCCACACTTAAATAACTCTGTCTAATTATTTGTTTTTTCTTGGATTTGGTGATTTTATATTTTGATTAGTTTTTTAAGCAACTTAGATATGGTTTACTGACTAAATAAGTGTGCCTGTTTAGATAATTGATTACTCCGTATAAAAATTTCACATTTAAATAATTCTTTCTAAATTTTTGTTTTTCCTTGGATTCGGTGATTTTATATTTTGATTAGTTTCCTAAGAAACTTAGATATCGTCTACTGATTCAATAAGTGTTTTTGTTTAGGTATTAAATATATAATCGAAATTTCATATCAAATAATTCTAGTTTTTTTTTTCTTGAATTCACTGATTTTATATTTTATTTAGTTTTTTAAGTAGTTTTATCATTGTCTACTAACTAAATAAGCGTTTCTGTTTTTTATATAGTCTTAGCATGATATAATGATCTCACTTTAGGTTGTCAAATTTTAATGCCAATGAAGTGTTATTTTAAAATTAATTACTTGACATGTATTGGAAATTTATATTGATAATTTAGGAGAAATATAGGATATTTTACTCTGTTTTTTGACCATTAGTTTGAAATTTGGACCCAGGTTGGGAAAATGACAAAAGTTAACAGATATAAGTATAATTAATTAATTAGGGATGGAAAAAGTAATGTTTTGGTTGGAGCTGGTTGGTTTTAATTTGAGCCGGAAATGAGCGAGAATAGCAGATGTAAGAATTGGTTTGTGTTGGTTTGTTCGGTTAATGAAGCAATTATAAGAATCTGAACTGAAGTGATCAGTTTTATTTAAAATTATGTTACTGTTACTGTTACTGTTATTAATGTCATTCTTTACATATTTTTTTTAAAAAAAAGTTACACAAAAAGGGCAAAGTAGGTTCCTTAGAAATTTGGAAGAAATCTTCCAAATAAAATTAAAAAAGAAATCTTATCGAAGAATGAAAGTAGCACTCTTTTTCATTCGGTTATGTTGATTTTAGCCTGAACTGCAACCGCATTGGCACAATCTTTGATTCTGTTCTATATGTATCTCCAAGTCGAACAAATTCCACCTATTAAGCAGTTTTCAGACTTTTAGACCATACGAATCTCAATTTGGTTGATTAAGAACTTTCCTAATCGGATTAATATATTAGATTTACTACCTGTTCAATATGGTTTTTCGGTCTTAATGTCATCAATGTATTAGGACTCGGTTATTGCTATCAGTTCTGTTTGGTTGGGACCTTTTGTACCTGTAAGGTTTTTTGTTTTATCCTTTTCGATTCTAATGCTAGCAAGTTTTTTAGGACTTGACTTTGAACCCCAAATAACATTTTATACACTCACGAGTTACGAATTTTGCTATCCCCGTTACATGAGCCACCACGTGTGAGGGTGAAGATGACAAAAACTCAACAAAAAGTGGTACATACCTGTCTCACATTGTAGTGACTAATGTAGTGGGAGTACCATTTTTCATACTTATTTACGGTACGAAAGTATTTTTTTTTTTTTTTGGTTTTTTAGTGCTTGTAAATGTTTTAGGGTTGGACCATTGCTACTGTCCCAACAGGGAGTGCTCGGCGATGATTGTAAATGAGTGTGGGGATCGAATACGTAAGGCCAAGTGTCCGGATTGCAAGAGTTTTTTTTGTTTCAAGTGTGGTGTGAAGTGGCATGCAGGGTACAGGTGCGAGGAGAGTGGAGAGACGAGGGACCAAAACGACGTAGTTTTTGGGGTTTTGGCCGAGAGGAGGAAGTGGATGAGGTGTCCGGCGTGTTACCACTGTATTGAGCTGATTCAGGGGTGTAACATCGTCAAGTGCAGGTCTCTCTCTTTCTCACTCTGTAACTAGGTTGGAAATTTGGAATTGTACTTAGAAAATTATGCAACCTTGTTCTGATCCTGTTAATTTATTTAATTGGTATTTGTGCTGATTGCTGTTGTCTTTTTGAGGAAAAATGAAGGAAAATAATTTCATAAGAAAATTATGTTGTGCATAATAAAGAGAGACGAGACTTGGACTTTTTCAGCTATAGATTTATAAATAGGTTAAACAGATTCATTTAATCTGGAAATGTGGATTTAATGGCTCAAAATTTGTAGCCATATAAGGCCTGAAAGAAAGCAAAGAAAATCATATTAATCAAACCATCTAAAATTACTGCTACTCATGAACAAAAATTCAGATCTGCTTGAGTTTAAAAGCTGCAACCAAATAAGAGACTTGGTGGTTATCTCATAATTAAGAGGAGACTATCACAGAACTGGAAATTGCTGTTTTACTAGGATGAGTTGCCGATACAGAACTTGAAATTGATAATGAAAACTTGCTTCTAACTGATTTCTAACTCCCTGAGAACTAAATAGCTAAAAAATAATATATGATCTCATATTTTATAATACGAGACTATGAGTACTAGCTTTTTGGTATAAGTGCTGTAATTGTTTTCAGTATTGCCATCTTTTCAATAACAAATTTCCAATATTGGGAGCATTAATTTTATAATAATGTATACCAAGTCCCTTTCAATTTTGTAAATTATTTAAGGTTTAAGGCCATATTTCATCTTTCGTGTGTATCCGTCATTCTCTTTTAGAAAGGCAATAATTGCAGCTTATTTGGTTGAAGACTTAACCTTTTAATGTTATTACAAAGTAAAAGTGAATCTAATCCTATAGCAAGGTTAAGAAAAGATGCTTTTCTTTTCTTAATCACTGTTTATTGGTTTTTACATCTATGCGTGTGCATTCCTGTGTATAACTTTGTGTTTGTAGCACACTAGATTAAAAAAATTGACACATGAATTTTTCTCATTTTTTTGATCTGCTTGTTGCGTTTTCTATTTTATTATCAGGCTGTTGTTTACCCGAAAAATAATTCTGTTTGGTTGTTGAAAAAGAAGCAAGGAAATTACCCTCCAATAAAGAGGGAAATATTTTGAGACAGATACCCTCAATATCTCATGTTTGGTAAGGCGTGACCTAACTGGGACATAGAGGTTATGGCACCAAAAAGTATGCGCTGCAAGCTGGGATATTACTTTTGGAATAACAACAAAGTAATTTGAATTTAACTAAAGAGTGCAGCAGTTAGTTTCTTTTTTCTCTTATTTTCTGTTTTTTTCCAAATTTTTTTTAAAAGGGTCTGTATTTAGTTTTGAAAAATTTCCCAAACCACATATGACTTTTTGTCAAGATGAAACTAGCATTGGGCAATAGTGTGCTGTTGAGTTTTGGTTACCTTGAGCACAAATAATGATACTCCTATTAGCTACTTTGTTGGGGGAAACAAGTTTTGATAGCCAATTTAGTGAAGAATGATGATGTAACCATCCCTTGTGTCAGAACACAAAAACTATGCAGAGAATACCTTCGGTAATTTAGGAATGGTTTTTGCATAGGAGGATAGAATAAGCTAGAAATGAAGTTTTTTTCAATAGTTTTATCGTCTTAAATGAAAAGAAAAACTAGAAAATATACAGGAAATTATGTACACACTACAATACCATGTGCCGCCAGACTTTTCATGTAATACAATTAAACCTTAGTTACCAGAACACTACTACCTCAAACCTGATATGTTTGAAGTCCCCCAAACTAACAGTCCTGATTTAATGAAGAAGCTATTATAAAACAAGCTACAAGATTATAATTTTCCATTTACTATGAGAAAACTGGCCAAACGCCCGCACCTTTCTTGTACTAGTTACTCTACAAAAGCACTTTGTTTTTCTGTATGTCTTTCATTTTTTTCCGTTCAGAATCTCCATAAGTACCCCCACCTTTTGATTCTTATATAAAACTTGGATTGCTTTTGAAACTAATTGCACCCACACATTTCCGGATCTTGCTTCCCAATCTTAGCTTCTTTTTCATACCACAATGATACTCCTGGTCCTTCCTATGCTGGGTATCTTCTTCGTTTTTTTTTCCCTTTACCCTCTCGCAAGGAGTGAAGTAATGAGTAATTGTATCAACCCCCTGTTTCATATAGGATACAGAAACTTTGTAAGACACTGAAATTCCGACTTCGCTGTTCTGGTTGATGTTACGCTGTTCAGTTAGAACTGTGGTTATAACTGCAGTTGTAACCACGGTTCTAACCGAACTTTAAAGATGGATATAACTCAGAATAAAAACGTACTTGAAAGTAAATTCACACTCACGTTCTTAAACAGAGTTCACCCAGAACTTTGGGCTACGACTCTGAGACACTCACCCAGATTTATGATACTATTTCAAGCTTACAATATAAGACTCGAGACTTATGAAAACTCATAAACTCTCTCTTGATTTTCTGTCTATCACTATATTGCTATTACTAAATAGCTATCACTTATAAACAATAACATCCCGTCATTGTTACTCGTATTTTTTAGCACACGTGTATTCTCTCTAATATAAGTTCTTTATAAATTTAGAACACGTGATCTTTTACAAGACTATTTATAAGAATAAAATTTTTTCAAATCTTTGCATTCCTTTTCTTTAATCTTTAAGAATCTTGCTGCCCATTGAAGATTTGATCGCCATCTTTGTAAGATCTTTAGAGATTAATCTTGTTAGAAACACGTGCCTATTTTAGCTCCAAATATTCTTAGGAAATTCGGCTATTTGCTTGTAACAAGGAGATTTAGTTGGCCTAAAATCCTTCCAATCTTCAAGATATCTTGTATATAATTCACTAAAATACTTCCAATCTTCAAGATATCTTGTATATAATTCACATAATTTCAGCACAAATAAATATTATCAAACAAATAAATATTATCAAATCTGTTAGTACAAGGTAGTATATATCTTGAAGTAGGAGATAATATATTTATTCAAAAAGATTCACACGAGACAATCTTTTAGATAGATTTATATATGGAACAATATATCTGCTAACATGATTCAAACTTATACTCAGAAACTCAATAACTAATCATTCATATAACAGAATAAGAAAAGATTTTATTTAGCAAAATTTAAATAATAGAACAAATCTTTTCACAAGTTAATATATTCTTAAAAGTAAATCCCACATAGTTTGAAAATATAATTACCTTTATTTAATACTCAAATATTCTCAAAACATATATCATATCTATATAAAAACGTGAGAATATAATCTGTATTGATAAAATATTCTGCCAATAAAATAAATACAGAAAATACAAATTCTACAGAAATCTGCATAACAGCAGGTTACAACTGTGGTTATATAACCAGTAATACCAGTAACTTTTACTGCAAGCATAATACACAAGTATTTTGGCATAATCCAATACGACAACAAATAAAGTAACTTTAACAAGTTACCTTAAGTTCTAACAGACACCCTCTCGTTTTTTGAGTTGTTTGGTTGCTGCTTTCAGGCTCATTGTCTTTAGTTAATAGTTGGACGATTTTGGTTGACCAGCTTAAAAGCTATTATTTTCTGGATGTCTGGTTTGTGAAAGTTAGAAGCTTAAAGCTTGGATGAATCTACGTTATTTCTGATACTCGAATGGCTTTGTTTGATTGCAGCTTATGAGTCCCGTTTCTTTTTTTACTCTTTTTTCTTAATAGCTAGATTGCGTAGAATTAAAGCAAAGTTTATTTAGATTTTTTTTCCTGAATAAGTGAAGAAGCTTTAAGCTGCCTTTTTCTAGATCTGAAAGTGTAATGAACATGGTTCAGGGACTAACACATAGGAAAGGAGTGGGATAAAAGAAAATGGATTGAGGGCAGTTTGATCGATTGTGAACTTATGGGTATTTTCTGCAGTTACTTGAAAGTTTTGGACTGCACCAGCACTTAGCTTTAGTATAAATAGAGTGTTCTAACTTCTATCTATTAGGAATCTGATGAATAGAATGAATCTAAATTTCTAGCTTATTTTTATATTTGTTAGTCCTTTCAATTCTGCAATTAAATTCCGCCTATTTCCACCTTTGTATCTTTGAATCTTTGAAATTAATAGAAAATCTGTTCCAAAAAATCAGTGTTGCCAAGTATTCAGTTTTATCATTTTGATAATCGTTGTTCATTAGAGAATCAAGCAAGTTATATATAAATAAAAATGTGGGTTTTCCCCACCATTAAATTAAAAAAAAGAATCAAGCGAGTTCGTTACAGAAAGCTATAATCTGCCTAAAAGCTACACGCCAAAATTCTCCTGTTTATTTGCTTGTAGCTGCAAGCAAATAAACAGGAGAATTTTAGCGTGTAGCTTTTAGGTAGATTATAGCTTTCTGTAACGATTATTTGCTTGTAGCTGCAAGCAAATAACCCATTGTTCTTGGTTATAAAGTATAGGTTTTAATTTATTTATAAATGACAGATGTGGAACTGAATTCTGCTACAAGTGTGGGAAGAATCTGGGTGGTGGTCACTGGTGCGAGTGCAAAACAACACGTGGGCTTTTATGTATGAGGTTCTGTTACTGCATTTACATCCTTTTGTCGTTGATCGGCGTCGCTATAATACTAATAAAGTACATACATTAAGTCCAAAAGCAAAAGAATTAGCTCTGTCCATAACCACTAACGAGTCTCACCGAAGGTCTAGTTTCTGAAGATAATTTGTCAATTTCACTCTCTGCAAGGCACATTTATAGGTTTGGTTATAACAGTTCTTATATACATCTATGCTTAATGCTTCGAATGATTGATCGATAGTACATGGTAATCTGTAAGTATCTGATGTCTACAGATTTGGGTAAATATTTTGATACTGATGAAGTATTAGTGTGGTCGATTACAAATAGCCTATTTCTGAGTAATTTTATGTTGGCTTATATTTTGGGGGATGCTTAAGAAGTTGAACAACATGGAAAATAATTGGAGCACCTTAGGTCTGTAGTCGACCTAATTATGGATCTGATCTTGAGTGTTTAAACTTACTTGATCAATGGTCTTATGGGTCCTTCTATATCATTGCGTACACAGGTAGGTTGCTATTTCTTTTTTGACACAACAAGAGAAACGGGATTTAGTTTGCTCAATTCTTGAACCCCGTTTTAGGTCGGCTGATTTATTAGAGCAGCTCTGAAATACATCTTATTCGTTCTTTTTCATGTTATAAATCGCAGTGCATTTAGAAGAGTAGTTTATTGGCTTACGTTTTCTGTTTTAAAATGTTGGTTTGGAAAAGCTTGAGTGAAAGCTTTCGTATGTTTAATTTAAAGTCCAATAAAATAATGCAACTTCAATTAAGCCAGCTTACTTTCTATGTTGTTGGTGTATATGTTGTTGCTTCAAAAGTTTAATACATGGCAGTAGCCATGATAACATTTACCGATTCAATAACTAAATTGAATCGCTTTTGCCCTAATAATTGTAAAAAAGAAATTGGCTTGTGCATTATTGCAAAAGCTTTTTGAGTCAAATATTTCCATCTCATGAAATAGGGAAAGTTATCAACCTAAAGTTTCCAATAAAACAGTCTTTGAGCGTGATGTTGTTTCGGCACAACGATATAAAAGGACTCATACATGCGGTCCTAGAGTTATCAGCACCCCAGCTACAATTTTTTTTGCACCTCAATTTCTTTTTATCCCATCGAACAAACAAAAATGACACAGAGAAAAATAATGATAATAATAAAAATTCAGCTCGATAACATATTTAAAATAACAATTACCATTTGACCGTAGGATGACGTGTTGAACGAGGCAGTAGTGTAGTTGAAAATTGAATTTTTTTTGTAAAGAAGGGAACCCACGCCAGGACACACGGAAAGTTACCGGCTCATTATAATTAATTATCTATAAGGATCAATTAACATAAGGGTGAATTAGTCTTTAGTGACCTGGGTTTTGGCCTATTTTAGAATAAGTGACCTAAGTTTTTTTTATTTCGGTTTTGTGACCTAAGTTTAACTTTGTTAGCATTTAGTGACCTGCCATCCTATTTTTCAAAAAAAAAAAACATATTTCTTGCTAAAATGACTAAAATACCCTCAGATTTTGGAGGAAAATTTCAGTTTAATGAGGGTATTTTAGTCTTTTTAGCAAGAAATGTGTTTTTTTTAAAAAAAAAATAGGATGGCAGGTCACTAAATGCTAACAAAGTTAAACTTAGGTCACAAAACCGAAATAAAAAAAACTTAGGTCACTTATCCTAAAATAGGCCAAAACCCAGGTCACTAAAGACTAATTTACTCTTAACATAAACATATTCTATACATATTATATTAACAAAAACACACATTAAAAAGTTAAATTATCAAAAACATACATTTAATTAATAAAAAATAAAAAAGTTGATTCATCCCTACCAATTTCTTCTCTCTCTCCTCCTCTCACCTTCTCTCCAATCTCTTTCTCCTCGTTCTCTCTCCCTCCGATCTTTCTCGTCCTCCTTTTCACTGTCTTCGAGCCTTTCTCTCTTTCCGATCTCTCTCATCATCCTTTCTCTATTTTTTCGATCTTTTTATTCTCCTTATTCTCTCTTCCGTGAAAATTGAGATGAACACATCTATCGGAATGGGCGGCGAGTGTGTACATCGATATCGAAAACTCGAGATTGATGTCGACGGTGATGCGGTCATCGAGGTCCACGACGACGACGTGATAGTTCGAGATCGAATGGCGGGTAATAGTTGGATTTGGTAATTAGTGTATAATGTTGAAAAATAAGTTTATGAATTACGTGAATTAATAGTATTGAGTTGAAAATTATGTATATGAATTATGTAAATTAAGGTATGAATTTTGAAAATAATTGTGAACTCTACGAATCAGGATATGAACTTTTGAAATAAGCGTATAAACTTTTTGAACAAGTATATGAAAAATACAAATTAGTGTATGAACTTTTGAAACAAGGGTATGAACTTTTGAAAAAAGGGTATGAAAAATACAAATTAGGGTATAAACTTTTAAAATAAGTGTATGAACTTTTGGAATAATTGTATGAACTTTTGGAATAATTGTATGAACTTTTGGAATTAGGGTATAAACTTTTGAAATAAGGGTATGAACTTTTGGAATTAGGGTATTATGTTTTTGTTAATTAGAAATTTTTGGGTATATTTTTGTTAATTTAGTTTCAAATTAGAGCAATAATCTATTATACAATAAAGTTGATTACTTTTTTATTACATATATTACACATGCAAGTATAAACAATACTTTGATCAAATCTTTTTCTAACTCGAGGACCGACTACATGTCGCCGAGAGATGCCTCCTTAGCACTAATTTAAGGTCTTGTTCAGTAAACTTTTTACGGGCGGTCGTCCGTCATCGTAAAATAGTCCCCGACCGACCCTAACAAATCATTGTTGAGGTATGAGGAGCCTGTTTCGGCGAGCCCCGAGCTTGTGGTCCTCGTACGAATTCTTCTCATCTCTGACCATGATCTGTCTAACTCTATTAATGTTTAATATCTAACATAAACCTTCGGGTTGATCTCCCAATTAAATTTTCATTATTGGTATCAAAGTAAATTATGGGTGAATCGTATATTTATAATTATTTAATTTTTATAAACTTACACATCATATCGCAATTGAGAAATTATATCATTTTTTTGATATTTACGGATTTGTGGAGAAGATTGTGATCATAACAAGTTTTTTAGTGTGGAAACAATTTCAGTCATACCACTATAAGAAAAAAGTCCATTTAGCATCATAAAACTTTTTGAGTTATGTTGCTAAAGTGGTTGTGGCTAAATTTTAGCAACAATTTAGCAACAAATTATGTTGCTAAACTGTTGCTAAAATTTAACCACAACCACTTTAGCAACATAACTGCAAAATTTTTATAATGCTAAATGAATTTTTTTTGTAGTGTACCGAATTGCAGTTCTTGCTAATTAAATAGTCAAAATATTTATGATTGTCGGGTTTTCGGTCATTCTATACGTTTTTTGGTCGATACAAATTCTACTCATAATTTCTTATTTATTGATATTGTTGCTAGATTGAGATTGATTGACACGGAAGTGGTTGTCAATAACGAAAGTCTTAATTGTGGGATTCGATATTATGATTTGGGTGTTAAGACACAAGTGAGTCAGTTATAAGAGACTTTTTGTGATTTTACCCTTGTCGTGTATGGATAACTTACGGTGGGGGAGGGGAGGACCCGCCGTTCGGCCATGACCACCTGAAAGTGTTGGAAAAAAAACCAAGTGGTTTTATTTGAGTGAATGCTATTTTAATATAGTGGTTACAAAAACCACTCATTCTTCCCATTTATGTGGTTATTTATTTGTAAAATGAGTTACAAATTGCATGTTTATAAAATAATGGTCTTGTTCCCTTTTTTGGCCTAATCTTTCCAAGACAAGTTTTATATATGGCATATACACACAGTGACACATATGCATATGCATACATATAGAGAGAGAGTACTGCACCACCAACGGCCCGACCGTGGCTCGGTGCCGTTTCCGTTGAGTCACATGCGATAGACGTTGTACCTTGGGAACGAAGTGCCCCATTTAGCCAGAAGCAGAGGTGGCGGGGCAAATATCGTTTAAGGAAAACTGCTTGTAGTTACCTCGTCTTGAACTTTAGTCCATTTCGATATCATTTACATACTCTTAATTTTGAAGGTTGTAATTGATAATTATATATTTGAGTAAACCATTTTCTGTTTATTTGTCCATTTCTTTTCCGTAGAAATTATTGTGTTTATTTACAACGTACCCAACAATCTTAAACGATATTTTTTATGTTTCGTACGTTAATACAATAATTTTGGTGTTTGGATAAACAGAAAATTATTTCCGTGGCTAAGACAGTTCTTTGGAAAATCTTTTTCTAACAAACATTGGTTTTAAGAAATTGGTGTTTCCGGTTGAATTGTCAAAAGCGTTTTGTATTTGCTTTACCTTGTTTGGGATTTTTGTGAAATTCCAATTTTTCGGTTTTTAACCGTATCGTATGTATGTTTATGATATATATTATTGTTCGCATATGAGCATGTTGACTGCGTTTTGATAATATGTTTTATCATCGTTTGAATTTTGAGAAAATATATATTTTGCTTGGTGATATAAATGGTTAATCATGGATGTTGTTTTTAGCACGGTGGTGTTAAAATATTTTTCCTCATGTTTGGAGTGGCTAGATAAATTAAGTTAATCTATAATTGATTTGGTTTTGATCATAGTCAAACTCTGATATGTTATGCTTTTGATAGTATTGGTATTATTCGGTTTGCGTACCATAGGAAGTGTCATAATGTTCACAACTCCTTCTCATCGCCAGCCAAAACTAATACTTTGATTACTGTCTTCTTAAGATTACAAAAATCTTTTGTCTATTATTTTATGAGAAATACCAACGTGAGTAAATTATTACAAAGAAAAGAATTATTCAATGTTTAGCTAAATATAAATAAAGGGAATTTACTTCAAATGGAAGTTACCAGACAACAAAGAAAAAACCTCCGATGGGTTATCAGAAACGGTTTAGTTATTCACTAAGGGAATTTATTACTTTGCATGTATATTTGGTGCCGATTAAATTTCCAGTGTATTGACTGTTGCCTTGCCTATTTAATGGGTTTGAAAACGTTCGTAACTATTGTTGGTTTAATTGACTTTACTTCAAGGTCAAGTGGACCGTGTATAAATGTTATTGAAAATGAGTTAGTAAGATGTGCTAATGAGATTTCATATTGTGTTAGTTATGAAACCGTTTCTTAAATGGGTTACGAATATGTTGTGAACATGACGTTTGTGATAATTATATTTTCTAGAGTTCTAGAATTTTATCTGAGCAATCTGGTTAGACATTATATTTATATTGTTAGTGATTTATACATGTTTATTGTTTTCATGTTAATAAAGAACTAACAATTTCCAATGAGTATTTGTGTTGACATAGATCTCTACAATGGAATTGGAGGATTGATGATTATTCGAAACAGTTATAGTAAAAGACATTAAATTGGGGATTACGACAGAACTGGTTTCGAAATAGTTCTTGTAAAACCATTTTCTGATTTTCAGAATTTGGGGCTTACGACAGAACTGGTTGAATTCTGAGATTGTTCTGTGTAAAATATGATTTATCTGGTGTTTACGGCTGAATAAATCTTTCAGAATTTGATAATTTTTTTCGGAAATGAACTAGAATACTCTTGCAAAATCAGTTTCTTGAAACCATGAGTGGTTATAGAAATTTGGTGTTTGCGAATGAGGAGTTTTAGTTTCATTTTTCGAAATTAGATTGTGCGTGTTTGTTATTTGAGATAACAAACAGTTTCCTGCGGGAAATGTCCGGAACACAGTGGGTGCTGGAACTGACCAGAACATTGTGGGTGCCGGTGTAACTCCTATTAATCTTGCATGAGTGCATATTAATGACGGTGGTTACAAATTTGAAACCACCATTATTAAAGACACTAATATGGTGATATAATGGCTGATGTCCTTATTAATTGTGATTTATTACAATTTAATTTGGAGGGTTACAAAATTTATAACGGTAATTATTAATGAGATTAATGACAAGTATTTATAACTTCTTATTAATTATGATTAATCGCAATTTAATTTGGAGAATTATAAATTAATATAATGACAGTTATTGTTAATATTTATGGAGAGCTTTATTAGCTACCTACGAAATTGCAATGACGAGTCGATTACTTATTTGGATGAAAGATTATTTAATAACCAATTTTGTTCATTCAAGAGCAAATAATTTGATGATTAAACAAATTATAAATGGTCGTTGAGTTTTATTTTAATAATAAACAAATATCAGCTAATTTATTAATTTGTTGAAATAACATCTTATTAATTTGCTGAAAGAACATTTAATAATTTGTTGAAATTAACATCTTATTTATTTGTTGAAAAAAAATATTTAATAATTTGTTGAAATAACATATTGTTAATTTGTTACTAAAACATATTGTGAATATGTTGAGTTTGCTATTATTGAGAATAATAATTTAGTAATATTATATTACTATTATTGGGAGAGAACCCCAAGGGTCCCATAAATATGGGGGTAACCCATCGATCCTGTAGATCGAGAATCTAAACGTATCCCAAAGCGCCTACGGGCGAGTGAGAGAATACCTAACGGTTCAGTGGTATAGACCTTAAACGTTTGAAATAAACGATAAAATTCATTTACCACATTGAAAGCGGTTAAGTTTCCCAATAAAAAAATGTGCATGTCCTGAGTGAGGATAAAGGGAATGTACGAAGTGTGGGGGCGTTGATGTGTGGAAATGTTTTAAACGTTTGGAAATCCACTAACAAGTGAAAGCATACAAATATGAATCATGACTAGTGGTTTTGAAACCCAATGGGCAGTAGCCTTTCGGTAGACAAAACAGTATGATCAAATTGTGATAAGTTTGCTTGTTTGTGGCAATACATGAGTGACTATTTGTTCAAAATGAGCATTTTAGTCGATACTCTTGTGGTCAATAATGACATGTTGAGTTATTCAACTAAGTCACTGATTTGACATGATACAGCAAGTCATGAAAATATAAAACCATAAAAGTTTTATTTTTCTAAACCTATTATTTAAATTGAAACACAAATATGAGTTTTGTGTTAGAAGAAATGTATTGATAAGTATTCTTCCGTAGGTGTCTAAACCTTAGAGGGGGGTGAATAAGGTTTTGTACGTTTTTCACGGAATAAAATCTATGTGTTATTAACTAAGCAAATTAGCGGTTTTTATGACTAAAAACAATTTTGTTAACAAATAAGTGCTAAGTTAATCTATGTAAGCAATGAATA
Source organism: Primula veris (assembly GCA_963682055.1). Lineage (NCBI taxonomy): Eukaryota > Viridiplantae > Streptophyta > Magnoliopsida > Ericales > Primulaceae > Primula > Primula veris. The sequence goes on along the minus strand of OY821745.1, from coordinate 12,090,223 downwards.
TAAGCAATAAATAACTTGCGAAATGTAATAGTTAAGGGAAAAGAAATAACGCAAGATATATAGAGGTTCGGCAAAACGCGCCTACGTCCTCTCCTCGTTAGTTTCACTTCCGAGTGTTTCACTAATATCTTGGATCAAGGTTACAACCTAACGAGCTTAATCAACCGATTTAGCTCCCCCTCACTTAATGAGTATCCCGAATGAAAAGCCTAGAACTTTTAAGCTACACTTGCTTGAAAAGCTTCTACTCGATCAATCGCTCACTAATGAGTTTATAAAATACTCTTTTACAAGAATGGATCACTCACTAACAAATGATATCTCGAAGTTTATAAAATTACAAGAATAATACTTTCGAGAATATTTATAAGTACAAGTGAGAAATTGGAAGTATAAGCTTGAAGAATTGCTTTGTAAGAATTGCTTAATAGTTGAGTGTAGATGTTGTGTGTTTCTTCAATGGATTTGTGGCTTATAAGAAGAAGCAAAAGTTCAGCATTTAATTTCAGACCGTTGCTGGTTGTTGGGTGAATTGAATGCTGGTTTATCAGTTGTTCGCCCAATTTTCAGGAAAGGCTTAAAAGCTGGAATTTGAAATATTACAGAAACGATCGGTCGTTTCTGTAAAACGATCGGTCGTTTTTCATCTTGGCTCACTGGAAGAATTCAACACTGAAACGATCGGTCGTTGAAGCTAGCGATCGGTCGTTTTTGTTCTTTGCTCACTGGAAGAAATCAATACTTAAATGATCGATTGTTTTTAGCTGTGAACAGTCGTTTTTGTGTTTCTGGGAATGTTTCGGTTTTCTCGACAACTTCGAAACCCCGTAACTAATTCGTTTCAAATCCGATTGAGGTTCCGCTTGAACCATTGGCTTTGTAATTACGTATACTATCATTTTGAACCTTTAACACACTCGATAAATGATTAGTACGCAAAACGGGCTTTTATCATGTTTTACAAATATTGTTATCATCAAAATAATCGATTCGAAGAACGACGTTCAACAAATTCGAAGTTTCGAACAGAGTACTTAACCTAATGGTTTGATGCATTTGAGATGCGTTCAAACCAAGAAGTGGTTAAAAGGCATTTCCTCAATTTATTGATGGTTGTACTAAACACTGATATGTTTACTTGATGAGAAGTAAAGACAAATCAGTCGAGATATTCATTCAAGTAAGAATGAATACCCGAATTCTATTGTTGAGGATTAAGGCTTGTCAGAAAACATGTTTAATCATGGGTATTCTGTTGTGTTAATCTACCAACTTTAATTCAATGATTAAGTGTTAATCATTAAATAATAGACTATTCTTAGACGTGTTAGATATTGTTTAACTAGTTCCGAAACGGTATATACACATGGATATGAATACATGGTCAGTATAAACGAAATGGTGAATATGAGACGCCATTCACACAATTGTGTTGTTGAATGACACCAATCGTTAAAGAACGACTTATTATGCTCTCGAGCAAAAAAAAGTAGTTATTAAACGATGAATATCATGTTGATAAGTTCAGGGTAAAAACTCTGAATTTGTGCTGGAAATAAGCTTTCCGCAAGCTATGTGTTGAACAAACTACCGCTTAGGAAGTTGGACCAAACAGTCAGAATTATAGAAGGCATGGTGCCTGACTATAAGTTCGTGAAAGTTTGGTGCTACCTAAGAAAGGTCTCAATCTTGCTCCTTGAAGGACTTGGATATGATCAAAAACGGTAGATTGTGTGTTCATCGGATAAGCACAAAATATAGTACTGATCGGTTTCTAGTGCATAAGTCAGATGACTTTAAGGTGCATATAGAGTTCTATGTCCGAGAAGCATATTTTCTAAAAGAGAAGCTTTTCCGCAAAACCCTAACGCCTGGCGAGTATGATCAATACGTTGAGGGTTCAAAACATTACGCTACCCAAGATAAGTGAACACTCAAACGGTGCTGGAAAAGTGGGGAAAGTGAATCTTTTCAGGAAGATGAAGTACCTCGGCATGGCAAAAGGGTAAGTAATGAAACTTTTTTTGTCCCTTAACCTTCATGAGTGAAGGTGAATCGACGATATTGAAATAATCAATGTTATCCATATAATGTGTATATGGAAAGATGCCATGAACAATGAGGTTGATAGGCACGTGAGAAATAAAGTCAATTACTTTAAGTAAACTGACGGTTTTGATAATTTTAATGTCTATACTCTAATCTCTATGAAAAGACGCATCATTAATTAATGAGAACATGTGTTTTATAAATGGAGATCTAGAGAATTAGGAACAACCCATTGGGTCGTGGTTCCGTGTAAAGTAAGCCAAGGTGCAAAAACTTGTTAAGTCACTATATGGACTAAAACAAACACCTAACTTATCATATGTAGTCTTTTATGCGTCAAGAACTGCACTAGAACAGATATAGCCAACTCAGTGAGCATACCGAGTAGGTTTGTCAATGAGGCTTCTCAGATACATGAGGTATACTGCCAATCATGAACTGCATTATACGAGATGTCCAAAATATTTGGAGGGTATTTTGATACCAAGTTTCTCGAACTTTAACAGTACAAGGTCTACGAGTGGATATGTTTGTACTTAAAGAGGTTGCAGTCTTATGGAGGTATGTGAAACAGGCATGCATACGTGGATCAACTATGAAATCAGAATTTATAATGTTGTAGACACTGAAAAAAGGCAGATTGGCTGCAAAGTTTTGGGAGGTATTTCCAAGTGGCCAAAATTTGTTTCCTCAATAAGCGTGCACTGATAAAGTCAGTCAGTTATTGAACGGGATCAGAGTAATTGTATAATGGAAAGTCCCGACAAAGTCATGGCATAGTCGTCGGAGACACAAGTCCGCAAAAGGAATTGCTAGCAAACAGTGTGGTATCCTTAGACTTTGCAAGGTCTAAGGATAATAATGCGGATCCATATAGAAAATGCTTGACTCGTGGAGGAGTCGGAGCATCATTGAGGGAAATGGGGGTTGAAGCCCAATAAATTGGAAACCTTCACATAAGCTACCCAACCTGTACTGGAAATATCAGTCTCAGGTTCAATGGGAAAACTGAACTGTGCGGGTTACCGAACAAAGCACTCGAGAACATAAGTTCTCAGCCCATTTCTATGATGAAAGAGTGATAGACCTGTACCATTTTAAGGGTGAGTATGAGACTCTTAATGAATCAAGTATCTCGAAGGTCGAGTGGGGTGAGTCCGGACACCTTTGACTTGAAAATCACCTATAACGAGTGTGTATGGCCGATACTATGTGATGAGCTAGGGCTAAATCGCTAGAGCACTCGGTTGAATTTGCCAAGGCAGTCCAAGGACAAATATGGACAACAACTAAAGGGCCTAGTAAGTGGTGTAGAGAAGACACTGTGCAGGTATCATTTTGTTATACACAAAACGTTGATGGTTTAAAGCATTACGCTACTTAAGGCAAGTATATACGAAAGGTATTTCGCTATGGCAGGTTCAAGGTGTGCGCTACCTGTCCTTATACAGTGAATTCTCGTGGTTCTCTCGATTGCATTTAGTTGCACGTTGCATGTTTTAGATCGCATTCATGTGGGGGATTGTTGGAAAAAAACCAAGTGGTTTTATTTGAGTGAATGTTATTTTAATTTAGTGGTTACAAAAACCACTCATTCTCCCTATTTATGTGGGTCTTTATTTGTAAAATGAGTTACAAATTGTATGTTTATAAAATAATGGTATTGATCCCTTTTTTGGCCTAATCTTTCCAAGACAAGTTTTATACATGACATATACACACATTCACACACATACACATATGCATACATATAGAGAGAGAGTACCGCACCACCAACGGCCCGACCGTGGCTCGGTGCCGTTTCCGTCGAGTCACATGCGATAGACGTTGTATCTTGGGAACAAAGTGCCCCATTTAGCCAGAAGCAGAGGTGGGGGGACAAATATCGTTTAAGGAAAACTGCTTGCAGTTATCTCGTCTCGGAATTTAGTCCATTTCGGTATCATTTACATACTCTTAATTTTGAAGGTTGTAATTATTTGTCCATTTTTTTTCCGTAGAAATTATTGTGTTTATTTACAACGTAACAATCAGAAAGTTACCGGCTTGATACGCATAGTAATTAATTTGTTATTCTCCTTTATTGTGGTTTAATTATTTGATGACCTGTTTTTTTAGTTCCTAATTATAAGTTATAGTCCATTTACTTTGTCACGTGCATTAAGCCTATGTTTTCTTTTCAGTTTTTTGGTAATGGCAAATCAACAAGGCAAACTTCTTCATCTCTAACTATATTCTCAATCATGTCTAGCATGAACTCTCATATATCGGTATGGTTATTTTTGTGAGAACCAAATTGAGACTATTGGAACTATGAAATAAGAAGACAATTGAAATTATAACATATTTTCAGACTTTGAGGATTACTAGTGTTAATATTGTGTTCCCCTTATTAGGAAAAATAATAATTCAGTACATATTTAAAAAATTATCTACAAAAACTCGTTTGTTTTGAATTTGATTACTCTTTTAGAAAAAAAATACATATTTTGTGAACTTATTTACATATATGTACATATGCCATTAAAAAATTCAAAAAAATAAAAATAATATTTAAAAATTAAAAAATTAAAAAATTAAAAAATTAAAATTAAAAACCAAAATTTAAAAAAATACATTTTTTATACAAAAAAATATGTGTGATCCTGTCTAATCATGCTCAATCTTATATGTCTAATCATGTTTGATCCTGTCTTAATCATGTTCAATCTTGTATGTCTAATTCTGTTTAATCATATTTAATTATGTTCAATCATGTCTAATTCTGTTTGATATTATGTACTGTTTTTTTAATATTTTTTTTATTTATTTTTGTATATTTTGTTATTTTTTATGACATATGTATCTAATTATAAATAAGTATATGTAAGTAATTATAAAAAAATATACATAAATAAGTTTTTTATAATTAAATTAATTGATATGTAACTATTTGTAAGTCTCTCTTTATTTTAAGTATTTTAATAGATTGTATAATTTTAGAATAAAACAAAATATAAAACGTGATAAGTGATATAGGTCACTTCAGTCGGGTATACTTTGAATCTACTTTACTATATTTCTTTCTTTTCGGCCCATTCTTCTTGGAATTATATGCTTATCGTTGACTATAAAAAACCCTTTTATTGTTCTTGTTTTGTGTCTTTTAAACTCTCCACGTTTAAAAAAAAGTAAAGCTGTCCATTTTTCTTTTAAATGTCACAGGTCACTGCAATAACAGAATAACAAGATCATGAGCATGAAGAAAAATGGGAAATTATGAAATTCAAGCACTGTATCTTTGGTATAGTCTGAAAAACTCTCATCTGTGAAACCATTGGATCAATAGTGGGGTCCACAGACTGTAAGATCCAATGGTGCCACAAGGAGTGTTTTCCAGACTATACCAAAGGTATAGTCTGGCACTCCTCCTCCAAAACTAACCCTGTTACTTTTAGTCTCAAAAAAAAAAAAATGATCACATTTGCTTAAAGCGGAGGAATTGCTTTAATTTTGATTTCTTATGAGATAGATACTCAGTGATATACTAGTCCCAATATCATTTCAAATAATGTCACAATCCCACCTACAGGTTCCTAAACCCCCTGGACTACAAGAGTTGTAAACAAACGACGCCTAACTATTCTAGTTGCTTTGGAATTTGTGGAACTTTTATTTATTATAAGATAAAATGAAATGTAACCTTCTACATTTGATTTATTTGACTTATAGATGTTCTGACCAACTTGAACATAAAATGGACTAACGCCGGCCGAACGGGCGAGAAGACCGGTTATGACATATGGCATCGTGTCTTTTCGATCCGTTTCATACAACATACTCACATTTATCATTAGTCTTAAAAATTTAGACTCCAAGAGAATCATATGCAGCTACACTGGTGCACCAAATTGACGTGCTTTTTAATTATGAGAAGTAACATTAAATAAAATATGAGACTATCGTTAGCACCCACCAATATCTCTTCAAGCATCTCCTTTTACGTGCAAGTTTCAAATGAGTGGTCATTATCATTTATTAAGGGACAAGTTTGACTTAGATTCCCCTACTATATCATGTATTCGTTGCCCTTATTCATCGGTTCTTAACTCTCTACAAATACTGAGGTAGGCCAATAACCAAATAATATCAAAATGAGTGATGATTCGTAATATATCCAAGTGAAATACTTTGGTTTAAAACTTTGCCTATATGACAAATAAGATATTGAATTTCTTGAACCAGAGGGTAAATGCATTATAAAGAACATCTGCTTGACTACTTCCTCGGTTCATTTAAAAATATTAATCCAAAATTTTCTCAATTCATGTTATAGTAATTTGAACACATTCCTATTAATTGTTCCTCCAAATTTGGAGTTGAGAAGAACTAAAACTCATAGTTTACCTAAAGAACAAAAAAATAATCACGTACTATGTGCAACTAGATTATTACTATTGGACTTCATTGATGGTCAATTTTGACGGTTAAAAACTTCAATCATTAAATTGGTTGAAAGTTAGCTTCCTTGAAAAACTAAAAGTTATTTGAGATCAAGGTATAGATTTATATTTATAATATTGTCTAAAGTCATGATTTTTTTAAAAAAAATTGCAGGGTGAAAGCGAAAGATCCTACATTACGTACGAACATTTATAGTTTAATGAAAGTCGCTGTCCCTATTCTCTCCCTAAAAGTTATGCCATCATATCGATCCTACAAAGTGTTATTTGGCCCACTAATTTGAAAATTTAATGAAGGGGAGAAAATTGACACTAACACAATATGATAGGATAAACTTAATCAATATGACAATACAACACCCTCATATAGTCATATTTATTGGAACTCATAATACATTCTTAGAAACGTTTATTATGAAATTACGTGTAATTTTTATTGGTCAAGAACGTATATTAAAATTATCGGAATAAAAATTTTCAAAATTTGATCATATAGTTCAAATGCTGAATTTTATGATTAAATTTTAAAAAAATTTATTTCGACAGTTTTGATACAAGTTATAAACCGATCAAAATTACACGTAATTTCATAATGGACAATTAAATAGAAACGAAACTAGAATTGGAAGTAGAATTTAACAAATCAAATTTTAAATACTCAATAGGGCGGGTGTTACGAGAAACAAACAATAATCTTATACTTTTATTAATTAAAGATCCCATAAATTTTGTGTGTTCCACACTGTGCACAATACCGATATGAAAGAGTAAATTACAGTAATGGTCTTTAGATTTTACATTTTACTATAAGTAGATACAATACTAATAATTTCTACATTGTATGGACGGTAAATAATACTAACAATTTTTAAATAATAAGATGGGATGAATTGGACTTACCTTGTTTAACATATAGTATAAACAAACTAAGGGAGTGACTAACAATTTTCTTAAGATTTTAGACCGCATCTCTTAGGCCTCGTTTGTTTGCGAGATATGTAATTTTGGGATTATGAATTCGATCAGGATAAGAGTATTACTCAAAAAGATACTTGAACTACTAATCTCGAGACTATCAATATCACTTTCACACGACTTTCCAAATATATCTATCTGAACTCATTTGAAGTCCGGACAGAACACATAATCTCGACACAATTTTTTTACCCAAGCACATCTTTGTGGGGTTTTCGAGATTTGAAATCTAAGCACACTCTCAAAAGATGCAACCAACAACCAAACAAGGCCTTACGATACTTCTTTAGTCCAGGATTATCATTAATGTTCCAAGGTTGTATTTTCAGGATTAAAATTTTGTCCAAACAACGGGACAATTAATGTAGTTTATCTAATACATACCACATAGGTACTTGTACAATATTGTGTACATATATAGCCGGCAGTCATAGGGACAATAGTCACAATATACGAATTAAAAACAGGCATAGGCATGTGTGCACACACTTGTTTATCTATATATTACTAATATAAGTAATCTCCTACTATAACACCAAAAAATCTCCTACTACTATAACAACATTCGTTTAAAGGTGGAGTTTAGGCCATTTTTCCTGGGTAGTTTCACTTTCAAGATGGGTGAGAAGAGATTTTCTTGTGGATTTCATTTTCTTCATGTTGTGATTTATGCAAGCATTGTTTTGGGTATGTTGATGAGGTGTAATGGTAGAGTTACAAGTAGATTTGTAAGGAAGTTAGAGGAGAGTGTTGATATGCCTCTTCATAGTGATGTATTTGCTGTTCCCCTTGGCTACAATGCTCCTCAACAGGTTTCTTGTTCACTCTCTCTCTCTACCTCTGTATAATTTTCTGTCACTAAGGTATGTCGAACTCGACGGAACCGATATTTGTTCTTGTTAATGAGTGTCCATAAATTTAACAACAGTGTAATAAAATTGTTAAAATTGTTGCTAAATTTAGCGAAAAAAAGTCACTTTACCATCAAGCTATAGAGCAACTGACGGTATCATGACAATTTTTTGTAGTCAGAAATCGTGTGTCCCGTCTCACTTCCTGTTATTTTACATGTATTTCTTCTGGTTTTTAATGTTTTCGTCATGTTTTCCATGTTTCGCTTCCGACTTCCTTTTCACATACTTCCATTTTTTATGCTGGCAATTATAGGCAAGACTGGCATGATTGAAACTTTTGGCTATGAAAATCAATATTTTCTATTTAGCGGGACTGTGCACGGGTTATTATTTTATTTGTGTTCTTGCGGGGAAATGATAAGTTCACCACCACCTCATCGCTCCACTTTATGAGGTCACCTTACATTGACTTAGTACAATATAACAAATAAAGCATTTTTTGGATTAAGGTTTTTTTAATTAGGAATAAAGTGCAAGATGTTTTTTTTTTCCAATACACTGTTAGTTGCACGGAATTTGGAAGTGCAAAAACCATTTCCCCTATTCCTTTTGCTATATGTGCCTGATTAATATTTGTTATACCTATTCTTTTGGCTATAAATTCTGAAGGAGAGAGTACACAGTAAAGAGAAGTGTTACGTACATAGATAATATTATATGATTCACTATGTGTGTTGATAATTAGTTAACAAACAATCATCTATTAGTTAAAAACGTACAAACACGTAATAATTACTTAAAATTGTGGAATTCGTATGATATTACGGAAGTGTTATCCAGACACTACTATGGGAACACAGCTTTATCTATTAATAAGAAGCATGACAGCGAGAAATGTAGGAACTCCTAAATTTGGACATTGAAAAAATTCTAAAGAATTTGGACTTTTTTTGGCGTGCGGTTGTGCGATCCAGATCGTAAATCCCGGCTTCTGGGATGCACATACAAGTGTAATGCAAAGCTACATTAATGGACGAAATTGCACAGTTGCATTTCTAGTGCCTTCGCATTTTACCCCTTTAATGATTATAGAGACCTAATCATAGTTTGGATTAAATCAAGTATTTTTCCTTCTCTTTACATCGAAGAGTTTGTAATTTTAGTCATAATCTAAAACACTAATCATAATAGGATATTTTTTTGTAACTGCTTCGTTTTCTCTTTATATTAAAAACTGGAACAAGCTGATTTGCAAGTGATTTTGTCAATAGGTTCACATAACACAAGGGGATCATGTCGGAAAAGGAGTGATAGTCTCATGGGTTACTATGAATGAGCCCGGATCAAGTATAGTTCATTACTGGATTAAAAATAGCCACAAAAAGTACAAGGCTGAGGGAAATATAATCACTTATAAGTACTACAATTATACGTCGGGTTTCATTCATCACTGCACCATTCAAGACTTGCAGGTAATTTATAAGTTTCCATGTATGTCAGGTACTACTGTTGAATATAATACTCCCTCTGTTCCCATTTAATTGTCCATTACGAAACTACGTGTAATTTTGACCGGCCAAGAACTTGTATCAAAATTGTCGGAATGAAAATTTTCAAAATTTGATCATATAGTTCAAATGTTAAATTTTATGATTAGATTTAAAAAAAAATTCATTTTGACAATTTTGACACAAGTTATAAGCCGGTTAAAATTACACGTAGTTTCGTAATGGACAATTAAATGGGAACCGGGGGAGTTGTTGGAAAAATTGTAGGAAAACATGTTTTTTAAACATGGTTGTTCCAAGTGGTCAGGGACCATTTTTGAGTCAATTTTCGATGCGACTACTCAGTTTTTCTGAGGCCATACTCAAAGTGTTTGAGTAGCTCGTACGACGAGCTTCGCAACGGTATATCGCATGACCTATTTGGAGGAAGGGTGTGAATGATAATTGGACTCGAAGGTTGTTACTCGTAAGAGGAAAAAACCGAAATCTGGAAAATGGAAAAGAAAGTGGAATTAACCCATGAGGGTTATACCACATTGGAAAATCAAGGTTGATTTTTACTTTATATATACAAGTCCATTCCATGTACTTGGTAAACTAATAAAGTCCACATACCTATGAGTGGGTTAGTGTGTACCACACATGCGCTCGCTCGGGCCTCGGGACACGGACCGCGGGCCGGTCCGGGCCGCGGAATGCGGAATTTACTTTTGTATATTTTCCAGAAAATTTGAAACTCCAGAATTAAATGACCACATTAAATTCTGCGGTTTCAGAATTCCTCTATATGAGGCAGCCATCCCCTCACATTCAAACACACACGAAAATACTCTCTTCTCTCTAAACAACATTTTTTTTTCATATCATCTTAGAACCAGAGAGAACCACCCACCAACTGCTCGACCTTGACTCGTCACCAGTTTTCGGCGAGTCATCCGAGACGTTGTACCTTGGGATCGAAGCGCCAACGCAACCAGAAACATGAAGGTGGTTGGGCGAATATCGGTTAAGGGCATATTATTAACAGTAGCCTCGTCTAATTGTTTATTTCTATTCTGTCCATTTATTTTTCACACTTAAATTCTGTTTTTTACATTCTGTCCTTTCAATTCAGTATTTTAATTTCCTGTACTTAGCTGTAGCTTTTCTATTCTGTTTGTACCTTTCTGTAATTAGTTTAAAGTTATGTTTTTTGCTGTAATTACTATTCTGTAATTTATTTCAGTAATTATAATAGTTTCAATTTAGTTCTGTTATTTCAATTCAAATCAGAACAGTCCGGCTGTTAAGTTTATACTTTCCAGTCCGGTAGTTTCTATTAATTGCAAATCAGTACATCAGATTATTAATTAATAATAATCTGATAACGTTTGTTTTAATTACTTTTCAGTACCTACATGTTGTAATCAGTTTATTCTATTCCAATTGGAAATTAATAAAGATTACACTGGTTTTGTTTAATCCTTGTTTAGTCTTTCATTATTGTTTAATTGTTGTTCTCATCAAACATTAAAAACCAATATTGTCTGGACCCCATCTTATCACTTGTGTTTATTCTAAATATAAAAAAGAATTTATTATTAAAAAATAATATGAACAATAATTAATTATTTATATAGATTATGTTTTGATGAGACTAGAAAATCATGCAAAGTATAAATGACTGTTTAAATATAAGAAAATAAGCTTTTAGCTGAGATGGTCATACAATAAGTTACAATTATGTTGTGACTGTTTTGCAAATTGGTTACCAAAGTGGTTCTTAGTCCTTTCCTTGTATACCGTTTTTGCTATTTCCCAAAATTATTTTTTATAAGAAAAATGAAAGGACAGATAATTTATATAGCTAAGTTACTTTTTTGACATGCAGTTTGACACAAAATACTACTATGAGGTTGGGACTGGTCATACGACACGAAAATTCTGGTTTACTACACCTCCCAAAGTTGGGCCTGATGTTCCATATACTTTTGGTGTCATAGGTAAATACTCTTGCTGCTTATAAATCATTTCCTCTTTTTTGCCTTTTTTATTTTGCTTATAAGCGACATTGCATTAGGTTGGTAAGTTAGGAATTTGTTTTATTATTGTATAAACTTTTCTGGCCTAGTATAGCTAGAAGCATTACGCTGATTGAGACGAGCTTCTTTCAGGCTCGATTAAATAAGCTAATTGTCTTACAAGTTGCACCAAAACAAGCCCTTGCGTGTTTTGATGCCTTTCTCATTGATGAAAGAGCCGTTTTTTTTTTTGTTTTTTTTTGTGTGGGATGCAGGGGATTTGGGTCAGACGTTTGATTCTAACAGCACACTTTCTCATTATGAGTCGAACCCAGCAAAGGGAAAGGCAGTGTTGTTTGTTGGCGACTTGTCTTATGCCGATAATCATCCTTTTCATGACAATGTAAGATGGGATTCATGGGGAAGGTTTAGTGAGAGAAGTGTCGCTTATCAGCCTTGGATTTGGACCACTGGGAATCATGAGCTTGATTTCGCTCCCGAAATTGTAAGCACCACTCACCTTGAGTATCTATATAAGCTTTGTTTTGATGCAGCTTTTAAGAAGACAGTGTAGCTTATCTTATTTGGGACTGTGGTAGAAGCTAGAATTTACTCAGATAAACCATTTATAGCTATTTTGCAGGCTAGAAAATTTAACATAAAAAAATGTTCTATAACTTTAGCAAAATACTAGGATTGTAATTTGTTTTTGGATGGACAGTTTCAAAGATACCTTTCTGGTTATTTGTCTTAAAAAATCAGAGGCTTTAAATGGATAATTCGGTTTTTTTATCCTCAAAAGATCCGTTTTTTTTCTAAAAAGGTGCAACCGAAATGAAATACTGGGATACAGAAAATGAAACATCATCATGTTCGTCGAGATCAAAATAATGAAACATCATCACATCCGTGGAGATTAAAATAAGTTCTAGAGTAAAATCTTATATTATGCGTCGCATCATCACCAAAGAAGACTTGCAAAAAGAAATAACATGATAAAAGGAATATGAGATCTATATGTCGATCCCTCATAAAAACCGTAACATTTGTCTTTTCATTTCATATGTGATCCTGATTCCTGATATAGTTTCCTCATGTATAACAATGCATATCTAATTGTACAAAATTTATTGATACAAGCAAAATCGGGTATTATATTCCTTTTGTAGGGTGAAACGGAGCCGTTCAAGCCTTTTACTCATCGTTATCCTGTCCCGTATAAAGCATCACAAAGTACCGCTCCATTTTGGTACTCAATCAAGAGAGCTTCTGCTCATATCATTGTATTGTCATCATATTCCGCATACGGTGAGTTAAATGTGTCATCAGTATTTTGGTTTTGTTGTTCAGCTTAAAATCTTCTTTTTTTCTGGTACGAAAAACTATTGATATTTTAGTTTGGGTGAACCACTGAATTCGTTTTCTCATAAAATTTGTAATTTGCAAGTTACAAAATTCTCTTAACAAGTTGACAGGGCATGGGGCAAAAGTCTTGATAGCTGTAGCTTTTAGAAAAAAAGTAATGGCTGAGTTTGGTTCTTTTATAAGTTGCTTTCTGTTTTTGGAAGCAGAATCTCGATTCGTACGGTAAAACCGGAGTAAAGTTTATGAATATATATAGAGGTACATATGAACAAATAAGAAAATACTATATCTTAGGCTAGCCATATGCTTGACCCGTAAGTCAAGGGATTGCATTAAATAAAGTAACTAAATAACCAAGTAATTACTCTTCAAATAGGAAATACAGCTCATGCCAACACGTACTTTTATCATTTGGTTCTCAAAAGAGTTTTTCGAATATATTTTCTTCAAAACAAGTTAATTTCTTCTTCTTCCTAAACTTTTCCCATACATCATATGAAAATATGAAATATAGCATGCCAAGTAATTTTCTATTGTTTCGTTGTTTATTGCCCAATCTAATGAATTAAATACTAGAGATTCTGAGATACAACCAAAAATGCCCATCAACATTTAAGTTTAGAAAACATTTCGTTGTTTACTGTACCTATTTTCAATGTTATACTCCAACTTAGTATAGTAGTATTAACTTAATTAACTAGTACGAACCTAATCTATAGTATAGACCGTTATCTCATTTGTACACTTCCATTAATTTTACTAGAAACAGTGACTATAGTCTATAGTTTATTATCACTTCTTTTTTTAAATTACCGCAAGTGTAGAAAAGAGATGCTAACTAAAAGAATGATATAGCTTGTTTACAAAATTAAGAAAAAGTTGATAGGCCGGTGTAGAAACAGTAAAATCCCGAATTAATTAAATTAAGTCGAGGAATTTGAGAATTTCAATACAACACGCGAAAAGTTGTTGTCACATAGTAATATTTTTTATGTATAATAATTTCAGGAACATATACTCCTCAATATAATTGGCTAGAAGAAGAGTTTCCGAGAGTAAACAGGAGCGAGACACCATGGTTGATTGTTCTACTACATTCTCCTTGGTATAACAGCTACAAATATCACTATATGGAAGGAGAATCGATGAGAGTTATGTTTGAATCATGGTTTGTCAAGTACAAAGTCGATGTTGTTTTCTCGGGCCATGTTCATGCTTATGAAAGATCCGTAAGTATATTGGTTTCTTAAATGATTTTTTTTGGATTCGATCTCGTATCTTGATTTGCTGTTAACAACAGCTAAGATCTTTTGTGTTGAGTGTCAAAATTAGTATTTATCGATCATGCTTCTATATGTATAAATTACTTCGTTAACATAGCATGCTCTTATTTTCTTAAGATTTAGGAGTCTATTACATTGCCTTTCTAAAATATCTAAAATGTGCTCGTAAGAGGCTAACAATTCAACCCTTCTAAAAGCGTGGGTCAGTGTAGATAAATGACTTTATCAATTTGAAAAGTCTTAATAGCTCATAATTTTTTTAAGACTCTTTATAGTAGAGATCTTTTTAGGACTAAAAAAGCTGTTAGTTACTTTTGCTTTCTATTTTAATCAAATTTTATTTTGCATCACAGGAACGTGTATCTAATATAGCCTACAACATTGTGAATGGTATTTGTGAGCCGATGAATGATGTATCTGCACCTGTATACATAACAATTGGTGATGGAGGGAATATCGAAGGCTTGGCAAACATGTAAGGCCAATATAAATTGAAATTCTAGAAAATTACTTGAGCACATCTAATATTCTAGTCAAATTTTCAGAAAAAAAGTAGTTAATTAAGTTTTTTCTTTGGCAGCATGTCTGAGCCGCAACCAAAGTACTCAGCATTTCGCGAGGCTAGTTTTGGGCACGGTATTTTCGACATTAAGAATCGGACGCATTCTTCTTTTAGTTGGCATCGTAATCATGACGGGAATGCTATCCATGCTGATTCTCAATGGTTTTTTAATAGATTTTGGTACCCTCTTGATGACTCAACAAAGGCTCACACTTGATGCTAATAACCTTTTCTTCTTTTATCTATCAAGGGAATATGAACGAAACAAAGCAAGAGATTGAAAGTGAATGTAAGAGAATAGTGTTGTATTCTGATTTAGGATCCAATAAGCGCGTGCTAATCGAAACATTTGATGGAAAAGAGTAATCTTGATATCCAATTTTGATTATGTATCAAACTAGAGAGTTAAAGGTACCACAGTGTGTGATATGCTAATGTAGTTCCTCTTTGTCATTGTTTTCACACTAAATGTTGAGGATTATTCTGCTTGGCTTTTATATTTTCATGAAAGAAATCTGCAAAATTGCACCAGACATTTCTATCTTTGACAACTCCGGCTAGTCAAAATCTTGAAATGAATAAAATTTTGACATAAAAAATTGCGCACTCCTACCAAAATTGGTTTTTAACTACTACTCTTTAGTTACCACAAGTCTGAGTGACACTATATAGTATATTCACCCCCCATATTACTTGGCTTTACGCCTCTACATGCTATAGTTTAGCAAATATAAGCATAAAAAAGAAAGCCCTGGCGAAACAGAAAAGGAATGATGAACTATAATCGATTATTTTCACAAAACTTGAATAGCTCCCAACTTGCCAAAAAATGAATCGGACTCCCTTTGTTTATTTTTAGTGACAAGTATCAACTAACATGCTTCTTATGCAATCTGTGGACTTGGTTATTATAAAAAGAAAAAAGTACTGATATAGGACCACACAGTCACTAATTGTGGCCATTGATGCAGTTAATTCTCGTCCATCGCGCGTGTTTTACTTTTACAATCAAGAAAATAACCGTACCTAACATATTCAAGAATATAAAAAAGAAGCGGAAATTTACAATGAGAGGGCTAAACTTTTATTTGCTTACGAGGAACATCATAGTTTGTATAAGGTATCACTTGGGTTGGTTTGCATAATTGAAATCAAATAGATTTGTTTGCTTATGACTTATGAGAAATGCAGGATGTTGCAGCTTCCAGATTTGTAATCGGTGATCGTCAAAGACCAAACCACATGCCTCTATGAGACTGTGACAAGTAATGACATTTTCGTACTTTCCGATACCATTGAAAATATACTTTAAAAAAGGTCAAGAGAGTCGAACTTAATGACCATGAATTTTTTTCCAATAATGGAAAGTTCAAGACAACGTAGTTCCTTTCGTAGAGAATGAATAAAGGAGTGTCGATGTTGGTTGTATAGCGTTTTTCACAATTTGATTTTTCCATGGTGGAAGTCCATATCAAAGAAATAGGTGCTCAACCAATTACTAGTTACAAAAACCTAATAATAAAATTTACTCATTTGATGTCCGTTTCTCTGAAGCTCATGAACAACACAGAGAAAATGTAACAGACACCAATTCTTCTAGCACACACACTATATATGGGGTGAATTGTGATGCACAAAATTAAGCACACCAACTCTTTTACAATAAGTTTAACTTTCGATTAATTAGAAAGCAGAATATTACGTAGCCTTTGCTAAAGTATTCTCTTCTTTATTTTTTGAAAAATTATGATTGAAACATGATCAGGGTCATTTCTATTGGGTATAATTGACTTCACTTTATTATCTTTCCTTTTTTTTTTGGAACCTTTTCTGTCGAATTATTTTCTCAGTTGACATTGAGAACTTTTTTTTTTTTTTTTATCTTGTTCACATTGCCAAAAGCTGTTTATTTCTTCTTTTGGTAATAACACTAAACAAGTTAAGTCAAGCAGCCTCACATGTACATCTCTTGGTCCGATCAAAAAGCCAGGAATGGTTTCTGGAATATAGTTATTATATAAAACGAAAAATAAATAAACGAGAGGTGTGAAATCATCATTTTTACGTATAATAGGATGAAACTAGTGGTAAAAGAATTTAAAATTCACAATTAACGAAATTATGGAGGTTGATATGTCCCGGCCAAAGCCTCTACCTAACTTTCCTACGTTGATCTTATGTTACATAATATAAATGAGACTATTGTATGCAGATTACTACAAAAAAAAACTGTTTAGTTGAGAGATATTGTAAATTACAACACTATTTAAAAGATCGCCTTAAATTTCACAAACCGTATTGAACTAATCAGAGAAGAAGAAGCGGATTCATTTAAAGAAAATCGTTCCTTTTTCTTACTAAGCAATTCAATGTTAAGAAAACGGAAAAAATTGGCCTACTACAGGGGTAGGAGGCTTTACCTTCTACTCTTTCATCTGGTCCAATAATTGCTTGACACATAAATAAAAAAATTATTATACTTGTTATTCTTATTTTAAATGTCAAAAAAAATAAAAAATTCTAAGGTTAATACTCATGCATATTGAAATTATACTATGGGTCGATGTGAATCTATGACTCAAAAATAGAGCATATCATTTTTCTTTTATATATTTATAATTGAACAAATCATTTTCTACATCTAATATATTTTTTACTAAAAATCAGCAATAAGCAAAAACTAATAATTATTGATTTTTTTTAGTCTCATGCACCTTCTCGGTGTACTCAGTTAAATATTAACTAAATTAGTTCGCAATAATGCTTTTATTGTTATTTTGAAAATATATAATCTCAAATGATTTTTTAAAAAGGGGTAGAAAATATATGCAAACTTATGTTTTTACATCATTTGTAAAAAATCTAGCTAAATATTCTATACTCAAATCATTTTAACATATACAAAGCAATAAGCATAAAAACCTATATGCATTTTAATGGAAAAAAATACGTTTAGTACATCAAACTATAATTCTGTTAACGATTTGAATATCCACATTTTAAAATTTTTAATTTGGTTACCACACTATGATAATTTTTCAATTTAGGTACCACAATCTAAATTAATCATAAAATCATGTCACGTGACATTAGACAAGCGTTAATTTGAAAGCCTAATTTGACAATTTTGCACAAAAATATGTCATCCTAGAAAAAAATTTCCCTCAATTTCACACATAACAGAAATGAACACATAATCCAAATTTTTGTTATGTATGAAATTGGGATAAACGTTTCTCTAAGATGACATATTTTTGTGCAAAATTGTCAAATTAGTCTCTCAAATTAACATTTGTCAAATGTCACGTGACATGATTCCGTGATTAATTTAGACGGTGGTACCTAAATTGAAAAATTATTATAGTGTGGTACCCAAATTGAAAATTTTGAAAGGTGGGTACTCAAGTCGTTAAAAACAGATAGTTTGATGTATTAAACGTATAAAATCCCCATTTTAATCAAATACTTATAATTTGTTCTATTTATTTGTCACCGGTTAATTAACATTTGAAGGCATGATATACAATTTATAAATTATCGTATGTTCATTTATTTAAAGGGGGAAAAATACATTTACTATCCCAAGCTATAGTGCGGTTAATGATTTCGGTACCCACATTTCAAAATTTTCAATTTAGGTACCACACTATAATAAATTTTCAATTTAGGTACCACCGTCTTAATAAATCACGAAATCATGTCACGTGACATTCGACAAACATTAATTTGAGAGACTAATTTGACAATTTTGCACAAAAATATGTCATTCTAGAAAAAAAAAAATTCCAATTGTTATGTGTGAAATTTTTTTAGCATATAATCCAAATTTTTGTTATGTGTGAAATTGAGAAAAATATTTTTATAGGATGACATATTTTTATGTAAAATTGTCAAATTAGTCTCTCAAATTAATGTTTGTCAAATGTCACGTGACATAATTCCGTGATTTATTTAGACGGTGATACCTAAATTGGAAAGTTATTATAGTGTGGTATCTAAATTGAAAAATTTAAAAGATGGGTATCCAAATCGTTAAAAGCAGATAGTTTGGTGTATTAAACCTATAAAACCCCTTTATTAAGTTAAAAATTTACATATGACCATTATGTAATTTTGATAAGAGAAAAGATTATATCAAAATTGTTATAATGGTAGTAAAAACTTGCAAGAATGATAAAGATTTCTCTTTGTATCTTTCATATGCGTCAAGCAATTATTGGACGAAATTAAAGGGTTGGAGGGAGAGCCTCCTACTTCGGTAGGAATCAAGTTTCGTACAGAAATTTTTGATCTTCCACACCAATCTAGATTTAAATTACATTTATATATTCTTCTAGCAGAATAAACATAAAGTTGCAAAAGAATCGAAACAAGACAAGCATGAGTTGATGACTACGTCCGTATTAAAATGCTACTGAAAAGACCCGTTCATTTTCTATATGTATATTGGTTTTACAGACAAACTAACACTAACCAAATGCTATATATAGCCAAATACGAGTTCGTTCATGAACAATTCGTTTTTACTTGCAGTAGATGATAGTGATAGAACGTGAGAGAAAACAGTGTGATGTAATATAAACACCGACCCCAACACCTAAAACGGTGTAGTTTATTGTTCAAAAGCTCGCTAGAATCCTAAAACCATAACCAAAAGAGAGACTCTTGAAGTGATACCCTTACATAGTTTTGCCTGTGCAATATTAAGGCACAACATTAATTTTGGTCATTTGAGTGTCATATTTAAAACTTCAGGATATTTTTCACCTGCTTGCCAAATGCCAAATAAAATTGGTGAATGAGAATTTAACAACAAAAATATGTTCAAAGAAACTGTATACAAATTACCAACTGCAGATCTAGCTTGAAATCTAATTTCTTTCTCATAGATTAACTTAACAAGATGGTTCCATTCACTTAACAATGCCCGAAGCTAAGCTACAACAAACTTAAACTAAGGCAAGAACCAATCAAAACCTCAAAAAACAATTAGATACTACAAACATTATACTTGAAGCTGCGAGTCCTTTGATAATCCAAGTTTGATTATTTCACTAAGCGGAAAAAATATAGAAATGGTTCATAAAATCTTCTGGCAAGATATCAATATGTTTTAAAAAAATTGGGTCCACAAATAGAATTAGGAGCACTGTTTTAAAAGAAGGTCTTTGAAATGAAATAGTTCGCCTATCTCCTAATCCTACTTAATCATCCCCTAAGCTTACCTAACGACCGTTTAACATTTGTTAGCGGAAATTTCAACTTTTAGCATATGTTATAATATTAATTTCTTTAAAAACATGGCTATCTCATTTACCATTGAGTGACTGCTGAAATCTGCCACAACAAGGACTTACTTCACATTAATTTAATTGAAATACAGTGCGATAAACTGTTATATAATCAACGTCATTTTCAAGTAATGAAAACCAAAAGTTATAACTAGCTACCTTTTCTATGATAATAAAATCCAATATATATGGCTTAAATATAATGCTTAGATATATATATTAATGCTACATGCACTGCTGGACTTGTGTTTGTTTTTAAAATTACAATTCTTAATCTAAAAACTAAAACGAACGTAAAACTCTTAGAAAACATCATACATATGCATACCCTACTATTTGTTGGGCTTGGTTATTTTTCAGACCCAAATTTCTAAATCTATGTCAGTTTCGTAATTATTAGTTACTAATTAATGAACACAACTGTTCATGTACATGTTCGTGTTCGGCTTGTTAAACGAGCGGAACTTGAGCACAGCAAAGTCCGGCTCATTTGCAGCCCTAGTTACATCTTGTATACTAGTTTGCATACGTAATTATTACAGTTTGTATATACCACTAACAGTTCCTAAATATCTAGTACTATTAGTTAAATATATACGAGTTTGAAAAGAGAAGTTCTTTTTTATTATCTTTTTAAAATAAAAAATAATAATTTTTTTTGTAAATTTATAAACTTGCTTTTAAATATTAGAAAATGCGTTTCAAAAATTACAGTCAATTTTAATTTTGTTTTTGTTTTTACAACTAGAGTTTTTTTTTTAAAATTTCAAAAATATTAAGAACAATTAAATTTTGTAAATTTATAAAACTTGGTTGTAAAAGTTAGAGTTTGTTTTTAAATTACAAAGTCATTTTTTGATTTATTTATTTTTTGTTTTGGATTTTTTTGACTTTCTTCTGACTTTCAATGGGATTTTTTAATTTGTTTGAGTTATAAATTTCCAAATTGGGTTTTACAATATAAAAATCAGTACTTTTTAAATTCTTTTTGTTTCTTATATATAGTTTTTTATAAATAGAAAATTATTGAAAAAAATCTTTTTATATTATACGATAAGTTTATAAATTCCAAAACTGGGTAATTTAAAAATTATAAACTCAGTTTAAAAATTTGTAAGAAGATCAAACTCGTAACTTAAAGTTAAGAAGTATAATTACGAGTTACCACTGTAACTCGTAATTATGATTTGAATGTGGATTAAGAAATTTGGGCGTGGAAATTTAGGGATCAAAATTAATTAAAATTTGTCTCTAAAAACATTTGTGTACTAGCATAATAATACAATTAAATTTTGCCTCCAAATTTTTTTTTTAGGACAAACTATATCATCTACAAATGATACTCTCAAACTTTTATTCCCAAAAAATTTCACTTTCTCCGACTGTTTATCCATTGTTCACGATTATGTATGCAGTTTAGAATTTTGTACACACTTTGCCGAAAGATCATCGTACATCCATCAACTTCCGCCAGTGATCTAAACCGATAAAAGTTATGCAATTTAAGAAATGACATGCATTTTCACAAATGTGTTTGCATTTTATGATTGTGTATGCACTTCGTGAACCTTTGACGAACTCGCCGGAAGCCTGTTAGACTGATGTCTCCGCTCCATGGATAGGTGGTGAGTCGGGGCACGGGCAAGCACCAATGTTATTTGAATTTGGTTGGGAAGAGAAGTTGAGATAGATTGTTGTAGGTTTGAGATGATTAGAGAGAAATTTTCACTTTTTAGAATGAAAGGTTTGACGGGTAGTTTTTGAAAATAATATTTGAAGAGTTACAATTATTTTAGATTTTCCTAATAATACTCGTATATATCTCTAAATTTGACATGTGTAGATTTTTTTTAATTTCATCAAAATACATTATCCCTCACTTTTTTTTTTTATTATTGTGAGAGCTAATAAGCTTTGATAGTCAAATAAAATTGTAAAAATATTTGTGCCGTCAAATAAAAGATTTTGTCATCGTAATTAAAATCAAATAATCTGAGTGAAAAGACTTTACTCCCAAGTCCAAACCTGTGGGAAATGCTTTTTCTACTTAAAAGTATATGGATCGGTTTTAGAAAAAAAATATTGCTTAGTACATACTTTCGAAATTAATTATCTAAATTAAAATTTGATTTTGGGATTTTTGTTTAATATTTGGTACGTATCAACGTAGCATCAATGAGAATTAAAGTTGAAATCAAAGATTAAAAAGAAGTAGGCCTTAATTCTAATCATAAGTTTGTGATAATTAAGTATCGAGATTTATTTGTTTTTCGATTTTATTTTTCAAATCAAACAAGTACTATGTTTTGTTCCACAAATGATGTGTATGCATGTCATTTTATGTATGTATATATAGGTATGATGGTAATGAGTAGGTATATATATTGGGAAATGTTATATGGACATCATGAAAAACATCTAACTAGACACTTTTTTGTAAAAACGCTTCAAATCAATATTTGGTTAATGCAAATCTCCATGGTTTTACGACAGGAACACAAATATGCGTCTTGTTTTTTTTTTTTCCGAGATGTATAATGACATGTTTTCGAAATTATGGTAAAATTTAAAAATTCAAAACATGTCATTATATATCTCAAAAAAAAAAACAAGACGCATATTTGTGTTCCCGTCGTGAAACCATGGAGATTTGTATTAACCAAATCTTGATTTGGAGCGTTTTTGAAAAAAAATGTACATTTGGGCGTTTTTCATGATGTCCATATATCCTCCCCATATATAATATATATAGACTTAAACAGTACTAGTGTTTAGGATGGAAATACGGGGAATATTCAAATAAGTAAGGAATATTTTTATTCTTGAAACGGCATAAGCGGGTAAGAAAGAATTAGTAGTTTACTGTTTTGTTTTTATAAATCAACGTTTTATATTATTTATAAAGTGTTTATTTAAAAATATCGGTAAGATTTGACCTTATATATATATTTTTGGTATTTATTAATATTAATAACTTATAAATTGTCAAACAAACAATTAAATACAATACAATATATATATATATATATATAAAAGGTCAAATCTTACAGATACACGTGAAAAAATAATTACGAATACACTTGAAAAACCGATAAACTGATAAATGTAACATGGTGAAGTGCACCCGTACAAAACTAACAAAACAGTAAACTACTAATTCTTTCTTACCCGCTTATGCCGTTTCAAGAATAAAAAATATTCCTTTACTTATTTGAATATTCCCCGTATTTCCATCCTAAACACTACTATTTAAGTCTATATATACCTACTCATTACCATCATACCTATATAAACATACATAAAATCACATGCATACTCATCATTTGTGGAACAAAACATAGTGTACTTAGTCTAACTGTGTGTCTAGAATGGCTTCCTGTAAACTTCCACCTTTCTTCGCTGTGTTTGGTCTGTTTTTAAATGGTTTGATTTTGTGTGATGGAAGCGTAACGAGTAAGTTTGTGAGGAAGGCCGAAAAAACTGTGGATATGCCGCTTGATAGTGATGTGTTCCGAGTCCCTCATGGCTACAATGCGCCTCAACAGGTCTTTCATTCTACATAATTCGGAATATCATTTATGTCACGTCTTAGCAAAGTGTCTATTTCACACACTAACCAAAAAGTACATTTTGATCTTATCACACATTTTATTCGTAGGGTTTAAGACGTAATTTCTGAAATAACATTTTGTTCGTGGGTGATAAAAGTGTAGTGCTACATGCATTAGTCATTACACGTTTGACATAATTCATTATTATTAGGTGAAGACGCTAATTTTAGAGTTTTATTTAGATAAAGCATTTAGAGTGAAGGTTTAAAAATAGTTGACAAGGCTAACGTTCGAGTTTTAAATTCACTTACTAAGTCGCATTTAATTTATGATTAGGTTCATATCACACAAGGAGATCATGTGGGGAAAGGAGTTATAGTGTCATGGGTCACCATGGTCAAGCCCGGTTCGAGCGAAGTTCATTATTGGAGTGAACATAGCAAAAACAGATACAAGGCTAAGGGAAAGATTACTACTTATAAATACTACAATTATACTTCTGGTTACATTCATCACTGCACCATCAAGAATTTACAGGTTAGCCTAATCCTTTTTGGTTTTCTTTTTCCTGTTGAAAATATTTACTTCTTGTACCTAAACCCATGTATTTTTGGTGTCTTTGTGCAGTTCTTTCTTTCAAACTTTTACCTGAATTCTCCTATAAGATCCATTTGATTTCTCTCGTTGGAATTTTGAAATGCAGTTTTTAAGTACCTTAATCTAATATTTTGCTCATAAGCTGCAAATCATTTTGTTGGCCAGCTTGAAAGATAAGTTTATTGATGCATGTACCTAATATACCTTTATAACACATTACTGTTTGTTTTATCGGCAGTTCGACACAAAGTATTACTATCAAGTTGGGATTGGGCATACGTCAAGAACTTTCTGGTTTACGACTCCGCCCAAGATTGGCCCAGACGTTCCATACACTTTTGGTCTCATAGGTAATTTTTGAAAAATAAAATAAAATTCCGTCAAGATGATGTACAATTTTGTCTTTTTAATAATTCGTAGTTATTTTGTATATGTAGGGGATCTTGGTCAGAGCTTTGATTCGAATATGACCGTAACTCATTATGAACAAAATCCGATAAAAGGAAATTCTGTGCTTTTTGTTGGGGACTTATGTTATGCGGATACTTATCCGAATCACGATAATGTGAGATGGGATACTTGGGGAAGGTTTGTGGAGAGAAGCACGGCCTATCAACCGTGGATTTGGACCACTGGTAATCACGAGATAGACTTCGCCCCCGAAATTGTAAGCACAAAAGACCATCTTTGGTTTGTCTAGGAATTACCTTTTTTCAATTATCATTATTATTATTATTATTATTTTGCGCGGGGAGGGGGTTGTTAAACATCCATATACTTGCCACTAGACATAGTATTTCATCAAAAGACTTTTCATCTTCGGTCTTTTGTCGAAATCTAGCTTAATTAGTTTAGTTGATGCAATATATACTAATTGCTAGGCATCCATATTCTTTCCACTAGGCTATATAAATTTCCTGAAGAGGTATCTTATGGGCATGTTGTGGGACTTCTATTACTCTTTCATAGTACTCCTTACTTTAGCTGGGTTTGAGTACGAATATGAAACTTTCATCAAGTATTCACTAATAGCATTTTACTTAGGACGATCGTATTTGGTGGTTTGCTATCCAAGGAAAATCATCAGAAATATACTTGAGTACATCAAGTCTCGTGTCACTTGCAAAAACGTGCCCGAACATGGAATTACTAAGTACAATTAGATGGCACTTTTGGTTTTAGGATATATTTAAAACCTTGTAAAATTCCAGTAAAATGCCTTGCTGAGTTCAAATATGAACTGAATAAATCTGGTGTGATAATATTATATTTTGTCAATTTTGCAGGGAGAGAGGAAACCATTCAAGCCTTTTACTCATCGTTATCCCGTCCCTTATAGAGCATCAAATAGTACAACTCCCTTTTGGTATTCGATCAAGAGAGCTTCAGCATATATCATTGTCCTATCTTCATATTCAGCATATGGTGAGTATGATCCTGCTTGTTCACTGTCCTATCACTTATATATATGGTAATAAAATTTCGTCTCAAGAACAGAACGATTGTAAGGCTTTGCTAGACTTGCAACTGGTTTTTCATGTGCATATGATCAACACGAGTAACCTGAAGCTAAAGTAGTTAGTGATTTTGAGCAAGTCTTCTTAGTAATATTTTCCCATTAAATGTTTGGGAAGGAAATTTGTGTCCCAGTATGTAGTTTTAAACTACAATTGGAGGAAAGTATTGTAAACTGCTGTTATGGGGGGACCTGGGGGTTATAAATTCCCCAAGGAAGATAGCTGGATATAGTTCAAGATATCATATCGTATGGTTTCTTTGGATGCAATGTTTAAGTCGAAAGGCTGAAATTTCTTATGGGAGAAAATATGGGTTCAGCAGTTTAACACAAATAGCTTTTTTCCCTTTTCAGGACAAAAGAACTAAATAGATCTCAGTTTTTAGTTTGTTCAACCAAATACGGTCTAGCTTTTAAACAAAAAAGCTGCAACCAGAGAAGGATTGTAGCAGTCTCCAAATATCCCATAATTTTGCTATATTATTAACTTTGCTTTTGTACTTAATATAGGCAAATATACTCCTCAATACAAATGGCTCGAAGAAGAGTTTCCGAAAGTAAACAGGAGCGAAACACCGTGGTTGATTGTACTTATGCACTCGCCTTGGTACAATAGCTACAACTATCATTACATGGAAGGGGAAACGATGAGGGTTATGTTTGAACCATGGTTTGTCAAGTACAAAGTCGATGTTGTTTTCTCGGGGCATGTTCATGCGTACGAGCGTTCAGTAAGAACCATTTTTCCTATGTTGTCGATCTCTTTTTATGTCAAAATCCTAAAAGTTCATTTTTAAAGTATTTAGTGTTTTTAGGCCTTGTCTGGTTGCCATTTTTTCCTTTTTTGCCTTCAAAGCTAGGGTACATTTGGTTGGCCAGCTTAAACAAATGAGTTTTCTGATATATTTTTTTAGTATGAAAACGCTAGAAGCTTTAAATTCAGCTTTTTTGCTGATGATAGATGAACCTAGTTTTTTTTTTTTTTGTAGGACTAGGAACTAATATTAGAAAAGATTGCTAATAAGTTCATAAATTTCAGGAACGTGTTTCAAACATCGCTTACAATGTTGTGAATGGCATTTGCACACCTGTGAAAGACCAATTTGCCCCCGTATACATAACCATCGGCGACGGTGGAAATCTGGAAGGCCTAGCAAAAAAGTAAAATTCCGTATTTATGTGTATCATGAAATATTTATCTTTCAGCGATTGTGTTTTATTTTCAGTATTCGGCACATATTGAAACTTTTTTTTTTTTTTTTTTTGCAGTATGACATTTCCACAGCCTGAATATTCCGCTTTTCGTGAGGCTAGTTTTGGCCACGCGACATTCGAAATAATGAACCGCACCCATTCTTATTTTAGTTGGCACCGAAATCAAGATGGTTATGCTGTGCAAGCCGATAGTTTATGGTTTTTCAACCGATTTTGGCACCCTATTGATGATTCTTCGAGCAGACAGTGATCTCTTCAACTCAGAGAAGAAAAGTTGAAGAATGATTAAATTATATAAAGCCGAGGATACATGTACCGAGAGTGATTGAGTTATGTACTTTTAGGAGGCAAGTTTCCATCTATGTCAAAAAAGGTTCGAAATCAAACATTTGTATGCTTTCTTTTCCTTTATAAAATTTTCTTTCACAGATAATTGTAAATAATGGTATCAAAACAATGAAGGAATGACACTATAAGCGAGGTTCTGCAAATTTTAGTGGTATTCTGTTTATTCATATTGTTACATCTTCGCCTTCCTGGTTTATATGTTGGTCTAATAATTGGGTTTGAGTTTGATACAACTCAGGGTGTTTTGTGATAAGATTTGCTATAGATAAAGACATATCTTCCAAATGATCTGAAGACAATCAGAATAGGTTTGGTCCGTTCGAAAACATACCCTCTTCCTGCTATCAAACTTTCCAACGTTCCCGTTGTGGAAATTAAGATTTAGGTATAACTTTGCAAAATACTTCTATATGCTGAACGAGCGTAAATACTACTATCCCCCAGACTCACATTGCAAGAAAATGTGAAACCTAATTTATGCCTTTATCAAGTCAAACATATATTATATGACTGTAACCGCATTTTCCAAAATTACAAATATAGTTACAAGACAGTGGCTATCGAACTTTCCAACTTCCCAAATGCGGAAACTAAGATTTACGTATAACTTTGCTTTGATTTCTTAACAATTCATGTATGCTCAGTAAGTCCTTTTAACAAGGGAAATCTTTGATACATCTCCACCAAGCTCCTCAAAAACAACCAGTTGATTTTGTCTTGGCCTTAACCAAGACCTAGGAACATGATACCTTTATAAAAGACAGAAAAAATTGATCAAGTTAGCAACACGGTTTTAGTTAAAATATACCAAACACTTCACTAAACATAAGTGACATGAGGATTAAGAGAAGAAAGTATCATGATAGCATTAAAAATGTCGGACACGAGCACCATAAGAAAAAAAAATGTTGGATACAGAACGTAACGATAATGGTTTATACTTTATACTGTGTTTTTTCACTTAATTAGTTGCAATGCGCATCAGTGTGCACAAAGAAATAGCATAACTTTGAATCTAGATATACGTTACAAGATCAAGAGATTATAGGCTGCAATGCGCATCAGTAATTTAACTGGTTTTCTTGAGGCTGAGAATGGATTCATCTATCATATAAAAATGTTTATTTTTTCCGGCCAGGAAACCTAAACAGCACAGCGGTCAAATTGTTTACAGAGGGAAAAAAGAAGATGCCTACATGTTGTAACTAAATAAGTGAAGATTCCTAAATGCTGAAACTAAATAAGCGCCGACTTGGAGTTACAGGATTTAGGCATGTATGTATCACAGGATTGTCAACCTAATTAAGCGAATGACAGCAACTTAGGGCTTGTTTGGCTGCAACTTTTAAATAAATAACAGCAACCTTATTCATCCAGTCAAAGACTTGAAGTCTTTTCAGTGTGTCCAACCAAAGGCACTGCATCATATAACTAGAGTTCAAGATGTGGTGTTCAAGTTTCAGTGTTCCAGTTTTCTCAGTTCATTATAAATTTAAAGGAAAAAAACTTAATTACCATCTTTGAGTTGGTTGACCACATCCAGATTGGCATTTGTTAGGCCTATAAGTCCCAGTATAACTGCATCTGTTACAATTTCCCTTAGCATAAATGGTCCAGTATCTTCCTATACTCTGCCCATTAATCCATACTTGACCTTTTCCCATACTTCCCATGTCTAGAGCCAGCGGATCGTTTCCAGCTGGTGCCTCGAAATTAGCCTGAAATACACAATAACCGGAGATCATTTAAAAAGTTGACTACCCAATGTCTATTATATCGCCAATTACCAACCAATATAAAGCAAAGTGTTACGGAGCATCTCCATTGGTGTCTTTAATTTTCCGGGGACGTGAGTCTAATGTCGTATCCATTTTTGTATGCACAGGCCTATGTGAATGAATAGATTAGTCATTTACCTTATACCATGTGAGGGGAAGTTGATTTTGTATAGACAAGGGTTTGGAAGTCCAATCAGCAGAAGAATTTTCGCCTGTAGAAATTAAATTCAACGTTTCTCCACTTAGCCCAACCTGCACCAAATGAAATATTCTTTACATGGAAAAAAATACATATATTGATTGAGAAATGAGTTTAACTATATTAATGGAATGAAGTTTACATAATTCCTCTTGTAAGCCGGTTTGTAAAATTCGACACATCCCAACGAATCCTTATTTACAAACTGTATTTTTAGTTCTTCAAAGATGATGCGTACAACATTAAGATCTGCTTATTGAAGACATTTAATAGACAGCAAAAAAAGAACATGAAAAATTAAATATTCAATTACCTTATATGACCAGTTTTGCTTGGATAAGTCTCTTGAACCTCGACCAACGCCATTTAGAATGACCGGTCCGTAAATTCCTTTCATCTGCTCCTCAACATGGCGTCCATTGTTCTTCAATAACAGAAAAACATATCAGGTAAGACAATACAGCTTATGCATAACAATTATAATTAGGCTGAAAGGAAGTGTTTTTTTCTGGTACCGAAAAGTTGCTTGTGTATTTATAAGAGTAATTGAATTCTCTGTGTAAATTCAGAGAAATTCAAAAAGGAAAAATTCTGTAGAATTGTAATAAAATTTCCAAAACAACTAACAATGTTTGAACTTTGAATATCACTGTATTTGAGCTAAAGCTAAATGGCATTAGTATACAATGTAGAATGGTCACTACTGAGAAACTAAAATCCCAATGGTACTTGCTACTTCAACATGGTTTTTGGATGGTATGGACAACCGTTACCGGCAAATTTCTTGAAGATCTATGAAATCAAGAATTAGGGTTAAACTAACCGATAAACCTAGTGATACACTAAGTAGTGATATTTTGTTAGTCCCGGAATGAAGATTGGCATTTCCCGTGAAACTAAATCGTCTATATCTCGAATTTCCAAATGCAGACCCTGCATTTCAAGTGCGACATCAATTTACATCTTATAAACAGATTAAGTTTAAGCAAAGACAAAACAGGAGCTCATCACTGGACACGAGTTGTTAAATAAATTTGATAATTCTATCTCGAGGAACAAGTTTGCTGTAACAGTTGCATAAAGAAAGCAAAAAATTGTTGGATCACTGTTTTTGAAGAAACATAAATAGAATATATACAATATATTGGTAGTGCCAGAGAAAAAGTAAGATATCAAAGATTTACCCGACAATTGTCCATTTATAAACATGTGCAAGGCATCTCCTTCAGATTGAACAAAGAGAGTCGGGCCCTGACCTCCATTAAGAAATGATTCATGCGGACTAATTTGTACACTGCAAATATACATTCAATTAGAATTTCAAATACTTAATAAACGAATTTTAATACGTTAACTAGCATGTGAACTGTCGATCTCACCTAGTTGTGTACCAGAGATAGTCACTTGCATCTCTGGTAATATCTACTTGGTCTTTGAGACCAGCTATCGTGATTTTAGAATCAGATTCAACAGCAGCTACGTCTTCAGCAACATTTTGCCATGATCTCAACACAGTTCCAGTTGGCGAAAATTTCCCCTCAGATGGTTGAACTCTTACCTGTAATGAGGAGATGGAGTAATTATTTTCAGAAAAATTAAAGAAGAAAATTTAAGGTGAATAATCAAAGAAAAATCTATTTTCCTTTCACAATCTATAAGTTTCTTTCCCATTTAAAAATGGTGAAACTCCGTTAGTATGAAAAATACCAGCTTTTTCTAAACTCACTACTTTTTGTGAAATGTTTAGTACTTGACATAAAACACATGCAAATATAGCGGTGCTCTAAAAACTCTTTATGTTTAGTTCAAAAGCAGCAAATAAAGAAACAATGCAAAACTCAGAACTTTTTGACATTCCTAATTTTCAGAAAAAGTACATAAGCCAATCACTAGTATATTTGTTCTTATGTCTTAAACATAAGTCATGAAGTTACCTTGGCAGAGTTAAAAATAACCCTTTTACAATCTGGAAGAATACTCATCGACCACGGCGGGAGCTCAAAGCGCATACTATTGAATGTGACGGTTGCAACTGAGTCATTGTGATAGTTTGAGAGGAAAGCAACACAACCTCCCGATTTCGGATAATATACGTGTGCCTGGAGAGAAAAATGAAGATATTCAGAATAGATACATTTAGTAGCAGAAAAGAGAAAATTCAAGAAATGTATCCTAAAGCAACTATGTAATGGTTCTATATAAATTCGGTTATCATGACTAAATTTAAACAGACAAACATTTAAACATTTACAATGTTGTTTTAAAATGAAATTCATATTATCACACAACTGATGGTGAAACATCATATTTTACAAAAAACGTGACTATTGCAATTTATATCAGGAAATATTATGACCTTTCTCCATTCCTCCGGTTATTACCTCTCTTGATGGCACGCCTATGTTAACTCTAAACTCCCTAAGGGCTCAAATCGAAATATGGACCAACTCAACACTGATATAACTAACAAATAATGGTCTTAATTAAGAGCAGGACAAGTTAGGAAAAAAATATGCAAGATAGAAATGATATTACTTGGCAAGATATTTTCATTTCTAGTTCCTTGAATTCTTTTGTTTAGTTTGGAAAATATAACTAAACACGTTTTCTTTCTTTTCGTGACATTCAGTCTGACTATTACGGCTTTATTTATATAACAATGCACGGAAAGGTAAATCTTCTGCTTTGGCAATATGTACTGATTGAAAGATGGTCTTGCATTTAGTTACCTACTAAATTTTAATTGGAAAAAAAGCTACAATGAAAAGAAAAAACGGCACACCTGTTCGTAATTTCCAAGCTGTTTGATTGTTGGATCAGCAGAAACTAAAGCCCACTCAATCAGTTTAATGGCACTGTGTAGGTCCTTCAAATGACTGTATTTTGGCTCCCTAATCAGTCCTATTCAATTAGTAATTACATATATCAAGATACAGTAGGGAGCAGTAAAACGAGAGGTGGAAAATAAAGCCAAAGACCTTTCTTTATTCGTGGATTTTAATTTTTTTTAACAAAGTAACCTATTTGGTTTAGACTTTAAAGTTCTAGTTTTTGAATGTTGGTCTTAGAAAACTTATTCTCAAAATCATTTGGGAGTTGTTTCTTGCAGCTCTTTTGCAAAGAAGGTGAATTTTTCAAGGTTGAGGGAAAAGCTAGATTCATTCAGCTTGAAGCTTATAAATTTTCAGACCACAAACCAGAAAAAAGCTCGGCTGTATAGCCGATTGACCAAACTGAGGATAAGTTTCTAAGAAAAAACACAGAAAGATGAGCTTAAAATAAGCAACCAGAAAAGGCCTTAGGAG
Source organism: Primula veris (assembly GCA_963682055.1). Classification (NCBI taxonomy): domain Eukaryota; kingdom Viridiplantae; phylum Streptophyta; class Magnoliopsida; order Ericales; family Primulaceae; genus Primula; species Primula veris. The sequence goes on along the minus strand of OY821745.1, from coordinate 12,057,385 downwards.
ATGGATGGTGATGGAAAACCGAATATTCTTTACAAAGATCACTCTATGAATAAGATCACTCTATGAATAACTAATGAGTTTGTGGAACAACAATACCTGTCGAAAAGCTTGATACAAATCTATTATCAAAACTTTATTATTAAAAGTCAAGCCAAAATAGACCCAACGCAGTTTATCTTCTCACCATATTCATCCAGGGGAGAATCATAGTCATAGCTAGATGTGATGAATGGCCCACCTGCGGTTCTTCCAAAGTTGGTTCCACCATGATACTGTTTAGGACCATGAAACCAGAAATGTGTTTGTTTAACTACATTTTTGGGGATGCTGAATATTGTTTCTAAATAAATTAAAAAAGCTGAGGAAACGCGAAACAGCATCTTTTAGAATAGTGAAACATCAGAAAGCTGAGATTCCTGAAAATAGTATTGTTGAATGAAATTTGAAATAAATGTTATTCCTAAAACCAGCAAACTCATGACTTTTAAAAAGTGAACATTTTTATGGGAGAAAGAAATTAGATCGGATTAAAAAAAATGGAGCTCCCTTTAAACACCTACACCTTCTAACATGGCTCTTCTCATCAACCATTTGAAAGTTAAACATAATCCAAAAGGGAGACGAAAACACAACACATCACAACAAAACAAAACTACCTGCTGATTTACTTTTACAGATCTAATTATTGATTATAAGCTATATAGCAATTTTTTCATAATAATCACTGACCATATAATAATTTACAAATGATCCTCCTTTTTGTATGAAGCGGGTAACTGCAAATGCAAGATCTTCAACTGGACGATTGTGATTAGGCCCACCAAATTCATCAAACCTACAGAATGGAAAAATATAAAAAAAATGAAAATTAAAGAATTTGTAAATTTTGTCCATAATTATATAAATCAGTTCTTTTTTGACTTACCAGCTACCCCAAGCCTCGGTCCACATTAAGGGTTTGTAAGGTTTGTTCGGTTTGAAATCAGAATTGTCGCAATAAAAACCGTTGCAAGTGTTAATCTATTGACAGAAAAACAAAGTTATTTATGATAAATATATAAAAGATACGTAAAATTGAATGAGTCTTTCCGTACCTGAGCTAATTAGAAGGTAAAGCCCTGACACACTTTTGCCACTACAAAAGTCTAAATTTGGCTATTTTATACCATCAATTACGACATAAGTATTCATCTTTTGTCTATTTTTTGTTAAAACTAGTAACACATTCCAATCGCAAATTTTAACATTATCAATAAAAAAAGTTGCTCACAATTGGATCAGGAGCATCATCTTCTTTGCACATAACCCATGGAACCCCCGTACCCAATTCAACAGCCATTTTTGCAGCCCATGTTACGTATGCACGATCATCAGGTCGCTTCGTATCTGCTCTAAACTCATTTTCAATCTGAAAATTAGAATAAATAAATAAATAAATAAATAACAGCTTTGAAGCTTTGCTTTTGTGTAATTAATTGCTTTTGTTAAAACAATTAGCTTAAAAGTCTTGGGGAAAATGTTTATAAATGATTTCATCACTGGTTAATACGCATGTTCAACAAACGTTTACGATTGTTTTGCACTTTTGGCACTTCGAAATGTTAGTATTATTACTTATTTCTACTTTTGAGGCAGAAAAGTATATTTTTTAAGTATCTTAAAGCAAATTTTCTTAAAAAAAAGGATACTCTTGCACAATTTTATACTATTATTGATTACTTTTCACGATTCCAATTTCAGGTTCGCAATTTAGTTTCTACCAAAATGCATATATGTGTAGTAGTACATTTATTTTTCACCTACAACAAAAAACAAATTTGTGTACTTATAAGATGAAATCAGAATACGAAATGAACCCACTGTATTCAAAACAAAAGGTTAAAGGCATATACCTGAGAGAGGATAATGGGACCTCCTTGAGACTGAAACAACTTCTCATCCTTCATCATTTGAACAATTTTCTGTGTAAATCGTTGCATTTCCCTCTGCACACCAAAGAATAGTTATTATAAGCAAATGATGGACGGAATAAATTTGCCTGTAATGAGAGAGAGCGAGAGAGAGACTTTGAAGGGTTCATTGTTAGTTCTAAAGCTGATTCCTTGAACATACTTCAACCAAACAGGAAAACCCCTGAAAAAAACAAAAGTATATTAATAAAAAACAAACATTTGTTACTTGATGCAAAAAAACATAATCTTTTTTGCCTGACGTTCTTAAGCAGATAAGCTGTCTTATTGGAGGCAGTGTGCTTGTTTGGTTGCAAGCCAGAAAACCATGTTTTTTTTTTAAAGAGAGGAAAAGTTGGGTGATTCTGTTTTAAATCTTCTAGCTTACAAAGACCATAAAAATTAAAAACTATAAAATCTCTGTTCAAAGTATAATGGACCATGTACAGAGGCCTAAAAGCCTAAAGTTGTGTAGTTTTTTCACATCATATAACAAGTAAAAAAGGTCTTAAGCTGAACAAGCGGTTGCTTTACAACTTAAAAGAAAAGCAAGAAGCTGCAGCAAAAGAAGTTCTGAAGATCTTTGGATAGCAAAATAATTACAAATATGAATATTAGAAGTATAAATTAGTGAGTACCCGAAATTCCATTCTGCACACACGTAAGGCCCAATTCTCAGATGAACATATAGCCCTGCTTTATGAACCAGCTTTATAAATCCAACCAAATCATATCTTCCCTCAAAATTATACTAATCAGAAAAAACAAAAATAATTATTCACCATCAAAGATAAATTACGGGTAAGTTTGGTTGCAGCTTTTAAATTCATTTTATAACTACAGTGCATTTGGTTTGAAACCCAAAGGCCGATTTCTTCTATTTTCTGGATTAGAAAACTAAATAAGATTTAAGCTGATGAAACCGTCTTTTTACTCAGAATCATGAACCAAAGTTAAGCACTTAACAATCTGCATCCAAACAAGCCCATCATAACAGAAATATTATTTGCAAAATTGAAGTGAAGAACATATATATTCATATAATATATACATTGTTAGGTGAAGGTTCATGGAGGTTCCAAAATACATATGTATCTATTACATTCAAGCCTCCATCCTTAGCATTCTGTATAAGTCCCTCCCACATCTGCATCAATCATACAATTGGTTCACCAGACGAATTTGATTGAGAAAACAAATTTCAGATTTAGTGCCAAAAGTATAAAGTGAATATCTCCTCTATAGCTCTAATGCACTAGTTGAGTCCAAAAACAGGCTCTTTTTGCCTTCTGAATAGAAATTGAATCCAACTATTCAACAAAAGCAAAATTTTTAAACTTGGGTGTAAAATAGATAACAGACTTAATCATATTCAAAACTATATAGAAGGAGAGACTGGTTGTTTGTATATTTGAAGACCAAAGTCATATTAGAAAGATGTTGATCCTCTCAATTTCCCCTTCCCCCCCCAAAAAAAAAGATATTAATACTTCTCAACAAAAAAAAACCCTTTGCCTGAAAGCTTTTATGATTTATAAGTTAGTTGATGAAAGTGCCATCCAAATTTTAGAAGGAAAAGCTCTGCATAAGTACCCTTTTGCGTTAAATAAGTGGAGTTTGTCCCTGTTATGAAACTTTCACAAAATTTGGTCTTTAATCTATCATTTGTATTAATTCAAAACATATGATTATTAGAGTTTCAATTGAAATTATTAAGATCAATGTGTAATTCATCCTAGATTCCAAGTAGTGCTACATCCGCCCAAAAAAGCTACTTATAAATTTTATCCGCATATGGATTGCCAATGTGAACTAATATCGACATTAAAATTTTCAACAAGCTTTAGTTGTAGAATTAATAAAATCAAAAAGGGTAAGTTAAAGCAATTCAGGATCCAGCCTCGTTTGAAATAAGGATACCAAAAAGGCAGTTCAAAGTAACTAACCAATAAATATATCGAAAACGAATGTTACACCCCCAAAACATACACCTAAATGGCATTTTTGATATGTGCTTGAAAGTTGCAGCAATCAAATTCAGAAGTAAAATACAGTCAAGTGATATAAACATAAAACATTTCTTTTTCTGATAAGCATATAAACATATAATTGATATAACATGATTAGTAAAGATAACAAAGTGAGAAAATGGTGAGTAACCTGAGGAGTACTTCTGGGGTAATGAATAGAACCAGAAAAGAGTATTTTCCTCTGCCCATTAATAATGAGTGCTTTTCTATCATATGTGACACTGCATTGTGCTATATTAACTCCATTTATCAAAGTTATCAAAAGAATGCACCAAATGGTAACTGAGTTAGCTAGCATGTTTTCTCAAAGAGAGAGAGATTATCAAGAGGAAATGAAGGAATTTATAAGAAGAAGAAAAAATAAATTGTGTGATAAAGTTTGTCTTGTGATAAAGTTTATGTGTTATGAGATGGCAGTTATATTAAAAAGGCTTTGGTGATTACAAAAAAAAAAAACAAAAGGCTTTGGCCATAGCTATGTGTTTTAATTTGAGAGTTTTGCCGCCTGCCAATGTTATAAATAGTAAATATTTGATACAAGCCATGTTTGTTTATGGGTACTATTTGTTGTAACTATTTAATACTAGTGGTATAAATTAGTTTGTACTACTTATGGGCTTAAATTGTATTACAATTAGTATTATATCTAAACGATACCGATTACAAATTGTGTAAACAAACATGGTATAAGATGGTGTTACAATACAACTAATACGATTATCATTTAAGAAAATATCGGATTACAACAACTATCTTTTTAGAAACTGCTAATAAATTAAATATCCTAAATTTAACCTTCAAAATAGCAACTAATTATGTTGCTAAAATTTAGTAAAAAAAGTTTGGTGTTACTATGGTGACATTCGTCTTGTAGTGATAATGCTATTTTATAAAAAACCACCTAATATAATTTATTGATTTTACTTTTATGTTTACATGTGTGAATTTGTTATGCATCCTTTACAAAATATGCTTATTCATGCTCTCAAGCAAGAAAAATTATCACAAATCAGTGCCCACCGGCCACCTTAGTAATGTAATGATAGTATAGTCCTGCTATGCACAATAATAAAGCATCTATGCATCGCATGGCTACACTATGGACCACTAATAAAAAAACAATTATGGTTCCAATTGTAATTACTAATTACAAATTAGAATACTTTAACATATTTTCCCTATGATTATGGAGTTTTTTTTTTCTTCTTCTTTGTGTTATGATCTTTCTCGAAAGGGCAGTATAAAATCTACATTTAAGTGATCTTTTCAAAATTTTATACTCCTGGATTTTAGCAGATTCTTCTCATCTACTGGCTAAGAAATAGCACATTCCATAACAATTTTCTCAGATAATTTTTTTTTCCCCATGGGGTATTTATTTATGTATAGCTAATATACTTCCAAGGAAAATAAGCCACACCATCACATGGCAACCATTATCGTATCCACCCTCCTTTTCCCAACAAACCTCTATGACAACAGTCAATGGATGTCACATATATATATATATATATATATTAGGTTCTAGATAAATTTGTGAATGCAAATTACAATATAATCACCCTGTTTGTCTCGTTTTGGTAATTATAAACACGCAGTTAATGTTTTATCTACATTTCAAAAACTAATTAATTGAATTTTTTGAAGATATTGTAAGTTACACTATCAAGATTATATATATATTTTTCATATTCAGAAGGCGTCTCATTCCAAATTTATGAACCCCCGTCCTTTTTTTTCAACAAGCAGCTCGCTTAAGCAAGCTGCGAGTCGATGACTATATATATTGCTTCAAAAGACGGGATTGAATCTTTCCTTCTGATCATAAGTTGTGAACTCATCGGTCAAATGGCTTAATTACTAAGTTCTTGATCTCTTAGGCTTTCTCGGAGTAAAATAAGTTTGGGATGGACGTTAAACTGTAACAAATAAGAACTTGATGGAGTGAACCAGATTAGAAAATAAAAACCTCTTATTTTATGCACCGGTTTTGATACATTGCCCAAGAAATAAAGCGCAATGAGCAATGCATGAGATCAGACATAAGGTTTCAAGGGGATTGAACCTATCTTGAGTATGCTTTCAATAAATTTCAAGAATAACTTTAATTAAATACTATAAATATACAAATCAGGATAAGTTTGATACACACGTGTAGTATATACTCTTAAGAAACTGATTATGTGCTCTTTTCATAAATATGAACAACATATAAGTAATAAAATGGACGTGTTGTCCAACAGAAATAAGCTTATATGTTTATCTCATACTTTAAAGTAATACTTGATAAAAATTTAAGCGGAGAAATGCAATTTTTTTTTTGTTTTAAACCACAATTGTAGAATCAAAAGAGGAATATATCTTTTTACTTTGTACGAGGGGTGAAGTCATGAAACATAAATGAGAGGTGCCCCAAATCATTTTTTTTAACAAGACTTGGTGAAAATACTTGATTTTTTTAATAATAAATCTAAGTTATTAGAGTTATGAGGGCCGTTGCCCCCCATATTGGTCACCACGTAACTTCTTCCTTAACCTAAGCAAACGTGCATAAAACACTTTTGAGTAACAAGAATCGCATGTCAAACTAAACAACACACGCATGCAGCTTAACATGCATTACAATTTACAAATTAAGTAAAATATAAGATTCCGCTGACCCAACTTTGCATTATTTTTAAACTTTTAGCCGTGTCTGTGCACTCAAAATGCACGTCATGAGTATGTACTTTTATGTAACTACCACAAATAATAATCATGCACATAATGACATAATTACTCATGGTGTATATGTGAGAGAGAGAGACTAACCACCTATGCTTAGAAAAAAAAATTCAACGACAAAAACGCCCTCAATTGCTTCCAGAATGCGATAAATGCTTTTTGCTCATCAATTTTTTTATATAAAAAATAAAAATTCGATTAATCAAGCATGTTACTTTTGATTATCTTCACTAACTATCATTGGTACACATACACACTGATACACACGTACGTATGTCAATCTATGTAAATTAAGTTTTAAAATAAATCACAAATTTTATTGTTATCTCTGGACATTAATATGAATAGGGACTGATCTGATAGTCCACATGACCACATCCCATCTATGATTTATTTTCTCCCGATGACATTACAATACGAAAGTTTAGATACCAAAAATTTACTTTTTGAATATTGTTAGTAAAGTTAGTGATTTTAGCAATAGAATTAGTTGTTATTCTGTTGTTAAAATTTAGCGATATTTATATTACCAATAGTTTTTAAACAGTAAATTATTGGGGTTTGAATTTTTCCGTGTACTGTGAACCGTGAAGGATCAGAATATTTAAATGTATTACATTACAAAACAATATAGTACTTCGTAGTAATTCCTTAACTATTAAAAAGATAATATTTCTTTTGTACACCGGCCTGTTATCTTTTAACAATTAGTACAAGTATTTCATAATTTTATAATGGATAAAACATTGGCATTTGTTACACAAGCATTTCAAATTCAGCTCAAGAACACTAATAAGAAATACATTGTTGATGTACTAACTGCTAAGCAACAAACCAACCTACACAGAAAAGGAACAGTTAACTTTACGCATTCGTAAACTATGATAGGTTGATGTACTAATTGTATTCTTTTGTGTAGATTGTTAACTGAATTGTGAATATTTTTTTTTTTTTACATCTGCATAGATGGATGTCTAAATTCTAAATTTTAATAAATGATGATTAATTGTAAAAATCTTACAAAGAATGATATTCAATGCTTGCACACACTTTTTATAACTTTTGTCGACCCTTAACAAGGGGGACTAAAAGGCGAGAGAGACTGATGTTTCTTGATTATTTTCAAAACCAATGATTTTACCGAGTTAAAACATTTCGATATCGAAAAAGATGCAATTTGAATTCATCGAATAAACATTTTAGCATCATTAATCTATAACATACCAAATAAACAATCAAATGCCAAAAAATCACAGAAACAACATATTTTACACCCTAGATTGCAACTCCGGAGTCTAATATTGCTAGTTTTTTGGCCTTTGGTGGACCACATCAAAATTTCAAATTATATCAATACTCAAAAAAAAAAACAAAAAAAAATCACAAAGGACACAATGATCAGAGCAGAAGAGTGGATAAGATGGGGAAGGTTCAAAAGAGTGGGTTACCAATATTATACTCATCAAGTAATTATCATGTTGGAGTTGGACCCAATATCACTAGCCAACAACAACTCCATTGTCTCTCTGCTACTTGTCGGTCATATCTTGGAATCTTAAATAAATGTTCATATATACATCAAATAAAAACAAAATAAGCAAACAGCTAGCTCAGAATTCTACCCAACACATTCCTTAAGAATCAACTCACATACATACGTTACAATTCAACACGTAACTCCAACAGAGTTTTGATATATGAAGTAATAAATTCCAGATTTAAAGAATATAAAATATCATTCCATTAGTACAATTTTGAAGCTAGGAAATTTTAGTAAATACTAGACTACATTATAATGATTTGTTCTTTCTGAAATGTGACAATCCTACACCTACTATAATTATAATATGGAGCAAGACTTGGTTCTTTTTCCAATTCTTGTGCTTTCCTTTTCATTTAGGTATCTTTTTCCTTCTCAAACCCAATCAAGGGAAAAGATGATGTCCTATATACAGATAACTTGGTGTATGATATGATATCACTCGCAAAGTTGCAATTATTTTGTTTTAAATATCACATTACAAGAAAATGTGTGAACAATGAGCGACGAGTTGTTGCTATTCCGACGTTAAAGTGTTTGTGCCTAATTTGGTATCATAAATAGAAATTGTTACTATTTATGTCACCAAATTAGCCACAAACATTTTAGCGTCAGAATACCAACATAGCGTTTGTCATGGACTCATCCGTTCATACATTTTCTTTTCTTGTGGTGTGAGGGTTAAATTCTTACAACAGTTTTAGTAGGAGCACTTCATAATATATTTTTTAAAATGATTGTTAATTGTTGGAACAAAAAATTGTACTTAAGAGGGAAAGACAAAGGGCCAGGACAGCATCTGATATCCATCAAAACATTCAATAAGAAAAAAATTGTCTTCATTGATAACATTCAGTATTCACCTATTCATTGTTTGCAGTCTAGTTATAGATCCATTAAATTCAACTCCCATCAGTGACGAAATCGTACTGTGAGATCTAACCTAACAAGATGAAGTTTTGTTACGTTATTGCGGATACAAAAATGCTATAATAAGCAATGTTTGAACTAAACTACATCAGAAAATAAGAGTTTTCCTAATTTTTTGTGAAATAATGGGTTGTAGCCCCTTGGTGACTCCAAGGCGTAACAGAAAATCAGGGCCATTTTCAGACTTTAGGGGGCTGTAGGCCACAAAAAATATGGGGCTTTTTTTCTTCGCTAATAATTTTTTTTTAGAACTTAAAAATTAAATATGTTATCTTTTAAAAAAACAGACTTTTTTCTTAAAGATGTAATATGTTAGACTAGAAAATACTTTATTTCAAACTATGAGGATGCTTGAGGATGTTTAGTGTTGAACCATGAGTTAAATAATTGATTTTGATTAAAAGTGTAATTATAATTTAATGATTTTACAATTCGATGTTTGATCTTTCCCAAAAAAAATATATGTATATTTCAGCAGTTAAAATGCTAGAGCATTCAATAATAAAGTCAACGGTTCAAACGGAAGTCGATTCGGAGTTCGAACGAGCAAATTACGAGTGTTTCAAAAAGTAGAAAAAATCAGTTTAGAAATCTCGACCCATCAAGATATAGTCCGATTGATCGAAAATGGTCCAAAAAGTTACAGTTCAATCTCGATCTATCGAGATTTAGTCCGATCGATCGAAAGTGGTCCAAAAAAATTACAGTCAATTTCAAACCATCGAGATACATGTCGATCGATCGAAACAAGTACAAGTACAAAGCTTTCCAGAAATCTCGATCCATCGAGATTCAGTCCGTTTCAAAAAAGAACCTTTTTTTAAAAATAAGTCATTATCCATTGTATAATCACGCAACAACTAAAAACGGTCATCTATGGACCAATGAGCATTTTGGTTCTACAAAACACCTAATCCCTCTCCAAAATACACCAATTATCATCCCTCAATCTCTCTCAATCTTAAACACAAAAAACTCCATTGTTGAACAAAAAAACTCAAAAAAGGAAAACGAAGAGAAATGTGATCAAGCTCAAACAACATCAAAAGCTCACAAATTAGCTTTTTTAAAAGCAATAAAATAGTGAGTGTGGTTACATTGTTGTAACAAAATTATAAAGAGCAAACTTATAAGTTTAATTGTGAGTGAGTGTTTAGATAGAAGTTTTTAAGTCAAAGTGTTGGTTAAAAGTTATAGGTTAAACACTTGGATACTCATAGATTGAGGTGGAGTCGTTCACTCTCATTTCTTACACTTGTATCAAGATTGTATACTCGGGTAGAGGGTGAGCAAATCGATTAATTAGCTCGGTAGGATTTGTAATCTTGGAAAAAATATTATAGTGAAATACTCGGTAAAGTTAATTCCGAGTAGAGAACGTAGACGGGTTTACCGAATATCTATATATCGTGGTATCAATCTCTTCTCTTACTATTTACTTTCCGCAACTTATTTATGTGTGATTGTGCATATGCTTCAATTTATTATTTATCATCACATATTTATTGTCGCAAATAAATATTGAGCTAGTTGGGTTGATTATTTGTGTTTAAGTTTTAATTTCGCGAAAAACGCTTAAAACCTTATTCACCCCCTTTGAGGTTTAGCCGCATGGGCCAACAATTGGTATCAAACCCGAGGCTCTTGCATATAGGAATATAACGGTTTAAGAGTTAAGATTCCAATGGCTAACGAACTTAATTTTTCCTTCGGTATAGCTTCATCCCCCAACAATTCACCGTTTTTTGATAGGTTAAATTTTTTCTATTGGAAGGATAGGATGAATATGTTCTTTCAAAGTTATAACGTTAAACTTTGGATGACCATAAAATTAGCATATTTCGTGCCTACATCCGAAAATAGGGAGAACCCAATCCCCGTAGAGGACTTAGATGACGTTCAACTAGAAGTCTACTCTATTAACGCAAAATCGATGTACACTATTGTTTGTGCTATTTTCCCTAATGAGTACAACAAAATTTGCGCATGTAAAATGGATAAGGGTATGTGGGATAAGTTAGTAGTTATGCATGAAGGGACTAACCAAGTTAAAGAGTGCAAATTCCAAATTCTAGTGCACGATTACGAACTTTTTAGGATGAGCGAGGGAGAAACTATTTCCGATATGCTTGCTAAATTTACCACTATTACTAACGGATTAACGTCTCTTGGTAAGTGTTTGTCTTGTAAGAAAATTGTTTCAAAGGTGATTCGGAGCTTACCGAAAAATGGAAATCAAAGGTCACGACAATTCAAGAGACGCACGACATGAACACATACACTCTTGATGCATTGACGGATTCACTCATTACTAGCGAGATCACCCTCAATAGTCACAAACCAATCTCGAAAAGGAAGGAGATAACTTTCAAAGGAACAACTTGAAACGAAAGTGATGAGCTATCCGGTGATGACAAAATTTCAATGCAAATTATTCAAATCGTCAAGGAATTACTAAAGTTTAATGGTAAACGTAAACATAAACTTAAATCATCAAATAATTCAATTATTTCTAATGATTTTATTTGCTATGCTTGTGGCAAGGAAGTACACATGACGAGAGATTGCGCCAAGAATCGTAAGAGCAAAGTCAAGAAAAAGATATTCGCTTTAAGCTCTAGCGATAGCTCCGACCAAGATGAAGTCGGTCATCTTGATTGCTATATGACCATGGAATACAACCATGAACAAAACCGCTCATCCTCAAGCGAAATTGACAATGATGAGGTAAAAGATCTATCTCATGATCAATTAATTCATGTGTAGAATTTATTCCGAAAAGTTTCCTAAGCTTGTTGAAAAGGTTAAATATCTTAAAATGATAAATTCTTCTCTCAATGAAGAAATAAAATCCTTGAAAAGTGATAACATTGAACATAATTCTAGTCTGAAATCGTAATTTTTTTACATGACGTAGATGGCGAAAAGGAAGACTTGAAAGATAAAAACAATGATCTCGTTGTTCAAAACGAGTCTTTACAAACAGAGATCAATTTTCTTAAAAATGAAGTCTCTAGACTTGCTAAAACTCTTTCAAAATCACCTTCTTTAAATTGCGACTTGCTAGAAAATTTTGAAGCGTTAAAGGATGTTTTCGATAAATTTAAAAGCAAAAATAAGGTTTTAAGTTCTTAAGCTTCTAAGTTTTTAGAAACCGAGAATGAAACTTTGAAAAATAAAAACAACGGGCTTGTCGTTTCCATTGAAAAACTTGATTTGGCGATTTCAAAGTTTTCTAAAGTTAAAACCATTTTAGACGAGATTTTGAGTTGTTAAAAAGATGTTAATGACAAAAGTGGTTTAGGTTATGATTGCATTAGTTCTAATTTAAACAAAACCCGCTTCGTCAAAACCTCTAACATTTCTAAAAATCCTGCTCCGCCTAAACAAGAGGTTGTTTTTACTAAAGAGAGTGCTTCCAAGATTTTTCAAAAATCTTTTGACGATAGAAAAAGTTTAGGTTTTCAAACCAAATTGGATACTCCGAAAAACTTTTTCAAAACTTCATATAATTCTCGTTATGTGAAAAAGTCTATGCATTGTGTACATTGTAGTATAAATAAGCATATTTCTTCTAGATGTCCTTATAGGTTTCGTGTGACTATAAGCGATTTGAAATGGGTAGTAAAGACCCATGTCACTAACAATGTCGGACCCAAAAGAAATTGAGGACCAAAAGACAAATCTCGTGTTGTAAGTATCTCAGTTCAAAAGAAGAAAATCAACCAATGGTTGACAAAACTGGACAAAATCGTGGAACTCAAGAAACACGATTCCACCATAAAGAATGAAGTTCCATTAATTGACAAAATGGAAGGCACGCCAACAAATGGTATAAAATACTTGAACTTGAAAACCCTCGGTAATTAAAGAGCAGACTCGACATCATGTATTCGGTACATTAAACTATATATTTTTCATGTATATGTGATTAGTTGGGTTCTATACATCATTGTTACATTTTTCATGTTTTACCAATTCTTTCAAAACTCTCCACAAAACACCAATTTTTATTGCATTTTGATAATGTCAAAGGGGAAGTAAAATAATATTTAGAGAAAAGTGATTTGTTAATATGTTTTATACTTGTAAACTCATCTTTATTTTGTCATAATCAAAATGGGGGAGATTGTTGAACCATGAGTTCAATAATTGATTTTGATTATAAGTGTGATTATAATTTAATAATTTTATAATTCAATAATATATTTTAGCACTTAAAATGATAGAGCATTTAATAATGAAGCCAACGGTTCAAACGAAAGTCTATTTGGAGTTCGAACGAGCAAATTACGAGTGTTTCAAGAAGTAGAAAAAATCATATCAGAAATTTCGACCCATCAAGATATAGTCCGATCGATAAAAAATGGTCCAAAAAGTTACAGTCCAATCTCGATCCATCGAGATATAGTCCGATCGATCGAAAGTGGTCCAAAAAAGTTACAGTCAATTTCTAACCATCGAGATACATGTCGATCGATCGAAACAAGTACAGGTACAAATCTTTCCAGAAATCTCGATTCTGTCCGATCGATCGAGATTCAGTCCGTTTCAAAAAGGTTATTTTTTTGGAAATAAGTCATTAATCATTGTATAATACACCCAACAACTAAAAACGGTCATTTAAGGACCAATGGACATTTTGATTCTACAAAACACGCATAATCCCTCTCCAAAATACACTAATTATCATCCCCCAATCTCTCTCCATCTTAAACACAAAAAACTCCATTGTTGAACAAAAAAACTCAAAAAAGGAAAACGAAGAGAAAAATTATCAAGCTCGAACAACATCAAAAGCTCACCAATTAGTTTATTTAAAAGTAATAAAATAGTGAGTGTGGTTACAATTGTAACAAAATTATAAAGAGGAAACTTACAAACTCAATTGTGAGCGAGTGTTTGGGTAGAATCTTTTAAACCAAAGTGTTGATTAAAAGTTATAGGTTAAATACTTGGTTACTCATAGATTGAGCGGGAGTCGTTGACTCGTTTTTTATGTACTCTTGCAGTTGTAGCAAGATTGTATACTCGGATAGCGGGTGAGCAAATCGATTGATTAACTCGGTAGAATTTGTAATCTTGGGAAGAAAATTATAGTGAAATACTCGGTAAAGTTAATTCCGAGAAGAGCACGTAGGCGGGTTTACTGAACCTGTATATATCGTGGTGTCAATTTCTTCACTTACTATTTACTTTCCGCAACTTATTTATTTGTAATTGTATCTATGCTTCAATTTATTATTTATCATCGCATATTTATTATCGCAAATATATATTGAGATAGTTGGGTTGATTATTTGTTCGGGTTAATTCATGTTTTCTGTACCAAACTATCGTCTTTTAACAATTTGCATACTCAACTAATATTTTTAACAATTTACATACTAAATTAACATAAATCGATCAATAACCATACTATTGGTGACATGTCAGCAATTAAACACACAGTTGGCAAAAAATGCTTACGTGGACTTGTCAATATTACACGACAGCAATTAAACAAACATTAATTCATGTTTTCTGTACCAAACTATCGCCTTTTAGCAATTTGCATACTCAACTACTATTTTTAACAATTTACATATTAAATTAACAACAATTGATCAATAACCATACTCTGGGTGACTGTTAGCAATTAAAAAAACAGTTGGCAAAAAACAGTTGGCAAAAAACTGTTAAGTTTTAATTCCGCAAAAAATGCTTAAAAACTTATTCACCCCCTTTAAGATTTAGCTCACGGGCCAATATTTAGCGAATTAGTGTAATGATATGTGATTAATATAAAAAATTAGCAATCAACATGCACCAAAAGGCCACAAAAAAATGCTTATTCTATGCACTTAACACTAGGCCAATGGAGATTACTTATTAGCATATGAACTATAAATTATATATAATTGATTTTTTTTATAAAATTGGGAGCCAAAAAAATAACCGGTTTTTGAGGGGCTCTAGTGTCATGGCTCTTGGGCCTAACCCAAAATCCGAGCATGCAAAAAAATCATTATCAACGATATAAATGAGGATTTATAATTGTGGTATACCGAGACAGTCTCCCAGCTAAATTTTGTCGGCGTGCACGTAAACTGATTGGTTATCACTTTATAAGAAGTGGTTACATTATTTTCTCACTTGTACACCTCTCCCATACTATATTTATTTGCTCTGTGTTTTTCAACCAATTAAGGTTAGCACAAGATAAGGCAGTTGAGCCTTCTATTCCAGCTGACCTGTCGTCATCCTTCTTTTATTGCAAAAGCCCATCTCAATCTGATTTTAAAGGCAATTTACTCCACACCTGACCTACTAAGAAGTGGTCAAATTTATACAGGATTTGTATCAATTTTTATCAAATATTTTTAACCTTGTTTGATTAAAAGCTTGTAAAAAGAAGAATTTATTTATTTGATGCTGAAATAAAGGGTATGGAAGCTTAACTTTTTCTGTAGGCAAGAAGATGGGAAATTCTGCTTTTAAGCTGGACAACCAAATTTAATAGAAAGGAAAAATAGCAGAAACTTGAAACTAGAGCTGCAGCTCGACAAGCTAGTTTAAAAAATTCTTGGTATATTAACATGGAAATTTAAAGATGTTCTATGCATTATGGGAGTTCTTTTCATTCAATAATAATCAAAACCCTTGGGCAGTTTAAACAAAGCGTTTATCTACCTAGTGGGATCGAGGAAAATATTATAAAGAACTCTGCACTTGAAACTCTATTTTGAGAGTATAATCTGGAAAAAAGAAAGAAGGATGACAGTATCCTCACACCCAATTCAGTAATCGCATTTCTAGGCAAAATATCGGATTTTGAAAATTTAACGAGCTACATCGAAATTAAAGGCAGTAGTAAGTCACTGCCAAAGGCCTTAGCATTGAACAATTTTGACCATTATTGAAATGGTCCTCAAAGTTTTATTTAGGTGAAGAATTCAGTAAAAAACATAAATATGTCCACATGATAAGTGATTAGACATCATAATCAAAATTATTGTGACTTCACTTATTGTACAGCACACATAGGCCCTTTATTAGGAATTCAATACGGAAATTTATTTCTGCTACGCAACCGAAGCTCCATATATATGAAATCCTAAAATTATTTATGGTAACTGAATATCATTTATTCTTAACATTCTTTTACAGGAAGACCTGATTCGAACAAGCAACCATTTATCAGCATATTAGGGTCAAACCCAAATTTTGAAACTTACATGCATTAAATTAAGTTGTTTAATTTCTTACCCGTATTATTATACAGTTGGTGAAGAATATCAGTAACATAAATTATCCAAGTTTAGCACAAATCCGAAATCTAATAATGAAGACAGTGAGGGTTGCACAACATAAATGCCATAAACCATTTATTTGGCCAAAATTAAAATAAATAGCTTAATCAAAGAAATAATAGGTAATTCCCACTATATATACCTATTATAATTTGCATTTCTCTTGGTCTTAAATACCACTTTTTCATACTATAAAACTTAAAAAAATCTAATTTCATAAAAAAAACAAAAGATATCTCTGTCTCCTCACTCCCTCATAAATAAAAAAAATCATAAAAAATTATAAAAAATCACAAAAAATCAGAAACTTTTTAAAAAATTACAAAAAAAATATATATATATTTTTTTGTAAATATACTACTTTTTAAACCGAAAAAGTTATTTTTTCATAAAAAAAATCACTTTTTCATCAAAAAGTGAATTTTATCTATTTAATTCTCGTTTGACTCATTTCAATGCTTGTTAAAGTTTGAATTGCCTTTTTAGAAACTAATTTTAGTAACTAATTTTAGATCCGTAATCTCAAATTGGTAAGAGCGCTTGCACCCAACACCAATGTTCAAGAGCTTGGTGGTTCGAATTCATCCAGTTTTTTTTAACTTTAAAGTAAAATATATGCAATTTTTGTGCTGTACTATATGCATTTTTATTGAACTTTATGCACTTTCAACTGTACTAGATGCACTTTCGACTGAACTAGATGCACTTTCGACTGAACTAGATGCACTTTCAACTGAATCAGATGCATTTTTAGCTGAAGCAGAGCACATTTTACAGAACCATATGCACTTTTATTGAATTACATGCACTTTTGGCTGAACCATATGCACTTTTAGCTGATACAGATGCATTTTTAGCTGAATTAGATGTATTTTTGACAAAAGTATATGCACTTTTATTGAACTATATGCACTTTCGACTGGACTATATTCATTTTCGACTAGATTATATGCACTTTGAACTTAACTATATGTACTTTCGACTAAATTAGATGCACTTTAAGCTGAACCAGATGTAATTTCAGCTGAACCAGATGCATTTTTAGCTGAACTATATGCATACTCACTTTTATTGAACTATATTTACTTTTGACTGAATTGTATGCACTTTCAACGGAAGTAGATGTACTTTCAGCTGAATTGAATGCAATTTCGACTCAATTTTATGCACATTTGACTAACTATATGCATTTTCGACTGAACTATATGCACTTTTATTGAACTATATACGTTTTTAACTGAACTATATGTAATTTCAACTGAACTAAATGCACTTTCAGTTCATTTAGATTAAAAAAAATGCACATTTTCATGTAAAAACCACTTTTTGTATAAAAAAAATTCACTTTTTGATGGAAAAGTGTTTTTTTATGAAAAAACAGCTTTTTCGGTATAAAGTGTTATATTGACAAAAAAAAATTATATATTTTTTTGTAATTTTTTAAAAAGTTTGTGATTTTTTTTATTTTGTATGATTTTATAATTTTTTATAATTTTTTTGATTTTTTATAATTTTTTATGATTTTTTAATGATTTTTTGTGATTTTTTAATAAATTTTTGTGATTTTTAAAATAATTTTTTATGATTTTGTTGTAATTTAAAACTATTTTTTTGGGTTTGTAGAGATATAAAATATGCTATTATATTTTGGTTTGTATGATCTTTTAGTAAATAAACTAAATAATTAAAAAGTGGTGTAAACTTATCAAAGATATATAGAAGGAATATAAATTGCTATAAAAAAATCAACATAAAGTACGAATATTTAGGAGTATCAAACATGATCTAATCTATTTTCCAATATTTTAATTTTACTAATACAATTGAAGGAATTGTGTAGCATTAACTACATTAATTTTTGTAACATTCATACTATTAATAAATTAGATTCTTTCTATATTCTGCATTTATTTTTGTGCTAAAAGATATTATAGCCGATTCACTTTCATTCAAAATATTTATTTTTCAAATGTTAAAGGAAAATATTATGCTGACATTTAATCTTTGAAATGATTACAAAAAAAAAAAATCTTTGAAATATTCCGTTGTTATTTGGTAAGAAAATTAATTTTCATAAATTTAAGTTATGCACCTATTACGTTTGTCAAAAATACAACATTTGCTTTCATTCGATTTTACAACCATTACGATTTTTCTCTCTCTATATATTTTCAAAGAGAACATGTTTGTATTAGATTTAATAAATTAACTAAATTGTTGTATTATTTTAGAAGTATGAAAAAGAAACTAAGTGTTTGACATATGTTTAATTAATATCGAGTCAGTTTGGGACCAGACAGACATATATGATTATGTGTTATATTCCGCTGCGATTCAATTTTTGGTTTAACTGGTAAAAGATTAAGTTTTTTTGTAATGAGCGTAATTTTTGATTTACAATTAATGTAGCTTTGATAGAAATTTGACTTGATTAATGAGTTATTTTTGTAGTGTTTTATAATTAGTCTATTAGTCTCTATTTAGAACGTGTCGCCACACGTGCCATTCGGCCGTGTAACATTCTTTTTAGATAAGGGATGTTACAATATTAGACTGCAACTCTCTAGTTTTCCAGATGATGAATTAAAGTGAAAAAAAACTATACTTTCGCACACGCGAAAATCTCCCTTTTCTCGTATTGTGTATACAAAACCCGTCAACTACATGATTTCAAGCTCAACATCTATTTTCTCTCCAACATTTAACCGGTTCTATATAGAGCTAGCCTTAAACAATGTTTGTTTTGAACTTTTTGTTCTATTCGTATTGTAGCGAAGATGTTACAAGCCAGTTTCATGATGAGTCCTTCAAGTTCGTCCACGATAGGTCTTAGTTTACTTAAATGGTTAAAAAAGGTAAAGTGGGGAGTTACTAAAACTTATGGCGAGTAACTGGAGCTGGAATTTTATTTCCGGAAAAGATGGAGAACATTTCGATCCAAATTTTGTTACCTTTTCCTAAATTTTGGATCCAAATTTTGTTACCTTTTCCTAAATAAAGCTCCAACTCTTGTTCTGTATAAAAGAAAATGGTTGATTTCGTTTTCGTTTAGATTTTGAGTTTTTCGTTATCGTTTCATTTCGTTTAGTAATGAACGAAAACGAAACGAGTTTTTAATGAAACGAACATGAAAATTTTCAGGAAATTTCCGCCTCATTCACAGCGTATTAGTCTGTAAGTAACTTAGTAACTCTAAATTTCTTACGTGAACCACGTAATCGTGTTTACACCTCACGTTATATATTTTTATATAATGAGTTTTAAATTCATATTACTAATACTTTTTACTATACCTTTATTGATACAAAACACGCACAGTATATATATATATATATATGGGGAATGATCCATACACACATAAAAAAACACATTATCTTTACATATCAATCACAACCATCCATTTACTAACTTTTAATGGTTAAGATTATATATATTAGATGGAAACGAACAGGGTTATGATCATTATCATCTCGTTTAGTAAACGAAGTGTATATTTTATTTCATTTAGTAAGGAATAAAAACAAGGCAACCTATTAACGAAACGAATTTTTCACGAAATTTTGGCCTCATTCACAACCCTATTTCTAAAAATTCAATTTTTTTTTTTAAATCAAAAGCAGGGTCTTACTTTAAGGAAAATTGGGAGAATAGCGTATTTTGTAAAGATGATTGTTATACATAAGATTGTCATATAAGGTGTAAAAACTTTGTATAATAACGTAGACACTAGCGAGTATTATTACGCCATTGGAATAAACATGTATACACTATACAGAATGGGGATATCAGGAACTTGTATGCCAGTATCGGAAGGCATGGAAAAAAAAGTTGTATGTTACTTTGATGACTATTAATTGTATGTTGTTTACCAGGACACAGACTGATAGTTTTTTCTTAATTTAGGGCGAGATATGCCTCGTAAGAGTCCTTTTTTTATTTTAGAACTATAGTATGTAAATAATAGTTTTTAAGGAGAGAAATGTTGTTTATTTTTTTACTGGGTCTTAATATATATTGAAGCTTCATTTATGCAACGGTTGAACCATGATTATTCTTAAAAAATGACTGAAGTAGGGTTAGGGTTATGCATATTTTTTTTATGATGAATCATTTTCCAGAAAATCATTTACATATGATAAGCTATTAGAATTTGTTTTTCAATTCCATGAAGTTCTTCAAGCGATGCAACTACAATGAAAATACGCATCTAGAACAAACAATACTTGTCAAAATATGTTCAGTTAAGATTTTGGGGATGTTACCCCCATCCTCTTCAGATGGTTCGGCAAATCTACATATACGTCCGATATCTTGACTTGATCAAATTACACAAGATACATATCAGATGGTCCGGTCAATACTTTTCCTTTTCAGATCAAATTACACAAGATACATATCAGATGGTCCGGTCAATACTTTTCCTTTTCAGACGACACTTGAGAATGTCAAGTATGTATGGATGAAGCAGCCAATGAGCCAATTATGGATTCACGCATATAATGAAGTCCATATTAATTTCAAACTAAGTTATGCATATAAACAAATAGAAATGCATAAAGAACAATGAAAAGGATCATAAACAAGTGCCAATGCATAGGGGTGTTTTTGGTTAAGGGGTTAGGTTGCATATGGTTGAACAAGCATACAATACAATTATCATAACGAAATTGCGGTGTTGTAACTCGAGCAACATACAAACTCGACAAAAAATATTTCCACATTCTAACTACTAGAGAGTCAAAGTTATTCTCCAAAAGGCCGATTTATATGACATCATAACAGTGAGCAGCAGACCAAAACAGCAAAGTTTTAAAATTGGGGCATAGAAAACAATAGGTAAAAATTTGCCAAAACTTTCAGAAGGTCATATTCTTAACAAACTTCAATTCAGAAGTGAATTGCCAAATTTACTAAGAAATACAATAGATATATTTGATAAAAACCTGTTAGATACAACCCTTTACACTTTTTTAATTTTAAGGCCTCTAAATTGAAGTACATAGTTGTTCCGATGTGGAAGCTTGAATTGGAAGGCATTCCCATATGGCCAAAACCTGTTTCCGTCATA
Source organism: Primula veris (assembly GCA_963682055.1). Classification (NCBI taxonomy): domain Eukaryota; kingdom Viridiplantae; phylum Streptophyta; class Magnoliopsida; order Ericales; family Primulaceae; genus Primula; species Primula veris. Next base: position 12,035,852 of record OY821745.1, on the reverse strand, counting down.
ATCATGTGCTGTGATAGTCAATCAGCTATTGGACAGGACCAGGATCACATGCATAATGGAAAGTTCCGACATATTCGTCAGAGACATAAATCCGTAAGAGAATTGTTAGCTAACGGTGTGGTATCCTTAGACTTTGTGAGGCCTAAGGATAAACTACAGCCAACAATTTTTGACCTCACACAAATCACTGTTTCCTATCATATAAACTACAGCCAACAATTTCTGAAAATACTTCCAAGTCAAAATAAGTACTTAGACAATCCCTAAATATATATATATATATAGGATTCTAAATGTATGCATATTTACTGCCAAACAGAAACTTAAACAAATTTTGTTTCTTGCCAAACTAAGAGTCTGGAATTTCTTTATAGGTTTGATTACGGACAAATAAGTCTAATCCATTGTTATATATAAACTCAAAAGCCTTTTTCTAATTTTTAATGGACTTGCATATTTTTTGCAAAACAGAAAATACGCAAAATGTTGTTCCTGTCACCGAGCTACCAGCCTCCAATGCTTTTACAAAGCTCCAATCAGGCCAAAAACTTGCATCGCTCCTGAAGCCATTCTCACTAATCATTTATCTGAAAAAGAGGAAGTGATAGTATGTTAGCCAGTTAAACCAGAGTTAAAATATAAATGTTAAAATCCTCATTAGACCAAATAAGTAATTCATATCATACCATTTCTTATACCCTTATTCCATGTGTGATGTTATTGTTTGATGCTAAATGTGTGTGTGTTTCAGTCTTAATATCTCAGTAATGGGAAAAAAGAAGAGATCTTGTTCTCACAGGTAGAAACTGTACAGAATTGGTTTCTAGTAATCTTTGTGTTTGCTAGTTAGTTTTTTGTTCATGTGCACTTTTTGGGTTTCTAGCGATCCTGTTCTTTTAATTTGTTATGTTTACGTGTTTTTCATTCTAGGTCTGTATTTGCATATGTTAAGAGTTATTAGTTCATATCTATATTATATTGTAATTTGGAGGACAGTAATCTAATTTTGGATATTACTCCATTTTTAATATATATGAACTGTGAGTGTATTTTAGTTACACACCACATCATTTTCCCTATCATCTGACTTGGTAACAGAGCCAAACATAAACACTGAAACCCTAGCCACCCTAAATTGCGTATCGGCCAATTGACCGGTACATAATCATCGAAACCATAAATTGAATATATATACTTAATTCTCATTTAATTCCGACCTTAACCCACTAATCCTTGCCGGAGTTGGACGTCTCACGCGCCGTCATGCGCGGCTAACTTCGAGCGACCATCGCTGCTACTGACGGCGCGTGTGCGCGTGTGAATCACTTTCCGGCCATATTCTGGTAAATTGGTCGACTGGGTGTGTGTAACTCTTCTGTATACTTTATTTTGTGTCTCGATTTGGTTCCGAATATTATTCGACTATTTGATTATTTGGTATGTTTTGAACGACTGTTTTGGTGATTCCGCTGTGTTTAATGGACTGATTCTGAGTATACTGTTGGTTGAGATTTGATGTTTTGATAGCTTTCGGTTCAGTATTTGCTCGCTTGTTTTTGGATTGCCGGGTTTGGTTGTTGTTCGGCTATTTGGGTTTGTGATTTTGTATTTAGCTTCTTCTGGTTTTTTACGTTTTGTTGGAAGGAAAAATGTCCGGACCCGAAAGTGTTGTATTTTATAATCAGCTTAGTGAGCTTATTCAGACATTGCATGCTTCTCTTTTTGATGGTTCAGTTGTCACTTTGGCTAATTCACATAAAGTTGCTTGTGTTTCCTTGTCTTCTGATACGTGGCTTGTTGATTCCGGTGCGAGTTCTCATATGTCTGGTACATCTTCTCTTTTCTCTGATTTGAATCATTTTGATCATCGTATTGTCTTAGCTGATGGTTTTTCTTGACCTGTATCTGGTAAAGGAACACTTAACCCTCATCGATCGTTGTCTCTTCCCGATAGCCTTTGTGTGCCTAATTTTCCTTTCAACTTACTCTCCGTTAGTGAATTGACTAAATCACTAAACTGTTCTGTAACTTTTTCTCCTAAATTATGTGTGTTTCAGGATCTCAAAACGAAAAAAATGATTTGTTCATGATATGAAAATGATGGTCTTTATTATTTGGATCCCACTAGTTTTGCTTCTTCGCGTTCATCGGCCTTAAGTGCTACCGTTTCTCCTATGCAATGCCACTTTCGTTTAGGACACCCTTATCTGGCTAAACTTAAAATAGCCATTCCTTCCTTGCGCCATTTGTCTAATTTAGAATGTGAGGCTTGTCAACTTGGGAAACATCATCGTAGTTCATTTCCTAGTCGGGGCCCTACTAGGAAGGCTCAACCATTTGATTTCGTTCATTCTGACATATGGGTCCTTCTCGTACTTCTGCTCATAACGTTTTTCGATGTTTTGTCGTTTTCGTTGATGACTTTTCGCGGATGACTTGGTTATTTTTAATGAAAAATCGGAGTGAACTACCGTTTATTATTTCTCGTTTCTATAATGAAATATTAACTCAGTTTGATAAGAAAATCAAGATTTTCTGCTCTGATAATGCATTAGAGTACGTTCAGACCGTTATGTGATCTTTTTCTGTCGATCGTGGTATTATTCATCAGGCTAGTTCTGCTGGCACATCCCAGCAAAATGGTGTTGCCGAGCGCAAACATAGACATTTACTTGATGTTGCTCGTACTTTGCTATTTAATATGAAGGTTCCTAAGCACTTTTGGGGAGATGTAGTTTTAACTGCGTGTCATCTCATTAACCGTATGCCTTCCGTGGTTTTGAATCATCGATTCCCATTTTCGCTCGTTTATCCTGATATCGATCCATTTTCAGTGACTCATCGCATTTTTGGATGTGTTGCATTCGTTCACATTCTTAACCCTGGTTAAGACAAGCTTTCTCCTCGAGCCAGGAAGTGTGTTTTCCTCGGCTATTCTCGTACACAGAAAGGTTATCGTTGTTATCATCCAGATTCTCGTCGCTACATTGTGAGTTCCGATGTTACCTTTTTTGAGTCTACTTCATTTTTCACAGATGAGGGTGTGCGACTTTTTCCCGATATCATATCTAGCATTGATGTTGAAGTGTCTGCTTGTCCTTCCCGTTGTGATGCCGATTCGATTCCTTTTCCTATGCCATCTATTTCTTATGAGGTCGAACCTTCGCCACCAACCTTAAAAGTGTATATGAGATCTCAATTCCGGAATATTATATCTCATGACCAGCCTACGACATCTTCCCATCCCGAAGTTATTGTTTCTTCTTCTGATGTTGGTCCTTCTATTCCTTCTCAGCCTCCCACCTCTGATGATTTACCTATTGCTCTATGGCGAGGTAGGCGTACTTGTACTCAACATCCTATTGCCAATTTCGTCTCTTATCACCGCACTTCCTCGTGTTTGCATTCGTTTGTTTGTACCTTATCTTCTGTTTCCGTGCCATCATCGTATAATGAGGCACTTTCCTTGTCTGGTTGGAAGCTGGCTATAGATGAGAAAATGAGTGCACTCTATCAAAATAACACATGGGAACTTTCTACATTACCGTCAGGTAAGGTAAAAAGACTGTCGGTTGTCGTTGCGTATATACTATAAAATATTAACCAGATGGTTCTATTGAGCGATTGGAACGTTTAGTGGCTAAAGGTTATACTCAGACGTATGGTGTTGATTATAGAAAGACTTTTTCTCCTGTTGCTCGTCTTAATTCGGTTCGGATCCTTCTTGCTGTTGCAGTAAACTGTAACTGGCCTTTGTATCAACTTGATAGTGCTGTTGTTATTGACTTTGGTTTTCGTCGATCTTATTCGGATCATTCAATCTTTACTCGACATAGTTCTTTTGGTATTAGATGATATTATTATTTCTGGGGATGATTCATATGGTATTGCTCAGTTGAAGCGTTATTTAGGAATAAAGTTCCATACCAAAGATCTAGGTGCTCTTCGATATTTTCTTGGTATTGAAGTTGTTCGTTCTTCGAAGGGATTGTCTCTTTCTTAGCGTAAATATGTTTTGAATCTACTTTCAGAGACGGGTATGATGGGTTCCCGTCCGTTTGATACACCTATGGATTCGTCGATTAAACTTGATACAGAGAGTGGTGCTTTATTTTCTGATGTTAGTCGCTATCGTCGTCTTGTAGGCAAACTTATTTACCTTACTGATAGAACATAAAAATTAGACCCGAATATTTTATTCGGGTAATAATCAACCCACTTTATAAATGGGTATCCAACGCTTAAATGGGTCATCTCATACTTTTTATAGGAATTGAGGTGTTACTACCAAAAGCCCAAGCCCAATCAAATGGGGACCCATGTCTGAAAAATCCCTGTGATGAAGACATTTGTCAATATCCTAGAAGGCGCAGTTGCCTATAAATAGCCAACTACCCCTCCTAGAAAAGGACCAGAAAATCTATCCAAAAAATATAGAGAGAAGTTAAGAAAAGAGAGAAACTAACCAAAGCATATCACTTCGAGAAATAAACCGAGAAAAGACAGCCGAGCACCGAATAAAAGGGGAGAAAGATCAAGACGAGAGATTAAATAGTCATATCGAGCACAATTGTAAAACCGAAATACTAATCCGAGCAAATGTAATAGTCCGAACAAGGACAATAATCTGAGCAAATGTAATAGTCCGAACAAGGACAATAATCCGAGCAATAATAAAGATCAGGAAGTATCCTTTATTCACGGTTGATTTACCATTATATCATTGTTGAAAAGCCTAACGCGACCGACCAAAGTTATGGCTTTATCAAATGGCGCCGTCTCCGGGAATCATCTAGTTCCCAACTAGTTTAGAATTAGAATACCAATACTCTGCCAGACGAGCGACAATGGTTACCAATGTAGAGGAAACCCATCCCGAGATAATAGAAACCAATAACCAAAACACGCAAATTAGCCAACAAGACCTCGACGATCTACTCGCCATCCGCGACAGATATGAAGCTATCCAATCCGGAAACCAACCAACAACCTCCTACGTCAACCAAGAACAACCGGTCGAACCACCCCGACATTTCATCGAAGGGATTGTCGACGAACACCCTTCGTCCTCGGAGGACGAACAAGACGTGCCCGTATTAAGGCGTGCACGAAGACGCTTAACCGGGTCCCAAGCAGGGCCGAGCTCAAGAGTCCCTTTGCCTACGGCCTCGGTCAACTCCGGTGCTCGTTTACAAACGGACGAGGCTCATCAGTTTGGCATGCCCGAGGATCATGTACTCGGACAGTCGCCCCGACTACTGACTAATTCTCCGAGGATGATTACACCACCCACGGTGGAGGTACAACATGTTCCATTAGCCGATGAAAGGAACTACGCCCAGCTACAAGCTCAGCTGGCGGCATGCATGACGGCCATGACAGCGGCCGGCATCGTATTGCCAGTTATCCAACCCGACAAAGACCCACGCCATGAAGTGGAAGATTCTGCCTACAGGGCCGCCCTGGAGGCAGCGGGTCGGCGACCCGATACAAGAGTCCCCCACCAAGGGGGCAATGTCCCAATAACTATCGTCCATCCGAACACTCATATGGAACGTGTCCACACAATCACGAAGGACGGTAGATATCCCGAATACAGGATCGGGGAAGGATATGGCCCATCACCACATCAGGGAGGATACCCTCCCCCCTACCAAGTCACGGATGACGCGTTCCAACAGGCTTGAAACGTATGCCAAGAAACCCCGTGTGCTGAACATATCACGCGGTACCGCAATTCTATGGGATTCGTCATCCCCGAATTCAGGCTCTATGATGGGAAGAGTTGCCCTATCGACCATCTGAGGCACTACAAGACGAAGATGGAACTGTGGAGTGATGACCATGCACTGATGTGCAAATTTTTTAAAAACAGCTTGGGTCAAGAGGCTTCGTCATGGTATCATAACTTACCACGGGGCTCCATTAGAAACTGGGCAGAATTGCTAAGAGCATACTCCACCCGATACGCTGCTCATCGGAAAAAGAAGGTTAGTATCGAAACCCTTCTTAAAATGACGATGATGCCAAATGAAAGGCTCAACGATTACTGCATACGTTATATCGACGTAGCAAACCAGATTCCACGATATGCCAATAATATAGCCATACAAAACTTTATCAATTCCATCCCTAATGGCTATTGGGCGAGAAGGAAGTTCATAGGCAAAACTTCCCGACCACTGATTCCCTGCTAGCCTATTGTACCCACCTCACCGATAAAAACGACGAACTGCGTTTCCTCAACCGAACTCTACCGAGAAGAGAGTCGGTCCGCGAGGCACATGTGGGTCGCAAAAGAGTTAGGAATAACCAGGAAGAAGCATTCCAACCGACCAGAAAGGGCAAAGAGCCCGAGGTCCATAGCAGGGTAGAGCGACCACGAGCACTAGAGCCCAAACCGCTCCAGATCGCATACCCAACACCGACCAACGAACATAAACCACTCCAGCTCACCTACCCGATGCCACCCAAGCCATTTCAACAGGTTCGGCCCCAAGAGAGGGAACACCGAAACACTTTCGGACCGGTCGAGCTGCGATACACTTTCAACCTATCTGCTGAAGATATCCTCAAGGATATATGCATGGAAAGTTGGTATTCCCGACCACAACCGATCATCTCTCCCCCCAATCAGAGAGATTCCAAGCTCTTCTGCGCATATCACGAGGATCACGGCCATCTCACTGAGCATTGCCATAACCTGCGATGGAGAATGAACCAGTGGGGCGATGCAGGATACCTAGCCAAGTTCATCAAAGGAGCTGGGAATAAAGGCAAACAACTGGCCATCGAGGGATCTGACAACCGGCAAGGCAAAACGATCAACGTCGTTCATATGTCACGACCCAAGGGCCCAGGCGGGGAACGATCACGACAACGGCAGCTGGCCCACTTTGGCCAAGTAGCCAAGACATCACAGGCGTCGACCTCTAAACGACAATGCACACCACGACGACATCCGCCCATTTCTTTCTCGGATCTTGACGAAGAAGGGGTGATTTACCCCCACGGAGACGCCATTAACCTCCGTGTTCAAATCGGCCTAGACACAGTCAGTAGGGTACTTGTCGACCAAGGAGCCTCTTGTGATATCATGTACAAGGAGCTCTTCGACAAGATGGAACTCAAGCTGCAAGATCTACAGCCTACCGATGTCACACTGATCGGATTCATCTCCGAAACGACCAAACCGTTGGGTAAGATCGTCCTCAGTGTCACAACAGGGTCCATGTCGGTTCCCGTGGAGTTCTTAGTGGTCGACGACCACTCCGGACACAACGCAATATTGGGCCGACCTTGGTTACATGCCATGAAGGCCATACCCTCGACCTATCACCAAAAGGTCAAATACCCAAATGATAGGGGAGCGATCGAGACAGCCAGAGGATGTCAAGAAGATTCAAGACGCTGCGAGGACATCACCGCGACTCTCCAAAAACAACGAAGCCTTGTGGAATAACCCACCAGCACAAAGAAGCTGATCAACCAAATATCCAAAGCCGAAAGGGTTGTCGAAGAACAAGTAGGAGAGACACTCAGGAAGGTGTATATACCAGATATGGACGAGGAGCATTACTTCCTCCTTGGCGACAACCTTCCAAAACAGGAATCCGAAGAGTTGAAAGCATTCCTTCTCAGCAACACTGATAAATTCGCCTGGAGCCCTAAAGATATGCCGGGCCTAGACCCCAATACAGCATGCCACCACCTAAGTGTAAACACCGAGTACAAGCCGATAGCACAGAGGAGCAGGAAAGTGTCTGTACAGCACAGAGCAGCTATAATCGCTGAAGTACAAAAGTTATTGGAGGCTGGAGCCATAAGAGAGGTTTACTATCCAAAATGGTTGTCCAACCCGGTTGTCGTCCCTAAGAAGAACGGGAAGGAGAGAGTATGTATAGACTTCACAAACCTCAACAAAGCCTGCCCGAGGGACCACTTTCCCCTTCCGAGGATTGATCAACTGGTGGACGCAACTGCGGGGGCAGAACGGATGACCTTCCTTGACGCATATTCGGGATACCATCAAATTCCCCTCGCCCGCGAAGATCAAGAAAAGACTTCGTTTATATCACCTTTGGGAAATTATTGCTATACGGTAATGCCGTTCGGCCTACGCAATACGGGAGCAACATACCAAAGGATGATAACAATAGTATGTCGAGATCATATAGGGAAGACGATGGAGGTATACATAGACGACATGGTCGTCAAAAGCGAAAGAGCCACATCCCACCTTCAAGATATCAGGGACGTTTTCCGAACGCTGGGCAAGCACAAACTGAAACTCAATGCGAGCAAGTGTGCATTTGGCATCAGCAAAGGGAAATTCTTGGGGCATATGGTTAGCCGACGAGGAATAGAGGCTAATCCCGATCAAATAACGGCTCTACGAAACCTAGCAGCGCCCAAGAATAAAAAACAGGTACAAGAGCTCACGGGAATGATGGCCGCGCTGAGCAGGTTCATTAGCCGATCCGCAGATAAGGGACGGCCATTTTTCGAATCACTCAAGAAGGATAGAAAATTCGTCTGGGACCCGGAATGTGAAGCTTCATTCAACAATCTCAAAGAGTACTTGAGGACATTGCCACTGCTAGTAAGGCCAAACAGAGGAGACATTCTGGCATGCTACCTAGCAGTTTCTGCTACAGCTGTGAGCGCGGTCATCCTAAGAGAAGAAGGTCGCGAACAATTTCCGATCTACTTCGTCAGCAAGACTCTGGTCGAAGCCGAAACGCGTTATCTACCCTTGGAAAAGCTGTGTCTGGCATTGGTCGTCGCAACCAGAAAGTTGCCACACTATTTCATAGCTCATCAGGTCCGGGTACACACAAAATTTCATATTAAAGAGTCACTTCGACGGACGGACATTAGCGGCCGAGTTGCCGCCTGGGGGGTCGAGCTATCCCAATTTCATATCGAGTTCGCACCCCACCATGCCATAAAGGGACAAGTCCTGGCCGATTTCGTCGCAGAATTCACCGAAGGCTATGACGAGCCTTTGGCACTCTCTCCACAATCACACTGGCAGATACATGTCGACGGATCAGCCACCAAGGACGGATCAGGAGCAGGGATCGTCCTAAAGTCTAGAGAGTGAGCAATCATCGAAAAAAGCATAAAACTGGGCTTCCGAGCTACCAACAATGAGGCAGAATACGAGGCCATGATAAATGGCATGCTTATTGCCCGGTCCCTCGGATGCTCCCACTTAATTGCAAGCTCAGACTCCATGCTCATCGTCAATCAAGCCATCGTCGAGTACCAAGCGAAAGATGATAGAATGATCCTCTACCAAGAGAAAGTCCAAAGCTTGATGGCCACCTTCAAACAGTGCGAGTTAGTAAGAATCAATCGCACCGAGAATGCACATGCCGATGCATTGGCCACCCTAGCCTCGACATTAACATTGACCGACACCCGGTCGATCACAGTGGAACTACTGCCGACCCCGAGCATAATAAAAAGGGTAAACCGGGTGACATCGATACAGTACGAACTAGGATGGATGGAGGACATGACCCATTATCTGCGAAGTGGAACGCTTCCGGTCGACAAGATAAAAGCGCTGAAAATTACAAGAAAAGCTCCTCGCTTCTGGCTATCCGAGGACGATAAACTATACAAATCCAGTTACCGGGGACCACATCTACTGTGCGTCCCGACCGAGCTACAACTGCCGGTCTTGGAGGAAATCCACGAAGGATCTTGCGGAGCACACATCAAAGGGCGATCCCTTGCAAACAAGGCAGTGACCCAAGGATATTGGTGGCCCTATATCAAGCGAGACGCCGATGCATACGTCCAACGATGCGACAAGTGCCAACGATTCGCCAAGATACCACGGCTCCCTTCATCTATGATGACCCCGGTATCAGCACCATGGCCGTTCACTCAATGGGCAATCGATTTAGTCGGTAAACTCCCAAGAGCACCTGGGAATGTGGAATATCTGATCGTTGCGACTGATTACTTCACCAAATGGATCGAAGCTAAACCCCTCCGAGAAATCAAAGCCAGCAACGTCAAACAATTCATTTGGGAATACATCATAACTAGGTTCGGTATACCGTACGCTATAGTCGCCGACAACGGAACCCAGTTCAAAGATGCCAATTTACAGCTGTGGTACGAGGAACTCGGTATCCGAAAGTTCTATTCGACGCCGACATACCCACAGGGAAACGGGCAAGCCGAAGTGTCAAACCGAACAATATTAGACGGCATCAAGACCACCCTTGAACAAGTAAAGGGGAGGTGGCCCGAGCGGCTACTCAACGTTTTATGGTCGTGCCGAACTACACCCAAGACGGGCACCAAGGAAACCCCGTTTAGCTTAGCATACGGTGTTGAGGCCATCATACCGACAAAGATCGGGCTACCCACACTCCGAACGACGTTGGTCGAGCAGGGAAATAATGAACAAAGAATGAGAGAAGAGCTCGACATGATAGACGAGAAACGAGAGATAGCGGCCCTTACCCTAGCTAAGTACCAACAAAGCGTAAAACAAACCTATGACAAGAGAGTAAAAGGATCTAAAGAATTCATGGTAGGAGAACTGGTGCTGCGACGAGTGACGGTCTATACCCGCAACGAAATACACGGCAAACTAAGCCCTATCTGGGAAGGCCCATACGAAATCGTCAAGCAAACAAGTCCAGTCTCTTACAAAATCAAAAACGTCCTGTTCGCCAGCAGCCGAGGGGAAAAGAATTCTTGGAATGTGGCTAACTTAAAGAAGTACTACGTATAGGCAATGCTTCGAATACAAGTACAGGTGCTACCTTACCCTTCTTGCTTAATGGCATTATCTTTCTTCTTTTGAATGAATGAAATATATTATTATGCTGTCTACTAATACTATGAAATTTCCAACATGGCCGAAGTGCCTAGGAAGACTATGTAATTCCGTAAATGGCGTGTTACCGAAGGAACGTCTAGGAATACTATAAAATTCCCAACATGGCCGAAGTGCCTAGGAAGACTATGAAATTCCGTAAATGGCGTGTTACCGAAGGAACGTCTAGGAATACTATAAAATTCCCAACATGGCCGAAGTGCCTAGGAAGACTATGAAATTTCGGAAGTGGCGTGTTACCGAAGGAACGTCTAGGAATACTATGAAATTCCCAACATGGCCGAAGTGCCTAGGAAGACTATGAAATTCCGGAAGTGGCGTGTTACCGAAGGAACGCCTAGGAATACTATGAAATTCCCAACATGGCCGAAGTGCCTAGGAAGACTATGAAATTCCGTAAATGGCGTGTTACCGAAGGAACGTCTAGGAATACTATGAAATTCCCAACATGGCCGAAGTGCCTAGGAAGACTATGAAATTCCGTAAATGGCGTGTTACCGAAGGAACGTCTAGGAATACTATGAAATTCCCAACATGGCCGAAGTGCCTAGGAAGACTATGAAATTCCGTAAGTGGCGTGTTACCGAAGGAACGCCTAGGAATACTATGAAATTCCCAACATGGCCGAAGTGCCTAGGAAGACTATGAAATTCCGTAAATGGCGTGTTACCGAAGGAACGTCTAGGAATACTATGAAATTCCCAACATGGCCGAAGTGCCTAGGAAGACTATGAAATTCCGTAAATGGCGTGTTACCGAAGGAACGTCTAGGAATACTATAAAATTCCCAACATGGCCGAAGTGCCTAGGAAGACTATGAAATTCCGTAAATGGCGTGTTACCGAAGGAACGTCTAGGAATACTATGAAATTCCCAACATGGCCGAAGTGCCTAGGAAGACTATGAAATTCCGTAAATGGCGTGTTACCGAAGGAACGTCTAGGAATACTATAAAATTCCCAACATGGCCGAAGTGCCTAGGAATACTATGAAATTCTCAACATGGCGTGTTACCGAAGGAACGCCTAGGAATACTATGAAATTTATATGCAGGTACAATGCAAGGAATTATTCAGGTCCACATTACGGCGGCGATGCAATATAAATTGGCTAAAACAATGAAGGAGAATCAATCTAAACAACAAAATATCAACAAGAAGCATCTCCAAAACAGGAATAACGAAATAACAACTGATTTAGCAAGGAAAAATCGATCCAATCAATTAAATGGCAATACGGCAATGGAAAGGTACAAAACAGGAATAAAGAAATAACATAAATAGTCCTCGCCCGCATTACGGAGGCAACAAGAAGATCATCGACACTAAAGAGATTCATTTAAGAAGAGCTACTGCAGGAGGAGCACGACGGTAATTGACCGAGCTCAATCTCTTCGTCATCCGTCGTTGTGTACCCATCAGACTCATCACCATCAAAACGCTCCTCAGAAATGAGGGCATCAAAATTGGTCGTATGAGCCCTAACACAAGTCAGCGTCTGAAGCCGCGCGTTGAACTTGGCTTCTTTGGCGAACTCGTGAGCATCCGAGGCCGCTTTACGGCGATCATCGTCAAAGGAGAGGTTACGGCGAGCTTCGATCATAGCTGCAGAAGCATCGTATCTGGCACGGGACAAACGGAAATACTTCACCAACACGTTGGCCTTGGTCACAAGCAACTTTAATTTGCCGAAGTACTCGTCCTTTGCATGCCAATATCGATCCAAACGACGCTCCTGAACCTCAACAGCATGCTCGGCACGGTGAACGTATTCTCGAAAAGAGGCCGCCTGGGTTTTCAGCTTGGTCCGCAGTCGAGCACATTGGTCGGTCAATTTGACATTTTTGCTCATCAAAACAATGTAGGGCCACCTGTCAGGCACCTCACTAGCCGCACCAGATGAGACCTCGTCCCGGGCAGCACCAGTAGGTCCTAACCCCGGGTTAACTAGGCATGGAGAACCAGCCTGGTGCGACATAGTAGCATGTGCCTATAAAAAAAAAGAGGGGGGGAGAAGAACGAGAAGAGATGAATATAAAAAAAAAAAAGAGAGGAAAAAAAAGAAAAAAAAAAGAAGCTAAAAAAAAAAAGAGAGAATTTTTTATACAAGCTACAAAGAAAACGACAAAACAAGCTATTTTATTAATCCGACAACCCCTCAACAGACGCCGAAGTCTCTACTACATCGGCAAAATGAATATCTCGCAATGAGTTAATTTGCGTCCCCAAACGCTCACGAATGACCGCCTCGATTCGGTTCAAGGCAACAGTGGTTTCAGTTACCCCGGCCTTCGCATCCACCATGCGCTCTGCCCGGGACACACCACTCATTCCTTTTATATGCTCCAGCACCTCTAAGGCGCGAGCTCGGGCCCAATACGCTTTGGCAAAGGATAGCAGCAGATCCGCGTCCTCGAAAACGGCCCCAAGGACCAAGCTCAAGCTCGTCACACGACCTCGGGCTTCATCACGAGAACGTCGTAGGGCACCGAGAAGTTCCTTTGCTTTACCCTTATTTGCCGTATAATGGGCGGTCTTTTTACTAAATTTCTCTCCCAAATCACGTAACCGGATCGCCAAGTTGGAAATATGAATATTCAGACCCTCGATTTCCTGATAAGCACAAGTCAATTTCGCGGTCAGGGACGCGTTAGATCTTTCCAAATCTTCCATTACGTCACCTACACTACGACTAGGCGAGGTCCAGACCACCATGGCAAGGGGGTTATTTGGTACTTGACAATATTTTGTTTTCACATCCTTCAAAATATGACGACCATCAAAAGAAATTAACCCAAGAAAGCCCAACAGAAAGAAACCACAGCACATATATTATCACTTCCCCAAAAGAATCTGTTTCTAGATACACAAGAGACCAAAAAAAAAAAAAAAAAAAAAAGCAATAATACATACTGCTAGAAAGATAGTCAAGGTTCCACCTGAGGAGATACTGGTGGGGGAACAACAGTAGCATCCGGTCGAGGAGTGGACGGGGTCGACATAGAGCGAGAACGCAGCGCTGTCGAAATTGTCTGTCCCGGTAGCCGAGGAAGCTCTTCTTCACGAAGATTCGCCCAGTCCAAGGGTTTCGGCGGTGCACCATGCGGACACGGGTACACCAACTCCGACCATGCCCTATCCGACAAAGGAACATTCGCGAAATTGAGCGCCCGCACATGAGCGCAGTATACAGAGAAGTTGGCCATCATCGCTAACTTTGTCCGCTCCTCCGCATGTGCCGTTTTCAGGGCAGACACCTTAGCCTTTTCGGCTTCCACGTCCTCTGCCAGGAGCAAGTTCTCCTCCTCTAGTTCGCCGTACTTAACGACCATGCTCTCTTTTTCCGCTTTCCATTTCTCGACATCCTCGGTCAGGTGCAGAAAGTCCACCGACAGCTTGTCATAATTCTCGCCCAGGGTTTTCTTCTCGGTGACCAATTTCTCCTTCTCGGCCACCAGCTTCTCTTTCTCAGCCCCTAGAGCTCCCAGCTGATCCCGTAGCGCCACGGTACTCACAGCAATCTGCACTTCAACACATTAGATTCCAAATAAAATACACGTACCATACCTATATAGTGATATACGAGCCCCACGTACCCTCAGCGCATCCGCGTGGGCCTGCTCTATAACCGACATTGTAGGTTGGGCAGATAGTCTTTCGGCATCCTTGAACACAAGGGGTTTCAGAGCCGTATACCCCATCTTCAAGATTCGCGGTTGCTCCAGCAGTTCACCCCTACATCGGTCAATATAACGGGTCATTGCAACCCCGTCAACCAACACCTTCTCGGATCCGTCGAGAGCCTCATCCTCGACACCCGTCACAACATCCCCGTCATTCTCTTCGCTGCCTTCCATTTCCACCCCCACGTCCTCCAACTGCTCAATCTCAGGGACCCTATGCTCGATCTCTTCCTCAGTACGGAGGGGCGAGCAAACGGGCAAATCTATCGGACCCTCGGTGGGGATAGGCGAGATGACAGGCAAAGTCATCGTACCCTCTCCCATGTTAGTCAAGAGGTTCATATGTCCGAATACATCGTCGATCGACCCCTGAAACACAATAATACCCATAGACCGGGCAAGAGCGAGGGTAACCAATGGAGAAGTCAGTAGCTGAAACAAGATGACTAATAAAGCAAAGCACTAGCGAACAAAATGACAAACAACCAAAAGACAAGAAAATCATAATACATATACACATACCTCGCCCGGCGCAGAGGCATCCTCGGCGGTATCCCCTTGAGAAGCAGCAAACACCCCCTCGCCCGAGCCAACGTTAGCATCTTCCTCGGTAACCGATGTATCGGTCCCCCTAGCCCTCTTCGTTGTTTCAACGACAGGGTCCGATGCACGATGCTTAGAACGAACGGCTTTTTTCCCAAGCCGAGCGGTACTTCGAGCCCGGACCACTTTCAAGAACTCTTCCTCGGGCTCTTTGGGGATCTCGGGTACAGGATTCCCCTTGGTCACCGACCCCATCGGGTACCCGAGCAGCATCGGGACACTACGACTCGCCGGATCCGGCGTCGGTCCCGGCCCCCACCATTTCCAAAGAGCTAACAGAGCCTCTACATTGGGAGCGCCGAGGTCTGGCATGGTGGGAGCATTGGTAGCCGGCCCAGGAATCTGGTGTCCCGGACAAGCCCATTCACCAGACGCAATCGCAATACCAAGATTGCGCTCTTTGTTGGTATCCGGCAAACCGATAACGAGCCGGCAAAAGGAACGCAAGGTCTTCAAATACGAGCTGCGACGCTCAAAGCTCAAACTATAGACTCCAAAGACGTCCTTCAGTTCAATCGGTATTCCGGACAACTCCGATAGCCTTTGGATACCATTCAGAGTACGGTAACCATTTAGGGCCAGTTGGGCCGGAGCAATTTGGACGGTCTCAAAGAACGAGGCCACCCAATTTGTAAAAGGAAGTCGAAGACCCCCAGTAAAGAATGCCGACGAACGCACAGCTACCTCGCCGGCAGGAACAAATCCCAGCACCTCCTCGTCCGAAATAGGAAGCCGAATATGTACGTTGTCGGGTATTCCGGCGAGCTCTTTAAAATCCTTTTCCACGAATGTGCCAACTTGGGCCACACTTTGGGTCAAAATTTCCTATCCAAAGATCATCAAAAGTCCATCAATATACTAACCAAATACACAAACCAGAACCACATCAATAGAACGAGAGCCACCACCCCCCCCACACACATTACATAAGAATCATCAGACATATATAGATAACCTGAACCATATACCAACGACACACCTATGACCACAACGACAAATCAAATACAACTCCTAAAAGAGGGACGGGGGGAGAACGAAAAATCACTTACAGTAATCATTATGAGCAAGCAAGCGCGAACAGCAGCAAGTCTTCCAACAAAACCACGAAACCCTAGATCAAACGGCCGAACTCTTTTCCTTTTTGGCGGGAAGAATATGCTTTAGAGAGAGAGAGATATTTTCTTCAGCAAATTCTGTGATAAAAATAAACAGGATTACTTGGCACAATAGAAAGGAGTGGAGTCACAAAAGGAATAAAATAATAACCGTCCTTTCGTGTAACAGAGGTTTACCTTTTTTCCAACCATACAAAAGTCAACAACCGCTGCTCTTTTTAACATATAAACGCTCCAGATTTCGCCACGTCCGCGCGTATCCCACTACCCAAGGCAGTTCACATCATTAGACCTACATAAACGGCCAGTGGACCCTACCACGAAAAGCTTCCCACATACGCTACCACTACTATCACACCGAGAATATCCCCCGATTAAAGTTCCTCGACTCCCCACCAATCCTTACCAAAAGGGCACACCGAACAAGGTGGACGAAGACCGTTTCTAGCTTGACGACAGGGAGCATCAAGTCTAACAACGCTCTCCGGGGGGATAACCGGGCATATTGTTCGGTGTATGCTCAGAAACATAAAAGAGAAGCAAACAGGAAATAAAATAGGACAGAATCAAGTGCAAGACAAGTTTTATTCATCCACAAAGGGGGAAACACAAACAATACAACAGAAAAAGAAAATACACCTATCCTACTTTTTCGAACTATCCCCCATAGCAACATCCCTCTTCGCCAAAAGTTCCTCCAGACGCTCCTTCTCCCTAACCAAACGAGAAATCGCCATCTCAGCCTGTTTCAAGGCGTAAGACTGAGACTCGCATTTTTGCTCGGCCTTGAAACGAGCAGTGCCCTCCTCGTCCCAATATTGTTTAAACCTCCTCGCTTCAGTCCGAGCACACATGAGATCATGTTTCAGCCATGACATCTCAATTTCTTTTAGTTGAAGAGGAGTCAAATCCTCCTCCCCAAAGCCAGGGGGACGAGGTAGCAAAAAGGTAGGCTCCTCTTCCATAAGGGCTTTCTTTTTGGAGGTAGACCTAGTGACGGGAGCCATCTCACGCAAAAGCAAATTATAAAACAAGAGAGAGGTAGAAATTGGTAATGAGATACAGGCAATAGGGAGCATTTATAGAGAATCAAAAGGCACAAAGTACGAAGCGTTACAATGGTTCACAAGACAGGCACGAGACGCGAAAAGATACAACTGATTCATCAAATACAGAAGATAAAACACAAATGGCAAAAGGGGAAATACATAAGAAAACCAGCCCAATCTAAGGATCAATGGGTGGAAAAACCGAACTGCCAGACCGAGAGAAAGCAAAACGAGCAGAACAATTCAACCGAGCTTGGTAGGAATCGTTCATGGCGACCAAATCGTCATTCTCCGAGGAGAGCCTGTTGTTTTCCGTAGTAAGAACCCTGACGCGCTCCACGAGCCGAGCATTCTTTACCATTATGCTAGCTAGGCCTTGAGGAGAGTTGTCAAACTCATCTTGAGAATGGTCCCAAATTTCCTCGGCATCATACCAAGAGTTGGCCAGATGGTTTCTCTGTAGCAACAAGTGATCGAGCTGGCGACTCAGTGCCGAGATCTCGGTCCACTTCACCGTCTCTTCGGGATAAGAGCCGAACAAGCTCAGGGCCAAAACGCCATACTCTTTCTCAAGCCTTGCCATCCGACGGCGGACCCGAGATACCTCAGTGTCCAAGCCCTTCATCTGAGCATGATATCTCACCACAGGTCCAGACATTCTGGGAAATTGTTTAGTACGGAAGAAAATAAAGGGCTGAGGAAGAGAGAAGCAAAAAGAAAAAAGAGATGATAAACTACCAAAGAAAAGAGAAGTACTTATAGAACGGAGAGTATGATATTTTATGAACTTTCTTGGGAAATTGCATATTTCCTGACATGCTTGGGGGCATGCACATTTCCTGACCTACTAGGGAGCATGCACATATGTTTGATAGTGATGGGGACATCTACTGACATCTGAGACTACAGTGCAGAAGAAATAAAGACGAGATATTCAAATATCTAGCTTCCAGACAAACAACAAACCACAGGTACAATATAAAAAGAAATGCAAAAATAAAAGGGCAAAAATACTTTTCATTAATGAAGATGGAATACATCATTGTTCATTACATCAAAAGAAAACCTATTACATCCGAGATAAAAACCTATTACATCCGAAAAGAAAACCTATTACATCCGAAAAGATCTATTACATCCGAAAAGATCTATTACATCCGAGAAGAGCTAGTACAGAAGATCAGGCAAAGGATCAACTATATCAGCTGACCAAGTGAGCAGGAGACGCCAAAAAGAAAAAGTAAGAAGAAAGAGAAAGGAAAAGCAAGAAGAGGAAAAGAAGAAGAGTGCAAGAAAAGAAGAAGTGATAAGAAAGAAGAGTCAAAAAGAAAAATGACCAACCCTAAATGTAACACAAAACCCTTGGGATCACAGGGCTGATTGTTACATCGTAGTGGTGCAAAAAAAAAAAAAAAGAAAAAAAAAAAAAAGAGTGATGGGAGAGAAGATGAAGAAAAAGAAAGAGGAGGCACAGAAGAAAAACAGATGAGAAGAAGATAAAGAGATGAAGGAGACAGACAACTAAAAAGGAAGTCAATGAAACAAAAAAGAAAGGGGAAAAGAAAAGAATAAAAAGTACGAGAGAACAGAGTATAAAAAAAAAACACAAGAGAGGAAGAGGAAGAAATGATGGAAACAGAGAAATAAAAAGAAGAAAAAGAAAGAGATGGGAAAAGATGGGGAAAAGCAGAGAAAAAGGAAAAAAAGAAGGGGGAAGGTTAGGGGGAAGTCGATCGGTATCGATGAGAGGGCCCGGCAGAGACATCCCTGTCCCTCAGTGTCGGGTTCCCCCTTAGCATCTCATTCTCTTCGACTAGAGCCTGACGAGCACGTCGGCAGTAAGCCAGTTCGGATCTTAGCCAAGTTAATTTTCGAACCATCTCGGTATGGTGATAACGCATCACCTTCAATTCCTCCTCGGCATCTCTCAACAGCCTTTGTACATGGTTATATGAGGCTTCAAAGGCCTCCACTTGCAAAGCTAATGCTGATTGGGTGAAAGGACCAGATATCTTAGGGAAATTATAAGATGAGGGTCTATATATGGGGGAAAATAATATGATGAGAATTGTGGATGAAACCATGCTCTAAGCAGGTATTTATAGATCAATTAGATGAGGGCTGGGATTGAGAGTCGCAACCGTTCGCCAATGGGTATTCAGAAGCGACGGCACTCAAAAGAGGTGTCTGTTCAAGAAAAACGTTTGGATTCCCAAAAGACTCTAAAGAGCGTGAGTAATTAAAAGCCACTCTTGTTCACAAAATGCTTGGATTCTTACCAATATTTAAAGAGGGCAAGTAATAATGGCATTGAAACACGCGTCATTTCTGGGGAAAGGCATTAGGTTCAAATAAATATCCCAGATCTTTTGCACGAAGCTCAAGAAAACTCTGGTGAATAAGATTTTTTATGCACAAGGCTCAAGAAATCCTATTGGTCCCTAGATATAAAGAGTAAGAAGGTCCAATGGATAAGATCAAACGCAAGGCCCAAGAAAAGCATTAATGAGGCCACAAGCGTGCGCAGTCAAAATAAATTGCATTGGGAAAGTAATTCAGATATAAACAAGAAAAAGAAATCTTTATTGATTGGTTGATACTTCGTTACAGAAGAAGCACAAAGAGGAAATACAATGAAAACAATAAAATCATTTCATAGAAGGGCCCGCTTCGTCATTCGGCTTCCTTTTCGACCGAGCATACACTTCCTTAAGGGCTAATTTGTAAGCCCTCTTGGAAGCAAGCTGCCTATCTCTGGAGGCCTCGAGCTCTTTGATCCGGGCACGAGCACGAATACTGTCGAGCAAAGACCTCTGGTGCTCCTTCTCTAGGGCATCCAATCGCTCGTCTAGTTCGGCGGCTCGACGAGCTTCCACCGACAGCCGGGCAACCCTCTTCTCGAGATAACACACCTTCTGAACTTCCTCTTCCAGACGGGCAACGTATTCAGGAAGGTTGTCACCATAGTTTTCAAGAGGAGAAGCCATTTGTTCGTTAATAAAGAATGAACTGCATAAAGAATACTGGGACAGTCCCCTTTTATAAGAAGAAACAAGGAGTAGATCAAAGGTCATCTCAAATAAATACAACCTCTTGAACTTCCCAAGAGCATTTAAGGCGAATTAACCACAGTTCCAAATCCAATTAAAGTCATCCAAAAAGACATCAAGAAGATAAACAGACAAGAACAAGGAAAGGGAAATATTTTATTAATTTCAAAAACTTCGATTACAACTGAGGAGAAGACTCCCCATTCAAGAGAAATTACGACAGAAATTACAAAAGACTAATTATTTCGAGGAACAGCCTTCTTCATCGTCATCCGAACTCGGTTTAGACCGAGCATGCAACTCTTTGAAGGCAAGCTTATAGGCCCTTTTTGCTGCCTTCTGCTTGGCCAGATTAGCCTCGAGCTTCTTTATATGCTCGTAGGCCCAATCCCGATCGGCCATCGTCACATGATGATCAGAATCCATGTTAGACAACCTTTTCTTGTAGTCTGAAACCTTGGCCACGAGTTTCTTATTCGCGGTACGAGATTTCTTGATTTCCGTTTCTAAATATGAAATATAATTAAAGGAGCTCTCACCAGTAGAACCTGAAGAAGCCATTATGTCACGAGCAAATTAGTAAGTAAAATGCCTATGTATGGGGGGAGCACACCCCTTTATAGGATTTTTCCTCGAAGAAAGATATTAGATAGGAAACATTAAATGTGCCCCCCTGGGAACCGTCATAAGTCTATTGCGTTTCTCGATGAAGCATTGGGAAGGACAAGACCGAAGTAACGTTATCGGCAAACCAAACATGACTCCCCCGACATGGAAACCACGCCGAGGAAGTCAGGGAGCACTTGATAGAACATAAAAATTAGACCCGAATATTTTATTCGGGTAATAATCAACCCACTTTATAAATGGGTATCCAACGCTTAAATGGGTCATCTCATACTTTTTATAGGAATTGAGGTGTTACTACCAAAAGCCCAAGCCCAATCAAATGGGGACCCATGTCTGAAAAATCCCTGGGATGAAGACATTTGTCAATATCCTAGAAGGCGCAGTTGCCTATAAATAGCCAACTACCCCTCCTAGAAAAGGACCAGAAAATCTATCCAAAAAATATAGAGAGAAGTTAAGAAAAGAGAGAAACTAACCAAAGCATATCACTTCGAGAAATAAACCGAGAAAAGACAGCCGAGCACCGAATAAAAGGGGAGAAAGATCAAGACGAGAGATTAAATAGTCATATCGAGCACAATTGTAAAACCGAAATACTAATCCGAGCAAATGTAATAGTCCGAACAAGGACAATAATCCGAGCAAATGTAATAGTCCAAACAAGGACAATAATCCGAGCAATAATAAAGATCAGGAAGTATCATTTATTCACGGTTGATTTACCATTATATCATTGTTGAAAAGCCTAACGCGACCGACCAAAGTTATGGCTTTATCACTTACTGTTACTCGTCCAGATATAGCTTACACAGTGGGAGTGGTCAGTTAGTTCATGCATGCTGCTCGTTATCCACATTTTGATGTTGTTTGTCGTATCTTACGTTATCTAAAAGGTGTGCCTGGTCGTGGTTTACTATATCGCTCATCTTCTTTATCTATTACGGGTGTTAGTGATGCTGATTGGGCTGGAGATAGCTCAGATAGACGTTCCACTTCTGAATATTGTACGTTTATTGGTTGTAATATTGTTACGTGGCGTAGTAAAAAGCAACATGTTGTTGCTCGTTCCAGTGCTGAGGCTGAGTATCGTGCTATGGCTTATACTGCTTCCGAGATGTTATGGGTTCGTTCGCTTCTCTGTGATTTTGGTGTGCCAGTTACCAAACCGATGCCTATGTTTTGTGATAATCAGTCCACTATGTTTATTGCTAATAATCCGGTTTTTCATGAGAGGACTAAGCATATTGAGGTCGACTGACATTTCATTCGCGATATGATTATTCGGAAGGATTTGTGTACCCGTTTCGTGCGTTCTGAGTTTCAATTGGTAGATATTTTGACAAAGTCCTTGACTCGGCTTTTAGTCTAGGAAATGTGTTCCAACCTGGACATTTTTGATTTGTATGCTCCAGCTTGAGAGGGGTGTTAAGGGTTATTAGTTCATATCTATTTTATATTGTAATTTGAAGGACCAGTAGTGTAATTTTGGATATTACTCCACTTTTAATATATATGAACAATGAGTGTATTTTAGTTACACACCACGTCATTTTCCCTATCATATGATTGTATCCTTAGTAATTTAGTATCATTGGAGAACAAATGAGAACATCTAGTCTGATTTGGAGACTCCCCTTATTTAGATAATAAAATAAGAAATGAACAGAATTAAAAGATCCCGACTCTTACAGAACCTCTGGTACAGTGATCTGATGTCTACTTTCTCATTGATGAATTCAATGCCATGATTACCATCAATATCTATTTAGTGTTAAACTAGATAAAGAGACAAGGTTAATACTTCATCATCAACAACGACTAGCCCTATATGCTAAGAATTTCTGAGATAAAATAGATTACAAGATAATCAAATAACAATTAAATAAACACTCAAAGATAGTACTGATTTGGACTTATCAGAGTTCTTGCCATGTACGTCTCAGTTTCCCCAAAAACAAAGTAACAAATTAAAAAATAACATAATAAGTTCTGAGTTACCTTTGGTATAACGATTTGATATCCACGCTCAGCTTTGGGGACTCCAAGAACTCATCACCACACTCTCTCACATCCAAAGAACGCATCTCGAACTCTCTCTCTCCACAACACTCGTTCCACTCAAACCACATCTTCGCTATACTTTCCTTTCTAAAACATATCGAATGATCATCTTCCTCAGGTGACTCAGCAGCTACTAATCGATACACATACACTTTCCTTTCTTGACCTGGTCGAAAAGCACGGCCTATAGCTTGACGGGTCACCGACGGGTTTAAATGAACGTCTAATATTATTATTCGCGAGGCACCCACTAAAGATATTCCTTCCCCACATGCTTTAATTGAACCAAAAAAGACTTTAGCAGCTGCAGACTTGTTAAACTGTTCCATAGAAGAATCTCTACTTTCGGAACTAGAGTCGCCGGTTATTACAAATATCTCTTTACCCACACACCAACCTTTGCTTTTCACAGTGAGCCTTTCTAGAAATTTAAGGGGTTGTATGTATTGACCAAAAACTAGTAGCTTTTCTCCTGTAGTTTCGCATAAGCTGAGGAGATTAAGGAAGAATTTTGATTTTACCCCATCGTTAATATCCGAATTATCAATAGCTTGGTCCATCTTCGCAACCTCAAGCCCTTCTCTTTCTTTTCTTGAAGCTTTTTTTAAATGGTTTCTAAGATTGGGATGCACATAAAGAGCACACCCTTCTGAGATTACCTTAAACCTCTGGTTTAATTTCTTTAACTCTTTCACTCCCTCTTTTTGTTTCTTGCTAAGTTTGAGATAAACGGTAAAGTCTATAATACCCGGAAGTTCATCAAGAAAATCACCTTTATAGAAGTGGAGAACTTTGCTAGTCATCTCTCTCAAGTCCTGAATAACTGCTATCTTTCTCTTGAAAATATTGTCATTACGCAGTGTAGACTCCACCGATTCGTAAAAAGAATTTTCCAGATTCTCGTGCTTTTTTGTACTAGAAACTTTGCTTAAAATCCGCTTGATAATTGCACGTGAGCTAGGTTGCTTTAGAAACTTTGGACGGACGAGATCAAATATGTTGAAAACTTCTTTTACATGATTTTGATATAATGTACCTGAAAGGACAACTTTTCTGGGTGTTTGAACCTTTTTTAGAGAGCTAAGTACATAAGTTTCCTCATTTCGCGGGGTATGACCTTCGTCCAATATTAATATGGAAGGAGTTTGGAGAAGAAATTTTTGGCAAGAAGCAGTCGTTTCATTGGCCTCGTCATCACATACTATCAATGAGAATTGCTGATATCCTATAAAAAGAATACTCTTCTGACCTGCAGGAGAAGATCAGGATTTTTTTTATTAATAACTAGCTCTGAATGACAACTTCAACGTGTTAACAAAATGAGAAAGACACATTACTCGCCTATAATTTAACTACTAAACAAATAAAAAGGGTGAATGTTATTTGTAAACAACCTGGTGGAGCCAAACAAGGAATGATATCTTTAGCAGTACTATAGAAGTAACTTTAGAGATCTGTTGGATGCAAGCTCTTTTTCTAAGTATACAGTTTCTTTGAGCTTATAGTTCGCTAACATACTTGTCTTCTTGGAGTTGCTAGTTGCATTTTCCGGAAATGTAAATCGCCAAAAGCCTTGTTTAAAGATGCCTTTCTTTTGAGTTTCTTTTGGTAAATTGAAACTCAGAATAATTAGTAAAGAAACCAATAAAGAACCCAACTCAAACAAAGTTTCGGCACCACTTGAAATAAGTAATATCAGAAAACAATTTTGGAAACCATGACAAAAATGGCTAAGATGGATGGTTAGTTGCTCACGGGTTCAAAAATTGAATACTTGTTACTTCCAACATAAAAAAGTTATAAACAATAAAATGTTAAAACCTCAAAAGAAAACCAGCACCAAACATGCCTATACAATCATAACCAGCACCAAACCTCAAAAGAAGCCGGATTTTTTGAGGTTCAGAAGAAAACCTAGGTTAATCCAGTTTAAAGCTTCAAGATTTATTCAAGCAAATAAACAAGGAAACTCTCAGCTTTAACGCTGGTCAACCAAATGGAGTCTACCTTTAGACCAAAAAGAACAAAACAAACAAACTGATATTATATGATATAACCAAACAAGCCTATATAGATCTAAATTGTGGCAGATTTTAGGCGGGAAAGCAAGATATTTTTTACGTAAAAGAACAGGTGGGCTTATCCAGCTTAAAGCTTCTAGCTTTTACAGGGACAAATAAAAAAGTTTGAAGTTGTTTAACCAATCACTTTTAAGCAAAAGCAAAAAAAGAAGAGCTTATAAGCTGTAGCCAAAGAAGGCCTAAATTTACTTACTGACCTGCCCACTGCTTCAAAACATCCAACTGTTGCACTCGGCTATCAGCTTTCATCGAATAAAAGTCATAAAGTGGAATGTCCTCAATTTCCCACCTCTTAAATTCATTTTTCCATGTAGATAATATCCCCTTTGGTAACACCACCAGTGGTCTAGCCTGAGGGTACTTATCAAGAAAACTCTGTATAAAACTAATAATCATGAAAGTTTTTCCAGATCCTGGAGCATGCGCTAGTATACAACCACCAGGGTTATCTATCACCAAGTTATTTTGCAGAAATTGAAATCCCTCGAGTTGATGCGGTTTCATTTGCTTCATGTGCAAGGGATGAATATTGAATTCGTCGACTGGGATCTCTTGTCCTGATAATTTAGACCCGTCATAAAAAAATTGAGCGTCTTTGCTGTTTGTGATCTGAGCTTCACGGTAGTAGGTTCTTGTTGACCTTGTATTCTATTCATGAAATGAAAATGTTCACAAAAACTAGGATATAGTATACAATATGAAAAAATCAGTTTAGAATTTGTGAAATAACATATCTGACATTATTAGAATGATAGCAAACTATTAGGGACAATTTAAAAATAAAAGAATATCAGGCCCTCCATCTAAGGGCAAGTTAAGCAAAGAAAATGGATTTTTTTGAGTTTGAGATAAATGCTAGGTTGTCCAGCATAAAGCATCTACCTTTTCGAGGCCAAAAAACCAAAAAGCTGGCTTTTTAGCTGGTTTACAAAATGCGTCCCAGCTCTTAAGGAAAAAAAAAAACGAGCTTAAAAGCTGTAACCAAATCAGGCCTAAGAGGTGATTGTGAAATAGATCTCCACTTTAATCTGGACACTTAAAAGGTGGGTTTGTCCATGTGTTCCATGATTTAAAATCCACATTTGTATAACGACAGGGAATAGAAACCATGGGTTACAATGGAAACGGTACTAGCATGGTTTTTAATATTACATGTTGGAAGATCTTAAATTACTCTATCGATTAATCACTATCACTTAAATTATGCCCTTTAGATGCAACATTTTCCTTTATATGGATCAACTTATCTAATCTGCGAGTAGTAATTGGCTCGCTAAAAAGGCAAGACATGGAATATTTGGAACTAAAGGCATGATAACTTCTTCTCTTTAATAGCTTAAACTTTAATACGGGGTAGCAATTTGGTAACTAAAGACAGATTTGAAAACAATTAATAATGAAATGACTTCTCTAAGTTATGCATTAAAATGACCATATTGCAATTCGTAAGCAACGGACAATAAAGCATGATATAGCTCTACCATGGCTATGATGTGTATTTTTGTCGCATATCCTGGGAGGCATATAAATTTCCTTTAGAGAGATAGAAGTGAAAAGGAATCCTATACAGTAGCATACTTAAGTATTTAATGTCACTAGGAATATAATTTTGATATACTTCTAACGAACATAACAACTTTCATTAATTGCAGGGTATTTGAATATAACTTAAAATTAATGTATAAAGCCAGTGTTCTAAAAGGCTCGCCTACGAGGGAATTAGGTGGAGCCTAGAAACATAACAGATTAAGCAGATTTAGGCGGATTGGGCGGTGATTAAGCAGAATTAAGCAGGATTAGGTGCTAGGCGACCAACTTGCGTCTAAGTTCCGCCTTGTGCCTATTAGAATATTGTATAAAACACAAGTGCAAAAGCTGCAAATTACACAGCTGGATGTGGTGCCATATACCTATCTCTTCCTTATAAAAGCACTATACTTTTAAGTTTTGGTTTCATTAATTGCTATGGATAAGAGGAAATTCAACAAATTCAAGTGCTAACTTGATCACGTCATGAATGTTAACCCACAACCTATTTATACAAAAAATTTATAACATACTATTTGCTCCAGTCCCATATTGACATAACAAAGTAGAACTTGGCATCCGGTAACAAGCTATCAGTTGCAATTTTATACTCAGATTTTCGACTTGCAGATGCATTTAAAACACCACAGGCAGCAACTTCGTTAAGTTATAGTTTTGTTTTAAGTTGAAACAACGAGAGTTTAAAGAGGGAGGCAAAAAACATGCTCGAGTACATTAGTTGCACTGCGTGAGGGATTTACAGTAGTAAGAGTAAGCAAAATGTTTTCTCATTAACCATCTAACACTAGGTCTTTTGTAGACTTTGGCATGCTATTATGATATGCAACATTACGTATCTTGGCACAATGTGGGCGTTAATGCTGTTAAAAATTTAATACAAATAAAATTGTAAATTGGTCGAGTTATTTTCTTCAGAATCGTTTTGGTGCAGCAATGAGGTAGAGTTTATAAGAATTAAGCAAAATGAAAGAGCATTACAATTTACCACCACAACATAATACTACTTGATTATTGTCCATAACCATAAGCGAGAGTTCAAATATTACGATAGTGTCGAAACCTCAACAGTTATTATCGCAAAAATTTAGACCGTCTTCCAATACAGTATCAATTCATTAAGTAGGCTTCTTAATTAAAAAGAAGTCCAAACTACATAATTAGTGATCAACGATCAAGTAATCAATTAAAGGTGCAAATAAGCAAGATGCATTACCTTTGCAAACTGGTACTCAATGATAGTTTCTATCCTTCTCTGTATCACTCCACATACTCGGCAAACATATCCAAGATCCTCTTTCAGCACAAAACTGTGATCACAATCAGGTATTTCCTCTCTAAGGCGTTCTTCAGGTCTGATATCAGCGTCAACCTAAATACGATGCAGAGTTGTAACTGATTCAAGGACACCAAAATTGTTGTACAAATATATAACTGAATGCAATATTTGGATTTGGAGTAATAAAAGTCTACCAACTTTGTTCTTTAACCTAACAAACTAAAACTGCCATTTCAAACTTTTGTGCAATTTTTTTGTAAATGCCATAAGTCTGGACCACAACAAGTGAACGTTATGAACTAGAACCTTAATACAAAATGTGAAGGATAGAATGGGGATGATAATGTATTATTCAGTATATGTTTCACACTGTAAATAAATATATAAATATAGGGTCAAGAAAAATATATAAAGTGTAGATTAAGGTCTATATTGCTGCAAGGTTCCACATGTTTAAGAAAAATATACTAGCAAAAACTATTAACGTTTAACATAGTGAGTTTGGGAGCCAAATTAAGTCTGATTTTATTCTTAGGTAAGCAATACGTAATTTCCAGAAAAGTAATATGTATTATTCTTTATTGCTTTGCAAACAGGCTAATAATATCTGGCTATTAAAGATTTCACTCCAATACGTGAGTATTCTAGAGCACACATAAAGTTTCGATATGAGCCAGCGTTAAGGAATTAAATGTATGGGATTCCATTATTTAAGGATCCACATCTGGCGACCGGTGACGAACAATAATAGACCTTTAACAGACAAATCAATTACTTAACTTGTTTAGGGAAAGAACAGAGCATCTTTTCGGTCTTCTTTTGTCCCTGAACAAATCATTTCCAAGGAAAATCAATTTTTATTTATCTTAAGTTTTACGACTGACCCCGCACATAATCTTAAACATGACAGTGAATCGTCGTAAAAAATAAGTTAATAAATTTATTCCTTTTAAGTATCGATACGAATGCATGTACATGGATCTAAATCAGGCATGTATTTATATACAATGTGTGTTACTGAAAAAAATAGAACTTTGCGTCTTTAGTCATCCAATTTTTAGATCATCACAATTTGAAACAATTCATTTCGTTCCAGGCATTTTCATAAACATTTTAAGCCTATCAGAACTATAACTAATCCAGTGCAGGATTACCTTGGAGAGTTCCAGCGCAAGATTCATTTCCTTCCAGGTTCCTTCCAGATCATCACAATTTGAAACAATTTGCTCATTTAATTCACCATCTTCTACTTCACTGTCACCATAGGAACTTGTCTTATCAAATTTGGTTTGCTGATTTACATCCTCGATCACAGTATCATCATTGTTGGTTTCCATATCAACAGAAATGCAGTCATCTCCCTTAAATTCGTTATCAGCAACAAGCATTACACTGTTAGAATCAATTCGGTGATTGCTTTTCTTTTCTTGGGTACCCTCCAAGCCGATACATTTACGTTCTTTGTCATTTATTTCGTTCCCACTAATATCTTTTGCCATTTTAGAACTGCTATGGTGATCGAGTTCCACATGAGTAGCATTTTTCTTACTAAGATAAATGTCTCTATCTTTCCTGATCGCATCATCATCCACTTGCCTTTCAATTAACTTATGCTCCCGAGAACAGTAAGTTTCCTAGATCAAATACCAAAAAAAACCCTTAATACAAACAATATAATATTCATAATAAACTTGTGCAACCGTTTCCAATCATAAAAACACCATAGACATTTGAAAAAAACACCATAGATAATCTAACGATAACCAGATTAGTCTGATTAAACTATGTTAGAGACAAAAAACATTGGTTTTAGATTCCTTTATTCACAATCTCCAGTTATCTGCTAGACTCACCTATTAAGTATAACTGTGTGATGCAAAGAAAGTATATTTACAAACTCCTTCTTGAGGATGAAACTATCTGCTATAACCCCGTCAACCAATAAAGCCTTACTATCATATAATATAATACTCTCTCCATCCCAAAATATTGGGTCTCTATGTATCTACGTGCAATTTTGACCGGCAAATATATCATGCTAAAATTGTTGAAAAATAAAATATTAATTTTTTTTCATATAGTTTAACATTTGAACCATGTGATAAACTTTTGAAAAATTCGATTTCGACAATTTAAATATTAGTCATTTGTCGGTCAAAATTGCACGTATTTTCGTATAGCCCCAACAATTTGAGACGGAGGGAGTATTTAACTTGACAATTAAAGGAACATTTAATGCATCGAGTAATGCTCAAACTCTTAAATGCAAGAAACATTACATCAGTTTCCTTAATTTGAATATCCACAACTGGCTCTGTGTTGGCAATTGAGTGGCTTGGATTAGAAGATGTGCTCTCTCCTATTTCTTCATCATCGGAATCGAGTATAACGATCGGTGAATGACCTTGTACCGGAGTACCACTTTTCTGACCAGAGACTTGTTTACTGAGGGAAGAAGGTAGCTGGTTCGATTGTAGAACTTGAGATCGAGGAGAGTAAATGGGATTAAACATCTTTTCTTTCATCTCAAGAAGATTTTTTATAGCGCCTGTTGCACTTCCATATTTCCCACTCTCTATCTCCTCCGTTAATGTATTTTTATGTTTGTTATTTTCAGGCTCAATCCTGATATTGGTATTACGCACATCTTTACGAACTTTGCCTTCACTGGGCGACCTCATTCGTTTATGTCCTGTGTAGTGAGGAATTATTAGATTATTGGACTAATGAATAAGAAAATGTTAGTTCCAACTCAAGCTAATACTATGTTTATAAGCAAGAACTGGTTGTCCGTGTTTGAGTAAAATAGAAAAAAAAAAAAAGTCAACATTCCTGCCATTAGAGCAAATAAGGGAGAAATTTAATGAATCTATTAATAGAGTTGCAAAGTAATCTAGCCAACTGGGCTTTGTTAGTTTTATCTAATCGTAACTGGAATTTTTAAAGAAACTAATAGAGCTTAATCCGAGCTCATCCTAGATAGCTCATAAACCAACCATATAAAACTGCGAACGAGTTGAGGCAATATTAATACAGATGATTTACTAAAAACCAGTTCGTGCACATTTGTCCACTTATTTAGAAAGAAAACGAATGCCGTGGTACCTCGTGGCATCACACAACTTGCTAAGAATTGCAAATCGGGCATTTTGGCATCATTAAAAAGACACATGGTTCTGTACCGCTAGTCTTTATTAAAACGGTCATATTAACGAATAATTGGTACAGAAATGTTAGCGAAAACCATTGGTAAGGTATGTGTCACATGTGGCACACACACACACACACTAGATAAAAATCCAAGGTACATAGACGGTTATATAACTAACAAGGCAAATAACTAGAACCCGGCAACTAACAAAAAGGGAAAAAAATAAAAGAGCCGAAATTAGGAACGAACATTTGGGAAAAAGGGGCAAAGATTCATGTAATACCTGTGACTGGTTTAATATCGCTCTTTGGAGTTAGAGGCTTCATCACTGTACCAGGCCTGGGCAAAAATAAATTGAAACATTAAAATTTAAGATATACCATTAGCTTGAATGTTGCATCCTACATATTAAGAGCTTTGTTTTAATGAACTCATCTGTTTCCCCGGGCTCGGATAAACCATTTTCCCTATTTATTATGTAACTTGTAAAATGGAAAGGTCGCAATTTCTACTCAAATAACCCAGAATAAGTTATGACTTATTTCTGAAAATAAGTAAAAAACTGAACTTTTGAGACAGACAGGGTACAGAATAATTTTTTATTAAAAAGTAAGGGACTTTTTTGGCTTCAATAACTTAAAGAATTGAGCTGATCCAATTGAAGCTGATAAAAAAGGAGATTCATTCCGTAAATTAAAAAACAGTAGGGTTTATTCAGAGTAAAAAGTTATATATTTTTTTGGTAAATATACCAAAAAATCTCATCTTTTTACAGTCAAATAGGTAACAACTTATAAAAATAAAAATAACAACTAAAATTAATTCCGTTTATCCAAAAAAAGAAACAGTCTTTATGTATGATTAAACAGAAATGAAGATGAAAACAGAGATTCAAGACAAAAAGAGTAAACCCAAATTAAAAAAATAAAAAAATAAAACTCACAATGTGCTGCATGATAAAGATAAAGCAGAAAATAACTAAAAAGAGGAATCTCTAACATAAATGAAGCTGATAAAAGAGATTCTAAATAAAAATTAAAATTTCATTGAAACCAGATTAAAAGGAAATTAATCGTGTTTACCAACATTAATGTAGTGCTAGATGAAGATAAAGCAGAAATTAATAATTAGAGGAAAAAAGAAGTAAAATAGATATTGAAGCTGATAAAAGATTTATTCTGAATAAAAATAAAAACTATATTAAAAGGAAATTAAACTAGTTAATTTACTCACAATGTATATATAATAGCAGGGCGTTGAAATCGAGAAGAAAAACAACAGAGTTAATGTAAAAGTAGATATATATATATAGAGAGAGAGTGAACGTTTGAGCTTCCACTACTCTGTGTTGTGCAGGTGTCTCTATTTTGGACAATTATTTTTTATTTTTTTTTTAAACAAAAAAAAACTCTATTTTTATTTTTATACTTTTAAAGTCGCGACATGGATGAGAGTGTCTCACACGTTACGATTCTGATACGGTGATACAACAATATTTGACACGTCGTTAAGATCTACATTTATACTCTATCTTTCATACATAATTAGTACTAGTATAAGAGAAACTCAGAACGCCGACAAACGTTTGGTTGATATTCTAACACTAAATTATTTGTCAATAAACGACAATTTTAATCTATATTGTTAAAATTAGCATTTTTTTTTTTTTTACAATTTAACCATAAAAGGCTTCGTTGTAACAAATTTTGACTTTTCATTTGTTGATATACATGTAATTTTGTAAAGAATTGTTATGATATATCACCTGAAATTTATCATTTCTCAAACATATCACTTAAAAAGATACTCGTATTCGTAAACTATTAATATATATAAGAAGAAACAATATACTAACAATTGTTTTTAGATCCAAGTTTTTTGACGATATATGTACTGTCATTTATATATAATAGCTTAAAATTTATACTTTTCTTAATTGTCACTACAAAAAAAAATGCATAAATAGCGACGGTATTAGTGACGGTATTTTTTGTTACGAGCTTATTAACGACGGTTTTTGTGACGGTTTTGTGACAGTTTAGTCAATTTGCGACAGATTTGTGACAACTTTTTAAATTAGCGACATGCTTGTGACAGCTTTTGGCTCTCACTAAATCAAATATTATTTTGTAGTGTGTATTGAACTAGAGTAGATTCAATAGATCACCAATCTTATTTTGTACTATATGTCCTCAAATAAGTCTCTCTGGATGCCTCGAATATATTTTTTTTCTAATTAATTATTTCATATCTTTTGGGGAATACGTTTATTACTTTAACGTCATTTGCCTTTATTTTAGGACGTTGACCACTTTCTGACTTGACTTGTCACTTGTCATTACATACATATTTTGGTGATTTGATTTTGGTTAACAATATAGTCAACAATATTATAAGTATTTTGCTTTTAGTAATAATTAAATTTGGTAATACCATTAATAAACTTCCTGATGGGTGTTCATATCTCGCTTTCAAACCACTCATTTATGGAAATAGACGTTTACGTGCCTTATTTGGGTGCAAGTTCCCATTTCCAACTTATTGCAAAGTTTCTTTTTTCATGTAAGAAATATTATTGTTACTTTACTTTTCTCCAATTTCAATTTTACATTACTTGCATTGTGAATTCCTCTTCTGTGGTCGCACCGGAGTATGACCCGGGATGGGAAGAGATTTTTTTTTATTCGGCGGGCTCTTTCTCATAAAGCTAAAGACGGACCAAGACAAGATACAATTGTCGGAAAGAGGACATGATCAATAGAACCTGGCTGGATCCAGGCTGGGATAGTGGCGTCCATTCCTATTAGTTCCGAAAAGGTTCCCTTATGCTAGAGGGAGCAAGTTAAAAGACATATTATAACTCTAAAACGTAGTTACAGAGTATGTTAGAACTTGAACAAATAATCACTCAAAATTAATTGTCACATTTTCTCATCCGTTTATTTAAGAAAAAATGATGAAATGGTACATACTGTTAGTATTTAATTAAATAAAACTCACACTTTTAAACACTTTTAAAGATTACTATATATGTTACGTGATGCTGGTACATATGCTACATGAGTTACTTCTTTTTACTCTTGATTTTTTATTTGATGTTATATATGATGTTACATTATATGTACCAAATTTTAAACAAGACTTAGAATCCGAGTTTTTGAAAATTAATTTTTACAAATCAATCACTCATTATTACAAAACAAAAATTTGTAAATAATTCTTTATATATTACATAACTATGAATGACGATCATTTCTTTTTACCCAATAGCAATAGTAATAGGTCAAAATCCAATTCATAATTCAGCTATAAACTTTTATATTGTACTCCAATTTTAAACTAATCTCGTGAAAATTCAAAGTTGTAACGTGTTTACACCCAATATTTTCTAACTACGAAATAATAATTAAAAAAAACTTAAATATATAAAAGAAAGGATATCTAGGACAATTGGTTTAAAGGGAAACAAAAAATGAATGGCACGATAAAATATAATAAGTGCGTCACGTGTCACCAATAGAACCAAATATAGGAGAAGTGGGCCGGATTGAAAATGAAAGTGAATTCGAACATGGAGGATGACAAGAAACGAGTCCAAATCATGCTGGAATTCTTCACATTCTATGCTGAATTCTAGTGTGATTTGGGAGGGAAACATTTTTTACCAATTTCTTTTATTTTGTTAAACTTGCATTTAATGTTATCATTATAAAATTGGAAAAATAAGAATTGCACAAGTATTTCACAATTTTTAAAGGTTTGAAGTTTGAACTATTTTTATCTTCAATTAATAATCTTGTAGTTTTAATTTATGAATAACATATATTATTTTGGATGCTTTCATTATGTTAACCAAAAATGAAATGAAATTATAGTGTTAAATAGTCAATCAACGGATTAAAAATTCATTACAAATATGTTAAAATGTATTATATTGCATGCTTTCACTATGCATACACGACATCCCTCTAGAAAAAGGAAGAGGGATGGCGTGGTATAAAGATTACAAAGATTGAGGGCAAATTCGGAAATTTGAATGCCGAATCATCAATGAAGAGCACCGACCTTTTATCGCAAAATGGAGAAACTAAAATCTAACTATGTTACGTGGTTTCATTGCAACTCCTTGAGTTGTATGTTTTGCTTGTTTTTACATCATTTTATATTGTCATCATATGCTGCTTACATACATATACTAGTTTGATTTAGTTATAGGTATGAATGGTTTTTTTATTAGAGTAATGATATAAGAAAAGACTAAAAACCATACCCTTTCGCAAATATGGTTGATGTGGCAAAATTTTGATGAGGTGTAATCTTATTATTCTTTTTTTTTTTCTTTACATTTCTGAATATATCATCTATTCTCTCTCTCCCCAAACCAAAAAGTGATTACAAAAGAGAAAAAAATACAAGTTGTGAATATAAAAAAGTAGACTTTTATAAATTTAGTTGTTTTTTATTTATAATCCTTAACCTATATTTATTCATGATTGTTGTCAATTTGGGATTTTCGGCCATAACACCGATTACATATGCAAAAAAAAAAAGTTTGTTCTTAAAACCCAAAATAATTCAAGGGAAAAAAAACTCAACCGGACTCCAAAGTTTGATTTAATATTTAATTCATGACGAAAAAAGGTATTCGTTGAAAATTGTGATCTTCAATAATTTTTATAGAGTCACCACAAATGAATTTACTCATTTTTAGAGTCACCACAAATATTTAATTTATAAGTACTCATTTTGAGAGAAGAGAAATAGATTCACACATCTTAAGAAAAAATAATAATAGTAAGATTACAACTCATCAAAATTTTACCCCATCAACCAAAATGGTGTGGTTTTTAGTCTCCTTTTAAATCATTACTCTTTCCTTATTTCATTACATGAATACATATACTTGTTAAAAAATCTATAAATTTCAAAATTCCCGTGTGAATGGTATGTATGCATAGTTAAAGCATGGAAGATAATATATTTGAACATATTTGTAATGAATTTTTAATCTTTTGATTGACTATTTTAACACCATAAATTCATTTCATTTTTGGTTAACATAATGAAAGCATCCAAAATAATATATGTGATTCATAATTAAAACTACAAGATTATTAATTGGAGATAAATAGTTCAAACCTTTGAAAGTTGTAAAATACTTGTACAATTCTTATTTGTTCAAATTTTATAATGAAAACATTAAATGCAAGTTTAACAAACTAAATGAAATTGGTGAAAATTCTTTCCTCCCAAATCACACAGATTTTTTTCACGGAATGTAAAGAATGTGAAGAACATATTCCAGCATGATTTGGACTCGTTCCTTGCTATCATCAATGTTCGAATTCACTCTCATTTTGAATACGGCTCGCTTCTTTTCTGTTTGGTTCTCTTATAGTGAGAAGTATTATATTTTACCGTGCCACTCATCTTTTGTTTCTCTTTAACCCAACTGTCCCAAATATCTTTTCTTTTAGGTATTCAAGTTACTTGTAATTATTATTTCGTACTTAGGAAATATTGGATGTAAACATGTTGCAACTTTTAATTTTCAGCAGATTAATTTAAAATTGGAGTACAATATAAAAATTTATAGCTGAATTATGAATTGGGTTTTCACCTACTACTTGGGTAAAAAGAAATGACCGTCATTCATAATTATGTATATATAAAGAATTATTTACAAATTTTGTTTTGTAATAATGAGTGATTTTTTTGTAAAAATTAATTTCCACAAACTCGAATTCTCAAGTGTTATTTAAGATTTGGTAAAAATAATATAGCATCATGTAGCATAAAAGTTAAAACCCCCAAAAGTAAAAATAAGTACCATAATGTAGTTGTATCACGTAACATATGTATTTATCTTTAATCATAATATCAACAGTTTTTTGAAATTGTCAATATAAATATAATGGAATGCCATGATTCGATCCAAGCTCTATTTTTATTTTCATTATTTCATAAAAAATTTTGATTCGTTATTTATAAAATTATTCATTCTAATTTCCATTCATTTTACTTCGATTATATATATATATATATATATATATATATATAGATTATATAGAACTAATTTTTAATTATCTTAATTTATATTAAATAGTAATACTAAATAATAAAATAGAAATATTAGAGTACAAAAAATACAATTTGGCCCGAAATCTAAGAATTAGGCGAAAAGGAGGGGGTTTCGTTCCATTTTTTCTATTGATTAAGTTATTGTATTATTAAGATATGCCTAACTTATACTAAGCTATGAGATTTATAAATGAGAAATCTGATAAGAAGGATCAAGATAAGTTATCAAAAATTATTTTTCTCTAATTCAAATAGAATTTACTTGAACTATATTTTAGTTCAAACGTCATTGCATTTTTCTATAGTTGTTATGAAAATCTTCAAGATTAAGCTACTAATTAGCTGCTCTAAATCTACTACATGTACTTCGTGTATATGATATATGTACATAAATATATTTTTTCCACATAGCCAATTATTCAAGAATTGAATTCTATAGGCCCAGTGGCGGAACAGCCATGTGACGAGTGGTTGCCACGGCAACCCCACAATTTTCAATTTTTTTTAGTAATGTATTTTAAAATAATTTATATATAAATTATTTTGGTAACACTTAAATATTTTTTTAGCAACCCTTTTTAAAGTTATATATTGTTACTGCAATAACGTACGGTGATTTTGTATGTGCTCATAATAGTATTACTTAAAAAATAATAAAAAATTGCAAGTGACACTAACATTTATAACCTACCATGTTGACACATGTATTTGTAAAAGTTAAGACTTAAAAAATAATTATAAAACATATAGGATGAGTGTAAATAAAATTTTGAAAGTGTTGTAGGATATTATTGGCCATCTTGGGCTTTACTCGGATATTATTGGCCATCTTGGGCTTTACTCTATTGGGCTTTGGCTATCTTGGACTTTTTTAGCATATGTAACCCTACCCTCTATTATATAAAGAGGGTCATGAGTCTCTTTATGTATCTCTCTGTACAATCATATTAATGAATAAACACTTCGTCTTTTGTTTCTTATACCTCTCTCTATATCTATACATATCTCTCTATATATATAACGAGCTAATATGTCACACAACAGAGAAATTTTTAGTGGTATGTAGGTAAATTAAGTATAGTAAAATTGTATTAAAAAAATGTATGTTTCTATATATCTATGAAAAGTGAGTGGATGTGAACTTGAGTATATAATATAAGTTTGGATATTCTGGGTTTTTATATATTTATACTTTTTTCTCTTCGTATTTTTCTTTTTTTTTACCTTGCTTTTAATTTTATATTTTTTTTACATTCGTTTCTTTATATTTTTCCTTTTTTTCATCTTTGTTTCTTAATTTTTTTTTTATTACTTTTGTTCTTATTTTCCCCCATTTTGAACAAATTTGAAGCGTTAAGACTTTCGGTATGTGACTTTATTGCTGTGTTTTTTTTAGAGTTTGAAAAATTAGTAAATATAGAATAGAAAGGGAAAAACCAGCGTTACAAAAGAAAATTTAAAATATCAAGGTATCAAAATGTGAAAATTGAAGCAGAAAAGGTATGAAAATGTATAGAAAGGTATATAAAAAATCGGTTTCTCTGTATTGTATACTTGAAAAATATGATGTGTTGTTATTTTGGCAACCACAAATATTTGGTGCTAGTTCTGTCCCTGTATATGCCATTTTAACTCAACGGTAGAGTAACGCTATGGTAAGGCGTAAGTCATCAGTTCAAATATGATAAGGGGTTGTAGTCATTTTTTTATAAAAAAAAACTCCAGCCATCGCTGGACACTACAACAAACTTAAAAATTATGTACAATGTTTTTAGAGCCAGTCAAATTTGTCTAAAAGGGCCTATAAAGGGATGCACAAAATTTATAGAGAATTACTAAATAAAAGTTTGATATTTAATAGTTTGATTGCCTCTAAAAACATTGTCCTCTGTCTTCGACTTGTTTATGTAAACAGATATTTTGGACTTTTCGATTCATCGATCAAACAAATAAATTTATAGAGAATTACTAAATAAAATTTTGATATTGTATTAGTTTAGTATATAGATAAATTAGAAGAAGATAAAAAAATATATTTATTTTCTCAATAGCACAAACAAGATCCAATAAAAAGATTAAGACTAGTTGATAGAAGGGGCAGAGCCAGGAATCGGATTCAGCGGAGGCACAACTAGTCCATAAGTTAGCGGTGTATCTTAATGAACAATATATTAAAAATAGTAAATGGTAACTGTTTTAACATGAATTATGTATGTTATTAGGATACGAAGCAAACTAAAATTTATGAACAATTTACTAACTTTGATTCGTAGAGGAGTTTTTTTTTTAAAATTATTTCGAGCAAGAAATATAAAAATAAATAGTAATTTGGGTGAATTTTCATGTATTGGCTTATACGCTAGAAATGAATTTTTTGATAAACTCTCTTATATTGATTATTAACAGTCTCAGTAAATAATTAAACTAAGACCAAATAGTAATTGAATAAAATGATTAATTAATGTATGCTAATGGAATACAAAATGAAAACTTTTTTAGAATATTAAGCAATATATAAGTAAAACAAGCGGTGTACTATTGAACAAATTAAAACTAAACCAACCAAATAAAATATTCTAGGCATATAATAATTGTTACGTTAGTGTATAAACTGTGAAGGAGAAATTGTTTAAAAAACAGTAGCAGAAACATAAAACCATTCATTTGCAAAGTGAAAGCATTAACCAACTGAACTATGAAAGCCAATATGTTAGAATATACAATATATACCACATGAATCAAATCCAGCGGGGACAGCAACCCTCACTAAGCCTACATTGGCTCCGCTCCTGATTGATAGAATAAGAGGTCAGATCTGATGATCAACCGCTAGTGAGAGAGGGTACCGCTTGTTCCGTGCAAAGTTATTTCAAAAGATGCATCTAGCTGATGAATATATTATTTATGTTAATAAATTATAAGAAGATAATTCAGACATAGTTTTGACACTTAGACTTAGTAATAATAAGAAGAATCTAATTGAGTTCATGGGTTTACTTAGGCCCACATATAGAGCGGGAAACGACTACGCACAGAGCCTTCTTTGATTTAACCTCCTGAATATGCTCTAAGTCTCCTGAAAATGTCACTTCGATAATCGTTATTTCTATCGACGCGACCACATTCTTTCTTTAAAATGACGAAATAAATTTGCATCAAAGTCGACGATAGGAGAAGAAATCAGAGCTGCTTGGTTGACATCCCTCCTGGTTGAATTCTTGAATTCGTCCTTTCAATGCAGCCGACGAACGAAGTAGAAATAGCAAAGAGCTTAAAAAAGCCATAATGATAAGAGAGTGATGGAATGCTGATAAAGTTCTCTCTCGAGTTGATCTTTAACACAAGTTAGTAAAACGTGACAATACAGATGCACCATTCTCTCCTATGACCATCGTCTTATTCACATCTTGCAATGCAGTTATAGTCTAACTTGAATCAAAATCTATCATTTTGCTAATAACCCATTGCTGCCATTTATTTGGAGTTTAATCGCGATGGGGACGAGGGAGGGAGAAAGGGAGATATATAGAATTTGTAATTTTTTTTATGGGTAGTTGATAAAAATTGAGAGAAGTTGATGGTTTAAATAAAAAGAAACAGATCAGAATATGTGACAATAGGATAATTTGTAAAAAATAGTAGGGAGAAATAGTGTGATTAAACAATGGTAATTAATAATAAAGGGTAAGGGTATTCGCCCAACTTACGGGTAGAGTTATTATAATAGATAGATGTGAGATAAAATAGAAACCAGATGATAGACAAAATTTTAGAAAATCATTTGGATTCTTTTATTTTAAGTAATATTTTGTTACTTCTAAATTTAAGGAAATATTATAAGGAATCAGTTGATGAAAAAATCAAATTTTTTTAGTAAATTCTTCAATCTAAGAAAAATTACGTTTTGAAGAAGCTACAATATTGCCACTCCCCATTATCTACTTATAATATTATGATATGCGACCTTCTGGTGTCGGTACGTATATGAAAACATGTATTCATGTATACGAAAAAAATTTGCATAACCCAATGATTAAAATTTGAATGTACATAATTATTGATGTAAACTTATGAATGCATGCATGTAATGGGGATGCATTTTTGCTACATTACTATTTTTAATAAGCTGGGCTGGGCTCACAATATTTACTACTATTTCATACCCTTATTGCCTTTAGTATCGTCTCACTTGTCCAATTTTCCTGTTTTTGTTAGAACAATTTTCTCCGTCCTTTATTTTATTTTCCAGTGACATATTTTAGTTACACATTTAAACAGGGATATAGATTAATATAACAATTGAATTACACAATAACATAGATATATACAGTCATACTTAAATTACCAAGTTTAAGTTTAGTTTCTAAATTAAATTCATAATTTGTTCAGCCCATCTATTTTATAAAAAAAATGAGCAAAAATAGTTTTTCTAGAAGCCGAGATACTAAAATTTGCACCAACCAAACAGTTTTTTTTTGTTTTTTTTAACCCATTAACTTTTGGTTTGTATAATGTAAGGACAAGGAGATAAAGGGCAATTATGGTATAAATAAGTAAAAATTTGTAATCCTTATAGATTGTCTTGCAAAATTTGATGAACCAAAAGACACCACTTATTAATGCACGCTGCATTAAAAGTGCTAATGCAGCAAAATTGCATCCATGTAATGTGCTTATGTGAAGATTTTAATACATTACAATCCATTTAATCATTGATAGATGAGGAAAGTCAATATCATAAACCTTAATTAATCCTAACAACATGAGTCGTGTGGACAATGAGATGCGACATCCATGGTTTGTATGTATGACCATATTTTACTACTTAATTTCATACATTCAGATTTTCTAACTTGTAATTTACCCCGTCTCATACCTTTTCATCATCACTTCCTCTATAAACAAAATATAATAAGTAAATTCATACACGTAACATATTCATCTTCTCATATTTTTATACTTTTATTTTTATTTCAGTTTTCATTCCTTTAAAATATTTTTCCATACCCAATTGGTCAAAAATAGGAAAAATCAGCGACATTTGAAATGCTGTAAAGTGCCGGTAATGTATCAGTTGTACTGTGAAATGTATACAAATATGCAACAAATAAGTTAGAGAAAGAAAGAGAACTTACGAAATTAAGAAGTGTAATCTCTTACTATTAGA
The DNA here is from genome assembly GCA_963682055.1 of Primula veris. NCBI lineage: Eukaryota > Viridiplantae > Streptophyta > Magnoliopsida > Ericales > Primulaceae > Primula > Primula veris. The sequence goes on along the minus strand of OY821745.1, from coordinate 11,993,491 downwards.
ATTCATTCCAAAGAAATAAAATGGTATTGGTTTATATACAAACTAATAACCGCCAATTACAGTTCATATTACCAGTTAAACTAAAGTTTCTATATTTACAGTAAGCTACTAGTATTAAAGGAAATATAACAAATGAGTCCATCAATAATATAGGGAATTACTAGGAAACAGTCACTCTATATGACTGGTTCACAACCCGTTTGCATAAAAAAATATCAAATGAATAAAAAAAATTAAAATTTGATTAATATTTAAGTTTAGGGTAGACCCCCTTAAATTTCTATATTTTTATTTGGGTTTTTAGTGTGTTGTATAATTTATTTTTAATTTATCAAATTCTAATTTGTTGAAAATAGAAAAAATAAATCTGTTATTGAAAAACATTATCTAACAATTAATTTTCTAATCTAATGATGGTTAAGGTGACTGTATCATAAACAGTCAAATAAGTTGACTGTTTTAAAGAGACACTCATCAATATAATAATTAAATTGTACTCTCAATATAGACCGAAAAGAAAACATAAAGTATGTTTGCTCAATGATTTAACAACAAATATATATTTCTTTCATGGATCGTGTAAGAAGATCAATGGTGATTGCAGAATACAAGATGCATATTGATAAAGCCATAACTTTGGTCGGTGGCGTTAGGCTTTTCAACAATAATATAATATATAAAAATAGAATAAATAATGAACCCTTCTTTAATCTTTATTAAGCTCGGTGGTATAATTGCTCGGAATACAATTTCCTATTTGTATCTATGCTCGGTATTACAACTTGCTCTGATAATCTTGATCTTTCTTCGATCTCGGTGTTCGGTCTTGTATCTTGCTCGGTCTACCTTTTAGTGTGGTGGGTTCTGACAAGTTTTTCTATTTTCTCTCCTTCTCTCTATATTTTTTGGATAGATTTTCTGGTCCTTATTCTAAGGGGGGTAGTTGGCTATTTATAAACAATTATGTCTCAGGGGATATCGACAAATGTCGTTATCTCAAGAGCCATCTCATGGGCTTTTTCATTGTGGATCTTTACTATTGGGCTGAACCCTTACAGATAATGGCATGTTAGGAAAGCTCTATTAGACCATGGGTTTTTGGGTTTTAGCCTTGGGTACCCTCAAATAATGGGTGGGTCGATTCGTACCCGAATAGATATATTCGGGTCCAATTTTTATGTTCTATCAAGTGCTCCCTGACTGCCTCGGTGTGGTCTCCACGTCGAGGGAGTCATGCTCGGTCTGTCGTGGAAGCTACTTCTGTTTTGATGTTCCCAATGCTTTATTGAAAAATGACCCTATTTATGACTGCTCCCTGGGACCCATTTAATGTCTTGGGAATTTGCAAACCTGCTATCCAAATTCGATGTGATCCTTGATATTCACCCGTTTGCCTATAAAATGGGATTGCTCCCTCATAAATATTACTTTGCTTATCATTACTAAGAACGTCATGACCTCTCCCAATGGTGCTACTGGTGACAACCCTCCCGAATACATTGCTCATTTAGAAAACGAGGTCAAGAAAGCTCGTACTGTGAAAAAGGAAGCTGGCCGTTACGGCGAAAAAATTGTCTGATATGGACGCGGCTCATCATGTAACGATGGCTGATCGGGATTGGGCCTTTGAGCATATAAAGAGGCTCGAGGCTTCTCTGGCTAAGCAAAGGGCGGCAAAAAGAGCCTATAAGCTTGCCTTCAAGGAGCTGCATAATCGGTCCAAACCGGGGTCGGATGGCGTTGAAGCAAGCTCTTCCTCGGAATAATTAGTTTTTATAATTTCTTTTGTATGGGGCATCATTCCCCAGTTGTAATCGAATTATTTGAAATTAATAAAATATTTCCAATTATCATTCTCGTCTGTTTATTTTCTTAATACCTCATTGGATGACTGAATTGGATTTGAACTGTGGTTAGTTGGACATAAATGTCTTTGGGAAGTTCAAGAGGGTTTGTCTATCTTCGAGATGACCTTCGATCTTCCGTATTATTTCTTCCTATAAAAGGGGGCTGTTCCTGTCTTTTTTGTATAACTCTCCTTATTTTAACGAATTAAATGGCTTCTCATCGAGAAACTAGTGGTGACAACCTTCCTGAGTACATTGCTCATCTAGAGGAGGAGGTGAGGAAGGCTCGTATTCTCGAAAGGAGGGTCGCCTCTTTGACCACGGAGGCTCGTCGCGCCATTGAGATGGACGAGCGCTTGGATGCCATGGAGAGTGAATATCAGAGGTCTCTGATCGACAATATATGGGTGCGTGCTCGGGTCAAAGAGCTCGAGGCCTCTAGAGACAGGCATATTGCTTCTAAGAGGGCTTATAAATTGGCCCTCAAGGAAGTGTATGCTCGGTCTAAAAAGAAGCCGGGTGATGAAGCAGGCCCCTCCACCAAATAACTCTTTTCTTTTTATTTTTTTAATTTCCTTTTGTTGACTAGTACCTTGTAATGAAGTTCCAATTAATCAATGAAGATTCTTCTTTTTCTTGTTCTTATCTGGTTTATTCTTCCAATGCATTGTCTTTACTGCGCGTGCGTGTGGCTTCATTAGTGGGTTTTATTGGGCCTTGTGTTTGACCTTATCCATTGGGTTTTCTCGAGCCCAGTGCAAAGGATATTTTCAATATTCCTGGAGATTGTTGCACTTCCCTATATTGATACGTGTGTAATTGCTTTTCCTATGAATATTAAAATAATAGCACAAATCCAAGAGTTTCTTTTGAACAGTCGCGTCTCTTTTAATGCACACGCTTCTCCAAACCCTTTCTGGCCAACGGTTGCGATTCTTCACCTCAAGCCTTTATCAATTTCTTTATAAATACCCCTTCGAAGCTTGTATCTTTCCATAATCTCTTCATACCAGTTTCTTTCTACCTATATTTTTATTCTATATATTGCGATGACTTTCCCCTTTTCCAACTCCTCCTTGACCTTGCAAGTGGAAGCTTTCAAGGCCTCTTATGGTAATGCCTTGAAGCTTTTGAGAGATGCTGAGGCGGAGTTAGAAACAATGCGTGGTTACCATAAGGAGATGGTGAGAGAGTTGACTTGGTTGAAAGCCGAGTTGGATTACTGCAGGCGTGCTAACCATTCCCTGCTTGATGAGAACACAGTTCTAAGGAGGAATCCTTCGCTCCAAGATGCTGCGAGTCCAGCGGGGCCCTCTCATCATTACCGACCATCTTCCTCCTAACAACTTTTTGCTGCCTTTTTCACTTGCACTCTTTTTCTTTTCGTCTTTTTCTGTTTTTCTCTTTTTTCTCACATTTTTTTCCTTTTTCTCTTTCTTTTCCAATTTTTTTCATTTCTTCATCTTCTCTTATCTCCCTTTCTTTTTCTTCATCTTCTTTTCACCACTACGATGTAACAATCAACCCTGAGTTCCTCAGGTTTTTTGTTATTTTCGTTTGTCTCTTCTTTCTTGTTTCTTTTCTTCGTATTTTTCACTTCTTCTTTATGTTCCTCTTCATCTTTTTTTTTTTTTTTTTTTTACCTCTTTCCTTCATGCCTCCTGTTCGCTTGGCTTGTTGATATAGTCGATCTTCTTTGTATGATCTTCTGTAATAGTTTTTCTCTGATGTAATAGATTTTCTTTTTGATGTCCTCTGATGTAATAGTTTTTCCTTTTGATATCCTCTGATGTAATAGTTTTTCCTTTTGATGTTGTCCTCTGATGTAATGAACAGCGATGTATCCCATCTTTATTAATGAAAATTATCTTTGCCCCTTTATCTTGCACTTCTTTTTATGTTGCACTTGTGGTTTGTCGTTTTTCTGGAATGTGGACCTTTGAATATCTTGTATTTTTATTTCTTGTCGTAGTGTAGCCGTGTGACATCTGAGACATGGCAGGTCGGTCAAAGATGCATGTTCCCAAGCATTGTCAGACAAGGCCATACTACCTTAGCTCTATAAATACTCTCATCTTTTCTTTTGTAATTGTCACCTCTTACAAACTTTTATTGTTTTCTTCTGTCATCCCTCATCTCCTTCTGTATCATAACAACTTTCCATAATGTCTGAGCCCGTGGTGAGATATCATGCTCAGATGAAGGACTTAGATGCTGAGGTATCTCGGGTCCGTCATAGAATGGCTAGTCTTGAGAAGGAGTATGGTGTTTTGGCTTTGAGTTTGTTCGACTCTCATCCCGAGGAGACAATGAAGTGGACCGAGATTTTGGCCTTGAGTCGTCAGCTTGATAATTTGTTGTTGCACAGAAATCACCTGGCCAACTCTTGGTACGAAGTCGAGGAGATTTGGGATCATGCTCAGGATGAGTTCGATAACTCCCCTCAAGGCCTAGCTGGTATGACGGTTAGGAGTGTTCGGCTTGAGGAGCGTATCAGGGCCCTTACTAGGACGAACACCGACCTCTCCAGGGAGAATGAGTGCTTGGTTATCATAAATGACTCCTACCAAGCTCGGTTAGATTGCTTTGCTCGGGTAGCTTTCTCCCGGTCTGGCAGTTCGGTTTTCCCGCCCATTGATCCTTAATTTGATTGGGCCAGTGTTCTGATGTATTTTCTATTTTGTAATTTGTATTTCGTTCTTCTTTTTCTGTATCTGGGAAGTTGTACCTTTTCGTATTTTGTGCCTTTGTCCTGTGAACTGTTGCAACGCCTCGTACTTTATGCTTCTTCGTTTCTTGTGCCCTTTGATTCCTTATAAATGCTCCCTATTATTTGTACTTCATTACCAATCCTTTCTCTCTCTTGTTTTATAATTTTGTTTCTTCTAATTTGCTTTTATCCAAGATGGCTCCCATCACTAGATCTGCTGCCAAAAAGAAAGCCCTTCTTGAAGAGGAGCCTACTTTTATGCTACCTCGTCCCCCTGGTTTCGGGGAAGAGGAATTAACTCCTCTTTAGTTGAAAGAAATTGAGATGTCGTGGCTGAAAGCCGACCTTAAATGTGCTCGGACCGAAGAAAGACGGTTTAAACAGTATTGGAAGGAGGAGAGTGCTGCTCGTTTTGAAGTTGAGCAGAAGTGCAAGTCTCAATCTCATGCTTTAAAACAAGTGGAGATTGGTATTTCCCATTTGATTAGGGAAAAAGAGCGTCTGGAGGAGCTCTTGGCGAAGAAGGATGCCGACGTGGGGGGTAGTTCCAAGAAGTAGGATGGGTGTTTTTTCTTGTAAACTTTTCTTTTCCCGTTGTACGTGTTTGTTTGTATCTCCCTTCGTGGATGAATAAAACTTCTGCTATTTTTTATTTGCTCGGTGCTATTTTTTATTTGCTTTGCCTTCATTTTGAAACCATACGTTGCCACCCAGTATTGGATACCGAGCAAAGAGTACGGTTATCCCCCCGGAGAGCGTTGCTAGACCGGATGCTGAAAAGCCATCGAGCTAGGAACGATCTTCGTCGACCTTGATCGGTGGTCCTATGGTAATAAAATGTTTGGCGTCGAGGAACGTAATCGGAATGTCTCCTCGGTGTAGTAATATGGGGAGCGTATGCTGTAAGTTTTTCGTGGTGGGGTCTACTGGCCGTTTATATAGGTGTAATGATGTGAACTGCATTGGTTAGTGGGATATACTACATGATGTGGCAGGATCTGGAGCGTTGATTTGTTAAAAATAGCGGTTGTGGACTTTTATGTGGCTGAAAAAAAAGGTAAACCTCTGTCACACGAAAGGACGGTTATTATTTTATTCTTTTTGTGGCTCCACTCCTTTTAACTATGCTGAGTAACTCTTTTTGGTTTTATCTCATAATTTACTGAAAAAGATCTCTCATTTTCTCTCTCTAGGGTTTGTGTTTCCCGCCAAAAGATTTTCTGACTCTCTACCCAGGGTTTCTTCTTATTGCTGACATATTTGCTGCGGCTCTCTCCTGTTTGCCCTTAATCATGACTGTAAGTGTTTTCGTATTCTGTGGGGTTTTCTGTATATCTCTGTGCTTAGGGTCTTAAGTTTGATTTGTCGTTGTTGTCATGTATGTGGTGTGGATATGTGGTCTTGCTTGCATATATATGTCTATCTAGGTTGGTGATTGGTGGTTTTTCGTTATGTATAGGATTTTCGTTTGTTGGGTTGATAGAAAAGTGTAGGGTTTCTGGTAATTTGGGGGGGGGGGGGGGGGGACCTGCTTCGTGTGATTTGTTTTTGGTTGGTATATTGATGAAGTTTTTATGACGTTTGGATAGGAAATTCTGACCCAATGCTTGGCTCAAGTTGGCCCATTTGTGGAAGAGGATTTTAAGAAGCTGGCCGGGATACCCGACGACATTCATATTCGACTGCTTGTCTCCGATGAGGAGGTCATGGGGGTTGTACCTGCCAGCGAGGTAGCTGTTCTTTCCTCGACGTTCTTTACGGGGGGTCTTAGACTTCCTTTCACTGAATGGATGGCTTCGTTCTTTGAGGCTGTCCAGATTGCCCCGGCCCAATTGGCCCTGGATGGCTATCGTACCCTGAACGGTATTCGAAGGATGTCGGAGGTGTCGGGGATCAATGTCGAACTGAAAGATGTGTTCGGGGTCTACAGTTTGAGCTTTGATCATCGTAGCTCTTATTTGAAGACGTTGCGCTCCTTCTCTCGGCTGGTCATCGGTCTTCCGGACACCAACAAGGAGCATAATCTTGGTATAGTGATTGCTTTCGGAGATTGGGGTTGTGCTGGACACCAAATTCCTGGACCCGCTACCACCGCTCCCGATATTCCAGACCTCGGCGCTCCCAACATCGAAGCTCTCTTAGCCCTTTGGAAGTGGTGGGGGCCGGGACCGACGAGGGACCCGACAAGTCGTACTGCTCCCATGCTATTAGGTTATCCTACGGGGCCAGTGACCAAGGGTAATCCTGCGCCTAAGATTCCCCTAGAGCCGGAGGAGGAATTCCTCAAAATCGTCAAGGCTCGAAGCGCTTCTCGGGGTGGGAGAAGGCCTGTTTGTCCTAAGCGCCGAGTATCAGACCCCGTTGCTGGGACCCCGAAGAGGACTATGGTGTCGGATACATCGGTGAATGAGGAGGTTCCGGTTGCCTCTCCTCAAGATAACTCTACCGAGGCGGCTTCCGCGAATGTCGATGTACGTGTATTAGTTTTGTGAATTGTTTTTTTTTTATTATTTACTTCCATTGTTCCTCTCTTTATTTTTTATCATGTTTCAGCTATTGACTTCTTCATTGGTTACCCTTGCCCTTGCCCGGTCAATGGGTATTGTTTTGTTTCAGGGGTCGTTCGATAATATATTCGGACATCTCAACCTCATGGTGAACATGGGTGAGGATACGATGAGCCTGCCTGTCATGTCGCCCATCCGAACTGAGGATGTGAGTGAGCGTATGGCCCCTGAGACTGTTCCTTTGGAGAAGGAGGTTAGGGAGGAAGTGGAGGTGGTAGCCGGCGAAGATATTGTCGAGGAGGTTGTGACGAGAGGGGAGGATGAGGTTCCCCCCAGCTCGGAAAAGGTGGTGGTGGACGGGGTCGCGATGACCGGTTATATTGATCGGTGTGGGGGCAAACTGCTGGAGCAACCCCGAGCCTTAAGGATGGGGTATACTGCTCTAAAGCCCCTTATCTTCAAGGATGCCAAGGAAATGGCTGCTTGTCCTTTAGTATCGGTCATTGAGCAGGCCAACAATGATGTGCTTCGGGTATGTTTCGCACGTCTTTTGTTATATAGTTCGTTATGCCCTTAGTTGGCTAGTGTCTGATGTTTTTGATTACAGGCTTTCGTGGGTATAGTTGTACTGAGGGATCAGTTGACGGTGCTCGAGGCTGAGAAAGAGAAGCTAATTATCGAAAATAAGGCAATGGCTGATGAGATAGCTCATATGCTCGAGGCTGAGAAGGAGAAGATAATTACCGAAAGTAAGGCAATGGCTGAGGAGAAAGCCCAGATGGTGAAGTTAGCCGCCGATTATGACAAGGTGGTGGGAGATAACTTGCGCTTGACCGAGGAGGTTAAAAGGTTGGAGTCCGAAAAGGAGCATATGGTCGAAAAATACGACCTATTAGAAGCCGATAACGTGCTCATGGAGGAGGATGTGGAGGCTGAAAAATCCGAGGTTGCTTCTTTGAAAGCGGCGCAATCGGAAGAGCGGGCAAAGTTTAAAGCGATTGCCAACTTTTCCGTCTTTTGCGCTCATGTTCGTGCTGTGAATTTTGCAAGGGTACCTCTGTCAGACCGGGCATGGTCGGAATTGGTTTATCCTTGTCCGTAGGGTGCACCGCCTAAGCCTCTAGATTGGGCCAATCTTCGGGATGAGGAGCTCCCACGGCTGCCTGGGCATACGACATCGACGACTCTCCGTCCCCATTCCGGGTCGGCTCCTTCTACTCCTCAGTCTGCTACTGCTGCTACTCCCCCACCGGCATCTTCTCAGGTGGAGCACTGATCATATACTTATAGTATTTTTTGTGTAGCTTAGTGTAGGGTCTTTTGGTACCCAGATTGTGGGCCGTTTTTGTATCTATAAGGATATTCTGTTGGGAAGTTGATAATATAAGTGCTCCTTTTTCTTCCTGTTTGGCTTTCTTAGTTAATTTCGTTGTATGTTGGTTGTTGTCATCTTTTGAAGGACACATAAAAATCTTGTCAGGTACATGTTAATCCCCTGGCCATGGTGGTCTGGCCCCCTCCTAGTCGTAGTGTAGATGATACTGTTATAGGTGATCCAGAAAGGCTTAAGGCATCCTTAACTTCAGAATTGAATTCTGCTCGCCGTGAAATCGAAGATCTGAATATTCATATTTCAAACTTGTCGATAAGGTTACGCGATTTGGGAGAGAAGTTCAGCAAGAAGACCGCCTACTATACAGCAAACAAGTGCAAGGCCAAAGAGCTTCTTGGTGCACTTCGGCGCTCTCGTGATGAAGCCCGGGGCCAGGTGACGAGCTTGAACTTGGTGTTAGGGGCCATTTTCGAAGACGCGGATCTGCTATTATCCTTCGTCAAAGCCTATTGGGATCGTGCTCAGGCACTAGAGGTGTATGAGTACGTGAAAGGTACCCGTGGTGTTATTTGAGCGGAGTGTATGGTTGATGCTATGGCCCGGGTAACCGAAACGACGGCTGCATTGAACAGCTTGGTTGCCTCGGTAAAGGGTCGTTTGGGTACGCATATAGTTTCGCTGCGGGACATTCATTTTGCTGACGCCGCAGAGACCTCGGCTTCCGTCGAGGGTTTATCTGACTGAGTTTTGAGAGTAGTTTGCATTTCGAGTTTCTTCAGGCTTGTATAAAAATATTATTTATTTGGATTTGGCTTTGTCGGTTCTTTTGTTGTATTGATATTGCTGTCTTTTTTCCTCTTTTCTTCGTAGGCATTTCCTACCGTGGTGCAGCTGACTGGCTCTCCGCCCCCTGTTAGTGCGGGGCAAGAACCAACTGGTGCTGCCCGGGTTGGGGGTTCGTCTGATGCGGCAGAGGAATCTCGTGCCCATTTACCTCATATCCTGATGGGAAAGAACGAGAAGCTGAAAGTCCAATGCGCTCGGCTTAAGAAAAAATTGTGAACTCAATCTACGTCATTCCGTGCTTATGTGGGACGCGCCGAGCATGTTTATGAGGTGCAAGAGCGTCGTTTGGCCCGGTATTTGCGTTTAAAGGATAAGTGGTTTGGTAAATTAAAGATGTTGATACCCCAAGCAAATGTCTTAATGAAATTATTTCATGCGTCTACACATCATCATGATGCTTCCTCTGAACTGTATGAAGCTCGTCAGCACCCTGTGGACAAAGATCGTCTTAAGGGTGTGTTTGTTTCCCATGAGAACGCGAGGGGGTCAGAATTCGCAGCCCAGCTCGAGGTAGGGCAACATGTGGGTATTTATACGACCAACTTCGATTTCCTCGTTTCTGAGTAGCGTTTTGAGGGTCAAGAGTCCGATGAAGACACGGCGATAGATGATGAGGAGGTCAGGCTGAGTCATGTACCGGCGTGTTCGTCATGTAGCAGCTCTTCTTAGTTGATTTCTTTATTTATTCATCGTACATTATTGCCTCCGTAACGCGGGCGTGGACTATTTGCTTCATTCCTTTATTCATGTACTGGATCTTTTTATTGTCTTGTTGATATTTCCTTGATTGGATTATTTTTCCTTTGTTTTCTTTGCTTGGTAATTGGTCACCTCCGTAATGCGGGCTTGAATTATTCTTCTAGTCTCTTTACTTTCTCCAATCCTTGCTTACTGGATAAGTTGGTACCTGCATATGTGCCTCCGGTTTATTGGAGGACTTGAGTATTCCTAGGCATTCTTTTAGACATGCCATGTTGGGAATTTCTTAGTATTCCTAGGCACTTAGCCATTTGGGAATTTCATAGTATTCTTAGGCACTTAGCCGTTTGGAAATTTCATAGTATTCCTAGGCAGTTAGCCGTTTGGGAATTTCATAGTATTCCTAGGCACGTCTACCGTTTGGGAATTTCATAGTATTCCTAGGCACTTAGCCGTTTGGGAATTTCATAGTATTCCTAGGCACTTAGCCGTTTGGGAATTTCATAGTATTCCTGGGCATTTAGCCGTTTGGGAATTTCATAGTATTCCTAGGCACTTAGCCGTTTGGGAATTTCATAGTATTCCTAGGCACTTAGCCGTTTGGGAATTTCATATCTGCACTTGTTAGACAGTATGGCAAACTATGTTTATATGTTCGAAAGATAATGTCATTAAGAAGCATAGGTAAGGTGGTACCTGTACTGGTAAGCTAGCTTACACATAGTACTTCTTTAGGTTAGCCACATTCCAAGAATTTTTCTCTCCTCTGCTATTTTCGAACAGAACGCTTTTGATTTTGTAGGAAACTGGGCTTGTCCTTTTGACGATCTCGTATGGTCCTTCCCAGGTGGGGCTCAGTTTGCCATGTATTTCATTACGGGTATAGACCGTTACTCTTCGCAGTACCAGTTCTCCTACCATGAATTCCTTGGATCCTTTTACTCTCTTGTCATAAGTTTGCTTAACGCTTTGTTGGTATTTTGCTAAGGTAAGGGCTGCTATCTCTCGTTTCTCGTCTAGCATGTCGAGTTCCTCTCTCATTCTATGTTCATTATTTCCCTGCTCGACTAAAGTTGTTCGGAGTGTGGGTAGCCCGATTTCTGTTGGTATGATGGCCTCGACGTCGTACGCTAAGCTGAACGGTGTTTCCTTGGTGCCCGTCTTCAGCGTGGTTCGACATGACCATAAGACGTTGAGTAGCCGCTCGGGCCATCTCCCCTTTGCTTGTTCAAGGGTTGTCTTGATGCCATCTAGTATTGTTCGGTTTGACACTTCAGCTTGTCCGTTGCCCTGTGGGTATGTCGGCGTTGAATAAAACTTCCGGATACCTAATTCTTCATACTATAGCTATAGATTGGCATCTTTGAACTGGGTTCCGTTGTCGGCGACTATAGCGTATGGTATACCGAACCTGGTGATGATGTATTCCCAGATGAATTGTTTAACGTTGCAGGCCTTGATTTCTCAGAGGGGTTTAGCTTCGACCCATTTGGTGAAATAATCCGTCGCGACGATCAGATATTCCACGCTGCCAGGTGCTCTTGGAAGTTTGCCGACCAAATCAGTTGCCCATTGTGCAAACGGCCACGGAGCCGATACTTGGGTCATCATGGACGATGGGAGCCGAGGTATCTTGGCGAATCGTTGGCACTTGTCGCATCTTTGGACGTAGACGTCGGCGTCTCTCTTGATATAGGGCCACCAATAACCTTGTGTGATGGCCTTGTTGGCGAGGGACCTCCCTTTGATGTGTGCCTGCAGGATCCTTCGTGGATCTCCTCCAAGACTGGCTGTTGCAGCTCGGGCCGGACGCACAGAAGGTGGGGTCCACGGTAACTGGATTTGTACAGTTTGTCGTCGTCGGATAGCCAGAACCGAGGGGCATTTCTTGTGATTTTCAACGCTTTTATCTTGTCTATCGGGAGCGTCCCGTTTCACAGATAGTGCATCATGTCGTCCATCCACCCTAGTTCGTATTGTATTGATGTGATTCGGTCTATTCTTCTGTTTATGCTCGGGGTTTCCAGAAGTTCCACTGTGATTGACCGAGTGTTGGCTAATGTTAATGTCAAAGCTAGGGTTGCTAATGCGTCGGCGTGTGCGTTTTCGGTGCGATTAATTCTGATTAATTCGCACTATTCGAACGTGGCCATTAAGCTCTGGACTTTCTCTTGGTAGAGGATCATCCGGTCGTCCTTGGCCTGGTATTCACCGATGGCCTGGTTGACGATTAGCATGGAGTCGGAATTAGCAATTAAGTGGGAGCATCCGAGGGACCGTGCAATGAGCATGTCGTTTATCATGGCTTCGTACTCTGCCTCATTGTTAGTAGCTCGGAAGCCCAACTTGATGCTTTTCTCGATGATTGCTCCTTCGCTGGACTTAAGGACGATGCCTGCTCCATATCCGTCTTTGGTGGCGGATCCATCGACATGTATTTGCCAGTGAGACTGGGGGGATATGGCCAATGCCTCGTCATACCCTTCGGTGAACTCGGCGACGAAATCGGCCAAGACTTGTCCCTTTATGGCATGTCGGGTTGCGAATCCTATATGAAATTGGGATAGCTCGACCCCCCAGACCGCAACTCTGCAGCTTATGTCCGTCCGTCGAAGAGATTCCTTGATGGGGAATTTCGTATAAACTTGGACCTGGTGAGCTATGAAGTAGTACGGCAGTTTCCTGGTCGCAACGACCAGTGCCAAGCATAGCTTTTCTAATGGTAGGTAGCGTATTTCGGCTTCGACCAGAGTTTTCCTGACAAAGTAGATCGGGAATTGTTCTCGACCTTCTTCTCTTAGGATGACTGCGCTCATGGCAGTTGTGGAGACTGCTAAGTAACAAGCCAGAATATCTCCTTTGTTCGGCCTTACTAGCAGTGGCAGCGTCCTTAGATACTCTTTGAGGTTGTTGAATGAAGCCTCACACTCAGGGTCCCACACGAATTTTTTATCCTTTCTGAGTGATTCAAAAAATGGTCGTCCCTTGTCGGCGGATCGACTGATGAACCTGCTCAGTGCGGCCATCATTCCCGTGAGCTCTTGTACCTGCTTCTTATTCTTGGGTGCTGCTAGGTTTCGTAGAGCTATGATCTGGTCGGGATTAGCCTCTATTCCTCTTCGACTGACCATATGTCCCAAAAATTTTCCTTTGCTGATACCGAACGCGCATTTACTCGCGTTGAGCTTCAGTTTGTGCTCGCCCAGTGTTTGGAAGACGTCCTTAATGTCTTGGAGGTGGGATGTGGCCTTTTCGCTTTTGACGACCATGTCGTCTATTTATACCTCCATTGTCTTCCCTATATGCTTTTGGCAAACATTCGTTATCATCCTTTGATATGTTGCCCCTGCATTGCGTAGGCCGAACGGCATTACCGTATAGCAATAGTTGCCCAAAGGTGATATGAACGATGTCTTTTCTTGATCTTCTGGGGCGAGGGGTATTTGTTGGTACCCCAAGTATGCATCGAGGAAGGTCATCCTCTCTGCTCCCGCCGTTGCATCCACCAGCTGATCAATCCTTGGGAGGGGGAATGGATCTCTCAGACAAGCTTTGTTCAGATTGGTGAAGTCTATGCAGACTCTTTCCTTCCCATTCTTCTTAGGGACGACGACCGGATTGGATAACCATTTTGGGTAGAACACCTCCCTTATAGCTCCGGCTTCCAACAGCTTTCGGACTTCTGCAATTATAGCCGCTCTGTGCTGGACGGATACTTTCCTGCTCCTTTGAGCTATTGGCTTATACTCAGCGTTAACACTTAGGTGGTGACATGCTGTTTTAGGGTCTAGGCCTGGCATGTCTTTGGGGCTCCACGCGAATTTATCGATGTTATTGAAGAGGAACTTTTCCAGCTCCTCGGATTCCCCTTTTGGGAGGCTATCACCAACGAGGAAGTAGTGCTCCTCATCCATACTAGGGATGCTCACCCTCCGGAGCATCTCCCCCACTTGTTCCTCAACAACCCTCTCAGTTCGGGCTATTTGGTTGATGAGCTTCCTCGTGCTCATGGGTTGTTCGACAACAACCAGCTGTCTCTTCAGAGCTGCGGTGATGTCTTCACAGCGTCGTGAATCCTTATCCTCGGGCCGTCTCGACCTCCCCTCTAGCGTTGGGGTATTTCACCTTCTGGTGGTATGTCGAAGGTATGGCCCGCATGGCATGAAGCCATGGTCGGCCCAAGATCGCATTATGGCCTGAATTGTCATTGACCACCAAGAATTCTACGGGGACTGATACGGATCCCATTGTAACGCTGAGGACGATCTTCCCTAATGGTTTAGTCGTCTCGGAGATGAACCCAATCAGTGTGACGTCGGTCGGCTGTAGGTCTTGCAGCTTGAGCTCCATTTTGTCGAAGAGCTCTTTGTACATGATATCACAAGAGGCTCCTTGGTCGACAAGCACTCTGCTAACCGTGTCTATGCCAATTTGGACGTGGAGGTTAATGGCATCCCCATGGGGGTATATCACCCCTTCTTCATCGAGATCTGAGAAAGAAATGGGCGGGTGTCATTGCGGCATGCATTGCCGTTTAGAAGTTGACGCCTGCGACGCCTTGGCTACTTGCCCAAAGTGTGCCAGTTGCCGTTGTTGCGATCTTTCCCCGCCCATGGTTTTGGGTCATGACAGATGAACGACGTTAATTGTTTTTCCTTGCCGGTTGTCGGCTCCATCGATGGCTAGCTGTTTGCCTTTGTTCCTGACACCCTTGATGAACTTGTTGAGGTATCCTGCATCACCCCACGAGTTCATCTTCCACCGCAGATTGTGACAATGCTCGGTGAGATGGCCGTGATCCTCATGATAGGCGCAGAAGAGCTTGGAGTCTTTTTGATTAGGGGGAGTAGAGAACGGTTGTGGTCGGGAATACCAACTTTCCCTGCATATATCCTTAAGGATATCTTCAGCAGACAGGTTGAAAGTGTATCGCAGCTCGACCGGTTCGAAGGTATTTCGGCGTTCCCTCTCTTGGAACCGACCTTGTTGAAGTGGTTTGGGGGGCGTCGGGTAGGCGATCCGGAGCGGTTTAGGCTCGCTGATCGGCATCGGATATGTGAGTTGGAGTGGTTTATGCTCGGGTTCTCGGGGTTGCTCTACCCTGTCATGGACCTCGGGACCTTTGTCCCGTCTGGTCGGTCTGACGACTTCCCCCTGATTGTTCTTGGTTCTCTTGTGGCCCACTTGTGCTTCTCGTACCGACTCTCTTCTTGGCAGAGTTCGGTTTAGGAGTCGCATTTCCTCATTCTTATCGGTGAAGTGGGTACAATAGGCTAGTAGAGCGTCAGTGGTCGGGAAGCTTTTGCCTATGAATTTCCTTCTCGCCCAATAGCCGCCAGGGATGGAGTTGATAAAAGTTTTGGATGGCTATGTTATTGGCGTACTGCGGAATCTGGTTTGCCACGTCAATGAAACGTATGCAATAATCATTGAGTCGTTCATTCGGCAGCATTGCCATTTTCAGAAGGGTGTCGATGTTGACCTTCTTCTTCCGATGAGCAGCATATCGGGTGGAGTACGCACGGAGAAGCTCCGCCCAGCTTCCTATGGAACCCCGTGGCAGGTTGTGATACCACGACGAAGCCTCTTGGCCCAAGATATTTTTGAAAAACTTGCACATCAGTGCAAGGTCATCACTCCACAGCTCCATCCTAGTTTTGTAGTGGCGCAGATGATCGATTGGGCAGCTTTTTCCATCGTATAGCCTGAATTTGGGGATGATGAACCCCCTAGGATTTCGGTGCCGAGTGATTTGCTCGGTACATGGGGTTTCTTGGCATACGTCCCAAGCCTGTTGGAACGATTCATCTGGTGCTTGGTAGAGGGGGGAGTATCCTCGCTGGTGGGGTTGTGGGTAGTATCCTACCACGACCCTGTGGTTGGGGTACCCCTTGTTGTGCGGGTTCGTGTCGATGACATGTCCCGTAAGAGTGTTTGGGTGGACGAATGTTGGAGGGATCGTTACTGGGACATTGTCCCCTTGGTAGGGTCCTCTTGTATTTGGTTGTCGCCCTACCACTTCCATGGCAGCCCTGTAGGCGGAATCTTCCATGCTATGTCGGGGGTCGTCATGTGCATTGGCGGTTTGAGTGGGCGGTATCGTGATACCTGATGTTGCCATGGCCGACATGTATGCGGCACGCTGAGCTTGAAGCTGGGCGTTTTGACCCCGCTCGGCTTGTGTTAATGCGGCTTCGTTTCCTGCTTGGGGAGCGAGGGGTTGTACTTTCACCTTGGACGGGGTAATTACCCGCGGTGGGAATATTGGAAGTCGGGACGTTTGCTCGAGGACAAAGCCCTCGGGCATGCCAAACCGGTGGGCTTCGTTCGTTTGAAGATGAACTTGGTGGGAATTGGAGTTAACCGAGGCTGCTGGCAGTGGGACTTTTGAGCTCGGTCCTGCCTGGGATTCGGGTAAGCGCCTTCTTGCGCGCCTTAATACGGGTAATGCTCGTTCATCATCCGAGGACGTAGGGTTCTCGTCGACGATCCCGTCAAGCTGTTGGGGTTGTTCAGTCTGTTGTTTTTGGTGGACATTGGAGGTTGTTGGTTGGTTTCCGGACTGGATAGCGTCTTATCTGTCATGGATGGCAAGTAGGTCGTCGAAGTCTTGTTGGCTAATTTGTACGTTTTGGTTATTGGTTTCGACTATATCGGGATGGGTTTCCTCTATATTGGTCACCATTGTTGCTCGCCTGATAGAGTATTGGTGTTTGATTTCGAAACTAGTTGGGAACTAGATGATTCCCGGAGACGGCGCCATTTGATAAAGCCATAATTTTGGTCGGTGGCGTTAGGCTTTTCAACAATAATATAATATATAAAAATAGAATAAATAATGAACCCTTTTTTAATCTTTATTAAGCTCGGTGGTATAATTGCTCGGAATACAGTTTCCTATTTGTATCTATGCTCGGTATTACAACTTGCTCTGATAATCTTGATCTTTCTTCGATCTCGGTGTTCGGTCTTGTATCTTGCTCGGTCTACCTTTTAGTGTGGTGGGTTCTGACAAGTTTTTCTATTTTTTCTCATTCTCTCTATATTTTTTGGATAGATTTTCTGGTCCTTATTCTAAGGGGGGTAGTTGGCTATTTATAGACAATTATGTCTCAGGGGATGTTGACAAATGTCGTTATCTCAAGAGCCACCTCATGAGCTTTTCCATTGTGGATCTTTACTATTGGGCTGGACCCTTACAGATAATGGCCTGTTAGGAAAGCTCTATTAGACCATGGGTTTTTGGGTTTTAGCCATGGGTACCCTCAAATAATGGGTGGGTCGATTCGTACCCGAATAGATATATTCGGGTCCAATTTTTATGTTCTATCACATATGATAAGAGGGATGTATATTTGAGAGAAATGACTAAAAAAATTGTTTAGAACAAAAAGAAGCATCAACGAGATGAAAAGAGGAAGAAGAAGGAGGACAGAGAGTGAGAGGAGGAGAAAGAGAGTGAGGAGTAGAGAGAGATCAAAAAGAGAGAGAAATGATAAGAGATCGGAGAGAGAGTGAGAGGAGGAGAGAGAGAGGGAGGAGATATGAATGGTATTTTTTGTATCAATAAAGGTATAGTAAAAAGTATTAGTAATATGAATTTAAAACTCATTATATATATATATATATGATGGAAACGAACAGGGTTATCCTCTCGTTACTAAACGAAATGTATATTTTATTTCATTCTTATTTCATTTAGTAATGAATAAAAACGAGGCAAACTGTTAACAAAATGAACACGATATTTTTCACGAAATTTTGGCCTCATTTACAGCCCTATCTCTAAGAATTCAAAAAAAAAAATTTAATCAAAAGCATGGTCTTATAAGGAAAATTGGGAGGATAGCGTATTTTCTAAAGATGATTGTTATACATAAGATTGTCATATAAGGTGTAAAAACTTTGTATAATAACGTACACTTGTGAGTATTATTACGCCATTGGAATAAACATGTATACATGTTGGTTTTCGTGTACGTAAAAGCAATAATTTAAAGTGCAATGACTAAAAAGAAATAAACAATTTTATTTCTATAATGGAATGTGACTCTATTACAAATTCCGACACTTGCATAATGTAAAAGCAATTAATAAAAAATTCCAGACAGAATAATATAGGTTATTAAACTGCTGGACTGATTTGTAATTTAAACGAAACTGTCAGACAGAATAGTATAAAACTAAACTGCTGGACTGTTTGTTAATTAAAAGAAACTGTCAGACAGAATACTATAATTACTAAACTGCTGGATTGTTTCTGTAAATAAATTACAGGACTGAAATGAAATTAATCTAATTACAGAATTAAATTACAGAATTGAAACAGTACTTTAAATAAATTACAGAAAGGTAAAACAAAATTTAAATGTTACAGCTAAGAACAGCAAATTGAATTACAAAAATGAAATGAAATAAAAAAGGACAGAAAATAAATAGACGAGTCTACTATTTAACAGTATGCCGTTAACCGATATTCGCCTAACCACCTTTGAGGTTTCTGGTTATGTTTGGTGCTTCGATCCCAAGGTACAACATCTCGGATGACTCGTCGAAAGCTGGCGACGAGTCAAGGTCGAGCTGTTGGTAGGTGGTTCTCTCTGACTAAAATGTAATACTGTTTTTTAGAGATAATATATGCTGTTGTGTTTTATTTCAGAAAATTGTGTGATATGTGGGAGGTCTGCCTATTTTTAGGCTTGTTGAGTATCTCAGCCATTAAAGCCACTTTACTACTGTATGTTTTCGAAATTCGAAACTGCAGTATTAACTTTGCAATGAATTCATATTTATCCCGAACAGGCACGCTTTTCCCGACGAGCAACCGCATGTGTCTGTGGACACACTACTTAGTATCCACATGAGATATCTTAGTATATATATTGTAAAAATGACTCTTCATTTTTCAATGTGAGACAAATCTCAATGAGCCATCATCATTAAACTCATTTTCCAGCATTAAGAGTTTTCCTCTTTCTCAACCCCAATCTTTGACGCCAATTTCCATTCACTCACATTCATTAAAAACAACGGCTGTCACTTGAAATCTTGACTCAAAAATGGTCTCGTGACCATTCGGAAACTAACATGTTAAACATGGTTTTTTCAACACTATACAGAATGGGGATATCAGGAACTTGTATGCCAGTATCGGAAGGCATGGAAAAAAAAGTTGTATGTTACTTTGATGACTCTATTAATTGTATGTTGTTTGCCAGGACACAGACCGATAGTTTCTTCTTATAATTAAGGGCGGGATATGCCTAGTAAGAGTCCGTTTTTTTTATTTTAGAACTATAGTATGTAAATAATAGCTTTTAAGGAGAGAAATGTTGTTTATTTTTTTTACCAGTTCTTAAGATATATTGAAGCTTCATTTATGCAACGGTTGAACCATGATTGTTCTTAAATAATGAAGTCTGCTGAATACATATGAAATGTATTCAGCTGACTTCCTAAATAGAGTTAGGGTTATGCATTTTTTTTTATGATGAATCATTTTCCAGCAAATCATTTACATATGTGATATACGCCATTAGAATTTGTTTTTCAATTCCATAAAGTTCTCCAACTACAATGAAAATACGCATCTAGAACAAACAATACTTGTCAAAATATTTTCAGTTAAGATTTTGGGGATGTTACCCCCATCCTCTTCAGACGGTTCAGCAAATCTACATATACGTCCGATTTCTTGACTTGATCAAATTACACAAGATACGTATCAGATGGTCCGGTCAATATTTATCCTTTTCAGACGACACTTGAGAATGTCAAGTATGTATGGATGAAGCAGCCAATGAGCCAATTATGGATTCACGCATATAATGAAGTCCATATTAATTTCAAACTAAGTTATGCATATAAACAAATAGAAATGCATGAAGAACAATGAAAAGGATCATAAACAAGTGCCAATGCATAGGGGTGTTTTTGGTCAAGGGGTTAGGTTGCATATAGTTGAACAAGCATACAATACAATTATCATAACGAAATTGCAGTGTTGTAACTCGAGCAACATACAAACTTGACAAAAAATATTTCCACATCCTAACTACTAGAGAGTCAACGTTATTCTCCAAAAGACTGATTTATATGACATCATAACAGTGAGCAGACCAAAACAGCAAAGTTTTAAAATTGGGGCATAGAAAACAATAGGTAAAAATTTGCCAGAGCTTTCAGAAGGTCATATTCTTAACAAACTTCAACTCAGAAGTGAATTGACAAATTTACTAAGAAATACAATAGATATATTTGACAAAAACCTGTTAGACACAACCCTTTACACTTTTTTAATTTTAAGGCCTCTAGAATGAAGTACATAGTTCTTCACATGTGGAAGCTTGTTGGAAGTCATTTCCATGTGGTCAAAACCTGTTCCCGCCACAAGCATGCATTGTGATAGTCAATCAGCTATTGGACGGGCCCAGGATCATATATATAATGAAAAGTCCCGACATATTCGTCGGATACATAAATCCGTAAGAGAATTGTTAGCTAACGGTGTGGTATCCTTAGATTTTATGAGATCTAAGGATAAACTACAGCCAACAATTTCTGACCTCACACAAATCACTGTTTCCTATCATATAAACTACAACCAACAATTTATGAAAATACTTCCAAGTCAAAATAAGTACTTAGACAATCCCTAAATATATATATATATATAGGATTCTAAATGTATGCATATTTCTTGCCAAACAGAAACTTACACAAATTTTGTTTCTTGCAAAACTAAGAGTCTGGAATTTCTTTATAGGTTTGATTACGGACTTTTTTAATCTCAAAAGCCTTTTTCTAATTTTTAATGGACTTGCATATTTTTTGCAAAACAGAAAATACGCAAAATGTTGTTCCTGTCACCGAGCTACCAATCTCCAATGCTTTTACAAAGCTCCAATCGGGTCAAAAAGTTGCATCGCTCCTGAAGCCATTCTCACTAATCATTTATCTGAAAAAGAGGAAGTGATAGTATGTTAGCCAGTTAAACCAGAGTTAAAATATAAATGTTAAAATCCTCATTAGACCAAATAAGTAATTCATATCATACCATTTCTTATACCCTTATTCCATGTGTGATATTATTGTTTGATGCTAAATGTGTGTGTTTTCACTTTTCAGTCTTAACCTTGTCTCTTTATTTAGTGTTAAACTAGATAAAGAGACAAGGTTAATACTTCATCATCAACAATGACTAGCCCTATATGCTAAGAATTTCTGAGATAAAATAGATTACAAGATAATCAAATAACAATTAAATAAACACTCAAAGATAGTACTGATTTGGACTTATCAGAGTTCTTGCCATGCACGTCTCAGTTTCCCTAAAAACAAAGTAACAAATTAAAAAATAACATAATAAGTTCGGAGTTACCTTTGGTATAACGATTTGATATCCACGCTCAGCTTTGGGGACTCCAAGAACTCGTCACCACACTCTCTCACATCCAAAGAACGCATTTCGAACTCTCTCTCTCCACAACACTCGTTCCACTCAAACCACATCTTCGCTATACTTTCCTTTCTAAAACATATCGAATGATCATCTTCCTCAGGTGACTCAGCAGCTACTAATCGATACACATACACTTTCCTTTCTTGACCTGGTCGAAAAGCACGGCCTATAGCTTGACGGGTCACCGACGGGTTTAAATGAACGTCTAATATTATTATTCGCGAGGCACCCACTAAAGATATTCCTTCCCCACATGCTTTAATTGAACCAAAAAAGACTTTAGCAGCTGCAGACTTGTTAAACTGTTCCATAGAAGAATCTCTACTTTCGGAACTAGAGTCGCCGGTTATTACAAATATCTCTTTACCCACACACCAACCTTTGCTTTTCACAGTGAGCCTTTCTAGAAATTTAAGGGGTTGTATGTATTGACCAAAAACTAGTAGCCTTTCTCCTGTAGATTCGCATAAGCTGAGGAGATTAAGGAAGAATTTTGATTTTACCCCATCGTTAATATCCGAATTATCAATAGCTTGGTCCATCTTCGCAACCTCAAGCCCTTCTCTTTCTTTTCTTGAAGCTTTTTTTAAATGGTTTCTAAGATTGGGATGCACATAAAGAGCACACCCTTCTGAGATTACCTTAAACCTCTGGTTTAATTTCTTTAACTCTTTCACTCCCTCTTTTTGTTTCTCGCTAAGTTTGAGATAAACGGTAAAGTCTATAATACCCGGAAGTTCATCAAGAAAATCACCTTTATAGAAGTGGAGAACTTTGCTAGTCATCTCTCTCAATTCCTGAATAACTGCTATCTTTCTCTTGAAAATATTGTCATTACGCAGTGTAGACTCCACTGATTCGTAAAAAGAATTTTCCAGATTCTCGTGCCTTTTTGTACTAGAAACTTTGCTTAAAATCCGCTTGATAATTGCACGTGAGCTAGGTTGCTTTAGAAACTTTGGACGGACGAGATCAAATATGTTGAAAACTTCTTTTACATGATTTTGATATAATGTACCTGAAAGGACAACTTTTCTAGGTGTTTGAACCTTTTTTAGAGAGCTAAGTACATCAGTTTCCTCATTTCGCGGGGTATGACCTTCGTCCAATATTAATATGGAAGGAGTTTGGAGTAGAAATTTTTGGCAAGAAGCAGTCGTTTCATTGGCCTCGTCATCACATACTATCAATGAGAATTGCTGATATCCAATAAAAAGAATACTCTTCTGACCTGCAGGAGAAGATCAGGATTTTTTTTTATTAATAACTAATTCTGAATGACAACATCAACGAGTTAACAAAATGAGAAAGACACATTACTCGCCTATAATTTAACTACTAAACAAATAAAAAGGGTGAATGTTATTTGTAAACAACCTGGTGGAGCCAAACAAGGAATGATATCTTTAGCACTACTATAGAAGTAACTTTAGAGATCTGTTGGATGCAAGCTCTTTTTCTAAGTATACAGTTTCTTTGAGCTTATAGTTCGCTAACATACTTGTCTTCTTGGCGTTTGCTAGTTGCATTTTCCGGAAATGTAAATTGCCAAAAGCCTTGTTTAAAGATGCCTTTCTTTTGAGTTTCTTTTGGTAAATTGAAACTCAGAATAATTAGTAAAGAAACCAATAAAGAACCCAACTAAAACAAAGTTTCGGCACCACTTGAAATAAGTAATATCAGAAAACAATTTTGGAAACCATGACAAAAATGGCTAAGATGGATGGTTAGTTGCTCACGGGTTCAAAAATTGAATACTTGTTACTTCCAACATAAAAAAGTTATAAACAATAAAATGTTAAAACCTCAAAAGAAAACCAGCACCAAACATGCCTATACAATCATAACCAGCAACAAACCTCAAAAGAAGCCGGATTTTTTGAGGTTCAGAAGAAAATCTAGGTTAATCTAGTTTAAAGCTTCAAGATTTATTCAAGCAAATAAACAAGGAAACTCTCAGCTTTAACGCTGGTCAACCAAATGGAGTCTACCTTTAGACCAAAAAGAACAAAACAAACAAACTGATGTTATAAGATATAACCAAACAAGCCTATATAGATCTAAATTGTGGCAGATTTTAGGCGGGAAAGCAAGATATTTTTTACGTAAAAGAGCAGGTGGGCTTATCCAGCTTAAAGCTTCTAGCTTTTACACGGACAAATAAAAAAGTTTGAAGTTGTTTAACCAATCACTTTTAAGCAAAAGCAAAAAAGAAGAGCTTATAAGCTGTAGCCAAAGAAGGCCTAAATTTACTTACTGACCTGCCCACTGCTTCAAAACCTCCAACTGTTGCACTCGGCTATCAGCTTTCATCGAATAAAAGTCATAAAGTGGAATGTCCTCAATTTCCCACCTCTTAAATTCATTTTTCCATGTAGATAATATCCCCTTTGGTAACACCACCAGTGGTCTAGCCTGAGGGTACTTAGCAAGAAAACTCTGTATAAAACTAATAATCATAAAAGTTTTTCCAGATCCTGGAGCATGCGCTAGTATACAACCACCAGGGTTATCTATCACCAAGTTATTTTGCAGAAATTGAAATCCCTCGAGTTGATGCGGTTTCATTTGCTTCATGTGCAAGGGATGAATATTGAATTCGTCGACTGGGATCTCTTGTCCTGATAATTTAGACCCGTCATAAAAAAATTGAGCGTCTTTGTTGTTTGTGATCTGAGCTTCACGGTAGTAGGTTCTTGTTGACCTTGTATTCTATTCATGAAATGAAAATGTTCACAAAAACTAGGATATAGTATACAATATGAAAAAATCAGTTTAGAATTTGTGAAATAACATATCTGACATTATTAGAATGATAGCAAACTATTAGGGACAATTTAAAAATAAAAGAATATCAGGCCCTCCATCTAAGGGCAAGTTAAGCAAAGAAAATGGATTTTTTTGAGTTTGAGATAAATGCTAGGTTGTCCAGCATAAAGCATCTACCTTTTCGAGGCCAAAAAACCAAAAAGCTGGCTTTTTAGCTGGTTTACAAAATGCGTCCCAGCTCTTAAGGCAAAAAAAAAAAAACGAGCTTAAAAGCTGTAACCAAATCAGGCCTAAGAGGTGATTGTGAAATAGATCTCCACTTTAATCTGGACACTTAAAAGGTGGGTTTGTCCATGTGTTCCATGATTTAAAATCCACATTTGTATAACAACAGGGAATAGAAACCATGGGTTACAATGGAAACGGTACTAGCATGGTTTTTAATATTACATGTTGGAAGATCTTAAATTACTCTATCGATTAATCACTATCACTTAAATTATGCCCTTTAGATGCAACATTTTCCTTTATATGGATCAACTTATCTAATCTGCGAGTAGTAATTCGCTCGCTAAAAAGGCAAGACATGGAATATTTGGAACTAAAGGCATGATAACTTCTTCTCTTTAATAGCTTAAACTTTAATACGGGGTAGCAATTTGGTAACTAAAGACAGATTCGAAAACAATTAATAATGAAATGACTTCTCTAAGTTATGCATTAAAATGACCATATTGCAACTCGTAAGCAACGGACAATAAAGCATGATATAGCTCTACCATGGCTAAGATGTGTATTTTTGTCGCATATCCTGGGAGGCATATAAATTTCCTTTAGAGAGAGAGAAGTGAAAAGGAATCCTATACAGTAGCATACTTAAGTATTTAATGTCACTAGGAATATAATTTTGATATACTTCTAACGAACATAATAACTCTCATTAATTGCAGGGTATTTGAATATAACTTAAAATTAATGTATAAAGCCAGTGTTCTAAAAGGCTCGCCTACGAGGGAATTAGGTGGAGCCTAGGCAGTAGGCGGAGCCTAGAAACATAACAGATTAAGCAGATTTAGGCGGATTGGGCGGTGATTAAGCAGAATTAAGCAGGATTAGGTGCTAGGCGACCAACTTGTGTCTAAGTTCCGCCTTGCGCCTATTAGAATATTGTATAAAACACAAGTGCAAAAGCTGCAAATTACACAGCTGGATGTGGTGCCATATACCTATCTCTTCCTTATAAAAGCACTATACTTTTTAAGTTTTGGTTTCATTAATTGCTATGGATAAGAGGAAATTCAACAAATTCAAGTGCTAACTTGATCACGTCATGAATGTTAACCCACAACCTATTTATACAAAAAATTTATAACATACTATTTGCTCCAGTCACATATTGACATAACAAAGTAGAACTTGGCATCCGGTAACAAGCTATCAGTTGCAATTTTATACTCAGATTTTCGACTTGCAGATGCATTTAAAACACCACAGGCAGCAACTTCGTTAAGTTATAGTTTTGTTTTAAGTTGAAACAACGAGAGTTTAAAGAGGGAGGCAAAAAACATGCTCGAGTACATTAGTTGCACTGCGTGAGGGATTTACAGTAGTAAGAGTAAGCAAAATGTTTTCTCATTAACCATCTAACACTAGGTCTTTTGTAGACTTTGGCATGCTATTATGATATGCAACATTAAGTATCTTGGCACAATGTGGGCGTTAATGCTGTTAAAAATTTAATACAAATAAAATTGTAAATTGGTCGAGTTATTTTCTTCAGAATCGTTTTGGTGCAGCAATGAGGTAGAGTTTATAAGAATTAAGCAAAATGAAAGAGTATTACAATTTATCACCACAACATAATACTACTTGATTATTGTCCATAACCATAAGCGAGAGTTCAAATATTACGATAGTGTCGAAACCTCAACAGTTATTATCGCAAAAATTTAGACCGTCTTCCAATACAGTATCAATTCATTAAGTAGGCTTCTTAATTAAAAAGAAGTCCAAACTACATAATTAGTGATCAACGATCAAGTAATCAATTAAAGGTGCAAATAAGCAAGATGCATTACCTTTGCAAACTGGTACTCAATGATAGTTTCTATCCTTCTCTGTATCACTCCACATACTCGGCAAACATATCCAAGATCCTCTTTCAGCACAAAACTGTGATCACAATCAGGTATTTCCTCTCTAAGGCGTTCTTCAGGTCTGATATCAACGTCAACCTAAATACGATGCAAAGTTGTAACTGATTCAAGGACACCAAAATTGTTGTACAAATATATAACTGAATGCAATATTTGGATTTGGAGTAATAAAAGTCTACCAACTTTGTTCTTTAATCTAACAAACTAAAAGTGCCATTTCAAACTTTTGTGCAATTTTTTTGTAAATGTCATAAGTCTGGACCACAACAAGTGAACGTTATGAACTAGAACCTTAATACAAAATGTGAAGGATGGAATGGGGATGATAATGTATTATTCAGTATATGTTTCACACTATAAATAAATATATAAATATAGGGTCAAGAAAAATATATAAGGTGTAGATTAAGGTCTATATTGCTGCAAGGTTCCACATGTTTAAGAAAAATATACTAGCAAAAACTATTAACGTTTAACATAGTGAGTTTGGGAGCCAAATTAAGTCTGATTTTATTCTTAGGTAAGCAATACATAATTTCCAGAAAAGTAATATGTATTATTCTTTATTGCTTTGCAAACAGGCTAATAATATCTGGCTATTAAAGATTTCACTCCAATACGTGAGTATTCTAGAGCACACATAAAGTTTCGATATGAGCCAGCGTTAAGGAATTAAATGTATGGGATTCCATTATTTAAGGATCCACATCTGGCGACCGGTGACGAACAATAATAGACATTTAACAGACAAATCAATTACTTAACTTGTTTAGGGAAAGAACAGAGCATCTTTTCGGTCTTGTTTTGTCCCTGAACAAATCATTTCCAAGGAAAATCAATTTTTATTTATCTTAAGTTTTACGACTGACCCCGCACATAATCTTAAACATGACAGTGAATCGTCGTAAAAAATAAGTTAATAAATTTATTCCTTTTAAGTATCAATACGAATGCATGTACATGGATCTAAATCAGGCATGTATTTATATACAATGTGTGTTACTGAAAAAAATAGAACTTTGCGTCTTTAGTCATCCAATTTTTAGATCATCACAATTTGAAACAATTCATTTCGTTCCAGGCATTTTCATAAACATTTTAAGCCTATCAGAACTATGACTAATCCAGTGCAGGATTACCTTGGAGAGTTCCAGCGCAAGATTCATTTCCTTCCAGATACCTTCCAGATCATCACAATTTGAAACAATTTGCTCATTTAATTCACCATCTTCTACTTCACTGTCACCATAGAAACTTGTCTTATCAAATTTGGTTTGCTGATTTACATCCTCGATCAAAGTATCATCATTGTTGATTTCCATATCAACAGAAACGCAGTCATCTCCCTTAAATTCGTTATCAGCAACAAGCATTACACTGTTAGAATCAATTTGGTGATTGCTTTTCTTTTCTTGGGTACCCTCCAAGCCGATACATTTACGTTCTTTGTCATTTATTTCGTTCCCACTAATATCTTTTGCCATTTTAGAACTGCTATGGTGATCGAGTTCCACATGAGTAGCATTTTTCTTACTAAGATAAATGTCTCTATCTTTCCTGATCGCATCATCATCCACTTGCCTTTCAATTAACTTATGCTCCCGAGAACAGTAAGTTTCCTAGATCAAATACCAAAAAAAACCCTTAATACAAACAATATAATATTCATAATAAACTTGTGCAACCGTTTCCTATCATAAAAACACCATAGACATTTGAAAAAAACACCATAGATAATCTAACGATAACCAGATTAGTCTGATTAAACTATGTTAGAGACAAAAAACATTGGTTTTAGATTCCTTTATTCACAATCTCCAGTTATCTGCTAGACTCACCTATTAAGTATAACTGTGTGATGCAAAGAAAGTATATTTACAAACTCCTTCTTGAGGATGAAACTATCTGCTATAACCCCGTCAACCAATAAAGCCTTACTATCATATAATATAATACTCTCTCCATCCCAAAATATTGGGTCTCTATGTATCTACGTGCAATTTTGACCGGAAAATATATCGTGCTAAAATTGTTGAAAAATAAAATATTAATTTTTTTTCATATAGTTTAACATTTGAACCATGTGATAAACTTTTGAAAAATTCGATTTCGACAATTTAAATATTAGTTATTTGTCGGTCAAAATTGCACGTATTTTCGTATAGCCCCAACAATTTGAGACGGAGGGAGTATTTAACTTGACAATTAAAGGAACATTTAATGCATCGAGTAATGCTCAAACTCTTAAATGCAAGAAACATTACATCAGTTTCCTTAATTTGAATATCCACAACTGGCTCTGTGTTGGCAATTGAGTGACTTGGATTAGAAGATGTGCTCTCTCCTATTTCTTCATCATCGGAATCGAGTATAACGATCGGTGAATGACCTTGTACCGGAGTACCACTTTTCTGACCAGAGACTTGTTTACTGAGGGAAGAAGGTAGCTGGTCCGATTGTAGAACTTGAGATCGAGGAGAGTAAATGGGATTAAACATCTTTTCTTTCATCTCAAGAAGATTTTTTATAGCGCCTGTTGCACTTCCATATTTCCCACTCTCTATCTCCTCCGTTAATGTATTTTTATGTTTGTTATTTTCAGGCTCAATCCTGATATTGGTATTACGCACATCTTTACGAACTTTGCCTTCATTGGGCGACCTCATTCGTTTATGTCCTGTGTAGTGAGGAATTATTAGATTATTGGACTAATGAATAAGAAAATGTTAGTTCCAACTCAAGCTAATACTATGTTTATAAGCAAGAACTGGTTGTCCGTGTTTGAGTAAAATAGAAAAAAAAAAAAAGTCAACATTCCTGCCATTAGAGCAAATAAGGGAGAAATTTAATGAATCTATTAATAGAGTTGCAAAGTAATCTAGCCAACTGGGCTTTGTTAGTTTTATCTAATCGTAACTGGAATTTTTAAAGAAACTAATAGAGCTTAATCCGAGCTCATCCTAGATAGCTCATAAACCAACCATATAAAACTGCGAACGAGTTGAGGCAATATTAATACAGATGATTTACTAAAAACCAGTTCGTGCACATTTGTCCACTTATTTAGAAAGAAAACGAATGCCGTGGTACCTCGTGGCATCACACAACTTGCTAAGAATTGCAAATCGGGCATTTTGGCATCATTAAAAAGACACATGGTTCTGTACCGCTAGTCTTTATTAAAACGGTCATATTAACGAATAATTGGTACAGAAATGTTAGCGAAAACCATTGGTAAGGTATGTGTCACATGTGGCACACACACACACACACTAGATAAAAATCCAAGGTACATAGACGGTTATATAACTAACAAGGCAAATAACTAGAACCCGGCAACTAACAAAAAGGGAAAAAAATAAAAGAGCCGAAATTAGGAACGAACATTTGGGAAAAAGGGGCAAAGATTCATGTAATACCTGTGACTGGTTTAATATCGCTCTTTGGAGTTAGAGGCTTCATCACTGTACCAGGCCTGGGCAAAAATAAATTGAAACATTAAAATTTAAGATATACCATTAGCTTGAATGTTGCATCCTACATATTAAGAGCTTTGTTTTAATGAACTCATCTGTTTCCCCGGGCTCGGATAAACCATTTTCCCTATTTATTATGTAACTTGTAAAATGGAAAGGTCGCAATTTCTACTCAAATAACCCAGAATAAGTTATGACTTATTTCTGAAAATAAGTAAAAAACTGAACTTTTGAGACAGACAGGGTACAGAATAATTTTTTATTAAAAAGTAAGGGACTTTTTTGGCTTCAATAACTTAAAGAATTGAGCTGATCCAATTGAAGCTGATAAAAAAGGAGATTCATTCCGTAAATTAAAAAACAGTAGGGTTTATTCAGAGTAAAAAGTTATATATTTTTTTGGTAAATATACCAAAAAATCTCATCTTTTTACAGTCAAATAGGTAACAACTTATAAAAATAAAAATAACAACTAAAATTAATTCGGTTTATCCAAAAAAAGAAACAGTCTTTATGTATGATTAAACAGAAATGAAGATGAAAACAGAGATTCAAGACAAAAAGAGTAAACCCAAATTAAAAAAATAAAAAAATAAAACTCACAATGTGCTGCATGATAAAGATAAAGCAGAAAATAACTAAAAAGAGGAATCTCTAACATAAATGAAGCTGATAAAAGAGATTCTAAATAAAAATTAAAATTTCATTGAAACCAGATTAAAAGGAAATTAATCGTGTTTACCAACATTAATGTAGTGCTAGATGAAGATAAAGCAGAAATTAATAATTAGAGGAAAAAAGAAGTAAAATAGATATTGAAGCTGATAAAAGATTTATTCTGAATAAAAATAAAAACTATATTAAAAGGAAATTAAACTAGTTAATTTACTCACAATGTATATATAATAGCAGGGCGTTGAAATCGAGAAGAAAAACAACAGAGTTAATGTAAAAGTAGATATATATATATAGAGAGAGAGTGAACGTTTGAGCTTCCACTACTCTGTGTTGTGCAGGTGTCTCTATTTTGGACAATTATTTTTTATTTTTTTTTTAAACAAAAAAAAACTCTATTTTGACAAAGGGGTTTTAATTCCATGTGTTTTGGTGTATGTGTTTATCATGAGTCATTATTTAAATATAGCGGTTAATTTTTATACTTTTAACGTCGTGACATGGATAAGAGTGTCTGACACGTTACGATTCTGATACGATAATACGATAATATTTAACACGTCGTTAAGATCTACATTTATACTCTATCTTTCATACATAATTAATACTAGTACAAGAAAAACCCTAAACGCCGACAAACGTTTGTTTGATATTCTAACACTAAATTATCTATCAATAAACGCCAATTTTAATCTTCTAGTAACGTATATTGTTAAAATTATCATTTTTTTTTTTTTACAATTTAACCATAAAAGGCTTCGTTGTAACAAATTTTGACTTTGCATTTGTTGATATACATGTAATTTTGTAAAGAATTGTTATGATATATCACCTGAAATTTATCATTTCTCAAACATATCACTTAAAAAGATACTCGTATACGTAAACTATTAATATATATAAGAAGAAACAATATACTAACAATTGTTTTTAGATCCAAGTTTTTTGACGATATATGTACTGTCATTTATATATAATAGCTTAAAATTTATACTTTTCTTAATTGTATTGAACTAGAGTAGATTCAATAGATCACCAATCTTATTTTGTACTATATGTCCTCAAATAAGTCTCTCTGGATGCCTCGAATATATTTTTTTTCTAATTAATTATTTCATATCTTTTGGGGAATACGTTTATTACTTTAACGTCATTTGCCTTTATTTTAGGACGTTGACCACTTTCTGACTTGACTTGTCACTTGTCATTACATACATATTTTGGTGATTTGATTTTGGTTAACAATATAATCAACAATATTATAAGTATTTTGCTTTTAGTAATAATTAAATTTGGTAATACCATTAATAAACTTCCTGATGGGTGTTCATATCTCGCTTTCAAACCACTCATTTATGGAAATAGACGTTTACGTGCCTTATTTGGGTGCAAGTTCCCATTTCCAACTTATTGCAAAGTTTCTTTTTTCATGTAAGAAATATTATTGTTACTTTACTTTTCTCCAATTTCAATTTTGCATTACTTGCATTGTGAATTCCTCTTCTGTGGTCGCACCGGAGTATGACCCGGGATGGGAAGAGATTTTTTTTTATTCGGCGGGCTCTTTCTCATAAAGTTAAAGACGGACCAAGACAAGATACAACTGTCGGAAAGAGGACATGATCAATAGAACCTGGCTGGATCCAGGCTGGGATAGTGGCGTCCATTCCTATTAGTTCCGAAAAGGTTCACTCATGCTAGAGGGAGCAAGTTAAAAGACATATTATAACTCTAAAACGTAGTTACAGAGTATGTTAGAACTTGAACAAATAATCACTCAAAATTAATTGTCACATTTTCTCATCCGTTTATTTAAGGAAAAATGATGAAATGGTACATACTGTTAGTATTTAATTAAATAAAACTCACACTTTTAAACACTTTTAAAGATTACTATATATGTTACGTGATGCTGGTACATATGCTACATGAGTTACTTCTTTTTACTCTTGATTTTTTATTTGATGTTATATATGATGTTACATTATATGTACCACATTTTAAACAAGACTTAGAATCCGAGTTTTTGGAAATTAATTTTTACAAATCAATCACTCATTATTACAAAACAAAAATTTGTAAATAATTCTTTATATATTACATAACTATGAATGACGATCATTTCTTTTTACCCAATAGCAATAGTGATAGGTCAAAATCCAATTCATAATTCAGCTATAAACTTTTATATTGTACTCCAATTTTAAACTAATCTCATGAAAATTCAAAGTTGTAACGTGTTTACACCTAATATTTTCTAACTACGAAATAATAATTAAAAAAAACTTAAATATATAAAAGAAAGGATATCTAGGACAATTGGTTTAAAGGGAAACAAAAAATGAGTGGCACGGTAAAATATAATAAGTGCGTTACGTGTCACCAACAGAACCAAATATAGGAGAAGTGGGCAGGATTGAAAATGAAAGTTGAAATTCCTATCCGCTGTTCTAGTTGCAGTTTTGCAGTTAGGTTCTAAGTGAGGTTGCAACCACAGTTAGAACCCAGTGTATAAATGGACAGAACTGTAAAATGTTAAATGTACGTAAATTAAATCACACGCACATTTAACAACGGAGTTCACCTAATTAGGCTACGTTTCCGGGGCACTTACCCAGATTATGATATTATAAAAAGCTTACAATATAGGACTCAAGTCTTAACGAAAAACACTTAGACTCCCTCTAGGTTTTCTGCCTATCTCTATATTGCTCCTACTCTATAACTATCACTTATAAATCAATGGCATCCCACCATTGTTTTTCTTTTTTTTAAAGCTCACGTGTATTCTCTCTAGAAAATAAGTTTTTTATAATTTATAACACACAAACTTTTACAAGCTAAGTTAACAAGTATATAAGCAAGTAAAACAATCTTTTATTCTTCAGTATCTTTTGATTGTTTTTGCCTTTATTGATTGGCTTCAATCTTTCCATGCATTGCGTGATACTTCAGCATTGATTGACCTCAATCTTCTATAGATAGAACCTGTTGACAATTAATTTGAAAATAGGAGTTAATCTTTTCCTTCAACAAGGAAACATATAAGACAATATCTTTTAGAGATAATATCTTTGAAACTATATTTGAAATATAAACTCCATATTTCTTTCAATCTTAAAACGAATCATGTTAAATTTGATAAGGCACAAAGATTGAAACAAGTAATAAGGATTTGCAAAATAACTTAGATATAGTATTTTCCTATGTAGAGGAAACACAACTAATCTCTTTTATATCTTTTAGTAAATCTTTCCTTACTACTTTGATATTCTCAATACACGCATATATAACCTTTAGGATCATGTGAGAATATATCCTGCATACTTTTAAACAAATAATTAGCATTGAAGAATAGTTATACAGATCTATAGAACAAGACAGAGTTCTGTTAACTAGCAGGTTGGAACTAGAGGTTGCAACTGAGGTTGCAACATTACTTGAAACCTGTTAACAAAGGTTGTAACTGAGGTTACAACATTACTTGAAACCTGTCAATGCTGTCTTAGTTCGTAATAACAGTTAGGATTTATTTAGTAAAAACCAATAGACAATAAACAACATTTAGACCAGGAATCTGGTCCTAACAATCTCCCCCTTTGTCATTGGTTTTGACAAATCAATTAAGTTTATAAGTCATCCCAACCACCTGCAAATTCAATATCAGTAAGCTCCCCCTGTATGTTAGAATTGCAAGCATTTTAAATAAGCACAATCATTCACATATTCAATTTAAAAACAGCCATACTTCAAACTTGAAATTGCAGAAATTTAAAGACAAAAAAAAAAACATAGCACAACAATGTCTTAGCACAGCAGCATTGAGTCTTGAAATTGAATGAAACTGAACAACAGAATAAAACAAAACATAAACTGATCATAACATAAACTTCACTCCCCCTATTTGTCAGCAACCATTGTACTCAGTCACGAGGAATATCAGAATGTGGAGCTCTTTCTCTGAGAGGATTGCTTCTTACCACCTCTTCATCTTCTGCATTGTCATCCTCACTGCTTATAGAGAAGCCATCATCACTATGAGTTGCATCCCCATCACTGGCACCACCATCACTGTCACTATCATTTTCACTTTCTATAAGATTTTCCAGCAGCTTCTTGATTTGATAGTCATCAGTATCTAGCTCAGCCCTCCTTTCTGCATTGTAAGCCAACTTTTGCTTCAAATACCACCTCACACCCTTCTTCTTTTCTGAAGGAGCATTAGATGTCTGTTCTTCTTTTTCTTTGCCCTTTTCTCCAGATATGTCATTAACATGCCCTTCTTTTAGCAACTTAGCAGAAATGTATAGGGCAGATGGACAATCAGAGGAGAGGAGGGTTCATTCATGATATTGATAGGAGAATTTCTGCCCATAGAATAAACTTGGCCTAGAATCATACCAGATATGAGGCAGGGGAAAGGAAGGAGAGTGAAAGTAGAATCTGTGTTACTGAAATCTCTTATGAGATTGAAGACGTGATGTCCAAAGTTGATAGGCCTAGAATCCATGATTTTATAGAGAAAGGTAGCCATATCTTTGCTAACTTTTGAGGGCTGTTTGGTTGGGGTCCAGTTAAACCTAGCTATTTTGTGCAGAACAGCAGCACACAGAGTGAGAGAGGATGTTTTGATGGAATTCCCATCAAATCTATTGTTCTTTCCAGTTAGAACCAAGACAATGACCTCAAAGTCATAATTAACATCTTCAACATCAGGATTGGGTGTATTTAGGAAATCATTAATAAGTTTTGGAGTAAAATCCAAAGTAAGACCTCTCAGAAAAACTCTCCCATAAGCAGGATTTCCCTCATCAAATACAATGCTACTGAGATTAGCATAGAATTCTTTAACAACAGAAGGAAGAAAAGATTCAGCAAAAGTAATTGTTTTTCCTAAACCAACAGCATGCAACAGCTTTTCAACATACACCTGTATCTGTGGATAACTGACCAAATTGAGTTTCCTTTCACAGTGAATTTCTTTACTAGAAAAAGCCCTAAATCTCCTATAAGTTCTTCTACTCCAGAACTTAGGATCAACTGCATTGAATTTTTGATCATACTCAAACTTAGCAACAAAAGAATCATTAATAGGATTCCTCCTAGGACGCTTTTTAGTCCTACGTGTCTTAGGAGAAGAGGACTCACTTACCTTAGCCTTAGAGCTATGACTTGTTGAAGATTTGTTCATGAAATCTCTTAGAGTGCAATCATCATCAGTATTGGGGATATTAGACATGGTTGCAACTGGGGGGTTGGAACCGTACTTAGAACCTAGCAGTGGGTTTTACAGAGAGTAGGGTTTTCAGTAGAGAGAGAGAGAGT
The DNA here is from genome assembly GCA_963682055.1 of Primula veris. NCBI lineage: Eukaryota > Viridiplantae > Streptophyta > Magnoliopsida > Ericales > Primulaceae > Primula > Primula veris. The sequence goes on along the minus strand of OY821745.1, from coordinate 11,957,687 downwards.
AATTGTGACAATCGTAATAGATTTAGGATATAGAAAGAGTTTAGTATAAAAAGCAATTAAGTCCATATCTTTCTGTATTTGGAAAGGGATACATGCAAATCAATTATTCAACAGATTTAGCCAAAAAAATAGGAAGTTTCTTATCAACAAAATTTTGAAAAACAAAATCACACCTAAATAACGAAGAAAACAGTTGGCATTAAGATAAATTCAGCAGTTACTACAGATAAACATTCCTTTTTAAACAGATTGATCCAAAATTTGAAAATTCAAGAGTTGAAGCTTTTAAGGAATTTTGAATTGATTCAAGATAAAGATAGCAATTTGACAGATATTCAAGCTTTTGAAAAACGAAAATCTAGCAATTTACCCAAGAAAATATGTTTATCATTGAATAGCCTTAATAAATATTAGATTTCAGGAGCTTATATTGAGCAAATCCGTTTTTATCTCTACACAAAAACTAGTTTGATGACCTCAGCAAGGAAAGAGTATAAGGGATGTCAAAAATAACAAGACTTTGTCTTGGCAGTTATAAAATAGACTGAGGTTTCAACTGATGTTACAACTGAGCTTGCAACCAGTATTTTTAACATGAGGTTTCAACTGAAGTTGTAACTGAACTTCCAACCAGTTATTGAGAGTATGAGGTTGCAACTGAGGTTGCAACTGAACTTGCAACCAACTTAAAAAAATGCACTTTGTGCTTGCAACTCTATTACCAGAGAGGTTTTCAAAGACAAGTTACCTCACATCTGTTTTTGAGACACCAAAAAGCGGCTTTTTCAAAACAAAAACACCACAGCTCAATTAAGACTTAACCTTAGAAATAAAAATTATTGAAGGTACTCAATACAGACATATTTAGCAAGAATATTCAATTAGATTGATAATGACATACCCCTATGTCACTTCTTAATGATTCAAACTTGTTTGTATCAAGGGGTTTTGTGAAAATATCTGCTAATTGTCTTTCAGTTGAAACATGTTCTAAAATTAAGCTCTTTTCTTCAACTAGTTCTCTAATAAAGTGATGCCTTAGATCAATATGCTTGGTTCTGGAATGTTGAACTGGATTTTTAGCTAAATCTATAGCACTTTTGTTATCACAAAACAGAGTTAATATTTCTTGTTTAACATTATAATCAGTTAACATCTGTTTCATCCAAATTAATTGAGTGCATCCACTTCCAGCTGCAACATATTCTGCCTCAGCAGTAGATAAAGATATGCAATTTTGCTTTTTACTGAACCAAGAAACAAGGTTGTTTCCAAAATAAAAACAACCACCAGAAGTACTCTTTCTATCATCTATGTTTCCTGCCCAATCTGCATAACAGTAGCCACTTAGAAAATGGTTTGTATCTTTAGAATACCAAAGACCTAGGTGAATTGTGCCTTTTACATACCTTAAAATCCTTTTGACAGCTAGAAGATGAGGTTCTAAAGGGTTTTCCTGATACCTGGCACACACTCCTACACTTAAGCAAAGGTCTGGTCTACTAGCAGTTAAATAAAGCAGACTTCCAATCATGGATCTATAAAGACTTGGACAAACACTTTTTCCTTTATCATTTCTAGACAGTTTAAGAGTGGTACTCATAGGGGTTCTCTTCTCTTTACTCTCACTCAGACCAAACTTCTTAACAAGATTGTCTGCATACTTACTTTGGCAAAGAAAAATTCCTTTCTCATTCTGTTTAATTTGCAATCCTAGAAAGTAAGTTAGTTCTCCTCCACCACTCATTTCAAATTCATTCTTCATATCAGAAATGAATTCTTCTACCCTTTTATTAGAAGTAGATCCAAAAACAATGTCATCAACATATATTTGAGCAATTATTATATCCTTTGTAGTTTTCTTGGTAAACAGAGTTTTATCAACTCCCCCTCTGTTGAAACCTTTTTCAAGCAAAAACTTGGTTAATCTATCATACCAAGCTCTAGGAGCTTGCTTAAGACCATACAATGCCTTTTTCAGCAAATAAACATGTTCAGGAAAGTTTGGATCTTCAAATCCCTTAGGTTGACAGACATAAACCTCTTCATTAATCACACCATTCAGAAAAGCACTCTTTATGTCAAGTTGAAACAGTTTAAAGTCATACAGACATGCAAGAGATAATAGCATTCTAATGGATTCAATTCTAGCTACAGGAGCAAAGGTTTCATCAAAGTCAATTCCCTCAATTTGTGTATAACCCTGAGCTACCAACCTAGCTTTATTCATGATAATCACTCCATCCTCATCACTTTTATTTCTAAAAATCCATTTAGTCCCTATAACATTTTTATTAGAAGGTCTGGGTACTAAAGTCCATACATCATTTCTCTCAAATTGAGCCAATTCATCCTGCATAGCTAAAATCCATTCACTATCTTCTAAAGCTTCTTTTATATTCTTAGTTTCTAACTGAGAGATATAACAAGCAAAGTGAACAACATTATTTCTTTTACCTCTGTTTTTCATACCTGAAGTAACTTCTCCTATGACATTGTCAAGAGAATGATTTTTCTGAGTCCTTACATAGCGAGGCCTGCTAGTTGACTGAACATGAGAACTTTCTTCTTCTTCTTCAGACTCAGCAGCATTCTGGGTTTCAACTACGGTTCCAACCTCAGTTCCAACCTCAGTTGTAACCTCATTTGTAACTGGACTTCCAGTTTGTTGAGTTTCTTCTTTCTCTTTTTCTGCAGTCTCAGCCTGTTCATCATCACCTGTAATCTCATCAACAGTTTTTAGGTCATCAAATAACACATTATAAGATTCCATAACACAGTTTGTTCTTTGATTGAAGACTCTAAATGCTCTACTATTCTGAGCATAACCATGAAAAATCCCTTTATCACTTTTAGAGTCAAATTTACCAAGATGCTCTCTATCTCTGAGAATGTAGCAAACACATCTAAAAACTTGAAAATACTTTACATTGGGTTTTCTACCTTTCCATATTTCATAAGCTGTCATGGAAGTACCTTTAGTAATATAAACTCTATTAACTATATGACAGGCAGTATTAACAGCTTCAGCCCAAAATCTGTTGGCAAGTTTCTTAGAGTTAAGCATTACTCTAGCCATTTCCTGAATAGTTCTATTATTCCTTTCAACTATGCCATTTTGCTGTGGAGTCTTAGGAGCAGAGAACTCATGACTTATACCTAAGGAGTTGCAGAATTCTCTAAACTTGATGTTTTCAAATTCAGTTCCATGATCATTTCTAATCCTAGCAATATTACCACTAGTGGAACCCTTTTCAAGTTGCAGTTTTAAGCACAGAGTTTTGAACAGTTCAAAAGTTTCAGACTTATCCTTTAAGAATACTACCCAAGAGTATCTTGAGAAATCATCTACAACTACCAAAATGTACTTCTTACCACCTATACTAGCAGTTTGCATAGGACCCATCAAGTCAATATGAAGAAGTTCTAAGACTCTCTTAGTGTAGATTTGACTAGTACTTTTGTGAATACTTTTGGTTTGTTTGCCTATAGCATAATCACCACAGACACTTTGAGTTTTAGCACTAAGTTTAGGAATTCCTCTTATCAATTCCTTTTTAACAAGCTTATCTAAAGTTTTGTAATTCACATGCCCAAGCCTTTTATGCCAAATATTTACATTACTAGTAATGGCTTGATTACACCTACTTTGAGGCAATTCTTTTTCAGCTTTTTCAAACACATAGCAGCTGTTGGTTGATCTAACTCCAGTCATGATTAAATCATTGTTAAGATTAGTAATTAGACACCTTTCTTTGTCAAATTTAACAGTCATTTCATTATCACAGAGTTGACTGATACTAATAAGATTAGCTTTTAGACCATCTACAAGAAAAACATCCTCAATATTAGGCATTCCAGGTTTGTTTAAGGTACCTTTACCAACAATTTTACCTGTATCTCCACCTCCAAACACAACAGTGTTACCTGTAAGAATGGTGACATTTTTTTGGAGACTTGCAGTACCTGTCATATGCTTAGAGCATCCACTGTCAAAATACCAATCATTAGAAGTAACAGCATTCAAGGAGTTAATAACAGCTTTGTTGTTAGCAATTAAGGTTTCTTTTTCTTTAACTTTCCAGACCCATTTCAAATTTTTATTGACAGAAGCCAACCAGGTTTTCTGGGAAATATACTTTATGTTCCTTTTTAAATAACACTGGATTTCAGAATGACCAGGTTTTTTACAGAAATTACACAACTTCAACCTAAAGTTATTTTTATCCCTAAAGCTATTCAGTTTATTCATGGTTGCAACTTTGGTTGTAACTGAGCTTCCAACCTTCTTTACATAAACCTGAGTTTTATTCCTGGTTGCAACTCTGGTTGCAACTGAGCTTCTAACCTTATGGTCAAACTCATGAGTTTTAGCTTTAGCAACAGCTTCAATAAAAGTAGATTTTCCTGTACTTTTACCACCATAGTAACCTAGACCACTGATATCTTTGGACCCTCTAGAATATGACAGCATGTCATCTAATTTATCTGAAGCAGAAACATTCAGCAATTTTATTATCTTTTTAGTTTCAGTAAGTTCAGCCAGTTGTAGTTTAAGCTTCTCAGTAAGACTTTTAACCTCATCCTTTAGATCAACATTCAGTTTGCTTATGATCAAGGATTGTTTACTCAGACATTTATACTTTTCATACAGAACAAGGTATTGCTTAGTAATGTTTTCATCAGAAGGTTCTTCCTCATCACTGCTATATGTTTCAATGGCAGTTGTAACTATGGTTGAAACCTGCTCACAGTCACTTTCATAAGTAGGTTCTTTTTCAGTGATTATTCCCATGAAATTAACAAAATTAGAACCATCCTCTTCATCACTGTTGCTCTCAGAATCACTATCACTATGAGTGGTTATATAAGCATTTTTGTTTCTTTTTAAAGTGTTTGCACACTCAGCCTGAATATGACCAAAACCTCTCCATTCTCTACACTGAATCTCTTTAGGTTTGTATTCTTTGTTATCCTTTTCTTTGGAATTCCACTTTCCTGTAGAGTTATTGTTGAACCTAGACTCTGTCTTAAACTGGTTATCCTTTTTCTGAAAGTTTTTAGATGAACCAGTATCATCTTCCTTTTTCTTATAAAACTTCTTGTAAACCTTTTTTGCAAAGAAAGCTAGTTGTTCTTCATCACTCATTTTATCACAGACATTAGATTCAGATTTCTTAGCTTGAAATGCTATTCCCTTTTCTGGTCTTTTATGTTTGAATAATTTTAGTTCATGAGTACTTAGATTTCCTATGAGTTCTTCAAGTTTAAGATTATCTAAGTCAGTTGATTCTTCAATAGCTGTGACCTTAATTTCAAACCTTTCTGGGAGTGACCTAAGAGTTTTCTTAACAAGTTTAGCATCACTGTATTTTTCACCTAAGGTTCCAGCTTGATGAGCAATGTGGCAGATTCTACCATTAAATTGTTCAATGTTTTCATCTTCCTCCATTCTTAAGTTCTCAAATTGAGTAGTTAACTGTTGAAGTTTGAAAGCTTTTACTTTAGTAGTTCCTTCAAAAGTAACTTGCAAAATATCCCATGCCTCTTTAGTTGTTTCACAATGAGAAATATACCTGAATACACTGAGAGTTACACCAGCAAAAATCAAGTTTATGGCTGTTGAGTTGGCACTTGATTTTCTGTCTTCATCAGCAGACCATCTATCTTCAGGTAAGAGAATCAGTTCTCCTTCACTATCCATGGTAGTTGGAGCCTCCCATCCATACATAACAGTTTTCCATGCATGTTCATTCTGCTGTTTGATGAAAGACCTCATTCTAATTTTCCATACTCCATAGTTTACTCCTTCTTCAAGCAATGGAGGTTTGTTGAAAGCGTTTCCTTCCCTCATTAAGTCCATCTTTAACCAGAACACAGGATCCACACTAAGTAAGATCTAGTGTGAAGCTCTGATACCAATTGAAATTCCTATCCGCTGTTCTAGTTGCAGTTTTGCAGTTAGGTTCTAAGTGAGGTTGCAACCACAGTTAGAACCCAGTGTATAAATGGACAGAACTGTAAAATGTTAAATGTACGTAAATTAAATCACACGCACATTTAACAACGGAGTTCACCTAATTAGGCTACGTCTCCGGGGCACTTACCCAGATTATGATATTATAAAAAGCTTACAATATAGGACTCAAGTCTTAACGAAAAACACTTAGACTCCCTCTAGGTTTTTCTGCCTATCTCTATATTGCTCCTACTCTATAACTATCACTTATAAATCAATGGCATCCCACCATTGTTTTTCTTTTTTTTAAAGCTCACGTGTATTCTCTCTAGAAAATAAGTTCTTTATAATTTAGAACACACAAACTTTTACAAGCTAAGTTAACAAGTATATAAGCAAGTAAAACAATCTTCTATTCTTCAGTATCTTTTGATTGTTTTTGACTTTATTGATTGGCTTCAATCTTCCCATGCATTGCGTGATACTTCAGCATTGATTGACCTCAATCTTCTATAGATAGAACCTGTTGACAATTAGCTTGAAAATAGGAGTTAATCTTTTCCTTCAACAAGGAAACATATAAGACAATATCTTTTAGAGATAATATCTTTGAAACTATATTTGAAATATAAACTCCATATTTCTTTCAATCTTAAAACGAATCATGTTAAATTTGATAAGGCACAAAGATTGAAACACGTAATAAGGATTTGCAAAATAACTTAGATATAGTATTTTCCTATGTAGAGGAAACACAACTAATCTCTTTTATATCTTTTAGTAAATCTTTCCTTACTACTTTGATATTCTCAATACACGCATATATAACCTTTAGGATCATGTGAGAATATATCCTGCATACTTTTAAACAAATAATTAGCATTGAAGAATAGTTATGCAGATCTATAGAACAAGACAGAGTTCTGTTAACTAGCAGGTTGGAACTAGAGGTTGCAACTGAGGTTGCAACATTACTTGAAACCTGTTAACAAAGGTTGTAACTGAGGTTGCAACATTACTTGAAACATGTCAATGCTGTCTTAGTTCGTAATAACAGTTAGGATTTATTTAGTAAAAACCAATAGACAATAAACAACATTTAGACCAGGAATCTGGTCCTAACAAAAGTGAATTCGAACATGAAGGATGACAAGAAACGAGTCCAAATCATGCTGGAATTCTTCACATTCTATGCTGAATTCTAGTGTGATTTGGGAGGGAAACATTTTTTACCAATTTCTTTTAGTTTGTTAAACATGCATTTAATGTTATCATTATAAAATTGGAAAAATAAGAATTGCACAAGTATTTCACAATTTTTAAAGGTTTGAAGTTTGAACTATTTTTATCTTCGATTAAAAATCTTGTAGTTTTAATTTATGAATAACATATATTATTTTGGATGCTTTCATTATGTTAACCAAAAATGAAATGAAATTATAGTGTTAAATAGTCAATCAAAGGATTAAAAATTCATTACAAATATGTTAAAATGTATTATATTGCATGCTTTCACTATGCATACACGACATCCCTCTAGAAAAAGGAAGAGGGATGGCGTGGTATAAAGATTACAAAGATTTAGGGCAAATTCGGAAATTTGAATGCCGAATCATCGATGAAGAGCACCGACCTTTTATCGCAAAATGGAGAAACTAAAATCTAACTATGTTACGTGGTTTCATTGCAACTCCTTGAGTTGTATGTTTTGCTTGTTTTTGCATCATTTTATATTGTCATCATATGCTGCTTACATACATATACTAGTTTGATTTAGTTATAGGTATGAATGGTTTTTTTATTAGAGTAATGATATAAGAAAAGACTAAAAACCATACCCTTTCGCACATATGGTTGATGTGGCAAAATTTTGATGAGGTGTAATCTTATTATTCTTTTTTTTTCTTTACATTTTTGAATATATTATCTATTCTCTCTCTCCCCAAACCAAAAAGTGATTACAAAAGAGAAAAAAATACAAGTTGTGAATATGAAAAAGTAGACTTTTATAAATTTAGTTGTTTTTTATTTATAATCCTTAACCTATATTTATTCATGATTGTTGTCAATTTGGGATTTTTGGCCATAACACCGATTACATATGCAAAAAAAAAAAAGTTTGTTCTTAAAACCCAAAATAATTCAAGGGAAAAAAAACTCAACCGGACTCCAAAATTTGATTTAATATTTAATTCATGACGAGAAAAGGTATTCATTGAAAATTGTGATCTTCAATAATTTTTATAGAGTCACCACAAATGAATTTACTCATTTTGAGAGTCACCACAAATATTTAATTTATAAGTACTCATTTTGAGAGAAGAGAAATAGATTCACACATCTTAAGAAAAAATAATAATAGTAAGATTACAACTCATCAAAATTTTACCCCATCAACCAAAATGGTGTGGTTTTTAGTCTCCTTTTAAATCATTACTCTTTCCTTATTTCATTACATGAATACATATACTTGTTAAAAAATCTATAAATTTCAAAATTCCCGTGTGAATGGTATGTATGAATAGTTAAAGCATGGAAGATAATATATTTGAACATATTTGTAATGAATTTTTAATCTTTTGATTGACTATTTTAACACCATAAATTCATTTCATTTTTGGTTAACATAATGAAAGCATCCAAAATAATATATGTAATTCATAATTAAAACTACAAGATTATTAATTGGAGATAAATAGTTCAAACCTTTGAAAATTGTAAAATACTTGTACAATTCTTATTTGTTCAAATTTTATAATGAAAACATTAAATGCAAGTTTAACAAACTAAATGAAATTGGTGAAAATTCTTTCCTCCCAAATCACACAGATTTTTTTCACGGAATGTAAAGAATGTGAAGAACATATTCCAGCATGATTTGGACTCGTTCCTTGCTATCATCCATGTTCGAATTCACTCTCATTTTGAATACGGCTCACTTTTTTTCTGTTTGGTTCTCTTGTAGTGAGAAGTATTATATTTTACCGTGCCACTCATCTTTTGTTTCTTTTTAACCCAACTGTCCCAAATATCTTTTCTTTTAGGTATTCAAGTTACTTGTAATTATTATTTCGTACTTAGGAAATATTGGGTGTAAACATGTTGCAACTTTTAATTTTCAGCAGATTAATTTAAAATTGGAGTACAATATAAAAATTTATAGCTGAATTATGAATTGGGTTTTCACCTACTACTTGGGTAAAAAGAAATGACCGTCATTCATAATTATGTATATATAAAGAATTATTTACAAATTTTGTTTTGTAATAATGAGTGATTTTTTTTGTAAAAATTAATTTCCACAAACTCGAATTCTCAAGTGTTGTTTAAGATTTGGTAAAAATAATATAGCATCATGTAGCATAAAAGTTAAAACCCCCAAAAAGTAAAAATAAGTACCATAATGTAGTTGTATCACGTAATATATGTATTTATCTTTAATCATAATATCAACAGTTTTTTGAAATTGTCAATATAAATATAATGGAATGCCATGATTCGATCCAAGCTCTATTTTTATTTTCATTATTTCATAAAAAATTTTGATTCGTTATTTATAAAATTATTCATTATAATTTCCATTCATTTTACTTCGATTATATATATATATATATATATAGATTATATAGAACTAATTTTTAATTATCTTAATTTATATTAAATAGTAATACTAAATAATAAAATAGAAATATTAGAGTACAAAAAATACAATTTGGCCCGAAATCTAAGAATTAGGCGAAAAGGAGGGGGTTTCGTTCCATTTTTTCTATTGATTAAGTTATTGTATTATTAAGATATGCCTAACTTATACTAAGCTATGAGATTCATAAATGAGAAATCTGATAAGAAGGATCAAGATAAGTTATCGAAAATTATTTTTCTCTAATTCAAGTAGAATTTACTTGAACTATATTTTAGTTTAAACGTCATTGCATTTTTCTATAGTTGCTATGAAAATCTTCAAGATTAAGCTACTAATTAGATGCTCTAAATCTACTACATGTACTTTGTATATATAATATATGTACATAAATATATTTTTTCCACGTAGCGAATTATTCAAGAATTGAATTCTATAGGCCCAGTGGCGGAACAGCCATGTGACGAGTGGTTGCCACGGCAACCCCACAATTTTAAATTTTTTTTTAGTAATGTATTTTAAAATAATTTATATATAAATTATTTTGGTAACACTTAAATATTTTTTTTAGCAACCCTTTTTAAAATTATATATTGTTACTGCAATAACGTACGGTGATTTTGTATGTGCTCATAATAGTATTACTTAAAAAAATAATAAAAAATTGCAAGTGACACTAACATTTATAACCTACCATGTTGACACATATATTTGTAAAAGTTAAGACTTAAAAAATAATTATAAAACATATAGGATGAGTGTAAATAAAATTTTGAAAGTGTTGTAGGATATTATTGGCCATCTTGGTCTTTACTCTATTGGGCCTCGGCTATCTTGGACTTTCCTAGCATATGTAACCCTACCCGGGTCAGGGGTCTCTTTATGTATCTCTCTGTACAATCATATTAATGAATAAACATTTCGTCTTTTGTTTCTCATACCTCTTTCTATATCTATACATATCTCTATATATATCTATAACGAGTTAATATGTCACACAACAGAGGAATTTTTAGTGGTATGTAGGTAAATTAAGTATAGTAAAATTGTATTAAAAAAATGTATGTTTTTATATATCTATGAAAAGTGAGTGTATGTGAACTTGAGTATATAATATAAGTTTGGATATTCTGGGTTTTTATATATTTATAATTTTTTCTCTTTGTATTTTTCTTTTTTTTTTTTACCTTGCTTTTAATTTTATATTTTTTTTACATTCGTTTCTTTATATTTTTCCTTTTTTGCATCTTTGTTTCTTAATTTTTTTTATTACTTTTGTTCTTATTTTCCCCCATTTTGAACAAATTTGAAGCGTTAAGACTTTCGGTACGTGACTTTATTGCTGTGTTTTTTCTAGAGTTTGAAAAATTAGTAAAAATAGAATAGAAAGGGAAAAACCAGCGTTACAAAAGAAAATTTAAAATATCAAGGTATCAAAAAGTGAAAATTGAAGCAGAAAAGGTACGAAAATGTATAGAAAGGTATATAAAAAATCGGTTTCTCTGTATTGTATACTTGAAAAATATGATGTGTTGTTATTTTGGCAACCACAAATATTTGGTGCTAGTTCTGTCCCTGTATATGCCATTTTAACTCAACGGTAGAGTAACGCTATGGTAAGGCGTAAGTCATCAGTTCAAATATGATAAGGGGTTGTAGTCATTTTTTTATAAAAAAAAACTCCAGCCATCGCTGGACACTACAACAAACTTAAGAATTATGTACAATGTTTTTAGAGCCAGTCAAATTTGTCTAAAAGGGCCTATAAGGGGATGCACAAAATTTATAGAGAATTACTAAATAAAAGTTTGATATTTAATAGTTTGATTGCCTCTAAAAACATTGTCATCTGTCTTCGACTTGTTTATGTAAACAGATATTTTGGACTTTTCGATTCATCGATCAAACAAATAAATTTATAGAGAATTACTAAATAAAAGTTTGATATTGTATTAGTTTAGTATATAGATAAATTAGAAGAAGATAAAAAAATATATTTATTTTCTCAATAGCACGAACAAGATCCAATAAAAAGATTAAGACTGGTTGATAGCAGGGGCAGAGCCAGGAATCGGATTCAGCGGAGGCACAACTAGTCCATAAGTTAGCGGTGTATCTTAATGAACAATATATTAAAAATAGTAAATGGTAAATGTTTTAACATGAATTATGTATGCTATTAGGATAAGAAGCAAACTAAAATTTATGAACAATTTACTAACTTTGATTCGTAGAGGATTTTTTTTTTATAAATTATTTCGAGCAAGAAATATAAAAATAAATAGTAATTTGGGTGAATTTTCATGTATTGGCTTATACGCTAGAAATGAATTTTTTGATAAACTCTCTTATATTGATTATTAACAGTCTCAGTAAATAATTAAACTAAGACCAAATAGTAATTGAATAAAATGATTAATTAATGTATGCTAATGGAATACAAAATGAAAACTTTTTTAGAATATTAAGCAATATATAAGTAAAACAAGCGGTGTACTGTTGAACAAATTAAAACTAAACCAACCAAATAAGATATTTTCAATATTCCTGGAGATTGTTGTACTTCCCTATATTGATACGTGTGTAATTGCTTTTCCCATGAATATTAAAATAATGGCACAAATCCAAGAGTTTCTTTTGAACAGTCGCGTCTCTTTTAATGCACACGCTTCTCCAAACCCTTTCTGGCCAACGGTTGCGATTCTTCATCTCAAGCCTTTATCAATTTCTTTATAAATATCCCTTCGAAGCTTGTATCTTTCTATAATCTCTTCATACCAGTTTCTTTCTACCTATATTTTTATTCTATATATTGCGATGACTTTCCCCTTTTCCAACTCCTCCTTGACCTTGCAAGTGGAAGCTTTCAAGGCCTCTTATGGTAATGCCTTGAAGCTTTTGAGAGATGCTGAGGCGGAGTTAGAAACAATGCGTGGTTACCATAAGGAGATGGTGAGAGAGTTGACTTGGTTGAAGGCCGAGTTGGATTACTGCAGGCGTGCTAACCAATCCCTGCTTGAAGAGAACACCGTTCTAATGAGTAATCTTTCGCTCCAAGATGCTGCGAGTCCAGCGGGGCCCTCTCATCATTACCGACCATCTTTCTCCTAACAACCTTTTTCTGCCTTTTTCTCTTGCACTCTTCTTCTTTTCCTCTTTTTCTGTTTTTCTCTTTTTTCTCACATTTTTTTCCTTTTTCTCTTTCTTTTCCAATTTTTTTCATTTCTTCATCTTCTCTTATCTCCCTTTCATTTTCTTCATATTCTTTTCACCACTACGATGTAACAATCAACCCTGAGTTCCTCGGGTTTTTTGTTATTTTCATTTGTCTCTTCTTTCTTGTTTCTTTTCTTCGTATTTTTCACTTCTTCTTTATGTTCCTCTTCATCTTTTTCTTCTTTTTTTTTTTTTTTTTTTTACCTCTTTCCTTCATGCCTCCTGTTCGCTTGGCTTGTTGATATAGTCGATCTTCTTTGTATGATCTTCTGTAATAGATTTTTCTCTGATGTAATAGATTTTCTTTTTGATGTCCTCTGATGTAATAGTTCTTCCTTTTGATGTCCTCTGATGTAATAGTTTTTCCTTTTGATGTTGTCCTCTGATGTAATGAACAACGTTGTATCCCATCTTTATTAATAAAAATTATCTTTGCCCCTTTATCTTGCACTTCTTTTTATGTTGCACTTGTGGTTTGTCGTTTTTCTGGAATGTGGACCTTTGAATATCTTGTATCTTTATTTCTTGTCGTAGTGTAGCCGTGTGACATCTGAGACATGGCAGGTTGGTCAAAGATGCATGTTCCCAAGCATTGTCAGACAAGGCCATACTACCTTAGCTCTATAAATACTCTCATCTTTTCTTTTGTAATTGTCACCTCTTACAAACTTTTATTGTTTTCTTCTGTCATCCCTCATCTCCTTCTGTATCATAACAACTTTCCATAATGTCTGAGCCCGTGGTGAGATATCATGCTCAGATGAAGGACTTAGATGCTGAGGTATCTCGGGTCCGTCATAGAATGGCCAGTCTTGAGAAGAAGTATGGTGTTTTGGCTTTGAGTTTGTTCGACTCTCATCCCGAGAAGACAATGAAGTGGACCGAGATTTTGGCCTTGAGTCGTCAGCTTGATAATTTGTTGTTGCACAGAAATCACCTGGCCAACTCTTGGTACGAAGTCGAGGAGATTTGGGATCATGCTCAGGATGAGTTTGATAACTCCCCTCAAGGCCTAGCTGGTATGACGGTTAGGAATGCTCGGCTTGAGGAGCGTATCAGGGCCCTTACTAGGATGAACACCGACCTCTCCAGGGAGAATGAGTGCTTGGTTATCATGAATGACTCCTACCAAGCTCGGTTAGATTGCTCTGCTCGGGTAGCTTTCTCCCGGTCTGGCAGTTCGGTTTTCCCGCCCATTGATCCTTAATTTGATTGGGCCAGTGTTATGATGTATTTTCTATATTGTAATTTGTATTTCGTTCTTCTTTTTCTGTATCTGGAAAGTTGTACCTTTTCGTATTTTGTGCCTTCGTCCTGTGAACTGTTGCAACGCCTCGTACTTTGTGCTTCTTCGTTTCTTGTGCCCTTTGATTCCTTATAAATGCTCCCTTTTGTTTGTACTTCATTACCAATCCTTTCTCTCTCTTGTTTTATAATTTTGTTTCTTCTAATTTTCTTTTATCCAAGATGGCTTCCATCACTAGATCTGCAGCCAAAAAGAAAGCCCTTCTTGAAGAGGAGCCTACTTTTATGCTACCCCGTCCCCCTGGTTTCGAGGAAGAGGAATTAACTCCTCTTCAGTTGAAAGAAATTGAGATGTCGTGGCTGAAAACCGACCTTAAATGTACTCGGACCGAAGAAAGACGGTTTAAACAGTATTGGAAGGAGGAGAGTGCTGCTCGTTTTGAAGCCGAGCAGAAGTGCAAGTATCAATCTCATGCTTTAAAACAAGTGGAGATTGGTATTTCCTATTTGATTAGGGAAAAAGAGCGTCTGGAGGAGTTCTTGGCGAAGAAGGATGCCGACGTGGGGGGTAGTTCCAAGAAGTAGGATGGGTGTTTTTTCTTGTAAACTTTTCTTTTCCCGTTGTACGTGTTTGTTTGTATCCCCCTTCGTGGATGAATAAAACTTCTGCTATTTTTTATTTGCTCGGTGCTATTTTTTATTTGCTTTGCCTTCATTTTGAAACCATATGTTGCCACCCAGTATTGGATACCGAGTAAAGAGTACGGTTATCCCCCCGAAGAGCGTTGCTAGACCGGATGCTGAAAAGCCATCGAGCTAGGAATGATCTTCGTCGACCTGGATCGGTGGTCCTATGGTAATAAACTGTTTGGCGTCGAGGAACATAATCGGGATGTCTCCTCGGTGTAGTAATATGGGGAGCGTATGCTGTAAGTTTTTCGTGGTGGGGTCTACTGGCCGTTTATATAGGTGTAATGATGTGAACTGCATTGGTTAGTGGGATATACTACCTGATATGGCAGGATCTGGAGCATTGATTTGTTGAAAATAGCGGTTGTGGACTTTTATGTGGCTGAAAAAAAAAAGGTAAACCTCTGTCACACGAAAGGACGGTTATTATTTTATTCTTTTTGTGGCTCCACTCCTTTTAACTATGCTGAGTAACTCTTTTTGGTTTTATCTCATAATTTACTGAAAAAGATCTCTCATTTTCTCTCTCTAGGGTTTGTGTTTCCCGCCAAAAGATTTTCTGACTCTCTACCCATGGTTTCTTCTTATTGCTGACATATTTGCTGCGGCTCTCTCCTGTTTGCCCTTAATCATGACTGTAAGTGTTTTCGTATTCTGTGGGGTTTTCTGTATATCTCTGTGCTTAGGGTCTTAAGTTTGATTTGTTGTTGCTGTCATGTATGTGGTGTGGATATGTGGTCTTGCTTGCCTATATATGTCTTCTAGGTTGGTGATTGGTAGTTTTTCGTTATGTATAGGATTTTTGTTTGTTGGGTTGGTAGAAAAGTGTAGGGTTTTTGGTAATTGGGGGGGGGGGGGGGGGACTTGCTTCGTGTGATTTGTTTTTGGTTGGTATATTGATGAAGTTTTTATGACGTTTGGATAGGAAATTCTGACCCAATGCTTGGCTCAAGTTGGCACATTTGTGGAAGAGGATTTTAAGAAGCTGGCCGGGATACCCGACGGCATTCATATTCGACTGCTTGTCTCCGATGAGGAGGTCATGGGGGTAGTACCTGCCGGCGAGGTAGCTGTTCGTTCCTCGGCGTTCTTTACGGGGGTTCTTAGACTTTCTTTCACTGAATGGATGGCTTCGTTCTTTGAGGCTGTCCAGATTGCCCCGGCCCAATTGGCCCTGAATGGCTATCGTACCCTGAACGGTATTCGAAGGATGTCGGAGGTGTCAGGGATCAATGTCGAACTGAAAGATGTGTT
Organism: Primula veris; assembly: GCA_963682055.1. Lineage (NCBI taxonomy): Eukaryota > Viridiplantae > Streptophyta > Magnoliopsida > Ericales > Primulaceae > Primula > Primula veris. Next base: position 11,941,683 of record OY821745.1, on the reverse strand, counting down.
CGGGGTCTACAGTTTGAGCTTTGATCGTCGTAGCTCTTATTTGAAGACGTTGCGCTCCTTCTCTCGGCTGGTCATCGGTCTTCCGGACACCAACAAGGAGCATAATCTTGGTATAGTGATTGCTTCCGGAGATTGGGGTTGTGCTGGACACCAAATTCCTGGACCCGCTACCACCGCTCCCGATATTCCAGACCTCGGCGCTCCCAACGTCGAAGCTCTCTTAGCCCTTTGGAAGTGGTGGGGGCCGGGACCGACGAGGGACCCGACAAGTTGTACTGCTCCCATACTATTAGGTTATCCTACGGGGCCAGTGACCAAGGGTAATCCTGCGCCTAAGTTTCCCCTAGAGCCGGAGGAGGAATTCCTCAAAATCGTCAAGGCTCGAAGCGCTTCTCGGGGTGGGAGAAGGCCTGTTCGTCCTAAGCACCGAGCATCAGACCCCGTTGCTGGGACCCCGAAGAGGACTAGGGTGTCGGATACATCGGTGAATGAGGAGGTTCCGGTTGCCTCTCCTCAAGATAACTCTACTGAGGCGGCTTCCGCGAATGTCGATGTACGTGTATTAGTTTTGTGAATTGTTTTTTTTTTTACTTCCATTGTTCATCTCTTTATTTGTTATCATGTTTCAGCTATTGACTTCTTCATTGGTTACCCTTGCCCTTGCCCGGTCAATGGGTATTGTTGTGTTTCAGGGGTCGTTCGATAATATATTCGGACATCTCAACCTCATGGTGAACATGGGTGAGGATACGATGAGCCTGCCTGTCATGTCGCCCATCCGAACTGAGGATGTGAGTGAGCGCATGGCCCCTGAGACTGTTCCGTTGGAGAAGGGGGTTAGGGAGGAAGTGGAGGTGGTAGCCGGCGAAGAGATTGTCGAGGAGGTTGTGACGAGATGGGAGGATGAGGTTCTCCCCAGCTCGGAAAAGGTGGTGGTGGACGGGGTCGCGATGACCCGTTATATTGATCGGTGTGGGGGCAAACTGCTGGAGCAACCCCGAGCCTTAAGGATGGGGTATACTGCTCTGAAGCCCCTTATCTTCAAGGATGCCGAGGAAATGGCTGCTTGTCCTTTAGTGTCGGTCATTGAGCATGCCAACAATGATGTGCTTCAGGTATGTTTCACACGTCTTTTGTTATATAGTTCGTTATGCCCTTAGTTGGCTAGTGTCTGATGTTTTTGATTACAGGCTTTCGTGGGTACCGTTGTACTGAGGGATCAGTTGACGGCGTTCGAGGCTGAGAAAGAGAAGCTAATTATCGAAAATAAGGCAATGGCTGATGAGATAGCTCATATGCTCGAGGCTGAGAAGGAGAAGATAATTGCCGAAAGTAAGGCAATGGCTGAGGAGAAAGCCCAGATGGTGAAGTTAGCCGCCGATTATGACAAGATGGTGGGAGATAACTTGCGCTTGACCGAGGAGGTTAAAAGGTTGGAGGCCGAAAAGGAGCATATGGTCGAAAAATACGACCTATTAGAAGCCGATAACATGCTCATGGCGGAGGATGTGGAGGCTGAAAAATCCGAGGTTGCTTCTTTGAAAGCGGCGCAATCGGAAGAGCGGGCAAAGTTTAAAGCGATTGCCAAATTTTCCGTCTTTTGCGCTCATGTTCGTGCTCTGAATTTTGCAAGGGTACCTCTGTCGGACCAGGCATGGTCAGAATTGGTTTATCCTTGTCCGCAGGGTGCACCGCCTAAGTCTCTAGATTGGGCCAATCTTCGGGATGAGGAGCTCCCATGGCTGCCTGGGCATACGACATCGATGGCTCTCCGTCCCCATTCCGGGTCAGCTCCTTCTACTCCTCAGTCTGCTACTGCTAGTACTCCCCCACCGGCATCTTCTCAGGTGGAGCACTGATCATATACTTATAGTATTTTGTGTGTAGCTTAGTGTAGGGTCTTTTGGTACCTAGATTGTGGGCCGTTTTTGTATCTATAAGGACATTCTGTTGGGAAGTTGATAATATAAGTACTCCGTTTTCTTCCTGTTTGGCTTTCTTAGTTAATTTCGTTGTATGTTGGTTGTTGTCATCTTTTGAAGGACACATAAAAATCTTGTCAGGTACATGTTAATCCCCTGGCCATGGTGGTCTCGGCCCCTCCTAGTCGTAGTGTAGATGATACTGTTATAGGTGATCCAGAAAGGCTTAAGGCATCCTTAACTTCAGAATTGAATTCTGCTCGCCGTGAAATCGAAGATCTGACTATTCATATTTCAAACTTGTCGATTCGGCTATGCGATTTGGGAGAGAAGTTCAGCAAGAAGACCGCCTACTATACAGCGAACAAGGGCAAGGCCAAAGAGCTTCTTGGTGCACTTCGGCGCTCTCGTGATGAAGCCTGGGGCCGGGTGACGAGCTTGAACTTGGTGTTAGGGGCCATTTTCGAAGACGCGGATCTGCTATTATCCTTCGTTAAAGCCTATTGGGATCGTGCTCAGGCACTAGAGGTGTATGAGTACGTGAAAGGTACCCGTGGTGTTATTCGAGCGGAGCGTATGGTTGATGCTATGGCCCGGTTAACCGAAACGACGGCTGCGTTGAACAGCTTGGTTGCCTCGGTAAAGGGTCGTTTGGGTACGCATATAGTTTCGCTGCGGGACATTCATTTTGCTGACGTCGCAGAGATCTTGGCTTCTGTCGAGGGTTTATCTGACTGAGTTTTGAGAGTAGTTTGCATTTTGAGTTTCTTCAGGCTTGTATAAAAATATTATTTATTTGGATTTGGCTTTGTCGGTTCTTTAGTTGTATTGATGCTGCTGTCTTTTTTCCTCTTTTCTTCGTAGGCATTTCCTACCGTGGTGCAGCTGACTGGCTCTCCGCCCCCTGTTAGTGCGGGGCAAGAACCGACTGGTGCTGCCCGGGTTGGGGGTTCGTCTGATGCGGCAGAGGAATCTCGTGCCCATTTACCTCATATCTTGATGGGAAAGAACGAGAAGCTGAAAGTCCAATGCGCTCGGCTTAAGAAAAAATTGTGAACTCAATCTGCATCATTCCGTGCTTATGTGGGACGCACCGAGCATGTTTATGAGGTGCAAGAGCGTCGTTTGGCCCGGTATTGGCGTTTAAAGGATAAGTGGTTTGGTAAATTAAAGCTGTTGATACCCCAATCAAATGTCTTAATGAAATTCTTTCGTGCATCTACACGTCATCATGATGCTTCCTCTGAACTGTATGAAACTCGTCAGCACCTTGTGGACGAAGATCGTCTTAAGGGTGCGTCTGTTGCCCATGAGAACGCGAAGGGGTCAGAATTCACAGCCCGGCTCGAGGTAGGGCAACATGTGGGTATTTATACGACCAACTTCGATTTCCTCGTTTCTGAGGAGCGTTTTGAGGGTCAAGAGTCCGATGAAGACACGGCGATAGATGATGAGGAGGTCAGGCTGAGTCATGTACCGGCGTGTTCGTCATGTAGCAGCTCTTCTTAGTTGATTTCTTTATTTATTCATCATACATTATTGCCTCTGTAACGCGGGCGTGGACTATTTGCTTCATTCCTTTATTCATGTACCGGATCTTTTTATTGTCTTGTTGATATTTCCTTGATTGGATTGTTTTTCCTTTGTTTTCTTTGCTTGGTAATTGGTCGCCTCCGTAATGCGGGCTTGAATTATTCTTCTAGTCTCTTTACTTTCTCCAATCCTTGCTTACTGGATAAGTTGGTACCTGCATATGTGCCTCCGGTTTATTGGAGGACTTGAGTATTCCTAGGCATTCTTTTAGACATGCCATGTTCGGAATTTCTTAGTATTCCTAGGCACTTAGCCATTTGGGAATTTCATAGTATTCCTAGGCAGTTAGCCGTTTGCGAATTTCATAGTATTCCTAGGCAGTTAGCCGTTTGGGAATTTCATAGTATTCCTAGGCAGTTAGCCGTTTGGGAATTTCATAGTATTCCTAGGCACGTCTGCCGTTTGGGAATTTCATAGTATTCCTAGGTACTTAGCCGTTTGGGAATTTCATAGTATTCCTAGGCACTTAGCCGTTTGGGAATTTCATAGTATTCCTGGGCATTTAGCCGTTTGGGAATTTCATAGTATTCCTGGGCATTTAGCCGTTTGGGAATTTCATAGTATTCCTAGGCACTTAGCCGTTTGGGAATTTCATAGTATTCCTGGGCACTTAGCCGTTTGGGAATTTCATAGTATTCCTGGGCACTTAGCCATTTGGGAATTTCATAGTATTTCTGGGCATTTAGCCGTTTGGGAATTTCATATCTGCACTTGTTAGACAGTATGGCAAACTATGTTTATATGTTCGAAAGATAATGTCATTAAGAAGCATAGGTAAGGTGGTACCTGTACTGGTAAGCTAGCTTACACATAGTACTTCTTTAGGTTAGCCACATTCCAATAATTTTTCTCTCCTCTGCTATTTTCGAACAGAACGCTTTCGATTTTGTAGGAAACTGGGCTTGTCCTTTTGACGATCTCGTATGGTCCTTCCCAGGTGGGGCTCAGTTTTCCATGTATTTCATTGCGGGTATAGACCGTTACTCTTCGTAGCACCAGTTCTCCTACCATGAATTCCTTGGATTCTTTTACTCTATTGTCATAAGTTGGCTTAACGCTTTGTTGGTATTTTGCTAGGGTAAGGGCTGCTATCTCTCGTTTCTCGTCTAGCTTGTCGAGTTCCTCTCTCATTCTTTGTTCATTGTTTCCCTGCTCGACTAAAGTTGTTCGGAGTGTGGGTAGCCCGATTTCTATTGGTATGATGGCCTCGACGTCGTACGCTAAGCTGAACGGTGTTTCCTTGGTGCCCGTCTTCGGCGTGGTTCGACATGACCATAAGACGTTGAGCAGCCGCTCGGGTCATCTCCCCTTTGCTTGTTCAAGGGTTGTCTTGATGCCATCTAGTATTGTTCGGTTTGACACTTCAGCTTATCCGTTGCCCTGTGGGTATGTCGGCATTGAATAAAACTTCCGGATACCTAGTTTTTCATACTATAGCTGTAGATTGGCATATTTGAACTGGGTTCCGTTGTCGGCATACTATACCTAGTTCTTCATACTATAGCTGTAGATTGGCATACTATACCTAGTTCTTCATACTATAGCGTATGGTATACCGAACCTGGTGATGATGTACTCCCAGATGAATTGTTTAACGTTGCTGGCCTTGATTTCTCGGAGGGGTTTAGCTTCGACCCATTTGGTGAAATAATCCGTCACGACGATCAGATATTCCACGCTGCCAGGTGCTCTTGGAAGTTTGCCGACCAAATCAATTGCCCATTGTGCAAACGGCCACGGAGCCGATACTGGGGTCATCATGGACGATGGGAGCCGAGGTATCTTGGGGAATCGTTGGCACTTGTCGCATCTTTGGACGTAGACGTCGGCGTCTCTCTTGATATAGGGCCACCAATAACCTTGTGTGATGGCCTTGTTGGCGAGGGACCTCCCTTTGATGTGTGCTCCGCAGGATCCTTCGTGGATCTCCTCCAAGACTGGCTGTTGCAGCTCGGGCCGGACGCACAGAAGGTGGGGTCCGCGGTAACTGGATTTGTACAGTTTGTCGTCGTCGGATAGCCAGAACCGAGGGGCCTTTCTTGTGATTTTCAACGCTTTTATCTTGTCTGTCGGGAGCATCCCGTTTCGCAGATAGTGCATCATGTCGTCCATCCACCCTAGTTCGTATTGTATTGACGTGATTCGGTCTATTCTTCTGTTTATGCTCGGGGTTTCCAGAAGTTCCACTGTGATTGACCGAGTGTTGGCTAATGTTAATGTTGAAGCTAGGGTTGCTAATGCGTCGGCGTGTGCGTTTTCAGTGCGATTAATTCTGATTAATTCGCACTGTTTGAATGTGGCCATTAAGCTCTGGACTTTCTCTTGGTAGAGGATCATCCGGTCATCCTTGGCCTGGTATTCACCGATGGCCTGGTTGACGATTAGCATGGAGTCGGAATTAGCAATTAAGTGGGAGCATCCGAGGGACCGTGCAATGAGCATGCCGTTTATCATGGCTTCGTACTCTGCCTCATTGTTAGTAGCTCGGAAGCCCAGCTTGATGCTTTTCTCGATGATTGCTCCTTCGCTGGACTTAAGGATGATGCCTGCTCCAGATCCGTCTTTGGTGGCGGATCCATCGACATGTATTTTCCAGTGAGACTGGGGGGATATGGCCAATGCCTCGTCATACCCTTCGGTGAACTCGGCGACAAAATCGGCCAAGACTTGTCCCTTTATGGCATGTCGGGGTGCGAATCCTATATGAAATTGGGATAGCTCGACCCCCCAGGCCGCAACTCTGCCGCTTATGTCCGTCCGTCGAAGAGATTCCTTGATGTGGAATTTCGTATAAACTTGGACCTGGTGAGCTATGAAGTAGTGCGGCAGTTTCGTGGTCGCAACGACCAGTGCCAAGCATAGCTTTTCTAATGGTAGGTAGCGTGTTTCGGCTTCGACCAGAGTTTTGCTGACAAAGTTGATCGGGAATTGTTCTCGACCTTCTTCTCTTAGGATGACTGCACTCATGGCGGTTATGGAGACTGCTAAGTAACAAGCCAGAACATCTCCTTTGTTCGGCCTTACTAGCAGTGGCAGCGTCCTTAGATACTCTTTGAGGTTGTTAAATGAAGCCTCACACTCAGGGTCCCACACGAATTTTTTATCCTTTCTGAGTGATTCAAAAAATGGTCGTCCCATGTCGGCGGATCGACTGATGAACCTGCTCAGTGCGGCCATCATTCCCGTGAGCTCTTGTACCTGCTTCTTATTCTTAGGTGCTGCTAGGTTTCGTAGAGCTGTGATCTGGTCGGGATTAGCCTCTATTCCTCTTCGACTGACCATATGACCCAAAAATTTTCCTTTGCTGATACCGAACGCGCATTTACTCGCGTTGAGCTTCAGTTTGTGCTCGCCCAGTGTTTGGAAGAAGTCCTTAATGTCTTGGAGGTCGGATGTGGCCTTTTCGCTTTTGACGACCATGTCGTCTATGTATACCTCCATTGTCTTCCCTATATGCTTTTGGCAAACATTCATTATCATCCTTTGATATGTTGCCCCCGCATTGCGTAGGCCGAACGGCATTACTGTATAGCAATAGTTGCCCAAAGGTGATATGAACGATGTCTTTTCTTGATCTTCTGGGGCGAGGGGTATTTGGTGGTACCCCGAGTATGCGTCGAGGAAGGTCATCCTCTCTGCTCCCGCCGTTGCATCCACCAGTTGATCAATCCTTGGGAGGGGGAATGGATCCCTCGGACAAGCTTTGTTCAGATTGGTAAAGTCTATGCAGACTCTTTCCTTCCCGTTCTTCTTAGGGACGACGACCGGATTGGATAACCATTTTGGGTAGAACACCTCCCTTGTAGCTCCGGCTTCCAACAACTTTCGGACTTCTGCAATTATAGCCGCTCTGTGCTGGACGGATACTTTCCTGCTCCTTTGAGCTATTGGCTTATACTCAGCGTTAACACTTAGGTGGTGACATGATGTTTTAGGGTCTAGGCCCGGCATGTCTTTGGGGCTCCACGCGAATTTATCGATGTTATTGAAGAGGAATTTTTCCAACTCCTCGGATTCCCCTTTTGGGAGGCTATCACCAACGAGGAAGTAGTGCTCCTCGTCCATACTAGGGATGCTCACCCTCCGGAGCGTCTCCCCCACTTGTTCCTCAACAACCCTCTTAGTTCGGGCTATTTGGTTGAGGATCTTTCTCGTGCTCGTGGGTTGTTCGACAACAACCAGCTGTCTCTTCAGAGCTGCGGTGATGTTTTCACAGCGTCGTGAATCCTATTGACATCCTCGGGTCGTCTCGACCTCCCCTCTAGCGTTGGGGTATTTCACCTTCTGGTGGTATGTCGAAGGTATGGCCCGCATGGCATGAAGCGATGGTCGGCCCAAGATCGCATTATGGCCTGAATTGTCATTGACCACCAAGAATTCTACGGGGACTGATACGGATCCCGTTGTAATGCTGAGGATGATCTTCCCTAATGGTTTAGTCATCTCGGAGATGAACCCAATTAGTGTGACGTCGGTCGGCTGTAGGTCTTGCAGCTTCAGCTCCATTTTGTCGAAGAACTCTTTGTACATGATATCACAAGAGGCTCCTTGGTTGACAATCACTCTGCTGACCGTGTCTATGCCAATTTGGACGCGGAGGTTAATGGCATCCCCATGGGGGTATATCACCCCTTCTTCATCGAGATCTGAGAAAGAAATGGGCGGGTGTCGTTGCGGCATGCATTGCCGTTTAGAAGTTGACGCCTGCGACGCCTTGGCTACTTGCCCAAAGTGCGCCAGTTGCCGCTGTTGCGATCTTTCCCCACCCGTGGTTTTGGGTCATGACAGATGAACGACGTTTATTGTTTTGCCTTGCCGGTTGTCAGCTCCATCGATGGCTAACTGTTTGCCTTTGTTCCCGGCACCCTTGATGAACTTGTTGAGGTATCCTGCGTCACCCCATGAGTTCATCTTCCACCGCAGATTGCGACAATACTCGGTAAGATGGCCGTGATCCTCATGATAGGCGCAGAAGAGCTTGGAGTCTCTTTGATTAGGGGGAGTAGAGAACGGTTGTAGTTGGGAATACCAACTTTCCCTGTATATATCATTAAGAATATCTTCAGCAGATAGGTTGAAAGTGTATCGCAGCTTGACCGGTTCGAAGGTATTTCGGCGTTCTCTCTCTTGGAACCGAACTTGTTGAAGTGCTTTGGGGGGCGTCGGGTAGGCGATCCGGAGCGGTTTAGGCTCGCTGATCGGCATCGGATATGTGAGCTGGAGTGGTTTATGCTCGGGTTCTCGGGGTTGCTCTACCCTGTCATGAACCTCGGGACCTTTGTCCCGTCTTGTCGGTCTGACGACTCCCCCCTGATTGTTCTTGGTTCTCTTGTGGCCCACTTGTGCTTCTCGTACCCACTCTCTTCTTGGCAGAGTTCGGTTTAGGAGTCGCATTTCCTCGTTCTTATCGGTGAGGTGGGTACAATAGGCTAGCAGAGCTTCAGTGGTCGGGAAGCTTTTGCCTATGAACTTGCTTCTCGCCTAACAGCCGCCAGGGATGGAGTTGATAAAGTTTTGGATGGCTATGTTATTGGCGTACTGCGGAATCTGGTTTGCCATGTCAATGAAACGTATGCAATAATCATTGAGTCGTTCATTCGGCAGCATTGCCATTTTCAGAAGGGTGTCGATGTTGACCTTCTTCTTCCGATGAGCAGCATATCGGGTGGAGTACGCACGGAGAAGCTCCGCCCAGCTTCCTATGGAACCCCGTGGCAGGTTGTGATACCACGACGAAGCCTCTTGGCTCAAGCTATTTTTGAAAAACTTGCACATCAGTGCAGTGTCATCACTCCACAGCTCCATCCTAGTTTTGTAGTGGCGCAGATGATCGATTGGGCAGCTTTTTCCATCGTATAGCCTGAATTTGGGGATGATAAACCCCCTAGGATTTTGGTGCCGAGTGATTTGCTCGGTACATGGGGTTTCTTGGCATACGTCCCAAGCCTGTTGGAATGCTTCATCTGGTGCTTGGTAGAGGGGGGAGTATCCTCCCTGGTGGGGTTGTGGGTAGTATCCTACCACGACCCTGTGGTTGGGGTACCCCTTGTTGTGCGGGTTCGCGTCGATGACATGTCCCGTAAGAGTGTTTGGGTGGACGAATGTTGGAGGGATCATTACTGGGACATTTCCCCCTTGGTAGGGTCCTCTTGTATTTGGTTGTCGCCCTACCACTTCCATGGCAGCCCTGTAGGCGGAATCTTCCATGCTATGTCGGGGGTCGACATGTGCATTGGCGGTTTGAGCGGGCGGTATCGTGATATCTGCTGTTGCCATGACCGACATGCATGTGGCCAGCTGAGCTTGAAGCTGGGTGTTTTGACCCCGCTCGGCTTGTGTTAATGCGGCCTCGTTCCCTGCTTGGGGAGCGAGGGGTTGTACTTCCACCGTGGACGGGGTAATTACCCGCGGTGGGAATATTGGAGGTCGGGACGTTTGCTCGAGGACAAAGCCCTCGGGCATGCCAAACCGGTGGGCTTCGTTCGTTTGAAGATGAACTTGGTGGGAACTGGAATTAGCCGAGGCTGCTGGCAGTGGGACTTTTGAGCTTGGTCCTGCCTGGGATTCGGGTATGCACCTTCTTGCGCGCCTTAATACGGCTAATGCTCGTTCGTCATCCGAGGACGTAGGGTTCTCGTCGACGATCCCGTCAAGTTGTTGGGGTTGTTCAGTCTGTTGTTTTTGGTGGACATTGGAGGTTGTTGGTTGGTTTCCGGACTGGATAGCGTCTTATCTGTCGCGGATGGCAAGTAGGTCGTCGAAGTCTTGTTGGCTAATTTGTACGTTTTGGTTATTGGTTTCGACTATATCGGGATGGGTTTTCTCTATATTGGTCACCATTGTTGCTCGCCTGATAGAGTATTGATGTTTGATTTCGAAACTAGTTGGGAACTAGATGATTCCCAGAGACGGCGCCATTTGATAAAGCCATTACTTTGGTCGGTGGCGTTAGGCTTTTTAACAATAATATAATATATAAAAATAGAATAAATAATGAACCCTTCTTTAATCTTTATTAAGCTCGGTGGTATAATTGCTCGGAATACAGTTTCCTATTTGTATCTATGCTCGGTATTACAACTTGCTCTGATAATCTTGATCTTTCTTCGATTTCGGTGTTCGGTCTTGTATCTTGCTCGGTCTACCTTTTAGTGTGGTGGGTTCTGACAAGTTTTTCTATTTTCTCTCCTTCTCTCTATATTTTTTGGATAGATTTTCTGGTCCTTATTCTAAGGGGGGTAGTTGGCTATTTATAGACAATTATGTCTCAGGGGATGTTGACAAATGTCGTTATCTCAAGAGCCACCTCATGGGCTTTTCCATTGTGGATCTTTACTATTGGGCTGAACCCTTACAGATAATGGCCTGTTAGGAAAGCTCTATTAGACCATGGGTTTTTGGGTTTTAGCCTTGGGTACCCTCAAATAATGGGTGGGTCGATTCGTACCCGAATAGATATATTCGGGTCCAATTTTTATGTTATATCACATATAGACATGAGAGACCTTGCTAGATACATATGATAAGAGGGATGTATGTTTGAGAGAAATGACTAAAAAAATTGTTTAGAACAAAAAGAAGCATCAACGAGATGTAAAGAGGAAGAAGAAGGAGGACAGAGAGTGAGAGGAGGAGAAAGAGAGTGAGGAGTAGAGAGAGATCAAAAAGAGAGAGAAATGAGAAGAGATCGAAGAGAGAGAGAAGTATGAAGATAGATCGGAGAGAGAGTGAGAGGAGGAGAGAGAGGAAGGAGATATGAATGGTATTTTTTGTATCAATAAAGGTATAGTAAAAAGTATTAGTAATATGAATTTAAAACTCATTATATATATATATATATATATATATATATATATGATGGAAACGAACAGGGTTATCTTCTCGTTTACTAAACGAAATGTATATTTTATTTCATTTTTATTTCATTTAGTAATGAATAAAAACGAGGCAAACTATTAACGAAACGAACACGATATTTTTCACGAAATTTTGGCCTCATTCACAGCCCTATCTCTAAGAATTCAAAAAAAAATTTTAATTCAAAAGCATGGTCTTATAAGGAAAATTGGGAGGATAGCGTATTTTCTAAAGATGATTGTTATACATAAGATTGTCATATAAGGTGTAAAAACTTTGACGCCATTGGAATAAACATGTATACATGTTGGTTTTCGTGTACGTAAAAGAAATAATTTAAAGTGCAATGACTAAAAAGAAATAAACAATTTTATTTCTATAATGGAATGTGACTCTATTACAAATTCCAACACTTGCATAATGTAAAAGCAATTAATAAAAAATTCCAGACAGAATAATATAGGTTATTAAACTGCTGGACTGGTTTGTAATTTAAACGAAACTGTCAGACAGAATAGTATAAAACTAAACTGCTGGACTGTTTGTTAATTAAAAGAAACTGTCAGACATAATACTATAATTACTAAACTGCTGGATTGTTTCTGTAAATAAATTACAGGACTGAAATGAAATTAATCTAATTACAGAATTAAATTACAGAATTGAAACAGTACTTTAAATAAATTACAGAAAGGTAAAACAAAATTTAAATGTTACAGCTAAGGACAGCAAATTGAATTACAAAAATAAAATGAAATAAAAAAGGACAGAAAATAAATAGACGAGTCTACTATTTAACAGTATGCAGTTAACCGATATTCGCCTAACCACCTTTGAGATTTCTGGTTATGTTTGGCGCTTCGATCCCAAGGTACAACATCTCGGATGACTCGTCGAAAGCTGACGACGAGTCAAGGTCGAGTTGTTGGTAGTTGGCTCTCTTTGACTAAAATGTAATACTGTTTTTTAGAGATGATATATGCTGTTGTGTTTTATTTCAGAAAATTGTGTGATCTGTGGGAGGTCTGCCTATTTTTAGGCCTGCTGAGTATCTCAGCCATTAAAGCCACTTTACTACTGTATGTTTTCGAAATTCGAAACTGCAGTATTAACTTTGCAATGAATTCATATTTATCCCGAACATGCACGCTTTTCCCGACGAGCAAGCGCATGTGTCTGTGGACACACTACTTAGTATTCACATGAGATATCTTAGTATATATATTGTAAAAATGACTCTTCATTTTCCAATGTGAGACAAATCCCAATGAGCCATCCTCATTAAACTCATTTTCCAGCATTAAGAGTTTTCCTCTTTCTCAACCCCAATGTTTGACGCCAATTTCCATTCACTCACATTCTCCGAATAGGTCATGCGATATAAAGTTACGAACCTTGTCATACCATCTAATCAACCGTCTTGAGTATGGTGCCTAAAAACAACGGCTGTCACTTGGAATCTTGACTCAAAAATGGTCTCGTGTGACCATTCGGAAACTAACATCTTAAACATGGTTTTTCCAACACTACACAGAATGGGGATATCAGGAACTTGTATGCCAGTATCGGAAGGCATGGAAAAAAAAGTTGTATGTTACTTTGATGACTCTATTAATTGTATGTTGTTTGCCAGGACACAGACTGATAGTTTCTTCTTATAATTAAGGGCGGGATATGCCTAGTAAGAGTCCGTTTTTTTATTTTAGAACTATAGTATGTAAATAATAGCTTTTAAGGAGAGAAATGTTGTTTATTTTTTTTACCAGTTCTTAATATATATTGAAGCTTCATTTATACAACGGTTGAACCATGATTGTTCTTAAATAATGAAGTCTGCTGAATACATATGAAATGTATTCAGCTGACTTCCTAAATAGAGTTAGGGTTATGCATTTTTTTTTATGATGAATCATTTTCCAGCAAATCATTTACATATGTGATATACGCCATTAGAATTTGTTTTTCAATTCCATAAAGTTCTCCAACTACAATGAAAATACGCATCTAGAACAAATAATACTTGTCAAAATATTTTCAGTTAAGATTTTGGGGATGTTACCCCCATCCTCTTCAGACGGTTCAGCAAATCTACATATACGTCCGATTTCTTGACTTGATCAAATTACACAAGATACGTATCAGATGGTCCGGTCAATACTTATCCTTTTCAGACGACACTTGAGAATGTCAAGTATGTATGGATGAAGCAGCCAATGAGCCAATTATGGATTCACGCATATAATGAAGTCCATATTAATTTCAAACTAAGTTATGCATATAAACAAATAGAAAATGCATGAAGAACAATGAAAAGGATCATAAACAAGTGCCAATGCATAGGGGTGTTTTTGGTTAAGGGGTTAGGTTGCATATAGTTGAACAAGCATACAATACAATTATCATAACGAAATTGCAGTGTTGTAACTCGAGCAACATACAAACTTGACAAAAAATATTTCCACATTCTTACTAGAGAGTCAACGTTATTCTCCAAAAGGCTGATTTATATGACATCATAACAGTGAGCAGACCAAAACAGCAAAGTTTTAAAATTGGGGCATAGAAAACAATAGGTAAAAATTTGCCAGAGCTTTCAGAAGGTCATATTCTTAACAAACTTCAACTCAGAAGTGAATTGACAAATTTACTAAGAAATACAATAGATATATTTGACAAAAACCTGTTAGACACAACCCTTTACACTTTTTTAATTTTAAGGCCTCTAGAATGAAGTACATAGTTCTTCACATGTGGAAGCTTGTTGGAAGTCATTTCCATGTGGTCAAAACCTGTTCCCGCCACAAGCATGCATTGTGATAGTCAATCAGCTATTGGACGGACCCAGGATCATATATATAATGAGAATTGTTAGCTAACGGTGTGGTATCCTTAGATTTTATGAGATTTAAGGATAAACTACAGCCAACAATTTCTGACCTCACACAAATCACTGTTTCCTATCATATAAACTACAACCAACAATTTATGAAAATACTTCCAAGTCAAAATAAGTACTTAGACAATCCCTAAATATATATATATATATATATATATATAGGATTCTAAATGTATGCATATTTCTTGCCAAAGAGAAACTTACACAAATTTTGTTTCTTGCAAAACTAAGAGTCTGGAATTTCTTTATAGGTTTGATTACAGACTTTTTTAATCTCAAAAGCCTTTTTCTAATTTTTAATGGACTTGCATATTTTTTGCAAAACAGAAAATACGCAAAATGTTGTTCCTGTCACCGAGCTACCAGCCTCCAATTCTTTTACAAAGCTCCAATCGGGTCAAAAAGTTGCATCGCTCCTGAAGCCATTCTCACTAATCATTTATCTGAAAAAGAGGAAGTGATAGTATGTTAGCCAGTTAAACCAGAGTTAAAATATAAATGTTAAAATCCTCATTAGACCAAATAAGTAATTCATATCATACCATTTCTTATACCCTTATTCCATGTGTGATATTATTGTTTGATGCTAAATGTGTGTGTTTTCACTTTTCAGTCTTAACCTTGTCTCTTTATTTAGTGTTAAACTAGATAAAGAGACAAGGTTAATACTTCATCATCAACAATGACTAGCCCTATATGCTAAGAATTTCTGAGATAAAATAGATTACAAGATAATCAAATAACAATTAAATAAACACTCAAAGATAGTACTGATTTGGACTTATCAGAGTTCTTGCCATGTACGTCTCAGTTTCCCTAAAAACAAAGTAACAAATTAAAAAATAACATAATAAGTTCTGAGTTACCTTTGGTATAACGATTTGATATCCACGCTCAGCTTTGGGGACTCCAAGAACTCGTCACCACACTCTCTCACATCCAAAGAACGCATTTCGAACTCTCTCTCTCCACAACACTCGTTCCACTCAAACCACATCTTCGCTATACTTTCCTTTCTAAAACATATCGAATGATCATCTTCCTCAGGTGACTCAGCAGCTACTAATCGATACACATACACTTTCCTTTCTTGACCTGGTCGAAAAGCACGGCCTATAGCTTGACGGGTCACCGACGGGTTTAAATGAACGTCTAATATTATTATTCGCGAGGCACCCACTAAAGATATTCCTTCCCCACATGCTTTAATTGAACCAAAAAAGACTTTAGCAGCTGCAGACTTGTTAAACTGTTCCATAGAAGAATCTCTACTTTCGGAACTAGAGTCGCCGGTTATTACAAATATCTCTTTACCCACACACCAACCTTTGCTTTTCACAGTGAGCCTTTCTAGAAATTTAAGGGGTTGTATGTATTGACCAAAAACTAGTAGCCTTTCTCCTGTAGATTCGCATAAGCTGAGGAGATTAAGGAAGAATTTTGATTTTACCCCATCGTTAATATCCGAATTATCAATAGCTTGGTCCATCTTCGCAACCTCATGCCCTTCTCTTTCTTTTCTTGAAGCTTTTTTTAAATGGTTTCTAAGATTGGGATGCACATAAAGAGCACACCCTTCTGAGATTACCTTAAACCTCTGGTTTAATTTCTTTAACTCTTTCACTCCCTCTTTTTGTTTCTCGCTAAGTTTGAGATAAACGGTAAAGTCTATAATACCCGGAAGTTCATCAAGAAAATCACCTTTATAGAAGTGGAGAACTTTGCTAGTCATCTCTCTCAATTCCTGAATAACTGCTATCTTTCTCTTGAAAATATTGTCATTACGCAGTGTAGACTCCACTGATTCGTAAAAAGAATTTTCCAGATTCTCGTGCCTTTTTGTACTAGAAACTTTGCTTAAAATCCGCTTGATAATTGCACGTGAGCTAGGTTGCTTTAGAAACTTTGGACGGACGAGATCAAATATGTTGAAAACTTCTTTTACATGATTTTGATATAATGTACCTGAAAGGACAACTTTTCTAGGTGTTTGAACCTTTTTTAGAGAGCTAAGTACATCAGTTTCCTCATTTCGCGGGGTATGACCTTCGTCCAATATTAATATGGAAGGAGTTTGGAGTAGAAATTTTTGGCAAGAAGCAGTCGTTTCATTGACCTCGTCATCACATACTATCAATGAGAATTGCTGATATCCAATAAAAAGAATACTCTTCTGACCTGCAGGAGAAGATCAGGATTTTTTTTATTAATAACTAATTCTGAATGACAACATCAACGAGTTAACAAAATGAGAAAGACACATTACTCGCCTATAATTTAACTACTAAACAAATAAAAAGGGTGAATGTTATTTGTAAACCACCTGGTGGAGCCAAACAAGGAATGATATCTTTAGCACTACTATAGAAGTAACTTTAGAGATCTGTTGGATGCAAGCTCTTTTTCTAAGTATACAGTTTCTTTGAGCTTATAGTTCGCTAACATACTTGTCTTCTTGGCGTTTGCTAGTTGCATTTTCCGGAAATGTAAATTGCCAAAAGCCTTGTTTAAAGATGCCTTTCTTTTGAGTTTCTTTTGGTAAATTGAAACTCAGAATAATTAGTAAAGAAACCAATAAAGAACCCAACTAAAACAAAGTTTCGGCACCACTTGAAATAAGTAATATCAGAAAACAATTTTGGAAACCATGACAAAAATGGCTAAGATGGATGGTTAGTTGCTCACGGGTTCAAAAATTGAATACTTGTTACTTCCAACATAAAAAAGTTATAAACAATAAAATGTTAAAACCTCAAAAGAAAACCAGCACCAAACATGCCTATACAATCATAACCAGCAACAAACCTCAAAAGAAGCCGGATTTTTTGAGGTTCAGAAGAAAATCTAGGTTAATCCAGTTTAAAGCTTCAAGATTTATTCAAGCAAATAAACAAGGAAACTCTCAGCTTTAACGCTGGTCAACCAAATGGAGCCTACCTTTAGACCAAAAAGAACAAAACAAACAAACTGATGTTATAAGATATAACCAAACAAGCCTATATAGATCTAAATTGTGGCAGATTTTAGGCGGGAAAGCAAGATATTTTTTACGTAAAAGAGCAGGTGGGCTTATCCAGCTTAAAGCTTCTAGCTTTTACAGGGACAAATAAAAAAGTTTGAAGTTGTTTAACCAATCACTTTTAAGCAAAAGCAAAAAAGAAGAGCTTATAAGCTGTAGCCAAAGAAGGCCTAAATTTACTTACTGACCTGCCCACTGCTTCAAAACCTCCAACTGTTGCACTCGGCTATCAGCTTTCATCGAATAAAAGTCATAAAGTGGAATGTCCTCAATTTCCCACCTCTTAAATTCATTTTTCCATGTAGATAATATCCCCTTTGGTAACACCACCAGTGGTCTAGCCTGAGGGTACTTAGCAAGAAAACTCTGTATAAAACTAATAATCATGAAAGTTTTTCCAGATCCTGGAGCATGCGCTAGTATACAACCACCAGGGTTATCTATCACCAAGTTATTTTGCAGAAATTGAAATCCCTCGAGTTGATGCGGTTTCATTTGCTTCATGTGCAAGGGATGAATATTGAATTCGTCGACTGGGATCTCTTGTCCTGATAATTTAGACCCGTCATAAAAAAATTGAGCGTCTTTGTTGTTTGTGATCTGAGCTTCACGGTAGTAGGTTCTTGTTGACCTTGTATTCTATTCATGAAATGAAAATGTTCACAAAAACTAGGATATAGTATACAATATGAAAAAATCAGTTTAGAATTTGTGAAATAACATATCTGACATTATTAGAATGATAGCAAACTATTAGGGACAATTTAAAAATAAAAGAATATCAGGCCCTCCATCTAAGGGCAAGTTAAGCAAAGAAAATGGATTTTTTTGAGTTTGAGATAAATGCTAGGTTGTCCAGCATAAAGCATCTACCTTTTCGAGGCCAAAAAACCAAAAAGCTGGCTTTTTAGCTGGTTTACAAAATGCGTCCCAGCTCTTAAGGCAAAAAAAAAAAATCGAGCTTAAAAGCTGTAACCAAATCAGGCCTAAGAGGTGATTGTGAAATAGATCTCCACTTTAATCTGGACACTTAAAAGGTGGGTTTGTCCATGTGTTCCATGATTTAAAATCCACATTTGTATAACAACAGGGAATAGAAACCATGGGTTACAATGGAAACGGTACTAGCATGGTTTTTAATATTACATGTTGGAAGATCTTAAATTACTCTATCGATTAATCACTATCACTTAAATTATGCCCTTTAGATGCAACATTTTCCTTTATATGGATCAACTTATCTAATCTGCGAGTAGTAATTCGCTCGCTAAAAAGGCAAGACATGGAATATTTGGAACTAAAGGCATGATAACTTCTTCTCTTTAATAGCTTAAACTTTAATACGGGGTAGCAATTTGGTAACTAAAGACAGATTCGAAAACAATTAATAATGAAATGACTTCTCTAAGTTATGCATTAAAATGACCATATTGCAACTCGTAAGCAACGGACAATAAAGCATGATATAGCTCTACCATGGCTAAGATGTGTATTTTTGTCGCATATCCTGGGAGGCATATAAATTTCCTTTAGAGAGATAGAAGTGAAAAGGAATCCTATACAGTAGCATACTTAAGTATTTAATGTCACTAGGAATATAATTTTGATATACTTCTAACGAACATAACAACTCTCATTAATTGCAGGGTATTTGAATATAACTTAAAATTAATGTATAAAGCCAGTGTTCTAAAAGGCTCGCCTACGAGGGAATTAGGTGGAGCCTAGGCAGTAGGCGGAGCCTAGAAACATAACAGATTAAGCAGATTTAGGCGGATTGGGCGGTGATTAAGCAGAATTAAGCAGGATTAGGTGCTAGGCGACCAACTTGCGTCTAAGTTCCGCCTTGCGCCTATTAGAATATTGTATAAAACACAAGTGCAAAAGCTGCAAATTACACAGCTGGATGTGGTGCCATATACCTATCTCTTCCTTATAAAAGCACTATACTTTTTAAGTTTTGGTTTCATTAATTGCTATGGATAAGAGGAAATTCAACAAATTCAAGTGCTAACTTGATCACGTCATGAATGTTAACCCACAACCTATTTATACAAAAACTTTATAACATACTATTTGCTCCAGTCACATATTGACATAACAAAGTAGAACTTGGCATCCGGTAACAAGCTATCAGTTGCAATTTTATACTCAGATTTTCGACTTGCAGATGCATTTAAAACACCACAGGCAGCAACTTCGTTAAGTTATAGTTTTGTTTTAAGTTGAAACAACGAGAGTTTAAAGAGGGAGGCAAAAAACATGCTCGAGTACATTAGTTGCACTGCGTGAGGGATTTACAGTAGTAAGAGTAAGCAAAATGTTTTCTCATTAACCATCTAACACTAGGTCTTTTGTAGACTTTGGCATGCTATTATGATATGCAACATTAAGTATCTTGGCACAATGTGGGCGTTAATGCTGTTAAAAATTTAATACAAATAAAATTGTAAATTGGTCGAGTTATTTTCTTCAGAATCGTTTTGGTGCAGCAATGAGGTAGAGTTTATAAGAATTAAGCAAAATGAAAGAGTATTACAATTTATCACCACAACATAATACTACTTGATTATTGTCCATAACCATAAGCGAGAGTTCAAATATTACGATAGTGTCGAAACCTCAACAGTTATTATCGCAAAAATTTAGACCGTCTTCCAATACAGTATCAATTCATTAAGTAGGCTTCTTAATTAAAAAGAAGTCCAAACTACATAATTAGTGATCAACGATCAAGTAATCAATTAAAGGTGCAAATAAGCAAGATGCATTACCTTTGCAAACTGGTACTCAATGATAGTTTCTATCCTTCTCTGTATCACTCCACATACTCGGCAAACATATCCAAGATCCTCTTTCAGCACAAAACTGTGATCACAATCAGGTATTTCCTCTCTAAGGCGTTCTTCAGGTCTGATATCAACGCCAACCTAAATACGATGCAAAGTTGTAACTGATTCAAGGACACCAAAATTGTTGTACAAATATATAACTGAATGCAATATTTGGATTTGGAGTAATAAAAGTCTACCAACTTTGTTCTTTAATCTAACAAACTAAAAGTGCCATTTCAAACTTTTGTGCAATTTTTTTGTAAATGTCATAAGTCTGGACCACAACAAGTGAACGTTATGAACTAGAACCTTAATACAAAATGTGAAGGATAGAATGGGGATGATAATGTATTATTCAGTATATGTTTCACACTATAAATAAATATATAAATATAGGGTCAAGAAAAATATATAAGGTGTAGATTAAGGTCTATATTGCTGCAAGGTTCCACATGTTTAAGAAAAATATACTAGCAAAAACTATTAACGTTTAACATAGTGAGTTTGGGAGCCAAATTAAGTCTGATTTTATTCTTAGGTAAGCAATACATAATTTCCAGAAAAGTAATATGTATTATTCTTTATTGCTTTGCAAACAGGCTAATAATATCTGGCTATTAAAGATTTCACTCCAATACGTGAGTATTCTAGAGCACACATAAAGTTTCGATATGAGCCAGCGTTAAGGAATTAAATGTATGGGATTCCATTATTTAAGGATCCACATCTGGCGACCGGTGACGAACAATAATAGACATTTAACAGACAAATCAATTACTTAACTTGTTTAGGGAAAGAACAGAGCATCTTTTCGGTCTTGTTTTGTCCCTGAACAAATCATTTCCAAGGAAATCAATTTTTATTTATCTTAAGTTTTACAACTGACCCCGCACATAACCTTAAACATGACAGTGAATCGTCGTAAAAAAAAGCTAATAAACTTATTCCTTTTAAGTATCGATACAAATGCATGTACATGGATCTAAATCAGGCATGTATTTATATACAATGTGTGTTACTGAAAAAAATAGAACTTTCCGTCTTTAGTCATCCAATTTTTAGATCATCACAATTTGAAACAATTCATTTAGTTCCAGGCATTTTCATAAACATTTTAAGCCTATCAGAACTATGACTAATCCAGTGCAGGATTACCTTGGAGAGTTCCAGCGCAAGATTCATTTCCTTCCAGATACCTCTCAGATCATCACAATTTGAAACAATTTGCTCATTTAATTCACCATCTTCTACTTCACTGTCACCATAGAAACTTGTCTTATCAAATTTGGTTTGCTGATTTACATCCTCGATCAAAGTATCATCATTGTTGATTTCCATATCAACAGAAACGCAGTCATCTCCCTTAAATCCGTTATCAGCAGCAAGCATTACACTGTTAGAATCAATTTGGTGATTGCTTTTCTTTTCTTGGGTACCCTCCAAGCCGATACATTTACGTTCTTTGTCATTTATTTCGTTCCCACTAATATCTTTTGCCATTTTAGAACTGCTATGGTGATCGAGTTCCACATGAGTAGCATTTTTCTTACTAAGATAAATGTCTCTATCTTTCCTGATCGCATCATCATCCACTTGCCTTTCAATTAACTTATGCTCCCGAGAACAGTAAGTTTCCTAGATCAAATACCAAAAAAAACCCTTAATACAAACAATATAATATTCATAATAAACTTGTGCAACCGTTTCCTATCATAAAAACACCATAGACATTTGAAAAAAACACCATAGATAATCTAACGATAACCAGATTAGTCTGATTAAACTATGTTAGAGACAAAAAACATTGGTTTTAGATTCCTTTATTCACAATCTCCAGTTATCTGCTAGACTCACCTATTAAGTATAACTGTGTGATGCAAAGAAAGTATATTTACAAACTCCTTCTTGAGGATGAAACTATCTGCTATAACCCCGTCAACCAATAAAGCCTTACTATCATATAATATAATACTCCCTCCATCCCAAAATATTGGGGCTCTATGTATCTACGTGCAATTTTGACCGGCAAATTTATCGTGCTAAAATTGTTGAAAAATAAAATATTAATTTTTTTTCATATAGTTTAACATTTGAACCATGTGATAAACTTTTGAAAAATTCGATTTCGACAATTTAAATATGGGTTATTTGTCGGTCAAAATTGCACGTACTTTCGTATAGCCCCAAAAATTTGAGACGGAGGGAGTATTTAACTTGACAATTAAAGGAACACTTAATGCATCTGGTAATGCTCAAACTCTTAAATGCAAGAAACATTACATCAGTTTCCTTAATTTGAATATCCACAACTGGCTCTGTGTTGGCAATTGAGTGACTTGGATTAGAAGATGTGCTCTCTCCTATTTCTTCATCATCGGAATCGAGTATAACGATCGGTGAATGACCTTGTACCGGAGTACCACTTTTCTGACCAGAGACTTGTTTACTGAGGGAAGAAGGTAGCTGGTCCGATTGTAGAACTTGAGATCGAGGAGTGTAAATGGGATTAAACATCTTTTCTTTCATCTCAAGAAGATTTTTTATAGCGCCTGTTGCACTTCCATATTTCCCACTCTCTATCTCCTCCGCTAATGTATTTTTATGTTTGTTATTTTCATGCTCAATCCTGATATTGGTATTACGCACATCTTTACGAACTTTTCCTTCATTGGGCGACCTCATTCGTTTATGTCCTGTGTAGTGAGGAATTATTAGATTATTGGACTAATGAATAAGAAAATGTTAGTTCCAACTCAAGCTAATACTATGTTTATAAGCAAGAACTGGTTGTCCGTGTTTGAGTAAAATAGAAGAAAAAAAAAGACAACATTCCTGCCATTAGAGGAAATAAGGGAGAAAGTTAATGAATCTTATTAATAGAGTTGCAAAGTAATCTAGCCAACTGGTCTTTGTTAGTTTTATCTAATCGTAACTGGAATTTTTAAAGAAACTAATAGAGCTTAATCCGAGCTCATCCTAGATAGCTCATAAACCAACCATATAAAACTGCGAACGAGTTGAGGCAATATTAATACAGATGATTTACTAAAAACCAGTTCGTGCACATTTGTCCACTTATTTAGAAAGAAAACGAATGCCGTGGTACCTCGTGGCATCACACAACTTGCTAAGAATTGCAAATCGGGCATTTTGGCATCATTAAAAAGACACATGGTTCTGTACCGCTAGTCTTTATTAAAACGGTCATATTAACGAATAATTGGTACAGAAATGTTAGCGAAAACCATTGGTAAGGTATGTGTCACATGTGGCACACACACACACACTAGATAAAAATCCGAGGTACATAGACGGTTATATAACTAACAAGGCAAATAACTAGAAACCGACAACTAACAAAAAGGGAAAAAAACAAAAGAGCCGAAATTAGGAACGAACATTTGGGAAAAAGGGACAAAGATTCATGTAATACCTGTGACTGGTTTAATATCGCTCTTTGGAGTTAGAGGCTTCATCACTGTACCAGGCCTGAGCAAAAATAAATTGAAACATTAAAATTTAAGATATACCATTAGCTTGAATGTTGCATCCTACATACTAAGAGCTTTGTTTTAATGAACTCATCTGTTTCCCCGGGCTCAGTCGGATAAACCATTTTCCCTATTTATTATGTAACTTGTAAAATGGAAAGGTCGCAATTTCTACTCAAATAACCCAGAATAAGTTATGACTTATTTCTGAAAATAAGTAAAAAAAACTGAACTTTTGAGACAGACAGGGTACAGAATAATTTTTTTATTAAAAAGTAAGGGATTTTTTTGGCTTCAATAACTTAAAGAATTGAATTGATCCAATTGAAGCTGATGAAAAAGGAGATTCATTCCGTAAATTAAAAAACAGTAGGGTTTATTCAGAGTAAAAAGTTATATATTTTTTTGGTAAATATACCAAAAAATCTCATCTTTTTACAGTCAAATAGGTAACAACTTATAAAAATAAAAATAACAACTAAAATTAATTCGGTTTTTCCAAAAAAAAGAAACAGTCTTTATGTATGATTAAACAGAAGTGAAGATGAAAACAGAGATTCAAGACAAAAAAAGTAAACCCAAATTAAAAAAAAATAAAAAAATAAAACTCACAATGTGCTGCATGATAAAGATAAAGCAGAAAATAACTAAAAAGAGGAATCTCTAACATAAATGAAGCTGATAAAAGAGATTCTAAATAAAAATTAAAACTTCATTGAAACCAGATTAAAAGGAAATTAATCGTGTTTACTCACATTAATGTAGTGCTAGATGAAGATAAAGCAGAAATTAATAATTAGAGGAAAAAAGAAGTAACATAGATGAAGTTGATAAAAGATTTATTCTGAATAAAAATAAAAACTATATTAAAAGGAAATTAAACTAGTTAATTTACTCACAATGTATATATAATAGCAGGGCGTTGAAATCGAGAAGAAAAACAACAGAGTTAATGTAAAAGTAGAGATATATATATATATATATAGAGAGAGAGAGAGTGAACGTTTGAGCTTCCACTACTCTGTGTTGTGCAGGTGTCTCTATTTTGGACAATTATTTTTTAATTTTTATTTTTTTAACAAAAAAAAAACTCTATTTTTATTTTTATACTTTTAAAGTCGCGACATGGATAAGAGTGTTTGACACGTTACGATTCTGATACGGTGATACGATAATATTTGACACGTCGTTAAGATCTACATTTATACTCTATCTTTCATACATAATTAATATTAGTACAAGAGAAACTCAGAACGCCGACAAACGTTTGGTTGATATTCTAACACTAAATTATTTGTCAATAAACGACAATTTTAATCTATATTGTTAAAATTATCATTTTTTTTTTTTACAATTTAACCATAAAAGGCTTCGTTGTAACAAATTTTGACTTTGCATTTGTTGATATACATGTAATTTTGTAAAGAATTGTTATGATATATCACCTGAAATTTATCATTTCTCAAACATATCACTTAAAAAGATACTCGTATACGTAAACTATTAATATATATAAGAAGAAACAATATACTAACAATTGTTTTTAGATCCAAGTTTTTTGACGATATATGTACTGTCATTTATATATAATAGCTTAAAATTTATACTTTTCTTAATTGTATTGAACTAGAGTAGATTCAATAGATCACCAATCTTATTTTGTACTATATGTCCTCAAATAAGTCTCTCTGGATGCCTCGAATATTTATTTTTTCTAATTAATTATTTCATATCTTTTGGGGAATACGTTTATTACTTTAACGTCATTTGCCTTTATTTTAGGACGTTGACCACTTTCTGACTTGACTTGTCACTTGTCATTACATACATATTTTGGTGATTTGATTTTGGTTAACAATATAATCAACAATATTATAAGTATTTTGCTTTTAGTAATAATTAAATTTGGTAATACCATTAATAAACTTCCTGATGGGTGTTCATATCTCGCTTTCAAACCACTCATTTATGGAAATAGACGTTTACGTGCCTTATTTGGGTGCAAGTTCCCATTTCCAGCTTATTGCAAAGTTTCTTTTTTCATGTAAGAAATATTATTGTTACTTTACTTTTCTCCAATTTCAATTTTGCATTACTTGCATTGTGAATTCCTCTTCTGTGGTCGCACCGGAGTATGACCCGGGATGGGAAGAGATTTTTTTTTATTCGGCGGGCTCTTTCTCATAAAGTTAAAGACGGACCAAGACAAGATACAACTGTCGGAAAGAGGACATGATCAATAGAACCTGGCTGGATCCAGGCTGGGATAGTGGCGTCCATTCCTATTAGTTCCGAAAAGGTTCACTCATGCTAGAGGGAGCAAGTTAAAAGACATATTATAACTCTAAAACGTAGTTACAGAGTATGTTAGAACTTGAACAAATAATCACTCAAAATTAATTGTCACATTTTCTCATCCGTTTATTTAAGGAAAAATGATGAAATGGTACATACTGTTAGTATTTAATTAAATAAAACTCACACTTTTAAACACTTTTAAAGATTACTATATATGTTACGTGATGCTGGTACATATGCTACATGAGTTACTTCTTTTTACTCTTGATTTTTTATTTGATGTTATATATGATGTTACATTATATGTACCACATTTTAAACAAGACTTAGAATCCGAGTTTTTGGAAATTAATTTTTACAAATCAATCACTCATTATTACAAAACAAAAATTTGTAAATAATTCTTTATATATTACATAACTATGAATGACGATCATTTCTTTTTACCCAATAGCAATAGTGATAGGTCAAAATCCAATTCATAATTCAGCTATAAACTTTTATATTGTACTCCAATTTTAAACTAATCTCATGAAAATTCAAAGTTGTAACGTGTTTACACCTAATATTTTCTAACTACGAAATAATAATTAAAAAAAACTTAAATATATAAAAGAAAGGATATCTAGGACAATTGGTTTAAAGGGAAACAAAAAATGAGTGGCACGGTAAAATATAATAAGTGCGTTACGTGTCACCAACAGAACCAAATATAGGAGAAGTGGGCAGGATTGAAAATGAAAGTTGAAATTCCTATCCGCTGTTCTAGTTGCAGTTTTGTAGTTAGGTTCTAAGTGAGGTTGCAACCACAGTTAGAACCCAGTGTATAAATGGACAGAACTGTAAAATGTTAAATGTACGTAAATTAAATCACACGCACATTTAACAACGGAGTTCACCTAATTAGGCTACGTTTCCGGGGCACTTACCCAGATTATGATATTATAAAAAGCTTACAATATAGGACTCAAGTCTTAACGAAAAACACTTAGACTCCCTCTAGGTTTTTCTGCCTATCTCTATATTGCTCCTACTCTATAACTATCACTTATAAATCAATGCCATCCCACCATTGTTTTTCTTTTTTTTAAAGCTCACGTGTATTCTCTCTAGAAAATAAGTTTTTTATAATTTATATCACACAAACTTTTACAAGCTAAGTTAACAAGTATATAAGCAAGTAAAACAATCTTTTATTCTTCAGTATCTTTTGATTGTTTTTGCCTTTATTGATTGGCTTCAATCTTTCCATGCATTGCGTGATACTTCAGCATTGATTGACCTCAATCTTCTATAGATAGAACCTGTTGACAATTAATTTGAAAATAGGAGTTAATCTTTTCCTTCAACAAGGAAACATATAAGACAATATCTTTTAGAGATAATATCTTTGAAACTATATTTGAAATATAAACTCCATATTTCTTTCAATCTTAAAACGAATCATGTTAAATTTGATAAGGCACAAAGATTGAAACAAGTAATAAGGATTTGCAAAATAACTTAGATATAGTATTTTCCTATGTAGAGGAAACACAACTAATCTCTTTTATATCTTTTAGTAAATCTTTCCTTACTACTTTGATATTCTCAATACACGCATATATAACCTTTAGGATCATGTGAGAATATATCCTGCATACTTTTAAACAAATAATTAGCATTGAAGAATAGTTATACAGATCTATAGAACAAGACAGAGTTCTGTTAACTAGCAGGTTGGAACTAGAGGTTGCAACTGAGGTTGCAACATTACTTGAAACCTGTTAACAAAGGTTGTAACTGAGGTTACAACATTACTTGAAACCTGTCAATGCTGTCTTAGTTCGTAATAACAGTTAGGATTTATTTAGTAAAAACCAATAGACAATAAACAACATTTAGACCAGGAATCTGGTCCTAACAATCTCCCCCTTTGTCATTGGTTTTGACAAATCAATTAAGTTTATAAGTCATCCCAACCACCTGCAAATTCAATATCAGTAAGCTCCCCCTGTATGTTAGAATTGCAAGCATTTTAAATAAGCACAATCATTCACATATTCAATTTAAAAACAGCCATACTTCAAACTTGAAATTGCAGAAATTTAAAGACAAAAAAAAAAACATAGCACAACAATGTCTTAGCACAGCAGCATTGAGTCTTGAAATTGAATGAAACTGAACAACAGAATAAAACAAAACATAAACTGATCATAACATAAACTTCACTCCCCCTATTTGTCAGCAACCATTGTACTCAGTCACGAGGAATATCAGAATGTGGAGCTCTTTCTCTGAGAGGATTGCTTCTTACCACCTCTTCATCTTCTGCATTGTCATCCTCACTGCTTATAGAGAAGCCATCATCATTATGAGTTGCATCCCCATCACTGGCACCACCATCACTGTCACTATCATTTTCACTTTCTATAAGATTTTCCAGCAGCTTCTTGATTTGATAGTCATCAGTATCTAGCTCAGCCCTCCTTTCTGCATTGTAAGCCAACTTTTGCTTCAAATACCACCTCACACCCTTCTTCTTTTCTGAAGGAGCATTAGATGTCTGTTCTTCTTTTTCTTTGCCCTTTTCTCCAGATATGTCATTAACATGCCCTTCTTTTAGCAACTTAGCAGAAATGTATAGGGCAGATGGACAATCAGAGGAGGGTTCATTCATGATATTGATAGGAGAATTTCTGCCCATAGAATAAACTTGGCCTAGAATCATACCAGATATGAGGCAGGGGAAAGGAAGGAGAGTGAAAGTAGAATCTGTGTTACTGAAATCTCTTATGAGATTGAAGACGTGATGTCCAAAGTTGATAGGCCTAGAATCCATGATTTTATAGAGAAAGGTAGCCATATCTTTGCTAACTTTTGAGGGCTGTTTGGTTGGGGTCCAGTTAAACCTAGCTATTTTGTGCAGAACAGCAGCACACAGAGTGAGAGAGGATGTTTTGATGGAATTCCCATCAAATCTATTGTTCTTTCCAGTTAGAACCAAGACAATGACCTCAAAGTCATAATTAACATCTTCAACATCAGGATTGGGTGTATTTAGGAAATCATTAATAAGTTTTGGAGTAAAATCCAAAGTAAGACCTCTCAGAAAAACTCTCCCATAAGCAGGATTTCCCTCATCAAATACAATGCTACTGAGATTAGCATAGAATTCTTTAACAACAGAAGGAAGAAAAGATTCAGCAAAAGTAATTGTTTTTCCTAAACCAACAGCATGCAACAGCTTTTCAACATACACCTGTATCTGTGGATAACTGACCAAATTGAGTTTCCTTTCACAGTGAATTTCTTTACTAGAAAAAGCCCTAAATCTCCTATAAGTTCTTCTACTCCAGAACTTAGGATCAACTGCATTGAATTTTTGATCATACTCAAACTTAGCAACAAAAGGATCATTAATAGGATTCCTCCTAGGACGCTTTTTAGTCCTACGTGTCTTAGGAGAAGAGGACTCACTTACCTTAGCCTTAGAGCTATGACTTGTTGAAGATTTGTTCATGAAATCTCTTAGAGTGCAATCATCATCAGTATTGGGGATATTAGACATGGTTGCAACTGGGGGGTTGGAACCGTACTTAGAACCTAGCAGTGGGTTTTTACAGAGAGTAGGGTTTTCAGTAGAGAGAGAGAGAGTAATTGTGACAATCGTAATAGATTTAGGATATAGAAAGAGTTTAGTATAAAAAGCAATTAAGTCCATATCTTTCTGTATTTGGAAAGGGATACATGCAAATCAATTATTCAACAGATTTAGCCAAAAAAATAGGAAGTTTCTTATCAATAAAATTTTGAAAAACAAAATCACACCTAAATAACGAAGAAAACAGTTGGCATTAAGATAAATTCAGCAGTTACTACAGATAAACATTCCTTTTTAAACAGATTGATCCAAAATTTGAAAATTCAAGAGTTGAAGCTTTTAAGGAATTTTGAATTGATTCAAGATAAAGATAGCAATTTGACAGATATTCAAGCTTTTGAAAAACGAAAATCTAGCAATTTACCCAAGAAAATATGTTTATCATTGAATAGCCTTAATAAATATTAGATTTCAGGAGCTTATATTGAGCAAATCCGTTTTTATCTCTACACAAAAACTAGTTTGATGACCTCAGCATGGAAAGAGTATAAGGGATGTCAAAAATAACAAGACTTTGTCTTGGCAGTTATAAAATAGACTGAGGTTTCAACTGATGTTACAACTGAGCTTGCAACCAGTATTTTTAACATGAGGTTTCAACTGAAGTTGTAACTGAACTTCCAACCAGTTATTGAGAGTATGAGGTTGCAACTGAGGTTGCAACTGAACTTGCAACCAACTTAAAAAAATGCACTTTGTGCTTGCAACTCTATTACCAGAGAGGTTTTCAAAGACAAGTTACCTCACATCTGTTTTTGAGACACCAAAAAGCGGCTTTTTCAAAACAAAAACACCACAGCTCAATTAAGACTTAACCTTAGAAATAAAAATTATTGAAGGTACTCAATACAGACATATTTAGCAAGAATATTCAATTAGATTGATAATGACATACCCCTATGTCACTTCTTAATGATTCAAACTTGTTTGTATCAAGGGGTTTTGTGAAAATATCTGCTAATTGTCTTTCAGTTGAAACATGTTCTAAAATTAAGCTCTTTTCTTCAACTAGTTCTCTAATAAAGTGATGCCTTAGATCAATATGCTTGGTTCTGGAATGTTGAACTGGATTTTTAGCTAAATCTATAGCACTTTTGTTATCACAAAACAGAGTTAATATTTCTTGTTTAACATTATAATCAGTTAACATCTGTTTCATCCAAATTAATTGAGTGCATCCACTTCCAGCTGCAACATATTCTGCCTCAGCAGTAGATAAAGATATGCAATTTTGCTTTTTACTGAACCAAGAAACAAGGTTGTTTCCAAAATAAAAACAACCACCAGAAGTACTCTTTCTATCATCTATGTTTCCTGCCCAATCTGCATAACAGTAGCCACTTAGAAAATGGTTTGTATCTTTAGAATACCAAAGACCTAGGTGAATTGTGCCTTTTACATACCTTAAAATCCTTTTGACAGCTAGAAGATGAGGTTCTAAAGGGTTTTCCTGATACCTGGCACACACTCCTACACTTAAGCAAAGGTCTGGTCTACTAGCAGTTAAATAAAGCAGACTTCCAATCATGGATCTATAAAGACTTGGACAAACACTTTTTCCTTTATCATTTCTAGACAGTTTAAGAGTGGTACTCATAGGGGTTCTCTTCTCTTTACTCTCACTCAGACCAAACTTCTTAACAAGATTGTCTGCATACTTACTTTGGCAAAGAAAAATTCCTTTCTCATTATGTTTAATTTGCAATCCTAGAAAGTAAGTTAGTTCTCCTCCACCACTCATTTCAAATTCATTCTTCATATCAGAAATGAATTCTTCTACCCTTTTATTAGAAGTAGATCCAAAAACAATGTCATCAACATATATTTGAGCAATTATTATATCCTTTGTAGTTTTCTTGGTAAACAGAGTTTTATCAACTCCCCCTCTGTTGAAACCTTTTTCAAGCAAAAACTTGGTTAATCTATCATACCAAGCTCTAGGAGCTTGCTTAAGACCATACAATGCCTTTTTCAGCAAATAAACATGTTCAGGAAAGTTTGGATCTTCAAATCCCTTAGGTTGACAGACATAAACCTCTTCATTAATCACACCATTCAGAAAAGCACTCTTTATGTCAAGTTGAAACAGTTTAAAGTCATACAGACATGCAAGAGATAATAGCATTCTAATGGATTCAATTCTAGCTACAGGAGCAAAGGTTTCATCAAAGTCAATTCCCTCAATTTGTGTATAACCCTGAGCTACCAACCTAGCTTTATTCATGATAATCACTCCATCCTCATCACTTTTATTTCTAAAAATCCATTTAGTCCCTATAACATTTTTATTAGAAGGTCTGGGTACTAAAGTCCATACATCATTTCTCTCAAATTGAGCCAATTCATCCTGCATAGCTAAAATCCATTCACTATCTTCTAGAGCTTCTTTTATATTCTTAGTTTCTAACTGAGAGATATAACAAGCAAAGTGAACAACATTATTTCTTTTACCTCTGTTTTTCATACCTGAAGTAACTTCTCCTATGACATTGTCAAGAGAATGATTTTTCTGAGTCCTTACATAGCGAGGCCTGCTAGTTGACTGAACATGAGAACTTTCTTCTTCTTCTTCAGACTCAGCAGCATTCTGGGTTTCAACTACGGTTCCAACCTCAGTTCCAACCTCAGTTGTAACCTCAGTTGTAACTGGACTTCCAGTTTGTTGAGTTTCTTCTTTCTCTTTTTCTGCAGTCTCAGCCTGTTCATCATCACCTGTAATCTCATCAACAGTTTTTAGGTCATCAAATAACACATTATAAGATTCCATAACACAGTTTGTTCTTTGATTGAAGACTCTAAATGCTCTACTATTCTGAGCATAACCATGAAAAATCCCTTTATCACTTTTAGAGTCAAATTTACCAAGATGCTCTCTATCTCTCAGAATATAGCAAACACATCCAAAAACTTGAAAATACTTTGCATTGGGTTTTCTACCTTTCCATATTTCATAAGCTGTCATGGAAGTACCTTTAGTAATATAAACTCTATTAACTATATGACAGGCAGTATTAACAGCTTCAGCCCAAAATCTGTTGGCAAGTTTCTTAGAGTTAAGCATTACTCTAGCCATTTCCTGAATGGTTCTATTATTCCTTTCAACTATGCCATTTTGCTGTGGAGTCTTAGGAGCAGAGAACTCATGACTTATACCTAAGGAGTTGCAGAATTCTCTAAACTTGATGTTTTCAAATTCAGTTCCATGATCACTTCTAATCCTAGCAATATTACCACTAGTGGAACCCTTTTCAAGTTGCAGTTTTAAGCACAGAGTTTTGAACAGTTCAAAAGTTTCAGACTTATCCTTTAAGAATACTACCCAAGAGTATCTTGAGAAATCATCTACAACTACCAAAATGTACTTCTTACCACCTATACTAACAGTTTGCATAGGACCCATCAAGTCAATATGAAGAAGTTCTAAGACTCTCTTAGTGTAGATTTGACTAGTACTTTTGTGAATACTTTTGGTTTGTTTGCCTATAGCATAATCACCACAGACACTTTGAGTTTTAGCACTAAGTTTAGGAATTCCTCTTATCAATTCCTTTTTAACAAGCTTATCTAAAGTTTTGTAATTCACATGCCCAAGCCTTTTATGCCAAATATTTACATTACTAGTAATGGCTTGATTACACCTACTTTGAGGCAATTCTTTTTCAGCTTTTTCAAACACATAGCAGCTGTTGGTTGATCTAACTCCAGTCATGATTAAATCATTGTTAAGATTAGTAATTAGACACCTTTCTTTGTCAAATTTAACAGTCATTTCATTATCACAGAGTTGACTGATACTAATAAGATTAGCTTTTAGACCTTCTACAAGAAAAACATCCTCAATATTAGGCATTCCAGGTTTGTTTAAGGTACCTTTACCAACAATTTTACCTGTATCTCCACCTCCAAACACAACAGTGTTACCTGTAAGAATGGTGACATTTTTTTGGAGACTTGCAGTACCTGTCATATGCTTAGAGCATCCACTGTCAAAATACCAATCATTAGAAGTAACAGCATTCAAGGAGTTAATAACAACTTTGTTGTTAGCAATTAAGGTTTCTTTTTCTTTAACTTTCCAGACCCATTTCAAATTTTTATTGACAGAAGCCAACCAGGTTTTCTGGGAAATATACTTTATGTTCCTTTTTAAATAACACTGGATTTCAGAATGACCAGGTTTTTTACAGAAATTACACAACTTCAACCTAAAGTTATTTTTATCCCTAAAGCTATTCAGTTTATTCATGGTTGCAACTTTGGTTGTAACTGAGCTTCCAACCTTCTTTATATAAACCTGAGTTTTATTCCTGGTTGCAACTCTGGTTGCAACTGAGCTTCTAACCTTATGGTCAAACTCATGAGTTTTAGCTTTAGCAACAGCTTCAATAAAAGTAGTTTTTCCTGTACTTTTACCACCATAGTAACCTAGACCACTGATATCTTTGGACCCTCTAGAATATGACAGCATGTCATCTAATTTATCTGAAGCAGAAACATTCAGCAATTTTATTATATTTTTAGTTTCAGTAAGTTCAGCCAGTTGTAGTTTAAGCTTCTCAGTAAGACTTTTAACCTCATCCTTTAGATCAACATTCAGTTTGCTTATGATCAAGGATTGTTTACTCAGACATTTATACTTTTCATACAGAACAAGGTATTGCTTAGTAATGTTTTCATCAGAAGGTTCTTCCTCATCACTGCTATATGTTTCAATGGCAGTTGTAACTATAGTTGAAACCTGCTCACAGTCACTTTCATAAGTAGGTTCTTTTTCAGTGATTATTCCCATGAAATTAACAAAATTAGAACCATCCTCTTCATCACTGTTGCTCTCAGAATCACTATCACTATGAGTGGTTATATAAGCATTTTTGTTTCTTTTTAAAGTGTTTGCACACTCAGCCTGAATATGACCAAAACCTCTCCATTCTCTACACTGAATCTCTTTAGGTTTGTATTCTTTGTTATCCTTTTCTTTGGAATTCCACTTTCCTGTAGAGTTATTGTTGAACCTAGACTCTGTCTTAAACTGGTTATCCTTTTTCTGAAAGTTTTTAGATGAACCAGTATCATCTTCCTTTTTCTTATAAAACTTCTTGTAAACCTTTTTTGCAAAGAAAGCTAGTTGTTCTTCATCACTCATTTTATCACAGACATTAGATTCAGATTTCTTAGCTTGAAATGCTATTCCCTTTTCTGGTCTTTTATGTTTGAATAATTTTAGTTCATGAGTACTTAGATTTCCTATGAGTTCTTCAAGTTTAAGATTATCTAAGTCAGTTGATTCTTCAATAGCTGTGACCTTAATTTCAAACCTTTCTGGGAGTGACCTAAGAGTTTTCTTAACAAGTTTAGCATCACTGTATTTTTCACCTAAGGTTCCAGCTTGATGAGCAATGTGGCAGATTCTACCATTAAATTGTTCAATGTTTTCATCTTTCTCCATTCTTAAGTTCTCAAATTGAGTAGTTAACTGTTGAAGTTTGAAAGCTTTTACTTTAGTAGTTCCTTCAAAAGTAACTTGCAAAATATCCCATGCCTCTTTAGTTGTTTCACAATGAGAAATATACCTGAATACACTGAGAGTTACACCAGCAAAAATCAAGTTTATGGCTGTTGAGTTGGCACTTGATTTTCTGTCTTCATCAGCAGACCATCTATCTTCAGGTAAGAGAATCAGTTCTCCTTCACTATCCATGGTAGTTGGAGCCTCCCATCCATACATAACAGTTTTCCATGCATGTTCATTCTGCTGTTTGATGAAAGACCTCATTCTAATTTTCCATACTCCATAGTTTACTCCTTCTTCAAGCAATGGAGGTTTGTTGAAAGCGTTTCCTTCCCTCATTAAGTCCATCTTTAACCAGAACACAGGATCCACACTAAGTAAGATCTAGTGTGAAGCTCTGATACCAATTGAAATTTCTATCCGCTGTTCTAGTTGCAGTTTTGCAGTTAGGTTCTAAGTGAGGTTGCAACCACAGTTAGAACCCAGTGTATAAATGGACAGAACTGTAAAATGTTAAATGTACGTAAATTAAATCACACGCACATTTAACAACGGAGTTCACCTAATTAGGCTACGTCTCCGGGGCACTTACCCAGATTATGATATTATAAAAAGCTTACAATATAGGACTCAAGTCTTAACGAAAAACACTTAGACTCCCTCTAGGTTTTTCTGCCTATCTCTATATTGCTCCTACTCTATAACTATCACTTATAAATCAATGGCATCCCACCATTGTTTTTCTTTTTTTTAAAGCTCACGTGTATTCTCTCTAGAAAATAAGTTCTTTATAATTTAGAACACATAAACTTTTACAAGCTAAGTTAACAAGTATATAAGCAAGTAAAACAATCTTCTATTATTCAGTATCTTTTGATTGTTTTTGACTTTATTGATTGGCTTCAATCTTCCCATGCATTGCGTGATACTTCAGCATTGATTGACCTCAATCTTCTATAGATAGAACCTGTTGACAATTAGCTTGAAAATAGGAGTTAATCTTTTCCTTCAACAAGGAAACATATAAGACAATATCTTTTAGAGATAATATCTTTGAAACTATATTTGAAATATAAACTCCATATTTCTTTCAATCTTAAAACGAATCATGTTAAATTTGATAAGGCACAAAGATTGAAACAAGTAATAAGGATTTGCAAAATAACTTAGATATAGTATTTTCCTATGTAGAGGAAACACAACTAATCTCTTTTATATCTTTTAGTAAATCTTTCCTTACTACTTTGATATTCTCAATACACGCATATATAACCTTTAGGATCATGTGAGAATATATCCTGCATACTTTCAAACAAATAATTAGCATTGAAGAATAGTTATGCAGATCTATAGAACAAGACAGAGTTCTGTTAACTAGCAGGTTGGAACTAGAGGTTGCAACTGAGGTTGCAACATTACTTGAAACCTGTTAACAAAGGTTGTAACTGAGGTTGCAACATTACTTGAAACATGTCAATGCTGTCTTAGTTCGTAATAACAGTTAGGATTTATTTAGTAAAAACCAATAGACAATAAACAACATTTAGACCAGGAATCTGGTCCTAACAAAAGTGAATTCGAACATGAAGGATGACAAGAAACGAGTCCAAATCATGCTGGAATTCTTCACATTCTATGCTGAATTCTAGTGTGATTTGGGAGGGAAACATTTTTTACCAATTTCTTTTAGTTTGTTAAACATGCATTTAATGTTATCATTATAAAATTGGAAAAATAAGAATTGCACAAGTATTTCACAATTTTTAAAGGTTTGAAGTTTGAACTATTTTTACAAGACGGACCAAGACAAGATACAACTGTCGGAAAGAGGACATGATCAATAGAACCTGGCTGGATCCAGGCTGGGATAGTGGCGTCCATTCCTATTAGCTCCGAAAAGGTTCCCTCATGCTAGAGGGAGCAAGTTAAAAGACATATTATAACTCTAAAACGTAGTTACAGAGTATGTTAGAACTTGAACAAATAATCACTCAAAATTAATTGTCACATTTTCTCATCCGTTTATTTAAGGAAAAATGATGAAATGGTACATACTGTTAGTATTTAATTAAATAAAACTCACACTTTTAAACACTTTTAAAGATTACTATATATGTTACGTGATGCTGGTACATATGCTACATGAGTTACTTCTTTTTACTCTTGATTTTTTATTTGATGTTATATATGATGTTACATTATATGTACCAAATTTTAAACAAGACTTAGAATCCGAGTTTTTGGAAATTAATTTTTACAAATCAATCACTCATTATTATAAAACAAAAATTTGTAAATAATTCTTTATATATTACATAACTATGAATGACGATCATTTCTTTTTACCCAATAGCAATAGTGATAGGTCAAAATCCAATTCATAATTCAGCTATAAACTTTTATATTGTACTCCAATTTTAAACTAATCTCGTGAAAATTCAAAGTTGTAACGTGTTTACACCCAATATTTTCTAACTACGAAATAATAATTAAAAAAAACTTAAATATATAAAAGAAAGGATATCTAGGACAATTGGTTTAAAAAGAAACAAAAAATGAGTGGCACGATAAAATATAATAAGTGCGTCACGTGTCACCAACAGAACCAAATATAGGAGAAGTGGGCCGGATTGAAAATGAAAGTGAATTCGAACATGGAGGATGACAAGAAACGAGTCCAAATCATGCTGGAATTCTTCACATTCTATGCTGAATTCTAGTGTGATTTGGGAGGGAAACATTTTTTACCAATTTCTTTTAGTTTGTTAAACTTGCATTTAATGTTATCATTATAAAATTGGAAAAATAAGAATTGCACAAGTATTTCACAATTTTTAAAGGTTTGAAGTTTGAACTATTTTTATCTTCAATTAATAATCTTGTAGTTTTAATTTATGAATAACATATATTATTTTGGATGCTTTCATTATGTTAACCAAAAATGAAATGAAATTATAGTGTTAAATAGTCAATCAAAGGATTAAAAATTCATTACAAATATGTTAAAATGTATTATATTGCATGCTTTCACTATGCATACACGACATCCCTCTAGAAAAAGGAAGAGGGATGGCGTGGTATAAAGATTACAAAGATTGAGGGCAAATTCGGAAATTTGAATGCCGAATCATCGATGAAGAGCACGACCTTTTATCGTAAAATGGAGAAACTAAAATCTAACTATGTTACGTGGTTTCATTGCTACTCCTTAAGTTGTATGTTTTGCTTGTTTTTGCATTATTTTATATTGTCATCATATGCTGCTTTGCTTACATACATATACTAGTTTGATTTAGTTATAGGTATGAATGGTTTTTTTTTATTATAGTAATGATATAAGAAAAGACTAAAAACCATACCCTTTCGCAAATATGGTTGATGTGGCAAAATTTTGATGAGGTGTAATCTTATTATTATTCTTTTTTTTTCTTTACATTTCTGAATATATCATCTATTCTCTCTCTCCCCAAACCAAAAAATGATTACAAAAGAGAAAAAAATACAAGTTGTGAATATGAAAAAGTAGACTTTTATAAATTTAGTTGTTTTTTATTTATAATCCTTAACCTATATTTATTCATGATTGTTGTCAATTTGGGATTTTCGGCCATAACACCGATTACATATGCAAAAAAAAAAAGTTTGTTCTTAAAACCCAAAATAATTCAAGGGAAAAAAAATTCAACCGAACTCCAAAATTTGATTTAATATTTAATTCATGACGAGAGAAGGTATTCGTTGAAAATTGTGATCTTCAATAATTTTTATAGAGTCACCACAAATGAATTTACTCATTTTGAGAGTCACCACAAATATTTAATTTAGGAGCAATTAACAAAAACATACCATAACTCTATTATATTACCAAAAATATACCCCCAAAACTTAAATTATAAAAAACATATCTATATGTACTTATTATTTCTCTAATTCTAATCAAACCATAATCTAACATCTTTCTCTCTAACCACAACTCTCTCTCTAACCACAACTCTCTCTCTCTAATCGTACCTCTCTATCTAACACACGATAATTGCACATCTTTCTAACACATGCTAATCACCCATCTCTCTCTCTCAAAATGACTAAAAACTCACAAAATATTCGTATGCTAATTATAAAATGTCATACCCTAATTTTAAAATTTCATACCCTAAATGTTCTGAATCACAATCAAATATCTAAAAAAGAGTTCATACCCTAATTTTAAAACTTCATACCGTAATTTCAAAACTTTATACCGTAATTTCAAAACTTCATACCCTAATTTCAAAACTTCATACCCTAGTTTTAAAACTTCATACCCTAATTTCAAAACTTAATACCCTAATTTTAAAACTTCATACCCTACATATGAATTTCTCTCAATACTATACATATGGATTCTCTTCCTTCAACTTGAAACCCACAAGTTTTACAATAGTCTCAAATCTTAATAAATAGAAAACAATCTCACCAATTTCATATATTTTTCATATATTACGGGATAGAAAACAATCTCACCAATTTCATATATTTTTCATATATTACGGGGTATCAACCAGTGTAATATTTGTGTATTACGTATGTATATATATATATATATATATATATATATTTATATGTATATGGATGTTTATATAATTTAGATTGTGTTCGGTAGTTAGTGGCGGATTTTCGTGGTGGAAGAGTGGAGAGAGATAGAATGAGATATAAAAGAAAGATACAAACAATAATGGAGGAGAGAGACTAAGATTAGAGAGAGATGTAGAGAAGAATAGTGAGAGAAGAATGGAGGAGAGAGATAATAAGGGAGGAGAGAGAGAAAGAAGAGAATAAATAGCAATAAATTTATTTGGTATGTTTTTGATAGTTAAAGTTGTAAGAGTATGTTTTTGGTAATTTAATTTCAAAAGTAGTATGTTTTGTTAATTTATCCTTTAATTTATAAGTACTCATTTTGAGAGAAGAGAAATAGATTCACACGTCTTAAGAAAAAATAATAATAGTAAGATTACAACTCATCAAAATTTTACCCCATCAACCAAAATGGTGTGGTTTTTAGTCTCCTTTTAAATCATTACTCTTTCCTTATTTCATTACATGAATACATATACTTGTTAAAAAATCTATAAATTTCAAAATTCCCGTGTGAATGGTGTGTATGCATAGTTAAAGCATGGAAGATAATATATTTGAACATATTTGTAATGAATTTTTAATCTTTTGATTGACTATTTTGACACCATAAATTCATTTCATTTTTGGTTAACATAATGAAAGCATCCAAAATAATATATGTGATTCATAATTAAAACTACAAGATTATTAATTGGAGATAAATAGTTCAAACCTTTGAAAATTGTAAAATACTTGTACAATTCTTATTTGTTCAAATTTTATAATGAAAACATTAAATGCAAGTTTAACAAACTAAATGAAATTGGTGAAAATTCTTTCCTCCCAAATCACACAGATTTTTTTCACGGAATGTAAAGAATGTGAAGAACATATTCCAGCATGATTTGGACTCGTTCCTTGCTATCATCAATGTTCGAATTCACTCTCATTTTGAATACGGCTCACTTCTTTTCTGTTTGGTTCTCTTATAGTGAGAAGTATTATATTTTACCGTGCCACTCATCTTTTGTTTCTCTTTAACCCAACTGTCCCAAATATCTTTTCTTTTAGGTATTCAAGTTACTTGTAATTATTATTTCGTACTTAGGAAATATTGGATGTAAACATATTGCAACTTTTAATTTTCAACAGATTAATTTAAAATTGGAGTACAATATAAAAATTTATAGCTGAATTATGAATTGGGTTTTCACCTACTACTTGGGTAAAAAGAAATGACCGTCATTCATAATTATGTATATATAAAGAATTATTTACAAATTTTGTTTTGTAATAATGAGTGATTTTTTTGTAAAAATTAATTTCCACAAACTCGAATTCTCAAGTGTTGTTTAAGATTTGGTAAAAATAATATAGCATCATGTAGCATAAAAGTTAAAACCCCCAAAAGTAAAAATAAGTACCATAATGTAGTTGTATCACGTAACATATGTATTTATCTTTAATCATAATATCAACAGTTTTTTGAAATTGTCAATATAAATATAATGGAATGCCATGATTCGATCCAAGCTCTATTTTTATTTTCATTATTTCATAAAAAATTTTGATTCGTTATTTATAAAATTATTCATTCTAATTTCCATTCATTTTACTTCGATTATATATATATATATAGATTATATAGAACTAATTTTTAATTATCTTAATTTATATTAAATAGTAATACTAAATAATAAAATAGAAATATTAGAGTACAAAAAATACAATTTGGCCCGAAATCTAAGAATTAGGCGAAAAGGAGGGGGTTTCGTTCCATTTTTTCTATTGATTAAGTTATTGTATTATTAAGATATGCCTAACTTATACTAAGCTATGAGATTCATAAATGAGAAATCTGATAAGAAGGATCAAGGTAAGTTATCGAAAATTATTTTTCTCTAATTCAAATAGAATTTACTTGAACTATATTTTAGTTCAAACGTCATTGCATTTTTCTATAGTTGCTATGAAAATCTTCAAGATTAAGCTACTAATTAGCTGCTCTAAATCTACTACATGTACTTCGTGTATATAACATATGTACATAAATATATTTTTTCCACGTAGCGAATTATTCAAGAATTAAATTCTATAGGCCCAGTGGCGGAACAGCCATGTGACGAGTGGTTACCACGGTAACCCCATAAATTTTAAACTTTTTTTTCTTCAGTAATATATTTTAAAATAATTTATATATAAATTATTCTGGTAACACTTAAATATTTTTTTTAGCAACCCTTTTTAAAATTATATATTGTTACTGCTATAACGTACGGTGATTTTGTATGTGCTCATAATAGTATTACTTAAAAAAATAATAAAAAATTGCAAGTGACACTAACATTTATAACTTACCATGTTGACACATATATTTGTAAAAGTTAGACTTAAAAACTAATTATAAAACATATAGGATGAGTGTAAATAAAATTTTGAAAGGAATTTTTAGTGGTCTGTAGGTAAATTAAGTATAGTAAAATTGTATTAAAAAAATAGATGTTTTTATATATCTATGAAAAGTGAGTGTATGCGAACTTGAGTATATAATATAAGTTTGGATATTCTGGGTTTTTATATATTTATACCTTTTTCTCTTCGTATTTTTTCTTTTTTTTT
Source organism: Primula veris (assembly GCA_963682055.1). Classification (NCBI taxonomy): domain Eukaryota; kingdom Viridiplantae; phylum Streptophyta; class Magnoliopsida; order Ericales; family Primulaceae; genus Primula; species Primula veris. Next base: position 11,899,403 of record OY821745.1, on the reverse strand, counting down.
TACCTTGCTCTTAATTTTATATATTTTTTTTACATTCGTTTCTTTATATTTTTCCTTTTTTGCATCTTTGTTTCTTAATTTTTTTTATTACTTTTGTTCTTATTTTCCCCTTTTTTGAACAAATTTTAAGCGTTAAGACTTTCGGTACGTGACTTTATTGCTGTGTTTTTTTTAGAGTTTGAAAAATTAGTAAAAATAGAATAGAAAGGAAAAAACCAGCTTTACAAAAGAAAATTTAAAATATCAAGGTATGAAAATGTGAAAATTGAAGCAAAAAAGGTATGAAAAGGTATATAAAAAATCGGTTTTTCTGTCTTGTATACTTGAAAAATATGATGTGTTGTTATTTTGGCAACCACAAATATTTGGTGCTAGTTCTGCCCCTGTCCCTGTATATGGAGTCCAAATCTTCTACCCCCTATTCTCTATATCCCCTTCTGTACCTCATTGCTTATTTTATCCAAAAAAAAATTCTAAAAAACTTAAAAAAAATTGTACAATTACTATAATACATGTATCAATATATTCCAATAATTATTTTTTTTAAAAAATCCACACAAATTTTATTTTGGAATAAATGTATAAATTAGTGTAAATTAAACATTTAATATTAAAAAAATTGTGTAAAACAATATTATATTCAAATGTTTTAAAATTTGAATACAATATAATATAATAGTTTATAAAGTTGCGGTATAAGTTGTGAAAATTTAAATTTTGAGTGAAAATAAGCAAGGGGGCACGGAAGTAGGTAGAGAATAGGGGTAGAAGATTTGGACTCATGTATATGCCATTTTAACTCAACGGTAGAGTAACGCACTACAAAAAAATACTCAAATAACGACGGGATTAGTGACGGTATTTTTTGTTATAAGTTTATTAGCGACGGTTTTTGTGACGGCTTTGTGACAGTTTAGTCAATTTGCGACAGATTTATGACAGACTTGTGACAGCTTTTGACTCTTATTAAATCAAACATTATTTTGTAGTGACGCCATGGTAAGGCGTAAGTCATCAGTTCAAATCTGATAAGGGGTTATAGTCATTTTTTTATAAAAAAAAACTCCAGCCATCGTTGGACACTACAACAAACTTAAGAATTATGTACAATGTTTTTAGAGACAATCAAATTTGTCTAAAAGGGCCTATAAGGGGATGCACAAAATTTATAGAGAATTACTAAATAAAAGTTTGATATTTAATAGTTTGATTGCCTCTAAAAACATTGTCCCCTGTCTTTGACTTGTTTATGTAAACAGATATTTTGGACTTTTCGATTCATCGATCAAACAAATAAATTTATAGAGAATTACTAAATAAAAGTTTGATATTGTATTAGTTTAGTATATAGATAAATTAGAAGAAGATAAAAAAATATATTTATTTTCTCAATAGCACGAACAAGATCCAATAAAAAGATTAAGACTAGTTGATAGCAGGGGCAAAGCCAGGAATCGGGTTCAGCGGAGGCACAACTAGTCCATAAGTTAGCGGTGTATCTTAATGAACAATATATTAAAAATAGTAAATGGTAAATGTTTTAACATGAATTATGTATGTTAATTATTAGGATACGAAGCAAACTAAAATTTATGAACAATTTACTAACTTTGATTCGTAGAGGAGTTTTTTTAAAAAAATTATTTCGAGCAAGAAAGATAAAAATAAATAGTAATTTGGGTGAATTTTCATGTATTGGCTTATACGCTAGAAATGAAATTTTTGATAAACTCTCTTATATTGATTATTAACAGTCTCAGTAAATAATTAAACTAAGACCAAATAGTAATTGAATAAAATGATTAATTAATGTATGTTAATGGAATACAAAATGAAAACTTTTTTAGAATATTAAGCAATATATAAGTAAAACAAGCGGTGTACTATTGAACAAATTAAAACTAAACCAACCAAATAAGATATTCTAGGCATATAATAATTGTTATGTTAGTGTATAAACTGTGAAGGAGAAATTGTTTAAAAAACAGTACAGAAAAATAAAACCATACATTTGCAAAGTGAAAGCATTATCCAACTGAACTATGAAAGCCAATATGTTAGAATATACAATATATACCATATGAATCAAATCCAGCGGGGACAGCAACCCTCACTAAGCCTACATTGGCTCCGCCCCTGGTTGATAGAATAAGGGGTCAGATCTGATGATCAACCGCTAGCGAGAGAGGGTATCGCTTGTTCCGTGCAAAGTTATTTCAAAAGATGCATCTAGCTGATGAATATATTATTTAGTTAATAAGTTATAAGAAAATAATTCAGACATAGTTTTGACACTTAGACTTAGTAATAATAAGAAGAATCTAATTGAGTTCATGGGTTTACCTAGGCCCACATATAGAGCAGGAAACGACTACAAACAGAGCCTTCTTTGATTTAACCTCCTGAATATGCTCTCAGTCTCCTGAAAATGTCACTTCGATAATCGTTATTTCTATCGACGTGACCACATTCTTTCTTTAAAATGACGAAATAAATTTGCATCAAAGTCGACGATAGGAGAAGAAATCAGAGCTGCTTGGTTGACATCCCTCCTGGTTGAATTCTTGAATTCGTCCTTTCAATGCAGCCGACGAACGAAGTAGAAATAGCAAAGAGCTTAAAAAAGCCGTAATGATGAGAGAGTGATGGAATGCTGATAAATTTCTCTCTCGAGGTGATCTTTAACACAAATTAGTAAAACGTGACAATACAGATGCACCATTCTCTCCTATGACCATCGTCTTATTCACATCTTGCAATGCAGTTATAGTCTAACTTGAATCAAAATCTATCATTTCGCTAATAACCCATTGCTGCCATTTATTTGGAGTTTAATCGCGATGGGGACGACTGACGAGGGAGGGAGAAAGGGAGATATACAGAATTTGTAATTTTTTCTATGGGTAGTTGATAAAAATTGAGAGAAGTTGATGGTTTAAATAAAAAGAAACAGATCAGAATATGTGACAATAGGATAATTTGTAAAAAATACTAGTGAGAAATAGTGTGATTAAACAATGGTAATTAATAATAAAGGGTAAGGGTATTCGCCCAACTTACGGGTAGAGTTATTATACTAGATAGATGTGAGATAAAATAGAAAACTAGATGATAGATAAAATTTTAGAAAATCATTTGGTTTCTTTTATTTTGAGTAATATTTTGGTACTTCTAAATTTAAGGAATATTATAAGGAATCAGTTGATGAAAAAATCAATTTTTTTTAGTAAATTCTTCAATCTAAGAAAAATTACGTTTTGAAGAAGCTACAATATTGCCACACCCCATTATCTACTTATAATATTATGATATGCGACCTTCTGGTGTCAGTACGTATATGAAAACATGTATTCATGTTTACGAAAAAAAATTGCATAACCCAATTATTAAAATTTGAATGTACATAATTATTGATGTAAACTTATGAATGCATGCATGTAATGGGGATGCATTTTTGCTACATTACTATTTTTAATAAGCTGGGCTAGGCTCACAATATTTACTACAATTTCATACCTGTTGTAAGATTATTAGACTCTTGGGCTTTTATTTATTGGGCCCAGATGGGCTTGTAACCCTACCCCTCTATTTATATAAAGAGGGGTAGGGGTCTTGTATTTGATCATCCATTCACATATTCATTCATAATAAAGATCATATTGTTCTCCCCTCTCTCTACTTCTGTCTCCCTAAATACCTAGCTAATAGTTGTATTAAAACACGTTATCAGCACGGCTCTCGGAGATCGAAGTACGGATTATAGATTCAATAAACCTTGAGGTTTATCCGGATTTTTAATATTTTGCTATATCGACCTTCACCAACATACCGTACGTAAGGTAACCGGATATAATTTTTTTGTACTGTACAAGTCAACATGTTTAATGTTATATGACTTTACTGACTGTACAAGTCAACATGTTTATATGTTATATGACTTTACTGCATGTTTGTATGATGTACGAATTGCATGACATGCTATGCCATTTGAATAAATTGATTCTGGATGATTACATGCATAACAGTACATATAACCGACCATATTAACAGTATTGATTCTGGAATTGTAAATTGATAACGGTACATATTGTAAATTGATAACAGTAGCATCAATGAGTTGTGTAATTATTACATGTATAACCGATTTGTAAATCGAAAATCTTGTAATTGTAAAACATGTATTAATCTGTCGGATTAAATCTGGAACAAACTGAAACGTATGTACTGAATTGTAATTCTCTGAAATCTGTAAATTACTCAAGGACTAAACTGAAACTTGTCTGAATTTCTGGACTGTATATGTAATAATGCTGTAAATATATATATAGTTTGCTGTAATTACACGCATGGTCCTGTAGTATAATACTTATACGAAAACAGTACATATGGTTGATAAGATATAATATTTGGTAAATATACACACATATGCATATAAATTTTTTTTATTAAAAGGCAAGCGAATAAAAATTGCATGTTAATTGAATTAAATTGACTTGATTTGATATGTTAGAATTTTCATGGATTGATTGATAATCATAAATTGATTTGATTTGATATGTTAGAATCTTCATGGATTGATTGATAATCATAAATTGATTTGATTTGATATGTTAGAATATACATGGATTGATTGATAATCATAAATTGATTTGATTTGATATGTTAGAATCTTTATGAATTGATTGATAATCTTAAATTTATAACACCAAATCTACTGCATGATTAGATAGATTCTAAAATATATTTACCGCATGTTTATATATGTGTGGTTAATCTAGATAGATATTCTCTATGCTGTTAATATTATTGCCATATATAAAATGCGAAAATCATATATATTCACATTTAAGTTGGAAAAATTATGAATCTTTCCCAAATAGGCTCACCTATTTGGATACGATGTCTAGAAAAGATAAAGGCGGAAGTCGTTCTCCTAATGAGGTCGGTTTTTAAGAGGCATTCCTGCCCACCCCCCTCACCGTCTTTCCTGGTCGTGTTCAAATAGAGCTACCGAAAGGGGTTGAGTAAATAATAATTTCCCTGAATGTGTCTATATAGATATGTATTCGCCGAATTGGTGTCTCAGTATCGACCTGTCGTTCGATCAAAGAGAACCACTTCACTTAAAAGCAAAACTTGTTTTTCGAACCTGTCGTTTCGAAATAAAGTTTGTGCTTATACAAACCATAAACATATAAACCCGTTGTTTTATATGATGACTAATCCAGTCTTTATTTTCTTTTTTCCTATTGTAGAAAAATGTCAATCAAGCTTGACTTTCCAATTTTGGATGCTGCCGGCAAGAACTACTTGGATTGGAGTCAGGATATCCAAAACCATTTAGATGCCCAAGGCTTATTGGATGTCATATATGATGAGGAGGAGCGTGAAATGCAAGTAACGCGCGAAATGAGTGCTCGGGCGATGATTCTGTTTCGCCGCTACTTATCAAACGCCATGAAATCTGAGTTCATAGCGACCACCTCACCAAAGACATTGCGGGACTCTCTGAAAGAGCGCTTCGACCACCAAAAGACCATTTGGCTTCTTGAAGCCCGCCGTGATTGGCTGAATCTACGATTTCATGACTTCGAAAGCGTTGAAAAATATAACGCTGAAGTATGCAGAATTCGTGCTACTCTCCAATACTGTGGTGAAACGCTCACCGACAGTGACTTATTGGAGAAAACGTACACCACATTTTCTAGTTCTGACATCTTGCTCCAAAAGCAATATCGTCAGTCTAAATTCACCAAATTTCCCGAGCTCATCACCCAGTTGTTATTGGACGAGAAGAATAGTCTCATTTAAATGATGAACAGTAATTCTCGTCCTGCTGGTTCAAAGGCAATTCCAATGCCTGATGCTAATGTTGTTCGTGGACCTCGTCCACGATATGGGAAACGAGAAAAGGGCCTGTCGTCCCGTCAGCCAAGGAATAAGGGTGAGCGTAATGCTCGTCCAGCCAAGCGAGGTTTGGACAATCGTCCGAACCGAGGACCTGTGGCTCCTCCTAGGCAGTCTCGTGGTGGTAGGAACAAATGGGCCAGTTGTCCCAAAGCAAGAGAATCGGCCGATATGCCAACTCTGTGCTATAAATGTGATGGAAATGGTCATATGCAAAGGACTTGTAGGGCAACTCCCCAAGAAGTCGAAAACTACCACAAGGGTAGAAGGGTCGAAACCAACATGATTGAAGCTAATGCAAAAGAAACTCTTGAGACCCCTGACTTTGAGGCTCACATGGAAGAATAAAGTTTTTTTCTTCGTTTCTTTTAATAATTGAGCTGTTTTGCTCCTGGATTATGTTATTTCAATTCCATTTCGGATTAGTTTTTTCCTTTGGATATTGTTCATTTCTTTTGGATTATGGTTTGTTTTATGGATAATGTTTTGAACATTTCTCGTATAATTTAAAGGTATTTCATTGATCAATTCCTTTTATTCGTGTGACCAACTTTAAATTATTTTACTTTTAGGCATGTATTGTGGGGCAGTTGATTGTCTGGTTGATAGTGGTACTACACACACTATCTTAAAAGATAAATGGTTTTTTATCAACTTTACGCCTAAAGTAACCTCAGTGACAACAGTTTCGGGCCCGTCGACCCTTGTTGAAGGCTTTGGTAAAGCTAAATTCATGTTGTCAAATGGTACTCCTGTTGAAGTATCTGAGGCCTTATATTCTTCGAGGTCCAGTCGTACCTTGTTGAGCTTTAAGGATATCCGAGAAAATAAGTTTCATCTTGAAACTGCTCGTGAAAATGGTATTGAATACCTTCACATTACCTCCACTCAATACGACCAAAAGCGTATTCTGGAGAAATTGAGATGTCTTTCAAGTGGTTTGTATGTTACTACAATCCAAAACTTTGAAAGCAATCTAATCATTCGGGGAGCACCGATTGATGAGAGCACTTTTATGCTATGACATGACCGGCTGGGACACCCGGGTCAAAATACGATGCTTCGTACGATAAACGCATCTCATGGGCATCCTCTTGGAGGAAAGAATTTCGTGATTAATCCGAAAAGCCTATGCCAAGCATGCTCGATTAGAAAGACTAATCTCAAACCAATTCGTGTGAAACCTACGAAATTGGTTTCCCAATTCCTTGAAAGAATTCAAGGAGATATTTGTGGACCTATCTAACCAACATGCGGACCATTTAAATATTTCATGGTTTTGGTTGATGCATCGACAAGATGGTCACACGTAGCTTTGTTATCCACAAGAAACGCAGCGTTTCCAAAACTCCTAGCCCAGATCATTAAATTGAGGGCTCATCATCCGGATTATCCGATAAAGTCTATTAGACTTGATAATGCCGCGGAGTTTACATCGAAAACTTTCGATGACTATTGCATGACTTTGGGAATTAATCTGGAACACCCAGTTGTGTATGTTCATACCCAAAACGGCCTTGCAGAAGCTTTCATTAAGCGATTGCAAATGATTGCTTGGACTTTGGTTATGCGCACCAAACTTCCTATTTCTGTGTGGGGCTATGCCATTTTGCATGCTGCTGCGTTGGTCCGTCTAAGGCCCATGGCCATCCAACCACTATCTGCGTACCAGTTGGTAACTGGATATGAGCCCGATGTCTCACATTTACGTGTGTTTGGGTGTTTAGTCAATGTTCCAATTGAGCCGCCTAAGCGTTCCAAATTTGGACCTCAGAAACGACGGGGCATATATGTCGGTTATGAATCCCCGTCCATAATACGCTATTTAGAGCCCTTGACAGGCGATCTCTTTACCGCTAGACATGCGGATTGTGACTTTGATGAGACACTCTTCCCGTCGTTAGGGGGAGAAATGCACGTTAACGTTGATAAGGAACGACGTGAATTAACGTGGCATGTACCCACTATGTCTCATCTAGATCCCCCAACTGCAAATAGTGATAAGGAAGTGCAGAGAATCCTAGGTCTGCAAAATGTTGCAAATCAAATGCCAGACGCATTTAATGACCTAGCGAATGTCACGAGATCACATATACCTGCGGCAAATGTTCCTGCAAGGATAGACGTCCCAGTGAGACACCGTGTTCCGGTTGAACACGTTGCTCCGGTTGTACCCACCGAGCAAAGGACACTGCCGTCGGCCGTTCAGTCCGCCGCCCTTCCGAAAAAAAGAGGATGGCCGTCCGGTTCCAAGGATGTTCTGCCTCGAAAGAGGAGAAATCATGTCACATCTGTTTTGCCATACGAGATCATTAAGGATCACGGTGATGTATTAGAGGAGCATGTTCCAGATGAAACACTAGTTCCTAATCATCACAATAACCTCGAAATATCTGTCGATTATACTAGTTTAGACGATATTTTGAAGCGAAACGAAACTGGCATCGATGATGTGTTCATATACGCAATGGCCACTGACATTATGAACAATGATGACATGGAACTCGTACCGTTGCTGAGTGTCAGCGAAGAACGGACTGGCCTCAATGGAAACAAGCAATCCAGGCTGAATTGGATTCCTTAACGAAACGAAGGGTGTTTGGACCTGTCGCTCCAACACCACCCAATGTTAGACCAGTTGGTCATAAATGGGTTTTCGTAAGGAAGCGTGATAAGAATAATGAGATTGTTAGATACAAAGCTCGCCTTGTGGCGCAAGGTTTCTCTCAACGCCCTGGAATTGATTACGATGAGACGTATTCTCCTGTAATGGACGTTATAACGTTCCGCTACTTAATCAGTTTAGTAGTTTCCGAAAAACTGAATATGCAGTTCATGGATGTGGTCACAGCATATCTCTACAGGGATCTGGACACAGAGATTTACATGAGAGTCCCTGATGGACTTAAGTTGCCTGAATCAAATAGTTCCCGTCCACGGAACACGTTCTCGATAGACTGAGACGATCACTATATGGATTGAAACAATCCGGGCGGATGTGGTATAACCGTCTAAGTGAATACTTGATCGGCGTGGGATATGTTAATAATGAACTATGCCCATGCGTGTTCATAAAGAAATCCACTTCAGGATATGCGATTATCGCAGTCTATGTAGATGATATGAATCTCATAGGAACCTCGAAAGAGTTGTTCGAAACTGCTGAAATCCTGAAGAAGGAATTCGAGATGAAAGATCTTGGGAAGACACGGTATTGCCTCGGCCTGCAGATCGAGCACCGTAAAGATGGAATTTTAGTCCATCAAGAAAGTTACACCCAAAAGGTGTTGAGGTGCTTTAGTCATAGTGATGCTAAGCCGTCCTCTACTCCCATGGTCGTCCGCTCTCTAGACATTAATAAGGACCCCTTCCATCCAAATGAGGATGATGAAGAGATATTGAGACCTGAGTGTTCATATCTGGGTGCAATAGGCGCACTATTGTACTTGGCCCAATGTACTAGACCGGACATCTCGTTTGCTGTGAATTGTCTAGCTCGACACAGCACCGCGCCAACACGCCGCCACTGGACTGGCATAAAAGACATTTTCCGTTACCTTAGAGGTACTACGGACATGGGCTTATTCTATCCCTTTGCGTCGAGTGGATCTAGCTCCATTGATCCTCGAAACAACGCAACCCTTGTCGGCTATGCCGATGCTGGTTTCTTATCAGACCCGCACAAGGGACGTTCCCAATCTGGTTATGTCTTTACCATTGGGAACACGGCGATATCCTGGAGGTCTCGTAAATAGACTCTAGTGGCCACTTCGACTAACCACTCTGAGCTACTCGCGCTCTATGAGGCGACTAGAGAGTGTGTCTGGCTTCGAGCAGTTATTGGCCATATTCGAATCACCTGTGATCTAGCTTACGATTATGATGAACCAGTTGTTATTTATGAGGACAACACCGATGTGATTGATCAAGCGATGTATGGTTACATCAAAGGTGATGCCACTAAGCATATCTCGCCAAAGTTGTTCTTTACACATGAACAACAAACGCTTCAAAAGATTGAAGTGAAGCATATTGGTTCAGAGAATAACCATGCTGACTTGTTCACCAAGTCACTGCCAAAGCATTCTTTTCAGAAGCACGTACGGGCGATTGGCCTTCGTAGGCTATCTGAGCTACCTTAGAGCGACATTTTATATCGGAGTCGAAATCCTCGCACCCTATCGTGTACAGGTGAGAGGGAGCATCCTGTTGTATGCATGTGTACTCTTTTTGTCCTTAGTACAAGGTTTTTCCCACTGGGTTTTCCTTGACAAGGTTTTTAGCGAGACACGTTCCCTGTTATACCTTACTAAGGATTGCCGAAATCAGGGGGAGTATCCTGTCGTATACTTCTTACCACTATGTACTCTTTTGTCCTTCGACCAAAGTTTTTTCCCACTGGGTTTACTCTGGCAAGGTTTTGATGAGGCACCTGTTTGGTGGTTGATCCCCTGTTACTACCACTGTTGCACTCTTTTTCCTTAGATCAGAGATTTTCCCATTGGATTTTGCTCTGGTAAGGTTTTGATGAGGCACACTGTTTTGTGGTTAGTTCCTTACATAGTATTTTGGCATATATCATTCGGCTACACAATTTCTCTTAGGTACCGGTTTTGTCCCACACCGGGTTTTTCGGCCCTAAGGTCTTTATGTGTTTAGCACTGCGAATGAACTCGACTCAGATCGACTGCATGAAGACGAAGAATTCAAGACGTCCAAATGGGGAGTGTTGTAAGATTATTGGACTCTTGGACTTTTACTTATTGGGCCCAGATGGGGTTGTAACCCTACCCCTCTATCTATATAAAGAGGGCTAGGGGTCTTGTATTTGATCATCCATTCACATATTCATTCATAATAAAGATCATATTGTTATCTCTCTCTCTACTTCTGTCTTCCTAAATACCTAGCTAATAGTTGTATTACAACAATACCCTTATTGCCTTTAGTATCGTCTCACTTGTCCAATTTTCCTGTTTTTGTTAGAACAATTTTCTCCGTCCTTTATTTTATTTTCCAGTGACATATTTTAGTTACACATTTAAACAGGGATATAGATTAATATAACAATTGAATTACACAATAACATAGATATATACAGTCATACTTAAATTACCAAGTTTAAGTTTAGTTTCTAAATTAAATTCATAATTTGTTCAGCCCATCTATTTTATAAAAAAAAATGAGCAAAAATAGTTTTTCTAGAAGCCGAGATACTAAAATTTGCACCAACCAAACAGTTTTTTTTTGTTTTTTTTAACCCATTAACTTTTGGTTTGTATAATGTAAGGACAAGGAGATAAAGGGCAATTATGGTATAAATAAGTAAAAATTTGTAATCCTTATAGATTGTCTTGCAAAATTTGATGAAGCAAAGGGCACCACTTATTAATGCACGCTGCAGCTAATGCAGCAAAATTGCATCCATGTAATGTGCTTATGTGAAGATTTTAATACAGTACAATCCATTTTAATCATTGATAGATGAGGAAAGTCAATATCATAAACCTTAATTAATCCTAACAACATGAGTCGTGTGGACAATGAGATGCGACATCCATGGTTTGTATGTATGACCATATTTTACTACTTAATTTCATACATTCAGATTTTCTAACTTGTAATTTACCCCGTCTCATACCTTTTCATCATCACTTCCTCTATAAACAAAATATAATAAGTAAATTCATACACGTAACATATTCATCTTCTCATATTTTTATACTTTTATTTTTATTTCAGTTTTCATTCCTTTAAAATATTTTTCCGTACCCAATTGGTCAAAAATAGGAAAAATCAGCGACATTTGAAATGCTGTAAAGTGCCGGTAATGTATCAGTTGTACTGTGAAATGTATACAAATATGCAACAAATAAGCTAGAGAAAGAAAGAGAACTTACGAAATTAAGAAGTGTAATCTCTTACTATTAGAATTCATTCCAAAGAAATAAAATGGTATTGGTTTATATACAAACTAATAACCGCCAATTACAGTTCATATTACCAGTTAAGCTAAAGTTTCTATATTTACATTAAGCTACTAGTATTAAAGGAAATATAACAAATGAGTCCATCAATAATATATGGAATTACTAGGAAACAGTCACTCTATATGGCTGGTTCACAACCCGTTTTCATAAAAAAATATCAAATGAATAAAAAAAAATTAATATTTGATTAATATTTAAGTTTATGGTAGACCCCCTTAGGTTTCTATATTTTTATTTGGGTTTTTAGTGTGTTGTACAATTTATTTTTAATTTATCAAATTCTAATTTATTGAAAATAGAAAAAATAAATCTGTTATTGAAAAATATTATCTAACAATTAATTTTCTAATCTAATGGTGGTTAAGGTGATTGTATCATAAACAGTCAAATAAGTTGACTATTTTAAAGAGACACTCATCAATATAATAATTAAATTGTACTCTCAATATAGACCGAGAAGAAAACATTTATGAGGCCCATAAATACTCAAACACCATATGCGTACCAGCTGGTTACTGGTTATGAGCCAGAAGTCCCATATTAACGCGTGTTTAGAGTGATTAATTAATATTTTGATTGAGCCGCTATAGCGTTCAAAATATGGACCTCTGAAGGGGACATAAGTCGATTATGAATCTCATGCCTATCATTTGATAGAGTAACCTTGGCAAGCGATCTCTTTACCGCATGATATGCAAAAGTGACATTGCTAAGACTGTTCTCCTCGTCGTTAGGGGGAGATTTGCACGTTACCGTTGATAAGGAACGACGTGAAGTAATGTGCCATAACCCACTCAGTCTTAGCTTGATCCCCAAAACTGCAGTTAGTGATAAGTAAGTGCATAGACTCCCTCAAGTCTAACTAAATGCCAGATGCATTTAATAACTTTATGAGATGTCACGAGATCATTTATTTGTAAGATTATTGGACTCTTGGGCTTATCGTTTATGGGCCCAAGTGGGCTTGTAACCCTACCCCTATATCTATATAAAGAGGGCTAGAAGTCTTGTATTATATCATTCATTCATAATAAAGATCATACTGTTATCCCCTCTCTCTAGTTCTGTCTCATTAAATACCGAGCTAATAGTTGTATTACAACACGTTATCAGCACGACTCTCGGAGATCGAAGTACGAATTATAGATTCAATAAATCTTGAGGTTTATCCGGATTTTTAGTATTTTACTATATCGACCTTCACCAACATACCGTGCGTAAGGTACCCGGATATAATTTTTTTTAACTGTACAAGTCACATATAACATGTTATATGATATGATTACAGAACCTACTATACACGAATTGCTATGCCATTTGAATAAATTGATTCTGGAATGATTACATGCATGATTACATGTTTGCATGATTCTGGAATTTACATACATAAAATTGATAACAGTACATATTGTAAATTGCTTTCGTATATACTGACCTTACTTACATCAATAAATGATTTGTGTAGCATCAATGAGTTGTGTACTTATTACATGTATAACCGATTTGTAAATCAAAAATCTTGTAATTGTAAAACATGTATTAATCTGTCGGATTAAATCTGCAACAAACTGAAACGTATGTACTGAATTGTAATTCTCTGAAAGCTGTAAACTATTCTGTAAATTACTCAAGGACTAAACTGAAACTTGTCTGAAATTCTGGACTGTATATGTAATAATGCTGTAAATAGATATATAGTTTGCTGTAATTACACGCATGGTCCTGTAGTATAATACTTATACGAAAACAGTACATATGGTTGATAAAGATACAATATTCGGTCAATATACACACATATGCATATAATTTTTTTTATTAAAAGGCAAGCGAATAAAAATTGCATGTTAATTGAATAAATTAATATGTTTCCATGTAAATTTAACCCCTTTGCATGTTAAAATATTTTTTTTACCATATATTGAATTGATTGGTAAATTAAAAATATATTGTTTGCTTGCATGTTAAAACTATCATGTATAGAATTATTAATATGGCGATAAACATAGATAATTGATTGATATCTTGTTAGCATAATCATATCTTTTTGATATTATCATATATATATATATCACATATGCTAGTAAATTATTGGATTAGATCTAATTGATAATCTTAAATTGATTTGATTTGATATATTAGAATCTTTATGGATTGATTGATAATCTTAAATTGATTTGATTTGATATGTTAGAATCTTTATGGATTGATTGATAATCTTAAATTGATTTGATTTGATATGTTCGAATCTTTATGGATTGATTGATAATCTTAAATTGATTTGTTTATAACACCAAATCTACTGCATGATTAGATAGATCCTAAAATATATTTACTGCCTGTTTATATATATGTGATTAATCTAGATAGATATTGTCTATACTATTAATATTATTGCCATATATAAAATGCGAAAATCGTATATATTCACATTTAAGTTGGAAAAATTATGAATCTTCCCCAAATAGGCTCACCTATTTGGATACGATGTCTAGGAAAGATAAAGGCAGAAGTCGTTCTCCTAATGAGGTCGGTTTTTAAGAGGCATTCGTGCCCACCCCCCTCACCGTCTTTCCTGGTCGTGTTCAAATAGAGCTACCGAAAGGGGTTGAGTAAATAATAATTTCCCCGAATGTGTCTATATAGATATGTATTCGCCGAATTGGTGTCTCGGTATCGACCTGTCGTTCGATCAAAGAGAACCACCTCACTTAAAAGCAAAACTTGTTTTTCGAACCTGTCATTTCGAAATAAAGTTTGTGCTTATACAAACCATAAACATATAAACCCGTTGTTTTATATGATGACTAATCCAGTCTTTATTTTCTTTTCTCCTATTGTAAAAAAATGTCAATCAAGCTTGACTTTCCAATTTTGGATGCTGCCGGCAAGAACTACTTGGATTGCAGTCAGGATATCCAAAACCATTTAGATGCCCAAGGCTTATTGGATGTCATATATGATGAGGAGGAACGTGAAATGGAAGTAACACGCGAAATGAGTACTCGGGCGATGATTCCGTTTCGCCGCCACTTATCAAACGCCATGAAATCTGAGTTCATAGCGACCACCTCACCAAAGACATTGTGGGACTCTCTGAAAGACCTGCATCGACCACCAAAAGACCATTTGGCTTCCTGAAGCCCACCGTGATTGGCTGAATCTGCGATTTAAGGACTTTGAAAGCGTTGAAAAATATAACGCTGAAGTATGCAGAATTTGTGCTACTCTCCAATACTGTGGTGAAACACTCACCGACAGTGACTTATTGGAGAAAACGTACACCACATTTGCTAGTTCTAACATCTTGCTCCAAAAGCAATATCGTCAGTCTAAATTCACCAAATTTTCCGAGCTCATCACTCAGTTGTTATTGGACAAGAAGAATAGTCTCATTTTAATGATGAACAGTAATTCTCGTCCTGCTGGTTCAAAGGCAATTCCAATGCCTGATGCTAATGTTGTTCGAGGACCTCGTCCACGATATGGGAAACAAGAAAAAGGCCTGTCGTCCCATCTACCAAGGAACAGGGGTGAGCGTAATGCTCGTCCAGCCAAGCGAGGTTTGGACAATCGTCCAAAACGAGGACCTGTGGCTCCTCCTAGGCAGTCTCGTGGTGGTAGGAACAACCAGGCCAGTCGTCCCAAAGCAAGAGAATCGGCCGATATGCCAACTCTGTACTATAAATGTGGTGGAAATGGTCATATGCAAAGGACTTGTAGGGCAACTCCCCAAGAAGTCGAAAACTACCACAAGGGTAGAAGGGTCGAAACCAACATGATTGAAGCTAGTGCAAAAGAAACTCTTGAGACCCCTGACTTTGAGGTTCACATGGAAGAATAAAGTTTTTTTCTTCGTTTCTTTTAATAATTGAGCTGTTTTGCTCCTGGATTATGTTATTTTAATTCCATTTCGGATTATGCTTTTTCCTTTGGATATTGTTCATTTCTTTTGGATTATGGTTTGTTTTATGGATAATGTTTTGAACATTTCTCGTATAATTTAAAGTTATTTCATTGAGCAATTCCTTTTATTCGTGTGACCGACTTTAAATTATTTTACTTTTAGGCATGTATTGTGGGGCAGTTGATTGTCTGGTTGATAGTGGCACTACACACACTATCTTAAAAGATAAATCGTTTTTTTATCAACTTTACGCCTAAAGTAACCTAAGTGACAACAATTTCGGGCCCATCGACCCTTGTTGAAGGCTTTGGTAAAGCTAAATTCACGTTGTCAAATGGTACTCCTGTTGAAGTATCCGAGGCCTTATATTCTCCGAGGTCCAGTCGTACCTTGTTGAGCTTTAAGGATATCCGAGAAAATAAGTTTCATCTTGAAACTGCTCGTGAAAATGGTATTGAATACCTTCACATTACCTCCACTCAATACGACCAAAAGTGTATTCTGGAGAAGTTGAGAAGTCTTTCAAGTGGTTTGTATGTTACTACAATCCAAAACTTTGAAAGCAATCTAATCATTCGGTGGGCGCCGATTGATGAGAGCACTTTTATGCTATGGCATGACCGGCGGGGACACCCGGGTAAAAATACGATGCTTCGAACGATGAACGCATCTCATGGGCATCCTCTTGGAGGAAAGAATTTTGTGATTAATCCGAAAAGCCTATGCCAAGCATGCTCGATTGGAAAGACTAATCTCAAACCAATTCGTGTGAAACCTACGAAATTGGTTTCCCAATTCCTTGAAAGAATTCAAGGAGATATTTGTGGACCTATCCAACCAACATGTGGACCATTTAAATATTTTATGGTTTTGGTTGATGCATCAACAAGATGGTCACACGTAGCTTTGTTGTCCACAAGAAACGCAGCGTTTCCAAAACTCCTAGCCCAGATCATTAAATTGAGGGCTCATCATCCGGATTATCCGATAAAGTCTATTAGACTTGATAATGCCGCGGAGTGTACATCGAAAACTTTTGATAACTATTGCATGACTTTGGGAATTAATCTTGAACACCCAGTTGCATATGTTCATACCCAAAACGGCCTTGTAGAAGCTTTCATTAAGCGATTGCAAATGGTTGCTAGAACTTTGGTTATGCGCACCAAACTTCCTATTTCTGTGTGGGGCTATGCCATTTTGCATGCTGCTGCGTTGGTCCGTCTGAGGGCCATGGCCACCCAACCACTATCTGCATACTAGTTGGTAACTGGATATGAGCCCGATGTCTCACATTTACACGTGTTTGGGTGTTTAGTCAATGTTCCAATTGAGCCGCCTAAGCGTTCCAAATTTGGACCTCAGAAACGACGGGGCATATATGTCGGTTATGAATCCCCGTCCATAATACGCTATTTAGAGCCCTTGACAGGCGATCTCTTTACCGCTAGACATGCGGATTGTGACTTTGATGAGACACTCTTCCCGTCGTTAGGGTGAGAAATGCACGTTAACGTTGATAAGGAACGATGTGAATTAACGTGGCATGTACCCACTATGTCTCATCTAGATCCTCCAACTGCACATAGTGATAATGAAGTGTGGAGAATCCTAGGTCTGTAAAATGTTGCAAATCAAATGTCAGACGCATTTAATGACCTAGCGAATGTCACGAGATCACATATACCTGCTGTAAATGTGCCTGCAAGGATAGACGTCCCAGTGAGACGCCGTGTTCCGGTTGAACACGTTGCTCCAGTTATTCTCACCGAGCAAAGGACGCTGCCGTCAGCCGTTCAGTCCGCCGCCCTTCCGAAAAAAATAGGAAGGCCGTCCGGTTCCAAGGATGTTCTGCCTCGAAAGAGGAGAAATCCTGTCGCATCTGTTTTGCCACACAAGATCATTAAGGATCACGGTGATGTATTAGAGGAGCGTGTTCCAGATGAAACACCAGTTCCTAATCATCATGATAACCTCGAAATATCTGTCGATTATACTAGTTTAGATTATATTTTGAAGCGAAACGAGACTGTCATCGATGATGTGTTCATATACGCAGTGGCCACTGACATTATGAACAATGATGACATGGAACCTCGTACCGTTGCTGAGTGTCAGCGAAGAACGGACTGGCCTCAATGGAAACAAGCAATCCAGGCTGAATTGAATTCCTTAACGAAACAAAGAGTGTTTGGACCTGTCGCTCCAACACCGCCCAATGTTAGACCAGTTGGTCATAAATGGGTTTTCGTAAGGAAGCGTGATGAGAATAATGAGATTGTTAGATACAAAGCTCGCCTTGTGGCACAAGGTTTCTCTCAATGCCCTGGAATTGATTACGATGAGATGTATTCTCCCGTAATGGACGTTATAACGTTCTGCTACTTAATCGGTTTAGTAGTTTCCGAAAAACTGAATATACAGCTCATGGATGTGGTCACAGCGTATCTCTATGGGGATCTGGACACAGAGATTTACATGAGAGTCCCTGATGGACTTAAGTTACCTGAATCAAGTAGTTCCCGTCCACGGAACACGTTCTCGATTAGACTGAGACGATCACTATATGGATTGAAACAATCCGGACGGATGTGGTATAACCGTCTAAGTGAATACTTGATCGGCGTGGGATATGTTAATAATGAACTATGCCCATGCGTGTTCATAAAGAAATCCACTTCAGGATATGCGATTATCACAGTTTATGTAGATGATATGAATCTCATAGGAACCTCAAAAGAGTTGTTCAAAACTGCTGAAATCCTGAAGAAGGAATTCGAGATGAAAGATCTTGGGAAGACACGGTATTTCCTCGGCCAGCAGATCAAGCACCGTACAGATGGAATTTTAGTCCATCAAGAAAGTTACACCCAAAAGGTGTTGAGGCGCTTTAATCATAGTGATGCTAAGCCGTCCTCTACTCCCATGGTCGTCCGCTCTCTAGACATTAATAAGGACCCCTTCCGTCCAAATGAGGATGATGAAAAGATATTGAGCCCTGAGTGTTCATATCTGGGTGCAATAGGTGCACTATTGTACTTGGCCCAATGTACTAGACCGGACATCTCGTTTGCTGTGAATTGTCTAGCTCGACACAGCACCGCGCCAACACGCCGCCACTGGACTGGCATAAAAGACATTTTCTGTTACCTTAGAGGTACTACGGACATGGGCTTATTCTATCCCTTTGCGTCAAGTGGATCTAGCTCCATTGATCCTCGAAACAACGCAACCCTTGTCGGCTATGCCGATGCTGGTTTCTCATAAGACCCGCACAAAGGACGTTCCCAATCTGGTTATGTCTTTACCATTGGGAACACGGAGATATCCTGGAGGTCTCGTAAACAGACTCTAGTGGCCACTTCGACTAACCACTCTGAGCTACTCGCGCTCTATGAGGCGACTAGAGAGTGTGTCTGGCTTCGAGCAGTTATTGGCCATATTCGAAGCACCTGTGATCTAGCTTACGATCATGATGAACCAGTTGTTATTTATGAGGACAACACCGCTGTGATTGATCAAGCGAAGCATGGTTACATCAAAGGTGATGCCACTAAGCATATCTCGCCAAAGTTGTTCTTTACACATGAACAACAAACGCTTCAAAAGATTGAAGTGAAGAATATTGGTTCAGAAAATAACCACGCTGACTTATTCACCAAGTCACTGCCAAAGCATTCTTTTCAGAAGCATGTACGGGCGATTGGCCTACGTAGGCTATCTGAGCTACCTTAGAGCGACATTTTATGTCGGAGTCGAAATCCTCGCACCCTGTCGTGTGCAAGTGAGGGGGAGCATCCTGTTGTATGCATGTGTACTCTTTTTGTCCTTAGTACAAGGTTTTTCCCACTGGGTTTTCCTTGACAAGGTTTATTAGCGAGACACGTTTCCTGTTATACCTCACTAAGGATTGCCGAAATCAGGGGGAGTATCCTGTCGTATACTTCTTACCACTGTGTACTCTTTTGTCCTTCGACCAGAGTTTTTTCCCACTGGGTTTACTCTGGCAAGGTTTTGATGAGGCACCTGTTTTGTGGTTGATCCCCTGTTACTACCACTGTTGCACTTTTTTTCCTTCGATCAGAGATTTTCCCATTGGGTTTGCTCTGGTAAGGTTTTGATGAGACACACTGTTTTGTGGTTAGTTACTTACATAGTATTTTGGCATATATCATTCAGCTACACAATTTCTCTTACATACCGGTTTTGTCCCACACCGGGTTTTCCGGCCCTAAGGTATTTATGTGTTTAGCACTGCGAATGAACTCGACTCAGATCGACTGCATAAAGATGAAGAATTCAAGACGTCCAAAGGGGGAGTGTTGTAAGATTATTGGACTCTTGGGCTTATCCTGTATGGGCCCAAGTGGGTTTGTAACCCTACCCCTCTATCTATATAAAGTGAGCTAGGGGTCTTGTATTATATCATTCATTCACATATTCATTCATAATAAAGATCATTGTTCTCCCCTCTCTCTACTTCTGTCTTCCTAAATACCTAGCTAATATTTGTATTACAACAATCTAACAATTAATTTTCTAATCTAATGGTGGTTAAGGTGACTATATCATAAACAGTCAAATAAGTTGACTATTTTAAAGAGACACTCATCAATATAATAATTAAATTGTACTCTCAATATAGACCGAAAAGAAAACATAAAGTATGTTTGCTCAATGATTTAACAACAAATATATATTTCTTTCATGGATCGTGTAAGAAGATCAATGGTGATTGCAGAATACAAGATGCATATAGACATGAGAGGCCTTGCTAGATACATATGATAAGAGGGATGTATGTTTGAGAGAAATGACTAAAAAAATTGTTTAGAACAAAAAGAAGCATCAACGAGATGAAAAGAGGAAGAAGAAGGAGGACAGAGAGTGAGAGGAGGAGAAAGAGAGTGAGGAGTAGAGAGAGATCAAAAAGAGAGAGAAATGAGAAGAGATCAGAGAGAGAGAAGTATGAAGATAGATCGGAGAGAGAGTGAGAGGAGGAGAGAGAGAGGAAGGAGATATGAATGGTATTTTTTGTTTTTTTATTAATTATTAATGTAAGCTATGTTTTTTTGATAATTTAATTTTTGAAAGTATGTTTTTATTAATATAATAGTTGTTGGGTATGTTTATGTTAATTGTCTATTTAGTTTATCAATCAATAGTCGTTTAGATCTGATTAGTTTGACTTACGAAGACCTTTTAGCTTTAATTAGTAATTAGTCTATTTATAAACAATTTGTATTTTACATCATTTCATATAGTTTATTCAATTATAAAATTTCCCATAAATTGTTGCTTTGGTCTAAAAAAAAAATTAGCGCATTATCAAAATTACAAAATTTTGTAGTATAATTTTTGTTTGGTCTTCTAGATTTATTATTGTTTTTTTTTTTATTAACTTTACAACTCAAAAGAAATGATATTAAATTGATCTAAATTTGCAACCATGATAACTAAATTGTAATTATAAGTATATGTATAAATGAGATTAAGATTAATATACAAAAGTGCAAAACATATGAAAGATCATTATATTAATTGAAAAGAATGTAAGTTGCATACGGGTAATTTAGTAACTTCAGCACCTTATGTTAATTTATTTGACGTCAATATATGAATCTGAACAAAAGTCGTACTTTAGTATAATAATCAATAAGTTTGGTAGTTCAGTATACTAAACTGAAAAACGGTGATAGTTGAGTATACTAAACATATATTTTGTCATAATTTAATTTAGAAACACATCTCATTGAGAGAATTATATTCCCTTTATTTTGAGTCTGGGGCATATAATAAATGAATTTCATTTGTATATATGCTACCCAGAACTCTGCCATACTCTCTTCATATTCGATTATGAACAATCGAAAAAGAAGATATGATATATCTTAAAATCTTGAATATAATGCTAACAACAATTGTAGTAATGAAATGTTATCTATCTTTCTACCATAAAAAAGATACCCTTGATTCTTGGGATTGAATTTCTAACCTACCCCATTTTCCTTCTTTCAGAGAAAAGATGGAGTTTCATGGATGGATTTATTGGATTTGTAGGACTCACAAGACACGAACCCGTAGCTTCGGTCTTGACAGTGCGGTGCTCTAACCAATTGAACTACAATCCCTGGGAAATTCAGGGATATAGTCGAAAATTTGACTCCTACATATCCGGTATTTTGTAAGGACAAGAATCTATACCATCTCATGGTAGATTGGCAAATTATTAGGTCGAGCTGGATTTGAACTAGCATAGAGCATATTGCCAATGAATTTACAGTCCGTCCCCATTAATTGCTCAGGCATCAACCCAAGAAGAATCAATTTTCGACTTATCGGTAATCCCTTTCGTAGTATCCTACAACCACGAAAGTCGAAAACCCACTGCCTCCTTGAAAGAGAGACGTCATGAACCACTAGAAGATGTGGGCATTCTTGATCAAATGCCATCATACTATAATCATAATATCAACAGTTTTTTGAAATTATCAATATAAATATAATGGAATGCCATCAGGGGCCGAACTATGATGGTTTTTTTGAGGAGGCCGTGGCGTAAAAAATATGTCGAATAGAGAATAAAATAAATAAAATCTAATACAAAAATAAAGAATTTTTTCTATGTTTAGTATAACATAAAATTAATATGAAGTTAATACAAAGGGTATTGGACAATAAAATATATTTTTTTTTGTAATCTTTGTTTGGAAAAATAGAATGGTCATTTACGAAATTTGGTAATTTCAAAGTAAAAAATAGAAATTTTTTGAAAAAAACAACTAATATATTTTGAAGTCATAAACTTCTACTAACTTAAAGCCGATTTTACCACTACACCATCACCTATTTTGTTTAATTAGAGAGGACCATCAATGTATATGTTTTAGAAAATTTTAAATTACATATATAAAAAAATAAAAATAAATTGAAAATCGCTGCCGGGAGTCGCCGGAGGTGGCCACGGCCACCTCCTGGGTCCGCCCCTCAATGCCATGATTCGATCCAAGCTCTATTTTTATTTTCATTATTTCATTTTTTTTTTTGATTCGTTATTTATAAAATTATTCATTCTAATTGCCATTCATTTTACTTCGATTATATATATATATATTATAGAACTAATTTCTAATTATCTTAATTTATATTAAATAATAATCCTGAATAATAAAATAGAAATATTAGAGTACGAAAAATACAATTTGGCCCGGAATCTAATAATTGTGTGAAAGGAGGGGGTTTCGTTCCATTTTTTCTATTGATTCAGTTATTGTATTGTTAAGACATGCCTAGCTTGTACAGCTATGAGATTCATAAATGAGAAATCAGAAATCTGAAAAGAATAATCAAGATAAGTTACGAAAAAATGGTTTGTAGGTAAATTAAGTATACTTTCACACACACGAAAATCTCCCTTTTCTCGTATTGTGTATACAAAACCCGTCAACTACATGATTTCAAGCTCAACATATATTTTCTCTCCAACATTTAACCGGTTCTATATAAAGCTAGCCTTAAACAATGTTTGTTTTGAACTTTTTGTTCTATTCGTATTGTAGCGAAGATGTTACAAGACAGTTTCATGATGACTCCTTCAAGTTCGTCCATGATAGGTCTTAGTTTACTTAAATGGTTAAAAAAGGTAAAGTGGGGAGTTACTAAAACTTATGGCGAGTAACTGGAGCTGAAATTTTATTTCCGGAAAAGATGGAGAACATTTCGATCCAAATTTTGTTACCTTTACCTAAATTTTGGATCCAAATTTTGTTACCTTTTCCTAAATTTTGGATCCAAATTTTGTTACCTTTTCCTAAATAAAGCTCCAACTCTTGTTCTGTATAAAAGAAAATGGTCGATTTCGTTTTCGTTTAGATTTTGAGTTTTTCGTTATCGTTTCATTTCGTTTAGTAATGAACGAAAACGAAACGAGTTTTTAACGAAACGAGTTTTTAACGAAACGAACGTGAAATTTTTAACGAAATTTTCGCCTCATTCACAGCGTATTAGTCTGTAAGTAACTTAGTAACTCTAAATTTCTTACGTGAACTACGTAATCCTGTTTACACATCACATTATATATTTTTATATAATGAGTTTTAAATTCATATTACTAATACTTTTTACCATACCTTTATTGATACAAAACACGCACACGTGTGTATATATATATATATATATATATGATGGAAACGAACAGGGTTATCATCTCGTTTACTAAACGAAATGTATATTTTATTTCATTCTTATTTCATTTAGTAATGAATAAAAACGAGGCAAGCTATTAACGAAACGAACACGATATTTTTCACGAAATTTTGGCCTCATTCACAGCCCTATCTCTAAGAATTCAATTTTTTTTTTTAAATCAAAAGCATGGTCTTATAAGGAAAATTGGGAGGATAGCGTATTTTCTAAAGATGATTGTTATACACAAGATTGTCATATAAGGTGTAAAAACTTTGTATAATAACGTAGACACTGGTGAGTATTATTACGCCATTGGAATAAACATGTATACATGTTGGTTTTCGGATACGTAAAAGCAATAATTTAAAGTGCAATGACTAAAAAGAAATAAACAATTTTATTTCTATAATGGAATGTGACTCTATTACAAATTCCGACACTTGCATAATGTAAAAGCAATTAATAAAAAATTCCAGACAGAATAATATAGGTTATTAAACTGCTGGACTGGTTTGTAATTTAAACGAAACTGTCAGACAGAATAGTATAAAACTAAACTGCTGGACTGTTTGTTAATTAAAAGAAACTGTTAGACAGAATACTATAATTACTAAACTGCTGGATTGTTTCTGTAAATAAATTACAGGACTGAAATGAAATGAAATTAATCTAATTACAGAATTAAATTACAGAATTGAAACAGTACTTTAAATAAATTACAGAAAGGTAAAACAAAATTTAAATGTTACAGCTAAAGACATCAAATTGAATTACAAAAATGAAATGAAATAAAAAAGGACAGAAAATAAATAGACGAGTCTACTATTTAACAGTGTGCCCTTAACCGATATTTGCCTAACCACCTTTGAGGTTTCTGGTTATGTTTGGCGCTTCGATCACAAGGTACAACGTCTCGAATGACTCGTCGAAAGCTGGCGACGAGTCAAGGTCGAGCTGTTGGTGACTGGCTCTCTCTGACTAAAATGTAATACTGTTTTTTAGAGATGATATATGCTGTTGTGTTTTATTTCAGAAAATTGTGTAATCTGTGGGAGGTCTGCCTATTTTTAGGTTTTTTGTATGTTTTCGAAATTCGAAACTGCAGTATTAACTTTGCAATGAATTCATATTTATCTCGAACATGCACGCTTTTTAGGCTTGTTGTATGTTTTCGAAATTCGAAACTTTGCAATGAATTCATATTTATCTCGAACAGGCACGCTTTTTAGGCTTGTTGTATGTTTTCGAAATTCGAAACTGCAGTATTAACTTTGCAATGAATTCATATTTACCTCGAACAGACACGCTTTTCCCTATGAGGGAGCGCACCCGACGAGTAAGCGCATGTGTCTGTGGACACACTACTTAGTATCCACATGGGATATCTTAGTATATATATTGTAAAAATGACTCTTCATTTTCCAATGTGGGATAAATCCCAATGAGCTATCCTCATTAAACTCATTTTCCAGCATTAAGAGTTTTTCTCTTTCTCAACCTCAATCTTTGACGCCAATTTTCATTCACTCACATTCTCCGAATAGGTCATGCGATATACCGTTATGAACCTTGTCATACCATCTAATCAACCGTCTTGAGTATGGTGCCTAAAAACAACGGCTGTCACTTGAAATCTTAACTCAAAAATGGTCTCGTGACCATTCGGAAACTAACATGTTAAACATGGTTTTTCCAACACTATACAGAATGGGGATATCAGGAACTTGTATGCCAGTATCGGAAGGCATGGAAAAAAAAGTTGTATGTTACTTTGATGACTCTATTAATTGTATGTTGTTTGCCAGGACACAGACTGATAGTTTCTTCTTATAATTTAGGGCGGGATATGCCTAGTAAGAGTCCGTTTTTTTTATTTTAGAACTATAGTATGTAAATAATAGCTTTTAAGGAGAGAAATGTTGTTTATTTTTTTTACCAGTTCTTAATATATATTGAAGCTTCATTTATGCAACGGTTGAACCATGATTGTTCTTAAATAATGAAGTCTGCTGAATACATATGAAATGTATTCAGCTGACTTCCTAAATAGAGTTAGGGTTATGCATTTTTTTTTATGATGAATCATTTTCCAGCAAATCATTTACATATGTGATATACGCCATTAGAATTTGTTTTTCAATTCCATAAAGTTCTCCAACTACAATGAAAATACGCATCTAGAACAAACAATACTTGTCAAAATATTTTCAGTTAAGATTTTGGGGATGTTACCCCCATCCTCTTCAGATGGTTCGGCAAATTTACATATACGTCCGATATCTTGACTTGATCAAATTACACAAGATACATATCAGATGGTCCGGTCAATACTTTTCCTTTTCAGATCAAATTACACAAGATACATATCAGATGGTCCAGTCAATACTTTTCCTTTTCAGACGACACTTGAGAATGTCAAGTATGTATGGATGAAGCAGCCAATGAGCCAATTATGGATTCACGCATATAATGAAGTCCATATTAATTTCAAACTAAGTTCTGCATATAAACAAATAGAAATGCATGAAGAACAATGAAAAGGATCATAAACAAGTGCCAATGCATAGGGGTGTTTTGGTTAAGGGGTTAGGTTGCATATAGTTGAACAAGCATACAATACAATTATCATAACGAAATTGCAGTGTTGTAACTCGAGCAACAACATACAAACTCGACAAAAAATATTTCCACATTCTAACTACTAGAGAGTCAACGTTATTCTCCAAAAGGCTGATTTATATGACATCATAACAGTGAGCAGACCAAAACAGCAAAGTTTTAAAATTGGGGCATAGAAAACAATAGGTAATAATTTGCCAGAGCTTTCAGAAGGTCATATTCTTAACAAACTTCAACTCAGAAGTGAATTGACAAATTTACTAAGAAATACAATAGATATATTTGACAAAAACCTGTTAGACACAACCCTTTACACTTTTTTAATTTTAAGGCCTCTAGAATGAAGTACATAGTTCTTCAGATGTGGAAGATTGTTGGAAGTCATTCCCATGTGGTTAAAACCTGTTCCCGCCATAAGCATGCATTGTGATAGTCAATCAGCTATTGGACGGGCCCAGGATCATATGTATAATGAAAAATCCCGACATATTCGTCGAACACATAAATCCGTAAGAGAATTGTTAGTTAACGGTGTGGTATCCTTAGATTTTATGAGATCTAAGGATAAACTACAGCCAACAATTTCTTACCTCACACAAATCACTGTTTCCTATCATATAAACTACAACCAACAATTTATGAAAATACTTCCAAGTCAAAATAAGTACTTAGACAATCCCTAAATATATATATATATATATATATATATATATATATATATATATATATATATATATAGGATTCTAAATGTATGCATATTTCTTGCCAAACAGAAATTTACACAAATTTTGTTTCTTGCAAAACTAAGAGTCTGGAATTTCTTTATAGGTTTGATTACGGACTTTTTTAATCTCAAAAGCCTTTTTCTAATTTTTAATGGACTTGCATATTTTTTGCAAAACAGAAAATACGCAAAATGTTGTTCCTGTCACCGAGCTACCAGCCTCCAATGCTTTTACAAAGCTCCAATCGGGTCAAAAAGTTGCATCGCTCCTGAAGCCATTCTCACTAATCATTTATCTGAAAAAGAGGAAGTGCTAGTATGTTAGCCAGTTAAACCAGAGTTAAAATATAAATGTTAAAATCCTCATTAGACCAAATAAGTAATTCATATCATACCATTTCTTATACCCTTATTCCATGTGTGATATTATTGTTTGATGCTAAATGTGTGTGTTTCAGTCTTAATATCTCGGTAAGAAGAGATCTTGTTCTCACAGGTAGAAACTGTACAGAATTGGTTTCTGGTAATCTTTCTGTTTGCTAGTTAGTTTTTTCTTCATGTGCACTTTTTGGGTTTCTAGCGTTCTTGTTCTTTTAATTTGTTATGTTTGTGTTTTTCATTCTAGGTCTGTATTCGTATCCTTAGTAATTTAGTATCATTCGAGAACAAATGAGAACATCTAGTCTGATTTGGAGGTTCCCCACATTTAGATAATATAAGAAAATAAGAAATGAACAGAATTAAAAGATCCCGACTCTTACACAGAACCTTGTTGACTACGTTGTAAATAAACACAATAATTTCTACGGAAAATAAATGGACAAATAAACAGAAAATGGTTTCCTCAAATATATAATTATCAATTACAACCTTCAAAATTAAGAGTATGTAAATGATACCGAAATGGACTAAAGTCCGAGACGAGATAACTGCAAGCAGTTTTCCTTAAACGATATTTGCCCCGCCACCTCTGCTTCTGGCTAAATAGGGCACTTCGTTCCCAAAATACAACGTCTATCACATGTGAATCGGCGGAAACGGCACCGAGCCACGGTCAGGTCGTTGGTGGTGCGGTACTCTCTCTCTATATGTATGCATGTGTGAATTTTGTATGTGAATGTGTGTATGATAACATGTCTTTTCTTTGTCATGGAAAAAGTCTTTTAAAAATATATCTCATGAAAGCCATCAATATAGGAATATAAATATTTTGAAACTCCTACAATTTAATTGCATTCAAAACAAAACAAAACCAAAGTTTTTTTTTTTCCAACAAACCTTTGGTAAAGTGATCTGATGTTTACTTTCTCATTGACGAATTCAAAGCCACAATTACCATTAATGTCTATTTAGTGTTAAACTAGATAAAGAGACAAGGTTAATACTTCATCATCAACAACGACTAGCCCTATATGCTAAGAATTTCTGAGATAAAATAGATTACAAGATAATCAAATAACAATTAAATAAACACTCAAAGATAGTACTGATTTGGACTTATCAGAGTTCTTGCCATGCACGTCTCAGTTTCCCTAAAAACAAAGTAACAAATTACGTCTCAGTTTCCCTAAAAACAAAGTAACAAATTAAAAAATAACATAATAAGTTTAAGTTCGGAGTTACCTTTGGTATAACGATTTGATATCCACGCTCAGCTTTGGGGACTCCAAGAACTCGTCACCACACTCTCTCACATCCAAAGAACGCATTTCGAACTCTCTCTCTCCACAACACTCGTTCCACTCAAACCACATCTTCGCTATACTTTCCTTTCTAAAACATATCGAATGATCATCTTCCTCAGGTGACTCAGCAGCTACTAATCGATACACATACACTTTCCTTTCTTGACCTGGTCGAAAAGCACGGCCTATAGCTTGACGGGTCACCGACGGGTTTAAATGAACGTCTAATATTATTATTCGCGAGGCACCCACTAAAGATATTCCTTCCCCACATGCTTTAATTGAACCAAAAAAGACTTTAGCAGCTGCAGACTTGTTAAACTGTTCCATAGAAGAATCTCTACTTTCGGAACTAGAGTCGCCGGTTATTACAAATATCTCTTTACCCACACACCAACCTTTGCTTTTCACAGTGAGCCTTTCTAGAAATTTAAGGGGTTGTATGTATTGACCAAAAACTAGTAGCTTTTCTCCTGTAGATTCGCATAAGCTGAGGAGATTAAGGAAGAATTTTGATTTTACCCCATCGTTAATATCCGAATTATCAATAGCTTGGTCCATCTTCGCAACCTCAAGCCCTTCTCTTTCTTTTCTTGAAGCTTTTTTTAAATGGTTTCTAAGATTGGGATGCACATAAAGAGCACACCCTTCTGAGATTACCTTAAACCTCTGGTTTAATTTCTTTAACTCTTTCACTCCCTCTTTTTGTTTCTTGCTAAGTTTGAGATAAACGGTAAAGTCTATAATACCCGGAAGTTCATCAAGAAAATCACCTTTATAGAAGTGGAGAACTTTGCTAGTCATCTCTCTCAAGTCCTGAATAACTGCTATCTTTCTCTTGAAAATATTGTCATTACGCAGTGTAGACTCCACTGATTCGTAAAAAGAATTTTCCAGATTCTCGTGCTTTTTTGTACTAGAAACTTTGCTTAAAATCCGCTTGATAATTGCACGTGAGCTAGGTTGCTTTAGAAACTTTGGACGGACGAGATCAAATATGTTGAAAACTTCTTTTACATGATTTTGATATAATGTACCTGAAAGGACAACTTTTCTAGGTGTTTGAACCTTTTTTAGAGAGCTAAGTACATCAGTTTCCTCATTTCGCGGGGTATGACCTTCGTCCAATATTAATATGGAAGGAGTTTGGAGAAGAAATTTTTGGCAAGAAGCAGTCGTTTCATTGGCCTCGTCATCACATACTATCAATGAGAATTGCTGATATCCTATAAAAAGAATACTCTTCTGACCTGCAGGAGAAGATCAGGATTTTTTTTATTAATAACTAATTCTGAATGACAACTTCAACGAGTTAACAAAATGAGAAAGACACATTACTCGCCTATAATTTAACTACTAAACAAATAAAAAGGGTGAATGTTATTTGTAAACAACCTGGTGGAGCCAAACAAGGAATGATATCTTTAGCACTACTATAGAAGTAACTTTAGAGATCTGTTGGATGCAAGCTCTTTTTCTAAGTATACAGTTTCTTTGAGCTTATAGTTTGCTAACATACTTGTCTTCTTGGAGTTTGCTAGTTACATTTTCCGGAAATGTAAATCGCCAAAAGCCTTGTTTAAAGATGCCTTTCTTTTGAGTTTCTTTTGGTAAATTGAAACTCAGAATAATTAGTAAAGAAACCAATAAAGAACCCAACTCAAACAAAGTTTCGGCACCACTTGAAATAAGTAATATCAGAAAACAATTTTGGAAACCATGACAAAAATGGCTAAAATGGATGGTTAGTTGCTCACGGGTTCAAAAATTGAATACTTGTTACTTCCAACATAAAAAAGTTATAAACAATAAAATGTTAAAACCTCAAAAGAAAACCAGCACCAAACATGCCTATACAATCATAACCAGCACCAAACCTCAAAAGAAGCCGGATTTTTTGAGGTTCAGAAGAAAACCTAGGTTAATCCAGTTTAAAGCTTCAAGATTTATTCAAGCAAATAAACAAGGAAACTCTCAGCTTTAACGCTGGTCAACCAAATGGAGTCTACCTTTAGACCAAAAAGAACAAAACAAACAAACTGATATTATAAGATATAACCAAACAAGCCTATATAGATCTAAATTGTGGCAGATTTTAGGTGGGAAAGCAAGATATTTTTTACGTAAAAGAACAGGTGGGCTTATCCAGCTTAAAGCTTCTAGCTTTTACAGGGACAAATAAAAAGGTTTGAAGTTGTTTAACCAATCATTTATAAGCTGTAGCCAAAGAAGGCCTAAATTTACTTACTGACCTGCCCACTGCTTCAAAACCTCCAACTGTTGCACTCGGCTATCAGCTTTCATCGAATAAAAGTCATAAAGTGGAATGTCCTCAATTTCCCACCTCTTAAATTCATTTTTTCATGTAGATAATATCCCCTTTGGTAACACCACCAGTGGTCTAGCCTGAGGGTACTTAGCAAGAAAACTCTGTATAAAACTAATAATCATGAAAGTTTTTCCAGATCCTGGAGCATGCGCTAGTATACAACCACCAGGGTTATCTATCACCAAGTTATTTTGCAGAAATTGAAATCCCTCGAGTTGATGCGGTTTCATTTGCTTCA
The DNA here is from genome assembly GCA_963682055.1 of Primula veris. NCBI lineage: Eukaryota > Viridiplantae > Streptophyta > Magnoliopsida > Ericales > Primulaceae > Primula > Primula veris. The sequence goes on along the minus strand of OY821745.1, from coordinate 11,867,820 downwards.
TGTGCAAGGGATGAATATTGAATTCGTCGACTGGGATCTCTTGTCCTGATAATTTAGACCCGTCATAAAAAAATTGAGCGTCTTTGTTGTTTGTGATCTGAGCTTCACGGTAGTAGGTTCTTGTTGACCTTGTATTCTATTCATGAAATGAAAATGTTCACAAAAACTAGGATATAGTATAAAATATGAAAAAATCAGTTTAGAATTTGTGAAATAACATATCTGACATTATTAGAATGATAGCAAACTATTAGGGACAATTTAAAAATAAAAGAATATCAGGCCCTCCATCTAAGGGCAAGTTAAGCAAAGAAAATGGATTTTTTTGAGTTTGAGATAAATGCTAGGTTGTCCAGCATAAAGCATCTACCTTTTCAAGGCCAAAAAACCAAAAAGCTGACTTTTTAGCTGGTTTACAAAATGCGTCCCAGCTCTTAAGGCAAAAAAAAAACGAGCTTAAAAGCTGTAACCAAATCAGGCCTAAGAGGTGAATGTGAAATAGATCTCCACTTTAATCTGGACACTTAAAAGGTGGGTTTGTCCATGTGTTCCATGATTTAAAATCCACATTTGTATAACGACAGGGAATAGAAACCATGGGTTACAATGGAAACGGTACTAGCATGGTTTTTAATATTACATGTTGGAAGATCTTAAATTACTCTATCGATTAATGACTATCATTTAAATTATGCACTTTAGATGCAACATTTTCCTTTATATGGATCAACTTATCTAATCTGCGAGTAGTAATTGGCTCGCTAAAAAGGCAAGACATGGAATATTTGGAACTAAAGCCATGATAACTTCTTCTCTTTAACAGCTTAAACTTTAATACGGGGTAGCAATTTGGTAACTAAAGACAGATTCGAAAACAATTAATAATGAAATGACTTCTCTAAGTTATGCATTAAAATGACCATATTGCAACTCGTAAGCAACGGACAATAAAGCATGATATAGCTCTACCATGGCTAAGATGTATATTTTTGTCGCATATCCTGGGAGGCATATAAATTTCCTTTAGAGAGATAGAAGTGAAAAGGAATCCTATACAGTAGCATACTTAAGTATTTAATGTCACTAGGAATATAATTTTGATATACTTCTAACGAACATAACAACTTTCATTAATTGCAAGGGTATTTGAATATAACTTAAAATTAATGTATAAAACCAGTGTTCTAAAAGGCTCGCCTACGAGGGAATTAGGTGGAGCCTAGGCAGTAGGCGGAGCCTAGAAACATAAAAGATTAAGCAGATTTAGGCAGATTGGGCGGTGATTAAGCAGAATTAAGCAGCTGGATGTGGTGCCATATACCTATCTCTTCCTTATAAAAGCACTATACTTTTTAAGTTTTGGTTTCATTAATTGCTATGGATAAGAGGAAATTCAACAAATTCAAGTGCTAACTTGATCACGTCATGAATGTTAACCCACAAGCTATTTATACAAAAAATTTATAACATACTATTTGCTCCAGTCACATATTGACATAACAAAGTAGAACTTGGCATCCGGTAACAAGCTATCAGTTGCAATTTTATACTCAGATTTTCGACTTGCAGATGCATTTAAAACACCACAGGCAGCAACTTCGTTAAGTTATAGTTTTGTTTTAAGTTGAAACAACGAGAGTTTAAAGAGGGAGGCAAAAAACATGCTCGAGTACATTAGTTGAACTGCGTGAGGGATTTACAGTAGTAAGAGTAAGCAAAATGTTTTCTCATTAACCATCTAACACTAGGTCTTTTGTAGACTTTGGCATGCTATTATGATATGCAACATTAAGTATCTTGGCACAATGTGGGCGTTAATGCTGTTAAAAATTTAATACAAATAAAATTGTAAATTGGTCGAGTTATTTTCTTCAGAATCGTTTTGGTGCAGCAATGAGGTAGAGTTTATAAGAATTAAGCAAAATGAAAGAGCATTACAATTTACCACCACAACATAATACTACTTGATTATTGTCCATAACCATAAGCGAGAGTTCAAATATTACGATAGTGTCGAAACCTCAACAGTTATTATCGCAAAAATTTAAACCGTCTTCCAATACAGTATCAATTCATTAAGTAGGCTTCTTAATTAAAAAGAAGTCCAAACTACATAATTAGTGATCAACGATCAAGTAATCAATTAAACGTGCAAATAAGCAAGATGCTTTACCTTTGCAAACTGGTACTCAATGATAGTTTCTATCCTTCTCTGTATCACTCCACATACTCGGCAAACATATCCAAGATCCTCTTTCAGCACAAAACTGTGATCACAATCAGGTATTTCCTCTCTAAGGCGTTCTTCAGGTCTGATATCAACGTCAACCTAAATACGATGCAAAGTTGTAACTGATTCAAGGACACCAAAATTGTTGTACAAATATATAACTGAATGCAATATTTGGATTTGGAGTAATAAAAGTCTACCAATTTTGTTCTTTAACCTAACAAACTAAAACTGCCATTTCAAACTTTTGTGCAATTTTTTTGTAAATGTCATAAGTCTGGACCACAACAAGTGAACGTTATGAACTAGAACCTTAATACAAAATGTGAAGGATAGAATGGGGATGATAATGTATTATTCAGTATATGTTTCACACTGTAAATAAATATATAAATATAGGGTCAAGAAAAATATATAAAGTGTAGATTAAGGTCTATATTGCTGCAAGGTTCCACATATTTAAGAAAAATATACTAGCAAAAACTATTAACGTTTAACATAGTGAGTTTGGGAGCCAAATTAAGTCTGATTTTATTCTTAGGTAAGCAATACGTAATTTCCAGAAAAGTAATATGTATTATTCTTTATTGCTTTGCAAACAGGCTAATAATATCTGGCTATTAAAGATTTCACTCCAATACGTGAGTATTCTAGAGCACACATAAAGTTTAGATATGAGCCAGCGTTAAGGAATTAAATGTATGGGATTCCATTATTTAAGGATCCACATCTGGCGACCGGTGACGAACAATAATAGACCTTTAACAGACAAATCAATTACTTAACTTGTTTAGGGAAAGAACAGAGCATCTTTTCGGTCTTCTTTTGTCCCTGAACAAATCATTTCCAAGGAAAATCAATTTTTATTTATCTTAAGTTTTACGACTGACCCCGCACATAATCTTAAACATGACAGTGAATCGTCGTAAAAAATAAGTTAATAAATTTATTCCTTTTAAGTATCGATACGAATGCATGTACATGGATCTAAATCAGGCATGTATTTATATACAATGTGTGTTACTGAAAAAAATAGAACTTTGCGTCTTTAGTCATCCAATTTTTAGATCATCACAATTTGAAACAATTCATTTCGTTCCAGGCATTTTCATAAACATTTTAAGCCTATCAGAACTATGACTAATCCAGTGCAGGATTACCTTAGAGAGTTCCAGCGCAAGATTCATTTCCTTCCAGATACCTTCCAGATCATCACAATTTGAAACAATTTGCTCATTTAATTCACCATCTTCTACTTCACTGTCACCATAGAAACTTGTCTTATCAAATTTGGGGTGCTGATTTACATCCTCGATCACAGTATCATCATTGTTGATTTCCATATCAACAGAAACGCAGTCATCTCCCTTAAATTCGTTATCAGCAACAAGCATTACACTGTTAGAATCAATTTGGTGATTGCTTTTCTTTTCTTGGGTACCCTCCAAGCCGATACATTTACGTTCTTTGTCATTTATTTCGTTCCCACTAATATCTTTTGCCATTTTAGAACTGCTATGGTGATCGAGTTCCACATGAGTAGCATTTTTCTTACTAAGATAAATGTCTCTATCTTTCCTGATCGCATCATCATCCACTTGCCTTTCAATTAACTTATGCTCCCGAGAACAGTAAGTTTCCTAGATCAAATACCAAAAAAAACCCTTAATACAAACAATATAATATTCATAATAAACTTGTGCAACCGTTTCCTATCATAAAAACACAATAGACATTTGAAAAAAACACCATAGATAATCTAACGATAACCAGATTAGTCTGATTAAACTATGTTAGAGACAAAAAACATTGGTTTTAGATTCCTTTATTCACAATCTCCAGTTATCTGCTAGACTCACCTATTAAGTATAACTGTGTGATGCAAAGAAAGTATATTTACAAACTCCTTCTTGAGGATGAAACTATCTGCTATAACCCCGTCAACCAATAAAGCCTTACTATCATATAATATAATACTCCCTCCATCCCAAAATATTGGGTCTCTATGTATCTGCGTGCAATTTTGACCGGCAAATATATCGTGCTAAAATTGTTGAAAAATAAAATATTAATTTTTTTTCATATAGTTTAACATTTGAACCATGTGATAAACTTTTGAAAAATTCGATTTCGACAATTTAAATATGGGTTATTTGTCGGTCAAAATTGCACGTACTTTCGTATAGCCCCAAAAATTTGAGACGGAGGGAGTATTTAACTTGACAATTAAAGGAACATTTAATGCATCGAGTAATGCTCAAACTCTTAAATGCAAGAAACATTACATCAGTTTCCTTAATTTGAATATCCACAACTGGCTCTGTGTTGGCAATTGAGTGACTTGGATTAGAAGATGTGCTCTCTCCTATTTCTTCATCATCGGAATCGAGTATAACGATCGGTGAATGACCTTGTACCGGAGTACCACTTTTCTGACTAGAGACTTGTTTACTGAGGGAAGAAGGTAGCTGGTCCGATTGTAGAACTTGAGATCGAGGAGTGTAAATGGGATTAAACATCTTTTCTTTCATCTCAAGAAGATTTTTTATAGCGCCTGTTGCACTTCCATATTTCCCACTCTCTATCTCCTCCGCTAATGTATTTTTATGTCTGTTATTTTCAGGCTCAATCCCGATATTTGTATTACGCACATCTTTACGAACTTTTCCTTCATTAGGCGACCTCATTCGTTTATGTCCTGTGTAGTGAGGAATTATTAGATTATTGGACTAATGAATAAGAAAATGTTAGTTCCAACTCAAGCTAATACTATGTTTATAAGCAAGAACTGGTTGTCCGTGTTTGAGTAAAATAGAAAGAAAAAAAAAGTCAACATTCCTGCCATTAGAGCCAATAATCTAGCCAACTGGGCTTTGTTAGTTTTATCTAATCATAACTGGAATTTTTAAAGAAACTAATAGAGCTTAATCCGAGCTCATCCTAGATAGCTCATAAACCAACCATATAAAACTGCGAACGAGTTGAGGCAATATTAATACAGATGATTTACTAAAAACCAGTTCGTGCACATTTATCCACTTATTTAGAAAGAAAACGAATGCCGTGGTACCTCGTGGCATCACACAACTTGCTAAGAATTGCAAATCGGGCATTTTGGCATCATTAAAAAGACACATGGTTCTGTACTGCTAGTCTTTATTAAAACGGTCATATTAACGAATAATTGGTACAGAAATGTTAGCGAAAACCATTGGTAAGCTATGTGTCATATGTGGCGCACACACACACACACTAGATAAAAATCCGAGGTACATAGACGGTTATATAACTAACAAGGCAAATAACTAGAAACCAGCAACTAACAAAAAGGGAAAAAAATAAAAGAGCCGAAATTAGGAACGAACATTTGGGAAAAAGGGGCAAAGATTCATGTAATACCTGTGACTGGTTTAATATCGCTCTTTGGAGTTAGAGGCTTCATCACTGTACCAGGCCTGAGCAAAAATAAATTGAAACATTAAAATTTAAGATATACCATTAGCTTGAATGTTGCATCCTACATATTAAGAGCTTTGTTTTAATGAACTCATCTGTTTCCCCGGGCTCGGATAAACCATTTTCCCTATTTATTATGTAACTTGTAAAATGGAAAGGTTGCAATTTCTACTCAAATAACCCAGAATAAGTTATGACTTATTTCTGAAAATAAGTAAAAAAACTGAACTTTTGAGATAGACAGGGTACAGAATATTTTTTTTATTAAAAAGTAAGGGACTTTTTTGGCTTCAATAACTTAAAGTTAAAAAATTGAAGCTGATCCAATTGAAGCTGATAAAACAGGAGATTCATTCCGTAAATTAAAAAACAGTAGGTTTTATTCAGAGTAAAAAGTTATATATTTTTTTAGTAAATATACCAAAAAATCTCATCTTTTTACAGTCAAATAGGTAACAACTTATAAAAATAAAAATAACAACTAAAATTAATTCGGTTTTTCCAAAAAAATAAACAGTCTTTATGTATGATTAAACAGAAATGAAGATAAAAACAGAGATTCAAGACAAAAACAGTAAACCCAAATTAAAAAATTAAAAAAATAAAACTCACAATGTGCTGCATGATAAAGATAAAGCAGAAAATAATTAAAAAGAGGAATCTCTAACATAAATGAAGCTAATAAAAGAGATTCTAAATAAACATTAAAACTTTATTGAAACCAAATTAAAAGGAAATTAATCTTGTTTACTCAGAAATTAATAAATAGGGGGGAAAAAACTAACATAAAAGAAGCTGATAAAAGAGACTCTTAATAAAAAAAAAAATCAAAATTTTATTGAAACCAAAAGAAAAGGAAATTAATCGTGTTTACTCACATTAATGTAGTGCTAGATGAAGATAAAGCAGAAATTAATAATTAGAGGAAAAAAGAAGTAACATAGATGAAGTTGATAAAAGATTTATTCAGAATAAAAATAAAGACTATATTAAAAGGAAATTAATTTAGTTTACTCACAATGTATATATAATAGCAGGGCGTTGAAATCGAGAAGAAACACAACAGAGTTAATATAGATAAAGAGAGAGAGAGAGAGTGAACGTTTGAGCTTCCACTACTCTGTGTTGTGCAGGTGTCTCTATTTTGGACAATTATTTTTTATTTTTATTAAAAACTCTATTTTTATTTTTATACTTTTACATTTTTTTCAAAAAAAAAATTTCTTGGCCCAAATTTGTTTGGTTTATATATATATTGACAGGGGTTACTAATTTGCAATAATTATTTTGAAAATGATAGCAACTCTTAAATTAATAGTTTTAAACGTTACCAATCAAAAATTGCCTTTCCGGTTCTCTTGTTTTTGTTAAAATAATTTTCTGTCCTTTATTTATTTTTCACTGACACATTTTAGTTACACATTTAAACAAGGATATATATTAATATAACAAATGAATTGTCAAGCCCCGATTTCCCCAGAGGGACGCCGGGGGTGAATTTTTTGAAAATAAAAACATTTTATGGATTAAATAACAATCTATATAAAATAAAATGAGTATCGAGCATATAATTTTAAAAGAAACGCAAACCGCGTATTTAGAAAATTTAACTCTGCCAAAACGGCTACAACTTGAACAAAATTCAACTATCAAAACGTTTAAAATTTAAACCAAGCGATTACAACTTGAAATTCACAAAAATTCCCGTCCCAAATGCTCGTGCTGCCATGTGTCCTAGTCCGCAGCGCTAACCTCTATCGGCACGTGTGGAGTGGTGGTGAGAAGTTGAATTCTACGCCAATACATAAACGAAATATATACGAAAATAAACATGTACGAAAATGTATATATGAGAGAAAGAATATATATTCAAGAAACCTCAACCAAAAACTAATTAATCCCGAACTCGTTCCCTATTACACAACACATTTAATTCTCCATTATCTCTTTACTTTACTACATCATCAGGCCTCTTAGCCACCTGTCCCGACCAAAAACCAGGTCATTCCCCATGTCCACGGCAGCCACGTATTCCCATACATGGGGAGGATTAAGCACTATTGTTAACTCATGTATATACTGTTATCACACATAATACACACTATAAATATACCATCAGGCCTTTCAGCCACCTGCCACGGCCGAAAAGCATGTCATTCCTCATCTCCACGGCAGTCACGTATTCCCAGACATGGGGAGGAATACACACTACTACTAAGACCTTATAAGCCACCTACCCCGGTCTAAAGGTAGGTCATTCCCCATGTCCACGGCAGTCACATATCCCAAGACATGAGGAGGGATACGGACTATTGATAGGTTCACTACTCATGTATATCTGTTGTTCCATACTCATAATTAACAATGCCATAACGAAAAATAACAAAACTATCGCGTAACGGCTTATTATCAACCATAACTTCATTACACATTAATAATCTCAATATACATCAACTCATCAACCTTCGATATTCATGTAAACATACATGTCACGCATAATTAAAGTCAACCATTATTCACTCAGTTTTGCAATCACGTCACCCCCATAATTTCTCATAAAAACCTAAAAATCTCAAACACGGTATAATGTCAAATTCGTAATTTAATAAAACCATCCAAACAAACATAAAATTTAGCAATACACCTGCATCATAAAAATTCCCAACAATATGATTCATTCAACAATTTACAACGATAATATATACATATCTCCTAATATACGTAACCGATGGCATGATCATAATCATATATATAACGAGTATATTTTGGATAGAAAACCCCTTACCTTATTTGAAGAAAAACCGCAAAGAAAAACTAGGGTTTGATCAAAAATTGTTCCGGGCGTCTAGGGTTCGTTCTCCTTCCTTTTTTTTATTTCCTTTTTCTTCTTCTCTCCTTTTCTTTTCTTCTTCTCACTACAAGAAATAATCCAGATACCAACAAAAAAAAATGTTGCTATTTAAGCTAATTATGTTGCTAACTAAGATTAGCAACAATTTTGCAACAAAAAACAGTATGTTATTGTTTGCCTTGTTGCAGATTTCAGTAACTGAATTAGCAACACACGTTTGTCATTAGTAACATAATCGTAACACGCTTTTTATGTTGCTATATTCGTAACAGAATTGTATCATATTTTGTATGTTGCTACTTGATGGATTTTTTGGACATAAAAAGCAATACTTTTGTAACAAAAATGTTTCTTGTCAGAAATTTGTTACAGATTTTTTGGAAATAAAAAGCAATAATTTTTAAAAGGTTGTAGTTATCATTGTTAGTATTATGTTACTATTTATATTATTTGTTTAATAAAAAGTTTATAATATGTTGCTATTTTGTTACTAAAATATGTTACAATTCAGTTCGCAGCAAGTTGAATATATATGTGTATATATATATATGTGTGTATATATATATATATAGATAGATAGATAGATAGATAGATAGATATAATGAAACAAAAGTTTAACATAACAAAGATAACATTAGCTAATTAACAAGTTAACCAAAATATTACAATTGTTTAGCATACAAAATTAACATACACTATATAACAAGTTAATGCGCTGTTTACTAATCGCCATAGCCACCACTACTAATCTAATAATCGTTGAGATCGTCTTCTCCCAAGTCCCCATCTTCGTGTGCTGCCTCATTTTCTAATTCTTCATCCGAATGCAACTTATGTTTTAAGAGTCCTGCATTATACAATTAAGTTTCATATTTTTAGTCGCATCATTCATTTGAGTCATATGTTACTTGTCAAAAAAAGGAAAAAGTATAGAAAGTGGGCGAAAGGAAGGCGACAGCATTTGAGTCATATGAAGATCTTCCGTGTGTTTTATCTCTCTCTTTCTCTCTCTCTTTCCATGTGTTTTAATAAGTTTGTTATAAAAATTAAAGTTTCCAGAAAATGCTAATAAGTCATAATATTTTTTAAAGCTTCCTTTTTTCATTTAATTAAAAATTCGGGTCGTTACATGAATTACACAATAACATAGATACATACAGTCATACTTAAATTACCAAGTTTAAGTTTAGTTTCTAAACTAAATTCATAATTTGTTCAGCCCATCTATTTAAAAAAATAAATTCTTATTATTCTAGAAGCCGAGATACCAAAATTTGCACCAACCAAACAGTTTTTTTTTGTTTTTTTTAACCCATTAACTTTTGATTTGCATACTGTAAGGACAAGGAGTTATAAGGGCAATTATGGTATAATAAGTAAAAATTTATAATCCTTATAGATTGTCTTGCAAAATTTGATGAAGCAAAGGGCACCACTTATTAATGCACGCTGCAGTTAATGCAGCAAAATTGCATCCATGTAATGTGCTTATGTGAATATTTTAATACAGTACAATCCATTTTAATCATTGATAGATGAGGAAAGTCAATATCATAAACCTTAATTAATCCTAACAACATGAGTCGTGTGGACAATGAGATGCGACATCCATGGTTTGTATGTATGACCATATTTTACTACTTAATTTCATACATTCAGATTTTCTAACTTGTAATTTACCCCGTCTCATACCTTTTCATCATCACTTCCTCTATAAACAAAATATAATAAGTAAATTCATACACGTAACATATTCATCTTCTCATATTTTTATACTTTTATTTTTATTTCAGTTTTCATTCCTTTAAAATATTTTTCCGTACCCAATTGGTCAAAAATAGGAAAAATCAGCGACATTTGAAATGCTGTAAAGTGCCGGTAATGTATCAGTTGTACTGTGAAATGTATACAAATATGCAACAAATAAGCTAGAGAAAGAAAGAGAACTTACGAAATTAAGAAGTGTAATCTCTTACTATTAGAATTCATTCCAAAGAAATAAAATGGTATTGGTTTATATACAAACTAATAACCGCCAATTACAGTTCATATTACCAGTTAAGCTAAAGTTTCTATATTTACATTAAGCTACTAGTATTAAAGGAAATATAACAAATGAGTCCATCAATAATATATGGAATTACTAGGAAACAGTCACTCTATATGACTGGTTCACAACCCGTTTTCATAAAAAAATATCAAATGAATAAAAAAAAATTAATATTTGATTAATATTTAAGTTTATGGTAGACCCCCTTAGGTTTCTATATTTTTATTTGGGTTTTTAGTGTGTTGTAAAATTTATTTTTAATTTATCAAATTCTAATTTATTGAAAATAGAAAAAATAAATCTGTTATTGAAAAATATTATCTAACAATTCATTTTCTAATCTAATGGTCGTTAAGGTGATTGTATCATAAACAGTCAAATAAGTTGACTATGTTGACTATTTTAAAGAGACATTCATCAATATAATAATTAAATTGTACTCTCAATATACACCTAGAAGAAAACATAAAGTATGTTTAGTCAATGATTTAACAACAAATATATATTTCTCTCATCGATCGTGTAAGAAGATCAATGTGATTGCAGAATACAAGATGCATATAAACACGAGAGACATTGCTAGATACATATGATAAGAGAGATGTATGTTTGAGAAAAATGACCCAAAAAATTGTTTAGAGCAAAAAAAAGCAACAACGAGATGGGAGTATGAAGATCTAAGTTGCCACTAATTAATCATATACTAGTTCAATTGAAACAACCTGATATTTTTAACAATTGACTTTGCTACAGAGGAGAATAAAAACAAAACCAACAAAATAAGTGCCCATTCGGTAACAGTTTTTTCTATTAGTTTTTTTTTTAAAATCTTGGCAAGAAGCCACCGGTGTTTGTTTTTATAACTTATATACCTATATTATCTGTTCTCTATTTTTTATTTTTTATTTTTTATTTTCTATTTTATATTCTCTATTATCTGTTCTCTATCCATTTTCGTATTCAGTTACTTATTTTCATTTAAATTTTGAATTTTCACCATTTATTCCACAAATTTATAATCTTTTATATTATATTATATTTGTTATAGGATATTATTGGTCATTTTGGACCTTAGTCTATTGGGTCTATCTTGGGCTTTCCTAGCATATGTAATTCTACCGTCTATTATATAAAAAGGGTTAGAGATCTCTTGATGTATCTGTACACTCATATTAATAAATAAACATTTCGTCTGTTGTCTCTCTATATTCTCACCCTATATCTATAGACATATATATATGAGCTAATATGTCATATAACACGTTATCAGGACTTTGTTCAAGGAGATTGAGGTATTTATTCAGAGATTTTGGGTAAACAAACGAATATTGAGTAATAAAAATTCGAAAAGTATATACGAAAATTGAGTCATAATATATGGCCAAAGTTTGAAGTTTTTTTTTCGTTCTTCCGGTCTTCCCCAAACACGAGACGTACGGTATAATATTTTCCCCTTCTTAACATATATCAATTGCATGTATATTATTAGTATGTACTTAAAATTGCATGCGGTCTATGAATTGGTCTGTCGAATGATAATTGTATATATATAAGTGTTGACCATTGTATGTAACTGGTATATATACTACCGGAACAAACTAGCCCATGATATATGATACTAGTAGTTATCTTTGCAGCTTAATAATTTATTTTGTAAATCAGAATTTGATGTCATATATTAATTAAATATGTTGCAATCTCACGTGACTAAGCTTAATACTACTACTGAGTTAATTGTAATTGCTTCCGATCTGTAATTGCTTCCGATCTGTACGAGTCACCCATGGTAAAGTTACTAGTACAACTAATGTATTTTCTGTCTAAAATTGGTAGGTGTAAAAACCTGTAGAAGCAAAACTCTTAGTTCGAAAACACTAGGAACCAGTTTTAAATAAACCAAATACATGTGGACTGTTCTATTAAAACATGTTAGACCAAACTGTAATTTGACAGAAATTCTGGATTGAAGCTGTAATAACTTTGTAAATAGAAATATAGTTTACTGTAATTACAGTAGTGATCCATGTAGTATGTATGTTACATTTAAAATAGTATATGTGTTCACATATGTATAAAATTCGGTCCATATCTACATAAATACATACATGATAATTGATTAATTGGCTAGTAAATAACATTGCATCTTAATTGAATTAATTTATGAATTGCCATGTTAATAATCACTATCATGTAATATTATTATTGTTGTTATATATAAGATATGTACATTTGCGAAATCATATATTTTCACATTTAAGTTGGAAAAATTATGAAACTTCCCCAACTAGGCTCACCTATTTGAATACGATGTCTAGGAAATATATAGTCGGAAGTCGATATCCTAATGAGGTCGGGTTTTAAGTGGCATTCGTGCCCTCCACCCTCACCGTCTTTCCTGGTCGTGTTCAATTAGAGCTACCGAAAGGGGTTGACTAAATAATAATTTCCCCGAGTGTGTTTATATAATGATGTATGTTTCGCCGAATTGGTGTTTCAGTATCGACCCGTCGTTCGATCAATGAGAACTAATTTAGATGTGAAGCAAAACTAGTATTCAAACCTGTCGTTTCGAAACAAAGTTTGTGCTTGTGCAAAACATAAATATATAAACAAGTCGTTTTATATGATAATTAATCCAGAACTCCCAACAAAAGTTGGATGCCATATATGATGATTAAATCGCAAAGCATACTTGTGAAATAACTGTTTAAACAATGATGTTATTCCGTCACCACATGTTAGTCACCCTGATATGTGAGCATGTGATGCCCAATTTTTTTTTGGATGCCATCTTAGATGGGTAAAACACGAGTTTGTTGTTACCCTCGAGACGAAGGCTAAGGCGTTAATTTTATCTTGCCGCCACATTTTAGACGTGATGACGTCTATGGTGAACAAATGTCTGAAATTAACATATTAGAGCGATCATTGACCAAAAATACTAGCTTGAAAATTGTATTCCGTAAGCAGTGTCGTGAATTTATATTCACCATGTTTCTTCATCGCCCATCTGTTTGTGGATGAGAAAATTTCCCGATGTGCAGTTTTAATCTTATTGGGTCAATGGCGAATTGTTTGCCTAATATTAATGTTCTTCGTGTATATTTTTTTCCACGAATCGAGAACCGAGACAAGTGTTATTTGTCTCGAACTATCGCGATCCCGACGAATCGCCTAGCCAAGCGAGGTGTTAGAGAATCGTCAAAATCGAAGACTTATGGCTCCAAGACATTTCTTAAAAAGAACAATATGACCCGTTGTCTTAAAGCAAGTGATAATGCTCAAGGAGTCAACTCTAAGCTATAAAGACAAAGGTCATGCACGGTTACTTCTTAAATAGTTCAAAACTATTATAAAGGTGGAAAAGCCGATGCTAATGTGTTTAAAGCTAACTGAAAGGAAACTCTTGAGACCAACCAATTTTGTGGCTCAAATGAGTTCAATACCTTTCTTTATTGATTTTGTTAAATCATTTAGCCGATTTTTCGCTCATCTGGATTATGTTTTTCCATTTGGATTATGAATTTTCCATTTGGACATACTTTTGGATTATGGTTTGCATGTTTACGAAATTTCTCAAAATTAATTTAAAGTAATATTTGAGCAAATTCCTTTGACAAATGTGACCAAACTTTAAATTATGAAATTTTAGACAATACTTGTGGGGTAGTTGATTTTTTTGGAAATAGTGGGTAACAGTGTACCACATAATTTCATCAACTATTTGCCTAAAAGAGTACCCATTGACAACGATTCTGGACCTGTCCTTCTAAATCAAAATATTTGGTAAAACCAAATTGATTGGACAAATATGAGGTCTTATACTCATGTAGGTCCTGCCGTAACTTGTTGAGTTATAAAATATTCGAGAAAACCAGTGTTATCTGGTAATAGCTCATGAAAGAAATGAAATTTCTTTACATAGCCTCCATTCAAAAGCGTATTTTAGAGGAGTTGAAATGTCTTTCAAATTGTTGCTACCACAATTTTTAAAGCATTTAAAGTTACCTAATCATTTCGCCTGTCGTCGATTGATAAAAGATTTAGATGCTAAGACATGATTGTTTGTACTATCATTCGCCTGTCGTCGATTGATAAGAGCATTTTGATATTATGGCATTGACCGGATGAGATAATCCCGGGTTAAAAGACGATAATTGATTTATAATCGCATCGCATTTGGATTCTCTCTTAGAATATATTTCGTGATTAATCCGAAATTCATGCCACTAATGCTCACTTTGAAAGACTAGTATGTGTAAAGATCACGAAATGGACTCGTAGAATTCTTGTAAAGAAGTGAAGGAGTTGTTGTGGACTTATCCAACCATATGACAGACCATTAAAAATTTTATGGTTATGGTTGATGCATCGACAATATGGTCACATGATTATTGTTGTCCACAGAAATGTAGTATTTCCCAAATTTTTAGCCCTATCATTAAGTTGATGGCTCATG
Organism: Primula veris; assembly: GCA_963682055.1. NCBI lineage: Eukaryota > Viridiplantae > Streptophyta > Magnoliopsida > Ericales > Primulaceae > Primula > Primula veris. Next base: position 11,852,774 of record OY821745.1, on the reverse strand, counting down.
ATCCGGATTATCCTGAAAAGTCTAATCGACTTGATAATGCCGAAGAGTAAGAATCGAAATTTTGATTTGAATTACTTTAGTTTGGAAATTGAAACTGAACATCCTATCGATTATGTTCAGACTCAAATGGACTCACGAAAAGTTTGATGAAGCGACTGCAAATGATTTCACACACTTTTTGGTCTTGCACACCAAGATTTATATTTCCGTGTGGGGTTATGCTATTTTTCTGCATTGGTCCGTTATGAGGGCCATAGATACTCAAACACCATATGCGTACCAGCTGGTTACTGGTTATGAGCAAGAAGTCTCATATTAACGCATGTTTGGAGTGCTTCAAAATATGGACCTCTGAAGGGGACATAAGTCGGGTATGAATCTCATGCCTATCATTTGATAGAGTAATCTTGGCAAGCGATCTCTTTCCCGCATGATATACTAAAGTGACATTGCTAAGACTGTTCTCCCTGTCGTTAGGGGGAGATTTGCACGTTACCGTTGATAAATAATGACGTGAAGTAACATGGCATAGCCCACTCAGTCTTAGCTTGATCCCCAAAAATGCACTTAGTGATAAGTAAGTGCATAGACTTCCTCAAGTCTAACAAAATACTAGGCACATTTAATGACTTTATGAGATGTCACGAGATCATTTATACCTGCTGCAAAATACTTGCAATGATAGAAGTCCTTGTCGGATGTCGTTTTCCTGTCGTAACATGTTGCTTTGGCCGAACCCGCCAAGCAAAGGACGCTGTCGTCGGCCGTCAGTCTGTCGTCCTTCCCAAGATACGAGAAAGTTGACCGATTCTTAATTCGTTCAGCCCCAGATGTGGTGAATTGAAACTCGTTTGTCGTACGAGATTATAAATGATCAAGGAGATGTGTGATTTCCTCCTTATCTTAAGAATTTTGAAATATCTATTGATCATGATATCTTAGACGATATTGAAGCAAAACAAGAATGTCATTGATTACTTGTTCATATATTCGGTGACGACTGATAATATGGGCAAATTATGACAGAGAACCATGTACAGCTGCTTAAAGTCAACGTAGAATAAACTTGCCTAATGGAAACTTGCAATCCAAGTAGACTCCTTAGCGAAAGTGTGTTCGGACCTATAGCTCCAACACCACTAATGTTAAACAAGTTCGTTTATTTGGTTATTCGTAAGGAAAAGTGATGAGAATAATGAGATTGTAGAATGCTCACCTAGTAGCGCAAGGTTTCTCTCACACCTTAGAATTAATTACGAGATGGTTTACTTCCTCGTAATGGACATTATAATGGTCCCCTACTTTACTAGTTTAGTAGTTTCGAAAAAACTTAGTGCAGCTATGAATGTGGTTATGTTTTATCTCTATGAGGATTTCAACAAAGAGATGTAGATGAAGGTATTTGTGTGACTTCATATGCTTGAATCAAGTAGTCCTGACCACGGAACACGATCTCAATTAAATGAGACGTTCACTATATGGATTAATATAATCCGAGCGGATGTGGTATACCTGCCAAAGTGAGTACTTGATTAGCTTGGGATACTTGAACAAGTATTATGCCCTTGCGTGTTTTATCACGCGATCCATTTTTAGATTTGCCTTCGAGATGAAGGATCTTAGGAAGACATGGTAGTGGCTCAGCCTGATGACCGAGTCCCGTAAAGATTGAATCTAAGTCCATGATTTAGACTGCACTCAGAAGGTGTTATGACGTTTTAGTTATCTTGACGCTAAGTCGTCAAATTCTCTCATGATCGTTCGATCACTATACATTGATATAGACCCAGTCCGTCTCTGATGTGATGATGAAGAGATATTGAACCATGATGTTCATATCTAAGTATAATAAGCGCATCATTGTACTTGGTCTAATGTACTAAGACGAATATCTCGTCTGCTGTGAATAGTATAGATCGACACAGCATCGCGCTAACACGCTGCTATCGAAATGGCATAAAAGGAATTTTCCCATTACCTTAGGTAACTGTGGATGAAGGCTTGTCTTATCCCATTTGCATCATCGAGTGTACATACCCCATTCGGTACTCGAATTAATGCAACCATTTTTCGGTTATACCGATGCTGGTTACTGATCAGACCGCATAAGTGATATTCCTAACATGGTATGTCTTTACCATTAGGAAATAGGCGATATCTTAGAGGTCTTGGAATGACTCCAAACGAATTACTCTGATCTACTCGTGCTCTATGAGACGACTAGAGAGTGTATATGACTTCGAGCTACTATTAGTCATACTTGAATTATATATGTTCTGTCTTACGATCCAGATAAAACACTTGTCATAGAAGACAACTTGTTATTATCGATCAAGAGAGACATGACTATATTATGCTATTTAGCATTTATCGTCGAAATAAATCTTCACATATGAAGTTTAAGAGCATCCTGTCAAATGCTCGTTCTATTCCACGTTATATTTTATTGCATCCAGTTGTGTGCAAATAAATGAGGCATTCAGTCGAATGCTCGTACTCTTTCTTGGAATATGAAATCCTTGCACCTAATCGTGTTCAAGTGAGTGGGAGCATCCAGATGAATACTTATTGTATTAATTACTACTTAGTCAAAATTCTCGCATCCTGTCGTGTGCAAGTGAGGGGGAGCATCCAGTCGCATGCTCGTGTACTCTTTTTATCCTTAGACCAATGTTTTTTCCCACTGGGTTTTCCTTGGAAATGTTTTTAGCGAGACACGTTTCCATCATATCTCACTTAATATTGTCAAAATTAGGATGAGTATCCTGTTGTATACTTCTTACCAATGTGTACTCTTTTGTCCTTCGACTAGAAGTTTTTCCCACTGGCTTTACTCTAGCAAGGTTTTGATGAGGCACCTGTTTTGTGTTTGATCCCCTACTACTACCACTGTTGCATTCTTTTTCATTCGATCAGAGATTTTCCCATTGGGGTTGCTTTGGTAAGATTTTGATGAGGCACACTATTTTGTGGTTAGTTATTTACATGGAATTTCGACCTATATCATTCAGCTACACAATTTCTCCTAGGTACCGGTTTTGTCCCATACTGGGTTTTCTGGCCCTAAGATTATATGTGTTTAGCACTATGAATGAACTCGGCCCAAATCAACAGTATGAAGACGAAGAAATCAAGACGTACAAATGGGGAGTGTTGTAGGATATTATTGGCCATATTATGCCTTAGTTTATTGGGCCTATCTTGGGCTTTCCTAGCACTCATATTATTTAATAAACACTTCGTCTATTTTCTTTCTATATTCTCTCCCTATATCTATATACATATATATGTGAGCTAATATGTCACACAACAGTATTCAAATTTTAAAGCATTTATACATAATATTGTTTTAGACAATTTTTCTAAAATTTAATGTTTAATTTATATTAATTTATACATTTATTCCAAAAAAAATTGCATGTGAATTTATTTTTAAAAACAATTATTATAATGTATTGATACATATATTACAGTAATTGTACAATTTTTGTCAAGTTTTTTTTTAAAATTTTTTTTGGATAAAATAAGAAAAGAGACACAGAACGGATAGATAATAATAGGGGTAAAAAATTTGGACTTCTTCCTATTTTTTAAGTTAAAAAGGCTATTAAAAAAACAACATAAGGTAGGAATATTTAGGAAGTATCAAACATGATCTAATCTATTTTCCAATCTTTTAATTTTACATAATACAATGGAAGGAATTGTGTAGCATTAACTACATTAATTTTTGTAACATTTAGACTATTAATAAATTAGATTCTTTCTATATTCTGCATTTATTTTTGTGCTAAAAGATATTATAGCCGATTCACTTTCATTCAATTTTTTTTTTCAAATGTTAAAGGAAAATATTATGCTGACATTTAATCTTTGAAATGATTACAAAAAAAAATCTTTGAAATATTCCGTTGTTATTTGGTAAGAAAATTAATTTTCATAAATTTAAGTTATGCACCTATTACGTTTGTCAAAAATGCAACATTTGTTTTCATTCGAAAACTGTAATGGCTCAAAACAAACCGTATTTAAGATTGTATTCGTAATATTTCGATTTAGTACTTTACTTTTTGATAATTTTGTATTGTGGTTATATGAAGAAGTCCACATATATTACAAGTTAGAGTTTTAAAAGACTATTAATTTTTTTATTATTAATATTATCCATGAGTATTTTACGATAGTTCTTTTCGTCACCCGTGAAAAATAGGTCCAACCATAGACTATTGCAAAAATTTATTCTTATCATCAATTCATATATTGTATATCTACTGTAGATAGACAGGTACATAATTTTTTGGCGCATTTAATACATTCATTAATTATGGAAATTAAATGCTTTCGATTTTAAAAAAAGATTCCAATTCTGTATTTACACGATTTTGTATAATATAGTATCTTTCAATAATTAATGTGATATCTAGAAATTAATCTTGCATTGCCATATTTAGGTGTACGGTAGCTAATTAACACATGTCCCCCCGACATATGTTGCGGAACCGTTTTCTTTTAGCTTGTTAGAGAAAACGTGCATAGATATCATCAACACACTTATATAAAGAATCACCCAAAAAAACGTAAATTTCTTAATAGATTTTGTTTACAAGTCACCTTTTACTTCAAATAAGTAAATAAATAAAAAATAACTTATGAGTAAAAAAATGTTATATAATTAACTAAAATTAGCAAATGTAAGGCGATGTTGTTAAGATCATATTTCTGACCTAATAACTATTTGTTGTCAATTGGTTTGAACAAAACAATCTAAGTTGAATGTTAAGAATTAAGACAGTTTTATGTTCACAGATGAGGTTGCAACCTCAGTTGCAACTACAGTTCCAACCTGTCAATACGCAGGATTCTGTCTAATTTTGTCTAACTGCATTACTTAAATTTTAAAATATTTTATTTGAATTAAAGTATGCAGGATATATTCTCATTTATTTAAAAAAAAATTACTTTATATATATTGAGAATATTAAGATGATAAATAATAGAAGTTAATTAAAGAATATATAGAGATTAGTTTAGGAGATATTGTTCTTTTTATTGTGCTACTAAATCTCTTTTATTATGCAAAAGCTTTATCATGTGATTCAATCTATGTGGAGTTATAGTTCTAAAGTCTATTAAGATTTTATCTCTAAAAGATATTATTTTATATTTTGCTTGTTTAATGAAATAGTAACTCATATTGTCAAGCAAGTTATTAACATGTATTAACATGAAGATTGAGATCAATCAATTACCGCATTATCTCGTGCAAATATGGAGAGATTGAGATCAGTTAGAAGAGGACAAATTAATCAACAAGATCTTGAAGAAATAAGATTGTTTTACTCTTTAAATAATTAATAGATTAATTTGCTTGTAAAAAATAGCGTGTTCTAAATTATAAAGAACTCAACTTTGTGAGAATACACAGTGAACTTTTAAAATGAAAACAATGGTGGGATGCCATTGATCTTTTAAGTGGTAGTTATAAGGTAGAAGCAATATAGAGATATGCAGAAAACCTAGAGCGAGTCTGAGAGTTTTTCATTAAGATTTGAATCATATATTGTAAGTTTTTATAATATCATTAATCTTGGTGAGTGCCCTAGAGACGTAGCCTAGTTGGGTGAACTCCGCTGTTAAATGTGTGTATGATTTAATTCAAATACATTTAACTTTATGAGTTCTGTCTATCATTATACTTAGGTTCCAACCTCAGTTGCAACTGTACTTGGAACCTAACTGCATAACTGCAACTAGAACAACTGATAGGAATTTCAATTGGTATCAGAGCTTCACACTAGATTCTACTTAGTGTGGATCTTTTGTTATAGTAAAGATGGACTTAATGATGGAAGAAAATGCGTTTAGCAAGCCACCATTGCTTGAAGGAAGAGTTAACTATGGAGTCTGGAAAATAAGAATAAAATCCTTCATCAAACAGCAAGATGAACAAGCATGGAAGTATGTACTCTATGGTTGTGAAGTTCCAACTGTTACTGATGGTGAAGGTGAACTGGTTTATGTGCCTGAAGACAGATGGTCTGCTGATGAGGATAAAAAATCAAGTGCAAACTCAAGAACAATAAACTTAATCTTTGATGGTGTAACTCTAAGTGTGTTCAGGTATATCTCTCATTGTGAAACTGTCAAAGAGGCATGGGATATCCTACAAGTAACCTTTGAGTGAACTGTTAAAGTAAAAGCTTATAAACTCCGACAATTAACTACTCAGTTTGAAAATCTAAGAATGGAAGAAGATGAAACTATTGAACAATTTAATGGAAGAATCTGTCACATTGCTCATCAAGCAGGAACCTTAGGTGAAAAATATAGTGATGCTAAACTTGTAAAGAAAACTCTAAGGTCTCTTCCATAAATATTTGAAATTAAAGTAACTGCTATTGAGGAATCAACCGATCTAGAAAACTTAAAACTTAAAGAACTTATAGGAAATCTAAGCACTCATGGGTTAAAATTCTTCAAACCAAAGAGAACAAAAAAGGGAATAGCCTTTCAAGCTAAGAAAACTGAATCTAAACTCTATGATAATTTGCATGATGAAGAACAGCTGACCTTCTTTGCTAAAAAGGTTTACAAAAAATTCTATAAGAAAAAGCAGGATGATACTGGAATGTCTAAAAACTTTCATAAAAGAGAAAATCAATTTAGGCCAGAATCTAGGCTTAACAATAATCCTAAAGGAAAGTGGAATTCAAAATAAAATGATGATAGGGACTATCAATCTAGAGAAATTCAATGCAGAGAGTGTAGGGGTTATGTTCATATTCAGGTTGAGTGTGCTAACACTTTAAAAAGGAACAAAAATGCTTATATAACCTTTCACAGTGACAGTAAATCTGAGAGTAACAGTGATGAAGAGGATGAATCTAATTTTGTTAACTTTATGGGAAAAATCACTGAAAATGAAACTGTTTATGAAAGTGAACTTTAGGGTAGAAGTGTAGTTGCCACCAGAAAAGAGTTGAATGACTTTAAGGCTAAAACAAGACTTAATCCAAGATTGGGTAACTTTTGCAAAATGCCTAGACATCTAGAAATCAGGTGCTATTTAAAAATACACATAAAGTATATTTTTCAGAAAAACTGCTTGTCTCCTACTTGTGATGAAAAAACGAATTATGTTTGGTAAGTTAAAATTAAAAATGACTTAATTGCCAATAATAAAGTTGTCATTACTTCTCTAAATGTTGTTACTACTAATGAATGGTACTTAAACAGTGGCTGCTCTAAGCACATGACAGGAAATGCAAGTGCTCTCAAAAATATCATTAATCTTACAAGAAATATTGTTGTGTTTAGAGGTGGAGACACATGTAAAATAATTGAAAAAGGAATGTTGAACAAACCTGGAATGCCTGAAATAAATGATGTATTTCTTGTAGATGGTTTAAAAGCTAATCTTATTAGTATCAGCCAACTCTGTGATAACCAAATATTTGTTCAGTTTAATAAAGATAAGTGTCTAATTACTGATGTGAACGATGACTTGATCATGACAGGAGTTAAATCAGCAAATAGCTACTATGTTTTTGAGAAAACTGAAAAATGATTACCTGAGATTAGGTGCAATCTAGCTGCAACCAATAATGTTGATATTTGCCATAAAAGACTTGGTCATGTGAACTATAAAATATTGGATAAACTTGTTAGAAAAGAATTGATAAGAGGTATTCATAATCTTAGCCCTAAAACTTAAGGTGTGTGTGATGATTGTACAATAGGCAAACAAACAAAAAGTGCCCATAAAAGTACTAGTCAAATCTACACCAAGAGAGTCTTAGAACTTCTTCATATTGACTTAATGGGTCATATGCAAACTGAAAGTATTGGTGGTAAGAAATATATTCTGGTACTTGTATATGATTTCTCTAGATACTCTTAGGTGGTGTTCTTAAAAGATAAAACTAAAACTTTTGAACTCTTTAAAGCACTTTGCTTGAAACTGCAACTTGAAAAAGGATCCACCATTGGTAAAATTGTAAGGGTCAGAAGTGATCATGGAACTGAATTTGAAAACAGTAAGTTTAGCAATTTTTACAACTCTCTAGGGATAAGCCATAAGTTTTCTGCACCGAAAACCCCAAAACAAAATGGTGTAGTGGAAAGAAAAAATATAACTATTCAGGAAATGGCTAGGGTCATGCTTAACTCTAAGAAATTTGCCAAAAGATTTTGGCCTGAAGCTGTCAATACTGCATGCTATATTGTTAATAGGGTCTATCTTACTAAAGGTATTAACATAACTACGTATGAAATTTGGAAAGGTAGAAAACCTAATGTCAAGTATTTTCAAGTATTTGGGTGTGTCTGTTACATTCTTAAAGATAGAGAACATCTTGGCAAGTTTGATTCTAAATGTGATAAAAGAGTATTTCTTGGGTATGCTCAGAACAGTAGGGATTCTAGAGTATATAATATGAGAACAAAGTGTGCCATGCAATCATATAATGTGATATTTGATGATTTAAAAGATGTTTATGAGACTACAGGTGCTGATGATAAGTCAGGAATCAAAAGTAAAGAAACAGGCAAAATTCAGCAAAATGACTGTCCTGTAGTGGTTGGAAGTCCAGTTGCAACTGAGGTTGAAACCCAGAGTACAACAGATTCTGATGAAGAAGAATATGGCTCTCCAATTCAAACTACAAGTAAGCCTCGTTATGCAAGGACTTAAAAGAATCATTCTTTTAAAAATGTCATAGGAGAAATCAATGCAGGTATGAAAACCAGAGGTAAAAGAAGTAATATTGTCCATTTTGCTTACTATATTTCTCAATTAGAAACTAAAAATATAAAAGAGGCTTTGGAAGACAGTGAGTGGATTTTAGCAATGTAAGATGAACTGTCTCAATTTGAGAGAAATGATGTGTGGACATTATTATCCAGACCTAATAATAAAAATGTTATAAGTACTAAATGACTCTTTAGGAATAAAAGTAATGAAGATGGCATCGTTGTTAGGAACAAAGCTAGGCTTGTAGCTCAAGGATACACTCAAATTGAGGAAATAGACTTTTATGAAACTTTTGCCCCTGTAGTAAGAATATAATCTATTAGAATGCTACTTTCTCTTGCTTGCCTGTATGACTTTAAGTTGTTTCAACTAGATACTAAAAGTGCCTTTTTAATTGGAAATATTCAAGAAGAAGTTTATGTTTGTCAACCTAAAGGTTTTGAGGATCCAAACTTTCCTAAACATGTTTATCTTTTGAAAAATGCCTTGTATGGTTTAAAGAAAGCCCCTAGAGCTTGGTATGAAAGGCTAACTAAGTTTTTCATTGAGAAATGATTTAATAGAGGGGGGGTTGACAATAGTTTGTTTACTAAGAAAACTCCTAAGGATATAATTGTGGCTCAAATTTATGTTGATGACATTATGTTTGGTTCTACCTCTGAAAATAAAATTGCAGAATTTATTTCTGATATGAAATATGAGTTTGAAATGAGTGGTGGAGGAGAATTAACATACTTTCTTGGACTTCAAGTTAAACAGAATAAAAAGGGCATTTTTTTGTGCCAAATTAAGTATGCTGATAATCTTGTTAAGAAATTTGGTTTGAGTGAGAGTAAAGAGAAAAGAACACATGAGTAAAACTCTAAAATTGTTTAAGAATGATAAAGGTAACAGTGTTTGTCCTAGTCTCTATGATTGAAAGTCTTCTCTATTAGCAGACCAGATCTTTGCTTAAGTGTAGGAGTGTGTATCAGATATCAGGCAAATCCTCTTGAATCTCATCTTCTTGCTGTCAAAAGAATTTTAAGATATGTGAAATGCACTACTCACCTTGGTTTGTCGTATTCTAAATACACGAATCATTTTTTGGTTGGTTACTGTGATGCAGACTGGGCAGATAATATAGATGACAGAAAAAGCACTTCTGGTGCTTGTTTTTATTTTGGGAATAATCTGGTTTCATGGTTTAGTAAAAAACAAAATTGTATTTCTTTATCAACTGCTGAGGCAGAGTACATTGCAGTTGGTAGTGGATGTACCCAACTTATTTGGATAAAACAAATGTTATCTGATTATAATGTTAAACAAGAAGTGCTAACTCTGTTTTGTGATAACAAAAGTGGTATAGACTTGGCAAAGAATCTAGTACAACATTACATAACTAAACATATTGATTTAATACACCATTTTATCAGAGAATTAGTTGAAGAAAACATCCTAATTTTAGAACATGTTTCAACTGAAAGACAGTTAGCAGATATTTTCATAAAACCCCTTGATACAAACAAGTTTGAAACCTTAAGGTGTGATATTAGAGTATCTCACTATAGATCTAATTAAATACTCTTGCTATGTATGTTTTTCTGTGAGTAACATTAATAAATTTTGTGTTTAAGGTAAGTCTTGATTGAGCTATGAAGTTTTTTTCTTGAAAAAGCAGCTAATTGATGTCTCGAAAAGAGATGTGGGATAACTTGCTCTAAAACCTCTGTGGTAATAGAGTTGCAAGCATAAAATACAAATTTTACATTAAATTGCAAGATCAGTTGCAACCTCGTTCTGAATTACAGACAGGCCAATGATTATCAAAAGAAAGCCACATTGCTTATGATCAAATTCAGCATAAGCTGATGTTCAAAGTGAACTAAGATTAATAAAATTCCAAGACAAAGTCTAGAAATTTTTTTTGGCATCACTTATACTATTTCCTTGCTGAGATGGTCAAGCTAGTTTTTTGTAGAGAAAAAACAGATTTGTTCATTATAGCTCTTAATCATAATTTTTATTGTATGGATATTCTATGATAAATATATATTCTTGAGTAAATTGTTAGTATCGTGTGTTCAAAATTCTATACTATATATTATTGCTATCTCAATTTTGAAACAAGTCAAATTACCTATATTTCTTCAAATCATAAATTAAAAAAATTTGATAAATCTGTTTTAAATTGCAATGTAGATCTTTATTCTTTGCTGAATTTATCCTGATAAAAACAGTATCTTGATGCAATTTTTTAATATTGGAATATCTGTTGAAAGGAAAGTGCCTAATTTTTGGAAAAATTGGCTCACAAACGAGATTTGGGTATATCTTTTCATAATTTAAAAATATTTAGGCTCAATTGCTATATAAGCTAGTGTTTAATGTTAGACTAAAACATCAAAAATCAGAATTACTATCTCTCTCTCTATCAAATTAAAAACTCTGTTTTTTCTGCAAAACTCAATTTCTCGTGTTCCAAGTCCAGTTGCAACCTCAGATCCAACCATGTCTTCTTCTCCTCAACATGATCTAAACTATGAGGATGACAGTACTCTTGGTGACTTTTTGAACAAATCCAAAACTCGTAGAGCTTCTAAAGCAAAAGTAAGTGAATCTTCTTCTACCCAACCAAAAAAACGTAGGGTTAAGAAACGTTCTGGTAGAAACACACACAGAGATCCTATATTTGTTAAATATGTTTATGACACTCTTAATAGTGAGGTTGATCCTAGGTTTTGGAACAAAATCATGTCAGATAGGTTTTCTGAGCTTAGTAAAAGGGAAATTCATGCTGAAAGACAACTGAATCTGGCTACTTATAGAAATATTCAACTGCATGTTGAAAATTTGTTGATAGATGTTGGTCTTGACAGAACAATTAGCTATCCTGAATCTTATTTTTCTGAACTAATTAGCAAACTCTATGCTAATCTGAATGAGGAGGTGTTTGATAAGGGTGATATGGCTTTTGGTAGAGTGTATGTGAGGGGTTTTACTCTTGATTTTAACCTTGAATTGATCAATTAGTTTCTTGGTTCTCCTAGTAACTCTGAGGGTGATCTAGACTTTGATATACATTCTGTAGCTCTAGCTATTACAGGGAAAGTTAACCAGTTTGATGGTAACTCCATTAAAACCTCTGCTCTAACTCTAAGTGCAGCTGTTTTGCATAAAATCTCTAAGTTTAATTGGACACCAACCAAATAACCATCTAAGCTTACCAAAGATATAGCTGTGTTCATTTATAGAATTATGTCCAAAATTCCCATCAACTTTGGTGAGCATGTGTTCAATTTGATCAAATAATTTTCTGATGTCAAAGCCAGTACCGTGTTGCTGCCTTTTCCTTATTTAATCTCTAGTATTCTTCTGTCCCAAGTAGATCTTGTGCCTCCATCCTTAATAAATCTTCTGTTTTAATCCTTTGAAAAACCTACCGACTGTTCTTCTGCTCTACATATCTCTTCTAAACTCCTTAAAGAAGGTCATATCAATGACATAATTGGTGAGAAGGGAAAGAAAAAAGAGTCTACTAGTGTTCCTCCTAAGAAGAAGAGTGTTAAAAGGTATCTGGAACAACAACTTGTTATTAATCAAGAGAGGAGCGCTGAGCTAGATGCCCATGACTATGAGATCAAGAAACTGCTAGAAAACTTTAAGGAGAGTGACAATGAAAGTGATAGTGACAGTGGTTACTCCTTAAGCAGTACAGATGAGGATGTGGTCAGAGATGAACCTATTTCATCAAAAGCTCCTCATTCTAGAAGGCATTGACGAGTCAAGTAACAAACAACACATAGTTTGTCATGGTTGTGACAAATAGGAGGAGAATTTGAGAGTTTATGCTATGTGTTTTGTTTCAATTTCTACAAATTCTGTGTTAAAACTATTATGTGCCAGTCTTTTGGCCTTGTGTTTTGTTTGCAACTTATTTCTGAAATATTGTTTCTTAATGTTTGAATAAGTTTTGTGAAATTGATGATTAAATGTTTATTTGAGTTATATATTGTCTGCAATTCTAACTTGCAGGGGGAGCTTAAATGTTTAACTCAAACCCACTTGCAATGTTCTGTAATTTTAATACATAGGAGATTGTATGTGCTAACATAATTTGTAGGTGGAGTTGTTTGTATAAACTCAGATTATTTGTCAAATCTAATGGCAAAGAGGTAGATTGTTAGGACCATATTTCTGGCCTATTAACTCTTTGTTGTCAATTGATTTGAACAAAATAATCTAAGTTGAATGTTAAGAATTAAGACAATTATATGTTTATAGATGAGGTTGCTACCTCAATTGCAACTACAGTTCCAACCTGCCAATACGCAGGATTCTGTCTAATTCTGTCTAACTGCATTACTTAATCTTTAAATTCTTTTATTTGAATTAAAGTATGCAGTATATATTCTCATTTATTTAAAAAGATTTATTTTATATATATTGAGAAAATTAAGATGATAAAGAATGAAAGTTTATTAAAATATATATGGGGATTAGTTTAGGAGGTATTGTTCCTTTTATTGTGCTACTAAATCTTACTAAATCTCTTTTATTATGCAAATGTTTTATCACGTGATTTAATCTATGTGATTACAAAATCAATTATGATCCAATTAGATTGAATGTTATGTGGAGTTATAGTTCTAAAACTTATTAATATTTTATCTCTAAAAGATATTATTTTATATGTTCCTTTTTTAATAAAATAATAACTCATATTGCCAAGTAAGTTATTAACAGGTGTTAACATGAAAATTGAGATCAATCAATTACAACATTATTTCGTGCAAATATGGAGAGATTGAGATCAGTTAGAAAATGACAAATCAATCAACAAGATCTTGAAGAAAGAAGATTGCTTTACTTTTAAAATAGTTAATAGATTTGCTGGTAAAAAACCGTGTTCTAAATTATAAAGAACTCAACTTTGTGAGAATACACAATGAGCTTTTAAAACGAAAAATAATGGTGGGATGTCATTGATCTTTTGAGTGATAGTTATAAGGTAGAAGCAATATAGAGATAGGCAAAAAAAACTAGAGAGAGTCTGAGAGTTTTTCATTAAGATTTGAATCCTATATTTTAAGAGTTTATAATATCATTAATCTGGGTGAGTGCCACAAAGACGTATCCTAGTTGGGTGAACTCCGTTGTTAAATGTGTGTGTGATTTAATTCAAATACATTTAACTTTACGAGTTATGTCCATCATTATACTTAGGTTCCAATCTCAGTTGAAACTGTACTTGAAATCTAATTGCAAACTGCAACTAGAATATCGGATAGGAATTTCAGATGCATACCAGACTGCAACTTCTAAAAACAAAACTATTTTCTCGGTTATTTCATTAATCATCTTCATGATAAATAAAAAGAAGTCAATATATATGCCATTGTTTAAAAATTCAATAAAAAGCCATTAATCACCAAGTGGAGTATTATTTAAAAAGAGAATCAAGTTGTCAAAACTAGAACTAAGAGGACAATCGGTGTAATTAAACTAAATACATAATTAATAAATAATAGAATATTAACCGGTGAGTCAAAGAAAAAAGCCTTACAAAATAAGCAGCTTTTTTCCTCAATTCATAACCCTACAAGTTAACCGAAGGTGTCTCTTTTAGGCTTTTAAGCTTCTTATAAAAAGAGAGATCAAATTGTCAAACCCAGAACTAAGAAGACCATTGGTGTAACTAAACTTAAACAAAATAACCCAATAAATAAATAATTAATTGTAATATTAACCGATGAGTCAAAAAAAGAAACATGCTTACAAAATAAGCAGATTTCCCCCCTCAATTCATAACCCCACAAATTAACCGAACGTGTCTCTTGTAGGCTTTTAAGTTTTAGCCCATCTTATTCTTTTTATAAAAGAGAGATCAAATTGTCAAAATTAGAACTAAGAGTACCATTAGTGCAATAAAACTAAATAACCCAATAAATAAATAATTAATGGGAATATAAACCAACCGATGAGTACAGTATTAACCCAACTAAACAACCCAATAAATAACTAAACTACCCATTGTTTAAAAAATACATAAAAAGTCATTGATCACCAAGTGGAGTATTATTTAAAAAGACGATCAAGTTGTCAAAACCAGAACTAAGAGGACCATTAGTGCAACTTAACAAAATACTATAACCCAATAAATAAACAATTAATGGGAATATTAATTATTAGCTTGTGAGTTAAAGAAAGAAATAAAGAGGCTTAGATAATAAGCAGCAAATTAACCGAACGTGTCTCTTTTAGGCTTTTAGCCAATCCTATTCTTTTTTATAAAAGAGAGATCAAATTGTCAAAACCAAAACTAAGATGACCAATGGTATAACTAAACTAAATACTATAACCCAATAAATAAATAACAGGAATATTAACCGGTGATAGTTTGGTACCGAAATTATTATCGACGGATAGTTAGGTGTAGTCAACGTAATTTTTTCCTTTATTTGCGTAAGCACCTTTCTGATAAACAATAAAAAGTGAACACCGAACGCCCCAAAGATCGATCCAATTTACAAAAAAAAAAAAAAAGGATCAAGTTGTCAAAACCAGAACTAAGCGGACCAATAGTTAACTAAACTAAATAATATTAACCTAACAAATAATTAATGGGAATATAAACCAGTGAGTCAAAGAAAGAGGATTAAGATAATAAGCAGCTTTTTTCTTCAATTCAATTCATAAATCATAACTCACCACGACCTCACTCCCACTCTAGTGAGAGAGAGAGAGAGAGAGAGAGATAATTTGTACACATACATACATATCTCTATATCTATATACATATATATATATAGAGAGAGAGAGAGTGGGTTTTAATTCGATGGATTCAGAGCAGAAATTAAGTGCAATCAAGGTAAAAAAAAGCCCTATTTAATCCATTGATCTTTAATTGAATTCGTTTTTTTTTCTTTTCTTATTATTGTTTTTAACCTTTTTACCGTCGGGTTATTAGTGATTTAAAGTGGGTTTTTAATACTTTTTTTTTCTTTTTACCATTTTGACCGTCGGGGGATTAGTAATTTAAAGTGGGTTTTTTTTACTTTTGAACTGTTTTTAAGGTCCAAAGGTGTTGATGAATTAGTGATTTGAAGTGGGTTTTTTCAATACTGTTTTTACCGTCTGGGGATTATTGATTTAAAGTGGGGGGTTTTTTTTTACTGTTGAACTGTTTTTTAGGGTTCAAAAGTGTTGATGGATTAGTGATTTAAAGTGGGTTTTATATAATGTTTTAAATGTTATTGAATAGGGTTCGAAAGTGTTGATGGTGGGAGCAGGTGGGATTGGGTGTGAGCTACTCAAGACTTTGGCTCTCTCTGGATTCCAAGACATACATATTGTAAGCCTATTTATTTATATATATATATGTGTGTGTGTGTGTGTGTGTGTGTAGGCTCTGATGATTTTCATACTTATTATGGTTTCTTAGTGCTTGTATGACAACAGGTTTAAATACTTACATATTATGAGTTTATATATATATATATTAGTAATCTTAGCCCACGCAACACGTAGTGGCATAAATATGATCCCGGACAAATAAAGTTAGGATTTTCAAAAAGTTTGCAAAAATGATGGAATGAATATAGTAAATTAACAACCGTATATAAGGAGTAATATAATGTTTTATTGTTATAGAAATATAAAAATACATTTATGATAATTTGTTTGAGAGATGAATTGAGATGTGTGGAGAAGAGCATATTTATTTACTTATTTATGTATTTGAATTGCATTAAGCTATTTGAGTAATTAGTAAATTAGAATAGGGGTATTTTTGGAAAAAATGGCCAAAATTTGGCAGCCTCAATTTTCTTGGGTTCCCTTATATTAATAGTACGATTATATACTAATAAACGGCGCTCACGCGATGCGTGGTGTGTGGTGTAATTAGTATTACGTGGTAAAGTATGTTAATTGAGATAAAAAAACCGTAGGATTGAGAGATTTTATCCCTACTTCAAAAAAATCAATAGGGGAGAATTTTGAGATTAAGAATTGTAAATGGTTAAATGGAGAGATAAGACACAGGTGGTTACTTTGTTAGAAAGTGGGAACGGTTAATAAAATTGAGCAGTTATTTTTTTAGATTAAATTTTAAGGGTATTTTTGTAAATTATGCTGTTATAATGGGTATTTCGGGATAATTTCTGTTTCAAGGCTTCATAAGGCTTGTAGACATATTAATAGTATATATATATATATACATATACATACATATATGTGTATATATACAATATGTGTATATGTGTATTGGCTCTGGTGGTTTTCATAAGATAGTTTCTTAGTGCCTCTTTGACAACAGTTTTAAAGACATACATATTAAGAGTATATATATATACATATATTTGTATATATGTAGTGGCTTCGGTAGTTTTCATATTATAGCTTCTTTGTGGCTGTTTGACAGCAGCTTTTTTCTCAGTTTTTTAGGAAAAAAGGCTAAAAATAAGCTCAAAGGAAGAGAAACTAGGGATTTTATATAGCGTTTTCACGTAAAAAGTATAAAATTGGAAATACATATTGTTAGTCTATATATCTGGTGGGATTGGCTGTGAGCTGCTCAAGACTTCGGCTCTTTCTGGATTTCAAGACATACATATTGCCAGTCTATATATATATATACCTACATATATGTGTGTATATGTGTATTGGCTCTGGTAGTTTTCATAATATAGTTTTTAGTGCCTGTTTGACAGCTTTAAAATACATACATATTATGAGTCTATATTTATATATCTGCATACATACATTTGTCATATGCGTATAAATGTAGTGGCTCTGGTAGTTTTCACATTACATATTGTAAGCCTATATGTATATGTGAGTGTATATGTATGTATTTATTTGTGTATTTATGTATTGGCTCTGGTAGTTTGTATAATATAGTTTCTTAGTGCCTGCTGAAGAATTTGGCTCTCTCTGGCTTTAAAGACATACATATTGTTTGTCTATTATATATATTATATGCATGTATATATGTATATGTATATGTATATGTATGTATTGGCTCTGGAAGTTTTTATAATATAGTTTCTTCGTGTCTGTTTGACAACAGCTCTTCTTCTCAGCTTTTTGATTAAAAAAGCTATGGGTGTTTTGTATGTTAGCTTTTAAAAAGATAGCTTTTGGGTAAAGTTAAAAAATGCTTAAACGCAGATAAGCTAGGGATTTTTTTAGCGTTTTGACATAAAACTATCAATTGTAGAAATCTTTCAAGTTAATTTTATTTACAAGGCACTTACAAGTTTAAATACGTTTTAGCTTTTTAAAAACTAGCTTTTGGGTCAACAAGCTAAAATAAGCTCTAATGTAGAGAAGCTAGGGATTTAGAGATGTTTTTAAGCTTCTGCACATAAAAAGTATCAAAAGTAGAAATATTCCAATTAAATCATTTTGTATATTTACAAGTCACTTGTAAGTTAAAACAAGTCAAAAATAACTTATCAACAAAAATAAGCGATATAAGAAATAGATACTAAGCGGCCTTTATATATTAGCTTATAGAGGGTTTGTTTGCTGCTTTTGCTATGGATCCGTTATTTAGCCCATGTTTGGTTGCATTTTTCAAGTGTTTTTTTTTTGCGTAAGAAAGTGAGGTATTTGGTTGAGATGTAATGAGCTAGAAGCTGTAAAGGTATTTGGTTGCGTTTTTAAAGCTTTTTTGCCGTTTGTGCGTGAGAAATAGAGATGGAGCACTTTGTAAACTCACGTTTTGGAATCTTTTTAACAAAATAAGCTAGAAGCTGTAGCAAGTTCATTGTGAATTTTCTTTACCAGAAACATACATATTATAGTGTATATGTGCATATACTATGCACGCCTGTGTGTGGATATGTATTGGATTGGCTAGGTGTCATATTGTAGTCTGTATCTCGTGTGTTAGGGTTATCTTTTAGTGGTTGAGTTGTTTTTGGAATGGACCCTTTGTTTACGCCTTGTTTGGTCTTTGGTTCTTCAAAACCTATTTTTTGCTGGTAGATCAGTTTAAAAGCTGTGATTTTATGGTTTATTTCTCCTGAAAAAAGCTAGAAATTCAAATCACTTTTTCTCGACCCCAAAAGATACGTTTTATTTGCTTTTATAACTCGCAGACAAAGAAGCCCATATTTATGTTTGTGGTGTGGTTTCAGGCGAAGCAGAGTATATGCAAATAAGCTTCAAAAGAACTTATCTGAGGCTTGATTTTGTTTTGTGTATATACAAAAAACATATGTCTCTTTCTTCTTCTGCTTTAAGCCTAGTATTAAAGTACTTTTAAGCGGTAATTTGCTCCTACTCCTACTAACATGGCCGAAACAGCTTGAAACATTAAGCAATTTTATATAATCCTTTTATTGGTTTGTAAAAGCAAATTTTTGTGCTTACAAGGTAAAACTTACAGCTGAAGAAAATCGTAATTATCAAAACTTCAATGGTACATTGTATGTTTAAATAGTAGATACTCGATGAGTTACTCGTGGTGAAATGTGCGTTTTAGTGGTGTGGTCCTTTTTAATTGTTTATGTGAGACTCCTTTTTTTCCTAATGTTTTTCTCCGTTAGTTCTGACGGCAAGCATAAAAGAACTTGTCTTTATTGCTAAAAACTCTGCTGAAATCTTTTTCTGAGAAGTGAACATCAAAACATCTATTGAGATTCAAACGATATCACTTTTATCAGTTTATGTGAACATAACCTTACCCCATGAAACACCTAAAAGAGTCAAAAAAGTTGAAGAAGTAAAACATTAGGTTTAGGAAAAAGTTGAATGCATGAGAACAAAGAATTTTTTGATTGAATGCTAAAATCCTGCCCTACAAACTCTGTTAAGCTTCTAGGTAGAATTTAAAACAAGGAGCATATCACCTCACATTGGTCTAGGCCGGGGTTCCTAGGCAAGCTTCTCGCAAGGTGTTAATTGCCTGAGAAGTAACTAGATCAAGGTGTATAGTTTGATTGAACTCATTACTTCATTAGACTTGATCAACGAGTTTGTATTTTGTCTAGAAGATGGGGTTTTAGCTTTAACGATAATTGTCATTTAGGAAGTTACCAATAAAGTTTTTTAACTTGTTTTTAGTAACCGCGAAATATAATGAAGTCTCTCTTTTAGCGAGTTCTATTATCAAAGGAGTGTCATTATTAATGCTTACTATATTTGTGATTGATATTCTTAAAAAGAAGATTTGCAAAGGAGAATTTATTCTACACTTGCTAGGTACATTTAGAGGAAAAATTGGAGAAGGATGCTACACGATTAAAGCAAACCTTTCCCCTATACAACTATAAACCTATTACATATCATCAGATAGTTCGCTTTAATATCTGATGTTATCTTATATGATTCATTAGCAAGTAAACCCCTTGTAATGTGTGACTCACAAAAGCCACTGTTACGTATCTCTAACAGCATAGGTTACTAAAAAGTTCTAGAAGAGTAGTACATTTTTATTAACTTGAAACATATGAAAATTCACCTTTTTCTTTTTTGCTTTATGTGACTCTGTAGGAATCACAGAAGAACATGAAAATATTAATGGAATACATCTTATGGCTTTATTCATTTACTTGAGATTTTTTTTAGATATTCTTTTTGCTTTATCTAAGATAGCCTTTTTAAATTCTTGTGGAAGTTCTTTTGCTTATCTGGTAGTCTCCCTGGGAGGGATATGTTTATTTTCATTTTAGGTTTAGTTAAATTTCCTTTCTTAGTCTCTCAATTAAGAATGCTATCATTTCTTGTTTCCTCCTCTTAGTTATTTTGTATATTGGATGCAGATTGACATGGATACAATTGAAGTGAGTAACCTTAATAGGCAATTCTTGTTCCGAAAGTCGCATGTTGGCCAATCTAAAGCCAAAGTAAGTGAACAATGTTCAGCTTTCCAGATTCTATTGCAAACATGTCTTTATCCCTCACACTGGTTTATTAGCTAATTATTTGTTTGCTTACCTTGTTACTAGGTAGCTCGTGATGCTGTGCTAAAATTTAGGCCTCACATTAGCATAACTCCATACCATGCAAACGTTAAAGATCCAGATTTCAATGTTGATTTCTTTAAGCAATTCAGTGTTGTTTTAAATGGTCTTGACAACTTAGATGCCAGACGACATGTTAACCGTCTCTGCTTAGCAGCAGATGTTCCATTAATCGAGAGTGGCACGACTGGTTTCCTTGGACAGGTGACAATTTCATGACTAAAATATAATTGGTAGGGTTGCATATCTGCTGGGTACAAGCCTTCTTTTATGTATACTCTGCTTTTACATACATGTAAATGTTGAAATACAGAGAATTTTTTGCTTATGTTATTCATCAGTGACCCAATAGTTTTTGTTCTAATTCATATGGTTTAGCTTCAGTTGGAAGATAGTTTGCTTCAAAACGAGCAGAGTAGCTTAATGTATCCATTTAGCTACCATGATCACACATGCTAGTTATTTCAATGTCACATACTATGAATAAAAAAGAAATGCATGTTATGCAAGCTTCCATGAGATAGGTTTTTGACATGATCATAGGACTTTGGGTTTGGTACATAATAAATTTACTTTTACTGTATTTCATTGTCTTATTGTGTTATTATTTTTATTTGCGGAATGCAGGTTACTGTACACATCAAGGGTAAAACAGAATGTTACGAATGCGAGCCAAAACCAGCTCCGAAATCGTATCCAGTGTGTACTATCACAAGTACTCCTTCGAAGGTATGATTCAGAGCGGAGCTGTTCATTTTAGATTTTTTGTTCTAACTGCAGATTTTGATATCATATTACAAATTTTCAGTTTGTTCACTGTATTGTATGGGCAAAGGACCTACTCTTTGCTAAGATCTTTGGTGATAGGAACCAAGAAAATGATTTGAATGTCCGTTCAAGTGATGCAACCACCTCATCCGAAAATGTAGAAAATGTTTTTGACCATAAGGAGGAAGATATCGAGCAATATGGCAAGAGAATATTTGATCATGTTTTTGGATATAACATTGAAGTAGCTTTATCTAACGAAGAGACGTGGAAAAACCGCAAGAGGCCAAAGCCTCTGTATATTAAAGATGTATTGCCAGTCAAGTTGAGTCAACAGAATGGGAATTCCGATAAGAATGGTAAAATCAATCATCCTTCTTCCATCTCTGCCATGTCATCACTTGGCATGAAAAATCCACAAGATATATGGAGCTTGAAGGAGAATTCAAGAATTTTTCTTGAGGCACTTGAGTTATTTTTCACCAAAAGAGAAAAGGTATTGTTTGAATATTTCCTTTTCAGATGATATTATGTCTTGACTTTGTGTTGCCGGGTTTTATCATGCTGCATGGAACTAATTTCTACTTTCCATTCTCTCTCTCATAAATATGTAAAATGTAGGAGATTGGGAGCTTAATTTTTGACAAGGATGATCAGTTAGCAGTTGAATTTGTTACTGCTGCAGCAAATATTCGAGCAACCTCTTTTGGAATTCCTTTGCATAGTCTCTTTGAAGCAAAAGGTATTGCTGGTAACATTGTTCATGCAGTTGCAACTACAAATGCCATCATATCCGGGTTGATTGTGATTGAAGCAGTCAAGGTGTTGCAGAAGGATGCAAATAGTTACAGGTGAGGCTTCAGTTTCTGCCTCCCTCTAGCTTGTTGTTTATTCTGTAGTGCATATCTACAGTGGTCCCCGTTTTTCATTCATTTCTTGGATGTTTATTTGATGTTTTTTTGTTTTGTTTTAGGGCTCTTTTAATATATTTGCTTATGTTTATTGCTGATTCTCTGGGGATAGCATGAACTGTTTGTAGATTTTGTGTGTGTGAAGTGTGGGTACATAGTCTTTATAATTTTTATTATTTTCATAATAATGCCATTCTGATCGTAAGCGGCGAGTCTGTAGAAGTATTTGAGCAAATTTAAAGGTTATTCTGCTAAAAGTATTTTGCATTACAGAATTAAAAATTTTGTTTTTCTATTCCGTCAATACGGATACTTGGCAGAAAGAAAGTTTTCAATAGTTCTTTTTGTTATTATTTTTTAGGGTTCTTTTGTTAAACTTTCTTATGTTCAGTATCGGTTTCTGGAACTAGCATGAATTGTTTCTTTTTTTCATCGAAATTTGCTTTTCTGATCTTTCTTGCTAAATTCTCTACATAAGTTGAGGTTTTCAAGTTATCTGCTAAGCATGTATCACTTACAGAATTCACTTGTGCTTCCTTCCATCTATGCGGAATCTGGGAGTACTAATATTTTTCTCTTTTTTTCTTAGGATGACATATTGTTTGGAACATCCATCAAGAAAGATGCTTCTTATGCCAGTGGAGCCATTTGAGCCTAAGAAGTCCTGCTATGTTTGTTCGGAGGTGCATAATTTATGTTCATTGTTTTGGGTTTCTGGTTTTCCTTTTTGTCTACCGTTGGACTCACAAGCATATGTTCTCTAACCTCATCGTATATATGTATGCAGACACCTTTGCTGCTTGAAGTAAACACCAATCGTTCAAAGTTGAGAGACTTTGTCGAGAAGATTGTCAAAGCTAAGCTCGGCATGAGTCTACCATTAATTATGCACGGTTCGGCACTTCTTTACGAGGTTGGTGATGACCTTGAAGAAGATATGGTTGCCAATTATGCCAGAAATCTGGAAAAGGTATTTAAGGAATTTAGATTTGTAGTTATTACCTAAAGATGCAATATATTGATTTAATTATCTGAATACATCATGTTCTGCTGAGGCTTAATATTTTAATAATTGTTCTTCTTTCTGATTCAGGTTCTGGCTGACTTGCCTTCTCCTGTGACTGGTGGCACAATTATCACAGTTGAGGATCTTCAGCAGGAATTGTCATGCAAAATAAATATCAAGCACAGGTTTGTACTGATAATTTTTGCGCTTGTTTTGTATCATTATGACCCACTGATCATGGAAATGCTATTTGACAATACTAAACCCAAAGCGCGGTGTTCCATAAAACCTTTCCATGACCGTTCCTATATTTATGGATGTTTGCCAGCTTCAGTTCTCGTGGCTTTGAGTTTCAGCTGCTTGTTGACAAGGTGTATGAATTAAATTTAAGGAGTTCCTCTTTCAGAAAACCAGAATCATAGTTGGTATGATATGATATGGGTGTATTAGTCTAATAAAAACCAGTGGCGGAACCAAGATTTAATTATTGGGGGGGAGGGGGGGCGTATTGAAAAATATATTTTTTCGTTACTACATATAAAAATAAATCGTAGAAAAAACTAAAGAGCAATTAATGGAGATGTCATAGAGTAAAGTAATGTTAATTAAATGGAGAGTAAGAAATAAGCACAAGATTCGAACTAGGGACCTTGGGACACAAATAATTTATGTTTACCAATTGAACTAAGTTACAGCTTGTTAATTGGGGTGACTAATTAATATATAAAACCTTAAATATCATAATTTCTCTATATAAAAAGAATATTTTTAAAATTTCTGGGTTGGTTGTGGTCTCCCCTGGCACCCCCCCTAATTCCTCCCCTGATAAAAACGATTGTTTTACACAAAAGGAGATGTACCCATTAAAAGGTTTCAATCCCGAGGCTACTGGAACCAGGATAATTTTGTAGAGTAACAAACAGAAAGAGGGTTCGTTTAATGCTCAAAAGTTTTATTATCCGTTGCTAACATTGTGTAACGTCGGCGGTTCTTGGGTTTGGCTAATA
This sequence comes from Primula veris, assembly GCA_963682055.1. Taxonomy (NCBI): domain Eukaryota; kingdom Viridiplantae; phylum Streptophyta; class Magnoliopsida; order Ericales; family Primulaceae; genus Primula; species Primula veris. The sequence goes on along the minus strand of OY821745.1, from coordinate 11,828,376 downwards.
AAATACCGGATATTTTTGGCATTTGAAGGCCCCCTTCCTAGTTTTGTGTATGTTATTTTGCTCCTGAACTTGAATTGTGATTTTGAAGTATTATCCCCTACTTTTGTAGTTTCGCGGTGTTTGAATTTTAAGATTTGTCCTTTGGAAATACTGTCTCATGACTCAGGTGGAATGAAATGGCTGATTTGTCTATCAGTTTTGTACTTCAAGGTCTATTCGTATACGCATTCTTGTTCAAGTATGCCAAAAGAGACGGCGGGAAGAAAGGATCTAGAAACAGAGACGATTAATAATCAATAGTTTTTTTTTCTTCATATTTTGCATGTAAATTTGTGTGCTGATATTAACTTTGACTCAAGGTACCTTGAGCACCAAGAGAATATGTATACTACCTGACATAAAAATTATAGTTGTAGAGTTTACCCTTTTTAAATTGTTGGTTATTTTAGGATGTCAAAAGTAGAAATCCCTTTCTGTAGTATGCCATGTCATCCGCTCTTTGTAATGACAATTACCTTTAGTTATACTTATGTCTATGCATTGTGGTGTTTCAAGTACTGTGAAATTGTATTCTTCTCTTGATATTTATCTACGAGCTGTGAATTTTATGTTTTACTTTTCTTGCAGAGAGGAGTTTGACGAGGAGAAAGAACCAGATGGAATGGTTTTATCTGGATGGACACAAGCTCCTGTGAAGGAAAAGGAAACAGAACCCACTGCCAACAATGGTGCTAGCACATCTACTGTACCACAAACCGGTCCTATCCAACCCGATGATGATGATGATGATGTGCAAATACTTGAGACAATTATTCCTGTTGGCAAGAAACGAAAGCTGGACGACATAATATCCGATTCTTTCTCCACAAATCTCAGTGACGCTGGTAACCTTGCGAGTAATAAGAGAAAGATGGAAGACATTACTGATGAAGAACAGGACGATGCTGTAATGCTTGTGGATGGAAATACAGAAGATAGAACGAAGATATCGCGAATAAGCTAATGAGTTTTTAACTGGTGAGTCACATAGAATTCTAATTTTGTACCCTGTTAGGTAATCAGTGATTTTTTGACGAGAACGTTCTCGCAGTTGTTTGTTCTCCTTCGGGGTAGATACGTGTATGTTCTATCCACTTTTAAGACGTGTGGATAGTAGGACCAGTTTGTAATTTTGCTAACTTAACGGAGTTTGTAACTATCAGCGTCTTCTTTTTCAGAAATAGTATGAAGTTGTTTTGCACTCTGATTATTTTGCTGTCTCAATCTATCATACTAGTGGTCTGTTTCTTCTGTTGGGTTATGCACTGTCATGTTTATTTTATACAACTGGACAATATTTTGTTTCTTGCATTCATGCTAAAACTAGTGTTAGTTTATGTATGAATTGGTATTGTCCACATGAGGCTGCTCCATCTTGGACGTCAATTTTGCATGATACTGCTTCAAATATCGAGGCTAGATGGGCTGATTTTTTGGCAGGCTGATCTCGATGTTTGTTGTCGGATTTTAATGGATGACCGATACCAAGCGCTTCAGACGCTGCTCTCCTCCTGCCAGCAATCCAGATTCCCCAACTACGGACTTTTTGAAGTGAAATTCAGTGAAAGATTCGAATTTGCTAATAAAGTAATGTTGTTAATGTTCTTTAGTGAACTACAGTAGAAACTCGATAAATTAATACTCGATTATTTAATAAACTCTCTAAGATAATATTTTTGGCCGGTCCCGACTCGAGAATAGGGTGCTAAATTAATAATTCGCTAAAATTATAAGATAATACATTTTTGATAATTTCTTTAGACCCCATATAAAATATAAATTAATAATTCCTTATATATAGCATATTACATGAATGATTTACGAAGGTTTCTTGAAAAATGACTCAATTGTCTTTTTATCTTGTGTGTATGATTTGTTTGTGTTAACCTATTTTGATCTTGTATTTATATAAAAAATATTTTTAATGTCCATAAAGTGATACATTGAACACAAGAAGTATAATAAGGTGAGAGATTGAAGGTTTCTTTCAAATTGGGCCCTTCATTTGATATACATGCATTGTATACAATAATTAAGTGGAAGTTTGAAAGGTGTTTGTAAACTAAGTATTTTACTATAAATTAATAAAATATTAATTAATATATAAATTATTAATTATTAATTTATCGATTAATTAATAATTCTTTTAATTAATAAATTTTGGTGGTCCCAAATGTATTATTTTATAGAGTTTCTATTGTAGTTTGTGGGTATTCGATGCAGTAGGGATTAGGCCCGTTAATTTAAAGTTTTCAGTAATACTAGAACACGAGGTATACACAGGATACATCACATGATGCAGTTGGATTGGGATTCACAAATCACTTCACAGACTGGTTAACAGATTGTGAGTAAAAAAGATTTCAGTTATCAAAAGTAAATATTTTTCTCCAAAAGTATATAACAACAATTACGTTACAAATTAGTACCATCTATAACTCATTCCGTTACTTTGTCTGTTAACAGTAACAACATTGCCCGACCAATTAAAATATACAAATGTGGATATTACGTACTGATGAGATCGTGCAATCTTTATGATGTATTCTTTAATATTTCTTAATTGAGTAGACACGTTAATTAGTAATTACTGGTCAGAGCTGTGGACATTACGTACTGATGAGATCGTGCAATCTTTATGATATAATCTTGAATATTTCTTGATTGAGTAGGCACGTTAATTAGTAATTACTGGTCAGAGCTTTCGTAAGATCATTCACATCATTCTCATTATTATTTTTTTTAAATGAGCAGTAAAAATTCAAAATTTTGATATTTAGAGTTATGTACATTTTATAGGCTCATCAATCTCTATCAATAATTAATTTTTTTAACATTATATTTTAATATAAATTTATATTTGAAGGAATAAAATACATATAATTGGAGTGTATTGCTTATTAGTTGATAAGCAGTCTTATTTATTCTTTATTTGTAAAGAGTCACAGTGGTCTTCTTAAAAAATAGAGAGTTCATTATAAGATTTATGTAGTTGATTTTTAGAGCTAAACTCATCAAAATTACAGAGAAAATAGAATTTGGTGAATGAGAAGGAAATGATCTAACACTTGCAAACACATGATCCACATCCAACTCGTATAAACAAAGGATCCTAATGAAATTTATTTATTAAAAAAAAAACATAATTTTTTGTTCATTTCTTACTTTGCGGAAGCATCTGAAACGATCTATGCCAAACCCGTCCACCAAAATATTGAATTATTTATGAACTCAATTAAGTGAGGAAGAGGGGCTTCTGACTGTTTTTCCTAAACAGTTAAGGAAAACTGGATTTATTTTGCACCGTTTAATAAGTAAAGATTGAATCCTAAATTACACTATAAATATTACATGCTACAAAAAGTGCACAGTAAAACTAATTTTCTCTCTTCTGTCTATTTCTCGACCTTCGCTTTTACCCACTGGTTATCATCTATTCATCTCTATATTACTATCCATGAAACAAAATCTCAAAAATTAAACTACTCATTTTCTCTTCTTTCCATTTCTCTCACGTGATGTCAACTTTATCTCAAATTTCTTTCATTTACATTACTAGGATGAAAAGTCCAAATTGCTAATTTTATCTTTATTAATACTATATTTCACATTCATTGCATATTGACAAATTTTTTTCAGAGGAATCGTAAACAGAAATTATAGAAATTTTTAATATACGGTTTTGAAAACTTATGAGAATCTATCTAAAATAACTTCAAAAAATGAGTTAATTTTTACTTTTAATCCAGATCTCTCTACTGATTTCGTGCAAATAAAAAAAAGAAGATTCGGTTTTGATATGGATTGTATGAAGATATATTTTTTTGAAAGGGGATGAAGGAAATTTGAAATATAGGAGAGAGAGAGTGTTATCTTTTACTGCTCCCTCAATTCGTAATAAATTATCCAATTTTGACCCGTCAATAAATTGTATCAAAATTATCGAAATAAAATTTTTAAAAAGTTTATCATATAGTTCAAACATTAAATTATATGATTTAGTTTTGAAATTTTTCATTTCGACAATTTTGATACATGTTATAAGTCGATCAAAATTGCACGTAATTTCGTAAAATATAATTAATTAGAAACGAAGAGATTATCTTATTTAGTTTCTTTTAAAAGGCTCTCAACTTGGTCTAAGCTAAGCAAGCTTTATTTCATCGTAAGATCAAACCCAAAGTATCGAAGGGTTCGCAATAAAACCCAGTTTTCCTTACGGCTTAGGAAAATAGTGAGACACCTCTCTTTCTTTTTTATTTATTTATTTTGGGATCACTTAATAGAAGACGATTTACCGCTGAGGAAATGAAAGGTAGCTAGTAGCCTAGTACATTATCTGGTTACAAGAAAGGAAAGAAAATTTAATAGATACAATGAAAACGATATTGCTTCATCTTTTGTGTACACGCGGTTATATCATGACCGACTATTCCGTAATTCAAGCTATTTCATGAATGAAAGAGACCACTGAAGGAGACCACATCTGCTGAAAGAGACCCAATTTTGAAATATAGGAGAGGGAGAGAGTTATCTTTTACTGCTTCCTCAATTCCTAATAAATTACCCAATTTTGACCCGTCAATAAATTGTATCAAAATTATCGAAAAGAAAATTTTCAAAAGTTTATCATATAGTTCAAACATTAAATTATATGATTCAGTTTTGAAATTTTTCATTTCGACAATTTTGATACATGTTATAAATCGATCAAAATTGTACGTAATTTCGTAAAATATAATTAATTAGAAATGAAGAGATTATCTTATTTAGTTTTTTTTAAAAGGCTCTCAACTTGGTCTAAGCTAAGCAAGCTTTATTTCACCGTAAGATCAAACCCAAAGTATCGAAGGGTTCGCAATAAAACCCAATTTTCCTTATCGCTTAGGAAAACAGTGAGAGACCTCTCTTTCTTTTTTATTTATTTATTTTGGGATCACTTAATAGAAGACTTCCCTATTTTTTCTAAACAGTCAGGAAATGAAAGGTAGCTAGTAGCCTAGTACATTATCTGGTTACAAGAAAGGAAAGAAAATTTAATAGATACAATGAAAACGATATTGCTTCATCTTTTGTGTACATGCGGTTATATCATGACCGACTGATAAAGCCATAACTTTGGTCGGTCGCGTTAGGCTTTTTAATAATGATATAAAGATAAATCAACCGTGAATAAATGATACTTCCTGATCTTTATTATTGCTCGGATTATTGTCCTTATTCGGACTATTACATTTGCTCAGATTAGTATTTCGGTTCTACAATTATGCTCGATATAACTATTTGATCTCTCGTCTTGATCTTTCTCCTCTCTTATTCGGTGCTCGGCTGTCTTTTCTCGGTTTATTTCTCGAAGTGATATGCTTTGGTTAGTTTCTCTCTTTTCTTAACTTCTCTCTATATTTTTTGGATAGATTTTCTGGCCCTTTTCTAGGAGGGGTAGTTGGCTATTTATAGGCAACTGCGCCTTCTAGGATATTGACAAATGTCTTCATCCCAGGGGTTTTTCAGACAAGGGTCCCCCTTTGATTGGGCTTGGGCTTTTGGGTAGTAACACCTCAATTCCTATAAAAAGTATGAGATGACCCATTTAAGCGTTGGATACCCAGTGATAAAGTGGGTTGATTATGACCCGAATAAAATATTCGGGTCTGATTTTTACGTTCTATCAAGTGCTCCCTGACTTCCTCGGCGTGGTTTCCATGTCGGGGGAGTCATGTTCGGTTTGTCGAGAACGTTACTTCGGTCTTGTTTTTCCCAATGCTTCATCGAGAAACGCAATAGACTCGTGACGGTTCCCAGGGGGGCACATTTAATGTTTCCTATCCTAATATCTTTCTTCGAGGAAAACTCCTATAAAGGGGTGTGCTCCCTCCATAATTAGGTATTTTACTACTAATTTGCCCGTGACATAATGGCTTCTTCTGGTTCTACTGGTGAGAGCTCCTTTAATTATATTTCATATTTAGAAACGGAAATCAAGAAATCTCGTACCGCGAATAAGAAACTCGTGGCCAAGGTTTCAAACTACAAGAAAAGGTTGTCTGACATGGATTCTGATCATCATGTGACGATGGCCGATCGGGATTGGGCCTATGAGCATATAAAGAAGCTCGAGGCTAATCTGGCTAAGCAGAAGGCAGCAAAAAGGGCCTATAAGCTTGCCTTCAAGGAGTTGCATGCTCGGGCCAAACCGAGTTCGGATGACGATGAAGAAGGCTCTTCCTCGAAATAATTAGTCTTTTGTAATTTCTGTCGTAATTTCTCTTGAATGGGGAGTCTTCTCCTCAGTTGTAATCGAAGTTTTTGGAATTAATAAAATATTTTCCTTTCCTTGTTCTTGTCTGTTTATCTTCTTGATGTCTTTTTGGATGACTTTAATTGGATTTGGAACTGTGGTTAATTCGCCTTTAATGCTCTTGGGAAGTTCAAGAGGTTGTATTTATTCGAGATGACCTTTGACCTACTCCTTGTTTCTTCTTATAAAAGGGGACTGTCCCAGTATTTTTTATGCAGTTCATTCTTTATTAACGAACAAATGGCTTCTCCTCTCGAAAAGTATGGTGACAACCTTCCTGAATACGTTGCCCGTCTGGAAGAGGAAGTTCAGAAGGTGCGTTATCTCGAGAAGAGGGTTGCCCGGCTGTCGGTGGAAGCTCGTCGGGCCGTCAAACTAGACGACCGATTGGATGCCCTAGAGAAGGAGCACCAGAGGTCTTTGCTCGACAGTATTCGTGCTCGTGCCCGGATCAAAGAGCTCGAGGCCTCCAGAGATAGGCAGCTTGCTTCCAAGAGGGCTTACAAATTGGCCCTTAAGGAAGTGTATGCTCGGTCGAAAAGGAAGCCGAATGACGAAGCGGGCCCTTCTATGAAATGATTTTATTGTTTTCATTGTATTTCCTCTTTGTGCTTCTTCTGTAACGAAGTATCAACCAATCAATAAAGATTTCTTTTTCTTGTTTATATCTGAATTACTTTCCCAATGCAATTTATTTTGACTGCGCATGCTTGTGGCCTCATTAATGCTTTTCTTGGGCCTGGCGTTTGATCTTATCCATTGGACCTTCTTATTCTTTATATCTAGGGATTAATAGGATTTCTTGAGCCTTGTGCATATAAAATCCTATTCACCAGAGTTTTCTTGAGCCTTGCGCAAAAGATCTGGGATATTTATTTGAACCGCTGCTCTTCCCAAAAACGACGCGTGTTTCAATGCCATTATTACTTACTCCCTTTAAATATTGGTAAGAATCCAAACGTTTCTTGAACAGGAGTGGGTTTTAATTACTCACGCTCTTTAGAGTCTTTTGGGAATCCAAACGTTTTTCTTGAACAGTCACTTCTTTTGAGTGCCATCGCTTCTGAATACCCATTGGCGAATGGTTGCGACTCTCAATCCCAGCCCTCATACAATTGATCTATAAATACCTGCTTACAGCATGGTTACATCCACACTTCTCATCATATTATTTTCCCCCATATATAGACCCTCATCTTATAATTTCCCTAAGATGTCTGGTCCTTTCACCCAATCAGCATTAGCTTTGCAAGTGGAGGCCTTTGAAGCCTCCTATAACCATGTACAAAGGCTGTTGAGGGATGCCGAGGAGGAATTGAAGGTGATGCGTTATCACCATACCGAGATGGTTCGGGAATTAACTTGGCTAAGATCCGAACTGGCTTACTGCCGACGTGCTCGTCAGGCTCTAGTCGAAGAGAATGAGATGCTAAGGGGGAACCCGACACTGAGGGACAGGGATGTCTCTGCCGGGCCCTCTCATCGATACCGATCGACTTCCCCCTAACCTTCCCCCTTCTTTTTTTCTTTTTATCTGCTCTTTCCCCATCTTTTCCCATCTCTTCCTTTTTTTTTTTTTTTTTTATTTCTCCGTTTTCATCATTTCTTCCTCTTCCTCTCTTGTGTTTTTTTTATACTCTGTTTTCTCGTACTTTTTATTCTTTTCTTTTTCCGTTTTCTTTTTTGTTTCATTGACTTCCTTTTTAGTTGTCTGTCTCCTTCGTCTCTTTATCTTCTTCTCATCTGTTTTTCTTCTGTGCCTCATCTTTCTTTTTCTTCATCTTCTCTCCCATCACTCTTTTTTTTTTTATGCACCACTACGATGTAACAATCAGCCCTGTGATCCAAAGGGTTTTGTGTTACATTTAGGGTTGGTCATTTTTCTTTTTGACTCTTCTTTCTTATCACTTCCTTCTTTTCTTGCACTCTTCTTCTTTTCCTCTTCTTGCTTTTCCTTTCTCTTTCTTCTTACTTTTTCTTTTTGGCGTCTCCTGCTCACTTGGTCAGCTGATATAGTTGATCCTTTGCCTGATCTTCTGTACTAGCTCTTCTTGGATGTAATAGATCTTTTCGGATGTAATAGGTTTTTATCTCGGATGTAATAGGTTTTTGTCTCGGATGTAATAGACCTTGATGTAACAGACCTCGATGTAATATTGTCTATTGATGTAATGAACAATGATGTATTCCATCTTCATTAATGAAAAGTATTTTTGCCCTTTTCTTTTTGCCTTTCTTTTTATATTGTACCTGTGGTTTGTTGTTTGTCTGGAATCTAGATCTTTGAATATCTCGTCTTTATTTCTTCTGCACTGTAGTCTCAGATGTCAATAGATGTCCCCATCACTGGCAAACATATGTGCCTGCTCCCTAGTAGGTCAGGAAATGTACATGCCCCCCAGCATGTCAGGAAATATGCAATTTCCCAAGCAAGGTCATAAAATATCATACTCTTCGTTCTATAAGTACTTCTCTTTTCTTTGGTAGTTTATCATCTCTTTTTTCTTTTTGCTTCTCTCTTCCTTAGCCCTTTATTTTCTTCCGTACTAAACAATTTCCCAGAATGTCTGGACCTGTGGTGAGATATCATGCTCAGATGAAGGGCTTGGATACTGAGGTATCTCGGGTCCGCCGTCGGATGGCAAGGCTTGAGAAAGAGTATGGCGTTTTGGCCTTGAGCTTGTTCGGCTCTTATCCCGAAGAGACGGTGAAGTGGACCGAGATCTCGGCACTGAGTCGCCAGCTCGATCACTTGTTGCTGCAGAGAAACCATCTGGCCAACTCCTGGTATGATGCCGAGGAAATTTGGGACCATTCTCAAGATGAGTTTGACAACTCTCCTCAAGGCCTAGCTAACATAATGGTAAAGAATGCTCGGCTCGTGGAACGCGTCAGGGTTCTTACTACGGAAAACAACAGGCTCTCCTCGGAGAATGACGATTTGGTCGCCATGAACGATTCCTACCAAGCTCGGTTGAATTGTTCTGCTCGTTTTGCTTTCTCTCGGTCTGGCAGTTCGGTTTTTCCACCCATTGATCCTTAGATTGGACTGGTTTTCTTTTGTATTTCCCCTTTTGCCATTTGTGTTTTATATTCTGTATTTGATGAATCAGTTGTATCTTTTCGTGTCTCGTGCCTGTCTTGTGAACCATTGTAACGCTTCGTATTTTGTGCCTTTTGATTCTCTATAAATGCTCCCTATTGCCTGTATCTCATTATAAATTTCTACCTCTCTCTTGTTTTATAATTTGCTTTTGCGTGAGATGGCTCCCATCACTAGGTCTGCCTCCAAAAAGAAAACCCTTATGGAAGAGGAGCTTACCTTTTTGCTACCTCGTCCCCCTGGCTTTGGGGAGGAGGATTTGACTCCTCTTCAACTAAAAGAAATTGAGATGTCATGGCTGAAACATGATCTCATGTGTGCTCGGACTGAAGCGAGGAGGTTTAAACAATATTGGGACGAGGAGGGCACTGCTCGTTTCAAGGCCGAGCAAAAATGCGAGTCTCAGTCTTACGCCTTGAAACAGGCTGAGATGGCGATTTCTCGTTTGGTTAGGGAGAAAGAGCGTCTGGAGGAACTTTTGGCGAAGAGGGATGTTGCTATGGGGGATAGTTCGAAAAAGTAGGACGGGTGTATTTTCTTTTTCTGTTGTATTGTTTGTGTTTCCCCCTTTGTGGATGAATAAAACTTGTCTTGCATTTGATTCTGTCCTATTTTATTTCCTGTTTGCTTCTTTTTTATGTCTCTGATCATACACCGAACAATATGCCCGGTTATCCCCCCGGAGAGCGTTGTTAGACTTGATGCTCGCTGCCATCAAGCTAGAAACGGTCTTCGTCCACTTTGTTCGGTGTGCCCTTGTGTTAAGGATAGGTTTGGGAGTCGAGGAACTTTAATCGGGGGATATTCTCGGTGTGATAGTAGTGGTAGCGTATGTGAGAAGCTTTTCGTGGTAGGGTCCACTGGCCGTTTATTTAGGTCTAATGATGTGAACTGCCTTGGGTAGTGGGATACGCGCTGACGTGGCGAAATCTGGAGCGTGTATATGTTTAAAAAGAGCAGCGGTTGTTGACTTTCGTATGGTTGGAAAAAGGTAAACCTCTGTTACACGAAAGGACGGTTATTATTTTATTCCTTTTGTGACTCCACTCCTTTTTATTGTGCCAAGTAATCCTGTTTATTTTTATCATAGAATTCGCTGAAGAAAATATCGTTCTCTCTCTAAAGCATATTCTTCCCGCCAAAAAGGAAAAGAGTTCGGCCGCTTGATCTAGGGTTTCGTGGTTTTGTTGGAAGACTTGCTGCTGTTCGCGCTTGCTTGCTCATAATGATTACTGTAAGTGATTTTTTGTTCTCCCCCCTTCCCTCTTTTAGGAGTTGTATTTGAGTTGTCGTTGTGGTCATAGGTGTGTCGTTGGTATATGGTTCAGGTTATCTATATATGTCTGATGATTCTGATGTAATGTGCGTGGGGGGGGGGGGGTGGCTCTCGTTCTATTGATGTGGTTCTGGTTTGTGTATTTGGTTAGTATATTGATGGACTTTTGATGATCTTTGTATAGGAAATTTTGACCCAAAGTGTGGCCCAAGTTGGCAAATTCGTGGAGAAGGATTTTAAAGAACTCGCCGGAATACCTGACAACATACATATCCGGCTTCCTATTTCTGACGAGGAGGTGCTGGGATTTGTACCTGCCGGCGAGGTGGCCGTGCGTTCTTCGGCATTCTTCACTGGGGGTCTTCGACTGCCCTTTACAAACTGGGTGGCTTCGTTCTTTGAGGCCGTCCAAATTGCTCCGGCCCAACTGGCCCTAAATGGTTACCGTACTCTGAATGGTATCCAAAGGCTATCGGAGTTGTCCGGAATACCGATTGAACTGAAGGACGTCTTTGGAGTCTATAGTCTGAGCTTTGAGCGTCGCAGCTCGTATTTGAAGACTCTGCGTGCCTTTTGCTGGCTCGTAATCGGTTTGCCGGATACTAATAAAGAGCATAATCTTGGTATTGTAATTGCTTCCGGTGCATGGGGTTGTGCGGGACACCAGATTCCTGGACCGGCGACCAATGCTCCCATCATGCCAGACCTCGGCGCCCCCAATGTAGAGGCTCTGTTAGCGCTTTGGAAATGGTGGGGGCCTGGACCTACGCCGGATCCTGCGAGTCGTACGGCTCCCATGTTGCTCGGTTACCCTATGGGGTCGGTGACCAGGGGAAATCCTGCACCCGAGATCCCCAAAGAGCCCGAGGAGGAATTCTTAAAGGTGGTCCAGGCTCGATGTGCTACTCGGCTTGGGAAAAAAGCCGTTCGTTCTAAGCGTCGTGCAGCTGACCCTGTCGTTGAAACAACGAAGAGGGCTAGGGGAACCGATACATCGGTTACCGAGGAAGATGCTAACGTTGGTTCGGGCGAGGGGGTGTGTGCCGCTGCTCAAGGGGATACCGCCGAGGATGCCTCTGCTCCGGGCGAGGTATGTGTATATGTATTATGATTTTCTTGTCTTTTGGTTGTTTGTCATTTGGTTCGCTAGTGCTTTGCTTTATTAGTCATCTTGTTTCAGCTACTGACTTCTCCATTGGTTACCCTCGCTCTTGCCCGGTCTATGGGTATTATTGTGTTTCAGGGGTCGGTCGACGATGTATTCGGATATATGAACCTCTTGACGAACATGGGAGAGGGTACGATGACTTTGCCGGTCATCTCGCCTATCCCCACCGAGGGTCCGATAGATTTGTCCGTGTGCTCGCCCCTCCGTAATGAGGAAGAGATCGAGCATAGGGCCCCTGAGATTGAGCAGTTGGAGGAGGACGTGGGGGTGGAGATGGAAGGCAGCGAAGAGAATGCCGGGGATGTTGTGACGGGTGTCGAGGATGAGGCTCTCGACGAATCCGAGAAAGGGTTGGTTGACGGGGTTGCAATGACCCGGTACATTGACCGATGTAGGGGTGAACTGCTGGATCAACCGAGAACACTGAAGATGGGGTATACGGCTCTGAAACCCCTTGTGTTCAAGAATGCAGAAAAACTATCTGCCCAACCTACAATGTCAGTTATAGAGCAGGCCCACGCGGATGCGCTGAGGGTACGTGGGGCTCGTATTGCACTATATAGGTTTGGTACTTGTATTTTATTTGGAAACTAATGTGTTGAAGTGCAGATTGCTGTGAGTGCCGTGGCGCTACGGGATCAGCTGGGAGCTCTAGAGGGTGAGAAAGAGAAGCTGGTGACCGAGAAGGATAATCTGGTGGCCGAGAAGGAGAAATTGGTCGCCGAGAAGAAAACCCTGGGCGAGAATTATGACAAACTGTCGGTGGACTTCCTGCACCTGACCGAGGATGTGGAGAAATTGAGGGTGGAAAAAGAGAGCATGGCCGCTAAGTACGGCGAATTAGAGGAGGAGAACTTGCTCCTAGCTGAGGACGTGGAAGCCGAAAAGGCTAAGGTGCCTGCCCTGAAAACGGCACAGGCAGAGGAGCGGAAAAAGTTAGCGATGATGGCCAACTTTTCTGTATACTGCGCTCATGTGCGGGCGCTCAATTTCGCGAATGTTCCTCTGTCGGATAGGGCGTGGTCGGAGTTGGTGTATCCGTGTCCGCATGGTGCACCGCCGAAACCCTTGGACTGGGCGAATCTTCGTGAAGAAGAGATTCCTCGGCTACCGGGGCAGACAATTTCGACAGCGCTGCGTCCTCACTCTATGTCGACCCCGTCCACTCCTCGACCGGATGCTACTGTTGTTCCCCCACCAGCATCTCCTCAGGTGGAACCTTGACTATCTTCCTAGCATTATGTATATTTTTGTTTTTTGTTTTTTGTTTTTTTTTGTATCTAGAAACAGATTCTTTTGGGGAAGTGATAATATAGGTGTTGTGGTTTCTTTCTGTTGAGCTTGCTTGGGTGAATTTCTTTTGATGGTCGTTATATTTTGAAGGATATGAAAACAAAATATTGTCAGGTACCAAATAACCCCCTTGCCATGGTGGTCTGGACCTCGCCTAGTCGTAGTGTAGGTGACGTAATGGAGGATTTGGAAAGGTCTAACGCGTCCCTTACCGCGAAATTGACTTGTGCCTATCAGGAAATCGAGGGTCTGAATATTCATATTTCCAACCTGGCGATCCGGTTACGTGATTTGGGAGAGAAATTTAGTAAAAAGACCGCCCATTATACGGCAAATAAGGGTAAAGCAAAGGAACTTCTCAGTGCCCTACGACGTTCTCATGATGAAGCCCGAGGTCGTGTGACGAGCTTGAGCTTGGTCCTTGGGGCCGTTTTCGAGGACGCGGATCTGCTGCTATCCTTTGCCAAAGCGTATTGGGCCCGAGCTCGCGCCTTAGAGGTGCTGGAGCATATAAAAGGAATGAGTGGTGTGTCCCGGGCAGAGCGCATGGTGGATGCGAAGGCCGGGGTAACTGAAACCACTGTTGCCTTGAACCGAATCGAGGCGGTCATTCGTGAGCATTTGGGGACGCAAATTAATTCATTGCGAGATATTCATTTTGCCGATGTAGTAGAGACTTCGGCGTCTGTTGAGAGGTTGTCGGATTAGTAAAATAGCTTGTTTTGTCGTTTTCTTTGTAGCTTGTATAAAAAATTCTCTCTTCTTTTTTTTTTTTTTTGTTGTAGCTTCTTTTTTTTTTTTTTTTTTATTCATCTTTTCTCGTTCTTCTCCCCCCCTCTTTTTTTTTATAGGCACATGCTACTATGTCGCACCAGGCTGGTTCTCCATGCCTAGTTAACCCGGGGTTAGGACCTACTGGTGCTGCCTGGGACGAGGTCTCATCTGGTGCGGCTAGTGAGGTGCCTGACAGGTGGCCCTACATTGTTTTGATGAGCAAAAATGTCAAATTGACCGACCAATGTGCTCGACTGCGGTCCAAGCTGAAAACCCAGGCGGCCTCTTTTCGAGAATACGTTCGCCGTGCCGAGCATGCTGTTGAGGTTCAGGAGCGTCGTTTGGATCGATATTGGCGTGCAAAGGGCGAGTACTTCGGCAAATTAAAGTTGCTTGTGACCAAGGCCAACGTGTTGGTGAAGTATTTCCGTTTGTCCCGCGCCAGATACGATGCTTCCGCAGCTGTGATTGAAGCTCGCCGTGACCTCTCCTTTGACGATGATCGCCGTAAAACGGCCTCGGATGCTCACGAGTCTGCCAAAGAAGCCGAGTTCAACGCGCGGCTTCAAACGCTGACTTGTGTTGGGGCTCATACGACCAATTTTGATGCCCTCATTTCTGAGGAGCGTTTTGATGGTGATGAGTCTGATGGGTACACAACGACTGATGACGAAGAGATTGAGCTCGGTCAATTACCGTCGTGCTCCTCCTGCAGTAGCTCTTCTTAAATGAATCTTTTTAGTGTCGTTGATCTTCTTGTTGCCTCCGTAATGCGGGCGAGGACTATATATGTGATTTCTTTATTCCTGTTTTGTACCTTTCCATTGCCGTATTGCTATTTAATTGATTGGATCGATTTTTCCTTGCCAAATCATTTGTTATTTCGTTATTCCTGTTTTGAAGATGCTTCTTGTTGATATTTTGTTGTTTAGATTGATTCTCCTTCATTGTTTTAGCCAATTTATATTGCATCGCCGTCGTAAAGTGGACCTGAATAATTCCTTGCATTGTACCTGCATATAAATTTCATAGTATTCCTAGGCGTTCCTTCGGTAACACGCCATGTTGGGAATTTCATAGTATTCCTAGGCGTTCCTTCGGTAACACGCCATGTTGGGAATTTCATCGTATTCCTAGGCACTTCGGCCATGTTGGGAATTTCATAGTATCCCTAGACGTTCCTTCGGTAACACGCCATTTACGGGATTTCATAGTATGCCTAGACGTTCCTTTGGTAACACGCCATTTACGGACTTTCATTGTATTCCTAGGCACTTCGGCCATGCTGGGAATTTCATAGTATCCCTAGACGTTCCTTCGGTAACACGCCATTTACGGGATTTCATAGTATGCCTAGACGTTCCTTTGGTAACACGCCATTTACGGACTTTCATTGTATTCCTAGGCACTTCGGCCATGCTGGGAATTTCATAGTATCCCTAGACGTTCCTTCGGTAACACGCCATTTACGGGATTTCATAGTATACCTAGACGTTCCTTTGGTAACACGCCATTTACGGACTTTCATTGTATTCCTAGGCACTTCGGCCATGCTGGGAATTTCATAGTATCCCTAGACGTTCCTTCGGTAACACGCCATTTACGGGATTTCATAGTATGCCTAGACGTTCCTTTGGTAACACGCCATTTACGGACTTTCATTGTATTCCTAGGCACTTCGGCCATGCTGGGAATTTCATAGTATCCCTAGACGTTCCTTCGGTAACACGCCATTTACGGGATTTCATAGTATTTCTAGGCACTTCGGCCATGTTGAGAATCTCATGGTATTAGTAGACAGCATAATAATATATTTTATTCATTCAAAAGAAGAAAGATAATGCCATTAAGCAAGAAGGGTAAGGTAGCACCTGTACTTGTACTTGTATTCGGAGCATTGCCTATACGTAGTACTTCTTTAGGTTAGCCACGTTCCAAGAATTCTTTTCCCCTCGGCTGTTGGCGAACAGGACGCTTTTGATTTTGTAAGAGACTGGACTTGTTCGCTTGACGATTTCGTATGGTCCTTCCCAGGTAGGGCTCAGTTTGCCATGTATTTCGTTGCGGGTATAGACCGTCACTCGTCGCAGCACCAGTTCTCCTACCATGAATTCTTTAGATCCTTTTACTCTCTTGTCATAGGTTTGCTTTACGCTTTGTTGGTATTTAGCTAAGGTAAGGGCCGCTATCTCTCGTTTCTCGTCTATCATGTCGAGCTCTTCTCTCATTCTTTGTTCATTATTTCCCTGCTCGACCAACATGGTTTGGAGCGTAGGTAGCCCGATCTCTGTCGGTATGACGGCCTCAACACCGTAGGCTAAGCTAAACGGGGTTTCCTTGGTGCCCGTCTTGGGTGTAGTTCGGCACGACCATAAAACGTTGAGTAGCCGCTCGGGCCACCTCCCCTTTGCTTGTTCAAGGGTGGTCTTGATGCCGTCTAATATGGTTCGGTTTGACACTTCGGCTTGCCCGTTCCCTTGTGGGTATGTCGGCGTCGAATAGAATTTTCGGATACCGAGTTCCTCGTACCACAACTGCAAATTGGCATCTTTGAACTGGGTTCCGTTGTTGGCGACTATAGCATACGGTATTCCGAATCTAGTTATGATGTATTCCCAAATGAATTGTTTGACGTTGCTGGCTTTGATTTCTCGGAGGGGTTTAGCTTCGACCCATTTGGTGAAATAATCAGTCGCAACGATCAGATATTCCACATTCCCAGGTGCTCTTGGGAGTTTACCGACCAAATCGATTGCCCATTGAGCGAACGGCCATGGTGCTGATACCGGGGTCATCATAGATGACGGGAGCTGTGGTATCTTGGCGAATCGTTGGCACTTGTCGCATCGTTGGACGTATGCATCGGCGTCTCGCTTGATATAGGGCCACCAATATCCTTGGGTCACTGCCTTGTTTGCAAGGGATCGCCCTTTGATGTGTGCTCCGCAAGATCCTTCGTGGATTTATTCCAAGACCGGCAGTTGTAGTTCGGTCGGGACGCACAGTAGATGTGGTCCCCGGTAACTGGATTTGTATAGTTTATCGTCCTCGGATAGCCAAAAGCGAGGAGCTTTTCTTGTAATTTTCAGCGCTTTTATCTTGTCGACCGGAAGCGTTCCATTTCGCAGATAATGGGTCATGTCCTCCATCCATCCTAGTTCGTACTGTATCGATGTCACCCGGTTTACCCTTTTTATTATGCTCGGGGTCGGCAGTAGTTCCACTATGATCGACCGGGTGTCGGTCAATGTTAGTGTCGAGGCTAGGGTGGCCAATGCATCGGCATGTGCATTCTCAGTGCGATTGATTCTTACTAACTCGCACTGTTCGAAGGTTGCCATCAAGCTTTGGACTTTCTCTTGGTAGAGGATCATTCTATCATCTTTCGTTTGGTACTCGCCGATGGCTTGATTGACGATGAGCATGGAGTCTGAACTTGCAATTAAGTGGGAGCATCCGAGGGACCGGGCAATAAGCATGCCATTTATCATGGCCTCGTATTCTGCCTCATTGTTGGTAGCTCGGAAGCCCAGTTTTATGCTTTTTTCGATGATTGCTCCCTCGCTGGACTTTAGGACGATCCCTGCTCCTGATCCGTCCTTGGTGGCTGATCCGTCGACATGTATCTGCCAGTGTGATTGTGGAGAGAGTGCCAAAGGCTCGTCATAGCCTTCGGTGAATTCTGCGACGAAATCGGCCAGGACTTGTCCTTTTATGGCATGACGGGGTGCGAACTCGATATGAAATTGGGATAGCTCGACCCCACAGGCGGCAACTCGGCCGCTAATGTCCGTCCGTCGAAGTGACTCTTTGATATGAAATTTTGTGTATACCCGGACCTGATGAGCTATGAAATAGTGTGGCAACTTTCTGGTTGTGACGACCAATGCCAGACACAGCTTTTCCAAGGGTAGATAACGTGTTTCGGCTTCGACCAGAGTCTTGCTGAAGAAGTAGATCGGAAATTGTTTGCGACCTTCTTCTCTTAGGATAATTGCGCTCACAGCTGTAGTGGAAACTGCTAGGTAGCATGCCAGAATGTCTCCTTTGTTCGGCCTTACTAGCAGTGGCAGTGTCCTCAAGTACTCTTTGAGATTGTTGAATGAGACTTCACATTCCGGGTCCCAGACGAATTTTCTATCCTTCTTGAGTGATTCGAAAAATGGCCGTCCCTTATCTGCGGATCGGCTAATGAACCTGCTCAGCGCGGCCATCATTCCCGTGAGCTCTTGTACCTGTTTCTTATTCTTTGGCGCTGCCAGGTTTCGTAGAGCCGTTATTTGATCGGGATTAGCCTCTATTCCTCGTCGGCTAACCATATGTCCCAAAAATTTCCCTTTGCTGATGCCAAACGCACACTTGCTCGCATTGAGTTTCAGTTTGTGCTCGCCCAGCGTTCGGAAAATGTCCCTGATATCTTGAAGGTGGGATGTGGCTCTTTCGCTTTTGACGACCATGTCGTCTATGTATACCTCCATTGTTTTCCCTATATGATCTCGACATACCCTTGTTATCATCCTTTGGTATGTTGCTCCTGCATTACGTAAGCCGAACGGCATTACCGTATAGCAATAATTTCCCAAAGGTGAGATAAACGAAGTCTTTTCTTGATCTTCGCGGGCGAGGGGAATTTGATGGTATCCTGAGTACGCGTCAAGGAAGGTCATCCGTTCTGCTCCCGCTGTTGCGTCCACCAGTTGATCGATCCTTGGAAGGGGAAAGTGGTCCCTCGGGCAGGCTTTGTTGAGGTTGGTGAAGTCTATACAGACTCTCTCCTTCCCGTTCTTCTTAGGGACGACGACCGGGTTGGACAACCATTTTGGATAGTAAACCTCCCTTATGGCTCCAGCCTCCAATAGCTTTTGTACTTCAGCGATTATAGCTGCTCTGTGCTGCACAGAGACTTTTCTGCTCTTCTGTGCTATTGGCTTGTACTCGGCGTTCACACTTAGGTGGTGGCATGCTGTATTGGGGTCTAGGCCCGGCATGTCTTTAGGACTCCAGGCGAATTTATCAGTGTTGTTGAGGAGGAATGCTTTCAACTCCTCGGATTCCTGTTTTGGAAGGTTGTCGCCGAGGAGGAAGTAATGCTCCTCGTCCATATCAGGGATATACACCTTCCTGAGTGTCTCTCCTACTTGTTCTTCGACCACCCTTTCGGTTTTGGATATTTGGTTGATCAGCTTCTTTGTGCTGGTGGGTTGTTCCACAGTGCTTCGTTGTTTTTGGAGAGTCGCGGTGATGTCTTCGCAGCGTCTTGAATCTTCTTGACATCCTCTGGCTGTCTCGATCGCTCCCCTATCATTTGGGTATTTGACCTTTTGGTGATAGGTCGAGGGTATGGCCTTCATGGCATGTAACCAAGGTCGGCCCAATATTGCGTTGTGCCCGGAGTGGTCGTCGACCACTAAGAACTCCACGGGAACCGACATGGACCCTGTTGTGACACTGAGGACGATCTTACCCAACGGTTTGGTCGTTTCGGAGATGAATCCGATAAGTGTGACATCGGTAGGCTGTAGATCTTGCAGCTTGAGTTCCATCTTGTCGAAGAGCTCCTTGTACATGATATCACAAGAGGCTCCTTGGTCGACAAGTACCCTGCTGACTATGTCTAAGCCGATTTGAACACGGAGGTTAATGGCGTCTCCGTGGGGGTAAATCACCCCTTCTTCGTCAAGATCCAAGAAAGAAATGGGCGGATGTCGTCGTGGTGTGCATTGTCGTTTAGAGGTCGACGCCTGTGATGTCTTGGCTACTTGGCCAAAGTGGGCCAGCTGCCGTTGTCGTGATCGTTCCCTGCCTGGGCCCTTGGGTCGTGACATATGAACGACATTGATCGTTTTGCCTTGCCGGTTGTCAGATCCCTCGATGGCTAGTTGTTTGCCTTTATTCCCAGCTCCTTTGATGAACTTGGCTAGGTATCCTGCATCGCCCCACTGGTTCATTCTCCATCTCAGGTTACGGCAGTGCTCAGTGAGATGGCCGTGATCCTCGTGATATGCGCAGAAGAGCTTGGAATCTCTCTGTTTGGGGGGAGAGATGATCGGTTGTGGTCGGGAATACCAACTTTCCCTGCATATATCCTTGAGGATATCTTCAGCAGACAGGTTGAAAGTGTATCGCAGCTCGACCGGTCCGAAAGTGTTTCGGTGTTCCCTCTCTTGGGGCCGTACCTGTTGAAATGGCTTGGGTGGCATCGGGTAGGCGAGCTGGAGCGGTTTATGTTCGTTGGTCTGTGTTGGGTATTCGATCTGGAGCGGTTTGGGCTCTAGTGCTCGTGGTCGCTCTCCCCTGCTATGGACCTCGGGCTCTTTGCCCCTTCTGGTCGGTTGGAATGCTTCTCCCTGGTTATTTCTAACTCTTTTGTGACCCACCTGTGCCTCGCGGACCGACTCTCTTCTCGGTAGAGTCCGGTTGAGGAAACGCAATTCGTCGTTTTTATCGGTGAGGTGGGTACAATAGGCTAGCAGGGAATCAGTGGTTGGGAAGTTTTTGCCTATGAACTTCCTTCTCGCCCAATAGCCATTAGGGATGGAATTGATAAAGTTTTGGATGGCTATATTATGGGCATATCGTGGAATCTGGTTTGCTACGTCGATAAAACGTATGCAGTAATCGTTGAGGCTTTCATTTGGCATCATCGTCGTTTTAAGAAGGGTTTCGATACTAACCTTCTTTTTCCGATGAGCAGCGTATCGGGTGGAGTACGCTCTTAGCAGTTCTGCCCAGTTTCTAATGGAGCCCCGTGGTAAGTTATGATACCATGACGAATCCTCTTGACCCAAGCTGTTTTTGAAAAATTTGCACATCAGTGCATGGTCATCACTCCACAGTTCCATCTTCGTCTTGTAGTGCCTCAGATGGTCGATAGGGCAACTCTTCCCGTCATAGAGCCTGAATTCGGGGATGACGAATCCCATAGGATTGCGGTACCGCGTGATCTGTTCAGCACACGGGGTTTCTTGGCATACATTCCAAGCCTGTTGGAACGCGTCATCCGTGACTTGGTAGGGGGGAGGGTATCCTCCCTGATGTGGTGGTGGGTCATATCCCTCCCCGATCCTGTATTCGGGATATCTATCGTCCTTCGTGTTTGTGTGGACACGTTCCATATGAGTGTTCTGATGGACGATAGTTATTGGGACATTGCCCCCTTGGTGGGGGACTCTTGTATCGGGTCGCCGACCCGCTGCCTCCAGGGCGGCCCTGTAGGCAGAATCTTCCACTTCATGGCGTGGGTCTTTGTCGGGTTGGATAACTGGCAATACGATGCCGGCCGCTGTCATGGCCGTCATGCATGCCGCCAACTGAGCTTGTAGCTGGGTGTAGTTCCTTTCATCGGCTAATGGAACGACATGTTGTACCTCCACTGTGGGTGGTGTAATCATCCTCGGAGAATTAGCCGGCAGTCGGGGCGACTGTCCGAGTACATGATCCTCGGGCATGCCAAACTGATGGGCCTCGTCCGTTTGTAAACGAGCACCGGAGTTGACCGAGGCCGTAGGCAATGGGACTCTTGAGCTCGGCCCTGCTTGGGACCCGGTTAAGCGTCTTCGTGCACGCCTTAATACGGGCACGTCTTGTTCGTCCTCCGAGGACGAAAGGTGTTCGTCGACAATCCCTTCGATGAAAGGTCGGGGTGGTTCGACCGGTTGTTCTTGGTTGACGTAGGAGATTGTTGGTTGGTTTCCGGATGGGATAGCTTCATATCTGTCGCGGATGGCGAGTAGATCGTCGAGGTCTTGTTGGCTAATTTGCGTGTTTTGGTTATTGGTCTCTACTATCTCGGGATGGGTTTCCTCTACATTGGTAACCATTGTCGCTCGTCTGGCAGAGTATTGGTATTCGAATTCTAAACTAGTTGGGAACTAGATGATTCCCGGAGACGGCGCCATTTGATAAAGCCATAACTTTGGTCGGTCGCGTTAGGCTTTTCAATAATGATATAAAGATAAATCAACCGTGAATAAATGATACTTCCTGATCTTTATTATTGCTCGGATTATTGTCCTTGTTCGGACTATTACATTTGCTCAGATTAGTATTTCGGTTCTACAATTATGCTCGATATAACTATTTGATCTCTCGTCTTGATCTTTCTCCTCTCTTATTCGGTGCTCGGCTGTCTTTTCTCGGTTTATTTCTCGAAGTGATATGCTTTGGTTAGTTTCTCTCTTTTCTTAACTTCTCTCTATATTTTTTGGATAGATTTTCTGGCCCTTTTCTAGGAGGGGTAGTTGACTATTTATAGGCAACTGCGCCTTCTAGGATATTGACAAATGTCTTCATCCCAGGGGTTTTTCAGACAAGGGTCCCCCTTTGATTGGGCTTGGGCTTTTGGGTAGTAACACCTCAATTCCTATAAAAAATATGAGATGACCCATTTAAGCGTTGGATACCCAGTGATAAAGTGGGTTGATTATGACCCGAATAAAATATTCGGGTCTGATTTTTACGTTCTATCACCGACTATTCCGTAATTCAAGCTATTTCATGAATGATGTCGTCTAAAAACTAAGACTAAATAAGTAAATCACATCCGCTGAAAGAGACCACTTAGATGATTCTTCATATGTCTAACATAATGAACTAAAGCTAGATAACAAAAGCTATATCATACACATTTTTTTGACATAATAAACGTTCAAGTAGACTGCATTTATTTCGCCCTTCATTATTGAACTTAAAACTACTAAGACAATAAATAGTACAACTACCGTAACAACCCAAGTCATAGTGATATAAATTTTCAAAATGAAAGTAGTGCTATAACCAACAGCGACTCACCATTTCGGGTTGTCAAATACTTGAATTTTTTTTTACCCATAATAATAATGTTGCATAAAAAAAAAAACACATAAAGTAACATTCAAGCATGAGAAATACTAAATACAACTAGCACTAACAATTATACTACACAACTACTAGCGATTAAAAACTTAATAAAAATTTCTAATATTAGTAAATTGTATGAGTGGGCTGATATTGCCCTTAAAAACAAATTGGTCTTGGGTTGCCTAAGAACCGAGCCTTGCTCGCCTTGCCCTGGGCCGCCCCTGGCTATAACCACGTGATTTACTGATTTGTGCTTCCATTACTGGTAAAAAAAAAAAAAAAACAGAACATCCGCATTCTAGAAGATGCTAGTTCAATTATTTGCTCTGAGAAAAACCAAAAATATTACTATCTATAAATATATTGTCATGAGTCAAGACTATTTGTATTATGATCTCGTTTCATACTGATCACCAGAACAATTCACCATATATACTAGACTACTAGTATATATATACATACATATTCACCATTTGATTACATACTCATCTATTATACTCCTTAAAAAGTTTAGAAAGGGAAAATGGCTGAAATAAAGTTCATTTCCAAGACCATGGTTCAACCTGCAAAAATCCATGGTGAACCTATTGATAGAATTGAGTTAACACCATGGGATCTCCAATTTCTCTTAGTTGGTGCCATACAAAAAGGGATTGTTTTTCAAAAACCAACACCTTTTCAAGACCAACTATTTGGAAACAGCTTAGTTGATCATCTCAAGACCACTTTTGCCTTCACGCTCGAATACTTCTATCCCCTAGCAGGTCGTTTCGGTATTATTGAAAACGAGGACGACGACACCTCGTCATTTTTCATAGATTGTAACAACAAGGGAGCTTATTTTGTTCACACGGCCGTAGATAGTGTGACAGTAAAAGATGTTACTAACCCATTACGTACACCTAATATGGTGCATTCTTTTTTCCCCATGAATGGAAAATTCAATTTAGAGGGAGATACGAACCCTTTCCTCGCGGTTCAAGTGAATGAACTTGTCGATGGCTTCTTCATTGGTTGCACAATGAATCACGCTGCAGTGGATGGTTCGTCGTTTTGGCACTTCCTCAATTCATGGTCGGAGATTTCTCGTGGGTTAAAAAAAATATCAAAGTTACCTTCTTTTAAGCGTTGGTTCCCTAGCGAAACAATCACCCCTCTTCGTATCCCTACGTCAATGTGCTCCTACAAATCAATTAAGTCCGAATCACCACCACTGGAGGAACGTGTTTTCCATTTTCCGAAGGACAAAATCTCAAACCTTAAATCGAAAGCCAACGCAGAAATGAACACCACTAGCATCTCTTCTCTCCAAGCGCTATTAGCTCATTTGTGGCTGTCAGTAATAAGAAGCCAGAATATTGACTCTGATCAAGAGGTGAAATACAAGTTAATAATCGGCACAAGGCAAAGGTTGCATACTTTCATTCCAGACTGTTACTTTGGTTCTGCTGTTTCTCTAGCTGAGGTAACAACAACGGTGGGTGAGTTGCTTAAGCTAGGTCTGGGTGAAGTCGCAAGTAGAATGCAACAGGTAATAACGATAGGTGGTCACGGCAAAGCATTATAAAATATCATTTTTATTCATATAATTTGTATCATTGTTTTAAAAAGTACGCTTCGTAATAAAAAAGTTCGATTCAAAGCTTTTATAAAGCTTAAAAAGCTCGTTTTCCCGTTTTTAGGCCGCTAAAAGTCTACGCTTTTATCGTAGCTCTTGCAAAAGCGCTTTAGCTAAGATTTCGCTTTTTAAAACACTGGTCTGTATATAACTTGTCTAAAATAGTTATACGTAGTTTATATTCTTTTATTAGCTTGAATTTTCGTATTCGGTATTCCCATCATAAATTCTGGTTGCAGGTAATTGCGTTGCAAACAAGCGACGAAGTAGTGAACAAATTTAAAATATGGGCGGAAAATCCGACATTAAGCTCATCAGGCGCTTTTTATAGGAGCAGCTTGATAACCAGTAGTTCTCCGCGTTTCAATGTGTATGGAACTGATTTCGGTTGGGGAAAACCTTTGGCGGTGCGAAGTGGTTCAGCAAATAAGTTTGATGGGAAATTAACTCTTTTCCCTGGAGCAGAAGAAGGAAGTATTGATATTGAAGTTTGTTTATCTCCTGAGAAATTAAGTGCTCTAGAAAATCATAAGGAGTTCATAGTGGCTGTGGCTTTGTAAAGTTGAACTTTTTTATCTTATTTTTCGTTCTATTATTTGTATCCATGGCTTTTCTCTGTTATCTTGGTTCTATAAATTGATTTGGAAGGTTTTAGCAATTTCTTTATGGGCTTCCTTTATATGCCAGAATTGTCTTTTGAATGCAATGTTTCACATGTCAGTATTAACATTGTGGAGTTGTTATTTTATGTGGTTGCCTAACTTAATATTTTCAAAAAATAATGAAAAAAAATTATTAAAAATTAGCATTTTGGTAAATTGTGTGGTGTAAATCCATTCATTTAACGAAGGATCCACCCCTGGTAACTAGCCTTTGCGTATTTGATGCTTGCACAACCAAATTAACCACATGGTTCACACGTATATTATGGATCTCGACGTGGGACAGATGTTGGTAACAGTTTGTAACTTTCCTAAGTTGAACGGAATTTGTAATTATGAACACATTTTATAAAATAAATTTATTATTTACTACACCAACCTATTGGTAGTTAAAAAACAGCACACTCACCTACAAACATAAGCAATTTACATACTTAACTATAAGAAATCAAACAATTAGCACATTACAGTAACTTCTGTTGACTTTTAAATGGAATTTTGATCACTTGCGATCATATGACCACTTTAAATGAGAATTGACTGTTTTACACGTGATCTAATGTGACCAAACTTTCGTTAAAAAGTTAACAAACGTTAAACGGAGTGTGATTATTGTTTGATTTGTTATAGCTAAGTATGCAAATTGTTAATGCTCGTAAATGAGTAGGCAGTTTATTAACCACCAATAGGTTGATGTAGTAAACAATAATTTTCTCTTGTTATAAATGTTTTGCGATCTTTTTGCCATCTCATTCTTTTTTTACGCACTTAATATACACTCTAATGCTTCAATTGTATTCACAACGTTTTTTTGGTCGTCTAGTATATTCATTGTAAAAGAAGGTTTTTTAATGTCGAGGTGGTCTTGCAAATCTTTGATTGAATTGCAGGCATCAAGTTAACAGTTTGGGAAGGGATTCAAAAGTCTTTTATAAGGTCACGTCATCAAAGTTCATTGAGTTATTTAATTTTTGAGTACCAAAAAATCAAGGATGAAGACATCTTCTGTACCACTATATAATTGTACCTCGATGTAGTACTAGTACTACTCATGTTGATATATAATTGAAAATATAAAAAGCTACTAATTAATACGACGCATCTCGAGTGCTTGACTGCCTAATGACCACCTGATAGGGTTACAAATTCTTACACTATAATCTATCATACATGAAATTAAAAGAAGAATCGGTTTTGTACACACAATCAAGCCCTGCTTCATACGCACTAAACTCTTAACGTCACTGATTTCAAAGCTACTTGTTTTCCGAACAAGTGTTGCGAAATATTCAGATTTTCTCTCACACTCCAACAATAGCCGATAGGAAATTGTCGGTGCTTGAAATCCTTCGACATGGTGAAGGCATTTGCATAGTTTGCATATCAGTGTAATGCTTATTCTTTTTCTTCTTGATTGGTGGGTGTTGCTTCTTTAGATCTTCCAAGCACCTCACCTCATCCAAACATACAAATGATCTTGATTTCCCTGAGTAACATTTCGATAGCCCTTTCCTCCTGAAATTCATGGAAAAAGGTAAGAAAATTAGTTTTGGAATGGCAACAAAGTCTTCCAATAGATAACTTTGACCTTGGTATATTGAAAAAATAAGAAATTAAAGTTCAGAATCTTGGCAAAAACTACAAATATGGCGAAAGGAAGATAGAGAGTTAGAGGTTTCGTCATGGCAATAAATGACTAGTGAAAACGATACATCAAACGTGTTTTTGTTGTTCAAAATCGATTGAAAATGGGTTAAATGGTTTGTTTTTCGTTAACTTACATTCGAGGAAGATTGCCTTTCAGAGGTTCCATGTCAAAGCTGTCTAACATACCACTTTCCATATCTGCTTTAGGAGAGATAAAATTGAATAAATTTAGATAATGATTGCAGATAAATTGGGTAATGGTCAGTTATATACATTGTGAAGGATGTTGGCTCCTAAGGTCTCTTTGGTTTTGGTGTATTAAGATATTTCTATCCACATTCTTTTTCTAAACTTGCTCTTGTTCATTCAAATAAGACTGTTTTTTACCATTTCATTTTAAGCCTCTCTAGGTTCACCATATGGCGTAGTTTTGTTCTATGATTTCGGGTCAATAATGCAAGCTAAATTAGTAAAATAGAGGCCATAAGTTTTTATAGGGTCGGAATCGAATAACTAAAAGAAAATAATATCATAATGGTTTTTAAGAAAATGGAAACAAAAGCATAGTATAAAAGAAAGTCAAGAAAATGTTCAAAATAATGACATCATTTTTATAGAGAATTTTTCGATAACAGGATTTTTACTGCACCCGTACGAATGAATAATTCTAACAAATTCTGAATATTTGTGTCTGTTGATAAAGATGGTCATTTTAGACACCATGTTGGTGACAATTGGATCTTGGTTGATTTCGGCTATGTATCCGAGTTACTAATAATCATATGAAATCTGATCACTATTAGCCGCGCTTACCAGATTTTTTCGCCAACTTTTTCTTCAACTACCCTACTATCTTGCAGTCACTACTTTCTTATTTTTCGGAAACCGGAATAAGCTGAAATCAATGCCATCTGTGGCTGCTATTTACCAAATGTAGTTTTCTCAGTGATACACACGTAATAAATTCTGCATACAGCACACAAAAACAACATCTCGGTTCATATTCAAAAAAGCCATTCTTGTTGCGCACAACAAGAACACCAAGCATTAAGGAAAATCCAACATATTTTCTGGGTCTGGTGTAGCGTTTAATTGTGGGCAACCTTCAGCAACTGGCGGCACCATCAGAACGGTGGGTGGTGCTATTGTGGCTGGAAAATCGTCCCGGAAAAAAAATCCATTATTTTCATCCTCAACGAGTCATTTATGGTTCAACGTTACAATTGCATAGTTAGCAGGCAAAGAGATATACGGGCTAAAAATAAGTCAATGTTGCCTTTTCAAATTATTATGTACAGACTATACATACACAGTATAAACTTCAGTAATTAATTAGAATATTACTACAATTAAATGCTAGTACTATACAAGCTAATTTTACAAGTCATAGGTGTACATGATTATATTTCATAAGAGATAACAATTCTAATAGTCATTTGTCACTAATTACCGATAATTGTAACAATGTCCGGTAGAAATATCATCATCTTCACCATTTGTGAAATAAATGGCAAATATCACCATTTTAGAGAGAATTTGAAGCTAATCATAATTTATTTATGGGGCAATTAACAAAAACATATTCTATCCCTGTTATATTAATAAAAACATATCATAATAATTTAAATTATTAAAAACATACCTATATAGATACTTATTATTTTTCTAATTATAATCAGACCATAATTTAACCTCTATCTAATCTAACATCTCTCTCTAACCGCAACTCTCTCTTTTTCTAATCGCACCTCTCTCTCTCTAATACACAATAATCGCACCTCTTTCTAACATGTGTTAATCACCTATCTCTCTAAAAATGACTAAAAACTCACAAAATATTCATATGCTAATTATAAAACGTCATACTCTAATTTTAAAATTTCATACCCTAAATATTATGGATCACAATCAAATATCTAAAAAAAAGTTCATACCCTAATTTTAAAACTTCATACCCTAATTTCAAAATTTCATACTATAATTTCAAAACTTCATAATTTAATTTTAAAACATCATACCCTAATTTCAAAACTTAATACCCTAATTTTAAAACTTCATACCCTAATTTCAAAACTTCATACACTAATTTCAAAACTTCATACCCTAATTTTAAAACTTCATACCCTACATATGGATTTTTCTCAATACTGTACATATGGATTCTCCTCTTTCAACTTGAAACACACAAAGTTTACAATAGTCTCAAATCTCAATAAATAGAAAACAATCTCACCAATTTCATATATTTCATATATTTTTCATATATTACGGAGTATCAACCAATGTAATATTTATGTATTATGTATCTATATATCTGTATTTATATATATATGGATGTTTATATAATTTAGATGGTGTTCGGTAGTTAGTGACGGATTTTCGTGGTGGATGAGAGGAGAGAGATAGAGTGGGATATGAAAGAAAGATAGAGAGAAGAATGAAGGAGAGAGACAGTAAGATCAGAGAGAGAGATACATAGAAGAATTGGTGAGATTTAGAAAAATAGAGGAGGGAGAGAATAGGATGAGAGAGAGAGAGAGAAAGAAGAGAATAAACAACATTAAATTTGTTTGGTATGTTTTTTATAACGAAAAGTTTTTTGGTATGTTTTTGTTAATTTAGTTTAAAAAGTAGTATATTTTGTTAATTTATCCTTTATGGAATCTATATTTTCTTATTATTGATATTGGCGCCAAACAGCCAATATAAAAGAGGGAGAGTACAATTTGTTACAGTAGCAGCCAATCATATGGCGACAACTGTACAACTAGTTAGTTTAGTAAAGTCTCACTAATAGTACATGTAATCAGAAAACTAACAGAAACTGAATTACAAATAAGTCCTTATCTATAATAAAGTTGTTGAACTTAGAGTTCAATAATGATTTTGATTATAACCTTGATTATGTTTTAATGATTTTACTATTTCTCTATTTCATTGATATAATGCTTGTCTTTTCCAAAGAAGAGAAAATGTACATTTCAGGTCTTTAAATGATAGAGCATTCGATAACGAAGCCATAAGTTCAAGCGGAACCAAAATCGGAGCTAAAACGAAGAAGTTACAAGCTTTCGGAGAAGACCGAAAAACTGCCAGAATTACAGACGACCGATCGACTGGACAAAAACGACCGATCGTTTTTGGTCCAAAATATTCCAGTGAGCAGGTCGAAAAAACGACCGGTCGAAACTCAGAAACGACCGATCGTTTTCTGAAAACGACCGATCGACTGTAGAGAACGACCGATCGTTTTCTGCAGTTTTCGAAAACAGCTTTTCAACAATTTCTGGGAAATAGCTTAAACCACTGAAAAATAGCCATAACCACTTCCAACGGTCATATACAGAAAAACAGACTGTTTGGCATATATATACCAACCAAATCTCTCTCCCAAATCAACAAATCACAATACCAATCAACTTCCTTCAACCTCTCATTAAAACCCTAATATCACCATTTTGGTGCATATATATTCGAGAAAGAGGAAAATAAAAGAGAAAGAGATTCAAGCTCGATCATCATCAACAACTCACAAATTAGCTTTTTAAGAAGCAATTAATTAGAATAGTGAGTGTAGTTACATTTTTGTAACAAAATTTGTATCGAGTGTTTTATAAACTCATTTGTGAGCGAGTGAACGGGTAGAGGCTTTGTAAGCAAGTGAAGCTTAAAAGCTCTAGGTTTTTCATTCGGGTACTCATAAATTGAGGGGGAGTCGTTGACTCATAGTCGTGTTCTCTTGCACTTGTATCAAGACTAGGAACCCCGGGTAGAGGATGAGCCAATCGGTCGATTGAGCTCGATAGGGTTTGTAAAATCCGGAAGAAATATTTTAGTGAAATACTCGGTAGTACCGAGAAGAGGACGTAGGCGCGTTTGCCGAATCTCTATAAATTACGGTGTCATTTTCTTCCCTTGCTTTTACTTTCCGCAACTTATATTCTTGCTTATTTATTGCTTGCTTCTAGGAATTTTAGAAATTCATTAACTTTTGTTAAAACGCTTAAGCCTAGAATTGCATAAGTTGGGTGGTTAGTTGCTTAGATTTTAATTAGGCGAAAAACGCCTAAGAACCTTATTCACCCCCCCCCCCCCCCCCCCCTCTAAGGTTTTAGCCGCACGGGCCAACAAAAGTAACAAACATACATAAGATAAACTAGAATTCATCTTGATCTTCAACAGACCCACTCAAGATGGGTGTGGAGATTAAAACTACCCAACTTGGAAATTAAGAAATTAAACTGAGAATCACTCAAATATTTTGTAAACAAATCTGCCAATTGATTTGCAGTAGAAACATGAAGAGCATGAATTATTTGAGACTGGATTTTCTCTTTGATAAAGTGGCAGTCAACTTCAATGTGTTTACTACGTTCATGATGCACAAATACTAAAAACCAGAGCATAACGACTATCAGTAAAAAGAATCACTGCAGAAGAATGGTGAACACCAAAATCCTTAATTAACTGTAGCAACCATAAAATTTCACAAGTTGCAGCAGCCATAGCCCTATACTCAGCCTTAGTAGAGCTCTTAGAGACCACTTGTTGTTTTTTGTTCTTCCAAGAAATAAGAGAATTACCAAGAAACATACAATAACCGTTGACAGAGCGTCTTGTATCAAGACAGGTTGCACAATCAGAATCACTAAACCCTTGCAACTGTAAAGAGCTAGTAGAAGAATAAAATAAGACTTGTCCTGGTGATTGTTTCAAGTATTTAAGCACCTTACAAGCAGCAGTAAGATGAGTTTCACATGGGCTAGACATAAGCTGCCTTAGAGAATGCACATCATAAGTGATATCAGGTCTTGAAGAGTAAGATAGAGAAGTTTACCCACAAGTTGTCTATATAAAGTAGCATCAACTGGTGGAGAACCGTCACTTTTGCTAAGTTTAATCTTGGTATCCGTTGGAATAGCATCATACCAAATTCTTCAAGTAAATTAAGAATATATTTCATTTGGGAAAGAAAAACTCCAATATTATTTCTTACAATTTCAAGACCCAAAAAATACCTCAGATTACCAAGATCTTTAATGTGAAATTGAGCATTAAGAAAGGTCTTCACTGAAGCAATAAGATCCATATTAGGACCTGTAAGTAGTATGTCATCTACATAGACAAGTAGAATAACAACATATGCAAAATAAACAAAGATGTATCTGAAAGAGATTGCTTAAAACCATAAGCTAAGAGAGAAGTAGAGAGTTTAATGTACCACTGTCTACTAGCTTGTTTGAGTCCATATAGTGATTTTTGTAAGAAGCAAACTCTTGAGTCATCTTTATCAAGAAATCCAGGGGGTGGTTTCATTTAGACTTCTTCAAGTAGACCACCATGCAAAAATGCATTATTAATATCCAATTGAGCAAGATGCCACTACTGAGAAGCAGCAATAGCAATTATAACCATTACACTAGTCATTTTAGCTACATGGGAGAAAGTAGCCTCATAATCAAGCCCTTCTTGTTGATTGTACCATTTTGTAACCATCCTAGCCTTATACCTTTCAGTACTTCCATCTGCTTTATATTTAATTATGAAAACCCACTTACAACCAATAACATTCTTGCCTTGTGGTAATGAAGTAAGAGTACAAGTGTGGTTTTCTTTCAAACAATCAAGTTCAGCATTCATTACTGCTATCCATTTTGGGTTATGAGTTGCCTCTTTATAAGAAGTTGACTCAGTAATAGTGTTGAACCATGGGTTCAATAATTGATTTTGATTATAAGTTTGATTATGTTTTTAATGATTTTACGATTTCTCTATTTCAATGATATAACGCTTTGTCTTTTCCAAAAGTAGAAAATGTAGATTTCAGAACGTCAGAAAGATAGAGCACAGAAAAACGAAGCCACGGGTTCAAGCAGAACCAGAATCGGAGCTAAAACGAAGAAGTTACGAGCATTCGAAGAACAACGAGAAAACCAAGAAACTGCCAGAGAAAAATGACCGATCGAAATGGCAGAAACGACTGATCGTTTCTGATCCAAATTCTTCTAGTGAGGTCGTCTGAAAAGCGACCGGTCGACTGTAGAAAACGACCGATCGTTTTCTGCAGATTTCAAAAACGACCAGTCGACTGAAAAAACGACCGATCGTTTTTTAGCCGTTTTCAGAAACAGCTTTTTAGCTTTTTTGAATAAACAGCTTTAAACATTGGATAAAAGCCCTCAACCTCTACCAACGGTCATAAAACACAAAATAGACCTTTTGGTCTATAAAAACAGCCCAATCCCTCTCCCAAAGATAACCATTCATCATCCTTCAACCTCTCTAAATCAAAACCCTAAAAATCACCATTTTGGTGAAATAATTCGAAAAAGACGGAAATTGAAGAAAAAGAGATTCGAGCTCAAACAAAGATCAAACATCATCAAAACCAAAAATTAGCTTATTTAGAAGCAATCAAATTGTGGGTGTTGTTTTAATTTTCGATAAATTTGTAAAGAGCAAATTATAAGCTCATTTGTGAGAGAATGTTTGGGTAAAAGCTTTTAAGCCAAAGTGTTGGTTAAAAGTTCTAGGTTAAACACTTGGTTACTCATAAATTGAGGGGGAGTCGTTGACTCGTAAACGTGTTCGCTTGCACTTGTATCAAGAGTAGGAACCTCGGGTAGAGGGTGAGCCAATCGATTGATTGAGCTCGATAGGATTTGTAAAATCGGAAAGAACATATTTAGTGAAATACTCGGTAGCTCGAATACCAAGGAGAGGACGTAGGCCGTTTTTCCGAACCTCTATAAATCACGGTGTCAATTTCTTTCCTTAACTTTTACTTTCCGCAACTTATACTATTTCTTATTTTCTTGCTTGCGTTTTGTACTTCTAGCATTTCATTAACGTTTATTAAACGCTTAAACTTAGAATTGCGAATAGTTGGGTTGTTAGCTGCACTAATTTTTAATTCCGTGAAAAACGCTAAAAACCTTATTCACCCCCCCCCCCCCCCCTCTCTAAGGTTTAGCCGCGCGGACCAACAAATAGCATTAGCATTAAAACAAAATTGTTGGTAAGATGGTGAAAGGTAGGAATAGAAAATATAAGAAGATAGTGGATAAATGACATAATGCACTTGAGAAGATGATTTTTGTTTAGTGGTTGGACAATGGTAGTATTTAAGATGAGGGGAATGTACAATGGTTCTTTTAGGATATCTAGGTAAAGGAGGGGTAGTGAAAACAATACGTGGAGAAGAAGAAAGAGAACTAGAGGAGTTAGACTCTGTAATGTCAGGTGCAATATGTGGTGAAACAGCTGGTGATTGTGGTGGTGTTGGTGTAGTATCAGGTGGAATATGTAGTTCATTTGGAAGAGCATATGGTAAAAGAGAGTTTAAAGTATGATATTTATGGTGATAAGGAAAAATAGTCTCATAAAATGTTACATCTCTACATATAAAGGTATGATGTTTATCAAGATCATGCAGCTTATATCCTTTAGTGGCAAATAGATAACCAATAAAAATACACCTTATTGCATTAGCATCAAATTTAGTTCGGTCTCTACACAACGTAGAAGTATAACATAAATACCCAAATACTCTTAAATCACTGTACACAGGAGGCTTATGATACAGTTTTTCATAAGGTGTACTGTTGTTAAGAACTGGAGTATGCAACCTATTAATTAAGAAAACTGCCACCAGAACACATTCTCCCCAGAATTTCAATAGTACCAGTGAGTGAAAACGAAGTGCTCTGGCAATATTGAGCAAATGTTGGTGTTTTCTCTCTACAACACCATTTTTTTGTATTGTTTCAATGCAAGAAGTCTGATGTATTATCACATATTTGTTATAAAATTCAGTCAGTCTAAATTCTAAACCATTATCATTTCTCAGAGTTTTGATCTTATAATCAAATTGAGTAACGGCCATATTATAAAAGGCTAGAATGCAATAAGATAGCTCGGATTTGTTTTTAAGAAAGAACACACAAGTGCATCTAGTAAAATGATCCACAATAATAAGGAAACCATCAATATCTTCAACATGGTAAGGACCCCAAATATCACAATGTATCATTTGAAAAGGATGTACAGTGTGTATCTCACTCAGTACAAAATGTTTTCTATGATACTTAGTAAGGTTACAAGCATCACAAGAATCTTGATTATTTATTAACAAATCCTCAATAGTATTTTTAAGCTTCCTACTATAAGAAAAATATGGGTAGTATTTTTAAGCTTCCTACTATAAGAAAAATATGGGTGTCCTAATCTATAGTGACAAATATCACTAGAAATAAAAGATTGTACTGAATTACAGTGAGTATCCTAGGTAAGAACATTAGTTTTGTTGTCCATGTAATATAGTCTCCCATGTTGATTAGCTTTTCCAATCATTTTCAAATCCACCAGGTCCTGTATAATGCATTCATTTTGCAAGAACAATAAACTACAATTATGGGTAGAAGTAAGCTTACTTGAAGAGATCAAGTTGAACCCAAAGTATGGTACACATAATATATTCTTCAAAATTAACCTATTATCAAAGTGCACATCTCCAATGTGAGTTACTATAGCTGATTGTCCATTTAGCAAATTTACTAGAGAATTGTGTATATGAGGAGTCTTTTTATAATATAGCACTGAATTTATCACGTGTTTTGTAGCACCTGTATCTATTATCCAAGCTATTTTAGGAGAATGATACAGTTCATTAGCTTTATAGATACTTTCCATACCTGAGAAAGGTAGTTCACAAGATTAGGGTGGGTGTTGAAGACATTTTTATCACCAGAAGTTTGAGTTTCCATATTCATTTGTTGCTTCATATAAGAACATAGCTCATTCATTTACTGTGGAGACAAAGAAATATGCCTGTCTTTATTAACTTTGGTGTGTACACTCTCAAATTTACCACCATACCGAGACCCATTAGAACCTTGATTCATACCCCTCATATCTCTGTATTTTCCATATTCATCATTATCAAGTGGAGAAGCACCGACTTAGTGAGCAAAAGTTGAATTAGTGTTTGTTGCACCCTGATAAGTTATTTTCTTTTTCCAACATTGAGGGTAACCATGCAACTTATAACACTTTTCTTTGGTGTGTCCAGTCATATTACAATGTGAACAAGACAAACTACTCTTCATATTTCTAGCTTGAAATCTATTAGCACCGGTATTTGTACCAGAAGATCCTTGGCTATAAGTACAGTAAAACCTCTATAAATTAATATTGTTGGGACCAGAGATTTTTATTAATTTAGAGATGTATTAAATAGTAGATAAATTAACAATTTATTATTTTAAATATGTTTTTTTTTAATAAATATACTCGTTAATAAAATAAAACCCATCATATATATTACTAAGAATACTCGTTAAACTCGTTACTAAAATCAAATACACTACTTTTCTTACTAATAAATATATTTTGTTACATCTTAAATCGTCTAGAAAAAAATTATACATTTAAATTAGGGAGTAGCTCCAACTAAATTTAAATTTTATATAGAAAAAAACGACTATAGAGTCATATTTCATTAAATCACCCTATTAATGGTTGTTATTTGAAAGAATTGTTAATTTATGATTTTGTGAGGACCATATATATATATATATATGGATCTTCCGAGATTTTATTATCTTATTATTTTATCGAAATTAGCGATTTTTTACATTGGCCCAAGTCGGGACCGGAGAAAATTATTATTTTATAGAGTTTATTAATTTACCGAGTATTAATTTATAGAGGTTCTACTGTAGATGCAAAAGCCAAATTTTCATGAAAATGAACAGTACTAGACTTATACCCCTTTGTCTTTCCTCTCGTGTAACTAAGTTGAACATTTCATTCACTGATGGATGATAGAGGCTTCATAAGCAGAATTTGACCCATAGTAACAACATATGACTCATTTGATCCCATTAAGAAATGCATTTTCAAATATTTCTGTTCTCTAGCAACAAATGCAGCATACAAACCACAAGAACAACCATCTATACCTCCACAAGAACACTTTGGTAGAGAATTCAACATATTCAATTCACTCCAATGAGTACCTAATTGGGTTAAATATGCAGTAACCAACATAGAACCCTGAGTAAACTCTTGTATGGTCTGTTGTTTCTCAAAAATACTTGGCTCATTACTCTGAGCAAACATCTTATTCAAGATAAATCACATTTTATGAGCAGTTTCTTCATATAATATAGACTGGGCAATTTGAAATGAAACTGAATTCAGTATCCAGGATTGCACTATCAGATTACACCTATTCCATGAATTAAAACTCGTATTTCCTTCACCTATATTAACCACAATACCATTCACAAACTTTAGCTTAGTCTTTGCTCCCAGAGCAATCTCCATAACTCTTTTACATGAATGATAATTTGGTCCTGTGAGAAGTGGATTCACTAGTCCAATACTAGTATTTTCATTTTCATGTAGATAATAAGGATCAGAAGCAAAATCACTATTTCCTCCATTTATACCATTAGTAGTTACATCAGCATAATTGCCCTTTTTTTTTATATTAATTAATAAGTAAATTTCAGCAAATCAACGAAGATCAACAAATTACGAGTTCTATAACAGTAGATAAACCCAATTTCGATTCAGATAAAAACCCCAAATTCAGATAATACAAACCCTAATTCTTGAGATTAAACCAAATAAAACAAGAGAAGAACAATCTAACCAAAGACGAGTGTTCTATATCGTATCGGAATAGCTATGCATTGCTCTGATACCATGTAGAAATATAATCATCTTCACCATTTGTAAGATAAATGGCAAATTGCCATTTTAGAGAGAAGTTGGAGCTAAACATAATTTATTTAATCTATATTTTCTTATTTTTGATATCGACACCAAATAGTCAATATAAAAGAGAGAGGGTACAGTTTGTTACAATAGCATCCAATCATATGGCGACAGTTGTACAACTAGCTAGTTTAGTAAAATCTCACTAATAGTACATGTAATCAGAAAACTAACAGAAACTAAATTACAAATAAGTCCTTAGCTATAATAAAGTAACAAACATACAAAGATAAACTAGAATTCATCTTGATCTTCAACAAGGTCGTAACTTCACATTTCCAAACTATTATTTGACATGTGTAAGTAATAAAGTAGGGACCTAATAGAAAATTAAGGAAGCAAGAGAGACCGTGAAACTGATGCGGAACCCATGCTTTGGAATAGATTAGTCCGGATTAAAACTTAAGCAGATTGGACTTGGGCTCCAAATTAATAAAAAAAAATGTTCAGAACTGATTGGACTCAGAGTTAATGTGTAACGAGTCGGGCCTCCGTCCGAATCGCAACCCTCCCCTTCTATCAACAATATTATTTGTTTTGACTGAATTTCGTTATCGTTTCTTGGTACACACGACTTTAAAATGTTTTGTTGATAATAAAAAAAAAAAAAGTATCTAACCTTATATATCATATATGTACTCAAATATCTATGTGATATGTGACTGACAAACAATTAATTTACTGCGAAATTTCCCTCCGGAAATCCGGCTCATCACATTCTTATTCCATTTAGGCACGACGTACTTGTCGGCTACGTCCTTCTGAGGTTCACTCATTCGTGCTAGTCCCAACATTTCTGGTCAGATAGCGGCTTGATACCAAATGTAACGACCAGACTCTTAAACAAGTTCATATCACTGAATTAATAGAAATACTAATTAATGTGAATATAAAAAACTTCATTAACTCCATATACGTCATAAGCTTAGTAAACGTAATTACATTAACTCTAAAATGGTACTCAATCAATTTATTTATAAAACTGTAGTTTTTTAACTTTGGCACCGAAATAAATAACACTTCATTTATTTTCTTAATAAATATAATTTCATTAACTTTTAATAACAATAGTTGTATTTATAAGAGAATGTGTTTACACCACAATTTTATACTTTATAATTACTATATATTATTAATCCTTTAAAGGTTAAATAATATATTAAAGTAATTTTATTCAATCCTAAAACCCAAATAAAATGGTGATGTATTGAATTGACAAGTGTCAATTGTTATTAAGTAAAAACAAAGGTCGTGGATTATGAAGAAAAAAAACTGCCAAGATATGCAATTGTTCGAAAGAATGGTCAAAACTATCGATACGTAATTCGGATAATTGATCTGTGATGTACTGCTCGAATGGTCAAATTGTGTTTCTATTGTGTTTTTATAAATACACATTTAAAATGTTTGTGGATAAAAATATTCAATCGCTCAAACCATGTATTATAGGGTCATTCCATACTAGTTATTTGAAAAGTGAGACACTTGTCGAAATCACATTTAAGTTTAACTGACGTGTCTAGATAAGTTATGAAGAAATACTTTAAATACCAATAAATTGTCATGAACAAATAGCCTATGTCCTTTATCAAATTCCATATCGATCAAATATCATGCAATTTATATTTCCTTTCATTTTATTACTTATTTATTATATTAATGCATTACTTATTCATTAGGAGTATGAGTAAATTAATTTTAAGAGTACATCATCGGTCAAAATCAAATAAAAAAATAAGTAAGGCTAATGCTGTCTTAATTTCTATATAAAAAGCCTGAGTTAGCACACAGCTCTTCATCGGTCAGAGCTGCATGCTTCCCTTCTTACGCCTGTTTCAACAGCCTGCATGTTACCTGTGACTGTGAAATGTCTCCTTCATCTAAACTACTCTCTCCTACATGTGACACGAGGGGCGGCCCGTCCATGCCCAGGCCGAGTAAGCCTTTGGCCTTGAGCAATTGATTCGGAACAAAAAAATACGGACAACACCCGACTATATTTTTAATATACTTGATAGTTAAAATAAAAATATTAAACATCAATTGGTTTACAATGTGTTATAATAGATAAAGTAGTTTGGTATTCAACATAAGAGATCATGGGTTTAAAACTCGTAAATTATAATTTTATTTTGTTTTTATTTTGATTTGTATTTATATATATATAAAAAAAAAATGGATATAGGGAGCCGGCACTGGGTGACACATAACAATACCTGTAGATAACACAAAATGAGATTACTCTGAGTCACTTCCCACCTTAAAAAAAAAAAAAAAAAAACTAAGGGCCGGCTTTGTTGCATCTATGAGCAATTACGTGGATTCTATTTGAAGAAAAGACCAAGTTCATCCATCTTAAAAATTCTGGGTTTTTTTAGATCAAAATAAAAACTAGCTGTGAAATCAAAGGCAACTTCTAAGCAAATAGCAAAAAACTAAAACCTTAGAATATAAACAATTGATGGCGTAAGTAACATGTGTAGCTTAATTATGTCAAGGAGATAGTTGAAGTCATAAAGCTAGGTTCAGTTTAGCAACCACGAGTGCTTAAGCGTTTAGATATGATGATATCAAGACTGTAAAGTTTTCATAATATTAGCACTTTTATCTGCAATAACTAACATAAGTAAATGAAAGAAATAAGTTTGATACACTAATTAATTCCTTTTTAACTGCATTACCTTTGTGCTAGGAGCGAGTTTAAAACAAGACACTGCTCCAAGTTATACTTTGTAAATGTACTCTGATATTTTATCATAATACACATTCAACTATTCACCATGGTCTAATAAATATGTTGTGTTGTGTTGTGTTGTGCCCAGTCATAATGAAACTACACTTTACATATTCTAATACTCCATATTTATGTTTTGTGTGTATTTAGGTACAGTTCAACGTATGGACTTCAAGAAAAACTTTCTAAGAAAATAATGGAAGAAGCTTCCTCAATAGAGAGTGTAAGCTAAACTGGCAGGTGGGAAAACTTTATTCTTTTAAAATTCCGTAGTTAGAGCTCATTACCTTAATGTACAGATCCAATCTCAACTCAAAAAAATTGTCATGGATTTCCATGGCACACTTATTATTGAACTTCAACATTTGCGCTTGTCTGATTTGAGTGATTAATTCATTTACTGTCTCACACAAATGAAATTTTACGTGTTCCAACTAATGTTACGACAGAACTAACAAATTACGCAATAGTAAATCATCATAATTAGGTCTGATTTTCTATCTCGTCTTGCTAACACAGTTTGTGTCATTTAAGCTTATAATTGGACTTTCTAAGATGCAATATATTTAGGCTTAGCTCCACTCTAGGTATGGCTTTTGGTAAAGGCAGCTCTGCGGCACATAGGGTCGTGGATGCTATGAGGAGTCCTCACACCATTCAATATATTTAGCTCCACCTGCTGCTAGCAGCTTTTCCGGATCTGATGCTTGCCGCTTGCGGTGTCCACACCAAGGCATTCCAAGATGTAGGTATATCCAACAGTTAATATATCATTCAGAAATTTTAAATTTCAGACATGGTTCAACTTTTACATATTACATGGCAACTGCCGGAATTAAGTTCTAGTTATTTCCTTTTTTTTACTATTACAAATAGAAGTCCTTTTCATTTGTTAGTGCTTCTAGAAACAAGCGAACCCCGAGTTTAATTAAGAACACCTGTTTAGCTTTGGACTTGTTATATATTATGAAATCAGAATTGCGAAATATATTTGCCATAGTAAATTGGAATTCAACAGTCTGATAGTCCCCCATGGAAGATGATGGGAGAGGGAAGTTCTGAGACAGAATTCGAGTTTTAAAACTTAATAGTCAATAAAAAGCGAGTTTTTTGCCCCTCACCTCCACACACGTTGTTTAGATTCGTTGTTTTATTCAATGAAGACTTAAGTTTATGAATAAAATTTACTTTGTTTTCGAATCACAGTTATTTTATATGAGGTCTTGAGGTCTTAAACGTTAGCGCTTGCCGTAACTGTTTGTAGCCTTTCAAATATCTTTCGAATTTACGACATTTTGTTCTGAGTTTATTCAGTGCGTGAACAACTTTGGACGGGACCTCAGCAAGTGTCACTTTCTACATGGATATGTTGACCAAGTGTAAGCGTGCAGCTCTGAATCATCCACAATGGGTTGATTTAAAAACCTGTGTTTAACCATATGGTTTTAGAAATGCATTTCATTTGTCCTCTTTATTAAAACAGTTAATGTGCAAATAATAAGCCGACTAAGTACAGAGTAAATGATTTAGACAGAGTAAATACTGTATTGTGGAAACACAAGTTACATAGCTAACGCATTTTCGACTTTCTATTATTCTTAAACTTTGGTATATTAATATCAGTTTTCTTAATTATTCTTAGACGTATATTTAATTTCTCAGTTATCTTCCTAACATTAGTTTTCTCCTAATATTTGCGAGAAACTGTGTTAAGCTATAATTTAAAACATCTGATTTCGAAATAAAAGCATTTCATAAATAGAAAAGAAGCCTGGATTACACAAACAAGAAGGGGATTGAATATGGTGATATCTTTTAGCTCTTAAGGTGTTTGAAAATGTAGTACAACTGTACAGCTCATGTTAGTCTCATATAAGAGCGGGATTGATCATCGTTCACTGATTTACAATTAATATGTATATGTAGCACTCAAGTTCAAGCCATCTTAGTAATTAGAAAGTTTGTAAACTAGATTAATCATTAACTAATAATAATTCAATCACTCTTCCTGCAGCACACCAACGTTCAAAACCAAATTGTTAATTCTCTATAGAATTATTATAGACTATAAGAACATTCCTGCAGTATATACATAAAACCACTTCATACGTATCGCATTCAAAACACCATATAGCGTAAAAGACGATCCCGCGTCTTCCGCCGGGCGGTTCAACTAGTAATATTTAACGTTTCCCTCTTATCTGAAAAATTTGGGACAGAAGAAGAATAAAAACAACGGATCTGTTTTTACTGCCCTGAAAAGAGTAATACAGTCTGTGTTATTTTCATTTGTATCATAGGATAAAAAAATAATGCAATCCAAGGGTTAACCAAAATAATATAAAAATATCTATTTTGTTCAAACATACAAATTGCATAGCTACACGAGTAACACTACCGTAAACCTGATGTATTAAGTTTTTGACTATGTCCTCCACTAAAAACTCAATATTTATTAATTAATAAACCACAAAATAACTATTCTAAAATTAATTCATACAATTCTTTCTCATACATACACACCGGTTTTTTTGGTCTAAGGTACCCCATATCTAGGTTACGTTTGCATGCAATCTGTGTGTCGGAACAAAATAAACATTTT
The DNA here is from genome assembly GCA_963682055.1 of Primula veris. Taxonomy (NCBI): domain Eukaryota; kingdom Viridiplantae; phylum Streptophyta; class Magnoliopsida; order Ericales; family Primulaceae; genus Primula; species Primula veris. The sequence continues at coordinate 11,785,539 of OY821745.1, read as the reverse complement.
GTTATAATTTTTATTAGCCCTCAGATTGGATTGGATTGTTTTTTATCTAATAGTTCAAAAAATAAATAAGATAAGCTAAATATTTTAGCGCAGTAAAATTGGATCAAAAACAACATATAAAAATATCAACGTGTAACAAATGTGTAAATAGGGTTGGGAAAAAATCCCGAAATCCCGACCCGATCCGTGTTCCGACTTGCACCCGATCCAAAATTTCCTGACCCGAAAATGTCGGGTTTTGTCCCGACCCGACAAACTTCGGAATCAGGATCGGGTGACAATTTTGATTTCGTCGGGTGTACCGACCCGACCCGACCCGATTTTTTAATTAATTTATATTTTATATAAAAACATAAATTAATTTATATCAAATGAAATTGACGATAATGGAATCTTGTACCTCTAACATACAACGTAAGCATTGTATCATATGAGTTACAATCCTTTTTGTTTTATATATTATTTATAATTATACAAATATAATATAGATTTGTAGTTTTGAATATATGAAACTATTAAAATAAAAAATATACTTTAATTAAAAAATTATATTATTATTTTTAAGAAAGATAAATGATTATTATTTTCCGTTATAAAAATTATAATGATAATGTATATCATTAGTATGATAATTGTTGTTTGTGTGAATAAAACTAAATAGTAAAAGAATATGATAAAAAACGTATCAATTTTTTTTATCTATTCCATTATTTCTATTTTCACACTATTTTTTGTACTACATGTTAATTTCTTTTTTAAAAATGTTATTTTTAAACTAAAATTATGTTCCGTCTTAATAACATGTTTTATACTTCTCAAATGAAAATTGTTAATAAAAAATGACGTCGTCGTAAAATAAAAAAATATGTCGGGAGATTCGGGATAAATTTATCCCGACCCTACCGGATCCCGAAAATTCGGGTTTCGAAAAAGGCTGAGAAATTCGAATTTCGAAAAAGTCAGGTCGGGATCGAGACGGTCGGAATACAGATTGAACGGGTCGGGTCCCGACATAATGTAAATGGTTTGATTTAATATTTTTTTGTTATAAAAAGATCTAAATAGATAGTTTTCCTGACTTGATCAACAAGTCGGTACACACACACACACACACACTGTATCTCTCTCTCTCTCTCTATACATAGAGATAGAGATATAGAGATAGAAAGAGAGAGGGAGAGCAAAAGTAGAAGAAAAAGAGATGACGAGCGAGAGTGAGGATTCGGAAGCTGTAAGGCGTCGTAGCACTGTCGCCGATTACCGGAAAAAGCTTCTTCAGCATAAAGAACTCCAGTCCCGTATCCACACAGGTCAGGTCCTTTTTCACTCTTATTTTACTCCTCATTTTTATTATTATTATTATTATTATTATTATTATCCATCTCACTTAGTTTTTCATCATTTTGTATTTACTGCTTATCTATTATTTTATTCAACTTATTATTATTGTTATTATCTGAGTTAGTTTTGCGTCTATTTGTATTTATTTCTTATCTATTAATGCCATTCTATGAACATTTGAGCTACTAGTAGATTAAGATTTAGAGCCAATTATTTATTTATTTATTTGAACAAATAAACCCTAACTATTATTATTATTATTTTTCCTCCGTTATTTTTATGTTTAATCCATCTGATTTAGTTTTGCTTCTGTGTTTTCCAGCTGTCAATTTTTATTTATTGCTATGTAATTATTTAATCAATGTAAGAATACATGAGCTAGTACTAGATTAAGGTTTAGAGACGGTTATCTATTGATTTATTATTATTATTACTGATGATTGATGTAAAATGAAAATTTATTGTATTAAGGGGCAAAGTTTTGTTATTATTATTATTATTATTATATTGTCACAGTTTTTTTAATGTTTAATCCATCTGAGTTAGTTTTGCGTCAATTTGTATTTATTTGCTATGTATTATTATTTCTCTAATGTGAGAACACATGATTAAGATTTAGAGCTAATTTTTTATTGATTTACTGTGAACTTTTAGCTTGAATGTATTAATATTGTTTATGATTAAGAATAATGCAAAATTATGATATTAAGGGGGTAAAGTTACTATTTGCACTTGGTAACTGGATTCACTATGAACAATTTTTTTTTAATATTATTGATGATTGAATATAATGCAAAATTGGAGTAATAATAAGGGGGCAAAGTTTCTATTTTGCACTTGGTAACCGAAATCAGAGAGCAGATCGTGGACAATTATAACTACTTATAAGGCTTTAAGGGTATTTTAAGAAAAATATTTGGATGCATGGTTTTTCTTTTTACTTAAAAGTACAAACCTATAAATTTGTTGTTTGTTTACACCGATAATTATGCAATTATGATTGCAAAAGGTATATTTTCTTAAAATATAAATTTCAATGTTTTTTTTTTCTGTAAAAGTATACTTCTTTTATAATTTACCCTAATATCGATTGCCGGAACCCGGATCCTTGTATGGGAGCGGTTGAATTCCATGTCTTTTTAATTATTATTATGTGGGGTTGCTGAAAGGATAAAATCGGCAACTTTTTGTTAAAATACATGCTAAAATATCCATTTTCTTGTTCCTTTTGGCCTACCTAGTTCCTCCACTAGCTCACATGTAAATAAAGAGTTGCTGAATTTTTCAACATTACTATATGGTTCATATTAGGTAATGTGGATAAATTAACTAGTTGAATAAACCGTGTTTGGTCAATGCAGGTTTATGCTCCATGATTTTCCGTTTTCATGGATAATGTTTTGTGTGTGCTGCTTAGGGAGCTTTTTAATTTTTCTATAGCAGCTGTGAAAAGCTTTTGATTGTATTTTTATTCAACAGTTAGAGAAAATCTACGGGCTACTAAGAAGGAGTATGCCAAAACTGAAGATGATTTGAAGTCACTCCAGAGTGTTGGGCAGATCATCGGCGAAGTCCTTAGACCTCTTGACAGTGAGCGTAGTAAGCATTCGTTCTCTTTAACCCTTTTTAATATATCAAAGTACTGTTGATATTGTGCCACTTTTTACTATTATAATCATCGTTAACATACTTTGAGCTTTAATCCCAAAAATTAGGGGTCGGCTACTTCTTGTCAAAGTATTGTTCATATAATTCTCCTTTTTATGATTATAATCATCATCATTATCATACTGAGCTTTAAACCCAAAAATTTAGGTTCAACTACTTCCTGTTGATTAGTTCACTAATAATTTCCACAATTTGCATCTGTTCACAATTTAAGTACAGAGTTCTGAAAATTTCATGCAAGAGAAAAGGTTTAGCGAGTTAAGTTTCCTGTGGGAGGTTCATTATGTTTGCTTTTGGTGTTCTTTCACAGGGAGTATGTTATTTTTCTGTATACGTCAACTTGGAATTGTTTGTGGTCTGCAATTGTATAATATATTGTTTCATTTGCACCTCCATAAAAGGCAGTTCAAACGAGAATCTTATTATTATGATTACTTATTTACTGTTGGTTTGTACCGTTCTAGTGATTGTTAAAGCGAGTAGTGGTCCAAGGTATGTGGTTGGGTGCCGCAGCAAAGTGGACAAAGAAAAACTTACCTCAGGCACTAGAGTGGTTCTCGATATGACTACTCTCACTATAATGCGGGCTCTTCCCAGAGAAGTTAGTATTTATTCCTGATTTTCCTTATTAAAATGCTGTGATAACACTTCTTACTTATTTCGATCTGGTTATTGTTACTAAGGGTAACATATCTTAACTCAATTTTCTCTTCTAGGTTGATCCACTTGTATACAATATGCTTCATGAGGATCCTGGGAATGTTAGCTACTCTGCAGTTGGAGGGCTGTCTGATCAGATCCGAGAACTTAGAGAATCAATTGAATTGCCTCTCCAGAATCCTGAGCTTTTCCAAAGGGTCGGCATTAAACCTCCTAAGGTAATTTTATAGTTTTTCAAGGCTGCTAATAAGTTCTAATTTTGACATGGCATGGTCAATGAAATAGCCGGTTCCAAGGGGATGCGGACAAAGCATTTGCTTGGGTACCTTCTTGGAGATGCTCATTTAAAAAAAAAGTTAAACTTATCTTGTATACTGGAAAATCATTATAATTGAAATAAGCACTAATTGGTCAAAATGAGTTTGGTGTTTCAAAGCCCCACAAGGCCCAATAAATTTAGTAGCAGATTCTATTGTTTTATGCCCACTAAGATAACTTGCTAAAGGATTTTTTTTCCAGTTATATAAATGGGTCAATAGTCAATACAAATTACAAACAATATTCAAAACGTGATTTACTTAATACTACTATTTATATTATGGTCTTATTTACATTATTCAATAATTTTTTATATCGTATCTTTATTATCTTTGCGGGAGAGAAAAAAAATAAACGCCCCAATTATCAGGTTTAAAAAGGGCCTAAAAAATCTGGAGAGGGACTTGGTCAATGATGGTATTCATTAGAAAGTAAAACAAGTTTATAAAAAAGCCACTAATTACTTGATCAGGGTGTTCTGCTTTATGGACCTCCGGGAACTGGGAAGACACTATTAGCTAGAGCTATTGCCAGTAACATTGATGCCAACTTCCTGAAGGTAAAGCTGTTACTGTACGATTCTGAGTTTTGTTTTGCTCAATGTTTTAGGTGATATCTGAGCTAAGCTTTTCATACTGCGCAATATGTTTCAGGTTGTTTCGAGTGCCATTATTGATAAGTACATAGGAGAGAGTGCAAGAGTGATTAGGGAAATGTTTAGCTATGCCCGTGACCACCAGGTAATGGAAAAATTATTAACTAGTCATGAGAATTGATATGCTCCACTTAATTTATAAATCAAGCAAACGTTTCTTTTGTACCTGTAGCCCTGCATTATCTTTATGGATGAAATCGATGCTATTGGTGGACGCCGGTTTAGCGAAGGAACAAGTGCTGATAGGGAGATTCAAAGAACTCTAATGGAATTACTTAATCAATTGGATGGTTTTGACCAGCTTGGAAAGGTACTGTACCTTTTTTCACACTTTGTGTTGGCAGTGCCTTGAGAACCCCTTTTAGTGATATGAGTGGAGTATTTGTGATTCGTATGATTTAGGGGGTGAAATCTCAGTAATGCTCCCCATGCTCTGATTCAAAACTCAATTGATCCTCTCATAGTTTGCAAATTGTCCTTATACTTTTCAGTAAAATTTCAATCTGGTCTGTATAGTTTCAATCACAACTGTATTGCTCTTTGTAAGATAAGCAGATTATACTAATAGTTTCTGTGTTTGGAATGGTTATAACGGTGGTCCCCATGTATAAATTATTGGTCCGACAGAAAAATACGGTAGTGTATGTTACTGAAATTATGGGGGCCAATACCGTTGTATTTGAAAATATGGGGCAATCCGCCAAACTTGTTCAATGTTAAGAACTAATAGTGTTGCAATTGAAGCTATGAGGATTCAATCAAAATTTATGTGTAAATATTGTTAGTGACTCGGTACTTGATGATCTATTTTTATAGTATTTTTATTAAATAAGTATGGCTTGAGCCTTGCAGGTGAAAATGATCATGGCAACCAACAGACCAGATGTTTTGGACCCTGCGCTTCTTCGTCCTGGAAGGCTTGACAGGAAGATAGAAATTCCGTTGCCTAATGAGCAATCAAGAATGGAGATTCTTAGAATTCATGCTGCTGGGATTGCTAAGCATGGCGAAATTGATTACGAGGCAGTTGTGAAGCTTGCTGAGGTATGTATTGGAGTAGAAATTCAAATCAGAGCTAACAAAGGCGCGCTGCGCTAACTTTAGTTGTTTTTTATTTGATTTTTTCGTTGTTTGTTGTCGATGAGAACTGTTTTTGATTGGTTGCCTTTACTATTTCAGGGATTCAATGGGGCCGATCTTCGTAATGTCTGCACTGAGGCTGGGATGTTTGCGATTCGTGCAGAACGTGATTATGTCATCCAAGAAGACTTTATGAAGGTAATTTACTTGATGATTTTAGATTTCTCTTAAATTGCTTTTGCATTTGGGCATTGAAATTGGTGGAGTTGACAGGAAAACTCTGTTGATATCTAGGAGTATGCTGTTTGTTCTAACGTAATATCTCGTATGGCATATGTTTTTTGCTCAAAAGTAAAGAGTACAATGTCCTCTATAAGCATAATACATACTAAATATATTGAAAGACTACTTCTTTATTAGTTCAAGAGTCCTAAGATTTGTTTTCTTCTCTTTCAGCCATTATAAATAACCTGCCTCAGTAAACCTACTTTGATTTGCATAAATTTTTGACAAAAGTGCTTTCTTAACACGAATATGTTTTTGTAACTTGTGTGAATTACACTTGTGAAACACTCTTTTGTGTTAGAAAATACCTAAACTCCCACATCTTCTTAGTATCGTATGTGTTAATCTACCACGTCTTCTTAGTATCGTATGTGTGAACCTCCCACATCTTTTTAGTATTGTCTGTGTTAACTATAGCTATTGTCGATTATTTGATATTTAATTTAATAAACTCGGGCCAAATATTTTCCTTTGTGAGTGTGAATTCTAATAAGCTTCAGGTTTTCTTTTACTGAGAGTTTTGTTTGTTTGTCACAGGCTGTTCGGAAACTGAATGAAGCCAAAAAACTCGAGTCAACGGCTCATTACAGTGCTGATTTTGGGAAAGATTAGAACCATTTACTTTCCTAGAATGTTTAGAAAATGACATCCTCTCTGCCAGGATATGTTATTGTGGCTTGCCTATAACTCAGCTAGAAAGCCGCTGTTAATGGGTCAAAAATTCGAGAGAGCTTCTGGTCTACACCTTTTTTTCACTTTGAAAGACCAAAACAGTAGCAGAACTTGATGTTGTACTAGTTCGTTTAATCTTATACTATTTGTTATTTATATCCGGAACAACTCGAGTTATATGCAAGAGTTTTGTCTTATATAAATTCACTTTTGCCTTTGGTTGTGCTCTCACTTTGAAAATACGTCTGATTTGTGCATCAAAATCTCAATGTGGTTTCTTATTTCATAGCACGCTCAGAAGGCTGTAACAAAATTAAACTATACTCATTAACACCTAAACATGTTCATTTAATTTTACTTTGGTCTCTGCCAAGTGGTACGGGGTGTGGTAGTAGTAATAGTCAAATTAATACGCCTTACATACTACGGAGACATCCGTAAGATGAAAATTATCAATACAATATCAAGTTCTCTTATCCTAAATCAAGCAGTATCTGGACAAATTGGTTTCACCAAAAGAAGAAGTGATGATGGCAACTTTTCTTGTATAACCAAGTTCGTTGGTAAATCCTCTTCTGCATGGTGCAAAAAAAAATAAAAAAATAGTACCAGATCACGTGCTTGAATTGAACAACATTTCACAAGGTATTTGATAACTTGAATCCCTTGATTGCATAGCATTAAAAATAAAGTTGCATAATTGATTAAACTTTGCTCAATAAAGTCATTTTACACTTGCGCTGATTCCAGAAAAGCTGGTAAGCCCGAATAAAAAAGCAAACAAACATATTCGAAGGAGAAACTAAAATTGATGGCTAAAGTTACCTTTACCACTTGAGCAATATTTCGATCGCAAATACGAAATCAGTAACTAACAGACAACTCTTATTCCATGTTGGTGACAGGCTTAATAAATCCGTTATTCCTCGGAAGTTTATTCAATATCGGCGACATGTTTAATAGATCCGTTATTCCTCGGAAGTTTATCAAGGTTACAAGGACAGGCACGTGAAGCCATAAATAGGAGAATCCGATTTTTTTTATTGTTTCAGCTATATGTTGAAGTCTCACCACTCCAAGGAATCTAATGCTTGTTGATGAATCTTTTTGTCACCAGCAGCTAATACATTAAAACCTGGAAATAGAAAATAGTATTTTGATTAACATCCGTAACTCGACTAGAAGAATTAAACTGAAAAACTGCAATTAAAATATACTCTGTATATCTTACTTGGAGCACGTGAAGTTGATGTTGCCTCCCAATGAAGTTGTTGTCCTCTCCAATCTGTTATAGTTCCTCCGGCACCCTCTATCACGGGTACTAGTGATAGAAAATCATAGGGCTGAGGATAAAAGTGCAAAAAAAGCTAAGGTCATAATTCTGGTAAAATGAGGTTTACTTCCGTCCTAAATTATCTGTTTAAAATTTTAATAATCGAAACCTTTGGCATTTCAAAAATTTAATTCCGAAAAAAACTAAAATTTTCATGTTCTCAGTAACATCTATTAATATTTGATTCCACTAGTTAATCCTCATAACTCTGAAAATCCTGAAATAATCTAAAAGACTAAAATATTAGGAAAAAAGATTAGATAATGTTGTGGGCTAGTACACAGTGTCGTGCCTACAGATTATGTGAGTAAAAATCTGCAATACGAAAAGAACCCATGTAAGGATTTTAATTAAATAAGCTATAAAATGAGAACACTTCCAAGTTCAGATCATAGTTGTACAGTTTTCTTTTCTACTTTTGTTTTAGGTGATAAGTAGTAGAAGAAACATTGATAAGTCCAAGTTACTGAATTCTTACTTTAAGACCAGACTCAATTACAAGATCGACAAATCCTGAGGCCAGAAGAGCATAAGCATAACAATCACAGCCATATAATGGTACTTTAACCTGTGATCACAAAAAAGAACAGCAAAGAATGTGTTGGTTTCCGGGTACGAAATAACAATTAAACAATAATAAAGGACTAAAAAGAAATGATCAAAAACCAGTGTAATCTTTATTAATTTCGAATTGGAATTGAAATTACAGATTACAACATGTAGGTACTGAATAAAATTAAAGCAAACGTTATTCAGATTATTATCAATTAATAATCCGATGTACTGAATTGCAATAAATAGAAACTGCCGGACTGGAAATTATAGACTTAACAGCCGGACAGTTCTGATTGAAATTGAAATTACAGGACTGAATTGAAACTATTCTAATTACAGAATTAAATTACATAATTGAAATTACAGAATAAAACAGTACTTTAAATAAATTACAGAAAGGTAAAACAGAATTGAAAAACTACAGCTAAGTACAGCAAATTAAAATACTGAAATAAAAATGCATAATTGAAAAGACAGAATTTAAATGCGGAAATTAAAAGGACAGAATTAAAAGACGAGGCGACTGTAAACAGTCTGCCCTTAACCGATATTCGTCCAACCAACTTAATGTTTCTGGTTGCGTTGGCGCTTCGATCACAAGGTACAACGTCTCGTATGACTCGTCGAAAACTGGCGACGAGTCAAGGTTGAGCTGTTGGTGGGTGGTTCTCTCTGTTTCTAATATGCTATGAGAAAAAAATATGTATGTTGTTTAGAGAGAGTGAATTTTCGTGTTTTTGAATGAGAGGGGGAGGCTGCCTCTTATAGAGGATTCTGAAACCGCAGCAACCGCAACCTTTAATGTGGTCATTCAATTCTGGGAGTTACATCCCCAGAATTCGCCTCCATTACTGCAGAAGTTTCAAACTTGCTGGAACTTTAGGGACTGCTCTTGTAAATATACAAAAGTCCCTTTTTCAGTTTAGTACAAGACCCAAGACCCAAGACATTCCCCAAATATCGCATCCCGCATCCCGCATCCCGCATCCCGCGACCCGCGGCCCGAGACCCGAGACCCGAGCAAGCGCACGCGTGTGTGGTAGACACTAACCCACTCATGGGTATGTGGACTTGATAGTTTAACAAATACATGGGATGAACTTGTATTTATAGTGTAAAAATCACTCATGATTTCACAATGTGGGATAACCCTCATGGTTTAAATCCCATTTCTTTTTCCATTTTCCAGCATTGGCTTTATTACCTCTTTCGAGTACCAACCTTCGAGTCCAATTATCATTCACACTCATTCTCCGAATAGGTCATGCGATATATCGTTGCGAAGCTCGTCGCACGAGCTACTCAAACGCTTTGAGTACGGCTTCAGAAATTCTAAGTTGTCGCATCAAATATTGACTCAAAAATAGTCCCTGACCACTCGGAACACCCATGTTTAAAACATGTTTTCCAACAATCCCCCACATGAATGCAATTGGCTCGAAAGTCCATGCCCTAAATGCAAATCAAGAGAACCGCAAAAGTTCACTGTCTAAGGTCAGGTAGCGCGCGCCTTGAACCTGCCGTAGCGTAGTTTCATCCGGAATACTGCTATTAGGTAGCATAAATGCTTTGAACCCTTTAGCTTTGTGTATCACAGCATGATACTCGCACAGTGCCCTTTCTACCCACGTACTAGGCCCTTTAGTTGTTGTCCATATTTGGCCTGAACTGCCTTGGCAACTTCAAATGAGTGCTCTAGTGATTTAGCCCAAGCTCATCACATGGTACCGGCCTTACACACTCGTTATAGGTGGTTCCAAGTTGAAGGTGTCCTGACTCACCTTGCTCGACCGTCGAGTTACTTGGATCATTAAGAGCCTCAAGCTCACTCTTACAATGGTACAGGTCTATCACTCTGTCATCGCGGAAATGGGCTGCGAACTACAGGTTCCCAAGTGCTTTGTTCGGTTGCCCTCACAGTTCAGTTTCCCTTTGAACCTAGCAGGAAATATTCCGTTTAGGTTGGGTTGCCTATGGAGGGGCCACCAATTTAATGGGCTTTAATCCCATTTCGTTCGATGACGTCTCGACTCCTACTTGAGTCAAGCCTTTTGTTAATGGATCCGCTATGTTTTCCTTTGATCTCACAAAATCTAAGGATACCACACCATTGGATAACAATTCCCTTACAGATTTATGTCTCCGACGTATATGTCGAGACTTTCCATTATACATATGATCCTGAGCCCGCGCAATAGCTGATTGACTATCACAATGCATGCTTATTGCGGGAACAGGTTTTGGCCACATTGGAATTCCTTCCAAAAGACTTCTCAGCCAATTTGCCTCTTCGGTTGCTACGTCTTAACGCTATGAATTCAGATTTCATAGTTGACCTTGCAATACACGTCTGTTTGGAGGATCTCCAAGACACAGCAGCTCCTCCCATTATAAACACATATCCTACACGTCTGTTTGGAGGATCTCCAAGACACAGCAGCTCCTCCCATTATAAACACATATCCACTCGTGGACCTTGTGCTATTGGAGTCTGATATCCAGTTGGCATCTGAGTACCCTTCCAGTACCGCTGGATATCTGGTATAGTGCAGCCCGTAATCGGCTGAAAACCTCATATATCTGAGAAGTTTCATTATGGCCTTCCAGTGTTCCTCATTCGGATTGCTGGTGTACCTGCTCAGTCTACTCACTGAGTTTGTTATGTCTGGTCTAGTGCAATTCATTATATACATGAGACTGCCTATGACTCGAGAGAACTCCAATTGATTCACACTCTTACCGAAATTCTTTTTCAAGTTACAGTTGAACTCAATAGGGGTTCTAGACATCACCTTACTGCCATTGTCAAACTTGTCTAGTACTTGTTAAACATAGTGACTTTATGACAAGGCATACCCCTCTGATGTTTTGGTAATCTTCATACCAAGTATTACATCAGCTATACCCAGATCCTTCATATCGAAGTGTTGTGACAACATTTTCTTTGTGGAGCTGATCCTATCAGTACTCCCAATTATAATCATGTCATCCACATAGAGACAGACTACGACACAGTCTCTTCCACTTCCTTTAGTGTAGACACATTTATCGCACTCATTAATACGAAAACCGTTTGATAGCATAATTCTATCAAACTTCTCGTGCCATTGCTTTGGTGCTTGTTTGAGTCCATATAGAGACTTTACAAGTTTGCACACTTGGTGCTCTTTACCAGGAACTACAAACCCTTCCGGTTGTTCCATGTAAATTTCTTCTTCCAGTTCTCCATTTAGAATCGCCGTCTTTACATCCATTTGATGTATTTCCATATCAAACAAAGCTGCGAGAGCAATGACGATTCGGATAAACGTTTTCCCGGAGACAGGAGCATACGTGTCAAAATAATCGACACCTTCAGTTTGCCTGAAGCCTTTTACTACAAGTCTCGCCTTGTATTTCTCAATCGTGCCATCAACCATTAACTTCCTCTTGAAGATCCACTTGTGACATAGGGGCTTACATCATGTCGGAAGATCCACTAGTTCTCAAGTGTGGTTTTACATGATGGATTCAATCTCATTTTGGATAGCTTCTTCCCAATATTGGGAATCCGGTGTTGACATAGCTTGTTTATATGTCACCGGTTTGCCTTCAACCATGAAGGTTAAGAAATCAGGTCCAAAGGAAGTTTCCTTCCTTGCCCTTTTGCTGCGCCGAGGCTCTTCCTCTTCCTCTGTCGGTTCACTTGCCCCCACATTTCCTTCACTGTTCAACTCTTGAGTTGGTACAGATGTAGGTAATTTACGGGGAAAGATATCTTCAAAGAAAGAGGCCTCTCGGCTTTCCATATACGTATCTACGTGCACATCGGGATTGTCCGACTTGTGTACGAGAAATCGATATGCACTACTATTATGTGCATATCCGATGAACACACAGTCCACTGTTTTAGGACCAATTCTCATCCTCTTAGAAGTGGGAACTAGGACCTTTACGAGACGACCCCAAACCCACAGGTTCCTATAACTGGGTTGATGACCTTTCCATAATTCATATGGAGTCTTGTCTCGCTTCTTATGTGGTAACTTGTTTAAAACATAGTTTGCGGAAATTATCGCTTCCCCCCACATGTTCTGGGGTAACCCAGAACTGATTAGCATAGCATTCATCATTTTCTTTAGCGTTCTATTTTTACGTTCAGCAACCCCATTTTGCTCGGGAGTGTATGGGGCTGTGGTTTGATGTATAATGCCGCTTTCAGCGCATATTTGCTCAAACGGTGATTCAAATTCACCGCCTCTTATCACTTCTCAATATTTTAATTTTTCTATTGAGTTGATTTTCAACTTCGGTCTTATAAAGAGCGAATTTCTCTACTGCTTCGTCTTTACTTCTCATTAAGTAAACATAGCAGTATTTAGTACAATCATCTATAAATGTGATAAAATACTTTTTTCCTCCTCGTGTTTGTATAAACTTTAAGTTACATACATCCGTGTGTATTAGACCGAGAGGTTCACTTTCTCGTTCAACATGTTGAAACGATGATTTCGTTAATTTTGCCTCTACACAAATCTCACATTTGTGTTGCTTATTAAAGACGAAATTTGGTATTAGTTTTAGTAATTAATTTCTTTAACGAATTATAATTCACGTGACCTAATCTACCATGCCACAAATGAAATTACTCAAATAAATAAGCAAAAGTATAATTTTTATTATTGGCCTCTTGGGCAACAGTCATTACATTGCTAGTGTTAGCCTCAGCTTTAGCACATTTATTGGGAGCAGGTGTCACTACGTTTAACTTAAACATAGCGTTGGTCATATAGCCATGGCCTACATAGACACTATTTTTGGTGATTACAATTTTATCAGATTCAAAAACCTGACCTAATCTACCATGCCACAAATGAAATGACTCAAATAAATAAGCAAAAGTATAATTCTTATTATTGGCCTCTTGGGCAACAATCATTACATTGCTAGTGCTAGCCTCAGCTTTAACATCTTTATTGGGAGCAGGTGTCACTACGTTTAACTTAAACATACCGTTGGTCATATAGCCACGGCCTACATAGACACTATTTTTTGTGATTACAATTTTATCAGATTCAAAAACCTGACCTAATCTACCATGCCACAAATGAAATGACTCAAATAAATAAGCAAAAGTATAATTCTTATTATTGGCCTCTTGGGCAACAATCATTACATTGCTAGTGCTAGACTCAGCTTTAGCACCTTTATTGGGAGCAGGTGTCCCTACGTTTAACTTAAACATGTCGTTGGTCATATAGCCACGGCCTACATAGACACCATTTATGGTGATTACAATTTTATCAGATTCAAAAACCAGCTTGAACCCGTTCTTCACCATCACAGATCCGGATACCAGATTCTTACGGATATCCGGAACATGGAGCATTCCTGTCAACCTCGGCTCTTTTCCCGAGGTCATGTTCATCACCACCGTTCATTTTCCTTCCACCTTGGAAGTAGCAGAATTCCCCATGAAGCAGCTTTCTCCCTCTACCGTCTCGTAGGTCTTAAACATCCGCCGGTTAGAGCAGATGTGGCTTGTGGCGCCGGTATCCAGCCACCACTCTTTAAGGTTGTTCCCCACGAGATTCACCTCAGAAACCACAGCAGTAAAGTGGTCATCATCTCGTCCTCCCTCGGCCAGATGTGCCTGAGCTGGAGCATTCCTCTTCCCCTTGCCTTTGAAGTTCTTCGGGAAGGGCTTGGGCTTAATAGTGCTTTTATTGTCATAACAGTCCGCGGCACGATGGCCGGTCCTGTTACACACAAAGCAGGTTCCCGCAAATTTCTTTGCGACAACAGCACTACCTCCGTTGTCAAAACGTTTCCGCTTGACGTTGGAGCTTTCGACCACATTGGCCTTTGCCATCGAGATGGTACCACCGACTCTCCTTACGGAGCGACGGTTGCTCACCTCGATATTGAGCTTCTCAATGATCCCCTCCAGCCTCATTTCCTTCCGCTTGTGCTTCAAGTAGTTTTGAAAGTCTTTCCAAGACGGTGGCAATTTCTCAATCATGAGTGCCACCTGGAAAGGCTCATTAATCACTAGCCCCTCAGCCTCAAGGCGATGGTAAATGAGTTGGAGCTCAACTTGCTCCATGACACCCCTACTGTCAGTCATACGGTACTCATGAAAGTCCGTGACAACAAATCTCTTTGTGCCAGCGTTATTCACTTTGTACTTGTTTTCGAGAGTTTCCCACAACTCCTTTGCAGTAGCTTTGGGCTCGAAAACACTGAACAACGTGTTATCTAGAGCACACATGATATAATTCTTGCATAGGTAGTCGGCATGTCTCCATGCCTCAACCGCAGAGAACGACTGCTCGTCCAGATCGTCCTCGTTTAGGGCGGGAGCAGTCTCCTTAAGAAACCTGGTCAGATTCAGGGTGGTGAGATAAAACAGCATCTTTTGCTGCCAACGTTTGAAGTTGTCTCCCCTGAATTTTTCCGGTTTCTCCAGATGAGAAGTCGGCAAAGTAAGCACAACCGAATACATCGGTGCCTTGCCCTTGGCCGCAGCCTTGGCCGTAGCCGCTGCTGCTTCGGCCGCAGCCTCAGCTTTGGTCATAGCATCCGCCATAGCCGCAGCCGCGGCGGCTAGCTACGTCATCGGCGTTAGCCCCCACATTCGCATCGCCCCCGGTGTTATGGACATTTCCACTAACCACTGGGTCATGCTCACTTCCGATAGGCAACTCAATAGGCGACGTGTTTGTCATCTGAAACGACAACACAATAAACGTATGAGATACGTGTAAAAATAAATTCTTATTAACAAAACACCAAAACTGAAATTTGGGTTTGTAAAAGAATTTTATTTAAACAATAAAATTAAACAGTTTCCTTTTGAATACCAATACGGTTGATATCAAAAGGATTAAATGATTCTTATTGAATACCAATACGGTTGGTATCAACAAGATTCTTAAAACAAAAAATTAAACTGTTTGGAATTTTTCTTTGTAAATCAAATTCTAATATGATTTAGAATTGAATACAAAAAAACATTATTCCTTAAAATAAATAATTGTATTAATTAATACACGAAATAAACCACAGAATATCGGTTAAGATAGTTGGTTTCCGTGTACGAAATAACAATTAAACAATAATAAAGGACTAAAAAGAAATTATTAAAAACCAGTGTAATCTTTATTAATTTCGAATTGGAATTGAAATTACAGATTACAACATGTAGGTACTGAATAAAATTAAAGCAAACGCTATTCAGATTATTATCAATTAATAATCTGATGTACTGAATTGCAATAAATAGAAACTGCCGGACTAGAAAGTATAGACTTAACAGCCGGACTGTTCTGATTGAAATTAAAATTACATGACTGAAATGAAACTATTCTAATTACAGAATTAAATTACAGAATTGAAATTACAGAATAAAACAGTACTTTAAATAAATTACAGAAAGGTAAAACAGAATTGAAAAACTACAGCTAAGTACAGCAAATTAAAATACTGAAATAAAAATACATAATTGAAAAGACAGAATTTAAATGCGGAAATTAAAAGGACAGAATTAAAAGACGGGGCAGCAGTAAACAGACTGGCCTTAACCGATATTCGCCCAACCACCTTAGTGTTTCTGGTTACGTTGGCGCTTCAATCCCAAGATACGTCTCGTATGACTTGCCGGAAACTGGCGACGAGTCAAGGTCGAGCTGTTGGTGGGTGGTTCTCTCTGTTTCTAATATGCTATGAGAAAAAAATATGTATGTTGTTTAGAGAGTGAATTTTCATGTTTTTGAATGAGGGGGAGGCTGCCTCTTATAGAGGATTCTGAAACCGCAGCCTTTAATGTGGTCATTCAATTATGGGAGTTACATCCCCAGAATCCGCCTCTATTACTGCAGGAGTTTCAAACTTGCTGGAACTTTAGGGACTGCTCTTGTAAATATACAAAAGTCACTTTTTCAGTTTAGTACAAGACCCAAGACCCAAGACCCAAGACCCAAGACCCAAGACCCAAGAGATTCCCCATTCCCCAAGGCCCAAGGCCTGCGTCCTGAGACCCGAGCGAGCGCGCGCGTGTGTGGTACACATTAACACACTCATGGGTATGTGGACATGATAGTTTAACAACTACATGGGATGGACTTGTATTTATATTGTAAAAATCACTCCTGATTTCACAACGTGGGATAACCCTCATGGTTTAAATCCCATCTCTTTTTCCATTTTCCAGCATTGTTTTTTATACCTCTTTCGAGTACCAACCTTCAAGGCCAATTATCATTCACACCCATTCTCCGAATAGGTCATGCGATATACCGTTGCGAAGCTCATCGCACGAGCTACTCAAACGCTTTTGAGTACGGCTTCAGAAATTCTGAGTTGTCGCATCGAATATTGACTCAAAGATGGTCCCTGACCATTCGGAACACCATGTTTAAAACATGTTTTCCAACAGAATGCGCATTAATAAATTACTGCTAACTAAGTTACTTCTATGTTCTCAGAAATCACGAGTTCTGCTTTATTTGACTGACATGGGTAAAATTAAATTGAATTGTTTCAAGTCTTCTAGGATAAGTGGAAGACTGATCACCATTCACAAGCACAGGAATGATTGACATGGGCATAAATAAATTGAACTGTCTCAAGTCTTCTAGAATAATTGGAAGACTAATCACCATTCACAAGCACAGGAAACGTTTAACTTAACTAACAGATAATTAAGATGGGTCATTATGACGGAAATTTAGCAGTACAGACCTTACTCCTAACACGAGCAAATGCTACCTCGGCATCTCCGTTGAAAAGATGTGGACTAGTTGTGTACCTATATCAGAAAAGGCAGACACGTAAGTAAGACTAGGAGAAACATTAAATTGTTTTGTTCTCAGAACTCAAGACTTTCAAACTCTTTCAGGCTTAACTTAAATGTGTATGAATGTCATTTGCATTATAGCGCTTCTGTACATCCATCACTTCAATTTAACTAAATATTAGAGGAATCATGTCACAATAGTAAAGAGAACCGTACAGATAGGCCTGCGACAGCTTTGCACAATCACGGGTGGAAATTTCTTCCCCATTAAGTGTAGTGTTTCTACCAACTACCCCGATCCATCTTTCTCTCAAAATAGGCTGATCAATTATGCCAAGAATCTGGAGAAGGAAAAGACCATGAAAAAACAAAACACACAGAAGTTGCAGCTTAAATTACTGGTGCTAAAGTTGAAGTAGCAATCGGTTCCTCGAGAAAGGTTATGGGCCAGAATAAGATGTCCTTATTAATAGGTAGGTGATCTAGGTCTTTTATCACAAATTCCAGAAGCAGAACTCAAGATTACTACTCCGAATACAAGGGCTTCAACCGTTATAACATCGGCATTCATTAATACTAATTAATTTAGGCTCCTGTATATCATACCGGTTTACCATGGCGCAGCAGAGCAATGAGTGTGCCAAACAAGGGCTTTCCTGAACAAATAGAAGCATATCAACGATAGTTATACGTATAAAGTAACATAATTATCTGACCATTTAGTAATTACAAAATATGTACCCGTGATAAAACTTTTGGTTCCATCTATAGGATCTAGAACCCAAACATATTCAGCTGAGTCCTCTTTACATCTCCAACCATTCTCCTCACCAAAACTGCAAATTGTACATTGACCATGTAAAATATTCCAAGTACAACATGGTGGATTTCAACGGTCTCAAAGGCAGTTAGATACTAGTAAATAACTAAATATTGCATAGATGGTTTTAAAGCACATATACCTAGACGCGATATTCACAAGCTGTAAAAACTATTTTATTATTTATTTTCTGCCTTTAAACCACAAAAGAAGGGAAATAAAATCAGCACTTACATCGCATGAGAAGGAAAATTTTCTTCAATAATTGAAACCATAGATTCCTCGGCAGCTCGATCAGCAATCGTCACAGGACCTACACCGCAGCCATCAAAAACAAACAATTAAAACCTAGAAACTGCAATAGTGCAACTCTTTTGAAAGATTCCAAATAAAGGAGCTATTTGGCATAGTCGAATACTGACAGTTTATCTGTTACGACCTATGTAGCACGAATACTCCAATTTTTTTAAAAATTGCCGTATCGGATACGATACTCCCCCGATACTCCGATACCGTATCCGATACTCCAAATGTCGTATCCTTGACTTTTCAAAGGTTTGACCAATCCGATACTCGTATCGGATACTCCAAATGCCGTATCCTAGACTTTTCAAAAGTTTGACATATTCAATAATACTTCAATGATACTTCACAGATGTTTCACCTATAGGTTTCACGATACGGTGGGGTTGGAAATATATACTTATTTATAATTTTAAGGCAAAGTATTATAAGCTCATTAAAGTAATGGGCCATATAAAGTATATCTTTGTTATTCATAAGAAAGTACAAATATGCATAAGTACTTACATATTATAGAACACTTTTTGGGGAATTGTATTTCCAGACTATATTTGATAAGTAAAAATTAATTTGTAGCAGTAAAACTTTGTGTGTGTGTGTGTGTATATATATATATATATATATATATATATATATATAATAATTTTTATTATAATTATAGTTTCTGTATCCTAGCCATATCGTATCCTAAATTTTCAAAAATTCCGTATCAGCGTATCCGTATCGTATCAGATACGATACCTGTATCCGTATCCGTATCCGTGCAACATAGGTTACGACTCAAATATATCATAGATCTTAACTCTATCTACAGCATAGAAATTTTGAGATTTATGATGGAAGCTCTAAATAAGCAAAGACCATAAAACTGTAATTTGATTCATGCATTCACCACTAGAACATCTAAAGATCACATTGCTAATGCTTCGTTTGAATTAACGTATTTCAATTCGAGATGGAGTTTGAAGAGTTATTACAGCGCAATTGCACATAAGCAGATCAAACTTTTACTACTACTATTTATTCACAGAAGAAGATGAAACAGTATACAACAAGAGGGTTAGGATCTACTTATAAGTTGTAAAACTGATGGAGGATATTTATTCACAGACCACATTAAAACTTTAATTGCTCAACCATACTGCAGACATACTTGAGTCGAGACCAACCAAGTCTGAACTGAGGATTACTTTTCAAAGGACTGTTGCGGAATCTGCTATGTGTTTCATTTTTATTAGGGTATTTCAGATTGATTACTCTCTTGACTATTGCTGCTCAAAAGAAGCTACTATCTGTTATTTAATATGACCGACTGTCTGGTGACTAAGGCTCCGTTTAAATATCTGGATTCCAACATCAAAATGGATTGTAGTTACACCAATACTAATATAAATGGAAATATAGTTTCAAGACCTTCAAAGGACTAAACACCTTCACAGTTCATACAAATCCATATTAATTTGGGAAAAACATATAAAGTGTACCAGTCCAATATAATAACTCAGCAGTTATAATAGTAACAATGTAGACAGGTGAAACAAGCGATTTTACTCACTATACTATAGGCCTTATTTGGTTGGGTGGGATTAAGATGAGATTGGATTTCAAATGAAGTGGGTCCCACAAATACCATGTTTGGGTGGCTAAATATGGTCGGGATTGTTAGTGAAACGGGATTACAAATGACCTCCAAATGGTGTATTTAGAATACCATGGGGGGTGTGGTATTAGAAGTCTCGGGACTATATATGAAGGGTTATTTGTAATCCCGCTTGAACTCCTAGTCCCGGGACTACAAGTCCCGCAACCAAACGAGGCCTATTAGTCTCATAACTACTTTTATGATAGTCATGCTAGGCAACTAAAACACTAGAGAAATAAGCAAGCTTGAAATTAATGGGAAATTTAAAGAGAAATTTTTGTCAATATCAAATCTTTATATGGATACCAGATACACAATATTATGTGTCTGTTGAAATTACAGAAATACGATGGTTTGACCTGAGCTTTCTAAATTAGGCCAACTTAACTCATAGTTTACAGAAAAATCAATGACGCACCGAAGGTCTTTTACATCCCAAATTGACAAAAAAATCAATCTCCACTATGTATTTTGAGCAAAAAAAAATTGTAATTACATTATTAAGCCCACTCCACAGTAAAAGAAAATCATGTCCTACAATGAAGTTTCCCGTCCTCCAGAAAATCCCGACACCGCCTCTAGATAGATACACATCAAGTATAAAAATACATAATTATGTAGCTCTACCATTTTCCATATTCATAAATAAATTCAATAAACCGGAGAATAACAATATTGTAAATCAAGGTAACGATTCTACAAAAGTAGACAGGGCTACGACACCTGCATATCAAGTAAAAAAAGTTACTCTTTTTTTTTTTTTTACTATGAATGTTAACAAAATATAGCTGATTATTATGAAACTTACTTGAATCTTCTTTATCTAGAATATCGAAACTCTTGCGAAAATACTTCCGGATAACTTCTCCCGCAGCATCCGCAATCTTCCCCCCGACACCAACAAACTCATCCATTTCCGAGCGAATAACTTCGAATTGTATCGACATTTTGGTAACGAATTTAGGAGAGTTTTGCGGTATGGAAATATGGGTTTTTGAGCTACGGTTGAGGAGAGAGAAGGAGGGCTTTGGGGTTAGAGAGAGGGTGTAGGATTGAGAGATCATTTGGTTGTTGAAGTGGGTTTATATAGGGCGGGAAAATGATGTAAATATATATATAGAGAGAGAGAGGGTTTTATTCTATATATATATATAGAGAGAGAGAGAGAGGCGGTGGAGGTTGACGTGGGTTAACTGAGAATACTGTTTTTAAGGGGTAAACAAATAACCCCCATAAATTATCAATTCTTTCAATTAAACCCCAATTAACTATGAAACTCTTTTAATTGACCCCCAATGTTATCTTTTTTAAATCATAGCCCCTTCTCCCATAAACATGGTCCCATTTGGATTTTTATCAATATTAAGAAAATTTAGTTAGTATAATTAATATGATTAGAATTTTACTAATTTACCCTTTTATTAATATTAATGTCTAAAATTAGTTGTTGTTATTACACATTTAATACGAGTATATTTTGAAATTAAGCCGTAAATGTCATATCAAAAATGAAAACGGTACCATAATTTGGGACAATTAAAAAATTAAATGAGATAATCTTTTTGAGACGTAAGGAGTATAAGTTTATGCTCGATAATGGTTGATTTTTTATTTATTATAATCAATTATTCGATATTCACGTATATCAGTCAACTTTTACATAATGACAACATAGGCAAAAAATGGTTTTTCTTTCAAAAATAATATTTCTTTTATACAAAGCCTTTTTCGATGGCTTTTTTAAAGATAATTGTTATATTAACTCATATGCATTGACAAAACACATATATCAAACAAATAGTTTTGTAAAAAGAACAAATAAATAAAAGGTTACGTCATTTTTTAGTTTATTGGTGTTAATTGCAAAAGTCTAATACTTTATGGTGTTATTTGCATTTTACTTTAAATGAAGATAAACTTGTGAAGGTGTATCTATCGGTTGTCGATACAATCACGTTATGAATGTGAAACTCTCAACCTAATTTTTTGGTACTCCTATTAATTATAGTATCATCCAAAAGTGGGATTAATCGTGAGATTCGTTAGCTTAGAATGTTTAAACAGACCGTGATGAGAATAAAGAGACGAGTTAAAGCTCAACTTCTGAATTTTTATGAATAACTCGGGATTATTTGACTCGCTAAACTGCGATAATCCGAGCTAGGCTCTTTAAGCTCCGGTTGCTCGTAAACATAACTTGCTTTCATGTTTATACATAAATTTAATCAAATTAGCCTTTAACTCTTAGAACATTCGCAACAACTCTTCTATAGTCATACTCTACTTTACACGAACAAACCATTTATATCTATTTTACACGTTCTCTATTATATATTTTTCTACGGCTTGATGATCTATAATAATACACGACCAATATACATATTTCGATGTCCAACATATATTTTAAAATATACACTACAAAAACTTGCATATTTTTAACATTTAGTATTAAAAAGGAATTTGAATAATAGTAATATGACACAATACCTGAACAAAATTTCAATAAAAAAATCTAACTACAAGTACTATTGTATATTTCAGAGCACGGCTACTAGAAATATGTATACTATGCTATTACCCCAATTAAATACATTTGATTTTAAAATCAAGTCTCTCTGATATTAGGCTTAACGAATATATAAACATCAACTTAGACACTTTTATATAAAAACGTTCCAAATCAAAATTTGATTAATGCAAAACTTCACGGTTTCATGACAGGAAGACAAATATGCGTCTTATTTTTTTTTTCCCGATATGTATAATTGCATGTTTTGGAAATTAAGGTAAAATTTAAAAATTCAATACATGCAATTATGCATCTTAAAAAAAAACAATACGCATATTTGTATTGCCGTCGTAAAATCGTGAAGATTTGCATTAATCAAATTTTGATTTGAAGCGTTTTTGCATAAAAAAATGTTCATTAAATGTTTTTACGGTGTGCATATATGCCCTTTGTCAATGGCAGAAGAACCGTTTAGAAATCATTCTAATATGTAAACTTTAGCCAGATTTTTTCCCCACCTTTTTGAGAAGATGCAAATCTTACATGAAAGTAGTCTGGGTCATAAATTTTTCTTCTTAGATTTTATGTTAAGAAACAAATAATAGTGGAAGGTGAGGATGAGAATAAGTTCAACATTTCTATTTCAACTGAAGAGCATAGGGAAACACGAGATTCAATGACATACATGCTCTACTTTTATGTGGTATGGAACCACTTTGCTGTTCAAATAATGGCGATAATCTCACCCAATTGGTAAAATAGCACTACAAATACATTTGCTGCTGTATGATTTTCGTTTCACAAAATGTGTAAATGTTAGCATAATATGTTGTTTAACAGACCTGGTGTGAGTGCTATAAAGAAGCCAAAACAGACTATTGCTCAAAGAGTCAAACTTAGTCCGTTTACTAAACAAACCCTATTTTTGTTCAGACTTTGATCCAACACGAGTAAAATCTTAAATGATCCTAATACGAGCTAATTCGTGACCACCTCGGTTCATTAGCCACAGAAAAGTTAGAATTGTTGAGTTGCATTCAGAACTACTAGTTCAGAAGTATCTTTCCAGATAATTTTTTGTGTTCTTTTAGGTGTCATTCTTTTGCACTATCATAAGTAAATAATGGCCGAGGTACCTTTCATCTTCATTTTTTATAAATGCGTTCAAGTGCAATAGTTATATCTGGCGAGCCTGATTTTCTTCCCAAGCTCGGCTTACTCAATTCGCGTCGGCTCCGATCTTCCGCGGTATCCGGAGTAGTTTACGTCGGCTATTGTGATGAGGTGGCCTTCGTGCCTGCGCAAGAAACAAACAGGGGTCCGGGGTTGGTACCAGGTTTTCCCTCTCCAACGATCAAGTCAGTATCGGTGTTAACTGAAAGTAGGAATATAATTAAGGATGAGGGACCGGGCCGGTTACATGTCGTTGTATCGAGTGGTACAGATAGTGTTCAGGGGGTCCGAGTTGTTTAAGCTTTATCTCTCCTCTCTGTCTTTGTGTCTCCCCCCTCTAAGTGGTATTAGTGGGGGTATTTATAGTGTGATCAGAGGCGTATTAGCCCTTGGATCACTGTACTGTAAGATGTTGATCCAACGGCGTCGGGTCATTTATGACTCTGACAAGGGTACTGTGTTCTTCCGGGGCCCACAGGGAGGTGACCTGTGATTGGGCCACGTCGATGAAACGCCAAGAGGGTCCCCCAGGGGGACAGCAGCATTAATTGGTGAAGCGTACTCGATACGCTTCTTTGGGCCGGCCTAGCTTCACCCCGTTTGGTAATGAGCCGGGGTGGTGAGACATCCACTATATAGGGCCCCGGTCTGTTCGTTTCCGTGGTGATATCGGTCCGGACGAGGGGACACTGACATTCCCTCGCCAATATCATACTAGTAACCGTGCCCTACGCGTTGCGTGTGTGATGCGCAATGTAATTAAAATATAGAAAATACGTGTACTTATGATACAAATATGTGGATTAAAAAAATAGTATAAGATGATAAGACTTAAAAAAATGTTTGGTTGTTAAAAAATGATAAATAGTGTTATTAGTTATTACTTTTTATAATTTTTTTTATGTGAGTGATATTATTGTAATTAATAAAAAAATATAGGAGTATTTTTGAAAAAAAAATGGCTAAATTGGACAGTCTCATTTGACTTGGATTGGTTTATTATAATATAATGATATGAAATTTAATTACTCTAAATTATGTTTTAATAAGGGAAGTTTTTGTTTTAGAATATGCTTAAGAGTCTTAATATCGGAATAATAAATTTGCGTTTCTTGTTTGGCATTCAATACACTAATTTTTTCACGGAGAATGACAAATTCTGCAAGCATATTCTGGGTATATTCTGCAATCATACTGCTCGGTAATATACACAGTGACAGAAAATAACTAAAGTTGGGGCAAGTTAATCTTGACTCGGGATGCACTGAAAAGTCTGAAAAATTTAAGTAAGTTAAAAGTCGGTAATATAACTTGGTTTGTACTTTTTCCAAATACCATGGACATGAAAAGATGTGAGATAATGGAACTATTGCATAAGCATCCATACAGTGATATGATTATAAGCTACTCCAATGGTATATGAGACATAATATCAAGTGCAGAACACCCCTACTCCCACAAATATCCTACTTTTTTCTATGCCTATGGGATTCTTAGGTGTCTCTGTTAGCAAATTGTCATTTAGTCGGTGTCACATTACACCGACAACATAATACTGCCTTTTGATTTCTTAAATGAGATTTTGTCATCATATATATACCCACGCAGAATACGTATCTCTGTTGATTGGTCTGATATTTCTGGTGCGTATGTAGTATGTACATTTTTGCAAAAGTAGTGTTCTAACTAAAATAAAGATTTAATGCTTACATTGTGACACGATGAAGTACCTCGCAGACACATTTTTGCTAAAATGGACAAATCTCACTTCTCATTGTTTGCCTAACTTGATATGCTTATTATATGATAGATAAGATAATCCTGTTTTTACAAGCACATCAAATACCTATTTCGACACTTCCGTGTAACAATATTGCTCGTCTTTACTTCGGGACAAAAGATACCTCCTTGCATGTCCCACAGAGGTTGCGTGTTTACAAAATGAAAGAATTATCATTTTGTTGGGTTAATTATGAACAATGTTCGCGTTTATTCTTTTGCAAGTGTCCAAGCTATGTATAGCTAAATCATGTATTTCACTTTTTATTGAAACAAACAAGTGATAAAAAAGAGACCATCCAAATAATAAAAACTTAGCTTGCAAGATAAAAGGATTAACCTAGCTCCTTATGACCAGACTATTTTTTTCAGAAAACACTTTTGGACTCGACAGTTGAGATGCTTCTTACTCCATTTTTACAAGATCCAGAACATGTAAGTTAGATAATTCTCACCACCCTCTGCTATTACTGTTTAGTTACTTCTGCAAAATTTGTGATAATATCATGAAAACGAAATTAGCTTATTACTCAAATACTTGGCACTTAGTAGTCTGTTAACAAATAATGGTACTAAAACAACAGGTGTCTGTCTTGATATTTACTTCTTGTTGGAGTATTCATTCTACCAAGGTTAGAAGAACTTTCACTGGAAGAAAATTAACTGCTTATGAAACACTACTACACGAGTAACCATTTTCGATTTAAGCAAATTGAGAACAAATCCAACATTGTAGAGGTGGAACAAGTATGCAACTTAAATAAAATGGCAATCACATTCATACTCAATTCTAGGACAAACCCGAAGAAACATACTATAGATGGCAATAATTTCATAAAACTATAAATACAAATCCCAACAAACTTCTTAAAATGTATAAAGCGGAAAATGAGTGGACACATAATCCACTTCCCTACTATAATAGAATTCTAATTCTCCTTCCTATATAATGAACCTCATTCCTTTTTTCCCCTTCTCCTTTACAATGTAATTTCAGAAGCTAAGCTACTAATATTGTTTGAACTTCGATACCATAATTGGAGAAAACTTATTACCAAGAACTGCATGAAGGGTGCAAGCATGTTTTTAAGCTCTTGTATGCCCCGAAAGATGACCAGAAAGAGTAGTCGTGGAACCTGAAAATACATGAGCGCTATTACTATATTAGATCAATAGCATAGCTAATTTGATCAGTAAAAGGGAAGTGGATCTACAGGTTGTAAACAACAAAAAACAGCTTAAATGAATTTGAGGGGAGAGTTGAACTTATCTGTTTGAAAGGCAATAAAATCCAAAATAACAAACAGCATAGAAGCAGAAAAATTCAACTAAAACCCCAAAATATACAAGGACCTAGAGGCTAGATATTCATGGATTTCTGATTGATGGGCATGCTATACTTCTAATAGTATGCCAGTAAGAGCCAGTTGAGGGGAATATAATGAAAGAGTCAAAGCCTTGACTAAGTAACCAAATAACAATAACGTTCTATTGGGACATACACAAGAGTGACCACTTAGATGAAACTTGATAAGAAAAAGAAGTTGGTATATGACATCTTAATACGCCATAACCAGAACTATTGAAGTTCACAAAGGGCCCTAGGTCCATAACACTAAGGCGTTAAGTTTCTCATTGAAGTGATCAGGTAAAATCAACTTTACCTCTCAAGACTCTGAACCAGACATGAAGAAAAATTCATAAAACCAAACCCAGGCCTTATAATTTCATGTTCTTACCTAAATTACTCTCTTTCTTAAATTTGATGGCGAAATTGGAGTAAAAGGGAACAAATTCCAACACAAAACACTTCCCAGCAAAGTAAATTATAAAAGGGCAAAGGAATATTTATATATTTACGTAAAGGGATAGTGATGATCACCTACTGAAATCTACAAGTAAGCTCACTGTTTGGTAGACTTGGACCAGAAATACCCTTTCCTCCGAATAGGGTTAGAGAGATTTACTGATAAGGATCTATTCCCCTTTGAACCAAACGAGAAGTGTCTTTTCAGAAAAGGCTTCCCCAACGAACTCTTCATGCTAGAACTGGATACCATCTTAATACCTTTTCCCTCAAATCCGCCACTATCTTTTAAATCACCAAAATTAGAAGAATCATCATCTTGGTCACTATTTACAATCCTTTTCCTTGATCTCTTAATTTTAGCCCTCAAATCTAATTCCGTTTTCAAAGCTTTTTCAGACAACTTCAGCGTCTTTTTCTCCCCATAAGTACACACCGGGCATACAGGATCATATTTATTAATGTCAGGAGTCATATTCTCCAAACACTCGGCATGATATGAATGGCCACATATTAAAACCGCCACAACAGCTAGATCATTTGTAGCAATAATTTTCTGGGTACCCCATGAAGATTTTTCTGTTAAAAGCCTCGAACAAACCCCACAAGTTTGAACATCGATGTGAGGAGAACACGAAAACCTGCTACTAGAGCGAGCAATCTTCTCTCTATGGAAACTAAACGGGTCACTATCAAAAGACCATCTCTCTCTATGAGAAGCTGCCATGAGCTCAGTGAAAGCTGGTATTGACCAACTATCGGAGGACCCACCGTTAGAACCTCTATTAGATTCATTGCTCCACCCTGGGAGATGGAAAGATTGTTCTTCAGATATAGAAAAATTTGACGATTTATGACTTGGTATGCGGCTATCGGAGATTTGGCGTAGGAGTTGGTGTCCAGGAGAACGACGAGCCCATCGTGATGGAGTTGAGGTCCCAGGAAAGAGGTGGCCTCTGGAGGAGAGAGGAGATGTCGATAATGATGAGATAGAATTTATCGAGGGTGATAGTTTTGTGGGAGATGGGTCTGAAATTGCAGGGGACTGTATTGAACCTTTAACCTGAATGGAAACGTTTATAAATCACGAGGAAATAATAAAGGTTTACCAAAAAAGGTACCAGGATGAAAACTATCTTTTAGACAGGAAATGTAATTTCAATTAATAGTTTCCTATCCTGTTACTTACAAAAAATTCTTGTATCGACCATAGGGTGTGTTCTAATCCTACCTCTGCAGGAGATTTTCTGGAAGTTGATTGATCTGAAAAAAAACACGGGAAAATTATATTAGACTATCAAAAAGGCTGGAATGGATGAGCAATATTATATTAAAGATAAAAGACGTAAGCAACTCCATGCCAGCTTTATAAAACTAAAAGATGTGCACCAGCTCAGACAACCACAAGCATGAAAGTACTCTCAGGCCCTATCTCTGCTAAAAAAAATAAGCAAAGCCTCATTCATCAATCTATGCAACAAGCCATGTAAAAGGATGTATATATATAATTTTTCTGATAGCTTGTCATAATATGTTTAACTGCGTTAGTTATTATTAGTTCGTCGAAAAAATGGGGCTCAGATATCTAACTATAGCCATTGTGCATAGATCAATGTATAATAACGTGAAACCATAACTAAAAGATCTTCATGAGAGCATCACTAAAACAGAAGCATACATTGTATGATTTTTCTGATTAAATAAATAATTACACTTATTTTGTAGTTTAACAATATAGCTAAAAGAACTGTATAACGTTTTAAGTTAAACTAAAATAATAAAGGACTTCTCTACTCATTCAGAACTATACACTGTTTGTTAGTCAAGGACTCAAGGGCTGTAAACTGAAGTGACTGGCCATCAAATATTGCCACCCTATATTATTCAGAATAATCCATCGGCATTACTTTGATAACAAACATATATCCACTCTTAATTAGCAATATAATAACATAGATAAAGAGCCGTATAATATTTTAAGTTAAACTAAAAGAATAAAGCACTTCTTTCCTCATTCAGCTATACAATCTGTTTGTCAGTCAAGGACCGGACCATAAACTATATTATTCAGAATAGTCCATCAGCATTACTTTCAACGTTCTTTTCGTCTACGTACCAGTTACCCCTCGTAGTACACAAACAATGTTAGAGAGACATCTGAATCTGTATCCATAACATTGAACTCTGATGTAGATTTTCAATTCTAAAGAAGTAAGAAGTCCTAGGTAAACTAATGCTTTAAAAAAACAAAATGGCCAGACAACGCTCAAAATTCAAAAGAATTGACCGTCTTACGACTCCCAAGATTTATAATTGAGGATGAAGAATAACGTCATAGAAAAATCAAATCCGCATCAGTGTCAAATTTGGTCGTCTAAAACATGAATGCTCTTTTATTTTGGACAAATAATTAATCAAGAGTGAACTATGAACCATTAAAAAGTAATACTATTATCACCAAAACATTATATTACCACAAGGGCACCAAGGCAAAAGAAGTTATATACACACTAAAACTTCTAATAAAATTAAGTAATTAACTAGTCATTATTCATTAACGCTATTCTTTTCCATACAAATCATCCCATAAATTAATCAAATCAGACCGTCACTTTTTCCCTTTCCCCTCAAATTCAGCAACTAATTCAGAATCATAACCCAAAGAGTTGATTTATATCTTTAGTCTAATTAAACCTTTTATGTATACTCTAACAAATGAATTATGGAGATACAGGTGAGGGAAGGCTTTAAAAGCATCTGGCATAGATTCATAATTAACCAGAACTTATTGCTATGGAACTTTTCTGCACTCTTTAACAAATTACCAGAGCGACTACTATGAATAAAATAGGGTAATTACACTTGTGTACAACTTAAACGAGTTAATATAGCACACTAGTTTTCCATAATGTAGACACAAATCTACCCGAAATTGGACAACTAGGACACCCCCATTAACTTTCAACTCATAGAACAATAGCTATGTACCAATTGCTCGACCACTTTGGTGTACTAAGCATCAATCTGCTCAAAATCCAACAATTGGTACATCAGGCAGGCATGAATTTTTTTAAAAGGTTGGTGTATTAATTATTTGTTTATGTGTAGAATGTTGCCTAAATTCTGAAATTATGTAGCGTGGTGTACTGATTGTTAAAGTCATACATGTTGGTCTATAAAAGTTGTACTCCCCTATAAAACAGTGTTAAAACTGTGAATCTCATGCCGAGAGGTTTACCTGCCAAATGGAGCCTTTCGGCATTTGTTTCGGAAACCGGGGACTTTTGCCACGTCAGCGTGTGAGAGCTGTTTGAAGGACTTCCATCTTCAGACGCGTATGTAGCTTCTATTGTCGAACCAGATTTTGCATCCATTGCATCACTGCTTCTAATATTATCAGAAAACCAACTTACAGCTGTATCTTCACCAGCTACCCGCCTTCGATTATCCCAACGAAAACTCCAAGAAGGAGAATTTCGAATGTTTCTCTGTAAAACAACTTCGTTGCTTGATCCATTTGTTATAGTTCTGTCTCTAGATGCCACACAACAAGCAGCTCCCATATTATCTCACATGAACCATGCAAATTAATAACAAATTTTGGCGCTACTCCAAGTGAACTGCACCAAGGGAAAGTTCCAAACCAAATTAGTCCTCTAAATTTGAATAAACCATTTTGTAGGAAATGTTGATATACCAATTATCGATAAGATTAAAGAAGCAACACCCTGTAACCATATTATACGATTGCAAATATCTGGCAGTAAGACGAATTTTCAGTCAGTTTATGATACAAGCACTCAGTTTCCGTACAGAATGAGAAGAGGAAGACAACAAGGGATCCAAAGTTCAATTTTACTTAATCCCGAAAAAAACCAAAAAAAAAAAAAAAGGCAACATCAATAAAAAGGCACCCTTGTTCATCCTAATACTGTCTTCACTAGAGAAAGATGTGGATAATATCTAAACAGATACTATGCACTCAGCGTCACGAGCACAGAAAAAAATGAATCCAAAACCACAGCAGAAAACTTATACAACATGGTTCTAAATAATACAGTAATGCTTAGGAACAAACTTCCACTAAAGCCGTTTGAGTATTAGCTAAAGCTTTTTGCCTATCGAAATGACAAAGCCACAGAATCCTATTCAATATGTAACAAAAATTACTAGAAAAAGGCTGCGTCGACCCCGTTTGACTAAAAAAGTATATATCGACATAATTATTTTCCCATGCAGACAAACGTCTTTCAAGCCATTTCAGAATTAGATCCAGCTACAAGCTAAACAATCACAAACTCGCATAACACCATGCTCGATCAAATAAAAAAAATTATTAAGTCAATCACAATGCCAGTAGTCAATAAAAGCAAATTTATATTCAAACAGTGCAGAGAGATTTACATAGTACATACACATACATTTTTTTGGCTGTGAATCCAGGACTCAATTATACCTTTTGTCTAGTCTGTATATAACAAGCCTGCATAATATAATTAAGCCAATCATAGTAAAGGTAGTTAATAACAACATTTATTCTATTATACACAAAAGCATGATCAACTCAATATGGTATAAGAGTCTTTACGATGAAGAAACGAATCAATAATACATATATTTGCGCAAATAAATTTGACAAAAAGGTTTATGCTACAGGGAAATGACAATAATAGACACTTCCGACACATTAATAAATTGAAATACATGCAACTCAACTCAAGAACTTGCTGCTTGCTAATTTTAATACTCGATCACAAAAATAACTGGGATCAATCACTCCTTTCCGGTGAATCTACCACAATCCCACACCATATCACAACAATAGAAAAATTAGTTGGGGCACAAGTAAGAGACAACTAAATCCCGAAAGACAACAGAAATAACAGAAAAACAGCTATCGGACGGCTGTTGTTGAATTGTCTCGATTGTCTCCAAATCGTGTTCTCTTACAGTAAACCCGTCAAAAATTCTAAATCAACAAAAGCATAACCAAACCAATATAGTAAAACAGCTTCTGCTATGTAGAAATGACTCAATTACCACAACAGCCAAAAAGAATTCCTTTTTGCGAGAATAATACATTATATATACACACACACAGAACTACATATAAAGACTGGTAAATTAAAGGAAAAAAATCCCAGCTAAATTGATACCAATAACTAGAATAGGTAAGAGAATAAAATACAATAACTCATGGAAGCTCTACTCTAGCAATTTAGAGCTCAATAACTTAACCTAAAAATATTTGTATAGCTTGTTACTCGATTAGACCTTTCCTCTTGACTATGACACCATCCAACATGATATAAGTCAGCCATGATAATAACATACTTATAATCGTATATCCTCCCAAACAAATTACTAAGCAATCTAATCTAATAACAGTTTCTGCTATGTAGAAATGACTCGATTACAAAAACAAAATTTCCCTTTCTGCGAGAAGAATACATTACATATACATACATACAAACACTGATACACTTAAGGAAACCTTCGAGCTAAATACCGATAACTACAACATGTTAAGAAACACAATTACTCATAAAAGCTTCACTAATGCAATTTGAGGCTCAAAAGCTTAATCTAAATTCATAACTGGACCTCGTCACTTAATTACAAGTCAACCACGATGATAGCATAACTTAATTCCTTTTTAACAAAATATTGATCAATCCAAATGATAAATAAACAGCTTCTGCTTAG
Organism: Primula veris; assembly: GCA_963682055.1. Classification (NCBI taxonomy): domain Eukaryota; kingdom Viridiplantae; phylum Streptophyta; class Magnoliopsida; order Ericales; family Primulaceae; genus Primula; species Primula veris. The sequence continues at coordinate 11,752,457 of OY821745.1, read as the reverse complement.
TACAAATGACCCAATTACCAGAACAAAACTATCTATTTTTTGAGAACAATGCATTAAAAAATACAACATAGCCTGATACACTTGGGCCATATTTGTTTGAAGTATAAGAGGGGATATATTATTAATTATATTGTGGGACCCGCCTTATAACAAAAAACACACACGATATACCTTTAAGGCTCAATCGCTCGATACACCTTGCACGCTAAATATAACAAAAAACACACATAATAAAATTAAGTCAACCACAATAGTAACATAAATTAGTACCAATCCAACAAAAATAACCATCCAAATTAACAAAAAACAGCTTCTGGTATGTAGAAATGAATCATTTACCATAAAACTATACACTACACACACATAAATACACTAAATGAAGAATTTCCAGCTAAAACAATAAAAACTAGGCCTAATTATAATATAAATAATTATACATAAAAAAGAATAACTGAACTCAAGAAATTTGAGGCTTAATCGCTCGATACACCTTTCCCGTTAACCCACATGATAAAATTAAATTAACCACAATAGTAACACAAATTAGTACCAATCCAACCAAAAGTCCATTCAATTTAACAAAAAACAGTAAATCAATTACCATCATAAACTCGCTAAACGACAAAATCCCAGCTCAACGGTTACCAGTAATTAGGGCTAATTATAATAACTAAACTAAAGCAATTTGAGGCTCAATCGCTCGATACACTTTTCATTTTAAATATAACAAAAACCCACATGATAAAATCAAGGCAACCACAATAGTAACATAGATTAATACCAATCCAACAAAAATAACCATCCAATTTAAGAAAAACCAGCTTATGCTATGTAGAAATGAATCAATTACCATAAAATTATACACTAAACACTCATAAATACACTAAATGAAGAACTTCCAGCTAAACTTATAAAAATTAGGGCTAATTATAATACAAATACTCATACATAGTAGCTCCACTCAAGCAATTTGAGGCTCAATCGGTCGATACACCTTTCGTTTTAAATATAACAAAAACCCACATGATAAAATCAAGGCAACCACAATAGTAACATAAATATTAGATTAGTACCAATCCGACAAAAATAAGCTTTCAATTTTAACAAAAACAGTGAATTAATTACCATCATAAACACGCTAAACGACAAACACCCAGCTCAACAGTTACCAGTAATTACAATTTCGCATCAAATAAGGTATAAAAAATCAGGGCTAATAATTAGAGCGAGTATTAACCACTATATTATAGAATAAAATCCATGAAATTGTATGAACAAAAAAACCCACATGATAAAATCAAGTCAACAACAATAGTAACTTAAAATTAGCACCAAATTTTAAATAATAACCATTCAATTTAACAAAACAAAAGCTTCTGATATGTAAAATTAAATCAATTACCATCATAAATAAATACACTAAACGACAAACTCCCAGCTCAACAGTTAGCATTAATTAGAATTTCCCATCAAATAAGGTATTAAAAAATTAGGGCTAATATATAAAGTAGTGTATTAAAGTATTAAATAATAAAACCCAAGGGAGAAAATAGGGGCAAGAGATCCGAAAGTGAGGGCGAAGAGGAAATTAAAATATTAAATTGGATTAATTCGTTTGGGAAATTAAATTAAATTAAATTAAATATACCTATTTTAAAATAGCGGAGGCAGAGAGAGAGAGAGAGAGAGTAAGTCAGTGTTGAAATATATACGTATAGAGAGAGAATATGTATGTAAATGTGGGTGGGAAAGAAAGAGAGAGAGAGAGGTGTGTGGTTTTGGACAGTTGTTAAATGTAACTCCGTCTTTTTTCAGTTTGGTTTCCGTAACGTGTTTTATTTCTTTCTTTTCTCCAATTTTACCGCTAAATTTTATAAATTAATCTGTTAACGATTAAACGAGGTAAAATTATAAAAAACATACCCCTTTTAAACTCTAACTCCTAAAACTACAAACTAAAATTTTTATTCGCAAAACATATAACTCTAATAAATATGTGTTACCGTATGTTTGTATGTTTTGTGAATAAACTTTTAGATGTTATATATTTTGATAATATGTTTTGTTTGATTGTATATTTTGAACAATAGTCGTTCAACTAATCCACTACATTAGGGGGTGACATTTTTTACCGACTTGTACCAACCGAGCGTTTTTCGAACCGAACCGATCAAGTCGGTATCAAGAGTTTGGTATACCGATATTACGGTACGGTGCAACCGAACCGATCTTTGAAAGTCGGTTCGGTTTCGGTATCCGTTTGGTGGTAAGTTCGGTATGGTACCGATTCAAACCGAAATATTAAAATATATTATATAGACAAATAAAATAAAAAACTTATATACATTTAATTATTAACGTTATTATAATATACTTATATTACTTTTTCTAATATTTTTATTTATTTATAACCTTTACTAAAAAGTTCTAATAGTTTTTACTCTTTTATGCAAAGAAAAAAGAAAGTTAACAATAATATAAATAAATATATTTTTTTAATCTACTATTTTTAAAACTTTATACTATGCTTTTTTCCCAAATCGTACCATTTTTATATCATCACTTGTAAACTCTAAAGTTTGGTATAAAACTGAAACCGAACCGAACCAACTGAATAGTTTGGTATACCGAAAGTTCGGTATACCGAATTTTTTGGTTCGGTAATTGTATAAAATTTCTCAAACCAAACTAGTTTGGTACGGTATCAATATGTAGTCAAAAAGTTCGGTAACGAACTGATGTAAACCCTACGCTGCACAGTACAGAGTCCACAGACACATAAGTACAATACTAAAATATGAACTTCCCACTGTAACAGTCAATTTTTGACCTCCTAACTTTTTTGCAAATATGTCAAGTTTTCTTTTAATTAATTAAAATCCGTTTGATATCAGATTTTTTTGGATGAGTTTGTTATATTTACTTTTAAAAATTTTGTGGGTGTTTTGAGAGTCAAGATATTTCACTTTTAAAAATTAGATTTGTTGATTAAACAAGCCGAAAAAAATCTAAAAATTAAATTTTGAATTTTCGATGGATTTTTGAAACGAAATTTTTAAACCTGTTTTGGACAATGAAAATATGTTACGAAACATAGTTGCATGGAACTTTGTTAAATGATGTGTTATTGATGTGAAAGTTGATAATGTTGATTATTATTATTTAATCTTTATTATCGAAGGTATGATGTCGAAAATAATTAATAATATTAGAAAGATTATGAGAAATAATAATTTTATTACAAAGACAATATTGATATAGGGAGACATTAGTATGAAATTTAGAAGAGATATATATATATATATATATATATATATATATAAAGTTATGCTATACTTTTAGTATTACTTTTTATACGACAAATTATTAACTGTAGTTTATAACTTTATTGGCAAAGATAGTAGAAGTCATATAACCCTATACCACTTGTGTATTTTTCGCAAGCTTATATAGTGAGAAAACATTGATTTTAGAAAGTACTTTGACAATTAATATTTTCACATACTGAGTTGTTTTTGGTTATTATGTCAGGTCATCAACACATTGCAATGTCATATAGCGGATTAAGCACAGCATTTCATTTCAAGTTTACTTATCAAATTACTACTACTATTACTGTAAAATAGTGACAGTGAGATTTAAAATATGGTCAAACTGAGCTGAAATTTTCTGCAATAAGCAGAGTGCACAGTACGTATACTCTTTTGGCATCTGACAAAGAAGTTCATTTTATGAAAAATTATTCCTTATCTTTGCCTTTTTCTGCTTGATTTATTATCCCCCAAAATAAATTAGATTCAAAACATCTTTCCAATTGTAGCTTATTGTCTTTTACAACTCGTGTAAGATAAGTTCCGAAACTAGGAGTTAAAATCATAATTTCTTGATTGATTTCTCAACAATTGAAATGAAAAAGTACCGGCACTTTTTAGTTTGAGAATAAAACTCTCTTTCAAATAACAAATATCATATTTCTGTATAAAATTCAATAAGCAGTGAAAACATAGTTGAAATTTGAAACAGAGACGGGTTATCAGATTGCGATAAACGATAATCACATTACCATAAAAAATTATTCAAGTAAATCTATTTTCTAATCTAGATCCAACATAAGGTTAATTTTAAAGATAAGTTGAAAATTTCAGAGATGTAATTTTTTAAAATTATTAAAGCAATATTTATTTTTTATTAAGGAAAACAAATACTGTATTTAAAGTATATTCCATTTCATGTCATTTTCTTCTACTTTATAATTAGCTTTTCCGTTTGTTCGGACATGAGAGTAAGCATTAGATGTCGGCCTATTTTGGATCATCTTTCAATATTTGATGATAAGTTGGACTTCTCTTCTTTTGACTAATGCCTACATTTTTCAAGAATTTTGTGAAAAGTAAATCACGATGAAAATGAAATATCAAGAATCCACTAATTTCTTGTGAGACGTTCCTAGCTTACTTTCCATTTTCTACAAATAAAAATATATTAAAATTAATTAATCAATTTACCCTTTTTTGTCCGTTTTTCTTTTTAAAAAAAATGGATAATTAGTTAACTACTGTATGATTTTTGTCCCTTTACTTACAATCTAAAGATATTTATGATGATATTCAACAAGATTAATTTTAATGAAAAACGTATTACGTACCAAAAACATATTACGGGGTCCATTAATGTGTTTCCTTCTTGCATTGAGATTAAGACACTCATGCTCGATAGGTAGGTAGAACCACTAACATTGCTAAAATGATCAACTAATCATTCTTTAAAAAATTAGGCGAGGTACAAACACAACTAGAATAGGGATTATGATGACAAAACCTTTACAACCTTTACAAGCCAGTGTAATTAATTTTTTCCTAAATGGCTAAATTAATCGTGCTTCTATATTTTCGTAAAACAAAAAACTAGTTATTATCTGGTTTCAAATAGAGAGAATCAATGATAAGTACATAAAAACACACTTGATAACCATCTGTTTTTAATAATTATATACTAAATGATTATTTTTACTTTCAAATATGGTTAGATCATTTAATTTAATTTAGCTCTTCTACAATTGGGACCAGACTTGATTGTGCTAAATGTTTGATAATTCAGTTTGACTAGCCAGCTTTAGTAACATGGCCTCCTACCAGGTGAAAATGGGGATTTCGTTTGGTTTTGAATGACATTAATATCTAATATGTGTAAATGTTTAGGGATACGAATATTATGTCTGGTATGGTGTATATATACATGTGTAAGAGCATTAGCATTAGAGAAGTGAAACCCCTATCAGTTAGCAATATACGTAAACACAAAGCTATTTTACCGGATGTGTATGCTTTACCTCCTATGGTTATAATAAACACGTTGGTAAACCATATTACTGTAGTGCTCTAATAGAATGTTTAACCGAAATCATTTTTTTATTTGAAATTGTGTTAGGTCTCATTCTTCTAAAACATAGCACGACTCCTTTTCTCCCATGTGTCTTTGTTTTTATCACTTTACATCTCTCTCCATCTATTGCAAAGAAGGGAAATTCCCCACATGGATGTCTTTATCTTATCTCTCACTGTCTTATTTTCTTTTTATTTTCAATTCGGTTTTATGAATATGAGTATGTGTTGACTATTTTTGTTCTCACTACAATAAAAAGTTCGCATACCTATAATTTACTTTTTTAAAACTGTTAGTAAGTGAGTGTCGTTAAATTTGAGCAGCAGAATAACAACTAATTATGTAGCTAAACCGTTGCTAAGATCTAGTCACACTTATTTTACCAACAATATTTAAAAGTTAAATTGTTTGTATCTCAATTTTCGCTTGTATTGTCTTCTTTGAACTATGTGATTATGTTTGGTGTTTTTGGGTTTTCCTTCTCCAATATCTCACATATGGATGCGGGAATTGTTGACCTATTACTAATTTTGGTTGTTAAATTAGAATTCGATTTCCCGATCATTTAATTTGTATGATTCAGTAGATGCGGATCTTTGCTGTTTAAGGCTATTCAATGAATTATTTCTTTGTGGGGCTGTGTTGAAGGTCTTGATATGGGATATTGAAGTTGATCTTGAAAAAAAAAAGTGACATTTGAAAAGGGGAAATCCATCAAGTTCAAAAATAATGAAAAAATTCATATAAATAGTTCGGAAAAAATATTGTCGACTGGTTCTATCCAAATTCAGTCTTACTATCTGAATATATAAACTGCTATATTTTGATTCAAATGCGAAAGTAATACATGCAAATATTCCCTATTTCTATAGTGTTTAATGGCTTGTTACAAATGCTTAATTATTTTCAAATGAGATACAATGAAACTTTCCCATACGACGCTTATGCATGCCATTAGTTTCTTGGGAGATTCTTTCTAGGTAATCCATAGCAACTTATATTACTCATATATATATCCATAAGTTTATATTTCTTCTAGCTACCACTTTTTAATTAATCACTTTAATTACCAAAATGCTATTATTCAGTTCAAAAAATAATATACATATTTTCTTTCTCCAAAACCGAAAAAAACTAGTTTTGAATTAGAATAAAATTCTACAAAACCTAAAAAGTCATAAAAAATTTAAAAAAATGAAAAAATTTATTAAAAAAATAAAAAAATCACAAAAAAAAAATCATTAAATTTATAAAAATCAGCTTTTTGTCAATAGATGACTTTTTACACCGAAAAAATTGTTTTTCATCAACAACTAGTTTTTTCACTAAAAAGTGGTTTTTTCACCAAAAATGGGCTTTTTCATCAAAAATTGCATATAGTTTAATAAAAGTGCAAATGGTTAAGTCAAAATTACATGTATTTCACCATAAAGTGCATATAATTCAATAAAATTACATATAATTTAGTCAAAATTGCATAGAATTTGATATAAATAACATGTAGTTTTGTATAAAAGTGTATGCAATTCATACAAAAGCGAATCTAGTTCGACACAAAATTCATATAGTTCAATCAAAATTGCATATAGTTCAGTCAAAAGTACATATAGTTCAATCGAAAATGCATATAGTTCGGTCATAGTTTCACACAGAGTGCATATACTTCTATCAAAAGTGCATATTGTTCAGTCAAAATTGCATCTAGTTCAACACAAAATGCATATATATCAATCGAAAGTGCATACAGTTCAGTCAAAAGCTCATCTAGTTCAACACAAAGCTCATCTAGTTCAACACAAAGCACATCTAGTTCAACACAAACTGCATACAGTTCAATCAAAAGTGGATCTACTCCAGTAAAAAGTGCATCTAGTTCAACACAAAGTGCATACAATTCAGTCAAAAGTGCATACAATTCAATACAAAGTGCATATAGTCCAATGTAAAGTGCATACAATTAACTAAAAAAGTGCATATAGTTTAGTCAAAATTGCTAAATATCGTTTAGTTCACTACAAAGTGCACATTCTTTACTTCAAATTAAAAAAAAAAAAAAAAAAACAAATCCGGATGGATTCGAACCACAAAACTCTTGAATCTCGGTGTTGGTGCAAGCGCTCTTACCATTTTGAGTTTACGGATGCATATAGTCGCTAAACAAAATCATACAAACATATATATCTAAAAAATCATTCCGTCTCCGTCTAAAAATTAAACAAATAGCCAAGTAACAAACCATCCACCAAAATAAGTTAGTACTTTTTATTGGTGCAAGCGTTATTTGCCATTTCAAACTTACGAATCAAATTAGTAACTTATAAACAAAAACATATAAACCTAATAGACAAAAACTAACCATACGAAAACCAATGCCTTAGTCGATAAAACATAACCAGTGCCTACAAAACCTCATATATAAAACCTATAAAAATCATTTCATACTATTTATATACATATACCAATTATTACTACTCGACTAGCAACTCGGATAAAATCCAAACAAATAAATATACACTTTTTTTCCAACCCTAAACAAGCTTTGATTTAAGACCAAAACGAAGCTAAATCGGCTTTTCAGGCTGAAAATGGGTACAATTTCAGACCAAAACAGATATTTAACAATATAAAACTCTATAAAATAAACCTTCCAAAAAATACAAACTTGCACCTGTTAATGACCAAATGAAGCAATGTTTCACAAAATGGATATTTTCACCCTCGAATCGAGTTCTATTTCAGCCACAAAAAAAAGAGCTTAATTTCAGCCCCAAACAGAGCTTAATTTCATCACCAAAACAGAGCTTAATTTCAGCCCCAAACGGAGCTTAATTTCAGCCACAAACGGAGCTTAATTTTAGTCCCAAACGAAGCTTAATTTCAACCCCAAAACGGAGCTTAATTTCAACCCCAAACGGAGCTTAATTTCAGCCACAAAACATATCTTAATTTCTGCCCTAAAACATAGCTTAATTTCAGCCCCAAACAAAGCTTAATTTCAGCCACAAACGGACTCCGTTTTCATCCTTGAATCGTGCTCTAATTCAGGCCCCAAACGGAGCTTAATTCAGGCCCAAACATAGCTTAATTTCAGCCCCAAAGATGGCTTAATTTCACACACACACACATATATGTGTCTATATATATATATATATGTATGTATATATGTGTATATATATATATGTATATATATGTATAAATAGACGGAGAGAAAAATGTGAAAAACCTCGATGATCTACTAAAACTCGTCGAAGATCCGGCCCAAGATCGCTTAATCATCGTTGTCGGACCGAGTTGTATCACGACGACCCTCTTTCTCTCTCCTCCAACTAGGGTTTTGATGCGACACCTTCGTCGTGGAGAGATTGTGCAGCGACAGCGTAGCAACGTAAGATCGAATAAGTCTTTTTCTGTTATGACGGAGGAGAAAGAGAGTCAGAGAGGAGGGATTTTGGAGGAGATAGATAATCACCATTGATTGAGAGTTTTCGATCTTCTTGGATTAGAGAGAGAGAGAGATAGACTATGTGTGAAAAAAATATATTTTTAATTGTTTATATATTACTAAAAAGTGGTATCTAGAATGAATGCAAATTATATTAGCTATCTAGTGGAAATTAAAGTTCAAAAGTGCCAGCTAAGAGACATTATTTGCAGTTTATATTACCTTCTTCTTTGTGATTATATTACGTTATTAATTTTAATTTTGTGAAACTATATATGTTCCTCATTGGTATATTAATTACTTGGATTATAGTTAGGGATGACAATTGGGTTGGGTTATTCAAAATTCGACCCGACCCATGTACAAATATGCATGTTTATCCATTTGACTCGACCCGACCCATTTGACCAGTTTTTTATAACAATTTTTTTTCTCTTTGAAAAATAAATCTCATAAATGTCAAGATTTGAAAGAAAATTTGTTAAAAACTCATATGGTAAACTAAAAAATCATTTGATTTAGAAAGATAATATATAAATTCTAATGTGGAATTAAATAACCTTTCATATTAATTTAGAAATTTAAATTTTGTAATCTTATTTTTGATATTTTCATGTTTATTGAATTAATTTGGGTTCATTAACTTCGTCAACTAAAACATTACTGTATGTAAAAATATAATATAAATGTATATGATTGATATGATGATTATTTCCCGTAAATTCTTCTAAAAATAATGACGATAATGTATCACTAAATTCATTAATTAACATATTAATATTTAGCATAAATATCATTAATAAACCTTCATGAATAAGACACATTCTTGACCAATTTGTTTGTTGCATAAGATATAAAATTTAGCGAGACTTATAAATATCTACATATCAATCAACTTAATTAAAATATAGGAACGTCACGTTTATCTATTTCCCCTTTTTCAGTGATAGTCACGTAACAACACAACAATTTGTTGCGTGGCAGATTCTCATTCATCAAAAATAACTCATCTGTAAGTCAGCGGTCTGATCTGAATGAGGGTTTTCAGGTTTGAATTTTTTTGAGTAGACTTGAATTTATAGTATCGATCTGCATGAATTTTGTGCACCCCTTTTACTAATTATAAATATTTTTAATTCGTTTTTCGCTTCTTTCTCTATTCTTTTACCTTAATCCGTTCTTCCCTTTACTCCTTTTATATTTTTATTCTTTTCTTTTGTTCAGTAATGGTGCTTCTTCTCATACCTTTACCACCTTATTGTAGTGAACAACTCGGATTAGAATATATAAATCTCGTTATCACGTTCGACCCTCGTATTCTTGCAAGGTCAAAAAGGGTTTTAAAAAAAAAAAACACGCTTCAATTCTAACCATCTAATCTCTACTTTTTATTACCTATTTTAGTTAGTGTTATATTTTATTTATTTTAAGAAAACGCAATAATATTACTGAAATGAAAATGTCTGGTCTATGGAATAAGCCTCTATAATAGCTAATCTGGTTTGAAAACCAGTAAGCAAAAATCTGAAAGACAGTAAAAGAAACACCCAAATTAAGCTAATGAAAATGAGACTGAATCACCATCTTGTTTGTATTTTGAGTCCTCTAGTTTTCATAGCGTGTTGATTTCCTTTGTTAGTCCACTTCTCTTCATTAAAGCCAATGTCTGGGTGAGCTCCTTCGTCCTCTGTTGACAAGTTTTCATGATCCAAATTCAAAGATGTGTCAATGTTGTAGTTACTCATTAGATCAAGTAGAGTGTGATTGTAGTGAAAATATTCGTGAGCTGAGTTATTTCTTGTGAATTGAGTATTTTTTCTGTATTTTTCATTGCCTTCTCTCTCTTTTTCTGTTTTTTCTTTGCAGATATGGATAACTCACCATCTTTAGGTTTAATTGTCAAAACCTCAAAGTGTGGAGTATTATCCCTATTTTCCAAACTTGGCTCAAATATTTTAGCGTTTGGTGACATAGAAGATGAGCTTTTTGGCTCCAATTCAGTGTTTGCCATCTCCGCCCCTGGTTCTTCACTAATTCCCATAGGTTCTGTGCTCAATGAATTTTCCAGTTCTTTCTCAATATTTCCATCTTCAATAACAGCTCATTTATTACTCACTTTGTGAAAAAAATTGTCCCCGTCACCTTTGTTAACCAGCTCCAAATGTGTCTGTTTACCTTGAGTACCTATTGATTCTCTACCTTCTCCTTCATTATTATCGCCATTTGCAAGTCCTTCAGCTTGCTCACTAGTCACATCCTATTCTATGTTCTCACTAGTTCTTCAGTACCAATACTATGATTCTCAAGCTTATTACTTGTCTCCCTTTCTTCTTTAGCAACATTAACCCATTTACCATTCTTTTTTTATTGAAACTGATTTTCCTTGAAACGTTGACCTTTTTCTATAACATTTTTCTTTTGCTTTTCAACTTGATTAATCTTAACAATTTCTTCTAGCCCTTCTTCTACCACTTTAACATTCAAAATCTCATGTTCATTCTTTCCCTTATTATCAATATTAGCCTTTCTATTACACATTGAAGGGTCGTGTCCATGTAACCGGCATTCATTACAGTACTTAGGGAGTTTTTTGTATTCTATCCTTTGCCAAAAACTATCTTCATTAGAAGTGCCCGGCCATATAAAATTGCTCTTCTCGCTAAGGAGATCCATTTCCACACAAAACCTAGCATAGGCCGGCCTAGCATGGGTTAGTGTGGCTAAATCTGCTGCTAAGAATATGCCAAATGGCTGAGAAATCACCTTTAGGTAGGATAAGATACAAAAATTCATAAGGAGCACGGGAAATCTAAGCCAAACAGCTGGGGCTATAGAAGACTCCTTTTTCAGTGAAAAGTCTACAGTCACTTAAAGATTCTAAACAAGACCCCTTTAATTTCATGATTATTCTGGATCTAAACCTTGTTAAAATACTTAGCATTTCTTGTTTTTATAAATACATGTCTGAAATCAATAAGGCTAACAATAGGAGTTTCCGTTAATCCCCAATTTTTAACAATATGATCCCTAATAATTTCTATTTTGGGCATACCTCTACTAAATTTTGCAATTAAAGCATATTGGAGTGGAGTTTCAGATATTTGAATTTCTAAGTGAGAGAAAATAATTGAAGGTTGAGATTTTTTAGTTTGTATTTGTTTAAGAGGAAGGTGAATATCAGGAATCTCTATTGTCGTAAGATCAAAATCTTAGAAAGAGGTTCAAGTTGTACTCACTACAAAAATAGGTACTAATTCGGAACGGCCAAATCTGTTACAATTCTATTGCTAAATAACAATATATGTCAGTAAAATTGAAATACGTCATCATGCCGTCTCCGATTAGGGGTTGGAAAGCAAAATATGTCACTATTTCCGCCTGCGATCTAACATTTTTTTTTTTTAATGATTGTACTAACTTGCACAACAGATGCATAAGACCCTTTGCTTTGAGTAATATCGGCTTGCGCCTTTGTTTTACCCTCCAATACCTCTTTAGCTTTACCCAATGTTTCCGTATCAGTAAACCCAAACTCATCGTTTCTCAAATCAAAGAAATACAAAAAGACCCCAAATCTCAAAACCCTAGCTTTTGCTAGGAGGAAGCAATTAGATCTAAAGATCTACACATAGAAGATGTACTGTGTATAATTTTCTAGTTAGTGTTTTATATGATCCGGAAAATTAACAAACAGAGAGAATAGAATATGACAACTATGAGTTTTTCTTATGTGCATGCTAGTTTAGGAAAAATCACCAACAAAAGATCAAAGGCGCGAGCCAAATCGAATACTAAAATGCAAAAAATAGATAAGTTAATTCAATATCTTTGTGGACAACCCGATATTTACCGGTTATATTTTTTTTACTACGTTGACCTTTGTACATGCAATGGAAAAAAAAAAGATTTTAAGAAAAAAACACGGTTTGATCCGACCATTACTAAGGAGTTGTAATTGATGGAGTTTAACAACAAAATATTTTAGTAACTATTGTTTTCTCATTACTAAATTTTAGTAACAACTTGTATAGAAATATACAAATTAATTGTTAGAATCATGACATTAATTTTCTCATAGTGATTAATCTTAACAATTTCTAGTTTAAAATTTGATTTTTTTAATTTAACTGCTCATACCTATACATCTTTACCTAAAATTGCATGCGTGTCTTATTATCATAATGTTTTTTTTTAAAGAAACATGCCCATTATTATAAAAAAAACAATGTGCGTAAGTTCAAGTTCAATTGTTGTTGAAACAATATGCTCGAAGGGGCTAAAAACATGAATGCATAGGCACGAAAGTCTTCCAACTCTAGTTAATCTACTTATATCTTTTCACCGTGGCAAGTTAAGAAAAATAAACACGTAAACCAAAACAATATATAACAAAACCAAAATCAAAACCCTAGGTGAAACGGTGAAATATTGTTTAAGGAGTCAAGCAATCTGGCAAAAATAAGGAGGGCATCTCCATGATAACTGTGTGACGACATATATAGCATAAAGCAAGAGCATCGAAAAGCTCCCACTTGACTTGGAATAGCAAAAACACCATCGGGGGTGCCAACAAACATAAAAACCCGCTCAAAAGAGGTCAAAGCAAAAATCCAAAAACGCGATGTAACTTTCACCAGTCCGAAGTATCATCATCAAACCGTCTAAATATCGCAGAATACCCAAATATAAAAAAAAGACCAAAAATTTGTTTTATGAGATATTCGTTCGTTTCACAAGTGAAAGTAACAACATAATTAACAAGCTTTGTCACCACTCAACCCAAACAAATAATTAAGTCTTACTAATAACATTATAATCTGCGCCATATTAAAGTGTCACTATCAAAAAACAATTGAACCACCACATAACCACCTCAAATAAGCAAAAAACTAAATCCAAGAACCTCGAATAAGGGAATTGCAATACACAAAAACCTGATAGAACGCATAGGACCAGGTCTCCACTCAGTCTGGCTGTAAGCGTTGTCGTGGTGCCCGCTAAGTATTATCAAGCCATAGTTGACAACTCTAAACCAAAGTGATTCAATCGCCTAAACCAATTAAGACCATGGATGCAAATTCATAAAAACACTGAAAGGAGATAAAAATCCAATCATACCATCAAAAAGGTGGAAGTGGTCCTGAGAGACCAAAAGAGAGGAGGTGAGAATGAGAATTATGGGTTTTACTGCATGGTTAGATTGAGCGTGGGCTTAAGAAATAAATCGGAGAAGGGGGCAGATCATTGGAGAAAAGAAAGGAAGATGGGAGAATTAAAATAAATGGATTCGAATGAGCGAAGAGATGGAGAGGAGGGAAGGGAGATCATGAGGGACAGCGAAGACGAGAGAGAAAAACCAGCGAGATGAGGAGAGAGATATTGGTTGAAGGCCTCGGGGCAAGAGATGCAGCGAAAAGCCACCTCCCGTCCCAGGCAAATGGCGGTACAAGTGGGTTGCTAGAGTATGGAAATGTAATAGTGCTTTTAGTATGGAAATGTTGAGCTTATTTTGGAAGAACAGATAAAAAGGCAGATTAGACTTTAAGCTCATAATGATTAACACACAACAAAACTTATATATTGTCTTTCCTTGAGCCCCATGATTATATAATACATGACAAGACCTTTCCAAACCCTAGCTTACACCACATCTCTGAAATTTAACATACATACTATATAGCACATAAAATACGTTACGGTACAAGTGCATGTATTTTACAACTTCATTATTGAGTTGATACCGAACACATTTATAATAGAGTTCCATAAAAATATATAAAATAAGATCACTGATCATCAATTGGGGATAAGCTTAAAGGGGGGCTTGACCAGTGTTGGAGCTGGATCATACCTTCCATAGTCCTTTGTGTTCATTCTAAGCAGCCTTTCATGAACTATATATTCTTCATGGTGTGACCTTTCATCTTCTGATATTTTCTACAAATTAATGAAATTATCATAATTATGAGAAAATGATTGTTTTTGGAAGAAGCGATATCGTCATTTTGGCAGGAAAATTTGTTGATATTTAAACATATAAGCTTATGATATATCGGACATCAAATATCATCGGTTGATGTACCAACTGTAATTCTTACAGAAACTTAAGAAAGTTACGAAAATTTTCATCTAGTTGTTTTGGTTCTACACAAATAACTAACACTAGATTAATATTGCCAAGTCTCTTTGCCAGCAGTTGACTTGAGCATATTTATAGTTGCAAGGACTTTTATTCATATAGTCTGTGAAAACACTACATAACAATTTTGTTCATGACGTAGAAATTTGGTTGATGAAAAGATTGGTAACATATTCAAATGATTTATTTCAAGTTTGTCAAAAAAAAAAAAAACAAAAAAAACAAGTGTTGCAGAAGGGAAAAAAACAATCTATACGAACAATAAAAGTTTTTTTTTCAAGAGCACGAATTTAGTATTAAGTGCATAATTATATTCCGATTCCATTTTAATTTACTCCTGATCAGTATATTGTTTTATGGCGGTTTGTAATGGCCGCAATGCTTCTTTTTGTATTGTCATTTGCATAATACCAGGAAACATTTTTTCACGTAAGATTTGATTAAAAGGAGCTTAGTATGAAGGATTTGCAACTTTGATTCAACACATATGAAAGAGAGATGAGATATAGCACAAACAAACCTCATGATGAGTTGCTTTCACTTCCTTCGAAATGGTATGAACTAATGTTCTCCCTGAAAATAATATTTCGTTATCGCATTGATTGAATAATGAAATGTAGTTTCTGCTTATAAGGAATATGCTTTTCAAAATGAAAAGGTAACTTTAGATCGCATGCCAACATGCCATACCACTTACATGAACAAAGAAAACCCTACTTGAACAACATGATATTACACCCAGCTCATTAGGTTTTTAAGCTTCTTAAGTGGGTCTTAACATAGTTTTTTTGAACAACATGATACCTTTTTATGACATCAATTTCCTAATCAAGCACCTGTTGTAAAAATTGGGAAAACTCCCTAGAAAAGAATCAAGGGTTTCTTTAAGTTTGCCTAATTTACTTACTATAGAGAAATTACTCTATGCCCTTTTAGACTTTTAGCACATGAACAGGAAACTCGACGCATGAGAACAAGAAAATCATAATTTTAGGGTTCGTTTGGCAGCAACTTTTAAGTAAATAAACCTTTTATTTTAGGCTGAGTAAAAAACTGGATTCACCCAGCTTGAAACTTCAAGCTTTTTCAAGGAGAAAACGTGGCCCCTTCTAAGTAATTACCAACCATGCAGATGCATTATAGCTTATAAGTAACGAAATAAAATAAGACGAGCTTTCAGCTGCAACCAAACAAGGACGAAGTCATAGTGTTGTAAACATGCCCAACTTGTTAGGTTGCGAATCTCTCTCTTTCCCTCTTTTGTACCAACCTGCAATTGAAGTTGAAAACAAGGAAGCAGATATGAAGAGGAATATGAGAAGGCTAGTCTTCTTGAGCATAATGATGTTGAGAGCTCTCATGTTACAACAGAGGTTTGAGACTTGTTTCTAAAACAAACTTTCAATTTTTGCTCTCTTAACAGAATAGAACAAAATCATGCCAAGTTGTTATCACATTGTATTACTTAAACTCACAATAAGACTGGAAGTCTTGAAGATAAGCTAAGCACTAGAGTAGATTAATGTGAAAGAATTCATTAGCCATGCCTTTTAGATTTAATATTGCCAAAAATAAAGGTATAGGAGACCACTTTTGTGTTGTTGGGGCACTAAGCCACTAAGTCTTAGGGGTTAGTAACTTTATCAATTATTATGAGGTTAAAGATGATATTAGTCACCTTTAGTTATATAACCATTTCGACCCTTTCTTTTCATGCAAAGTGCGCCAATCAATTTTGAAGTCACCAATAGTCATCAGATTTACATCACTAGCTAATAATATGCTATAAGATCATCAACACAGTAAAAAATAAATATAACCTTTTTTTGTTTGTAAGAAAAGTTAATTTAGAACAAGTTAAGTTGGTACTGTAAGCACTTGTTTAATTTACTCCAGTCTCCATACCTTTGGATATATATCTACCAGGAGCAATATTTGTTTATAGTATTTTTTCTTACTTCTTTTCAAAATTTGTAATTTAATTAGGAGAGCATGTAAGCATCTGCATAGGTATGTTAACTCACTTGTTACATAAAAATTTAGTTAAAATACAAAATTTTCACTCACATTAGTTATGTTAAAATACTTGATAATTTTATAGTTGTTAACTTTCTTGTTTTAATTGATGATGTGGGAAGAAGAATTGAACCGCTACCAAAATTGACCGTTTTATTCCAAAAATAAATTTCATCCACTACCATTAAGGCATTAAACCATTGATTCCATGTAAAGCTATTTTTATTTATTCCCTGTGAAGCTATTCCTATACATTCACTGATTATTTCTTTCATGCTAATTTTTCCAAAATCAAAGGTAGTTACCAAATGCCTGTAACCGAAAAATTTAATTGTCTATCAAATAAATTATTAAATTTTAATAAAAAAATAGATAAATTTGGTAAAATTAAGCACTAATGTGAGACTTAAAGTTAAACTATACATTGGTCATTTAAAAAAAAATAAGCGATGATGTTGGAATATTTAGCAAGAAAGTTTTAACAAAATTATATTGTGGATTAGATTATTATTTTTTTAATTGGTAAAACAAATAACTTTGTTAACGTTAACACTAATATAGATTTTAAAGTTAACAAGGCTAAGTGTCATTTAAAATACTTTTTAGTGATGATGTGGCATTAGTTAAAAAGAAAAATTTAAAAAAACTATTATAAATGCGCTCTAAAATGTAATTTATATAATTTTTGTTGGAGTTTAAACTCCAGCTACATTGGTAAGAGAAGCCTATATAGCTCTTAGGCAAATCCGAAGTTGAGTTTCTTATAGTTTTTGTGAAGTACACACATTAATCATAATCCACGTTGATTTTAGCTACTTTGTCGTACACCAAATATAAAAACATAAATAAGCAGACATGTATACATCAAAAGATGACCCAGTGTTTATGTACCAAAAAAGATGACCATGTGTTTAAAGGGATGACACTTATGTGCGGCACTGCACTATATTAGGGCTTTGTTGTAACGTACCTTTCAATCTCATTTGTTTAATTACTCTTTTCAATATCGATTTATAGCATTTATTAAAATTATCGAAATGAAAATTTTTAAGACTAAATCATATAATTTAATGTTTGAACTATATGATAAACTTTTTAAAATTTTCAATCCGACAATTTTGATACAAGTTATTGGCCGGTCAAAATTACACGTAGTTTCGTAATGCACAATTAATTAGGAACGGAAAGAGTAATATCTTATTATATTTGGTCACCTTAAATCTGTCTTTTTCGGTTAAAGACCAGAAAATTTAATCAAGGTAAATATTTTAATCATTGATCACCCTGAAATAAGTTAGCTTAGAGAACCGGCCCTAACAATTTCACGTTTCGGTCTAAAAAAAATAAAATCGGCACCTTTATATTTGCTTTTAGACAGACAAATAGAATACCAATTTGCAGAAAAAAAAATTACAAAAATAAAAATGAAATTCCGATACAGTATAACCAAAATTTCTTTTGAAACATAATATAGAAAAACGCAACATATTGGAGATGTGTTTATCTTATCAAAACCAAAAAATTTATTAAAAAAACGTTAAATGTATGTATATGTATACCTTTTTTTACCGGCAAACTTTATGGTTCGTCAATATTTATGCAAAAGGACTGTTTTGACTCATACATTAATGATAGGTTATCTACACGTCCAAGTTATATTGCTAGACAAAACGGATAATATATTAACACATCTCTTACAACAAATGAGTTATTATGCACACCTTTAACCTTTTACAGCAAAACGAATATTGATTTATATGTATGCATACTACTTACAACGAAATGGGATGTGATATGTATGCATACATTTATTAAACTTTTTTCCTACATTTCATATGTGAATAGTTATAATATTTGCTACACTCCTTATAAGAGGAGCGAAAATAAAAACTCAACTAGATAAAACTGTGTTTATCCTCACTTAGTCACTTTAATCATAATTAATATTTGAAAAGACAGACTGTGTTTATAATAAATTAGGCATAACATATATACATCATGCCGTCTAGCTAATTTAGGGCACCGAAACATAAATAACGAATGTTTTCAAGATGAAATCATATGAATTAAACTATATGAGCAAAACTGAGACTCAAAGTGAATTTAATTTTAAGTGTCCAGATAGAAACATTGATGAGTTTAGAGATAGGAATTAGTTAAGACTAAAAGAGAAAGCTAAAAATTGGACATTGCAATATTTTATAGTAACTTCATTAAACTTGACTGAGAATTTTCGGCGTGCTTGGGTGTCGGGGTGCTCGGGCATCTATGTTAGTTTTTTTTTTTTTTTTTAATAATCAAAAACCCTCATTGGAGAGGTAAACCTGCTTTGCAGGCGTCAGGGTTCGAACCCTGGTGGTGAGCGTGGTATACTCGGGTATCAATCATTTGGACCAACCACTTTTGCTCGGCATCTATGTTAGCTTGTATGCTTAAACTTTAAAGAGATAAACAAGTACCTATACGACAATATATACTGAAAGGTATTTGTCATGAGGATCGACCCGACGTCCATAAGTTACTATGGGACGAGTGTCTCATTTTATTTTATTTTTTCGTTATCTTCTATCTCATATACATATAATAACTTTACGTTTTAAGCGGATATAGTCGTCAATCTCACACGAAAATGTTACTCACAATACATCACTGACTACCTCGGTCGTTTATTTCTTTGAAGATAATATATCATTACTTTCTCATTTGGCAATCCTTTCTCTTATTTACATATAGCAGAAAATGTTTGTAGCGGATGTGGTGGAAAAAACAAAACCTCATCACAAATTCACAATCACCAGGTTAGCACATGTGCTATAGAAGGTACCAAAAAACTTGTTTTCCAAATCAAAAATTGCATTTTCCTCTTCACGCTCTTATTATTTCACATGTAAATTCAGATTCTTTAATAATTTTCATGTTCCCGTTTCGTTTCGTTTCGTTTCGTTTCGCGCCTTCGCTTCTCTTGCTGGCGACTATGAATAAATATATTTTATATGTAAGCATCATGATTTAAATCAGTATGGATGTCATGTTGGTTAGTACTCCACTTTTTATGACGTTTTGTGTTAATACTAGTTACAATAATTAGCAAAGGTAAGTATACAATTCAAAGTACAGAAAAAAAATCTTGTCTTTTAACTTAAGCTTAAAAGGATTGCAGCGGATAGTAGGGAAAATGCTTACAAATTAGGTGGGGTTTAAAATAGCTTTTGTGGATGGTTAGTGCTTTCAATTATCCATAACGACAAGGACAAGCTACCAAATTCCCACTGATATATATTAGGATATTGACATTGGTGGAGTATAAAGAGAAGCCACTATATGCTTAATTTATCAATTAAGATATCTTTATTCCTTTTTTCTCTTAAAGTACTGTAGATATAGGCCCCTAATGCGAAGACAAAACAAGAAAGTGAAGGTTCTTTCATTCTTTTCAATTTATAATCTGAGTCGGCTAGAAACCTCGGAGTTTTTACATCCATGGCTTGAAAACACTTCAAATAGTAAGCTGAATGAAGCCAGCTTATTGCAGTCAAACATGCCTTATGTCTCATACGACAAGAATGGGAAAAACCAAATCAATACATGAAAGACATCCTATATATCAACCGACTACGATAGTGACTTATTGGAAATAAGTCATTTCTCCTGTTCTCTCCTAAATTTCATATTCCATCTGAATGATAACAACCACGTAAAGAAGTCCAATTATTAACGCTTCAGAAAAAATTCATTGAGCTTAACATTCTAGATTTTCCAGGGTCAGAAATGCAAAAAAAAACCAACTTAAACACTGCAGCAAAACATGTCTGATTCCTCAGATGTCGTGGTTGTAGAATTCTTGCCAGTAGAAAAAGGAAAGGATTTGGTACAAAAGTATACAAGAGTAGATTTGAAACCCTTATCGACAAAAATGTATTCTCTGTCAGTGCTTTGAGTTGATTCCTACTCTATGTTAGTTTAATCATTTCCAGTAGTAGCTCTCTTTTGATGAACTCTTGTTTCAAAAGAAGCAGTAACATAAAGATTTGAAGATAAGAATCTTACTCCCATTATCCTGAATATTGAACTCATTTAGTGGGGACTACATGGAACATAGAATTGGGTCAACAAGGTTATTTTGAAACTTCAAAGCAACGATGGAGCTTGACAAAAAAAAAAAAAAAAAAAAAGGTACATAAGATATTTTGCACAAATAATTAATGAATGAAACTTCAAAGCATGTATAGGAACTTCAAACAATGTTGAAAAGAATCGAGTAATTCGTTTAAGAGAGTACAATGTATAGTTTGGTCAGCAATCTCAAATAATGGCTCAAAATTTTCTATGCATACTTTTAAAAGTTTTTAAGCAATCCAACATGTAACGACAATGTAACCATATACACAAGGTTGAGTATAAATGTGTAATGAGTTGAGGACGAATATAGGTGAAAAAGTTATGGACTGGAAATACGACAAATTTAATACTACGTATTTGTTTATTTTCCATTTTACGGAGTGAGATAAATCAATAGACAAAATACCAATCACTAACATTACTCGCACAAAGCATATAACAGATAAGTTGAAGAACAATGAAATGGAGTTACTTAGACGAGGCGCCGGCATCGACCATTTGGGCAGCTTCGTGGCGTAAACTGTTCTCTCTTGTATAAATGGACTTCGCACCCTAAAAAATCAAGAAATGTAAATTATTAATTTGTGTCAACAAAAGAATATTCATGTTGTCTTTAAGTTTCTGAAAATTCGATGTGCATAGGATATTCATATGACCCAAAAGTTAACAATTAATTGTATGGAAAGTCTCCTCATAGTAGGAAAGCCAACTTCTTCCAGGAAATCTCTATGCAACAGTTGCATCCATAGATCTGGTAGCCTCATTTGCATAATAAAAACAATACTTGATAAATTGTTGTTTGTAGCAGGAACTTTGTCACCACCAACACATCTTTTTCCACATTTACATGTATGTTCAAGATACTTGGTGCTAGGAAATCCCTGATACTCAACCTTGAGATTTTCTGCCTTTTAATATTTGTGACTCAATTTAGTTTTAATCAACAAGACTGCAACATATACTCCACTTGTTCTGGTAATCCTGTGAAATGTCTAATACAAATATTCTTCGTTGTCTATATTTCCCCACGTTCATTCCAAAGATCAAGAAACTAATTAAAAATCTAGCATGGAGCCAAACAGAGCCTTAAAATTAATTCTCCCAAGTAAAGAGGCACTTACTTGAAAAATGGTACCAAGCTTTTTCATTGCTTTGGCTCGTAGCTTGAGAACATCCCTTGTAACACTAGGGTCTTTAAGAACCTGAAATCGGAGCAGAAAATAAGTATTAGTTTTAAGATGTTATATAAAATATATGAAATTCAACTCCCAGTTGAAACTTAAGTGTATAGGGAATTCCATCAAAGTAAGAGTGTCTATTGTTTCTTTAAACTTCATACACACCAAAAGAATAAATTTAACCTAAAGAACTTAACACTGCTTCTAAGAGTTGCAGCTCAGAAGCATACATTGTTTTCTAAATCAACCAACTCCAACTTTAACTCACAGGTTACAAGTAGTTACCAAATGCGCCCCAAGTACAAATGAGTTCTTATTGATCTAAAAATGAAGTCAGGATACACCACATCATATGCCAAGCAGGCAAGTGATACCAAATTTTAAACAAAAAGACACTTTATCATCAATCAATATCTGCCTAGCAAATGGTAGAACTTAGATGCACAAAAATGGATATCAGCAAAAAATTGTAGTAAAAGGTTCAAAATTACTTCTCTTTTTATATGCTCCAAATCACTAATATGTCACAAAAGAAAGACATCACAATGTTTGCATCGTCATATTGACCAACCAGAAGACTTATTACTTGTAACTACACAGTTATGTTGTTTCCTCGTCCGCCTACTACCGGTCTTGTTGTCAATTATATCTAAAAAGGGCTATTACACATTTTTTAAAACCAACGAATTGAAATTGCGTTTACCACACCGTCAAGCGCCAAACTACAAAATTAGCAAGTAGTACTCCAACCTAACATCCTCTTCTCGCTTTGTTTGAACACTACATAAGAAAAGAAACATAGGCCCGAGACTAAAATGGAAAAAACGTGTTAGAATGGTGTACCGAACATTAAAAGCATGATAAAATGGTGCCCGGAAAAAATCATTTAGTACTCCAACCTATTTGTTGTTAACAATCTGGTACCAACCTATAACGCTTAACAAATAAAGTACCAATATGCACCTTTTTGTTTCACTTCGGGTACTTACCTTAAATTGATCGGATGAAAGTTATTCATTAGTTTCTATTTGGTCCTGCAGATTATTAAATAGATCAATTCTACCCTTTACTTTCGAAATTACTTTATTTAATAAAATATACTTATATTATACGTACATATATGTACAAATAAATTTTGGGTATTTCTATTATATACCTATATATTACATCAAATTAATTTTGTCAAGAAACGTAGAATTGATTATTAAACAATGAATGGAAATTAAATGGCACCGAGAGAAAAAATATATATATTCACCAAAAAGGGGTCAATTATAAACGTTTCTTTTTAGATGTTTTTTTTTCTTTTGCAAAAATTGTAATTGTACCTTTTATGCTTTTGATACTTTATTTTTTTGTTAAGTTTAATTTTTAATATCTTTTTATATACTTTCTTATAGTATATAAGTACATAGTGGAAATACCCAAAAGTATATATGTACGTAGTTGTAAACATCACACTATATGATTACTAGATATAGTAAAAGGGAAACAAGAGGTAGAATAGATCTATTTTACAAAATGTAGGACCAAATAGAAACTTACAACTAACTTCCATCTAATCAATTCAACAAAGATACCCAAATTATCAATTCGTTAAGCATTGTAGATTGGTAACCTAATTATTAACAACAAATAGGTTAGGGTACTAAATGATTTTTTTGTGAAAAATCTGTTTTCTTAACAACTTTCGAAACCTATAATATTTTCTTCTATTAGTACTTGATTTAATAAATTAGTATCAAGTGTAACAAGTATCCCAGAAATGTAATGATAGTGTAATAATTGCTATTTGTTGTAGGTTGGAGTACAAAATCAGAAACAGATGATACATTTAGTGTACGAGTTTATAACAAAACAAAAATGTTAATGGGTTTGTAGACATGGGATGCTACAACCATAATTAGTTACCTCAACCTATCATTTTAATTTCCATTTTGGTACACAGTGTAATCAATCACTGAGAACTGTAATGTTAGCATACTAAACTACTAATTGCTAATTTTTGTATGTTACTGTACAGATTTGAAATTTGGCGATATATTAGTGAACCAAAATGTAATTAACCCAAAACAACATGTCTGTGGGTTTGAACTTTGAAGAGATGGGACAGCAGCAACTTAATTAGTCATCCGATCCGATAAAAACATTTACAACTCACTAGCTTTAGGCTATGACTACATTTCTCAAAGTTGAAGCTTACCGTGTGGCAGACACGTGATAAAGTTGACTCGATATCAACCACATTGATCTGCCATAGGGAATTAAGCATGACATCCTTTTTATCTTCTATTACTTTCATCAAATTTTCTTCCTTGATTTCTCCCTGGTTCATCTTCTTCAACTCCTCCTGCATTTGGATTATGGAAAGAGCCCCTACACAAAGAACAATAAAAACAAGTATTTCCGTTTTTATTTCAAGATTGTTCACAGTTTTGTATACTCGAATATAATCAGAATTTAAGTTTGTACACACGTACAAATAAAATTTAGCAACTAGTGAGCAACCTAACATTTTTTTTTTCTCTTTTGCATACTGAATAAGAATATATAATAGATCGGGATCAAATTAAAAAAACCGTGACAAAATGTGCAAGAGACAAAAATATGTGATGGTAAAGTGTGTAAAAATTTGGTTTCCGTAACTTATATAATACCCCAAACTATGATTTTTCTCGACTTGGTACACAGTGTACTCACTAGTCGAGCAATGTTAATTGCTACTTTTTGTGGGTTGGTCTAAAAGAATCGGAATCTGATAGTAGGGCCGTGTATAAAACTGTAATAAAGACCGAGGAAAGTGAAACTCTTTGTTTACGAAATTTTTAACATACCTGAAGCTGCATGAACTTGTGACTTAATCTGATGGCCTTTATCTCGTACCCATTCTGCCAAATATGGCACTTTCATAAACCTTTTGTCCCTTCCAAGTGCTTTTGCTGCTTGTCTCGTGTAAACATAACCAATAGTGTGCAGCATAGCCTCACCAAATGCTGAATTCAATTTATATCCATAAATTGTTCAAAACCTCATATAATTATGATATAAGGGGAAAATAACATGATGAACTGAAATTTGTAAGCCACTGACAAAACGAATAAGGTTATAAAAGTGACTTATAACGTTATGAAATCCAGTTAATTAATGAGAAATCATGTGTAAATTTAAAGCCAAGATGCAAGAGGCTGTGAACTTTAACATCTAGTCCACCTCAAGAGACCATAAAAGAATTGCACAGTGATATCAAAATCTCTTTAAAGTATATTTGCAGCTAGGAGAATTTGAAAATTGAGTCAATTTCCCTTAAGTTTTAAAATATGCAAAGGTGAAAAAGGAAGACATTACCAGCTTGTGAAAGACGCCGTGCTTCTGATTTTGCCCAGTCAACAAACTCCTTGTTCTGACCTTCAACAAAGGGTTCAAGGCGGGTTTTTAATGTAACAATAAGCTTCTCTTCCCTTTCCTTTTGCTGAGCCTATACAATGAGAGTAAATACAGAAATCCAACAAAAGCGAATTATACAGTTGTAATGTTGTATCATGAGAAATAGTCACCATATTTAAGATCAAACTCCCGCTTGATCCTGATAGTTTTAATTGCAATACAAGTACTCCATGTATACTAGCTAGATGTTTCAGTTGGTCCGCATAGTTTTGAGTATCTTACAGCATAGGCCTTGCGCTTTGAATAAGTTAGACAGGTGGTCCCCATGTACGACACTCGGTGCATAAAGGAAGGGACCACCAGTGCAACTAACTGGAAGAGTACCACTACTCGTCTAAACTTAAAATTGAAACTATATGGACCACTGTTTTAACTTTTTAAGATAGAAAAATGTATGTTTTTCCTGGGTTGTTACCAAGTCATTAAAACACGGCATGATTTGACATGGTGCCATTGGTTTAGCCAAAGACCTCTAGACAATTTCATAACCTTTGCCTTTCAGGGGCCAAAGATGAATAGATAATTACATGGGGTGTATCAGTACCGGGGTGAACGAGTGCGCAGATACAACTGTTCTTTAAACTATGAGGATCCATAGTGTTGCAACTGAAGCTATAGGGACAAAATCAAAGTTCTCTAGGTATGGAGACCCTTTCTACAATTCACCTCGAGAAATGATACACTCACCCCCAAATATTAAAGGACGACAATACAGAAAAAGTTACCTTTATTTTGTCCTGAAGTTTTTTATTGCGGACCTCAGGAGTAACCTGCACGTCTTCCTCAACTTCAACAGATGCTAAGGAAGCGAGTGCAAGTTGACCTATATAATCCTCAAATACATCACTTCCGAAAAGCATCCCAAACACTGCAGCAGGATCCACCATTGTGTCTCTGATATAAAAATAAAGTATAATGAATATTAGATTCATTTCCACTAGTTTCTCATTTAAAAAGGTAAAGAAAAAAACCGAAACATAAAGTTGTGAAAGCCAACAGTGTTCCCAAATTAATCTAGGGTGAAATAGTAGAACTCTAATTCTTGAAAGATGGTTTGGTGACTTCGGTTTACTATAATGTAGGAAGAAAGTAAGAATGTTTTAAAATAATCTGGCAGTACTGCACCATCAGATGAATCTTAAAGACAAACCATTTAAACACCAGAATCATGTTCACCAGTACTAATGAATCACTGTAGTATTATACCGGGAAAAAATACATTTACTACACCAAACTATAGTGTTATTAACGATTTGGGTACCCACCTTTCAAATTTTCCAATTTAGGTACCACACTATAATAACTTACCAATTTAGGTACCACCGTCTAAATAAATCACGGAATCATGTCACGTGACATTTGACAAACATTAATTTGAGAGGCTAATTTGACAATTTTGTACAAAAATATGTCATCTTATAAAAACGTTTTTCCCAATTTCACACATAACAAAAATTTGGATTATATGCTAATTTTTTTTATATGTGAAATTGGGGGTAAAGTTTTTCTAGGATGATATATTTTTGTGCAAAATTATCAAATTAGCCTCTCAAATTAATGTTTGTCAAATGTCACGTGACATGATTCCGTGATTTATTTAGACGGTGGTACCTAAATTGGAAAGTTATTATAGTGTGGTACCTAAATTGGAAAATTTGAAAGGTGGGTACCCAAATCGTTAAAAGCAGATAGTTTGGTGTACTAAACCTATAAAACCCCGTATTATAACTACAAAAAACGTATAATGACTCATTAAAAAGAATGCAGAATTTACATGATATCAGGGGCACATCCATCTCTCAAATATCCATTATCTGTTTAATGGTAAATCTTTTACTCACTTCCAAAATTGGCCTATTTCCTTTTGGCTAGGACAATTTGCACTTAACGTCTCAAAGTTAAATTCACAGCGGAAACTTTTGAACTATGATCAAAAGATCAAACTATAAGTAAAATATTGTTAACACTGTGTATAGAAGGGCAAAGATCCAAAAGGAAACAGAAAAAGATAGGTGGTTCTTATTATCTGTTGGTTTAGAAAGAAACAGATACTTGGTAAGGTGGGATCTCAAAATAAAAACTGAACAATATTTGGAAAGAAATTAAGAAGAGTGTGAGAAGAGTGGAAATAAGCACACGGATTTTCCTTAATGCCTCTAAGTCACTGAAATTAACTGGTGTCTGGAAAACTAAGGAACATAACGCCATACATAAATAATGGAAGGAAAAATTTGAGCTCAAACCAAAACCAGCTCTCCCTTCATAAAATATTATAGAAACCCCTTACGTGTCAAATTATTCCCTATCTTCGATAAAAACTTACTGTGGTATTCCGGCCGTCCCATACTTATCATATGCTTCACGTTTTTCAGGATCACTTAGAACCTGATAAGCTTCTCCAAGTACCTGAGATAAATGGGACAATTTAAAATTAAGATGCAAGTACATGCTGATAATTGAGATCGTGGAATCTGAATAAAATCATACTTGTAGTTTATGAAAAACTTTGTGGGGGTAAGGGTACTTCCATCTGTATCCTTCTAATTATACCTTTATATCTCATTTGGTACTATGTCATTATCTCTTCAAGGCAGAGTTTTTTTTCCCGCAGCTTGTATTCTTACCTATTCGCATCAGTGTGTAAGTACTATGTATCTGTGCTGTATGTAATTTATTTCTAATCCTCGTGTCAATTTTAACAAATTTGCAAAAAACTTGGTCTCCAGTATCTACGTGTCAATTTTAACACCAAGAAGATTCAAAATTTGCAAAAAACTTGGTCTCCAGTATCTCTGTTAAAAGTATCCATATACAAAGGTTCTATAAGAAGTAATATTGTTTTATGAGCACCAACCATCAAACGACCACCACCCTCAATATCGTCCTTTAAATAAGAGAAAGCAACAGGGAACTGTCCAAGTAATACTTATCAAAATGAATATTACCTGAAAATTCTGTGCAGCTTTCGGGTCTCCTGGATTTTTATCTGGATGAACTATCCTTGCCTGCGATGCCATAAATTACGGGACTCAATCTCCCATACTGTTTTACCTCACGAATAATGGATAACAAAAAAAAAAAAAGCACCGATACACTTGAAGAATTGGCCGTTTAGAGAATCGTCTTAGAAACTTTACTATTTCAAGAACATAAAATGTGTGCAAATAAGTACTAACATAAGCAAAAATATCCGATCCAATAACAAATGAATAAAAGAGAATCTATCGTGTTATGCGTTTCTCAATTTGATAAGATTAAAAACTGACCTTGAGGTAATAAGCTTTCTTAATATCAGCTGCAGTTGCTTCCACACCGACACCTAATATGTCATAATATTCCGTTTCTTTCACCATATCTGTACACAAAGTTCAATCAAAACCAAATCCTAGCAAGTATAGCACTCACAATAAAAACAAAAAAGGATGAAAAATAACCACTCTTTTAAAACCTTAAGTACAAAAGGCAAATAATCTTTAAGTTACAAATGGTACATTTTGTTTTCTAGACCCAAAACCTGAACTTGTCAAGAAAATTATGCTAAAAATTATCAAAATATAAAACAAAATCTGGGGAAAACAAGGAAAATAAATACAGCTCTAATACAAGTACACAGAGCTTTATCTACTTCGTGGAATTGAGCTATTGAAGACCAAGCCCTGATAAGTACAGCGAACACTTAACAAAACTAGAGTAACAAATCGAACAAGAAACAAAATCATTACATATGGATTTGAATATGATCGTATAAAGGGAAAATAAGTCAAGAATTACCAAGAGAGAGAAAATCCTAGATTATCACATTGATACTTTTTTTGTTTCTGTACTATACCACAAACCACATCATAGAATGCAAATCATGCTGAAAGATCACATTAACAAAATCCTGGAAAATATAGGATTGGTCGCATAAATAACACGAGCTGATTAAAACAGATCTTGGAATGATTCATGGAATTATTTTCATGAATAACACGAGCTGTACCCTAAAACCATTAGATTGTTAAAATGGAAAAAAGAGATTTTCAGAACCAATCTCTGCTAACAAGTATATAGCACACACATTACACACACTACCACCAGGGGCGGCACCCCCATATGATCAGGGGTTGCCGCGGCAACCCCACAATTTCGAATTTTTTTTTTTTTTATTAATGTTTTTCATAATAATTTATATATGCGGTATTCTGTCAACCCCTTAAATAATTTTTTTGGCAACCCATCCCAAAATTATATATTGTTAGTGCAATAACATACAATAATTTTGTATGTGCTGATAATATATAAGTAATACTTAAAAAATTAACATATGCAAGTGATTATAAAAGACACACCAACTTATCATGTTGACACGTAACACATATCTTTAAAAAAATTAAACAAAAATAATAATTAGAGTAGTGATGAGTGTAAACAAAATTTATAAAAGAATTTTTGGTGGTTTGTATTTTAATTTAAGTGAATATACCGAAATTGTGTAATAGATATTTAATTGTTCATATATATTTATTATTTAATATACGTTTGGTTTTTTCAGGGTTTTTTTAAATATTTTTTTACCTTAGCGTCTTAATATTTTTACTTGTTATACCTTAATTTATTAAATTTAACTTTTCTATCTTTTGTGTTTCTATTTTTTTTTATTTTTTAGTCAATTTTGAAATGCTGAAACTTTCGACACATGATTGGATGTACTTTTGTGGGTTTTTTTTGGAGTTTGAAAAGAAAGTCGAAATTGAGCGAAAAGGAAAAAAATAGAAATCAAATACATTTTATTCAAGAAACCAAGGTAAAAAATAAATAAGAAAAGAGGGTAAAATATGTACAAAAATCCGTCTTTTCCGGTTTTATACTTTGAAAAATATTATGCGCTTTTATTAATTTTGCCAACCCCACACATTCGGTTCTGGTTCCGCGCCTGACTACGAAAGTAGAATATAACAAAAATTAAAACCTATTTTTGAGATATGAGTCTGGAATCTAGATGTAATAGAGGCAGATTGCTCAAAAATACCTAGTAATACGCTCAAAAAACAAATGGAAAATTGCAAAAAAAAAATACCCCCTTCGTCCCTAGATAATTGATCCATTCGAAACTGCCTACAACTTTGACTAGCAAAAATCTCGTATTTAAATTACCGAAACGGAAATTTTCAAAATTTAGTTATACCTTAGCATTTAAACTATTTGATAATTTAAATACGTGATTTTTGCAAGTCAAAGTTGTACGTAGTTCTGTAGTGATTAATTATTTAGATAAGGAGGGAGTAATATTTAGAGAAAAATAAAACTTAATGTATTAAATTGTGTTATTAACATCTAAACACTAACAAAGTAAATCACACTTATTACAACCTTTCATACACTTAACAACCTAAAATTTAGCTCAAAACACAAATTTTATGCTACTTAATCTTTAAGAAGGAAATTATTTTTAAGACCACACCAAAAAAAAATGAAAATTAGCTCAAAAATTATGACAACATATATAAAAAAGAAACATTCTTGCTATGAAATTGAAATCGATACTCAGCTAATTCATGAGCAAATATCCCAAAAATAGAACTGAATTGCAATTATTTTGATAAAATAATATAGTGCAGTTTTTTTTATTTAACGTGAGATGGTAGCCCAATCGTTAACGATAATATAATTCGCTGAGAAAAAAATATTAAACAAAATGACTAAATACATAAATAATGGATTGCGATATTTGAATCTAATTAATAAAATAAATATATGAAATAAAAAGTACCTGAGAATTGTGGAGTGAGATGGATTTTAGTTAGAGATCAATTTTATTAGGAAAACTTAAAAGGATTATAGATTAATTGAAAAGGATTTTTTGATTTTTGTAGAATAATAATAGATCTGAAGAATAAAAGATGGGTAACACGTTTGTAGCCGTTGCTTGCTTAGTGGGTAAATTAATGGTAAAAATAAAAAAAAAAAGTTAAATCTTAATTCATCTGAGCTTCCTCATCAGTTACCCATTGAATTTTTCTAAATATAAGGAAATAGCCATACTTTTTATATTATTTTAACAAAATTATCACATCAATTTCTTTATATGTATTTTTAACATCCCACGAAAAATACTTTCGAGCTGTATAATTGCATGTTTGTATTTTAAAATTTTCGATTTAATTATGTGTGTGAATTATAACAAACGGGAATTGTATATACAACAACTATGTTGTACTAATACTTTCAACTAATTTATTTCAGACCAATGATACAGGTTCATACCAATACATTCAATGAGTATATTAATCAATGAAATCGAGAAAACAACTAACGTGTTACATTGTTAAATTTATGGCATGTATTCGATTAATAAACACAAAAGTAACCAGTTAATTGTTATAACCGGTTGAATCAGAAGTAACTGGTAAATTAAGTAAAATGAAAATCAAACTCAAAGCGATTTTTAGAGCTATGGAAATGATTCAAAAAGCCTTCTACAAAACTATAAGTGGTTGTTGGCGGATTTTCTTTGACATTCATACTTGATTTATGAATATTTCAAATATTAAAAATGTCATTATAACGTTAACCTACCCAACCCGCTACTTAAACCGTTACTTTATTGAATCGGATAAAAAGTTCTAAAGTAGTCAACCATATAGCTCTAGGGTTTGTTGTACATACCAACACCTAGGGGCGTCTCAGATCCAAATCGAGTAAGGTTTTGTCCTTGGACAATGTACTCGGAAAAAAAATTACGGAAAACATCCGACTATATTTTTAATATAATTAGTACTTCAAATAAAAATATTAAAGACCAATTTGTTTAAAATGTGTTGCAATAACTTTAATGGTAGAGAAGTTTGATAGTTTACATAGGAGATCATGGTTTCAAACCCTCTTTAGTTACACTTTATTTTATTTTTTGATTTGTTTTTATCGAGAAAAAAAAAATTAAACGTTAAGCATTTCGAGATACCGAATCGACACTGCCAACGCCTTATATATCCTTATATATGTTTTGATATTACATATATATGTATTAATTTTCCTCAAATGTATAGGTTAAACACATGTTGTTCCATTAGTTGTAGGTATGTTGGAACTTGGACTTTAGAAGTTCTATTGCTTCTTGTACAATTGTACTTCTTTAAATTTCAAGTTTAAGATGTTAGAACCACCACATCGTCATATCTACGATCCTAATTAAATTTAAAACAAAAACCATATTTTATAAGTTTTATTTATTCATTTTTACAATATAAAAAATTTCAGCATATCTATCATCAATCTCTATTTTCATTTTAATATTACATTTAATATTTTGGTCACATTTTTCTTGTTGTTGGGTGCACATAAAACAAGTGTATTAAATAGATAGATCCATATAGATGAAAACGTTTTTTAACTAATGATCTTGCTAGTTATAAATAACTAGCATTTCATACCATATTAAATTTAGCTAGTACATATAGCTAGCTTAATATTTGAGTTTTTTTTATCATGCTAGTTATATTTGACTAAAAGTAAGTTTTAGCTAACCAAAATTGATGTTAGTACTTTATTTGTTTTCTGTACAGTAGAATCAATCCTTTCTTTTCGATACAAGTTTAGGTTGAACTAATGCACTGCACATGCATCTTGTTCTTTGTTCACCTTTACTGATCAATTGCTCAAATAATCAGATAGATCATAGATCCTTCGTATAAGAGTATTGCATATCTAAGCAGCTAATCAAGTTAGCTTCCTTTTGTTGTTGTTGAGGTATAATATGTACTGTATCTCTTTGTACTTAAGGCATAGGTGTACACACTATTTCGTTCGTTATTATCTAGTCTATTTTCCTGTTTTGCATTTACACAATAAGTAGATTGATTAACTTGCAAATCGGTAAAATAAGGACAGCAAAAAAGATGTTACTTTCATGTAAGACATCGTGTAATTAAGGGATAGTAAATGCGCAGCAGCACGAAAAAGAAAAATAATGTTTAACAAAGTGGATCCGATGAAAGAGCCTAGACAATCACAAGATCTTATGTAAACTAGCTAATCGAGTACTCTTAATCTTTAAATGATGAAAGCTTCAAAACTTGTAGCCAAATAACATGTAGATATTTATTATCTACTATCTAAAATAACACTGTACCTTAATTACACCGAAATTTACATCGAAATTAACATGATCGAATACAGAATGGCATAACTTAATTCAATGTTTGGTTTCTACTTTTGCTAAGAACATTATTTAATTTTTGTTCTTCTTGTATTGTAATTTTAGCATGTGTGTTCTTTTCATCAATTGTGCACAACTTGTACTAGTGGAGTTTCCCTTTTCTTTTTTACCTGTTCTTGATAAATCCTATCATCGCATATCTTTCTTTTTGAAAGGCTAAACTTATATAAATACTGCATGTTTGGTTCTAGATACGGCATATAGAAACGAATTTGGCATACTAGCCTTGTTAGGTCGTTTATATATGCAAAAAAAATTATGTCTTTTAGTATAAATAAGTATAGCATATTCTTAACTTTTAAGTTATTAAATAGTGCTAGCAAGTAGCAAGCCTCATTTGACAAAGAACTCTTTTTATAGTATAATACGAATACCCACTATATATTAAAAAAGGATCGTATATATAGTTAATCTTGGCAATTTGATCGTCGTGTGCTATTTTATTTATGTTATTGTAAAAGTTAGATTAGTACGTACTAAAGAAAAAACATAGGCAAGAGATACTGTAAAATCATTAATTATATATATAGGGAAAGATCAACCCACACCTATATATATCCACGCTTAATCTATAGTCAAACTCAAATATTCATTTTTAAAATATAAAATTTATGTTTTTGTGGAGTTTGTATACACGATAAATAAGGTTAATCTATAGTATTCGTTTTTACCGAAAATCTACTTCGAAAATAAGGTTTCATGATAAATTTGACCAGCGGGAGACTCTACAGGAGAATTTATATAAATTTGTTTTTCAGAGGTTATACGAGAGGTTTTGTGGTATAAATAACAAATTATTGGATGTTGTGATCTTATGTGAGCTAATGTAAGTGTTCAAATTTTAATCATTATTTTAAAAATAGTAAGATTTGAGTTTGGCTGTAAATTTAGACATAAAATTAGGTGTGGGTTGATACTTACCATGTGAAAATGTTGTAAACAACAACTTTAATCTGATAAGAATAATAATGAATCAGGAAATAGGAATAAGCATGATGTATTGGCTATTACAGTTACATCGCCATCTAGTTTAACCTGGGCCAACTAGAAAATTGTAATTGTTTTCTAATTAATCATTTTTGTTAGTTTTGTAATGATATATATATATAATGATTAAAATTTGAGCATTTAAATTAACTCATATAAGATCACAACATCCAATAATATGTTATTTATACCACAAAATCTCCCATAGAACCTCCGGAGAACAAATTTATATAAATCTTCCGGTATAGTCTTCCGTTGGTCAAATTTATCATGAAACCTTATTTTTTAAGTGGATTTTCTGTAAAAACGAATACTAACCCACACATTATTTATCGTATATACAAACTCCACAAAAACATATAATTTTTATATTTTAAAATGAATATTTAAGTTTGGGTATAGATTTAGCTATGGATATAATAGTATGGGTTGATCCTTCTCCTATGACATGATCGACATTTTTGTTCGATATACAATTTATATATTTTGACGAATAATAAAGTAGTCCTTATGCAAAAGGCATCAAAGCTGTTTAATTAGTGTAACACAACATCAATTAAATTATTCCAGAGAATAGTTCTGATAACTTGCAACCTTCCAATTTTGGAATCTCATTCCCGGGAACTTTCAAAAGCATTTCCCTATTTACAATATTGCATTAATTAAGCCAATCATATCAACCAGTCTTTTAATGGGAAATGCGAATAATTCTTACCTTTGTTTCCTGCATGTATATATGCTGTAGTAACCTTGAAGTAAGTCCACGTAAACAAAATTATTTGTATACAATATTTCAAATAAACGAGTATTGTCTACTGAAATTTAGGTAGTGTTTGGCCAAATTCAGATAAGAGAATTTCGGTTATAACCAATTAATTTCAGTTATTTATAACTAAACCCATCAAGCTGGCTACCTAAGCATTCGATTTCGCCAGCTTACAAGCAACAATATATACAAAACTGCTTCTCGAAACAAATTAAGACCGTAAATCTTAACGTTTGATTTACACTTTATTGTAGTTGTAGGCAAACACTTCAATTAAACCATCTCACATAAAATGTTGATTACCATACAGCAACTGGTGAGCAGTACTATTAATGTAAAAAGTTTTTTTTATATCCAAATTTTCTACCCTTATTCTCTATCTTTTTCGTGCCCCTTTCTTATTTTCATTCAAATTTTAAATTTTTACAACTTTTTCCGCAAATTTATAAGCTTTTATATTATATTGTATTCAAATTTTAATGTTTAATTTACATTAATTTATATATTTATTCCAAAATAAATTGCATATGGATTTTCTTTTAAAAATAATTATTTGAATATACAATTTTTTAGAATTTTTTAGAATTTTTTTTGAATAAAATAAGTAATACGGTACGAAATGAGATAGAGAATATGAGATAAAATATTTTGAATCGAAATAATAAAATGACAAATAATATCCGGTATCGAATCAAATCTATATAGAGAGATACACTTGAACTTGATTTGGCCAAACATTTATAAGTTGGACATGCCACCTAGGCCGCTTTAACTTTAACAGTGCTCAATGTACAAAAAAGAAGCTTAGGTTCATATGCACACCATCAAGTATTTGGTATTAATTGCACCTTATTTAAACATAAAATGATAATTAGAATACAAACAAATAAAATTAA
The DNA here is from genome assembly GCA_963682055.1 of Primula veris. Lineage (NCBI taxonomy): Eukaryota > Viridiplantae > Streptophyta > Magnoliopsida > Ericales > Primulaceae > Primula > Primula veris. The sequence goes on along the minus strand of OY821745.1, from coordinate 11,715,891 downwards.
ATACTCAAACAAAATTGATATAAAAAATAGTAATAAAGACTGATTGCAACAACGTCAAAAACTATTTTTTTTAAAAATAGTTTTAATAAATTTTAAAAAATTGGTTTTGACTTCACATATGAAGAATACGCAATAGTCAAGAAAGTTGAGTATCCACCGCTGCTACCTTATTTGGTGTTTATATGCATATAATGAGGAATCATATCTACTTTTCACACACAAAAACACACTTTAGCATATTCCTTTAAACAAACGTCAAATTAAGAATATAGGTTAATGTTCCCCATTAAAAAAGAAACCAAAATCTTAACCCATAATATTTTACACTAAATATTAGTGGCAAATTTCAAAGAGAGTAATATAAAATAATTAAAACTAAAATATAAGTAAGCTTATGGGGTACCTGATTTTTTGTTTGGGTGTAAACATGTTATGCAAAAATTTTAAAAATGTAATTTTCTCTTAAATTTGAAGAAATTACAAAGGAAGCTACAATACTTGCTTTCCATTAGATGAAACAAAGAATCACGTAACTCTCCCTAATATTTCAAAGTATAGGTCCATTTCTTATTTGGCCTATTCATTTAATGTAAATTGTCCAATTTCGTCGATAGAAACAACTTTTTAAGTAATTTTTACCTTTTTTGTCCTTCTCATATTAAGTTTACTAAAATTACATGTGGAATAGTAATTGACAAATTCTGAAAGTAGCTAGGTCCATGTTTCCGTTCTGAGATGTTTCTCGTAGGGCGCCCTAGAACCTATACATTAGAACGGACGGAGTGTACGTAGTCTGCATTTGTAATGCAAATAGTCTCCAAACATCGACTGCTCCGCAAATTTCGAAGTTTGAGCTATATGATTGTAGTTTTTACTTTTATTAATTACAAGACGACTAATCTAATTTACAAGAAATTCCACTCAAATAACATGGTACCGTTTTTACTTTTATTAATTTTGGTGTTAATTCATAACTGCAATAATTACTTCTTTTTTTACACTAAACCTGGACATTTTTTTTTTATTGTCTACAAAATCTGTTCCCAAACACAAGTGATCTGTTCTTTGGTATGTAAACTTTGATATAAGTGACATATATCGGTACTTATCTTCATAGATCCCACATCACATAAATCGTTATAATACAATGAAAATTAGCATGGCCCATGGAATATGACACGCACAAATTGAGAGCCGGTCTCTTCATTGAATTTCAAAACTCATAGGCAAATCACAAATGCTAAGAATCATAAATTATGATAATACTATAAAACTAGATGAAGACCTATGTTGATAGAAATTGAAAATGAAGGGACCAAGTAGAATTGGTAATATAAAATTTAAAACACGGGTGTTTTCCTTCTCTAACAGCCTAACCCATGCACCCTCAGTTTTACACTTTTACTTGAGTTAAAACTGTGAAATAGTGCAATATTTCATGGAAGTGTAAAAGTACAAAAAAATAAGTTGTGACACAAAAAGATATAAAGAACTCTGCCAACTGATAAGGGGTAGCGGTACTATTTCATTACATTCATTAGATTATATATTGCATGATACTTTATAATTCATGGAGATTAAAAAAAAAAAAAAAAAAACTTCATGATTCATGAAACAAATTACAGTTTCACCACTAGAAATTCCAAAACGATCCTTTTAACCCCAATTCTATAGGAACCCCACATGAGGTGTATCAGCAGAAGCCATAATCGTCTGGTTCAGATACACGTAACTCCACGAATTATCGAGCACCCCATCAAGTAAATTCCCAAAATTACCCTCGATAAAGTTACTAATTCCATTAAGTGATTCTAGCCTACGGCTAAGCTCACTTATTTGTGCCCTCAGCACGGAATTCTCACCCTCAATCATTATGAGCTGCTCAGTTGTTAGGCTGACACTGGCAAAGATTTGGCCGTTGGTTTCACCGAGTCGCCTCATCTCAGCTGTTAGATCGTCTAGGTGCTTCTGCTTCCGCATCCTTGACCGTCGCGCTGACTCTCTATTCGAGATCATTCGTTTTCGCTTCCTGATTCCTATAAGATCCTCCAATGACGCTGATTCTTGGATCCGAGTCGACACGGACCCAGATGACGTGTCCATGATAAAATTTATTATTTATTTTATTGTTTTATAAAGAGGGTTTATTAAGGATTTCTTTAATAAGTGTAGCTTTTAAGAGAATAGATTTTTTCTCCCAATTCTTGAAAGAAAGCAAATTTGGTATAATCTTATTACTATTAATATTAATATAGGGCTTGTACTATGTATTATTATTTAAAGATGGTAAGGGTTCACTTGCTTGTAAATTTCAAGGGAAAAAAAGGTGAACAACAAAATGCTATTCAGCTTGAAAAGGTAACAAGAAAATATGACGAGATTATGAACTGATTGCCCAAAGAAAGTACTGATCGCTATAGAAATAAAAGAAAATACTAAAAATATATAGCTTTATTATTAGTAGTACGTAAATTAACTAGTAGGATTATGAGATGAAGTAAAACCAGTAGAGAAAGACGACGGAGAAGGATTGAACGAGGTGTGTTCGACGCCTATATGTAGAATTTATCATACACCCGCTGAGAAACAATTCACTGATTATTGGAGACATTAATTATCTCATACATCAATAACATTAAGCTCAGGTTTAGCATCAATCAATATGTAATTTTTAGTATTTAGTTAATATAATTAATGAGAACATCATTGGACACTGAGAAATATGGGAAGTTAGTGAAGAATAAATGGAAAAAAGAGAGAGAAGGGGGGAGGCTTGTAAAGGAATTTTGGGTGGGATTTATAGGGAAAATTTGGTGAAAAGTAATGCGTTTAAAAATGTGTTACTATTAGGAAGCTTGTTTACGAATCTAAGAGGGTCCGGGTAAGGGGGGAATTAGCAGTGTAAAAACAAGCTAATATCACTTTCAACTTTATGTGTTAATTTGTCAACCGTTAACTTATGAATCGTGATAATATTTTAATTTACCCTGAAGGTTTTTTCCGGTTAGTTTACTTTTGGATTTGAAAGCTTGGATTTACGTGATGATAAGAATTCTACATTTACTCAATTAAAGGTATGTCAATGTTCAACAGTTAATGGCACAATTTATGAACCGAGTAAGATTGAAACAAGAGAACTCATGTGTGGGATCTTTGCGAATACTAACACATTGCTACCCTACAAAATGTGGTTAAACGCGGAAAATATATAAAAGGACATATTATACAAAATTTTCTGAACGAACACTTAAAAATAAATTAAAACATTGATTTAGAAAAAATTCGGATAAATAATTCCACAAAAGCAGAGGGGAAAGGAGATCAAGACCCGTCAGATGACTTCGAGCCGACAATTTAATGTTTCGTCTGCAACCTTATGCTAGTAGAATTTTTCTCTTAGTGCATGCAACGTAAAAATATTGCATTCATATTTTATTTTTTTTGTTATATTTGATCAAATACAAAATTATATTTCTCTGCAAATGTTTATTTCTTGGATGAGTGATTCATTTGCCACAAGTATAAAAGAAACAGCATGTTCTAATTAATTAAATACTGAATACAACAAACATCTACTCGAAATTACATAAAACATCAATCTGAAAGGATATTCACTAATTAGGTCACTTCTTGCTGTTTCCGAACCACGTTCTGGTGTGTTTAACAAGAAGAAAATCATAATCCATACCCGTGCAATTCTTAAGATCCGTTCGTTAATAGCTTCGTTAGTGTATTCACTCATTAAGTAAACGAACCGAAAATGAACACGGCACTCTTTTGTTCGTTAAAAGTTCCGAATATAAGTTAGATTCACTAGTATTACAGAGTTTATGATATAAATTAATAGATAAATGATTGTTTATGACATAAGTTTTACAATACAGCAAAATCTTGAAAAACAACTTTATGTGAATTTTTCTTGCATTCGAACCATTTATCACTAAATATTGTTGTTAAAATTTAGCAACACTCAGTTTACCAACAATTCTAAAAAATCTAACTATTATGCTATTCCGACATTTTCTTGTAGCGTATAACATAAATTTCTAAGCGAATCTAAACTCATTTCATAAGACTTATGTTGTTAAGGAACTGTTCGTAAACAAATCGTAGTTTGTTCGTTAAACATTCGGTTTATGTTTGCTCTTTTATAAACAAACATGAACAAATTTTGAGTTAAAAAACAAACATGAACAGAGCCTAGGATCATTGATTCCATTTATTTACACATGCATCAGTAGGTGAGGACATGCTTAGTCTAGCTACTCTTTTCCATCATGTAACTTGAAAAAGACGAAATATACATACTAATTAGTAAATGGTTATTATCGATCAGCTTAATTGTCGTAGGAGGAATATGTTCTTTGAATACAGAACTTACGATTTGAAGCTGATTTGCAGTGTCATCTCAAAAGGTCCACAGCAACTTATGCCGGGCCAAAGATTTTCAATCTTCCACATTTTATTGGACAAAAAGAAAGAATATTTTTCAAAATATTTTTGATTCGTCACCCAATAAATCAGGTGACTTGCTACAAAACTAGGTCTAACTGACTTGTACTCAGAGCTTTGTACAAAAGAATTAAATTTAATTTAATTTGGTCGGGCCGAAAATTTTCGATCCTACATATTTATTGGAAAAAAAAAATATTTTTATTTATTTTTATTTTTGAAAAATAATATTTTTGGTCCGTCATCCGAATGGGATGGCTGTTTCGACTTGTTACAGAAGCGGGTCTAATAATTGAATTGTACTTTATTGGGAGCTTTGTACAAAACAAATTTAATTAAATTTGGTTACTTCTAGAAAACTATAGTAAAGTCTAGCATTTGGTATAAATAAAACAAACACACTTATTACAAATCGTTAGAACTTAGAAAAAGGGCTTTGGAATTTAGTAGAATGAGGAAAAGAGAGTGGGAGAATAAGGATGAAGAGACGTGAGTTTATTGAACCGTCAAATCCAGCTGGGAAGCAATAGTAGTCATTGAACCCCACTTTGTGAAAGGTAAAATAAATGCACACAAGTTAAAGTTAAAAAACAAGCCAGTATATTAAGATTCAGAACAATAGCTTCCCTTATGTTTTTCTTATAGTTTGCATAAAAATACCATTTTTTTTATTTTGCATAACCACTCTACATTTGTACATTTATTCAACTTCCTTATAAACATCCTTATTTTCATTTTATATTAGTTTTATTTTATCTCTATTTTGTTATTTAATATATATACATGTGAGAGAAAAGTGACAAAAAGTAGATTTGAGGAAACAATTTGTTTCCTTTTAATTGGGAACAAAATTGTTTTTTATTTTTTAAATTTATGAGTAAGATGTTGGTGAAACAAAATTAAACATTTTTTGATAAAATTCCTCAAAATCTAAGGAAAAATATGGTTTGATAAACCTATAATGCTTGCTCTAACCCCATGTGGTAATTTAACATTTTTGCTTAGTTTCATCAAGTTTTCTATTCTAATTAATTAGGAGGATTTGCAGTAGCAGACTTTGTAAACGAACCATTTATATATCTTACGGAATCAAACCATGTATCTTTTCTTTTTTATTCTTCGGAAAAAAGACAAGAAAACTAAGGAGAGCTAGCTTGTATCGATGCAACTTGTGTCCTTCCGTAACAAATCTATCATACTTGCAGAAGCATGCTCAAAAAGTTGAAACTCGTCACTTATGTCTTTTCCCATTTTCGCTAGATGGTCAGCACATCCGTTATCTTCTCGAGTTTCAGATGAAATCATAGCGTTGCACTTAGTTAGCACGAACTTTATATCCGCAACTAAACCATAGGATAATGCACTTTGTTAGCATGCATGAACTTTATATCCGCAATTAAACCGTAAAAAAAAGAATTTTGTGATGTCTCTCCTCCACTATAAGATTCACACCCAATGTTGTATAAGTTTCACACCCAATGATGCATCAGATTCGACATCGAAATCATTAAATTTTCTAGTTGTAGCGATTGTAAGATCTCGATAGGTAAATGTTGGGTACGTTGTAAATAAACACAATAATTTCTACGAAAAAGAAATGGACAAATAAACAGAAAATGGTTTCCTCAAATATATAATTATCAATTACAAGAATTAACATAAACTAATGTAAATGATACCGAAATGGACTAAAGTCCGAGACGAGGTAACTGCAAACAGTTTCCCTTAAACGATATTTGCCCCGCCACCTCTGCTTCTGGCTACATGGGGCACTTCGTTCCCAAGGTACAACGTCTATCACATGTGACTCGGCGGAAACGGCACCGAGCCACGGTCGGGCCGTTGGTGGTGCGGTACTCTCTCTCTATATGTATGCATGTGTATGTGTGTGAATGTGTATGTTATGACATGTCTTTGTTTCTTTCCATGAAAAGTGTAAAAAATGTCACAAGACCATTTTTCTATTAATATAGTTTTTGTAACTCCTTTTACAAAATAAAAAGACCACATAAATGGGGGAATAAATGTTTTTTTGTAACCACAAATTTAAGAGAGCATTCACTCAATTAAAACCTCTTGATTTTTCCAACAATCCCCCACATGAATGCGATCTAAAACATGCAACATGCAACTAAATGCAATCGAGAGAACCACGAGAATTCACTGCATAAGGACAGGTAGCACGCGCCTTGAACCTGCCATAGTGATGTAAAATCTGATATGCTACTATTGGGTAGCCTTAAAGCCTTGAACCCTTTAGCGTTTGTGCATACCAGGGTAATACTCACACAGTGTCCTCTCTACACCACTTACTAAGCCATTTGGTTGTAGTCCATATTTGGCCCTGGACTGCCTTGGCAAATTCAACCGAGTGCTCTAGTGATTTAGCCCTAGATCATCACATAGTATCGGCCATACACACTCGTTATAGGTGATTTTCAAGTCAAGGGTGTCCTGACTCACCCCACTCGACCTTCGAGATACTTGATTCATTAAGAGCCTCATGCTCACCCTTAAAATGGTACAGGTCTATCACTCTTTCATCATAGAAATGGGTTGAGAACTTATGTTCTCGAGTGCTTTGTTCGGTTACCCGCACAATTAAGTTTCCCATTGAACCCGAGACTAAAGTTTCCAGTTCAGGTTGGGTTACCTATGCGAATGTTTCCAATTTATTGGGCTTCAAACCACATTTCCCTCGATGATGCTTCAACTCCTCCACGAGTCAAGCATTTTGTATATGGATCCGCATTATTATCCTTAGACCTTGCAAAGTCTATGGATACCACAATTTTTGCTAGCAATTCCTCTTACGGATTTGTGTCTCCGACGAATATGTCATGACTTTGTTGGGACTTTCCATTATACAAATTATTCTGATCCCGTTTAATAACTGACTGACTGCAGCAGTGCACGTTTATTGCGGAAACAGATTTTGGCCACTTGGAATACCTTCCAAGACTTCTCAGCCAATCTGCCTCTTCTATAGCTTGATTCAACGTTATGAACTCTACAGTTTCTCCAACTATGCAGGTCTATTTTACAGACCTCCATAAGACTGCAACCTCTTTAAGTACAAACATATCCACTAATGGACTTTGTACTTTAAAGTTCGAGATACACTTGGTATCTAAATACCCTCCAAACATTTTGGACATCTCGTATAATGCAGTTCATGATTGGCAGTATAACTCATGTATCTGAGAAGCCTCATTGGCAAACCTACTGAGTCTGCTCACTGAGTTGGCTATAATTGGTCTAGTGTAGTTCTTGTTGAACGATGTTCTTCAAATCGATTATTTTAATGATAACAAAAAATTGTAAAACATGATAAAAGCTCATTTTGCGTACTAATCATTTATCGAGTGTGTCAAAGGTTCAAAAAGATAAGTATACATAATTATGAAGCCATTGGTTCAAGCGGAACCTAAATCGGAGTTGGAACGAATTAGTTACGGGGTTTCGAAGTTTGTCGAGAAAACCGAAACTAACCCAGAACAACAAAACGACTGATCAACACAAGAAACGATCGATCTATTATGTGAGTATTTCTTCCAGTGAGCTCAACCCGAAAACGACCGATCGCCAGCATAAAAACGACCGATCGTTTTATGGATGATTTCTTCCAGTGAGCACAGATAAAACACGACCGATCGTTTTACAGAAACGACCGATCGTTTCTGTAAAATTTCAAATTCCAGCTTTTAAGCTATTCCTGAAAATGGGGCGAACTGCTGCAAAAACTGCATTGAATGAACTCAACAACCAGCAACGGTCTGAAATTAATTGCTGCACCTTTGGCTCTACAAAAAGCCCCAATATTCTTTGAAGAAGCTTACCTAAGCATTCACAACTTTTAAGCAATTCTTACTAAGAAATCCTTCAAGGTTATACTACTTCTTTCTCACTTGTAATCAAAAATATTCTCGAGTATATTCTCATTGTAATCTTATAAATATCGAGATAATATTTGTTAGTGAGTGATTCGAAATCAAACTTGTAAAAGAGTATTTTATAAACTCATTAGTGAGCGATTGATCGGGTAGAAGCTTTTCAAGCAAGTATAGCTTAAAAGTTCTAGGCTTTTCTTTCGGGATACTCATTAAGTGAGGGGGAGCTTAATCGGTTGATTAAGCTCGTTAGGTTGTAACCTTTGGAACGAGATTCTAGTGAAATACTCGGTAGTGAAAATACCGAGGAGAGGACGTAGGCGCATTTTGCCGAACCTCTATAAATCTTGCGTTATTTCTTTCCCTTAACTTTTACTTAACGTATTTATTTATCGCTTATATTTGTTGCTTGTTTAGATTATTTAGCGATAATTTGGTAACGAAAGAGTTTAAGTCATAAATACCACTAATTAACTTAGTTAAATACCTATAGATTTAATTCCGCGAAAAACGTACGAAAACCTTATTCACCCCCCCCCCCCCCCCCCCCCTTCTAAGGTTTAGACTCCTACGGACCAACAATTGGTATCAGAGCTTAGCTATTCTATTCATAAAAATCTAACGATTTTATAGTTTAAAGATCCACTATGTCTTCATACGCCGACTCTAAATCCATAACTAGGCCACCATTCTTTGACGGTACTAACTATCCCTATTGGAGAGACCTTATGAAAAATTTCCTTTGTGATTTTGAAATAGACCAATGGATAAGTATTAGTAAAGGCTATAGAACGCCTAGGAGAAATGGCGAAGATAAACTTGTAGAGGAACTAGACACCGATGAACGCCTCGCATTTTCCCTAAATTGTAGGGCTATGACTTCTATCACTTGTGCGCTCTCGCCTAGTGAATATGATAAGATTTCCGGTTGTGACACCGCTAAGCAAATGTGGGATAAGCTAGCTATTATGCACGAAGGAACTAGTCAAGTTAAGGACTCTAAAATTAGCATGCTTATTCATGATTATGAATTATTTAAAGTCGATGATGACGAGTCTATTGTTTCTATGTACACTCGTTTTACTAAGATTACTAATGATCTTAAAAGACTTGAAAAGGTATACTCTAGCAAGGAGATGGTGACGAAAATCCTTCGAAGTCTTCCAAGGAAGTGGGAATCGAAAGTGACGGCCATACAAGAGGCCAAGGACATGAACACTCTCTCTCTCTCGACAACCTCATTGGATCCCTAAGCACTCATGAACTAGACATGACGACTCGAAAGCATGAGGATGACTCGAAAAAGAAGAAAGGTGTTGGTCCGTAGGAGTCTAAACCTTAGAGGGGGGGTGAATAAGGTTTTCGTACGTTTTTCGCGGAATTGAATCTATGGGTATTTAACTAAGTTAATTAGTAGATTTTATAACCTAAACTTTTTCGTTACCAAATTAACGCTAAATAATATAAACAAGCAATAAATATAAGCGATAAATAAATACGTAAAGTAAAAGTTTAGGGAAAGAAATAACGCAAGATTTATAGAGGTTCGGCAAACCGCGCCTACGTCCTCTCCTCGGTATTTTCACTACCGAGTATTTCACTAAAAATCTTCGTTTCAAGGTTACACCTTAACGAGCTTAATCAACCGATTACGCTCCCCCTCACTATATGAGTATCCCGAATAAATGACCTAGAGCTTTTAAGCTACACTTGCTTAAAAGCCTCTACCCAATTCACTCGCTCACTAATGAGTTTATAAAATACTCTTTTACAAGTTTGATTTCGAATCACTCACTAACAAATATTATCTCGATATTTATAAGATTACAAAGAGAATATAATCGAGAATATTTATGATTACAAGTGAGAAATGAGTAGTATAAGCTTGAAGGATTCTTTAGTAAGAATTGCTTAAAAGTTGTAAGTTGCTTGGGTAATCTTCCTTCAAGGTTTTGGAGCTCTTTTGTAGGGTGAAAAGATGCAGCAATAAATTTCAGACCGTTGCAGTTGTTGGCTGAATTGAATGCTGGTTAATGCAGTGGTTCGCCCCATTTTCAGGAATTGCTTAAAAGCTGGATTTTGAAATTTTACAGAAACGATCGGTCGTTTCTGTAAAACGATCGGTCGACTTTTATCTTGGCTCACTGGAAGAGAATACACTTAAAACGATCGGTCGTTTACTCTTGGCGATCGGTCGTTTTTGAACTGAGTTCTCTGGAAGAATTTACACTGAAAACGATCGGTCGTTTCCTCTTGGCGATCGGTCGTTTTTGAACTGAGTTCTCTGGAAGAATTGACACTGAAAACGATCGGTCGTTTCCTCTTGGCGATCGGTCGTTTTTGAACTGAGTTCTCTGGAAGAATTGACACTGAATATGATCGATCGTTTTTGCTTATAGATCAATCGTTTTTAATTCTGGGCATGTTTCGGTTTTCTCGACCATCTTTGAAATCCCGTAACTAGTTCGTTTCAAATCCGTTTTAGATTACGCTTGAACCATTGGCTTTGTAATTACGCAATATATCATTTTGAACCTTTAATACACTCGATAAAAGATTAGTACACAAAACGAGCTTTTATCATGTTTTACAATTTTTGTTATCATTAAAATAATCGATTTGAAGAACATCGTTCAACAATCTCTCCCTTTTTGATGATGACAAAATATTGACTTCAACATACTATAAGCTCTTTTTGTTTAAACAAGTATAATCGAAATGTTTAGATGACGCTTTACTTGGATAAAAGTTTTTCGAGAAAAAGCAAGTAAATGTCATAACATCTGATTTTAACACGACGTAAAAACAAGCTAAACGATTAGGGATTATGAAGATCTATATGCAAGCGAAAATTTGGCCATAGTTTTGCCTAAAAATGGTCAATCGCCACAAAAGAAAAACAATATATATAATCCAATCAACAAGCAAACTATGCGCACACAATGCAACTATATCAAATAAGATCCAAACGCATAGTTAAAATCGCAATCACACAATGCCATATAAACAAGAGCAAATGTAAGAAGAAACGCATCATAATAATCAAGTAAAACCGTTTCCTACTTATTACATCAAAAACAACTTGTTCAACTCAAAGGAAATAGAAATACAATGCAAAGAGAAAAACAATATAGAGAGGTACTTCTCCCCCTTTGACATCATCAAAATAACATGAAAAAAATATCCGCCTAGTCGCGGTGGGAAGTCGCATCATCTTCGTCGTCGTCGTCGTTGGGAAAGAATTCATGAAATTGTGCCCTTTGCTCGGCGCTTTCACGATCAAGTCGGTCTAGCTCTTCTTGTCCCGGGTTCAAAAATCGAAACATGCGACGAGTCGTTTGCGCATTATGGTATTGGTTGATGTAGAGAGAGTCGTAGAACTTGTCGGAGCGCGGGATACGAGAAGAAGATCCTACTTGAGCTTTTCCTTGTCGTCGAGAGGGACGAGAGGATGTAGGGATATCGACGGGGGGAATGGAATCAGAGGAGATAGCGACGTCCTCATGAGTGGCACGCGGGGTGGCCTTGGGGCCAACATACTCTTCCTCTTCGGGGGAAAGAGGAGCATAGTTGGGGCCGGATACCCGCTTACCGGACCATGTAATGGTTTTATCGGCATTGTGGAATTTAATGGACATTTGGGAAAGATATGAAGTGTCCCAAATATGTTTGTCCTTATTTTTGAATAAGGTTCCACCCGGAACGAGATTGAGGTCATTTAAGATGGCCGAAATGAGAGCACCGTAGGGTAACCCATTTTTGGATTTCGTTTTAAGCGAATCCATTTTAAAAAATATGAGAGTCGCGAAGTCGAGTTTGACTTTGCGATGGATGCATCCTAGTAGAAAAATGTATTCATTTGTGACATCCGTAAAATTTGAGGTATGGGGTAGGACGATATGCGATAGGATGTGATAGGCTAATTTGTTGCGGAATAAGAGGCCATGGGCTTTGTTGGATTGATTGTTATGGACGGGATGAAAAATTTCGGATTTGAGATCGTTGAAGTTATCGATCTCAAGAGTCTCACATAGTTCCTCACTCGACTCATGTATACCGTCGTTATCTAGGCGTAACAAATGTCGTAAACGGTCTATACCGTAAACGAATGGTTGGCCGTGAAATGATGAACGCAAACGAAGTGCGTCATCGGAATCCCTATCTAGAGCTAGGTTGTGATAAAATTCGTATACGTTTTCAATGAAGAATGGCATTTTTAGAGTGAGAATGGTATCGAGTTTTTGAAAACTTAAATCAAGCATAAGAGCGGGAAATCGTTCCCGGAATAGAGACATATCTAGAGTGAAATTTGACAAAATACCTCTTTTATCCATCGTGGGTGGATAGAGAGGAGGACGAGAGCCGGATGAGGCACCGGGGCCCGATGGTGGAGCGGTGGAGGAGGCGGTTCGGCGACCGCGAGGGATACGAGGACGGGGGGACGGAGGCACGTATGCTTCGTCAACTTCATCTACAAGAGAGGTTCTTTTTGTACGAACCATAGTGATTTTTTTTAAAAAAATGGAAAATTTGGGTGATTTTGGAGGAGGAGGCGAATTTTTGAGAGAGAGAATAGTGATTATTGAATTGATATTAGGGTTTTGGAATGATTTGTAACACTGGAAATCACAAAAACGATCGGTCGTTTTTGTGACGATCGGTCGAATTTGGAACAAAAAGTTCCAGTGAGTAAGATTGAAAAACGATCGGTCGATTTGGTGAAACGATCGGTCGTCTGTAGCTAAACGATCGGTCGTTTTAGCCGACGATCGATCGACTGTAAAATAGGTACTGAACAGAAATTTTGGTACATTTCAACACTGATTTGGCAAGAAGAAAATATGCAAAAATATTAAAGTATATGACATTAATCAAATACACATATATATGTATATTTCACACATCAAACATGCCTAACTCTCGTCGAATAAAACAAAATTGTTCCTCATTAAGGGGTTTTGTAAAAATATCGGCTAATTGCCTATCGGTACTTATATATTCAAGTGTAATATCCCCTTTTTGGACATGATCCCGTAAAAAGTGATGACGTAAATTAATATGTTTAGTGCGAGAGTGTTGGATCGGATTTTTCGAAAGGTTTATAGCACTAGTATTATCACACAATATAGGTACACTATTAAATGATAATTCAAAGTCGTTTAGTTGTTGACGCATCCAAAGGATTTGTGCGCAACAACTACCCGCGGCGACGTATTCCGCCTCCGCCGTGGAAAGCGCAACCGAGTTTTGTTTCTTGCTATGCCAAGAAACTAAGGCGTTTCCTAAGAAATGGCAAGTACCACTAGTACTCTTTCTATCTAATCGACAACCGGCAAAGTCGGCGTCGGAATAGCCAAGCAAATCAAAAGAAGTATCATGAGGATAAAATAATCCTAAATTACAAGTACCTACAAGATATCTAAATATGCGCTTAACGGCTATAACATGCGATTCCTTAGGGCAAGATTGATACCTAGCACACATGCAAACACTAAACATGATATCGGGTCTACTTGCGGTTAAATATAAGAGGGATCCAATCATACCTCTATAGAGCTTTTGGTCCACGCTTTTACCCGATTCATCTTTGTCTAGTTTTGTTGCCGGACTCATTGGAGTTCCTAGCGGCTTTGCATCGCTCATGTTGAACCGTTTGAGCAAGTCCCTCGTGTATTTTGCTTGATTGACGAAAATTCCGTCCTTTGTTTGTTTGATTTGCAACCCAAGGAAGTAGGTGAGTTCACCCATCATGCTCATCTCGAATTCACCTTGCATACACTTAGAAAACTCCTCGCACATGCGAGCATTAGTAGCACCGAATATAATATCATCAACATAAATTTGAATTAAAAGCATATCTTTTCCATCCTTTTTAATAAAAAGAGTAGTGTCTAAAGTACCACGAGAAAAACCCTTTTTGATCAAAAATTTACTAAGTCTTTCATACCACGCCCGGGGTGCTTGTTTTAAACCATAAAGTGCTTTTCGAAGTTTGTACACATGATTAGGAAACTCGTGATTTTCAAAACCGGGTGGTTGTTTTACATAAACTTCCTCATTAATAAAGCCATTTAAAAAAGCACTTTTAACATCCATTTGAAATAATTTAAAACGTTTAAAAGAAGCATAAGCAAGCAACATTCTAATGGCTTCTAGTCTAGCTACGGGTGCGTAAGTTTCATCGAAATCGATGCCTTCTTCTTGGTTATACCCTTGAGCTACTAGTCTAGCCTTATTTCTAATAACTACCCCGGATTCATCCATCTTATTACGAAATATCCATTTCGTACCTATAATGGTTTTCTCACGCGGTCTAGGTACTAAGGTCCATACGTTGCTACGCTCGAATTGATTTAATTCGTCATGCATAGCTAATACCCAACTCTCATCGAGTTCCGCTTCATGAATGTTCTTGGGCTCTAATTGAGACAAGAATGCAAAATGATTAACTATATTTCTTAGAGAAGAACGTGTATGCACTCTTTCTCCCGGGTTACCCAAAATTAAATCTTGCGGATGGTGATTGGCATATCGCCATTCTTGAGGCAAATCCTCATGAATGTGTACACTAGATTCTAAGTCCTTTTGAAGTACATCTATAGTGACTTCATCAACTACGGGTTCAACCTCTATTCTAGGCGTAGTCTCTAAGCTAGATGCAACATGATTGGAAGAAGATGCATTATGAAAAATATCATCATTAATATTATGAACAATTAAAGGCTTATCAATCGTCGGCAAATTCTCATCAAACGAGACATGTACCGACTCTTCCACCAATAAAGTTCTTTTATTAAAAATACGATAAGCTTTACTCGATATAGCATATCCAACGAAAATTCCTTCGTCGGACTTAGCATCGAATTTCCCTAGATTATCCTTACCATTATTATGAACATAGCATTTACAACCAAATGCACGTAAATGAGAAATATTGGGCTTTCGCTCATTCCATAATTCGTAAGGTGTCTTTTTTAATATGGGCCTAATTAGGGCTCTATTTAAAATATAACAGGCGGAATTTACGGCTTCGGCCCAAAAATACTTTGGCAAATTATTTTCGCAAAGCATAGTCCGTGCCATTTCCTCTAGGGTTCTATTCTTCCTCTCAACTACCCCATTTTGTTGGGGCGTACGAGGGGCCGAAAAATTATGATCAATACCATTTTCATCACAATAAGTTTGAAATGGAGTATTCTCAAATTCCTTACCATGATCGGTTCGGATACTTTTGATCATATAACCCTTTCGTGTTTGGAGCTTTTTGCAAATAATAGAGAATTCTCTAAATGCTTCATGCTTATGAGTTAAAAACAAGACCCACGTAAAGCGACTAAAATCGTCAACCATGACGAAAGCATATGCACGCCCGCCAAGACTAAGTGTCCGGGAGGGGCCAACTAAGTCCATATGAATGAGCTCCAAACAACGAGTAGTAGATATAATATTTTTAGACTTAAAAGAAATCTTTGTTTGTTTGCCTAATTGGCAAGCGTGACAAAGTTTGTCCTTTATATAAGGAGTTTTTGGTAAACCTATTACCAAATCTTTACTAGAAAGTTTAGCAAGTAAATCGAGACTTGCATGACCAAGTCGTCTATGCCACAACCAACCATTGTCGTTGATAGTAACAAGACACTTGACTTCATCATCCACCGAACTATTCAAATCAATCATATAGACATTATTTTGTCTTTGACCCATAAGAATAGTTTTATTATCCGAAATACAATGAATAATGCAATGTGATTTTTCAAAAATGACTTTGTGACCCAAATCACAAAGTTGACTTATACTAAGCAAGTTATGTTTAAGACCATCAACAAGCAATACATTATCAATAACGACATTAGATGGTTTAGAGATACTACCAATACCGATGATTTTGCCCTTGCTATTATCCCCGAAGGTCACAAAGCCTCCGTCTTTAGGTGCAAGAGTGGTGAATTTTGTTTTGTCTCCCGTCATATGTCTTGAGCATCCACTATCTAGGAACCACTTGTCCTCGTTGATTTTTGATCTCAAGCATACCTACAAGACAAAACGATCATTGGTACCCTAATCCATTTTTGGGTCCTTGAGGGTTAGAGTCTCGACCCTTTGGAATCCAAACCAAATCATTTCTACTTACTTTATACCTATTAGGGCAATATATATAATCCTCATAGTGGTCACTACGGTTGCAAGTAATACATTTTATATGCGAGATAGGTTTAACAAAACGATTATAAACTAGGTTCCTTTTATATGAATTGTTCTTACGGGAGTAACTTGGGGTTCTATTTTCACTTTTCTCCACTTGTTTGGTGAATAGATTTTTATGCTTAGACGCTAAGAGAGGGTTGTATCCTACACCGGTTTTATCATACGCGCCTTGTTGAGAAGCTAATATAGTGCTTAGCATTTTACTACCTTTAGTGAACTTAGAGAGAGTGAGTTCGGCTCTATCCGCCTTTTCTTTACAAGAACTTAGGTCTTTAACTAACCTATCATTTTCTAAGGTAAGTTCGGCATTTTTAGACGTGAGTGAGTCATTTGTTATAGCTAAGTTCTCTAGTTCGTCTTGTAAAGTAATTAACAATTTTCTAAAGGATTTGTTTTTACCTCTAGCTTTTTCTAAGGATTCTAACATATCATTTATATCAATTTCATCATCACTAGAAATAGAAGAGTTAGAGGAGTGAAAGCTTACATCCTCGGTATCGTTGTCTCTAGCCATGAGACATAGGTTTGCGACTTCTTCATTGTCGCTATCGGAGCTATCATCATCGCTCCCCCATGCGGCCAAAAATGCCTTCTTGTATTCCTTTTTCTTTCCGAACTTATCCTTTTTCTTCAAAGGACATTCGTTTTGCATATGGCCGGGTTTGTGACATTTGTAGCAAATGATTTCGTCCTTCTTGTTCGATTTGTCGGAAGGCTCTCCTTTATACTCCTTTTTCCGGAATCGTTGTCCACCCTTCTTTTTCCAACTTAGGAATTTGTTGTAGCGTTTGGCGAAGAGTGCCATCTCATCATCCTCACTAGATGAATCATTTTCGCTATCGTCATTTGTTGTGCATTTGAAAGCAATGCCTTTCTTCTTTTTCGAGTCATCCTCATGCTTTCGAGTTGTCATGTCGAGTTCATGAGTGCTTAGGGATCCAATGAGGTTATCGAGAGAGAGAGTGTTCATGTCCTTGGCCTCTTGTATGGCCGTCACTTTAGATTCCCACTTCCTTGGAAGACTTCGAAGGATTTTCGTCACCATCTCCTTGCTAGAATATACCTTTTCAAGCCTTTTAAGATCATTAGTAATTTTAGTAAAACGAGTGTACATAGAAGCAATAGACTCATCATCTTCAACTTTAAACAATTCATAATCATGAATAAGCATGCTAATTTTAGAGTCCTTAACTTGACTAGTTCCTTCGTGCATAATAGCTAGCTTATCCCACATTTGCTTAGCGGTGTCACAACCGGAAATCTTATCGTATTCACTAGGCGAGAGCGCACAAGTGATGGAAGTCATAGCCCTACAATTTAGGGAAAACGCAAGGCGTTCATCGGAATCTAGTTCCTCTACAAGTTTATCTTCGCCATTTCTCCTAGGCGTTCTATAGCCTTTGCTAATACTTATCCATTGGTCTATTTCAAACCCACAAAGGAAATTTTTCATAAGGTCTCTCCAGTAGGGATAGTTAGTGCCGTCAAAGAATGGGGGCCTAGTTATGGATTTAGAGTCGGCGTATGAAGACATAGCGGATCTTTAAACTATAAAATCGTTAGATTTTTGTGAATAAAATAGCTAAGCTCTGATACCAATTGTTGGTCCGTAGGAGTCTAAACCTTAGAGGGGGGGTGAATAAGGTTTTCGTACGTTTTTCGCGGAATTGAATCTATGGGTATTTAACTAAGTTAATTAGTAGATTTTATAACCTAAACTTTTTCGTTACCAAATTAACGCTAAATAATATAAACAAGCAATAAATATAAGCGATAAATAAATACGTAAAGTAAAAGTTTAGGGAAAGAAATAACGCAAGATTTATAGAGGTTCGGCAAACCGCGCCTACGTCCTCTCCTCGGTATTTTCACTACCGAGTATTTCACTAAAAATCTTCGTTTCAAGGTTACACCTTAACGAGCTTAATCAACCGATTACGCTCCCCCTCACTATATGAGTATCCCGAATAAATGACCTAGAGCTTTTAAGCTACACTTGCTTAAAAGCCTCTACCCAATTCACTCGCTCACTAATGAGTTTATAAAATACTCTTTTACAAGTTTGATTTCGAATCACTCACTAACAAATATTATCTCGATATTTATAAGATTACAAAGAGAATATAATCGAGAATATTTATGATTACAAGTGAGAAATGAGTAGTATAAGCTTGAAGGATTCTTTAGTAAGAATTGCTTAAAAGTTGTAAGTTGCTTGGGTAATCTTCCTTCAAGGTTTTGGAGCTCTTTTGTAGGGTGAAAAGATGCAGCAATAAATTTCAGACCGTTGCAGTTGTTGGCTGAATTGAATGCTGGTTAATGCAGTGGTTCGCCCCATTTTCAGGAATTGCTTAAAAGCTGGATTTTGAAATTTTACAGAAACGATCGGTCGTTTCTGTAAAACGATCGGTCGACTTTTATCTTGGCTCACTGGAAGAGAATACACTTAAAACGATCGGTCGTTTACTCTTGGCGATCGGTCGTTTTTGAACTGAGTTCTCTGGAAGAATTTACACTGAAAACGATCGGTCGTTTCCTCTTGGCGATCGGTCGTTTTTGAACTGAGTTCTCTGGAAGAATTGACACTGAAAACGATCGGTCGTTTCCTCTTGGCGATCGGTCGTTTTTGAACTGAGTTCTCTGGAAGAATTGACACTGAATATGATCGATCGTTTTTGCTTATAGATCAATCGTTTTTAATTCTGGGCATGTTTCGGTTTTCTCGACCATCTTTGAAATCCCGTAACTAGTTCGTTTCAAATCCGTTTTAGATTACGCTTGAACCATTGGCTTTGTAATTACGCAATATATCATTTTGAACCTTTAATACACTCGATAAAAGATTAGTACACAAAACGAGCTTTTATCATGTTTTACAATTTTTGTTATCATTAAAATAATCGATTTGAAGAACATCGTTCAACAAAAGGCATTGCCTTCAAATTCACAACAAATAACGATAGCGAAAATGATTCATCTAGTGAGGATGATGAGATGGCTCTCTTTGCCAAACGCTACAACAAATTCCTAAGTTGAAAAAAGAAGGGTGGACAACGATTTCGGAAAAAGGAATATAAGGAAGAGACTTCCGAAAAATCTAGCAAAAAGGACGAAATCATTTGCTACAAATGTCACAAACCCGGCCATATGCAAAACGAATGTCCCTTGAAGAAAAAGGACAAGTTCGTAAAGAAAAGGGAAAACAAGAAGGCATTCTTGGCCGCATGGGGGAGCGATGATGATAGCTCCGATAGCGACAATGAAGAAGTCGCAAATCTATGTCTCATGGCTAGAGACGATGATACCGAGGATGTAAGCTATCACTCCTCTAACTCCTCTATTTCTAGTGATGATTGTCTTGATATTAATGATGTGTTAGAGTCTTTAGAAAAAGCTAAAGGTAAGAACAAATCTTTTAGAAAATTGCTAATTACTCTACAAGACGAACTTGAAAATTTAGCTATGAAAAATGACTCACTCACAACTAAAAATGCCGAACTCACCCTAGAAAATGATAAGTTAGTTGATGACCTTAAGTCATGTAAACTTAAGGCGGATAGCGCCGAACTTACTCTCTCTAAGTTCACTAAAGGTAGTAAAATGCTAAGTACTATATTAGCTTCTCAATAAGGCGCGTATGATAAAACCGGTGTAGGTTACAACCCACTCTTAACGGCTAAGCATAAAAACCTATTCACCAAACAAACGGCTAAAAATGAAAGTAGACAACCAAATCACTCTCATAAAAACAACTCGTATAAAAAGAACTTAGTTTATAATCGTTTTATTAAACCTATATCGCATGTTAAATGTATTACTTGCAACCGTAGTGATCACTATGAAGATTACATATATTGCCCTAATAGGTATAAGGTTAATAGAAATGATTTGGTTTGGATTCCAAAGGGTCGAGACTCTAACCCTCAAGGACCCAAAAATGGATTAGGGTACCAATGATCGTTTTGTCTTGTAGGTATGCTTGAGGTCAAAAATCAACGAGGACAAGTGGTTCTTGGATAGTGGATGCTCAAGACATATGACGGGAGACAAAACAAAATTCACCACTCTTGCACCTAAAGACGGAGGCTTTGTGACCTTCAGAGATAATAGCAAGGGCAAAATTATCGGTATTGGTAGTATCTCTAAACCATCTAATGTTGTTATCGATAATGTATTGCTTGTGGATGGTTTTAAACACAACTTGCTTAGTATAAGTCAACTTTGCGATTTGGGTCACAAAGTCATTTTTGAAAAATCTCATTGCATCATTCATTGTATTTCAAATAATAAAACTATTCTCATGGGTCAAAGACAAAATAATGTCTATATGATTGATTTGAATAGTTCGGTGGAAAATGAAGTTAAGTGTCTTGTTACTATCAACGACAATGGTTGGTTGTGGCATAGACGACTTGGTCATGCAAGTCTTGATTTACTTGCTAAACTTTCTAGTAAAGATTTGGTAATAGGTTTACCAAAAGCTCCTTATATAAAGGACAAACTTTGTCACGCTTGCCAATTAGGCAAACAAACAAAGATTTCTTTTAAGTCTAAAAATATTATTTCTCTTACTCGTTGTTTGGAGCTCATTCATATGGACTTAGTTTGCCCCTCCCGGACACTTAGTCTTGGCGGGCGTGCATATGCCTTCGTCATGGTTGACGATTTTAGTCGCTTTACTTGGGTGTTGTTTTTAACTCATAAGCATGAAGCATTTAGAGAATTCTCTATTATTTGCAAAAAGCTCCAAACACGAAAGGGTTATATGATCAAAAGTATCCGAACCGACCATGGTAAGGAATTTGAGAATACTCCATTTCAAACTTATTGTGATGAAAATGGTATTGATCATAATTTTTCGGCTCCTCGTACGCCCCAACAAAATGGGGTAGTAGAGAGAAAGAATAGAACCCTAGAGGAAATGGCACGGACCATGCTTTGCGAAAATAATTTGCCAAAGTATTTTTGGGCCGAAGCCGTAAATTCCGCTTGTTATATTTTAAATAGAGCCTTAATTAGGCCCATATTAAAAAAGACACCTTACGAATTATGGAATGAGCGAAAGCCCAATATTTCTCATTTACGTGCATTTGGTTGTAAATGCTATGTTCATAATAATGGTAAGGATAATCTAGGAAAATTCGATGCTAAGTCCGACGAAGGAATTTTTGTTGGATATGCTATATCGAGTAAAGCTTATCGTATTTTTAATAAAAGAACTTTATTGGTGGAAGAGTCGGTACATGTCTCGTTTGATGAGAATTTGCCGACGATTGATAAGCCTTTAATTGTTCATAATATTAATGATGATATTTTTCATAAAGCATCTTCTTCGAATCATGTTACATCTAGCTTAGAGTCACCGCCTAGCATAGAGGTTGAACCCGTTGATGAAGAAGTCACTATAGAGAGACTTCAAAAGGACTTAGAATCTAGCGTACATATTCATGAGGATTTGCCTCAAGAATGGCGTTTTGCCAATCACCATCCGCAAGATTTAATTTTGGGTAACCCGGGAGAAAGAGTGCATACACGTTCATCATTAAGAAATATAGTTAATCATTTTGCATTCTTGTCTCAATTAGAGCCCAAGAACATTCATGAAGCGGAACTCGATGAGAGTTGGGTATTAGCTATGCATGACGAATTAAATCAATTCGAGCGTAGCAACGTATGGACATTAGTACCTAGACCGCGTGAGAAAACCATTATAGGTACGAAATGGATATTTCGTAATAAGATGGATGAATCCGGGGTAGTCATTAGAAATAAGGCTAGACTAGTAGCTCAAGGGTATAACCAAGAAGAAGGCATCGATTTCGATGAAACTTACGCACCCGTACCTAGACTAGAAGTCATTAGAATGTTGCTTGCATATGCTTCTTTTAAACGTTTTAAATTGTTTCAAATGGATGTTAAAAGTGCCTTTTTGAACGGCTTTATAAATGAGGAAGTTTATGTAAAACAACCACCCGGCTTTGAAAATCACGCATTTCCCGATCATGTTTACAAACTTCGTAAAGCACTTTATGGTTTAAAACAAGCACCCCGGGCGTGGTATGAAAGACTTAGTAAATTTTTGATCAAAAAGGGTTTTTCTCGTGGTACTTTAGACACTACTCTTTTTATTAAAAAGGATGGAAAAGATATGCTTTTAATTCAAATATATGTTGATGATATTATTTTCGGTGCTACTAATGCTCGCATGTGCGAGGAGTTTTCTAAGTGTATGCAAGGTGAATTCGAGATGAGCATGATGGGTGAACTCACATACTTTCTTGGATTGCAAATCAAACAAACAAAGGACGGAATTTTCGTCAATCAAGCCAAATACACGAGGGACTTGCTCAAACGGTTCAACATGAGCGATGCAAAGCCGCTAGGAACTCCGATGAGTCCGGCAACAAAACTAGACAAGGATGAATCGGGTAAAAGCGTGGACCAAAAGCTCTATAGAGGTATGATTGGATCCCTCTTATATTTAACCACAAGTAGACCCGATATCATGTTTAGTGTTTGCTTGTGTGCTAGGTATCAATCTTGCCCTAAAGAATCGCATGTTATAGCCGTTAAGCGCATTTTTAGATATCTAGTAGGTACATGTAATTTAGGATTGTTTTATCCGCATGATACTTCTTTTGAATTGCTTGGCTATTCCGACGCCGACTTTGCCGGTTGTCGATTAGATAGAAAGAGTACTAGTGGCACTTGCCATTTCTTAGGAAACGCCTTAGTTTCTTGGCATAGCAAGAAACAAAACTCGGTTGCGCTTTCCACGGCGGAGGCGGAATACGTCGCCGCGGGTAGTTGTTGCGCACAAATCCTTTGGATGCGTCAACAACTCAACGACTTTGAATTATCATTTAATAGTGTACCTATATTGTGTGATAATACTAGTGCTATAAACCTTTCGAAAAATCCGATCCAACACTCTCGCACTAAGCATATTAATTTACGTCATCACTTTTTACGGGATCATGTCCAAAAAGGGGATATTACACTTGAATATATAAGTACGGATAGGCAATTAGCCGATATTTTTACAAAACCCCTTAATGAGGAACAATTTTGCTTTATTCGCCGAGAGTTAGGCATGTTTGATGTGTGATATATATACATATATATTTATATATATTTGATTGATTTTATATATAGTTGAGTATTTTTACATTTTCTATGCCAAATCAGTGTCGAAAAGTGCAAAAAATTCCTGTTCTGTACCCCAGTTACAGTCGATCGATCGTCTGTAAAAACGACCGGTCGTTTTCATACAGTCGACCGATCGTTCCTTCAAAACGACCGATCGTTTTTAACGTGGACTCACTGGAAGAATTTGATTATATTTCGACCGATCGAAACACAAAACGACCGATCGTTTTGCTATTTTTCAGTTTTAAAATCATTCTTCAAACCCTAATTTCAATCCAAACATATCAATACTCTCTCTCAAAAATTCGCCTCATTCATCCAAAATCACCCAAATTTTCTAATTTTTATCCGAATTCACTCAAATATGGTTCGCACCAAGCAATCGAAGCAACCCCACCTCGTTGATGAACCCGAGGACGACTACGTGCCTTCGTCCACTCGCCCCCGTGTTCCTCGAGGTAGCCGAACCGGCTCCTCCTCCACCGCTCCCGGTGCCTCCTCCGGTTCTCTTCCTCCTCTCTATCCTCCTACTATTACTAAAAGAATTATACTTTCTAATTTCACTCTCGATATGCCTCTTTTCATTGAACGCTTTCCTATTGTCATGGAAAGTTTAAGCTTTCAAAATCTCGACACTTTCTTAGCCCTAAAAGAGCCATTTTTCACCGAAAATGTTTATGAATTCTATTACAACCTCGCTCTTGATAGGGATGATGGCGCACTTCGCTTGCGTTCATCGTTTAACGGACAACCTTTCGTTTACGGTATAGACCGTCTACGAAATTTATTACGCCTAGGAAACGACGGCATTTATGAGTCAAATGACGAAATGTGTGAATTTCTCGAGATCGATCACTTTAACGATCTCAAAGATGAAATTTTTCATCCCCTCCATAATAATCGCTCCAACAAGGCTCATGGCCTTCTTTTCAAATATAAAATGGCCTACCATATACTCTCTCATATCGTCCTTCCTCATGCCTCGAACTTCACGGATGTTACCAACGAGTACATCTTTCTTCTCGGGTGCATCCATCGCCAAGTCAAGATTGACTTCGCGACTCTCATATTCCTTAAGATGGATTCGCTCAAAACGAAATCCAAGAATGGGCTACCTTACGGTGCCTTGATTTCGGCCATCTTAAAGGACCTTAATCTCGTTCCCGGTGGAACTTTGTTCAAAAACAAGGACAAGCACGTTTGGGACACTTCCTACCTCTCCCAAATGTCCATAAAATTCCACAACACCGACAAGTCTATCACTTGGTCCGGTAAGCGGGTGTCCGGCCCCGGCTATACCCCTCTTTCCCCCGAAGAGGAAGAGTATGTCGGCCCGAAGGCCACACCGCGTGCTTCTCATGAGGACATAGCTCTCTCTTCCGAGTCCCTCCCCCCCACCGATGTCCCTACCTCCTCTCGTCCTTCTCGAGCTCGGGGCAAAGGAAAAGCCCAAGTCGGATCCTCCAACCCTCCACCGCGAACCGATGAATTCTACAACGCCCTTTATATCAACCAATATCGCAATGCTCAAATGACCCGTCGGATGTTTCGATTCATGAACCCGGGTCAAGAAGAACTCGAAGAACTTGATCGAATGAGCGCCGAGCAACGGGCCGAGTTCCATGGCTTCTTTCCCAACCTAGCCGGGCCACCCAACAACGACGACGACGAAGAAGAGGATGATGCGACTTCCCACCGCGACTAGGCGGCCATCTCTTTGTCGTGTTTTTGATGATGTCAAAGGGGGAGAAATACCTCTCTCTTTTGTCTTTGCGTTGTATTTCTATTAATTCCTTTTTAGTTGAACAAGTTGTTTTTGATGTAATAAGTAGGAAACGGTTTACTTGGTTATTATGATTATGATGCGTTTCTTCTTATATTGCTCTTGTTTATATGGCATTGTGTGATTGCAATTTTTAAATATACGTTTGTATCTTAATTGATATTATTGCATTTGGCACACATAGATTGCTAGTTGATTGGGTTATATACATTGCTTTTCTTTTGTGGCGTTTGACCATTTTTAGGCAAAACTATGGCCAAATTTTGTCTTGCATATAAATCTTCGTAATCCTATTCGTTTAGCATTGTTTTAACGTCGTTTTAAAATCGAATGTTATGACATTTACTTGCTTTTCCTCTAAATTTTTTTTCTCCAAGTAAAGCGTCATCTATACATTTCGGTTATACTTGTTTAAACAAAAAGAGCTTATAGTATGTTGAAGTCAATATTTTGTCATCATCAAAAAGGGAGAGATTGTTGAACGATGTTCTTCAAATCGATTATTTTAATAATAACAAAAAATTGTAAAACATGATAAAAGCTCATTTTGCGTACTAATCATTTATCGAGTGTGTCAAAGGTTCAAAAAGATAAGTATACATAATTACGAAGCCATTG
This sequence comes from Primula veris, assembly GCA_963682055.1. Lineage (NCBI taxonomy): Eukaryota > Viridiplantae > Streptophyta > Magnoliopsida > Ericales > Primulaceae > Primula > Primula veris. Next base: position 11,689,794 of record OY821745.1, on the reverse strand, counting down.
GTTCAAGCGGAACCTAAATCGGAGTTGGAACGAATTAGTTACGGGGTTTCGAAGTTTGTCGAGAAAACCGAAACTAACCCAGAACAACAAAACGACTGATCAACACAAGAAACGATCGATCTATTATGTGAGTATTTCTTCCAGTGAGCTCAACCCGAAAACGACCGATCGCCAGCATAAAAACGACCGATCGTTTTATGGATGATTTCTTCCAGTGAGCACAGATAAAACACGACCGATCGTTTTACAGAAACGACCGATCGTTTCTGTAAAATTTCAAATTCCAGCTTTTAAGCTATTCCTGAAAATGGGGCGAACTGCTGCAAAAACTGCATTGAATGAACTCAACAACCAGCAACGGTCTGAAATTAATTGCTGCACCTTTGGCTCTACAAAAAGCCCCAATATTCTTTGAAGAAGCTTACCTAAGCATTCACAACTTTTAAGCAATTCTTACTAAGAAATCCTTCAAGCTTATACTACTTCTTTCTCACTTGTAATCAAAAATATTCTCGAGTATATTCTCATTGTAATCTTATAAACATCGAGATAATATTTGTTAGTGAGTGATTCGAAATCAAACTTGTAAAAGAGTATTTTATAAACTCATTAGTGAGCGATTGATCGGGTAGAAGCTTTTCAAGAAAGTATAGCTTAAAAGTTCTAGGCTTTTCTTTCGGGATACTCATTAAGTGAGGGGGAGCTTAATCGGTTGATTAAGCTCGTTAGGTTGTAACCTTTGGAACGAGATTCTAGTGAAATACTCGGTAGTGAAAATACCGAGGAGAGGACGTAGGCGCGTTTTGCCGAACCTCTATAAATCTTGCGTTATTTCTTTCCCTTAACTTTTACTTAACGTATTTATTTATCGCTTATATTTGTTGCTTGTTTAGATTATTTAGCGATAATTTGGTAACGAAAGAGTTTAGGTCATAAATACCACTAATTAACTTAGTTAAATACCCATAGATTTAATTCCGCGAAAAACGTACGAAAACCTTATTCACCCCCCCCCCCCCCTCTAAGGTTTAAACTCCTACGGACCAACAGTTCTTGACGCACAAGAGACTACCTATGATAAGTTAGGTGTTTGTTTTAGTCCATATAATGACTTAACAAGTTTTCGCACCTTAGCTTACTTTACACGGAACCACGACCCAATGGGTTGTTCCTAATTCTCTAGATCTCCATTTATAAAACACATGTTCTCATTAATTAATGATGCGTCCTTTTTTTTTTATAGAGATTAGAGTATAGATATTAAAATTATCAAAACCGTCAGATTTACTTAAAGTAATTGACTTTATTTCTCACGTGCCTATCAACCTCATTGTTGATGGCATCTCCCATATACACATTATATGGATAACATTGATTATTTCAATATCGTCGATTCACCTTCACTCATGAAGGTCAAATGACAAAGGAAGTTTCATTACTTACCCTTTTACCATGCCGATGAACTTCATTTTACTTAAAAGATTCACTTTCCCCATTTTTCCAGCACCGTTTGAGTGTTCACTTGTCTTGGGTAGCGTAATGCTTTGAACCCTCAACGTATTGATCACACTCGCCAGGCGTTAGAGTTTTTACGGGAAAGCTTCTTTTTTAGAAAATATGCTTCTCGGACATAGAACTCTATATGCACCTAAGTCATCTGACTTATGCACTAGAAACCGATCAGCACTATATTTTATGCTTATCCGATGAACACACAATCTACCGTTTTCGATCCTATCCAAATCCTTCAAGGAACAAGATTGAGGCCTTTCTTAGCTAGCACCAAACTTTCACGAACTTATAGTCAGGCACCATGCCTTCTATAATTCTGACTGTTTGGTCCAACTTCCTAAGCGATAGTTTGTTCAACACATAGCTTGCGGAAAGCTCACTTCCCGTACAAATTCAGAGTTTAATCCTGAACTTATCAACATGATAATCATCGTTTAAGAACTACATTTTGCTCGAGAGCATAATAAGTCGTTCTTTAACGATTGGTGTCATTCCATCAACACATTTATGTGAACGGTGTCTCATATTCACCGTTTCAATCACACTGATCATGTATTCATATCCATGTGAATATACCATTTCGGAACTAGTTAGACAATTTCTAACACTTCCAAAAATAGTCTATCATTTAATGATTAACACTTAATCATTGGATTAAAGTTGGTAGATTAACACAACAGAACACACATGATTAAACATGTTTTCTGACAAGCCTTAATCCTCAATAATAGAATTCACGTATTCATTCTTACTTGAATCGAATATCTCGACTGATTTATCTTTACTTCTCATCAAGTAGACATATCAGTGTTTAGTACAACCATCAATAAATTGAGGAAATACCTTTTAAACCCTTCTTGGTTTTACACGCATCTCAAATGCATCAAACCATTAGGTTATGTACTCCATTCAAAACTTCGAACTGAAGACTTAGCAATACATTGCTTCAAACAAAAACTCATATTTGTGTTTCAATTTAAATAATAGATTTAGAAAAATAAAACATTTAACCTTTTATATTTTCATCACCTACTATATCATGTCAAATCAGTGACTTGATTGAATAATTCAACATGTCATTATTGACCACAAGAGTATCGACTAAAATGCTTATTTTGAACAAATAATCACTCATGTATTGCCACAAAAAAGCAAACTTATCACAATTTGATCCTAGTGTTTTGGCTACCGAAAGGCTACTGCCCTTTAGGTTTCAAAAACCACTAGTCATGATTCAGATTTGTATGCTTGCACTTATTAGTGGATTTCCAAACGTTTAAAACGTTTCCACACATTAACGCCCCCACAGTTCGTGCATTCCCTTTGTCCTCACTTAGGACATGCACACTGTCACAGAGAAACTTAATCGATTTCAATGTGGTAAATGAAACGATATCATTTATTTCAGACGTTTTAAGTCCATACCACTGAACCGTTAGGTTTTCTCCCACTCGCCCGTAGGCGCTTTGGGGTACGTTTAGATTCTCGATCTACATGATCGATGGGTTACCCCCATATTTGTGGGACCCTCGAAGTTCTTCCCCAATAATAGTAATATACTATTACTCAATTACTATTCTCAATAATAACAACCACAACATATTCATAATATGTTATTTCAACAAGTTAATAAGATGTTATATCAACAGATTATTAAATGTTCTTTTAACAAATTAATAAAATGTTAATTCAACAAATTATTAAATGTTATTTCAACAAACTAATAAAATGTTATTTCAACAAATTATTAAATGTTATTTCAATAAAATAATAAGATGTTATTTCAACAAATAATAAAATAGCCGATACTTGTTTATTCTTAAAATAAAACTCAACGGCCATTTATAATTTGTCCAATTATCAAATTATTTGCTCTTGGATGAACAAATTTTGTTATTAAATAACCTTTCATCCAAATATGTAACCTACTCGTCAATGCAATTCGTAGATAGCTAATAAATATTTCCATAAATGTCAACAACGACTGTCGTTACAATGCTTTATAACTCTCCAAATTAAATTGCGATTAATCATAATTAATAAAAAGTTATAAACACTCGTCATTAATCTCATTAATGGTTACCGTTACAAATTTTGTGATCCTCCAAATTAAATTGCAATAAATCACAATTAATACGGAAGTACGACCCATTATTTCACCAAATAAATGTATTTAATAATGGTCATTTCAAATTTGTAACCCCTTCATTAATATGCACACATGCAAAATTAATAGGAGTTACACCGGCACCCACAATGTTCTGGTCAGTTCCAGCACCCACTGTGTTCCGGACATTTCCCGCAGGAAACTGTTTGTTATCTCAAATAACAAACACGCACAATCTAATTTCGAAAAATGAAACTAAAACTCCTCTTTCGCAAACACCAAATTTCTATAACCACGCATGGTTTCAAGAATCTGATTTTGCAAGAGTATTCTAGTTCATTCCCGAAAAAGATTATCAAATTCTGAAAGATTTATTCAGCCGTAAACACCAGATAAATCTGATTTTACACAGAATAATCTCAGAATTCAACCAGTTCTGTCGTAAGCCCCAAATTCTGAAAATCAGAAAATGGTTTTACAAGAACTATTTCGAAACCAGTTCTGTCGTAATCCCCAATTTAATGGCTTTTACTAGAACTGTTTCGAATAATCACTAATCCTCCAATTCCATGTTAGAGATCCATTTCTACACAAATACTCATTGGAAAATGTTAGTCATTTTATTAACATGAAAAATAATAAACATGTATAAATCAACTAACAAAATAATCTAGTCTCTAACCAGATTACTTATAAAATACAATGTAAGTAAAAGTATCACTATAAAAAATAAACCTCATGATTTATTATAGTAACAATGGCACCAAAACTATTTCATAATTCTCGATTAACCTTTCACAAATTAAACTGTCAATAATATCAACCACTTACAAAACCGTAATTGATTAATTCAGCTAATTTATGACCACTATGCAAACAACATGTCATTGGTCAAATCATAGTCAATAAACAGTAACCGCAATACGCACAATAAATTTCCCATATTAAAACTCCAAATATGTAGAAGGACATAACATGCATGCATGCTACTATTTAAAGATTTCAGCAAAAAATGTGTTAATGTATATTTCGGCTACCCTTTCATTTCTCACATAAATTAAACTGGTCATATAAAATTGAAATCCCCTACATCACTGTTGCATACTAAGTCCAAATAATAGAATTCACAATTCTGGAAACTTAATAATACATAAACAAATATGCATATTACAAATGAACTTTCCAACAAATAAATTCTATCACCTCAATTGCAACATGTTAATGTTACCAACGAGCTGTTATCACAATTTAATATATAAGTAAATATATTAACGTAATCTATGGGCATAATAATTAACATAGCAAAACAATATGCAAACTGACAATATTCAGCTTACAACATACATTCCAAAATTATAGGAAATTCAATTAGGTGCACAACTCCACTGTAAAGGTTTCTAAAATGTTTTTCTAAACAAATTTCAGAGACATGCCAAACATTATCTAAGTAAACAACCTTAGGAATGTTTACTACAATCATGAAATTTCAGTGAAACTAAAAATCATAGTTATAACTCAATCATAATCTCAAATCGCAACCAAACACGTAAACACCAATTGCTCAAAAACCAAAGTTTATTAGAAAATATTTTTTTCCAAAAAACTGTCTTAGCCACGGAAATAATTTTCTGTTTATCCAAACACCAAAATTATTGTATTAACGTACGAAACATAAAGAATATCGTTTAAGACTGTTGGGTACGTTGTAAATAAACACAATAATTTCTACGAAAAAGAAATGGACAAATAAACAGAAAATGGTTTCCTCAAATATATAATTATCAATTACAAGAATTAACATAAACTAATGTAAATGATACCTAAATGGACTAAAGTCCGAGACGAGGTAACTGCAAGCAGTTTCCCTTAAACGATATTTGCCCCGCCACCTCTGCTTCTGGCTACATGGGGCACTTCGTTCCCAAGATACAACGTCTATCACATGTGACTCGGCGGAAACGGCACCGAGCCACGGTCGGGCCGTTGGTGGTGCGGTACTCTCTCTCTATATGTATGCATGTGTATGTGTGTGAATGTGTATGTTATGACATGTCTTTGTTTCTTTCCATGAAAAGTGTAGAAAATGTCACAAGACCATTTTTCTATTAATATAGTCTTTGTAACTCCTTTTACAAAATAAAAAGACCACATAAATGGTGGAATAAATGTTTTTTTGTAACCACAAATTTAAGAGAGCATTCACTCAATTAAAACCTCTTGGTTTTTCCAACAGTAAATAGCTCGTAGCCCAACCTCAAACAGTAAGTGATGGTCTTATTTCTCCCATAAATCTCAATATCCACACAGCATATGCCCCTATACCCGCTATATTCTAATCCTTCTTGAACGCTTCCATCAGGATCTAGCTTAACTCGCCATGTAGAAGGAGAAGACCACTTATGACTTTAATGCCTAACTCATGGTCTACATAAAGTTGGATTTTACGAGAAGTTATTTCAATCACTATAAAAAAATAGAGTTTACCATCAGACGGTTTGTTACTAGACTAATGGTAAACTGGATATCGCTATCAACAGTTAAAACCGTCATTGTCTCCCCCCCCCTCCTTTTATGATCCTCTATCGGGCAAATACCTCCACATTTCTCTGCTTTTTAAGGCGGAGGATGGAGAACAGCGGGAAGACGAGTACCTGCTAGAATATAACTTAAACGTGTTTTGTTTTTCAAGTTTGGATTTATTAGAAAACCAATCCACTGAAATATTAAATATTAACACTTAAGTCCCAATATATGACACTCGAGTCCAACTCTAAAGTTTGAAAGGCAATATATATAATGACTCTGATGTGGGATTGAGTTGATTTAACTTTTAAACTGTGTACTTTCCCAAGATCTATCTATAAGAATTTACAAAATTATAGTATTTAGATATTGTTTGTGCATAAAATGCATAAAAGCAATGTTTTGGTCTAAAAAAGTGTTTCTGCTCTTCTCTCATAGATATTAACTCATATGTCCGATCGAGATGATTTTAAATTCCTATATTTAATAAAAATCTATCCAATTTAAATACTAAACTAGATATGGATATTGTTTGTGTGAAAAACAGTAGGACACTGTTTTTAATCAAATAAGTGTTCATGTTCTTTCAGATGTAAACATTGACTCAGATGTTCGATTAACATGATTTTTTTTTAAAATATGTATATTTTAAAGATCTATCTAACCGTGTTTAAAAGAAACCATGCCTTGAAAACAAAGTGCCCTGAAAGGAATAAACAATGTCCTTACGAAATAGTGTCTCAAAATAATAAAAAAAAAAAAGTGCCATGCGTGAAACATTGTCTAAGAAAAAAAAAACAATGTCCCGAGACACAATATTCTTTATTTTATGATATTTTTGATTCTTATGATTTTTTTTTTCTGATTTTTTTTTTCTGATTTTTTTTAAGATTCACAAGACTCCAAAAATTCTATTGAATTGAGACGAATATATTTAATATAAATAAAAATATTAGAAAAAATAAAGTCTCCACAACTACAATACTTATAAAAAAATGAACTCAAATCAAATAGTTGGTACATGTGGTTGAAATCTTATATACAAATCAGAACAACAAAACGGGTTCTAAACTATAACCAAAAAAAAATTCAATCAGTGACGACCAAATCTGTTAGAAATATGTTACTAAATTACACCTTCTGTCAGTAAAATTAAATTTCGTCGACATATCGTCCCTGATTAGTGCGTTGAAAAATAAAATCTGTCACTAATTCCATTTGCGATCTGACATTTTCTAGTATACTTCCTAATCCATGAATAATTATTTATTATTTTATTTAGAGATCTCCGTGGATGATTGTCCACTTTTTCAAGGTGAAAGTGATGAAGCATAAACCTTCGGGGGTTATTGCTTTTATTTACGGACGAAGGGTCCACTACAAACAAATACTCAAATAGCGACGGGATTAGTGACGGTATTTTTTGTTACGAGCTTATTAGCGACGGTTTTTGTGACGGATTTGTGACAGTTTAGTCAACTTGCGACAGATTTGTAACAACTTTTTAAATTAACGACAGGCTTGTGACAGCTTTTGACTCTCACTAAATCAAACATTATTTTGTAGTGGTCCGTCGAGATGTTAACAGTGACCGTGTACGATCGGCCAAGCGATACTACGGCAACCCATCTCGGTGATTCCCAAGTCCAAGTTTGGCTGATGTATTTATCGTATTGGACTGTTATAGTCTATTTGGACCTTATATATATATATGTATCAGTAAATTCAATAACGGGATCAGTTTGGGCAGTGACTCAGTGGTATGCCTATTCCTTTATAATAATCTGGATTGGTATGTAAATAGGGACTGTTGACTTGTGGTTCGTATGATAAGTACGAAGTCACTGAGTTAGTTATGACTTATGACTATGACCATGGTACTATCAAGTGTACTATACTATAAATATATATTTATATTTAAAGATGGAGAGAGATTGGTCTGTTATTCAGACGTTTTAGTTGATGGCGGAGGACGATGACTCGACTCCAACCATGACTGTACCGGTGCTGACGGTCAATTGGCTGGGACTCTCGGTCCGTTAATGTGCGATCTCTTATATGAGTCTGTTTATATATTGGTATATGTGGTCATACATATATATGTGTGTGTGTATATATAATTATCTCTTCTCTCTACTTTCCAGAGAGAGATCAGCCAAAATGATCTAGAGAGATTCAAATGGGAGCAAAAAGCCTGCCACTTTCTAATGATCCCAAATGTGTATATGATAAGTTAGGTTTAGTTTTTTGTTTGTGGTTTGAAACTTTTTGGGCTTTTATTATTGAGCCGAGAGTTATTTAAATAAAAATGTTTATAAAGTAGTATTGTTTCGTTAATACTTTTTATGTCGTATAAGAAAGTATTCATTTATCCTACAATGCAAGAGTTAAAAACATTTTTAGGAGGATGTGATAACAACAATTGTCGTTTTAAAATAAATTTTCAAGCTTTATTGATGCTAGAAGTCGTTATTTATTGTATATATATAATTAATAACCCGATGAAAGATGACTGTGATATACTAAAATGTCGACCACTTTCAACATGTTTATACAGTATTTTATTAACTACAGTAGTAAAGTAATATTGAGATTGTAATTGTAATGTAAATAAACTATTGACCAAATAATTACCCAATCAAAACCTTTTGGCATTTTACTTCAACCACCTGTGACTTGTGAGTTGTGAGGCTGCGACAAATCAAATTTTGTCAAAGCTACAGAGTACAAGGGAACTTAAAGCTGTATTATTCGCAATAGTATCAACGAAATATTCATTTTGGTCCTTGTAGTGTCAAATGCAACCATAATGGTTCTTAAACCATGACCGACACTATTTTTCATAATTTTTATTAATTAAGATATATGGTAATACAAAAAGTATCTAAATCTGGATCACCAGAGCAATTTTATGTTTATAATGCAAAAACAAATCGAATACTATATTATGATTCCACCGACGCCCTCATAACACGTCAAAAAATACGTAATTTATGGATTAACTCATAGGTACCGTAAAACTTGCCTTTCCAAGAAAGCCGTTTGGGAAATGGAAACCCTTATTTTTCAAAATTCTGTGAGAAACGTTTATGAAACATTTCGCAAACTTAATTAAGACATTGTAAAATAAAAGAAGTTTAGTAACTCAAATAAAAACTTAATTAAGACATTGTAAAATAAAAGAAGTTTAGTAACTCAAATAATATGAAAGATAAACTTTACAAGAAGTTTAAAAGAACTTTTATTTTACTATTTTTGCAATAATCTAATAGAAAAAGCATAGAACATACTGAAATCAAACTACTAAAATAGAGCATATACTATTCAAATAAATTATGTGTTTTTAACTACTATATCTGATAGTGAAATATAAGAAATTAAGTATATTCCTTCACATAATTTTTATCAAATTCATAAATTCATTTGAGTTCAATAAAACTATCTTATATATTTCATTCTAAATTTTTAACTATATACATGTGTTTTCCGTTTCAGATAAAATTTCAGGCAGCGTTTCCCATTTCCGTTTCCTGTATTACTTATCTTTCTAGTTTCTTCGGTTAGCAACTATGACATTAACCACAGCATAGGGATAACATGGAGAAAAACTGAAAAATAGGGACTAAACCAAGAAAAGATAAAATCTCATGACAAAAACCAAATAAGACCGTTTTTTGACACCGACGACGACCTCTGACCGCCACGTGTCAGTCAATTCCCAATTCTTTTAATTTACTCCGGGTAAAATGCAAATAAACCCCTGAAACTATAGATAATTTGCAAATAATCCCGAAAACTATCAATTCTGGAAATTAAACTTCATAAACTATCAATCTTTTGCAAATAACCTCCGATGTCATCTTTTAAATGATAAAACTTTTTATTCATTCGTTCGTTTTACAAAATCATTTGTTTGATATATGTGGTTTGTCAATGCACACGAGTTAAGAGAACAATTATCGTAAAAAAAGTCATTAGAAGAGGCTTTATAATAATAAACATTATATTAGTGATAAAAAGTATTTTTCTGTCATTCCGTAAAAAAAATTACTTAACATGGATGAATATCAAATAACTTATTATATCAATTGTTGATTTCGTAAATCATTTAGCGCTGCGGAAATGAGTTAAAACTATATAAAAAAATCATAAAACTTTTATTTAGAGTTATAGATAATATTAAACAATACTTTTAATTAGATTAAGTGTTATAATTTCGGGATGAAGGAATGATAAAATAAATAGTTACAGTCAAAATCCTGAATACCCAAGCTTTCCTTGCTAAATTCCGTATAATTTGACTGTGCTTAGAAACTGTAAAACCAAATAAACCATTTATTTTCACTCACATATGATTATAATAAATGAAATATCAACAAAAAAGGATCATGGAGCAAAAAGTGATATCAATTAAAAGATGGCATTGGGGTGTTATTTGCAAATGACTGATAGTTTTAGGGGCTATTTGCATTTTACTCAATTTACTCCTATCAGCACAAATCCAGCTCACACTTGTATTTATTACTCTCTCTCTCTCCAGGCGATTCATTCTTCCCTATTTATTACTCCACTTATATTATATATATAATATATATATATATATATATATATATAAAATCAATTCATTATATATTTGGTGGAAGTAACAGAATTCATTCTCCATATTAATTGCGCCTCGTGGAAGTAACTATATATATATATATATATATATATATAGTTACTTATATACGACTAGTTAATATAAAGTGGTTTATTAGTGTATATTTCTTTCTTTTAATTTTGATTTAATATTAGGGTTTCTTGAATTGGATTACAGGTTGAGCTAATGTCTGGGCCTTTGGATCGATTCGCTAGACCTTGTGAGCTTTCTTTATCTTTCTCTTCTTCTTTTTTGTGTTTTATGAAATTATTCTGAAATTGTTGTGAAATTAGGGTTTTAATTTGTTGAATTGGTGTTATGATTATCTACTATGGGCTTGTTTGGTTGCAGTTTTTTTTTTTTTTTTTTTTTTTTTTTTTTTTTTTTTTTTTTTTTTTTTTACGTTTTTTACGCGTAAAAGCTTCTCTGAATTTTGTTGACCGTCTCAAATATCTGAGATTTTATGAATTTTTTGAGTCTAAATAAGCTAAGAGTTTTGAGCTTATGAAATTAGGGTTTTGACTTGTTGAATTGTTGTTCTGATTATTTACTAAGGGCGTGTTTAGTTGTAGTTTTTTACTTTTTTAAGCGTAAAAGCTGGACTGAATTTTGGTTGACCGTCTAAAAAATCTGAGCTTTTATGAAAATTTTGGGTCTAAAATAAGCTAAAGGATTTGAGCTGGATGGACTAAGTTTTTTCATTATTAGCTACAGCTTATTTTCTTAAAATCTTCTACCAAACAAGCCAGAAGTTATATCTTATGTAATGTAACTGTGATCTGGGTTTTGATTTTGATATGAGTTTTTTATTTATTTAAGTTGTTATTGTGACTGTTGAGCCCTAAATTAGCCTTGAGTGATATTCCTTATAAGATCAGGTTTTTGATTTGCTCAATTGTTGTTTTGATTTGTTTAATTGTTGTTCTGATTATTTACTAAGACCCTACGTGCTTGTTTGGTTGCTGGATTTTATTTTTTCATGCGTAAAAGCTGGACTGAATTTAGTTAACCGTCTCAAATATCCGAGTTTTAATGAAAATTTTCGGTATAAAATATAAATTAGCTAAAAGTTTTGAGCTGGATGGACAGGTTTTTATGATTAGCTATAGCTTATTTGCTTAAAATCTGCAACCAAACAAGCCATAAGTGATATCTTATGTAATTGTGATCTGGGTTTTAATTTTGATTTTGATACGAGTCTTTTTATGTTAAGTTGTTAACTGTTGAGCTGTAAATTAGCCGACTAAATTACAGTATAGTATGTTACTGTGATTAGGATTGAGGGTTAGGATTTTAGTCTGTATTGTTGTTTCTGCGATCTTGGATGTTTATTTGTTAGGGTTTTGGTTTTTTGGTCTAAATAAGCTCGAAATTGTAAGCTGGATGAACTAAGTTTTTTCATGATCCTTAAAGAATACAATTTATTTGCTTAAAATCTACAACCAGACAAGCCATAAGTGAGATGGGATCTGGTTTTATTTTTTTAATTTGAATTTTTTGTTATTGAGTGTTAAGTGTGATCGTTGAGCTACTTATTAGTCTACTAAATTAGACTAGAGTATGTTACTGGGATTAGGATTGAGGTTTTTGGTTTGAATATTTTAATATTTAATTGTTAAGCAGTTCAGTGATTATGTACAAGTGAGGTAAATGAGAATTGGGGTTATGGTTTTAGTCTGTATTGTTGTTTCTGCGATCTTGTATGTTCAGTGTTAGGGTTTAGTTTTTATTTTATCTTCATCTGAATGATAGTGGTACTTTATGTGTACTGAAATTACCAGTGAGATCGAGTTAATTAGATATCAAATTGTAACTGTGATTGTTAAGATGTACTAAACGTCTAAACGTCTGAATTTGCAGTATGATCTTGGATTTTCTTTGCTGACTATAAATTTCAAGTTATATTGTGTAAAGTAAGGGGTAGCATTTTTTAATCTGGTGCTTGGGTATTCTTGCCTTTTCAGTTCTGCTTCAGATGAGGAAATGTTTTTCCTTCAATCCCCTTGAATATTGTCAAGAAAAATATACTCTTGAGCGGCATAAAACTCTAATTGGGGCTTGTTAATTTCGTTGAAGATTTTAGTCTGTTATATGTTGTTTGTTTTATCTGTGTTGCATTTTGTTCACTAGCTTAAAAGCTTAGTTATTTTGTTTTCTGGTAGAAATCTAGAAGTCTTGAGCTGAAGTAAGCTATGGTTTTAGTCTCCAATAATTCAGCTTACTTAACTTCAAAGCTGCATTCAAACATGCCCATGAGCTCAATGATTTATCCTTTACGGACACTTATTTCCCATAAGTTGAAGTTAAATCTTTTTTCCCTGATTGTATGTTGTTGGCACTATTTTGTGCATTGTCATCTAGGTCATATTTTGACCTCTCAGTTTGGTTGGTGTCCCCGAAGGAATATATTTGCCTGAATTGTATAAACTGAGTTTTGGAACTGTACAACACTCCCATTATTTGAAGTATCCGAAGTATAGTGTTATATTGTTTGCCCTCAAATTTTATTTTCATTTCGTTTTTCCAAAGTGGTAGTTTTTTCATAATATCTGATTAGTGTTCCTATGGTCAATCAATAGGCCTGCGTATCATATGTTAAGTCTCATATTTTTCATTCATATCCTTAGATAGTCACCACAAGTATGTAAATCTTTTCTTTCCAATGTTGAGTTAGTATTTTGGTGAGAGAGAGACCTCATCACCTTTTGGTATGTGACAGGCTTTGAGGGGTCATCTGGTAATGATGAGAGGAAAGAAAGAAAGTCTGATTTTGAAAACTCAGAGGACGATAGGAGGACGAGAATCGGTACATTGAAGAAGAAAGCAATAAATGCATCAACTAAGTTCAAACACTCTCTCAAGAAAAAGAGCAGTAGAAGAAAGAGTGATGGTCGGATTAGCTCTGTTTCAATTGAGGATGTTCGAGGTGCTGATGAGCTTCAAGCTGTCGACGCTTTTCGACAAGCCTTAATATTAGACGAGTTGCTCCCAGAACGACATGATGATTTCCACATGATGTTAAGGTACGTCTTTATTTTTTATTTTTTTATTTCACTGCAGAAGCTGTTGGTTGGCTAATTATGTATCCTGGATAACAACTCCTTATGAGCTGTAAAGTTACATGTTGCTTTTGAAAGACCTTTGCTCATCCGTGATACTTAACTGGTGTACATGATAGCATGAATGAAACGTAGTTAATGACCAGATAAAACTATCCATGCTGTTTACATAAATGTCGCCTGTTTCATTTGGGGGGATTAAGAATTCACCCATGAAAAATAAACACTTTCATGGAAAAGTTGTGCTGAATCTAAATGTATTTTAAAAGGAAACTTGTAGAAGCCCGTCCATTCCCCACTAAAAGGCCTATTAGTAGGGAAGGAGAGGAGCTTATATTAATGCTTGGCTTTAACAATGCCTAGACGATGTGGGACAATTCCAACAAAACTACAATATGTGGTCCATCTGTTGAAGGATGTTGTTTATATAATATTGACGTGTCAAGATGGATGCGTTTTTTTTAAGAGGCTATGTTTTTATAATTTATCGGCTTCAAAAATAATTTTTATTGCTTGTTTATTGAATGCTTCCGATATCAATAATAAATTCTTCTGTCATTTGAGTAAGTAGTACTAATCTTGAGATTGTTGCCTGTTCAAATGACAAAACCCTCAAAAACCTTCATCACCATTCCACCTTACTGGAACTCATACCTGTTTGAGATAGTTATTTTAACTGTAATTGTAAAGTTGTTAAATTATTTTTAGTCTCTAATGTTACAAAAAAATCTTCACATATCAAGAGAAGGAGAGGGAAGAAATTAGAACCTATATCTACAGTCTGGACCATTTTTGTTTTCTGACGTATGATGAGATTTCGATGTGACAATTACTTGATTATAAAGTTATCTGATAGAAGCTTTAAAGGTTATTGAACAACATTATAGTGTAGATAATAATTATAGGTCATTCAAAAACCAAGAGACTAAGATAAGAACTAAATGTAGGCCAAAGTCCAAACCAAGATGTTTGGAAGTTGAAGCCTTTTCTGTTATCAAGGTATCTGCAGCAAGCTGTATAAATAGTCTCTCGAATAGTGGTTAGTTTGGAAATAATTTTTATCAGGGTTTTCGTGGAAATTATATCCTTTTGCAGGAACTTACATTAGGCGTATAAAGGTTGAAACTTTATAGATGCTATGCGATTAAAAGGCTCTCTAATGAACTAACATGTTTAATGAGGGAGTTAATATTGTTGTATCTTTGATAAAGTTGGGATCTACGATAGTATTCGTCCTTTCTCTCTTTACCATTTTATCCTTTAAAGGAAGTTGTACCAAAATAGCATTCTTGTCTCAGTTTGGAGGAATGTTTAAAAATCAAATCTATGGTCTCGAAAATTCTTTATCCGCAACTGGATGTAGTTGTCAGCCCAGCCTTGAATAATTGAGATAGAAAAAAAGTAATTGCTAGTCTATTGAAGAAAATAGTTTTTGCATGTAACAGAAAATGCTAAGGTATCTGTTCCTAAATACCTTTCTTATCAAAATAGACTTTACTGTGAAACCTTCTGTGTATGGTATGTCTCTCTGTGTCTTGATCATGTGCTTATTGTGCATTTATCGGAAACTTGTCATTTGTAAGAGCTACTTCTTTATTTCTGCTTTGTGGTGAAATCTACATTGTTGTGGTAACTTGTCCTCTCTAAAAGTCATTCTTAAAAACATATTTTTCATTTGGGTTTTTAAAATTTTCTCCTTCAGGTTCTTGAAAGCAAGGAAGTTTGATATAGAAAAAGCAAAACACATGTGGGCTGATATGATCCAGTGGAGAAAAGATTTTGGTACTGACACTATTATAGAGGTAAGCACAGCAGAAACTCTTCCTTTTGTTATGTGGGCTCGACATATTTTTATTTTTTTACTTATAAATCTGATTTAACCTTTTCTTTGTTCAATGAATTTTGCCCCCCAGGATTTAGAGTTTAACGAGTTGAATGAAGTGTTAAAATATTATCCCCATGGTTACCATGGAGTGGATAAGGATGGGAGACCTGTGTATATCGAGAGATTAGGAAAAGTCGATCCAAATAAACTTATGCAAGTTACAACACTGGATCGATACGTAAAATATCACGTCAGGGAGTTTGAGAAGGCCTTTGCAATGAAGTTTCCAGCTTGTACAATTGCTGCGAAAAGGCACATAGATTCAAGTACAACGATTTTAGATGTTCAAGGCGTGGTATGTTTTAGGATACACTGTAGTTTATAACAATCTAAAAAGGTTGGAGTATTTGATTTCTCCTCTTATTTATACTTTATTGGTATCTTTTAGGGTCTGAAAAACTTTACGAAAAGTGCTCGTGAACTTATTATGCGGCTCCAGAAGATTGATGGTGACAATTATCCTGAAGTAATTTTCATTCTCTTCCTTGACAATGTAAATCATGTTTGGTTGTTTCATCTCTTTTCTGAACTCAATAGTTTTTTTTCCCCATTGTCTTAGACTCTCCACCAAATGTTTATCATCAATGCTGGTCCTGGTTTTAGACTTCTGTGGAGTAGTGTGAAGAGTTTTCTAGATCCTAAAACAACTTCCAAAATTCATGTAAGTCGAAACTCTTTCAGTTCTGTTTTCACACAGTTAATAAAAGCCTTCTGTCATAAAGCTCTTTTTATGTCTTATTTATTTGTTTTCTGTTTGAAAATCTACCCAGGTTCTTGGAAACAAATATCAGAATAAGTTGCTTGAGATCATTGACACCAGGTAATAAGAATTTCTGTTTTCATGTTGACACTTGACATTTTTATCCAATACCTTTTCCCAGAATTGTTTATTGAGTCTATAATTATATTCTTGACTGTAACTGCCTTTGTTTAATTTTAATTGAGATAATTTTGGATCTTACACAGTGAGTTGCCCGAATTCCTTGGGGGAAGCTGTACCTGTGCAGATGAAGGAGGTTGCCTTCATTCTGACAAAGGCCCTTGGAAAAATCCAGAAATAGCAAAGGTCTGTAAAGTCATGAAACGAGAAAATATTTGTTTAGAGCAACTTTATTTGCTTTGTGTTAGATGGACATTGTAGATAAGTAATGCTTTTGTGTGGTGTTGGATTGCAGATAGTTGCTAGTTGTGAGGGGCGTCGTTCTAGACAAGTAGTTAAAGTTCTTAACAGTGAAGGAAAAGTTGTGGCGTATGCTAAGCCTCACTACCCCATGGTATGACCAGCTTTTTTGAACTTGTTTTGTTGCATTGATTTTTTTATATATATAATTTGAGGTTATATTTTTATGTTTTTTGTTTTTCTTTTTGGCAGATAAAAGGTAGTGATACTTCGACAGCGGAGTCTGGATCTGAAGCTGAAGACATTGTTTCCCCAAAAGCAATGAGGAGTTATTCTCAGCTTCGGTTGACTCCTGTTCGTGAAGAAGTAGGTTTTTGACTTCCACTTGGCAATGGCCAGTTTTGTTGATTTTCATTTTCCTAAATTCTTTTGATCTGACTATTATAAAATGACAGGCAAAAATTAATGGAAAGGTAAGCTATGTTGGTAGCTTTCCGGGGTATGATGAATATGTTCCAATGGTCGATAAGGCTGTTGATGCTGGATGGAATAGGCAAAAAGCATCTTCACCTAGGCCTAGTGTTTCCAAAGGTTTGTCTTTATCTGTAATGTTGATTTAAACATTCCAACAAACAAGGATCTGTTCTTACTGAATATATGTCCCTACAATGTTTAGCTTCGCAATTTTTTTTAATATTGTGATAGGGAGGGTTAGTCCCTCTTTCTTTTCAAATTATAGTTTAGGGTTATGTCACGCTGGTTCAACTTGATGGTAGTTATCAGGAGTATTTACATGGGGTTTGATATATAGGATCCACTATTGATCTATAAGCTCAAATTATCCTTCTTAAATTTCTAAGGTGTGAAAGGATCTATTGGATAGGTGCATTTTTTATTTTCTGATAATACTATTCCATCCAATTTCAAGCTGGTCCATAACCTGTCTAATTCTACTGATGAAGCTTCCACTCATTATCATCTTGCAATCTAGAACTTCAAAGAACTAAAAATACATTGAGGTATTATCTCCATTCTCCTATTAAGGTTCTGACATATGGAATGCACCCAACATTTGAAATAGCTAAGGGCTAGATTCCTAGACCTCGAATCTGACTGCCGGAAATGAAGAGGGTGAAATACTGGCTAGTAAATCTAATTGTTGCTTTCGTTTGAGTATCTATTTCTTTTAATTTTTATAAAATTATCAGTCATTGGAATAATCTGTTGTTTACTAAGTTTAAAAGAGTTACAGCCTTACCGGTGGTTACAGTAATGGTAACTTAAAATTAAATTTCCTTTTCAGGACCTGCAATACCTGACAATCAGAAGACATCCGAAGGATTAAAAACTAGAATGTTGGCAGCTTTTATAGCCTTCTTTATGACCCT
Organism: Primula veris; assembly: GCA_963682055.1. NCBI lineage: Eukaryota > Viridiplantae > Streptophyta > Magnoliopsida > Ericales > Primulaceae > Primula > Primula veris. The sequence goes on along the minus strand of OY821745.1, from coordinate 11,671,561 downwards.
CTTCACTTACTTCCAATCAATATCTCTTCGTGTAAACAAGAAATTACCCTCCACTTATTCGGATCCACAACATATTGAACTTTCTCTAGAAGCTGTACCTAAGGAAGAATTTAGACCCCCTTCACCTTCTCGGTCATTTACAGAGGCTGAAGTGCTGACTACAGTACTTAAAAGACTCAGTGAGTTGGAAGAAAAAGTGGACACGCTTCAATCAAAGCCCTCAGAGATGCCTTATGAGAAAGAGGAACTACTAAATGCCGCTGTCTGCCGTGTTGATGCTCTAGAAGCGGAGCTAATTGCTACAAAGAAGGTATAAATAACCATATATCAAAACTAGTCGACGGCTGCAAAATCAATTAAATTGTTTATTTGCATAATGTGTCATATATATGTTGCTAAAGGAGGGTTCAGAGATCTGCATTGTTTTAACGTTAGAATTTTTACCTTTTTATCATAATTGTTCTTGAACATTTTTCTTGTTTGGCTTTCCTTCTAGCTCTATTATATTGATGAGCATCATATACGTAGAAAAAACAACGTAGGCAATTTTATCTTTTGCACGTATTTAAAGCCAAGTTCCTTGCTAACAACTCCTGTGCTCCTTTCCAAACAGGCTCTGCATGAGGCTTTGATGAGGCAAGAGGAATTGCTTGCTTACATTGACGGCCAAGCAGAAGCAAAGCTTCGGGTAAGTTTCATCTTCCTTCTACTACTTCTTAAAGTTACAAGGCTCCTTATGTTAAGATTTCCACCCTCTGATTTTCTTTTAAATTGTTTGATATATGGTATTTGAATTACCTTTTTGCCTTAAAAGTATCCTGACATTTGACTTTACCCCCAAATTATCAAAATTACAACTACACCTATTGCGTGATTGTTCTTGCTCCAACCCCCAGCATCTTATTATTTTAAGAATCAGCTTACTAGTTGACCATCTCTGAAAAGGCTATTTCGTCATTTTAATGTCAGAAACGTTAACGTAACAGGGTCTTTGGTTGTATTTTGGTCAATGAGGTATTTGTATATCATTAGAGCCTTAACAAAGTAGCGGTGGAAATATTTACACTGACTGAAAGGATTGCATATTTCTGAATTCATACCAATCCGTAGATATTTCAAAGTTGGATGGATTTTTTTCCCCAAAGGATTTAATCAATTGGATAAAATATTTAAATCCTTTCCTTCCTGTATGAGAAGGAAAATGTAGTTTTTTTCTCGGATTGCCATCTTGCTGCAAGCTGATCGATATCGCGCTGTAGATTTTTATTACTTAATTATTGTTGAAAGATGTCCTAATAGTTCATGAATGCATAAAAAATACACTCTGTTTGCTGATGTTTGTTTCTCAATTATGTTGAACAGAAGAAACCGTTTTGCTTTTAAAAATGTCGGAAGCAAACGAAGAGGGATATGTTTCTGCGGTGCCTGCACTAGCTTTTCTCAAGAATCGACCCAATACATTACAGAGTAGAGAGGGAGAGCAAGATTGTTGTGAGAGATGATGTGCCTTGTTTATTTGTTAATGTATGTTTGAAAGAGCTTTCTATGAGTCAAGCTCTAAAAACGTTTGATATAACAAAACATAATTGTGTGCAGTCTAATTTTTCTTAAATGTTGCTGTTTAATTTACGATTTGGTAATATCAACAAATTATGTCTAAATTATCTTTCAAGTTTTCAACCATAATGCCATCGGTTAAAGCCATATTATGAGCAGGTCTCTAGAATCCCTATACAAGCTGGTCCAAGCTTTTAGGGGGTTTATAGGCCTTGAGAATTTTTTCCAGATTAAAGTCTTGCATGGAGTTGATTGCCATTTTTTTCCAGATTAAAGTCTTGCTTGGAGTTGGAGCAAAATATTTTAGGTATTTCTCAAAGGCATATTACCGACAAGTTTAGATTTTGGGACTTGTTTTCCTCTGGATCCAAAAGGCGTAAAGTATTCTCAACAAGTCATATGATTAACAACCTTTGTACAAAACTTCCCAATAGATAAGGGAATTAAAAAAAATCCCTCATTTACCAAATCATCTTCTCTCTCTGCAATATGCTCATCGCAAGCTGTGATAAATCTTTCAACGGCCACCTGCAAACTTGATTCTATCTCTTCTCCACCACCGAGCTGTCAGAATCTAACTGTAAAGTTGTCTCCAACAAGGTCTTCTCCTTTGATGAACTCAACACTCCTTCTTTCCACTGACCCTTCGGATAGGCGGCGGTGATGATGCGGTGGAGATGCCTCGATATCCGGCGAGAAGGTTGACCCCTCTCTTTCTCTTCATCTTCGTTATCTGTCTCTGTCACACACCCACAGTCCCTCTCTTTTTTGTTTTCGCCCTGCCCACAAAATCTCCGTACTTTTCTACTTTTCACCTTTGCCGTTCATCTATCGGGCCTGTTTCTGATATGGTGGCGCCATCCTGCAAGTCGTTGCTGTCAACCGCCACAGTGCAACAATGATTTAACAGTTTGTCAATGACAATATCAAGGGCCAGTTGTGTGAATCGCTATAAATGGAGCGCGGATCTCCATTCCTCACCGTAGAGAACAACGACAATATTTTTTTTATTTATCCGAATCATATGTCACTATGCGCTACACACCCAAAACATGTGCAACGATTACTAGTTTGTTTACAAGTAAACCCTAAGACCATCCCTGACCCATGGCAACATATTTTGCTGCAATTTTCATACCATTTGGCGGGGCTGTGATGAATCACTAAAATATTGCAATTTCACTAATATTGTAATGCAAATGAATAGTATTTGCACTATATTTTCAGAGTAACACTATTCATTCACAATAAACATTATTCATTTATATTATAATGTTTTAATATCTTAATAGTATAATATTTTCATTTACATTAAACATTGTTTACATACGTACATAACAATACTTTAATTTTTCACATATTATAAAGTTTTCAAAAGGTAAAATTATATTTTTTTTCTTAAAAATTGACTAATCTTCTTAAATAGTATTATTATTAGTAGCTTCTAAACACTGTTGGCAAATAAATATTGAATATTTATATTACTCTCTAAATGGTAATATATGTTTGAAATAATATATAATTAAATAGATAATGTGAAAGTTGCACCGTTTTAGTTTTATTATTCACTAGTAAATATGTAAAGAACACTGTTGGCAAATAAATATTGAATATTTATATTACTCTCTAAATGGTAATATATGTTTGAAATAATATATAATTAAATAGATAATGTGAAAGTTGCACCGTTTTAGTTTTATTATTCACTAGTAAATATGTAAAGTTGGTGTCAAACACTACATTTTTTTCTAAGAAAGCATTTTATTTGCTGTTTCAATCAATTTTTATATAGAAAAACTGATACCCCAAATTAAACCAGTACTTACTAGTAGTAGTAGTTGTTTTTGATAAGAGCCAAAACTTACTAGTAGTAGTTAAAAGTGAACAAACCTATGTTTTTTTGTGTGAAGTCAACAAACCTAGTTTTAATTACAAGAAAAATTATCAAAATATACAACTTGTCAAGTCTAATTAATAAAAAATATAAAATAAAACTTTTAAATCCAAAACATACTACTAATAAATATGTGTAATTGTATGTTTGTATGTTTTGAGAAAAACTTTTAGGTGTCATATGAGAGCATCCACAATAGTTGTGTTAACTTTTTGTTGTTAACTACTGACACATCATCATTTAAAAAGCTATTAAATGACACATATGCATATGAAGTTAAACACCCACATTAGTTTTAACTTTAACAATGTTATATATTTTAATTAAAAATTAAATATTCAAAATACAGTAGTTATCTGGGTTTTTTTTCCAGCAACCATACATTACCGCCAAATTTCAGCGCTAAATTTGAGAAAATATAGAATTTTAGAAATAGGGAAATAAGTTATTTATTTTCAACGTATCTTTATAAATAAAGGGTTGGTTAACAAATCATGGGTTGAATAATTCTGTGAATATTGCTACACTAGTTTAAATATATTGCTGATGTACATGTTAGTATTTATATTTCTTTCAACATTTTGTTGTTTTTTGTAATTGATATGTTATCAAACGATTTGGTGATATATTTTCAGATTGAAATTGAAAATTGATTTCTTTGATTGTAGTGTAGAGATAGAAAAGTAGAGTAGGTTAAAGATATAAAAGATATGCGTGAGAAATATGAGGATGGATCAGTTTTTTTTGACATGTTATCAAGTAATAACACTTGAAAAGATTGTTATCTTTAACAATCTTTTTAAGTGTTATAAAATTAACACACACTTTAACACATTTAATGGAGAGACAAAATTGTATTATTAGCTAACATTTTTAGTTAACACATATTTTAACACATCTATCGTAGATGCTCTGATTAATTATATGTTTTAGAAATTATTCGTCAATTATGATTATATTTACTTTCTTCATTCACAAGCTACAAGGAAAACTATAAAAGTGGGTAACTTTGTGTGGGTAGGTTTCTCTCTCAATATCTCTTTATCTGCTCCAATATCAATGGCCGTTTTTCTTCGAAGCGGTCTCCACATGCTTCATAGGATGTCGTTTTCAACATTCTTTCCAAAACCCTTAGCACCTAAACCTTTGTTTCATAGGTTCAAACACAGTTTCTCACGATCCGAAGACAGATTTTTGTACTATGAGGGTGCTAAGGTACAAGATGTGATGCAATTGAAGTTGAAAAGACTCATTTTTATCTTTATAGCAAGCCCCAAATAACTACAAACTTTGAGGTCATAAACAAGCCTTGGAGGGTTTGAATTCTATCCTAGGGTTCGAGGTCAAGTCCAATAATAGCCTCCGTGTTTTGGAGCATTTGAGTAGTTTGGGATGTTGGGCCTCCACGTACGGTTACCACCCATGAGCTCCGATTGGCTCTTCGCGCAGGATTTAGTCCTTCAAAGTACATACTACAACCTTTATATATATATATATATATATATATATATATATATATATATATATATATATATATATATATATGTGTGTGTGTGTATGTATATGTTTGTATGCATGTATATATTGCTTAATTATGTGCTTTCTTTGATTTTATTAGTTAGTATACCTACCATGCCACTTGTTTGCTATTCACCTTAGTTACAGGAAACTTTTAATCTATCGACACTTCGGACTTGGGAGCTTGCTTCCGTGCTTCCGTCATCGGAAGCTCGCGGAAACGTCCATATAAAAGTGTAAAAGGAGAAATAGGTACAGGATACTCGCGAGAAGTACAAAAATAGTGAATGAAAAATTATCTGGCATTATTAACACCCGATTTGTATTTGCATATATCAACCACATCCATAGGACCATATCTAACCCGACCCTACTAGACCGAGTATTACCTTTTTGTTTTTTATCTTTTTAAGTATTGGGAGAATTATCATCGTTTAGTATTTTATTATATAAAATTACAAAAAAAATATATAAAAATTCTCCTAGGCGCTTCAGACGACGCTTCCTCGCTTCTACTCCCGCTTCCTATCTCCCACTCCTGCTTCGTGCAACTATGCTATTAACAAATACTAAAGAGGCCCTTTTTTTGACGGGAACAAATAAATATGATTTCTTTTAGTAGTAATGTAGATGCAGTTTTGTGAAAAAGTTTAAGCGATAACTTGTTCAGCTGCAATTTCAAGCTTGGCTTATTTGCTTATAGCTTGCAGTGCATGAATTTAGTTGACCGACTTAATTAATTATGAGTGTCATTCTTGAAATAGATAGAAGTTTAAAGCTGGATGAGCCCTCTGCCTCAAGTAAACCTTTGTTTTTTCATAGAAGATACGCAGTCTGTATTTGAAGTAAAAATCATGAGAATTCTACACTACGAAAAAGCAAAAAAAAATTGTACATGATTAACATATCCACCTTTCAAAATTAACAATTTGCAATCTCAACTAATGCACGCCCTCCAATCAGCATACTAGTGTTAAAAAAGATGACGGAACTACATAAATGACAAAATTACCCTCATGTTTTCTTATTATTTACAACGCCACGTCATCATCCAACTTTCCATACTAGTTAAATACAAAGTTGATCCCCATAGTATTGTATAAAACTTAATTCGGTACCTATGTATTGAAAAAAGTTCAATTTTTACACTATAAATTCAAATAATAATATTATAAATACACTATATACTCAAAATTAATTCATTTATATGCAACTAGCTGTATTGGTTGTGAGGTTCATTGACTTGTTTTGGGTTCAATTTACTATACTTTACATAATTCATAAAATACAAACTTGACTTCTTTTAATAAAAATCAATAACAATTAGATGACTAAACTGAACAAATTATTTATCTGTGTGACTAATTAGATAAATAGAACCATGAAAATTGCAAAAAATGGACCATTTTTTCTCCTTATTAGGGCATAGACAAGTCCACCCCAATTCCATTCATCACCATCCACCACCCCCCTCACATCCACTTACCTTATTCGCCCTCACTCTCTCTCCTCCTCTCCTCTTTCCCGAGAACGGTTGTATATATGTATTATATATATATATGTGTGTGTGTGTGTGTGTCGGCTGTATCTATATAGGGGTGGAATCGGGACGGGATTCGACCCGAAAAGTTTAAACCTGTGTCCCGATCCGATAGTTTTCGGATGTCATTTAAAAGTCTCGATCCCGACCCGAAAATATTCGGGTCCCGATAATATGGATTCCTGATAATTCGGGATCCCGAAAGGTCGGGATAAGATTTCCCGATACTTCATACTCTTAAAAAAAATTGTTAAAAAGTTATAACATAACTAGCAATTTTGTTAAAAATTTCATTAGATTTAAACAAAATCAAAAAGTGGGACAATACTATGTTGATATTGTATTCGTTTATAAGATTGATTATCAAACAAGACAACTAATTATAATTATTTTTAAGAAAAAATAAACCATAAAATAATTTAAACTAAAAGGAGTAACCAAATGTTATAATTTTTGTTATTCAAGATTAAGATGAATAAACAACATATGTAACAAGAAACTCATATGGAAATAAAAGTGTGTTATTTAGTAAATAGAGTAGATGTGAGAGTAAATTCATTTTTTTAAAATAAATATAAACTTGTACTATTCATAATAAGATTATTTTTTAAATATATTTTTTTAATGTATATTATTCTATCGGTCGAGTCGGGAAATCCATCGGAATTAAAAATAAAAATCCGATTCCGAACCGAATTACTTCGGATCGGGACAACATCGGGTGTCGGATCGGGTCAGGATTTCGGAAAATTTTCCCAACCCTATATCTATATGTGTATTGTATGTATATACTACCACGTTTGTATATATGTTCTGTATGTATATATGTTCTGTATGTATATATGTCGGCCGTGTATATATGTACTGTATGTATGTATGTATACCACGTTTGCATATACGTCGGCTGTATACATATGCTTGTATATATATATATATATATATATATATATATATATATATATATCTCTTTATGTGTATCTATATCTTTTTTTTAATCAAATTTAGTTTTAATCCTTGGATCAAATTTAAACGGCTTAGATTTACTCTTATTTTCGGTATTTAGATCAGATCTAATGGTTCACTTTATTTAATATGAGAAATTACAGTTTTGTCCCTTAAAAACGCACATGTTTTGGCATGTGACCACTTTTCCGTTAAAAAATTAACGGAAGTTAGTTTTGGTGTATTGATTTGACGAATTTCCATAGCTAAATATGTAAATCGTTAATCCTTAAAGGTGTGTATGTTTATTATTAACCACCGATACGTTGGTGAATAAAACTATAATTAACCCTTATTTTATTTGCATTTGCCTAAATTAAGTTTGAATCTTACCTCCAGTCCAGCCCAAATATTCTCGACACCTTAGTCTGGGCCGAATAAAATTCACCCTTATAGCTCTGTTGGAAAAAAAATTCACTCTCATGTGTTGTATTATTGGGGAAAAAAAAATTAGTCTGTCATCGGAGCACAGATTTGGCTAAGCAAAGTGCCGACTATGCTTGCATCTATTCGTCTGTTTTGAACTTTTTTAATTTTATCTTTGCATCTACTTTTCCTTCCATAGAATAATTAACCAAAAATATGGTAGTTGAATTGCACTATATATTTACATGGGCTTGTTTTTTTATTATTTGCTAGACTTTGTGCATGGTAAAGGTAGGGCCGGCCCTGCAACCAGCCAAACCAGACAGTTGTCTTAGACATCATTGTCGGAAAAGGCGTAAATTTATTTTTTTATAATATATAAAACGACGTTGTTTTAGGTTTATTGGAGAGAAAAAATAATAATTATGTTATTGTGTGTGTATGTTGTAAAAAAAAATTATCCGATGAAATTGAAAAGGTGCTGAAAACATTGTGCGTGTTAGGTGTTGAAACGAGCCGGACAGACACGGTAAAGGTCGAGGGTATTTCCTTTATAGAGATTCTAAATAGAATTCAGAACCTTTTTTGTATACAGAAAGTACGCTTTCAAGCAAAAGTTGTTATGTGACTCAATTGACAGTAGCTATTACATCTTGCATTTGATGAATAATATTTCTTCTCATTATTTTTATAAATCATATCTCAAGATCGAGGACCTTTTTTCTCCTTCTTTGCAGTAAGAATATGTTAACAATTTGTTAGGCCATGGGATTTCCTTTTTATCTTTTCCATTTTCACCTCAAAAAGTCTGAACTGGGATTGACAATGCTGTCAAACGAGGCAATAATCTTCTTATGTCGTTGTTGTAACCGACTATTGTTTTTTTTTTTTTACATGTCCGACATTATTCTTAATATATAATATTATTGTTTTGGTTATCCATCTAGTTTAAACCTCTTAGAACCTAAACAAAGAGTGACAACTCTGAGAAGAAAGACACGGCTATAGAAATCTTTGAATATAATGCATATATAACTATAAGTCTGGCGTGCACTCTTGGCATTTCCAAATCACCGTAACGTTAATTATTGGAATGCTTGTATATCGACTTTAGGTTGAAGATGATGGGTCTGTGACAAAGATTCGACGCGAGGAGACATTGGAAGACCACTTGAGCCTATGCAGAATTCATACAGGTTCTATATTTGAGACTCATCAAAATACGTGACTCTCATTATTTAACTTCAAGCCATATTTGACTTCTTATTTTTAAGTTTGGCCGCAAATGAATCGAGTCGTTCATAAACTCGTGTAATTCAACTCGTTAAATGCTCCAAGTCTCCACTATGTTCGTTTATTTACTAATGAATCGATGCTGAACAAAATAGTAGGGCTTGTGTATTCACCCCAAGTCTCGTTTAATTATTTTAATATTTCATATATATATATATATATATATGATTTTAAATATAATATCTATCAAGACTCTCATTTTAAATAATGCATTTCTATTTTTGAACTACATTATAAACTTAGAATATTTATTTATATTATTGATTATCTTAGTATATACTTTAATTAGTTATTTAAAAGAGTTTTGTTGCGAGCAAAATGATACTGAACGAACCTGAAAACGTGTTTAGCGTTGGCTCGTGAACAGAGTCGGCTTGGTCTCGTTTACACATGACCACAGCTTGAACAGAGCCAGACTCGACCCATTTACAGCCCTCCTTTTAACAAGTGCAATCTGTCTAAGTTCTCAACTCTGACTATTGATCATTAAAGCAGTATGTACACAAAAATCAAGTCAGTTGAAAAATGGGATTTAAAGATTATGCGTCTTTTGAATTTGTTTTGAATTCCTTGAAAGGCAGACTGTTGAGAGTCTAACTGTGTCGTACACCAAAACTTGAAGTTGTGTTGTTTATAACGTTGCAGAAGTACAAAACCAAAATAATTTTGGAGATTCAAATTCAAAACCACAAAAGCACCATAAAGACAGGCAGGATGGGCATGAAAGCATTTGTTTGGACGAGATTGAGCAGGGGATTAAAAAGTTGGCCGAGAAACAATTGCAGATGGAGATAAGGCTCCAGAGTAACTATGCTAAGATTGAGGGAAAACTCCTAAGTGTCCATCCTCAGACGAATATAATCCTTAAATGTATATGTGTTATCGCAATATATGGTTGTGCCTTTTATGTCTTAGGGTCCGTTTTTAGCATTATTTTGCAATTGCTTTTTGATTTTTGATTTTATGTTGCTAAATATTTTAGACTGTCGTGCCCTTCTTCTTTAATTTTTACTTTGAAGCCCAACAAAAAATACTCGATCCCCAAAGTTAAATTTCCCAGTTGTGAGGTTATTAAGATGATTTACATGTCACATGCTGTTTTTTGTGAACTCCTGTGATACTCCTATGATATTACACAATAAAAATAATGGTCTGGATACTTCAATTTTGCATATTGTAAAATGAGTTGTTATTTGTCTTAATTAATAAGCAAAATCTTCTATACTGCCAATTATTTTGTAGTATAAATTGATTGTACAAGGTCACACAACCAACATCATTCGCACAAATTCGTCGTAATTAATTTTTCCATCTCCATCTTTATCGGCCTCCTTAATCATCTGATCTACCTCTTCATCTGTAAGTCTCTCTCCCAGCTTTATCATGCCATTTTTCAACTGCCAACAAAATCTCGATATAGTTAGAAAGGACAGAGTAGATATATTTACATGGCAATTAAAAAAGAAAATACTCGCTAAATGACACACTTATGTATGGCTAAAAGGGACCGCAACACTCCTACATTCAGAAAAGTCCGAAAATTTTCATGTATTTTAATTAAAACTTAACGATTAAAACCTTTCAGCAACCCCCTAATTACAAAAAAAATAAAAAATATATATACACGTGTAGTACAGTTCCATTCATATCCAAATTCTGATTCTGCCACTGATTAGCTTTACTCTGATGTGCTTGTATCCATGCTATTATTATTTAGTCATTACACCGTGTAATTTACGGTGTCTTGCCATTTACTATCTCCTTATATCACTATTCTGATGAATATATATACATATAGTACTTGTTAAAATCGTTGGTGGAATGTGTACCTCAATGGCAGATATAAACCCATCTCCATCCTTGTCAAAAACATTGAAGGCATCTCTTAGTTCCTCGCTCGCATCGGTCTCCTGCAAGACTTATAATCAGACATTGCTCAACTATGTATTAGAGGTGCTTGATTTCGTATATATTATGTTTGGCAATATGCGTATAAAATATAGGTGTAAATGAGTTCAGTGATTTCCTAAAGAGCACAATTTCCTATTCTGAGTTAAGTAAAAGCGCACTTCACGTTCTATCATGGCTCTAAATGCTATCGCTACCCAGTTTGGGATCTTCTTCAGAATAATGCGATACCGTGGTGTGCTAACAATATTTAGTTGGGAAAAACTAGAAAGGAAAGAAACAGCATAATGAGTGTTGATATATACCACTTTTAATTCACACGCCCTCAATTGTCTTGTTAGTTTACGATCTTATTACAATATTACTTATATAGTTGAGGTAGGCAGTATATTGTGCAACACGTAGATGATGTACAGGAGTATATCTTAAGTAATATAGGGCTTCGGAGCAGCTAAACTATAACTTCGATATCTTATGCGTTTATTCGATATAAATTAGATCAATATAACTTGACTAATTGGTCGTCTTACTTTTATTTTTCTAGCCATCAGGTGCATGAATTCCCCAAATTCAATAGTTCCGTTGCCGTCGACATCAACTTCGTCTATCATGCCCTGTAATTCTTCATCGGTTGGATTTTGATTTACTGCTCTTACGGCGATTCGCAACTCCTCGATGGTGATACAACCTGATCAAAGTACATACAAAAGGGATCAAAACGTGAAGTAAACTTGCGGCTTGATAGATTTACCCCTTGTTAAACGTGTTCCTGTCGATAATTGTTTAATATTTCCATACCAATAAGGCTAATCATTTTCATTTGAAGTTTCAGAGGTTGAAAGAAACCGAAGAATTTTGATATGACTCACGAGGAAAAATGATACAATACTAAGAAGACTTAAAGCAGCTTATCATTGAGCCTTCACGTAAAATTCCTAAATATTTATTCACTCTATTTGTTTAAAAATAGCTGAAATGTATGGGGGGGGGGGAATAGGAAATTGATTGTTACACCGGGAAGGTACCCTGATAAAATGTCACAAATAGTTACGCATGTAGAGGTCTTATTGGTTCAAAAGAAGAGGCTTGTTTGAAATTCATAAACTATCGGGGACCAAAGGGCAAAAATTACGTGGCAATTTTAAACTGTGAAATTTTAAGGATTGATTACCCTTGCGTTCTTAGAACCTATTTTAGTGTTCAAGTTTCAATATGTTACTCCAACTCTAGCCGCCAAATTAACGAACTCTTGAATGTTAGTAGCAGTTAAAAAGAAGCCCTAGACAAGTTATAATATCATTGTTTTAAAATGCAAAGTCTTAGAGCTACGCTAAAAGCGTAGAAAACTAAGCTTTTAGTGTACTAAAAAGCAGAAAAGCAAGCTTCTTTGACGTTTTGAATCGGACTTTTTTAACTACGAAGCGGGGTTTTTAAAACAGTGAGTAATATACAGCTAGCAGGAGCATATACCGGATAGGATTATGATGTTAGAATTGAAAGGGGAAAGCTGAAATTGATGATAACTTTCTTTATTGGATCACAATTCGCAACCGAACTACTAAAACGTTAAACATAGACTGTAGTTATAATATAAAAAATAACAAGTTTTTTTTATAATTTACAATCAATACCAAGTTGATCTTGTGTTCTCACTTGGTAATAAACTAATGATGAACGTTCTTTCGAAAGATATAACGAAGGATTATTATTTACGTACCATCTCCGTCCTTGTCGAGAAGAGAGAAGGCTTCTTGAAATTCTGATATCTGCTTCTCACTTAACACATCCATTTAATTCTTTTTGAGAAAATGAAAAAGAAATTGTATGTGAAATATATATCGGGGAAGAGAGAGAGGGAGTGAATAAACAACTTATGAGTAACGTTCTCCTTATGTTTAGAATTGGTAACTAGTGATAATTCTTCTCTTATTTTCAAGTCAATATTACAATGACAGGTGAACAATCGTTTCAACTTCCAACTAAAATGTTTTCACACCCAAAATTTGGATTATTTTCCTAGTTTCATGACCTTTACTATTTCCATTTTATTACTACGGCCCTATTCTAAAAATCCATTCAATAATCACTTTGCTTAAACCAATAATAAAATTTATTCCCCTAAATGAACACTTTTACATCACATTTAAAAATCCTAGTAACAGACATGCAAAAAAAGTCAGACGGAAATAGCGATGGATTTTGCTTTCTAACGCATTAATCAGAAACGACATGGACACAGATTTCAGGTTTACAAACAGATATAGTCATTCAACGACAGATTTATAACAGATTTGGCCGTCCCCGATTGTAACATTTTTATTAGTGGGAGGAACGGCTGAAGAGCCAAAATATTCAGAGTTGTTGCTTTGGCCTCCATTTTGAATGGGAACTCAACTTTGTAAACTTGGTTAGGTCTATATTTTTTAAAACATTCTGTAAGGACCACCATTATACATTTATACAACTTATTTTACTATGTAAAACAACTTGTTATTTTCTCCCTCTGGGTATTTTGTAATTAGTATAAACTTAAGGCTCTTGTTGACAATTTCTTTGAGCAAGTTGGAAATTCTGAAAGAATGAATTTCGCACATTAATGATGTTAATTGCTATATTACGTATAACTTGGTCTTCTTATTCCTTTGAATAATATATTAAGTAGATGACTTTCTTATAAGAATAAATCATTTTGAAATTTATTATTGAGAGCATGGGAAATTTTGTTGCACATTTCCCTCTTAATATCGATGTCCGTAAGCCATATAGCATATACAGAAGTATGGGGTTATATGAAAAGACTTTTTAGAAAATGAAACTGTATTTTCGATATAGTGGAGGTTTTTCATCTTTTTTAATTAAACATGTTTATATTGACGTGGGTATTGTTATTGACATTTTATTAACCCGTAGAAATAGCGAGGTGATCAAGGCATACAAACTCTTTTTTAGAAGATTATATGGCATACAAACTCAAATATAAGGAAAACAATTATATATGTACTAGTCTGAAAGGGTATATTTGATAGTTTTATGTGTTTAAGTTTAAAATAAATATACTTCGGTTCTTACATGGAATAAAGTTGATCCAATATCGAAATAATAAGGTTATAAGATAATGGTCAAAAACAACATTTAATTAAGAGAACGATTGCATAATTAAACAATAGTCAAATTGATTAAGGTAACACAGTCAAACGTGTTAACTTGAAATATTTTATACGACCACATTTTCTAGAAGTATTCAATAAGACTTTATAAGCTCAGTTGAATCGGTTGGCAATGGGAGGGGAAAAAAATCGAAATCCAAGAAATTGAGTGGATTGAAAAGACAAGTAGTGAGGTATGAATTTAGTAGTTTTACTACAGTTTTTTTTTATATTACCTCCTGATATTTTATATGGTCATTAAAGTTCCATTAAAGTTGACAATAAAAACAATATTATTTCATTGCATGTGAGTTACTCTCGATGACTTTCAGGGTTCGATCCATATATAGCGTGTCATTTCCATTATATGGAGTATGTTTGATCAGTTTGAATTGAAATACAAAGTAATTAAAAAAATAAGTATAGTAGAAGTCGTAAGTTGTAAGTTAGACCAAACGGCCTTCAAGTTTTTTAGTATGACTTCCAGATATTCGGCGTTTTGAAAGATAAAATAGGTTCATTCAATTGGTTGGGTTCAAATCATGATCTCATAAAATCTAAGAATAAACATTATAAAAAGCTAGTTTAGACAGATCAAGCCTGGGTGGAGTTAAGTTAGATAATAAATGACAATATTTTATTTAATTGTTAAAATACAAGTTTGACATTGTAAAATCAAATCAAAATAATACTATTATGGGTCCATGTGAATCTGTTACTCAAAGATGCTCCATATATCATTCTTTGGTGTATCTATTATTTAACTTATCCTTTCCTACATATAATTTATTTTATATTAAAAGTTAGTAATAAATTTTTGTTTGTCATGTCTTGACTCATGCATCCCTAATCCTAAAGTTTTTTGCGACATATTCAATGATTTTTGCAACAAAGGTAATTATGAAACCTTTCATTAATTGTATATTGGTGACTAAGACATCTTCTCAATATGATTATTTTGATTAAAATAATCTTTTCGTAATTGTTATGAAATAATATTCTGTTTTTTTTACTAGTTTTTAGTTTTCCACACTTTAAAAGCCAGGTTATGAATTCTGAAGAAAATAATATGGAAGAATATTTTGATCAAGATAATTTAGCAGAATAGCCCATAGTAAGGAACCTAAATTTGGTATAAAACTGGTCTTGATGTGGCTTAGGACTTCAATTGCCCAAATGCATGTCGGGATTCAATGTTAGAAAACAAAATTTGAATATATAAAATAGATACTTCATTCTGACAATTTTTACCGTCTTATAACATGTATCAAAATTGTCGAAATGAAAATTTTCAAAACTAAATCATATAATTTAATGTTTGAACCATATGATTAACTTTTGAAAAATTTCATTCCGACAATTTTGATATAAGTTACTTGTCAGTCAAAATTGCAAGTAGTTTCGCAATGTACAATTAATTGGGAACGGAGAGAGTATCATTTAACAGCAATATTTTGTTGCTCTAAACAAGGACAACGAGAGGAAAAGCGAAATGAAACCGTTCCTTATGGGCGTGCTATCACAAGAAAAGAATAGATTGCAACCAAAGATCTCACATTATCAAGTTGGGACTTGCATATTCCTGATATCGTAATTTCTTTATGCACCGTGAAATAAAATGTTGACTCTCAATCATCAGCTAAAGTCGATCGGGTACCATCCAATGGCGCCAGCTACTTGTGAACTTAATTTCTTGGTGTATAAATCTGATTTTATTATCCATTTTAACGAGAAAATGAAAAGTAAACGAAGAAGAAGAATAAGCTAGAGAAAAAAAAAAAAAAAAAAAAAAAAAACCTTGCTCCGTTTTTTATTTATTTATTGATTGGGTTATAACTGCCCAATTCGTTTGCTTATATCTCACAACTCATCCACATAGATTTGGCATACAAGTGGCCAATAGTGACTTGACAGCTGTCTTCAATCACAGCAGTCTGTTACAAGTTACTAATTACAGAAAACTCCACAACAATCAGAAAAGTAACACAAACTATTAAACTGTAAAATACATTTCAACACTCCCTCTCAAGATGTGTGTATATTAATTACAACCATCTTGGAGATCAAACTGTTAATCTGTAAACTACCCAAAGGTTTAGTAGAAACATCAGCTGACTGTAGTGAACTATGAACTTACAAAGTAGGAATTAGCAGCTAAAGAGATTGTTGCCTTACTATCAGAAAACAAAATTGATAAACTACTGTGAGAAACACCCATGCCACATAGTAAATCAACCAGATAACTTCACAATAAGTAGAGGCACATGCTCTATATTCAGCATCTGTTGAACTACGCAAAACCACTATCTGTTTTTACTTTTCCAAGATATCAAAAAATAACCGTAGAACAAATAAAAACCTTTAATTGATCTTCTAGTGTTCAAACAACCACCCCAGTTTGAATCACAGTAACCCTTGAGAGTCAAATCAAAACAAGAAGCAAAGAATAATTCTTGTCCAGAGTGCAGTTTATGTATTTTCATACCCTATGAACAACATGAAAATGAAAAGATCTAGGTTTGTGCATAAACTGAGTAAACACTTTAGCACCAAAGCTTATATCTGGTCTTGTGATTGTTAAATACAAAAGCTTGCCTACAATACTCTTATAAATTGTAGCATCATCAAATAAAGGACCACCATCCTTATGATTAGATAGTTTTAAGTTAGAAGGAATTGAAAATGCACTTGGTTTAGCAGCTAAGAAACCAATGTCTTGTAACAATTCTAAGACATATTTTATTTGAAAGAGTGAAATACCCTGGTTAGAGAAAGCAATTTTTAGATTTTGAAAAAAAAAAAAATTCAAGACCCAAATCCTCTATGTTAAAAGAAGTATGCAAAAAGGCCTTGACCAGATTTATCGGAGCTAGATATGACTAAATCATCAACATATACAAGAAATATTAAGAAATTTGTGGTAGTGGTCCATGTAAACAAAGAATAGTATGTCTTTGATTGAACAAAACCAAAGGAAATAAGAGCACTAGATAGCTTAGAGAACCATTATATGCTAGCTTGTTCAAACCATAGATATATTTCAATGACTTGCACACTCTAGTCTCCGCCTTAGTTAGAAACCCCTTAGATAAACTCATATATATAAACCTCCTCATTAAAGATCCCAATGCAGAAAAACATTATTGATATCTAATTGTTCCAAACGTCACTTTCTGCTAGAAGCTAAAGCAACTAATGTTCTCACTCTTGTCATCTTAGCTACAGGAGAAAAATGTATCTTTATAATCTAAACATTCTAACTGTGTACACCCACCCTTTAGCCACTAATCGAGCCTTATACTTCTTAATTGAGTCATATACCATATGGTTCACCTTACATACCTACTTGCATCCAATAGGTTGAGCATTAGGGGGCATAGAAACAAGAGTCCAAGTATGATATATATCTTTAAAAGCTTGTATTTCATTTATTATATGTTCTTGTCATTTAGGATCATGAACATACTTCTTATATGACTTGGGTTTTAAAACAACATAAATAGCACACACAAAGGGAGAAGAAGAATAAACTAGACAGAGAGAAAAATAACTTATTTTGTTTATTTCTTGATTGGGTTATAACTGTCCAATTTGTTTACTTATATCTCACAACTCAGCTCATACAACACACATACAAGTGGCCAATAATACCTTGCCAGCTGTCTCCGGTCACAATAGTTTGTTACAAGTTCTTACTAATTACATAAAACTCCACAACAATCAGAAAAGTAACACAAACTGTTAAACTGTAAACTACATCTCAACACTTCACTCTTAGTTTTTTTCACTGATCTAGTTGTACACATCATCGCCAACCAGTGTCCTTACATTGCGACAATGAAGCCCCTATTCATATTGCACATAATCGTGTCTTTCTACGTACTAAAAATACCGAAATCAAGTGTCACTCCGTTTGAGAAAAATTACAACTAGTTCTTCTACGGCTCAGCTTTAATTAGCCGACATATTTACCAAGACTCCCGGTGTGGATCATTTGATAGAAATGGTTTACAAGTTTGCGGTTAAGTCTCTCATCGCTACAACTTGAGCAGAAACACTATATATAATTCATGGTGATTTGGTGAATAAAACATAAGGTATTAATCATTTCATTTTAGAAGTCCAGTTATTGTTGTCTTTTGTCAATGAATTTTATACCCCATCAATGTAAATGAGGCACCGAGTAAACTGATGAGCTAAAAATAGTGTATTTTAACGCTTATACTTGCAAGAATATCAGCACCAATCTTAGTGATAAATAATATTATTTGTAAAACTGTAAAAATCAGGTCGTCCACGGATATTATGTAAAACAATATTTTAACCGTCAATAGAGATTCTGTAAAACAATAATTCAATCGTACATAGAGATTATGTAGAACAATAATTTAATCGTCCATAGAGATTATGTAAAACACATTTTTTTTTGTTTTATGTCAATATATAGCTGGCGTCTTTAGTTTCCAAGATGATTTTCTCCTAAACTAACATGCCAAACTCAGCACACACGAGTTGTCAATCCATGTTGACGAGTTGAATACTCGGTATTTAAATAATTAAACGAGATTAATGGGTCCGCTCACTTAATTAATTAACAAAATAAACATAAAGCCTTTCTTTCAAATGTTATTCATTTCTCGCTAATAAATCATTTTCTGTAGTTTGAATCGTTTGAAATCAAATTGGAGATTTTTAGATGGTTGTATTTGCAACTTGACTTATTCTTCATTTTCTTTATGTTAAGCATTGTACTAATTAAGATTAAGTTTTCTCAGATATCGAGGTTTCTGTAAGAACCTAACACTATTTTGCACTTTGTTTAAAGAATTACTGTTGAATGAATACATGTACTAGTTCTCTGAGTTGACCAAAATTTAAATTCTTAGTTAAACACAATTTAAATAGATAATGGCATGAACTAGTGGGGGAAATTAATTAGTGATAACTATTGGGTGTCCCTTCTCCACGTAATTACAATTTCTTTTATTCTTTGTCATGTTTCATTTTTAAATCTTGACTTGATCTGTCAACCGTAGTGTAAAAAAGAATTCACTTGATATTAGATGTTCATTTTGTGTAGATTTCCCACCCCCGGAGTACAATTTATGGCTTCGTCCCTTATTGCATCTCACATTTCATGAAACATGTACCTTTTGCAACTAAAACCAATATGTTATGGTCCCTGCATGAAACATGTGTAAACACGTTCAATAAGTTTCCGCACAATATTAAGTTGTATAAATAAATACAGTATATTTAAGAAAGCACTATATGCTTGTTTTTTGGCATGCTGAGCTAGTCGTAAAACATGTCTGTAATGATGTTGTTATTCGATCAGATTCAACTTAAGTCATGGAGACCATGAATTCTAAGTCGGATTGTTTTGATTGGAGGTGGGATTCGATTAAGAAATATTATATTCAGGAACTCGATAAGGTCGAAAAGTGTACGGTAGAAAAAATAGACAGAGTTAATAACTATTTGGCGCATTTGCTAGTCCGGTAGGCCGTCTCTCCTACTCTTGAGTAGATGCATTCCATTTCTTTTTGTTCCAAGATTAGAGTGGTGGCTAGTGAACGATCTCGACCCACCGGAGCGGTTTTGGGAAGAGATCGTAGAATGAACTAAGTAGGGACAGTCGGTGACTGCAACCCCTCTGAAAAAAATAAGATTTTTCATATTTATTTTGATCAAAACTTTCAGCCACCATATTCCGTAAAATAACTTCATAAGGTATTTTTTTTATAGAAAATCAGCACCCATTCCATAATCGTGGTTCCAAGAGAACATTAAGTTTATGTTACTTTCTTTCCGCATTGTGTTTTGATGTTTTCTATATCATCTTTGTACTTGTATTGAATTATTTGGGGTATACCCGACCTCTTCAATGAAAGTTTGATTTTAAAAAAAAAAACTAGACTCATGGACCATGGCCGATATATGAACATACATGAATGGTCCGAATAGTCATTGGACTCGTTACTGATGGTACTGTGGTAATGTAGTCTTTCAGAACAGCTTAGGCATTTAACACGTTCAAAATGTGTTCACACAATAATAAGTTGTATCATTACAGTATATTTAAAAAAGTACAATATGCTATAATCATGGACCATAGTTATAAAGGTGAGATAAGTGCATACTATGGGGAAAAAAAGATTTATTTTTATTTTTTAATTGTTATATTTTGTTGAAATTAATGATTTGATCCGTCTATATTTTTAATCAAGAATGGTAATATAAGAAGTGATTTTTTTACAGAAACTCTCATAGAGACTGAGACTGAATATGAATAATTGATATACATTTCTATAAATGATATAATGGTTCAAATTGAATCTCTACGAAAGTAACTGTAAAAAAAAAACTCTAATTATATCACCGCTGTTTTATCAATTATCCTGCATGGATTGGCTGCCGTCCATATATAAAAATAAAGAAATAGTTATGGTAGGTGGTAATAAACTAATAAGGTAAGGTAAGGGGCCGGCCCCGTGAAAATAGCCAAGGCATTAAAGCATTTGTCCCCTATAATATTATTTTCCCACTTATGTTTGTAATTAAAATAAGTACCCTTCTTCCCACAGCTTCTTACTTTAAATTTCTTATAAGTTGCATCGACCCCAGAGAACTCATTTACCGATTGCTCACGTGTTGCGCTACCGCCGGTAATACTCTTTCAAGAACTCATTTACCGTTTAAATTCTGGAATGAAACTGCTGAACAAGTATATTACTCGTTTCGTTTGAGTGGAAATAAATGCAATGTAATTAATAATGTTTTTAAACTAGAAGCTTATGTACATTGTAATCAATAATCATGTAGTAATAATGTCATAATAATCGATCAAATATAAGATAGTACCACATAGGCTCAATGTATTAGGTGCAGTAGCATTTCCAAGTGTGATAATTAATTTTACGATTCCTTTTTATACATTTTAATCACTTTGTTTTTAATTTTTCCTTCATGGTATGCTTTGTCTTGCTTTCAGATTGGTGCCCTGGATTTCTGATTTTTTGGTTAAGAAAGTTTTTCATGATCATATTGTGCATAAATATAACTTTCCTGCTTGGTGTAATTTTAGTGCTGGTATCTCTTCTAAACTCGTATATGAAGTCTATATCTGACAGTATAAAATATGATTGGAGTTTATTGTTTGTTGATTTTTTTCGGCGGCTGCGCCTCCGTTACTTCAAAATTCGGTTGCAAAGGATATAAGCTAACTATAATGTAAGAAAATATGAACATGACCAAATAATATAAGCTTCTTTTTTGTAAAATCATTTGGTTAGAAAAAAGGCATTTCTTGGAAAAGAGTATTTTTAATTTTCTTTTTTAATAAAAAGGTACTTCTTAAAAAAGGCTGCATTTTATTTTCCTAATATTTTCTGTACAAGCTTTTATGCTATAAATCTAGATTTTTCTAGCTTGAAGCTTAAACTTATTATGGCCTAAAGCTTAAATAAGCTTAGCTAATAAGCTGGTCACCCAAAGATGACCATGATCAAAACCTGCGAACCTAAGAAACTGGGGAAATAAGCTGCAACCAAAATAGCTCTAAGTGTGTATATATACATATTACAAGTAGTATCATGTTAATTAAACATTTTTTTTTTAAATATAATAGGTGGTTTCCGACCTCCAAACAGGATCACCGCTAAATTTTGATCGTGATGACTGGTGATAGCCTAGTCAGTGTCCTTAATGGTAATCATAAAGTGGACACAAAATTACGGAGGACTTATCAAGTTGTCATGATTGCAACTCAAAAAATGGGTATCGCAAAAGATGGGAATTTACCTTGGGACTTGCCCACTGACCGTAAATTTTTCCACGATATTACACGGACCACATCAAGTCCTGCCAAAAAAAATGCTGTTATTATGGGTAGAAAATCTTGGGAAAGTACTGTGAATCCTCCTGTGCCTGGCTGTCTTAATATTATTTTAACTCGCTCCAAATCCATTGATATTGCAACTTCAGAGAATGTTCTGATTTGTCGAAGCTTTGATTCTGCTCTTGAGTTGATGGATACATCTCCTTATTGTCAATTAATCGAAAAAGTGTTCTTAATAGGAGGTGGAGATATTTTAAGGTGTGCCCTGGCAATAAATTACATTTGGCTTTGAAGTTATACACGCAAAAATCTCACGCAAAAAGTAATGAAATAGTCCTATCATACAGGATACCAATAAACTCGGTGCCTTTTAATTCAATGTAATACTCGCACATCATTTTTGTGGGAGTTTCTAAGAGTAATAATAATTTCTTTTTCTTTTTAATAAGAAAGAGAACAAAGAAACGATGCGCTAGAGCCTAGAACTATACAGATCTAAATAGAACTTAGGTCAAACTGTAAGGGCATGTAGTCTAAACAATCCTTTTGAGTGAATTTCACTTACTTCTTTCGTTTGTGTATTTATTCATGATGCAGTGAAACACTCAATGCGCCTCGATGTGTAGCTATACACCTGACAGAAATTGAAACAGAAATTGAATGTGATACTTTCATGCCTAGGGTCGATACTTCTGTTTTTCAACGGTGGTATTCATCTTTTCCTCTGGTGGAAAACAACACTCGGTATTCTTTCAATACGTATGTGCGCGTGAGGGAACGTCCTAATGAATCTCATAGCCAGACCAGCGATATTATATCCAAGTTTGATGTAAAAAAATTCTCTTACTTGCCTGAGGCTATTTATGAGAAACACGAGGAACACTTGTATCTGGGACTTGTAAAAGACATTATTAACAGTGGAAATGCTAAAGATGATAGGACAGGGACTGGTACATTGTCTAAATTTGGTTGCCAGGTAATTTGTTCCTTACAAAAAATTCTTTAAGAAGAAATATATAATACTATTTACCCTTTAACTTTTTTCATTGTACTAACAGATGCGGTTCAATCTGCGTAAATCTTTTCCACTCCTAACTACTAAGGTTTGTCTTAATTTACTTCTGCTCGCAAGTTGATATGAGATAGTTTGAACATCCAATAAGATCGAAGTTTCATTCATACATCACCTGTACACATATGTTAATATCTAATTTTTGTAACGTAGAGAGTATTTTGGCGAGGCGTAGTTGAGGAACTCCTGTGGTTTATCAGTGGTTTAACAAATGCTAAGGTAATTTACTGCTATTCACCAGTGGCCCTCACTTTTGGTTCTGAAATGCATGCTAGTAAACCTTAACAATTAACTGTTTGGGCTTTTTTTGTCTGTTTGAATTTTTTTTAGTATATACTAACTTTGCATTTGTCAACAGATTCTACAGGGAAAGGGAATCCATATTTGGGATGGAAACGCATCTAGAGATTACCTTGATAGGCAAGTAAACAAATTTGCGCTATTGTCTTTTTAAAATTGTTTTCCCCAAATTTTAATGTAAGATTCAACTTTGCTTTTTGTTCCAGTCTTGGGTTGGTCGATAGAGACGAAGGGGACCTCGGACCTGTTTATGGATTTCAGTGGAGACACTTTGGTGCTAGGTTAGCTAATATTTGCTCTTTTAGTTATGCTTGATGTTTACAATCCTAAGCTTTGGTCTACTCATTGTACTTTATTTTTTCAGGTATACAAATATGCATACTGATTATACTGGACAAGGATTTGATCAGTTGGAGGATATAATTGACAAGATTAAGAATAAACCTGATGATCGTCGGATTATTTTGTCAGTTTGGAACCCTTCCGATCTCAAACTGATGGCACTTCCACCTTGCCACATGGTTGCACAGGTTACTATAAAAGAAGTTTGATTATGCCTCTCTCTTATTTGTCTTTTGTCTAATTGTTTTAACCTCATTTCATCATCAGAATTTTATTTTATTTTATGCTTGCAGTTTTACGTAGCCAATGGCGAGCTATCTTGTCAAATGTATCAGCGATCTGCTGATATGGGCTTGGGAGTGCCATTCAATATCGCATCTTATGCCCTTTTGACATGCATGATTGCTCATGTTTGTGGTATGTTTCTATTCCTTTTTATCAGCTTTAATTTTAACTATACCTAGCCCTGAAGGGCAAGACTGCAAAAGCTAAAAATCCGAGGGAGTATTTGGAAGTAGATTTTGATGAAAGACCTGGAATGGTTGCTTTAGCTTGTGTTAGCCCTTCATTTTTCTTTTCTTTTCTCAAATAATATCTTGGCATTTCTTTGATGCACATTTTGACTTCATGGATGCGTGTGGGCGTGTGGGCGTGTGTGGCTCACACTTCTTTTCGGTTTCCAGCTTTTCTGATTAATTTAATAGTTCAATTTTCTATACTTGAAATTTTGATTCATTTTGTGTTGAGCTTTGGTAAGTGCTAAGTTTTGTAAATGGCAAACTTACAAAAGATAAATGAACTTGAGAATTTTTTATGTGATGACTTTTTCCAAATCTGCAGAACAACTAAAGTGCATTTTACAGAAGATTTGCTAATATATTAATGTGATATGATAGTTACTCTAAAGTAACATCTTTTTATTATTTTTATCAAAACATGTAAAAGGTTTTGGTTTTGACACTTCTGTGCAGATCTTGTTCCTGGTGATTTTGTTCATGTTATAGGGGATGCTCATGTTTATCGCACTCACATTCAGCCACTGCAAGATCAGCTTCAAAACCAGCCTAGGCCTTTCCCGGTAAATATAGTTTAATATTATCCATAGTCAATAGATGACTGTTTGTGTGTTCGCGCGCGCGCATCGGTTTGTTTGCATGACTCCTCCAGTGCTCTTCTTACACCTAGATCTATTATATTTGATGTGATGTGGTTAAGAATACTTTTTTTCTTGCCTTTTGTATCCTTCAGATTGCTCTAATGCAATTTTTAATTTTCGGCAAAATGCAGATTTTGAAGATTAATCCTCAGAAGAAGGATATAGATCTATTTAAGGCAGCTGACTTTACACTTGACCGCTATGATCCGCATCAGAAAATAGAAATGAAAATGGCAGTTTAGGGTGACCGAGAGTTCCGAGAATTTTAACAAGTGCTTGTTCATTGGGCTTGTTTGGTTTTGGCTCTTTTTATGGAAAGGAGTATAAAATGATATTTGGTCACTTGAGTGTACTTTATTGTAACAAATATAGTACACATTTTTAACTCAAGTATACTGGTACTTATAGGGGGAAAAGCAATGCATTATCATCAACGATTTTTTTAGCATTCCCAAAATAAAATACTTATTCCATCTGTTAGAACCCGTATTTTTTTATTTATTTTTATATTAATAATAGTTTAAATAGAAGTACCAGTTATTAATTTTGCTTATATTAAGGGAAAAGTTAAATATAGCAGGCTAGCAGCAACTATTAAGAGTAGTATATAATTATGTAAAAATCTAAGGTCTGGGTTATTAGTTCTCCTGATGGTATTGTGAATAGTATTAAATAGGTAATGAAAACTCATAACTTAAATTCTTATTAGTTATTAGTTCTTCATTGAGGTAACCACTTAATCATAATTTTATCATGCAAATGTTTTTATTTTCTTTGCTGTTGTATTTTAAAATTGGTTATTTGAATATGTTGTTGGTAAGATTTGGAATTTTATTTCAAGTTGTTTTGTCAGAATATTTATAAATAAGAATGAATGTTTGGAGTTATTATATTAGACTTTAAATTATTGATTTAATTACTTTTTAAGCTTTTGGCCTTTGTCTAGCACGTGTCAAGTCACGTGTTAGTCGGCCGTGTAGCACCCTTAGATTGTGGATCGTTACACTATCTACCAATGCACATTTGTTATTATAGAGTGTATTTTTTCCACTTCTAAATAAAGTTTACATTTATACTTGTAAATTGTAATAACCGAAAAGGCCATTTGTTGGAGGAAAAAAAAATCAAATCCTGATTTAATAAGAATTAGAAATTATTTTTTACTCCCGAACCCAACATTTCGGGTACCCTACAGCTCGGGTATTCGACCAGTTGGGATGGAATAGTCCCGATAACATTTTATTTGACATCGGGAATCTAAACATTATAAATAACTACATGAAAATTGTATATGAATCATCCCCTATAAATTGCAAAGGTCTTTTGGTTTGAATTATAGTGCAGTTGATAAGCATTTGAGAATAGTTTTGATAAAATAAAATAAAAAGATTGAGTCTAATTATACGAGGCACAAATGCGCCACATCAAGATAAGAGTTAAACAATTTATTTTTCTGGCCAACTTAGAACTTTCAGATTTATACTAGTAAATCAGAAATTAATACTGTTAACACAGAATACTAAAATAAAAAAATTAGATGTACAAAATAAAATAAAATATTAATATTAAAATTATTTAACAATATCCTGATAGGCGACAGGCCGGGTACATGAAGCAATATAAAATCAAACCCCGATTCCAAAGCTAATCGGGTGGGAAGGTGTAAGTGTGATGCTAAATATGGTTGGATGAATTATGAAAGTACTACAAATTCTTAGTAACATAATTTAAATGTGATATGTATGATGTTAAAATTTAAATAATTTTGTTTCGACAACTAAGATACAGTCAAAATTGCAAATAAGAATTAAATTAAATTGGGACAGAAAAGTAACTTTTAAGTAGTATTTTGATATATCATAATTAAAAATTTTAGTATAGTAAGGGTGAAATCGGTTCGGTACCGAAATTTTTGATTGAGTACCGATATCATACCAAATTAGTTTGGTTTGAGAATTTTTATACCATTACCGAACCAAAAAAATCGGTATACCGAACTTTCGATATACCAAATTATTCGGTTGGTTCGGTTCGGTTCGGTTTCGTTTTCATAACAAATTTTAGTTTACAAGTAATGATAGAAAAATAATGCGTATTGAGAAAAAAAATGTAGTATAAAGTAAGGGTGGGTTAGGGTCAGGGTAAACAGAAGTGAAAAAAAAATCCCGATCCCGACCCGATAAAAGTCGAGGACCCGACTTTTTCGGGACCTGAATTGTCGGGATTCCGTAGAATCGAGATAATTTTATCCCGAATCTCCCGACATATTTTTTTATTTTACGACGACGTTATTTTTTATTAACAATTTTCATTTGATAAGTCTGAACATGTTATTAACACGAAACATAATTCTAGTTTAAAAATAAAATTCCTAATAAATGAAAAATGAAATTAATATGTAATAGAAAAAAATAGTGTGAAAATACAAATAATTGAGTAGATAAGAAAATTGATACGTTTTTTATCAGATTTTTTTAGTATTTAGTTTTATTCACACAAGCAACAATTATCATACTAAATGAGATACATTATCATTATAATTTTTATAAACGGAAAATAATAATCATTTATCTTTCTTGAAAATAACAATATAATTTTTTAATTTAAATATATTTTTTATTTTAATAGTTTCATATATTAAAAACTACAGATATATATTATACTTATATAATTATAACGTATATATAATACAAAAAGTATTGTAGCTCATATGATAGAGTGCTTACATTATATGCTAGAGGTACAAATTTTGATTCTCATCACTTATATTTGATAAAAATTAATTTATATTTTTATATAAAATATAAATTAATTAAAAAATCGGACCGGGTCGGGACACCCGGCGAAATCAAAATTGTCACCCGATCCCGAAGTTTGTCAGGTCGGGACAAAACTCGACATTCTCGGGTCGGGATTTCAGGAATTTTTTCCGGCCCTAGTATAAAGTTTTAAAAGTAATAGATTACACAGTTTTTTCTAGGTACCGGTTTTGTCCCAAATGAAATCGACTCAGATCGATTGCATGAAGACGAAGAATTCAAGACGTCTAAATGAGGAGTGCTGTAAGATAATATTGGAGTATTAGACCTTAGTCATAGTGGCCCTAAGTTGGGCTTTCTATCTTGTATAACCCTAAGTTTAGGTGCCCTTATATTAATACATTCTGATAGTAAAATACTTACTGTTCACTCTTTCTATGTTCTCTCTATATCTTCTATATAATATATATATTGAGCTAATAAGACTCACAACATATATATATTTATTTATATTATTGTTACATTTATTGTTTCTTTGTATAAAAGAGTAAAAATTACTGAACATTTCTAGTAAATGTTATAAATAAATAAAAATGTTATAAGTATTCACTGGAAAAAAGTAATATAGCTTATAAGTATATTATAACAATGTTAATAATTAAGTGTATATATGTCTTTTATTTTATTTGTCTATATAATATAGTTTAATATTTCAATTTGAATCGGTATCATACCGAACTCACCAAACAAAAATACTAAAATCAAACCGATTTTCAAATATCGGTTCGGTTATATCATACCGTAACTATAACAACTGTTTTCTATTGAAAGTTGTTCCAATTCGGTAAAAAACAAGACAGTATAAGCAATAATACAGTATAAATACAAAGAGTAGTACTAAATAAGTTTTGGATAATAGGAATGAATAACAATTTTTAAGTTTCAACAAACCCGCGAGAAAGAGGAGAGAGAGAGTATCATTTTCACTCCACACTAAACCCTAATTTAGCTCGTAATAAACCCAAAATTCGACTCAATTACTGATTTTAAACTCATTTTCGATAATATTTAGGCCGTTCAAGATTAGGTTCCCAGTGCCTTTCCCTCTCCGATCGGTAATTCTGATTATTAAATATCATTCACGTTTTTTAAACCCTAATTTAAAGCTGAATTTATGCATCTGAATTTTCTGTATATGAATATCTGACAAGGGTTTATTTGCTATTTTTGATGCGTTGCATGTGGGTATTATTTTTTACAATCATGCGATTTTACGATTGTAACCGAATGTAGTGGATTTGCTTTTTATGAATTTCCTTTTAAGAGTTTTTATCTTATCTGTGTTTTGTGTTTTGTGTTTTATTGGTTTTTGTAGCTTGTGTGTTACATGTGGTGAATAATGGATTTAGTAATTAGGCTTTATTTGTTTGGTTGTAGCTTTTAAGTGAATAAGTTTTAGTTTTTTTGTTTGTGGAAACAATATTGGTTCATTTGTGGTCCCAAAAAGCCATGAACTTGATCAACTTAATAGGGAGAATCTTGAGTTTAAAGATTAAAATTTGAGTTTATGTTATGTTGTGTTTCGCTGCATAAAATATGAGAGGATGGGAAATCTTGCCATGCATATCTAATTATGGATATTTTCTATTTATGAATTTCTGACAAGGGTTTATCCTATTGTTGTGTTTTTTGTATCCGTTCATTATCGGGAATTATGTTTGGTAACTATAGTGAAAATCATGCATATTTTAAGCATTGCATGTATGTATGTATAAATTTTCCGTTATGCAATTTTATGTGTAACGGAATGGAGTAAATTTGCTGCTTTTGAAATTCATCACCAGTTTGTTTAAGCTGTGTTTTGTGTTTTGGGTTTGTTTAGTTTGGGGTTGAGGGGGATGGGTCGAGTAATTAGGTCTTGTTAGGTTGTAGCTTTTGAGAAAATAAGCTGGAGTGTTTTTGTTTGAGAAAAAAATCTAGGTCTATTTAGTTGCAGAGACTTGTAGCTTTATCCAGTCCTTGTAAGCCAGAAATGCTAATCAACTTAACGCATCCCACTTTTACGCAAAATAGCGAGACTTTACAGTTTAAATAGTTTGCAATGGAACAAAGCATTATTTTCTTGTTTATGGGGTTCTTGTCTCAATACACAGCATTGGAGAGGATGGAAAATCTAGCCATTTAGATTTATGTAAGATCGGTAGTGGTTTATCTGACAGGTTAAGTTCTGTAATTTTGAATGGCAGTTATTTAATTTGACGCATTGGATTTGTGTGTCCTACATCTAGTTATGCAAATTTATGTTTGTCAACAGTAGATTTTGAATGTAAGTAATTGTTTAGAAGTAGCAACCATTGAATGAAAAATAACCAATATTAATATTATGCCAGACATGCTAAAAAATATGGTGATCAATATAGCACTTCTATGAGTGATGCACTATGCATGATTAAACACTTTGATTACTACTTTTTGTCTCAATTGTAGTTTTGTGAGTCACTGAGTTGGGTTTGGATTTTTTGATTTGGACAATTTTTTATGATTAATTTGTGCATGAGTTTTACCCTCTCATTGGAAACTTTATTCTGCATTTTTTCCTTGCTCTTGTATGGATTCATTAAAGGATAGTTTTAAATTTGATAAGTCTGGAGTTGATCTGTCGTGTGGTGGCTCTGTGAATGTTATTTGTGTTTCCTCATAGATTGCCTTCGTTCTCTCAAATTTAGCTTGTTGATTTTGTTTAAAACTTAAGATTAAGGGAAAAAAATCCCAAGATATAGGTTCCCCAGTTATGTATATGTTCCATGTATATGGTACATAATTTCTTTTTTAAAGGTTATATGTTACTTTTGATGATTATAGGTGGTTTCGCGCTTCCAAAAAGTCTCGTTGCGGAATCTTGGTTGTGAGTCCAATTTAAGTATCTTCCAGGCTTTTTATTGCACAATGGCTAGTAATGACCTATTTAGTATCCCTAATGGTAATTATAATGCGAACCCGGACCTACAGAGGACTTACCAGGTTGTTGTGGCTGCAACTAAAAAAATGGGTATTGGAAAAAACGGACAATTACCTTGGAAATTGCCTACTGACATCAAATTTTTCAAGGATATCACTTTGACTACATTAGACCCTGCGAAGAAAAATGCTGTTGTAATGGGTAGAAAAACTTGGGAAAGTATTCCTCTAAAGTACCGGCCTTTGCCTGGCCGTGTTAATATAGTTTTGACTCGTTCAAAGAGCTCTGATTTATCAAAAATGGAGAATGTTGTGATGTGTGGAAGTTTTAATTTGGCTCTTGAGTTGATGGAGACATCTCCTTATCGTCTATTAGTCGAGAAAGTGTTTGTAATAGGAGGTGGACAGATTTTAAGGTGCGTTGTGATTATTTATTACTCCCTTCATTCCAAAATATTTGTCCACAACGGGGGATTTTAACTAATTAGAGGACACAATCATCACCTTAATATTGCCGTATGTCATGTTTTACCTTCACTTTTTGTTCTTTCATAGGTACAAAAGTTACATCAACTCTTTGCCACTTAGGAAAGTGGAAACTTGATTATAACATCTAAAAATGGAAAACTCAGACATGTAAATATGGTTAGCAGGGAGCGCCTTTATTAGGGACATTCATGCTAGACCTCCTGCAAAAAGTAATGACCCGGTGTCCTATTGTACTAAATTATAGTGAGTTTGGTGCCTTTTAATTACTCGATGCATTGATGGCACAGCTCTTTTAATTAGTGACTATCAAGTTATATTGTCTTCTTTGTAATTAAGAGAGCCAAAATAATGTATTGAAACTAAATTACTAGAGAGATGAAAATGGAAGAAAAGCCGAACTGGAGAGTAATTAATCCTTTTTGTTCTTTTAAGGCTTTTTTGTTGTCGCTTCGTAACTCTTTGGTGCATTTTTATCAATGCAGTGAAACACTAAATGCCCCGGGATGTGTAGCCATACACCTGACAGATATAGAGACAGAAATTGAATGTGACACTTTTATCCCCACCGTCGATACTTCTGTTTTTCATCCATGGTACTCATCTTTTCCTATGGTGGAAAACAACATACGTTATTCTTTCACTACTTATGTTCGTATCAGGGATTATGTTGCTAAACCTCTTAGTGAGACAAATGGTATTAAATCTAAGTTCGATGTGAAAAGATTTTCTTTCTTGCCCAAGGCTATATTTGAGAAACACGAAGAGTATCTGTATTTGGGACTTGTAAATGACATTATAAGTAATGGAAATACTAAAGATGACAGGACTGGGACTGGCACTGTATCTAAATTTGGTTGCCAGGTAAAGTCACAATTACTGCTCTTTGCAACATAATAAGGATATGGTTATTTATTTTCTTATTGTTTCTCTTCATCGTGCTAACAGTTGAGGTTCAATCTGCGAAAATCCTTTCCGCTCCTTACTACGAAGGCAAGTCTCTACAAACGTTTGGTTCTTTCTCAGTTGATTAGAGCTAGTGCTTGTTTATCTAATAATCAATGAGTATAGAGTGGGACTAAAGTGGCTCAGATGTACAAGAATGAAGTACAGTAAAATTCAGCTGCCTTGTCTCATATCTGTATTGGCTTCACGATGTTAAAATCAGCCTTGATACTAAAGTTCCATCAATACATGAAACTTCAATTGAATTAATATACACTTCTCCTGATTTTGTGAGGAAATTTTGATTTTCTTCTTTGAATTTTTGTTTATGTAGAAAGTGTTTTGGCGGGGTGTAGTTGAGGAACTCCTGTGGTTTATCAGTGGCTCGACAAATGCTAAGGTAATTTATTGGTGTTCAGCATTTAGGCCTCATTTGAAAGTGAAAGATTCAAGCATGGAAATTTCCAGCAGTTAGGAGAAAGTATTCCGTGTTTAGAGAAGACTAAAAATATATTGTGTCCTACCAATCACATTTCAAATTGGAAAAAGTTGTTTGTGACGTCATTGCTGTCTCTTGATTATGCATTTACCATATAGATAGATGTTTGGTTCCTTTTATGTTAACGTTCTTGAGGTTATGTCTTGGTTGCTTTTCGGGGATATGTGAAAACTTTCTCTTCATGTATTCTTGCTAGAGCCAGAATATCGATATTACTTGTTAGCGACACAAAGCACATATTGATCATAATATAGGATATTGGTGCATTCAATTTTGTATCGTTTGTACTCTACATAATCTGTGAGATGTGTTGATCCTTGACAGAAGTGTTGTTGATTGTGTCAAGTTCTGAGTTTCTAGAAGGGTGTTTTTAATATTTTTTGTGATGAGTCTAAACTTGTACTTCTTTTGCTTTTTGAATGAGTTTATCCTTTCTTTGTTGTGCTTTCTGAGCTCGGTAACAAAGAAACTCATTCAAAATGGTTTTCAAGAATATTTTATTTTGATAGACTTACTTTTCGATTGCCGTTAATGTTGGAATTGTCCCACATCGTTTAGGCATTGATAAAGCCAAGTATTAATATATGCCTCTCTCCTTCCCTACTAATAGGTCTTTTAGTGGGGAATGGACGGGCTTCTACATGGTATCAGAGCAAAGGCTAGCCGGTTTGTATGATGGGCCACCTCCACCCGATTTGTTGATTGCACTCGTTGGGCTTATCGGAAATTGACCAACCCATGAGTGAGGGGGAGTGTTGGAATTGTCCCACATCGTTTAGGCATTGATAAAGCCAAGGATTAATATATGCCTCTCTCCTTCCCTATAATAGGCCTTTTAGTGGGGAATGGACGAGCTTCTACAGTTAATTCTAAGTAAATATGTTTAGAAATGGCCCTAATGTCAAGTATATAAATCTTACAAATGGACTTCCCATTTTTTCTTAATGTTTGCTAATATTGCAATTACCAACAGGTTCTACGGGAAAAGGGTGTCCATATATGGGATGGCAATGCATCTAGAGATTATCTTGATAGGTAAGTAGAGGGGTTTTCTGATGTCACATATATTTCAATGTTTTTTTTTTCAATTTTCATCCTTAGTTGTGCAATCATGTATTTCGTTCCAGTCTTGGATTGGTGGATAGAGAAGAAGGCGACCTTGGACCTGTTTATGGATTTCAGTGGAGGCATTTTGGTGCGAGGTTGTTTAAATATCCGTACTCCTGGTTAATTGTCATCTTTTAAGAGCCTTTACTTATGTTATATCGATGGGACTATTAATTTTCAGTTACACAAATATGCATGCTGATTATACTGGGCAAGGATTTGATCAATTGTTGGATGTAATCGACAAGATTAGGAACAAACCTGATGATCGCCGTATTATTTTATCTGCTTGGAACCCATTGGATCTCAAATTGATGGCACTTCCACCTTGCCATATGTTCTTGCAGGTTGTTACAAAACAAGTCTGATTATGCTTTCTTGTTTCATACATGTCTTTGTCATTTTGTTTTTACCCTGGGTCGAAACTGTATTACTTTCTTATCAATGCAGTTTTACGTTGCGAAAGGCGAGCTGTCGTGCCAAATGTATCAACGATCTGCTGATATGGGTTTGGGGGTGCCATTTAATATCGCATCTTATGCCCTTTTGACATGCATGATTGCTCATGTTTGTGGTATGTATCTTTTCTTTTGTTTAGGACAGTAACCCGTTCTTAGCTTATCTGTGTGTGTATTTACACTTGAAGCGTACTAACTAAAATAATATGTTAGCTAATAGTGAATAAATTTTTGTAACATTAGTATTAATAAAACCATTTTTTTGGCTTTTTAACTACCATTATTAAGTGGATCCTGAAAGATATGAAAGACTGACATTGGCAAACAGGGCTATATGGCTTGTCTAATCCCCTTCTGTTTATTATAACTTTTAGACATTTCCTTGATGAGAAATTGGACTTTCTGGATGGGTGTGGACCTAGGGCTGTGAATGAGGCAAAAATATCGTGAAAAATATCGTGTTCGTTTCGTTAATAACTTGTCTCGATTTCGTTCATTGCTAAATGAAATTATAATGAAATAAAATATACATTTCGTTTAGTAAACGAGATGATAATGATCATAGCCCTGTTCGTTTCATTAAATTTCGTTTTCGTCTAATAATATATATATATATATATATATATATATATACACGTGTGTATGTTTGTATCAATAAAGGTATAGTAAAAAATATTAGTAATATGAATTTAAAACCCATTATATAAGAATATATAAGGTGAGATGTAAATAGGATTACGTGTAACATACTGGTTCACGTAAAAAATTTAAAGTTACTAAGTTACTTATAAACTAATAGGGCTGTGAATGAGGCAAAAATTTCGTAAAAAATTTCGTTAAAAACTCGTTTCGTTTTCGTTCATTACTAAACGAAATGAAACGATAACGAAAAATTCAAAAACTAAACGAAACGAAAACAAAATTGACCATTTTCGTTTCGTTTTGCTTCATTATCAGCCCTAAGTGTGGTTAACAATTCTTTTAAGGTTAAAACCTTCTGGTTTTTTCTTGTTCTCTATTTTTGAACTACAATTCAAATTGTTTTGAGCTTTGAGAAGTTCTATATTTTGTGAAAGGCACACTCATTGGGAAGATGATCTCGTAAATTTGTATGGTTTAGCTATTTAAAATCTGCAGAGCATTTTTATAAGTTTGGGCTAATACAATCCTGTGATATTATAGTACACCACATATGGCATCTGTTTTGGGGGGCTAAATTAATGATATTCTAGTAACTGGTTTTTATGTGTATAAGATTTTGGTTTCAACGTCTTCGTGCAGGGCTTGTTCCTGGTGATTTTGTTCATGTAATAGGGGATGCTCATGTTTATCGGACTCATGTTCAGCCACTGCAAGCGCAGCTTCAAAACCAGCCTAGACCTTTCCCAGTAAGTTTTGTTAATATTCTTTAGTTTGTCTGTGTGTGTATCAATATCACTTCCCGCGCTGCTCATCTTACATGTAAACCTTGTCTTGTTGCTCTTTAATGGCCAACTTATTTGCAACAAAAGTTATACTACAAAAGTATAAGATATGAGTCCTATGACTTGACCCGCTATTTGTTCGGTTGGGTAGTTCATAAGCTGGCCTTTTATGGGAAATAAGCTTAAATATTGCATAAAGTTTGTAATACTAGTTTGGCTGTGTCGTTTGATGCTTAGTTCATTTGAAAGAAATATTAAAATAAAACCAATTAAAGGCTAAAAAAGCCATTACTTCAACCTTAAGATATCTGCTTATTAAACTAAGCTTTTTTTCGTAGTTTTTAAAAACTCTAAGCACGTTTGCTCTTTAAGTATTGTGTTTCTTGCTTTATACATCTTTCCTATCTCGTACTAAAAGCATCTGTAATTTTTGAAACGTGCAGATTCTGAAGATCAATCCTCAGAAGAGCGATATAGATTCCTTTGATGCAGCTGACTTTACACTTACTGGTTATGATCCACATCAGAAAATAGGAATGAAAATGGCGGTGTAGGCTGACTAATGTTCTTATGTGTAGTGTATACTTGATTATACTTAAATGTAATCACTCCTTGGTAGCAAATTTATAGCTGTGCTTGAGGCAAGTGAACTTTCTCTTTATCTTTTACTCCATGAATTGGTTTTATTTTTTTGGGTTGATAGTATTACTAAAACCCCAATAGGATTCCTGTTTAATGCATGAATGAGCTGGATCTTTTCAGTTGTCTGTGTTCCTTCGTCAGACTTGCTTGCAAATTTTGGTTGCTCACAGTTATATTTGGAAAAAAAAAATTAAACAACAATCGGCCATGTTTTGAGATGGATATATTAGGTCCGACTACATTTTTACTGGGAGCAAGAAGCCCCCATTTGAGAAACGAAGTTCCATAAATAATTAAATATAATCTGCAAACACGCATTAAAAGCTTTTAAAACTCGTATCGAGTCTTTTCTGGTTGCCAGGTTTATGGTGGAATGTCTGGACATAGTTGAGGGCATTACCACTTGTATAAGGCTTGTCTAATTTTTGTGTTTTTAGCATTTGATACACTAAGAACATGCTCTAAACATACCGAGACTGGTGGAACCATTTTGTTTTTCATACAGCATTCTGAAAATTATAAGATGATTAGTTATATGATCAACAGGGATGTATTTTCTAAATGGTATTATCTATCTTTAAAAACTGTGTGAAGTTACAACGTTGAATTTAGGTGTAAGAAATAGGTACTTGAAGATGTGGAAGAATTTACATTGGTTCATATTATTCTGTCCATGAGAAAGAGAATATTTTTATTACATTTCAAAACCATAAAATAAGATCGACGTCTTACACTAACAGATTTGTGAAAGCACGCCACAATCAATATTAGGAGGTAAAGTCAATTTTTTGATCATTTTATACCATGAATAGAGTCTATTCGAATTTTGGAACATTAGCGCGTGCAATGGGATAGCACTCCATGGGGTGTGCCATCTCAGCAGAAAGTCCGGGTGCTTCTGTCATGTCAACCTTCTCTCCGCCTTTCGGTTTCCAATCAAACCATTGAACCAACAAGGCAATTGCAACATGTATGACTGCCGTTGAAAGCCCAGCACCAGGACATCGTCTCCTTCCACCACCAAACGGTACGTATTCATAGTTATCATTTACCCTATTCCCCCAATCTCTCACAGTACTACTCATGATCCCACTACCGGCGGAGTCAACTAAAAACCTCTCGGGAATAAATTCATCTGGGTTATGCCAGTATTTTGGGTCTCGCATGATGGCATACACGTTAATCATGACTCTGGTGTCGGGTAAAATATCGTAGCCATTTATTTTGCAATATTCCCGGCATCTACGAAGGATGATTGCAGTAATTGGGTGCAAGCGCATGCCTTCCTTAACGACAGCCTGCAAGTATGGCAGTTGTTGCACGTCCTTTTCCTCGATTAATCTGTCCGACCCCACAACTCTTTCGATCTCGTCTCTTACCTTTTTGAACATGACTGGATGGTTGATGAGTTCCGCCAGTATCCATTGCAATTGGGATGCCATTGAACCAGTACCCCCCATGAAGATGTCCTGCAAATTCATTATGTATTAATTATTATATATTTATGATTTTGAAACTACCTAACATCAGTACAGGAAACATACCGAAGAGAAACCAAAGAAACTAAGTTGTAGAACCTGATGATTAAAAATGTAATTTCCTGTCTTGTCATCATATCACAAACTATAAGTTTGCACACATAAAATTTCTGTCAGCTCCCAAAAGACCTAGATAGAAAACCGACCAATTCTAGCACGACTTACCAGTGTAATGGCTGTCATATTTGCTCGAGACATGTCCACTGGTGCAGATTTTTCATGACTTATCTTCAACATAGTATCAATGAGATCCTTCCTCCGGATCCCATCGACGTCCCTCTCATGTTCTGTAATTTCATTGTCCAACATAACAACGTATTGCATATATGCATCCGCAAACCTTTTCTTGTACTGGAAATAATCAAGGTTTCGTAAAGGGTCAAACATCCCTCCTAAAAGCACCTTGGAGGAGAAACGAGAAAACGCATTGACAATTTTCCTAACCCTCGCCGCACCATCCATGTCCCCAGACATCCTTTTGCCCATCACCATCTGGCTAATAATATTGTTTGTCATCGCCATAAATGGTACAGTGAGATTGCAAGCTCTCCCTTCATGCGAGTGTTCAAGCAAAGTATTTAATAGGTAAAATATCTCATGCCTGCGAATATCTGATAGCTCAGCAGTCCTGGTCGCGGACAGTATTTCGTTCATGCACAATTTCTTTGCAAACTTCCAATAATTTCCATACTCGGCGGCAAAAAAGGACCCCCCTTTTTCTTTCACAAGACTTGTGGAGGATGACCCGCCAAGCCTTGATGAGAATGCAGCGTCATGGGTCTTGAATATCTCTGTGGCCACGTTGGCATTGGAGACAATCATGAAGCTGGACCCGCCTATACATATATTCATGAGAGGGCCATATCGTAACGACAACTTATGTAGGGACCCGGGCAAGAACCATGATTTTAGTAGATGGAGATGACCGATGATTGGTAAAACCAACGGCCCAGGAAGGGTTCGAATCGGTGTTCCATCTGATACCGATTTTGTTTTTCTTAGGCCGAGTATTAAAAGAAAAAGTGTAACAACAGTTGCAATGAATGAAATTAACCAAGCATCAAAGGAAATGAGTGCCATGGTTGCTTGAGGACACACTACACAATCAAGAAATATTCTATATATAGCAGTTTGGGTCAGATAGCGTGGGTTCTAAATACATGAGAAGGGGTACCAAACTCTCCCAGTCTATTTGGGAGTCATGTTGACATCACCTTCGTTTTATGTACATAATATTTATTCGGTTACATTTTTTAAATCAATGTTTTGTTTTATTTATAAAATGTTTTTTAAAAAAATAGGTAAATTTGATTTTTTATATATTTTTGGTGTTTATTTGGTATTACTACCCGATAAAATAGCCTAATAAATAATTAAACACCAAAAAATATATAAAAAGTCAAAATTTACCCATTTTTTTAATTTTCTTTTATATAAATTAATGGGGAATGCCCATTTTTTTGATTAAAGACTTTAGAAACAAAATAAAACATTTATTAAAAAAATGTAACCGGAAAAAATAATTCCGAATACATAAAACGGAGGGGGTGTGACGGTGACTCTCCCAATAGGGGAGTGTAGTACCCAAAGTCGGATCCAAAAAAAAACTTCAGGCGGGTGTGTATCTAGAATAACATGATTTTTGCCTAAAAATGATTTTTTGACTATATTTATTTGCCCATGAGAGTGAGATGCCTAGTCCTAAAACGTGAATCACACTTATGACAATTGTTTTTCCATTTCTGGAATATACATTCTCAATAAAGTAAATTTGGGTCAGATAGTGTGGGAAAAAAACTACATGAATCACATTATGACAATTCTTTTTTCCATTTATGAAAAAGACATCTAAACTATATATAATTGCATATAATATTAACTCGATCCAAATAATAATAGGAGTAGTTGAGTAGGGAATACATGGTTGGTCGATAAACAAGCTCGCATATAGTTGTTGTAACTTGTAAGTGCGTAACTGACGTGTTTAAGTTAAATGAATACTATTATCATATAATTTCAAATAAGAGACAATGAAGTCATGTGTTATTCCAAACAGATTGTTCCTTCTAAATTGAGAATTAACATTAAACCCTCAAAAACAAACTTGTCAATTATAAATGATAAACAAGGAGAATTTTTTTTTATTTTTTTTAAATATTATTAAAGAATGTCAAGTGATTTCACACCTAAGCTTATTAATAAGACTCGAATCATGTACCTAAGTTATTCTTAGCGGATTGTAGTCCACTAGGCGACTCCTACCAGATTAAACAAGGAGAATATATAGTAAAAAAAACTACTATCGTTTTAATTTGTATAATTGTTATGAAGAAAATTATATTCACTTCTTGAAAAGATTCTGGTCTAATTGCCAAAGATTTTTTGGATAAGTGTCTAATTGTATAATGGTCGATGGTACAACTTAATTAACTAACAAGTAAACTTTATTAATACGTGCAAGTTTGTTGCCAACATGACATAACTTGAAAGTTAAGAAGTTGACAATAGCATGTCAACTGCCAAGCTGCAATTATTTTTACAAAAACTTAGCTCAGATGATTTTCTTGTAATATATTAACACGCTATCTGACCCAATCTTTTAAGCACAATTTTCAACGAAGAAACTTTCGTTGTTCGGCTAGAAGTAGAAATGAAAATAAAAGTAAGTTCATTATATATCAAACTCTTCTAGTTTTTTTTATAATTTCCATTGCTGAAAGTAATTATTCTCTAGTAACATACAGTAAGATCTATTTGAATTCTATAAATTTCGGGAAAATGAAAACCTTCGATCTTCATCTTTGAACAAGTTTTTTCGTGCATCATCGAAAATGCGTTATCACTTATGGCCTAAGCTAAGACACGCGCATCTTTGATCTTAACAATTAAAATATATAAAGTCATCTTTGACACATACGCATTACAAAGGAATAATTTTTGGTCGCTAGCAAAAAAAAATACATCACTATTATGGTCTAACACTATTTTTGTTTCTCCTTCATTTAAGTGCTTATAATATCTCTTATAATTAAGTGGAGAAGTTATAATTACGCCTAGCAGTAAAAAGCCCTTTTTTTGTAGTTTGACTGCTAATTTCTCATTAGAAATGAACTGCTGCAGAAGCTGGCGTCAGTTTTGAATCTTCTATTTAAATATGATTGTTAATTAAGAAGAATTTGTGTTTTCTTCCACAAAGTAATTTTCAGTTTTCTTATTTTTCTAAGAACATATAGGACATAGAAGTAATATAGGTGAAAGTTAATTAGCAAAACAAATTGTTGTGAAACTTCGTTACAGATAAACTATTTTTGTGTAGTTTAATTTTCTAAGAATGGGATCGCGTCTGGGTTAGGGAGAAAAAAATTACGCAAAAATTACACTTTATCAGGGGAAACTAAGTGGGGACGATCGGGTGCCACGGCATCACACATAATTTTAGAAATTCCAAGTGACGCAATTTTTTTTTAGTACAATTTCTTTTTAGGTATAAATCTGGCACCCCCATAAAAATATGTTACTTGTATATATATTTATAGCTAATGTTTGAACCCAAAACACAATAATTAAATTTGGGCCGAAAGACCCAATTATATTTTTCTTTGATATTGGACTCTTTAAGATTTAATTAAAAAAAAAATAACATCAACAACACTTCTCTTCGTGCGTGTCAGCGTGTGTATCAAAATAAAAAACAAAGTTGAAAAAAGAAAAACTCCACTCCTCTGTGCTGCTGTGCACCGCATTGATTGGGGTTAGATTTAATTAAAAAAACATCAACAATTCTATACTTCTGGCTCGGCAAGGTATACTCTTCTATTTATTTTTTCCTTTAATATGCTTCTTTTTATTATATGTATTGATGTTATGTTGCACCATAGGTGTTTGATTAAAGTACTCAAAGGGAAAAAAAATAGGCTATTAACTCTTAGAGTTTTAATCTGCAGATCTGGCATCGCTAATATTTTTATCGAGTATAAAATGGGAAAGACACCTAAAATAAATTCGTTTTTTAAGAGAGCTAATGTTTCTCCGACGGAAGAGAATGTTGGTAGTAGTGTTGATCACGTGACAATCGATACGCCTAGTCCTCCAACAAAAATTCAAAGAATCGACACAGTAGAATTTGATATTAATTCGCTAGAGCGTGATCCTGGATTACGTAGAAAAATTTGGGAGTATCCTGTTAATAGGCGTGACGAAGTTCGTAGGGCGTACATAACTCTACATGGTCCAAATCGTCCCGATTTAGGAAAAAAATATCCGTATACTCTTGCATCCGCCAAGGCTCGTCCTCGAAGATTTCAAGCTCCGTGGTTTGCTTTATTTTCGTGGTTGGAATATTCAGTGGCCAAGAACAAGGCTTTCTGTTTTTCTTGTTTCCTTTTTGCGCCTCCGGATGGGTCTAGTTTTGTAGGACATAGTGCATTTGTTGTTGAAGGTTTTGATGGTTGGAGGAAGGTCAATAGCGGGAAAACTTGTTCTTTTCGTTTGCATGAAGGTGTTAATTCCGATTCTTGTCATCGAACCGCTGAACATAAATGGAAGGAAATACAAAACCCAACTCAAAATATTGAAAGGGTGATTGTAAAATTTTCTGCCGAACAAGTTTTTAACAATCGCATTCTCTTAAAAATTTCTATTGACTTGGTTCGAAGATTGGCCTTTCAAGCTATGCCTTTCAGAGGGCATGATGAGAAATCAACATCAAACAACCGTGGTAATTTCCTTGAGTTTTATGATTTATTAGCATCATATAATGAAGAAGCCACCAAAGCATTGATAAATGTTCCAAAGAATGTCACTTACAAGTCGTCTGATATTCAAAAAGAAATTTTACATATCTTTTCTATAAAAGTGAAAGAGGCGATTCGAGAAGAAATTGGACATGCTAAATTCTGCATTATAGTGGACGAAGCTCGAGATGCGTCAAAAAAGGAGCAGATGGCAGTAGTTATAAGATTTGTTGATAAAAATGGTGTTTTACGGGAGCGTTTTTTT
The DNA here is from genome assembly GCA_963682055.1 of Primula veris. NCBI lineage: Eukaryota > Viridiplantae > Streptophyta > Magnoliopsida > Ericales > Primulaceae > Primula > Primula veris. Next base: position 11,628,813 of record OY821745.1, on the reverse strand, counting down.
GGTATTGTTCATGTTCCCAACACTATGGCAGTGACACTAAAAGATAGCATATGCTCAGTTCTCAATCACCACAATCTCGATATTCGGAATATTCGGGGACAAGGATTTGACGGTGCAAGTAACATGCGGGGTGAGTTTCATGGACTACAAGCTTTGATATTAAGTGATTGCCCATATGCTTATTATGTTCACTGCTTCGCACATCGATTACAATTAGCATTAGTGGCATCAGCAAAAGAAGTGCTTCCAGTCGATCGATTTTTTGCTAAATTCTTTCGGATCGTGAATATTGTTAGTGCATCATGCAAGAGAAATGATGAGTTGAAAGCTGCCCATGCCGATGATATTGCTTTCTTAATTTCCATTGAAGAGCTTGAGACTGGAAGAGGATTAAATTAAATTGGTAATCTGCAACGACCTGGTGATACTCGCTAGAGTTCTCACCTAAAGTCTGTTTCTAGCTTGATAAAAATGTATAGTGCTGCTTGCATGATTTTACTTAATATTTATGAAGATGGACCTACTTCTCTAAAGGGAGAAGCTCGTTCAACACATAATGCATTAACTTCCTTTGAATTTGTCTTTATACTTCATCTTATGAAGTCAATGTTAGGAATCACGAATTCTCTTTGTCTAGCTTTGCAATCTAAAACTCAAGACATTCTTAAGGCTACTTCAATGGTTTTATCTACTAAAAGCCTTCTTCAAAATCTTAGAGATGATGAATTCGATGATTTGGTTGCTACCGTCAAACTCTTTTGTGAATCACGCAACATTGATATCCCAAACTTGAATGCAAAATATTCTTCGAGGTATGATCCCACTCGTGATAACTTTTCAGTACTTGACCGCTATAGAGTTGATATTTTCTATCGTGCTATAGATTCTCAAATTCAAGAACTAAATCGTCGCTTTGATGAGCAAGTAATGGAATTGTTAGTTCTTAGTTCTACTTTGAATCCTAATTTTCACTCTTCAATATTCAAAATTGATGATATTTGTCTACTTGTTGACAAATTTTATCCGGAGGACTTTACGGAGTTTGAGAAAAGTAACTTGAAATTGGAACTTCGACATTACGAGAATTGTGTTATTTCTTTTCTTGAATACAAGAATTTATCATCGATTTCCGAGCTTTGTCAATGGTTGGTAGAAACAAAATGGTCTACAACATATAGAATTGTGGTTCTCGTGCTTACTCTTCCCGTTTCTACCGCCACCGCAGAAAGATCATTTTCAGCTATGAATATCATCAAAACTAGTATTCGTAATAAAATGGAAGCCGATTATTCTGAAGATTGTATGATGATGTATATTGAGAAAAATATTGCTTCAAAATTTAGCACGGAAACTATCATTGATGCATTTGCGAATGCGAGCAGCCGTCGGGTTCATTTCTTTTGATTTTATCAGGTATCATGTTAGTTATTTGCAATAATTTTTGTGTTTATGCTTTGGTATTTGTTCAACAACACTTAAATGGGGTATATAGATTATGAGTGAGTATGAAAAATTATTATTTTAAGTTGCTTTTTTTTTTTGGTATATTTTGGCACCCCCATTTACACATCCTGGCTTCACCCCTGCACTTTATGTTGCGGTTTTTTTTGCAGAAAATTTCGGTTCACTGTAAAAATGAATCCATAATTCAGAATCTTGAGATTATGAAAGGAAGCATTTTTGTACAGCGTAAAAAATCTTAATGCAATGGAAAACTGTAACTCTAAGTTACCGACCGTAACTCTAATTATAGATTGGACCAAGTGTTTGAGTATTTTTTTTAAAAAAAAAACGTCAATTTTTTTTTTAATGTATAAAACTTGGTAATAATAGTTAGACACTGAATTTAAAATTTACAAAGTCATTTTTTTATTCTTTTTTTGAAAAAAAATATCATACAAAATAAAAAAAAAACTTAAAAAATTGAATTAGATTTAAAAGTTTTAGTTACAAATAAGTTTTATTTTATTTTATTTTTGTGTTTTTTTACAAAAAAAAAATCAAAATTAAATAAAAATAAAATATGACTGTAAATTTTGAAACTAGTTTCTAACTTCACTAACCGTGTTATTGCAATTTTACAGTTTTTTGACATTTGTTTAATTTTTTTTAAAAAGCAATAAAAGTCAAAAAATCAATAAAAAATTAGAAACTTGACTCTGTTCATTTTTAAACTTAGTTTCTAACTAGTTTAACCAAGTTATTTTCATTTACCATTCTTTTAGATTTTTATCGAAAAATCTAAAAAAAAGTAAAGTCTCTGTCAAAACCGTAACTTAGAAATCCGGTTTGTAACTCTAAGTTAAGGTTTTGCGGTATATCAAGATTATTTACATTGTATAAAATGCTCCCTTTATAAAATAAACTTGATTTTGTGTATTAGCATTAACTTTTTAGGATGAGTATACATGTGAGTGTGTGACCTTACATGTGCCTTTTACGAGTCTATGTTATAAAAGGGCACTAAATATCTCAATAATATATTAATAATATATTAAGTATTGAAAATATAAATATAAAATGAACGTTGGATATAACGTGATTCGACGCCTCAACACTTCAGATTGAGCCCTACTTCACGAGAAATATCATTACCTTTTTTATATATCGAAAAATGGAAAAGTATAAAGCATAAGGCTCGGTACAGAGTGTATATATATTACACTACTCTATTATTCCCTCATTCTCCCACACTTCGAATACTATATATAAGAGCATCTACAATAGGTGTGTTAAAGTGTGTGTTAACTAAAAATGTTAGCTAACAATACAATTTTGTCTCTCCATTAGATGTGTTAAAGTGTGTGTTAACTTTATAACACTTAAAAAGATTGTTAAAGATAACAATCTTTTTAAGTGTTATTACTTGATGACATGGCAAAAAAAAAACTGATTCACCCTCATATTTCTCACGCATATATTTTCTATCTCTAAGCTATTCTACTTTTCTATATCTAGACTACAATCAAAGATATTTGACGGTAATGTATGGTTGCTGGAAAAAAAACCCCAGATAAATACTGTATTTTGAATATTTAATTTTTAATTAAAATAGATAACATTGTTAAAGTTAAAACTAATGTGTGTGTTTAACTTAATATGCATATATGTCATTTAATAGCTTTTTAAATGATGATGTGTCACTAGTTAATTATAAAAAGTTAACACAACTATTGTGGATGCTCTAAGCAAATAAAAAGTGATGACTCATTATGCTTGATTTGTGGTTTCTTGCCATGTGGTATGTTGTGTGGCATTACCATATTTCTGTGGTGATGACTCATGACACTCTCCATTAATCATCACAATTTGATTTTATTTTCGATAAGCATATTTTAAGTCCCCCCCCCCCCCCCCCCCCCCCCCCCCCCCCCGCCCGATGATAAGAACTTAAAGTGATTAGTTCAAAACTTCTATCGAACTTCTCATTCCAATATTGTGTATCAATTTCTTAAAAGTTGTTGCAGGAAAAGATTTAGAAAATAGGTCGGATAATTAGGCCAAATTATCCGTTGATCGTATTTGGTGAACGTTTATTTCACCATTCTTTTGGAGATCGTGGGTATAGAAGAATTTTAGAAAAATATGATTAGTTTAATCCCTTTTAATATACCCTCCTCGAATTTGCGTAATACACGTTGTATTATCTTCATATAGTAACGTTGGCTGAGTTTTTGTCGAAGTCAAGCCTGACTGTTCTTGTACATAATGTATCATTGATCTTAGCCAAACACATTCTCGACTTCCTTCATGAATTGCAAGTATTTCTGAATGATTCAAAGAAGTTGCGGTTAATGTTTGTTTTACATAACGCCAAAAGATTGCAGTACCGTCATATGTAAAAATATATCCGCTTTGTGATTTAGCATTATGTGGATCAGACAGATAGCCAGCGTCTGCATATCCAACTAATTTTCCATTTCCATTGTTCGAGTAAAATAATCTTAAATCGACGGTCCCTCGTAAGTATCGCAATATATGTTTAACTCCATTGCAATGCCTTCAAGTTGGTGCTGAACTATATCTTGTAAGTAAATTGACAGAGAATGCAATGTTTGGTCTAGTGCAATTTGCAAAGTACTTAAGGGCACCGATTGCACTTAAGTATGACACTTCAGGGCCTCGTAATACTCTTCTTCGTCTTTTGGACGGAATGGATCTTTCTTGATGTCGAGTGAGTGAACAATCATAAAGGAATTCAGCGGGTGTACTTTGTCCATATAAAATTAACGAAGTACTTTCTCAGTCTAGTTAGACTAATGAACGAATATACCCTTAGATCTATGCTCGATTTGTAAACCGAGACAGTACTTAATTTTTCCAAGATCTTTCATCTCAAATTCCACTTTCAGGTAATTAGCAGACTTGGAGATCTCTTCAGCAGTTCCAATTATATTTATATCATCAACATACACATCGATAATAGCGAACCCATAATTTGCTTTCTTGATAAAAATGCATGGACATATCGGATTATTAATATAACATTCATTTAGGAGGTAATTGCTTAGCCGATTGTACCACATGTGTCCTGACTGCTTTAAGGCGTATAACGATCTTTGGAGTTTAATCGAGTGTAAACTCCTATCTTTTGCTTCAGGCAATTTAAAACCTTCATGGATATTCATATAGATGTCATTGTCTAATGACCCATATAAATATGCAGTGACTACGTCCATTAGACGCATTTCCAGTCGTTCAGGGACTGTCAAACTGATCAAGAATCGAAAAGTAATCCTATCAATTACTGGAGAGTATGTTTCCTCGTAATCTATCCCATGTCTTTGAGAGAAACCTTGAGAAACAATTCGTGTTTTATATCTAACGAGTTCGTTGTGCTCATTGCGTTTTCGTACAAATACTCATTTGTACCCTACGGATTTGATATCTTCTGGTGTCAGGATTACTGGTCCAAATACTTCCCGTTTTGCTAAAGAGCTTAATTCAGCTTTAATAACACTTTTTCATTTTGGCCAATCACTTCTCCGTCGACATTGTTCTACGGAAGTTGTTTCAGGACTCTTATTACCAATAATTTCTAGAGACATAACATATGCAAATTTTTCGTCGACGACCACATTACTACGATCCCATCTCTCCCCATAAAATATTGAGATCTCATTATTTTTTTTCAGGTACATGTATCTCTTCAGGAGATAAAACATTTTCATGAGGAATTTGTCCTGGGGGTCGGGACGAACCTACTTGTGGAGCCTCTTAGGGGACATTTTATTCGGATCTTTACTCCATTATGGGATTCTTTGTAATTTCTCTTCAGGAGAATTACTCGGGAAAGTTTCCTCTGCTGTAGGATTACTTGGTCTCAATTCTCTCATTTTTCGGGGCAATTTATCTTTTGCACCCACGGGTCTTCCATGCTTCTGACATGTTTTATATTCATTCATTATTGGCTCTCTTACAGAAACATCAATACTCGCCATAGTGTTAGATGCGGGTACATGTGACTTTAATACTTTATGTGTATTAGTAAATGTATCGGGTAAATTATTAGCAATGCTTTGCAAGTGAATGATTTTCAGACTTCTAATTCACTGTGTCTGGTACGAAGGTCCAGATGAGACAATGATGATACATTCCATTCAACTTTATGTTCTGGTATGTGTTTAGAGATTACTCCCCCTAATGGTGGGAAAAGAGTCTCATCAAACTGACAATTTATGAAAAAAAGCCTTAAACAAATCACCCGTTAACGGTTCAAGATATCTAATAATATATGGTGAATCAAAACTAATATAAATACCTAGGCTCGTTGTGAACTCAATTTAGTACATTGTGGTGGTGATATTGGAACGTATACTGCACATCCAAAAATAAGTAAATGAGATATATTTGGTTGGTGAACAGATACTAGTTGTAGTGGAAAATAAACATGATGGGCAGATGGGCGAATACGAATTAAAGATGCAGCGTGTAAAACAGCATGTCCCCACGCTGACTCTGCTAATTGAGACTTCATGAGCAATGGTCTGGATATCAATTAAATACGTTTAATGAAAGATTCTGCTATGCCATTTTGTGTATGGGTATGTGAGACATGATGTTCAACATCCATCCCTACAGACATGCAATAGTCGTCAAATGCATAAGATTTAGACTCGGCTTTATCCCTTAAAATTTAATCTATGTAGTAAACTCAACGTTTTTTGTAAATATGACAGTATATAGTTTAATGATTAAATTTCTTTATTAATATTATTTATATAAAAAATTCATTTGCGAGGTCATAAAAGTCACATGTTTTGATCCAAAAATTTAACAATGGTACACTAAATCAAGTTTAATTAGTAAACCTAGTACACTAAATCAGGATTTTTCAATAAACTCGGTACACTCAATTACGATTTTGAAATCTCCATGCATTAAAATGGAATTTTGTGTAAACATGAAACCAGTAAAATGTAATTTTCCTTATCTTTACTTTTACTCTTAATGAAATGTATACTTGTGAATTGTGAATCCATTATATACCGCCCGTATCTGGTTTGCTATTTTTTGTGTTTTAACATTTGATGCACTAAGGACACGCTCTAACAGTATATGCATCAGTATAATCAAACCATATAATTCTCTTATGTTTAATGAGATTAACCTAAAAAGTGATTTACATCAGTTACGTTATCCTATTTTTACATTAATGTGGTGTTGTTTTTATATACAAGGTAAACCTTCACCTCCTTGTAAATATATAATACTTAAAAAAAAATCTTATTATCTCCTCTTTTATGTTATTTCTATTCATGTATAAGTGTAAATTAAAAAAATTGATAAAAGATATATATTAATAAAAAAAACAAATATGAGCCAAGTGTTATGAAAACTGCATTTCACCTCACAATCAGGAAGAATGATGAGGGTGGACCGATTTTTTTTCAAACAACATTGTAAAAATTATAAGATAATTAGTTAAAGGATAAATTAACAAAACATACTATTTTTTAAACTAAATTAATAAAAACATACTCAAAAACTTTTCATTATCAAAAACATATCAAAACTGTTTATTTTCCTCTCGCATCTTACTCTATCTCTCCTCCATTCTTCTATCTCCTCCATTCTTCTGTCTCTCACCAATTATTCTCTGTATCTCTCTCTTCTTCATTTTTCTCTGTATATTTCTTTCATATCCCACTCTATCTCTCTCTTTTTCTCCATCACGAAAACCCATCACTGACTACCGAACACCATCTATATTATATAAACATTCATATACATATAAATACAGATATATACATACGTAATACACAAATATTACACTGGTTGATAACCCGTAATATATGAAAAATATATGAAATTGGTGAGATTGTTTCATATTTATTGAGGTTTGAGACTATTGTAAACCTTGTAAGTTTCAAGTTGAAAGAGAAGAATCCATATGTACAGTATTGAGAGAAATCCATATATAGGGTATGAAATTTTAAAATTAGGTTATGAAGTTTTAAAATTAGGGTATGAACTCTTTTTTACATATTTGATTATGATCCAGAACATTTAGGGTATGGAATTTTAAAATTAGGATATGACGTTTTATAATTAGGGTATGAACTCTTTTTTACATATTTGATTATGATCCAGAACATTTAGGGTATGGAATTTTAAAATTAGGGTATGACGTTTTATAATTAGCATATGAATATTTTATGAGTTTTTAGTCATTTTTAGAGAGAGAGATGGATGATTAGCCCGTGTTAGAAAGAACTGCGATTATCGTGTGTTAGAGAGAGATGTGCGATTAGAGAGAGAATTGCGGTTAGAGAGAGATGTTAGATTAGAGAGAGATGCTAGATTATGGTCTGATTAGAATTAGAAAAATAGTAAGTATATATATGTATGTTTTTGATAATTTAAATTATTAGTGTATGTTTTTGATAATTTAAATTATTAGTGTATGTTTTTGATAATTTAAATTATTATGGTATGTTTTTGTTAATATAATAGTGATAGAGTATGTTTTTAATATTATCGTTTTTTCCGCAAAAGCAATTGTATTTTATATCTTGTCGTATTCTTCTTCTATGTACTATAAGAGGATCACTTTGAACAATAGGTTTTTTCCAGTTGTTTAGGACATGCTAAAGATACACGATTTTATCAATATCACACGTATTTTTCTGTGTATCCAGTAAGTGCCGGAGCCAAAACTTTAAATCAGGGGTCAAAATATTAACAAAATAAAAAAAATTAAAATTAAGAAAAACGAAACTGTAAAAGGTCAAACATTGTTACTTAATTTACAATCGACTCATACAGTCACTCATATTTTGAAAGTGATGCATAATAATATCGTTCAACAAACTTTCAAATATATTATTTTCAATATAAACTACTAAATCATATAAAAAAGAAAAAAAACCAATGAAGTTAACTAGTTAAATAAGTTACAAACTGAAACAACAATCTTATTCTAAATAAAATAAAATAAAGCAAACAGTAAGTTTATCCAACTTAATTAATACGTGTAAATAACAAGTTAAACATTCTGTAAACAAACTATTAAATAACTAACTAATTTAAAAGTCACAACTTATTTATATATGTTCCATTAAGAATTTAATTTAATAAAAAACTAACTAAAATTTCCCCAAATTTATACAGTAACTAACTTTTTCTAATAAAAATCTATTAAAAATTAGCCTAACTTTTTAAAGTAATTAACAATTGTTAAGCAAATAAAAATAGAATCAATAAATTACATTAGATTATTAACTTTACAAACTAGTTAAATAGTTAGGATAAAAAAAAAGACTAAGAAAGAGAAAAAAAACAGTTGTGGCTCCAACCTAAATTGTATTGGGAATAACAGGTATAACTAGTCATCGTATAAGAGAGTGGGTTTGGGCTTTGTTAGCGTTAATGTCATCACTTATATATAAAGAGAATTTTGTATATGTATAATACAAACTCTCTATTTAAGTAGAATGATAATTTTGTAATTAACTTAATATCTCATGTCTATTTTGATATATTTTATATAAAAGTCACCCCTAGCACCATACCAGTTCCGCATATGTATCCGGTACGGTATACCATTTGGAGTATTGGTACGTCTTCAATACTACTTGGGTACTGCTAAAAATATTAAAAATATTTTTTATTTAGAAAAATAAAAATAAAACTTAAATCTTCTAAATATGAGAAGGTAATTTTATTATATTCTACTTATATAATAACTTTTAATTATATTTCAATGTTTCTGTAGCGATGATAAATTGATTATTAGTTATGTAGGGTAAATAAAATGTAAAAATATAAAATATTGTTGTACATAAAACTTGTAGGCAATTAATCTAATATAGCCTCACCATTTTCTATGTTTTAAAATCTAGGGATAATATCACTTTAGTGCCTTAAGTTTTGGGTTATATTTATTTAAGTGACTTGATTTTCAAAAATATTGAATTGGTGACCCAGTTTTCACATATACTTTGATTTAGTGGTCTCCTAAACTTCACAAGTTTTAAACAATTGCAATACAGGCCACTTAGTTTAAAAATTAATAAATTACACACCGATTTGTTAAAAATGACAAAATTAACTCTTTAATTTTATAATTTTTGTAAAAGACATATTTTCCAATAAGATAATTTTTCTTCATAATAATTTTTGGTAATTAAAGAAAATTTTACTGATTAATATTAAAGAAAATTACACTACGTGTATCTTGATTATTTGATAGTTTGGTAAAAGTGCCAATTTATCTTTTTGTGAACTTTTTTGTTACGAAAAAAACAGTAAACCTCCATGCTGAAGCCATGGGGGCGTAAAATTTTATGTGCGATAACTTCATATAATTTTATTTAATAATTTTATGTAATTTACCAGACAAATTTTAATATTAATCCGTACACTTTTCTTTAATTATGAAAAACTATTTACGGATGTAGTTTAATTTTTACTGATTAAAACATTTTTTTTACAGATTAAAACTTTTCTGCAAAGAACAAAAATTATGTATAAAATTGTATTTATTATAAAGAAAAGTTTGCGTATTGAAAAACGTGTCCTTTACCAAAATTGTAAAATTAAAGAGTTAATTTTGTCATTTTCAACCAATCGGTGTCTAGTTGATGAATTTTTAAACTAAGCGGGTTGTATTTTAATTGTTTACAACTTGTGAAGTTAAGGAGACCACTAAATCAAAGTATATGTGAAACATGGGCCACCAATTCAATATTTTTGAAACTTAGGTCACTTAAGTAAATATGACCCAAAACTCAGAAAACTAAAGTTATATTATCCCTAAAATGCATGAATGTAAGTTTCATTTTAATTATAAATAATGGTTTTGTTATATTTAGTTAGTTCATTACTCACTCAGTCCCAAAATAATAGTTCATTACGACACCACGTGTAATTTTGACCGGCCAATAACTTGTATCAAAACTATAGAAATGAAATTTTTAATATTTTAATAATGTAATTTAATTTTTAAAAAAATTTATTTCGACAATATTAATATGAGTTCTTGACTGGTTAAACTCGTACGTGGTATCGTAATAAACTATTACTGTGTTGGAACGGTATGTGTGTGTATATATATATATATATATATATATTAGTAATCGTGTCTCACGCGTTGTGTGTGCCGTGCATAATGTAATAAAAATATATAAAATATGTATATTTATGATATAAATATGTGGATAATACAAAAAAAAAAATATAAGTTAAAATTTAGAAAATTATTTGTTTGTTAAACAGTGATAAATAGTTTTATTAGTTTTTACTATTTATATTTTTGTGAAAGTATGATATTATTGTAATTAATATAAAGGTGTAGGGGTATTTTTGAAAAAAAATGACTAAATTGGACACACTCATTTGATTTGGATTAGTTTATTTCCAATTAACATAGACATATCATACACTTATTATATTAACAAAAACATATTTTTAAAAGTTAAATTATTAAAAACATATTTTCAATTAATAATTAATAAAAAATAAAAAAAAACTGATTAATCCATTCCAATCTATTTCTCCTCTTTCTCTCTCCTGCTCTCACATTCTCTCCAATGTCTTTATCCTCATTCTCTCTATTTCCGATCTCTCTCCTCCTATTTCTCACTCTCTCCTATCTCCTATCTCCCATCCTTCATCTCTCTTTCCGATCTTTTTTCTATTTTTTCGATATTTTTCTTCTCATCCATCTCTCTCCGATCTTTCTTTTTCATGGAGATTGAGACGGACACATCTATCGAAAAGGACGGCGAGTGTTTACAGCGATATCGAAAACTCGAGTTTGATGTCGACGGAGATGCGGTTGTTGAAGGAAATGCCCATGGCGATGACGTGATGGTTTGAGATCGAAAGACATGTAAGAATTAAATTTACTAATTACTGTATAATGTTGAAGAATAAGGGTATGAATTACGTGAATTAAAATTATGAAGTTGAAAATTATTTATATGAATTATGTAAATTGGGGTATAAAGTTTGAAAATAAGGGTGAACTCTACGAATCGGTATATGAATTTTTAAAATATGGGTATGAATTTTTGGAAAAATGATATGAAAAATACAAATTATGGTATGAAAGTTTAAAATAAGGGTATGAAAATTACAAATTAGGGTATAAACTTTTAAAAATAAGGGTATGAACTTTTGGAATAAGTGTATGAAATATACAAATTAGTGTATGAATTTTTGATATATTTTTGTTAATTAGAAATTTTTTGCTTTGTTTTTGTTAATTTAGTTTAAAAAGAATATGTTTTTATTAATTTATCCATATATATATATATATATATATATATATATATAATATTAACGTATTAGACGTATGTAAACGTATAGTAACGTAATTTTTATAAAAATATCGTAACACTGTAGAATTACCGTGCACGCGGACCACGTGGTTATGGGTCATGAAATTGCCGCTTGAGTTATCAATTTATATAGAAAAAATAGCTAATTCATAGAAATACAAAGAGCAACCGGGATAGAGATGGATAACAAAAACCCGATTTTTTTTTTCTCATTTCGCTGTTCTAATGGACATCTGGATAAAGTATGATGATAATTCCTTCTAATACAGGGTAAGGAATTATGGATTGAACTATATTTGTTATATTTTCCATTCATAACAGAATTTATATTCATGCATGTCAGTTCCTTCATTTTGTTGAAATCTTTTTAATTTCTCAATTGACTGAATGTTTTTGTGAAACCAGTTTGTGCAAATCATTCTATTATAAAAACATTATTCACCACCATGTTGTCCAAGCGACCTAAAAATATTATATATGATGTTTTTAGGGAGAATCATTTATTAGTACATAAAAACGTACTTAGTTTTCAATAGATCGAATTCTTAACTCTTACTTAAGATTTTGTACATATAATATAGTATCAAAGTTAAAATTAAAGAATAAAAATGTATAGTATCATGTGGGTTGTAGAATATCATATGATATATCATATGTACTAATCTTAGTTTTCCTAATCTCTTATCCAGTGAGGTCTCCACTTGCTAAATATTTTTCAGATACTATTGAAAAGTTAAAGTAATACCATGTGTAGTGTCCATAGATAACTTAAAATGGTGTACAAATAACAATGATTATTGGCAAAGAGACAGAGGGAAAGGGATCAAGATACTATTGAAAAGTTAAAGTAATACCATGTGTAGTGTCCATAGATAACTTAAAAAGGTGTACAAATAACAATGATTATTGGCAAAGAGACAGAGGGAAAGGGATCAAGTTTACATCGAAACAGATGTACGGTTTGATGCTCTCACAGTTTTTTTTATTTATTTTGAGACACTTCTCGTGAAAAATTGTTATGGATACATAGGTATCCGATGTACGGCGTAATGGATTCATTTTTTATTTTTCCACCAACATATAAACATCTAAATTAGTGTATTTGTTCCCAAAATGGTTACAAGTTCTTGCAAATACAAGACACAAATATTATTGAAATAGTGCAATATAAAACTCTATGTTTCTGTTATTTATTCTACTAGATGGTAACGTGATCACAATGAATAATTACTTGGCTATATATATAGTTGGGTTTCTTAGTGTGGTTTTTTATTTCGTTAGGGGATTTAGTTTATCTGAATTTTATGTAATTGGAGTTGATGAAGTGTTTTTTGTTAGATTTACTCACCTACACTGTAGTCGGTTGTAGAAATGATGAAACTCAGTTGTTTATGCTCTCAACATGCTTTCATTCTTCATATCGTCTTAATAGTTGAGAGTACAACAAGAGTGTGTGAAGATACTGAAGGATCACACCAAGAATGCCTTGTAAGAGTATACAAAGTAAACAAATTTTATTCTAGTACTCAAATATATGTGGGTATATGTATACACAGCCTTAATTATACTCAACATTCGGTACGCATTGGTGGATGATTTGGTTTTTCGCCAGAACAAGTAGTCTGAATATTATTCGTTCTGTTGTTAGTAGTTGATTCTTACTACTTTCATTGTGTGCGAGTGTTGTTCCAGGCTACTGCAACACAATTTCATGGCAGTGATTGAGTTGTTTTAACCCTAAAGTTTTAAAGCTGTGTTGAAAAATATATGGAAGAATTTGTGGACTGTAACCGACTAAATGAATTCATTGTTTCTTCTGATTGGAAAAGCAATGTGATAGTCATGATACTTCAACAATTTCTTATTTCATATTGTCTTACGACAGTGAATTCAAGTATAGCAAAATAAAAGTAAAGTCATCTAGCAGTTCTATCTGGTTACTTGGCGCCCATCAACATTGAATCATTGTTTTGTTGCTGTTTTGAACCTAAGATTAGTTCGTTCCATCAGCCATAGTGCGTAAATTGTTGTTTCATTCCTTTTCTATATATGTTCTTTAAGTGATTAATATCTTCTCATGCATTGCTGTAGGCTGGTGAATATACATGTCGACGATCAAACTGGAGCTTGTTGATATTATCAAGTGTTCAAGATACTACTAAGTCTAACTATAAAATTTTAGGTACTCGCACGAACTATGTTATTCAAATATTTTCTAGAAGACTGCCCAAAGCAAGTCTTTTGCAGAACTAACTATTTTGGATGTCAAACTTTCTCGGTTCAGCGTATATCTTACTCAAGTGTTTCACTTGAATAAAATATATGTATACAGTTTGTGCTAATGCCTTCCGTTCTAAAGAGTTGATCTTGGTGTTGTTTTACCTTTGTTGTTTCATATTGTTCGACTTAAATATCTACGTTGAATCATGTAGTATTATGCTTTTAAAAAGTGCTAGAGACACATTTGCACAACGTGTTGAATTGTATTGTAATAGCAATGTTTGTAGTACACGCAAATAAACCATGTGCATCGTACGGGGCCTCCTCGCTAGTCTTTAAAAAAAATTGTGAAGTTATAACCCTGAACTTAGATGTAGGAAATAGGTAATTGAAAATGTGAAAGAACTTACATTGGTTCATCTTTTTCTGTCCACAGAATGAGAATATGTTTATTACATTTCATAACCATAAATTACGATTGACGTTTACACTATATATTGCAGATTTGTGAAAGCGCGCCATGGTCAATGTTTGGTAGATTCAATCTTTTGATCATTTTATACCATGAATTGAGTCTATTCGAATTTTGGAACATCAGCGCGTGCAATGGGATAGCACTCCATGGGGTGTGCCATCTCAGCAGAAAGTCCAGGTGCTTCTGTCATGTCAACCTTCTCTCCGCCTTTCGGTTTCCAATCAAACCATTGAACCAACAAGGCAATCGCAACATGTATGACTGCCGTTGAAAGCCCAGCACCAGGACATCGTCTTCTTCCACCACCAAACGGTACGTATTCATAGTTATCATTTACCCTATTCCCCCAATCTCCCACAGTACTACTCATGATCCCACTACCGGCGGAGTCAACTAAAAACCTCTCGGGAATAAATTCATCTGGGTTATGCCAGTATTTTGGGTCTCGCATGATGGCATACACGTTGATCATGACTCTGGTGTCGGGTAAAATATCGTAGCCATTTATTTTGCAATATTCCCTGCATCTACGAAAGATGATTGCAGTAATTGGGTGCAAGCGCATGCCTTCTTTAACGACAGCCTGCAAGTATGGCAGTTGTTGCACGTCCTTTTCCTCGATTAATCTGTCTGACCCCACAACTCTTTCGATCTCGTCTCTTACCTTCTTGAACATGACTGGGTGGTTGATGAGTTCCGCCAGTATCCATTGCAATTGGGATGCCATTGAACCAGTACCCCCCATGAAGATGTCCTGCAAATTCATTATGTATTAAATATTATATATTTATGATTTTGAAACTACCTAACATCAGTACAGGAAACATACCGAAGAGAAACCAAAGAAACTAAGTTGTAGAACCTGATGATTAAAATGTAATTTCCTGTCTAGTTATCATATCACAAACTATAAGTTTGAACATATAAAATTTCTGTCAGCTCCCAAAAGACCTAGATAGAAAACCGACCTATTCTAGCACGACTTACCAGTGTAATGGCTGTCATATTTGCTCGAGACATGTCCACTGGTGCAGATTTTTCATGACTTATCTTCAACATAGTATCAATGAGATCCTTCCTCCGGATCCCATCGACGTCCCTCTCATGTTCTGTAATTTCATTGTCCAACATAACAACGTATTGCATATATGCATCCGCAAACCTTTTCTTGTACTGGAAATAGTCAAGGTTTCGTAAAGGGTCAAACATCCCTCCTAAAAGCACCTTGGAGGAGAAACGAGAAAACGCATTGACAATTTTCCTAACCCTTACCGCACCATCCATGTCCCCAGACATCCTTTTGCCCATCACCATCTGGCTAATAATATTGTTTGTCATCGCCATAAATGGTACAGTGAGATTGCAAGCTCTCCCTTCATGCGAGTGTTCAAGCAAAGTATTTAATAGGTAAAATATCTCATGCCTGCGAATATCTGATAGCTCAGCAGTCCTGGTCGCGGACAGTATTTCGCTCATGCACAATTTCTTTGCAAACTTCCAATAATTTCCATACTCGGCGGCAAAAAAGGACCCCCCTTTTTCTTTCACAAGACTTGTGGAGGATGACCCCCCAAGCCTTGATGAGAATGCAGCGTCATGGGTCTTGAATATCTCTGTGGCCACGTTGGCATCGGAGACAATCATGAAGCTGGACCCACCTATACGTATATTCATGAGGGGGCCATATCGTAACGACAACTTATGTAGGGACCCAGGCAAGAACCATGATTTTAGTAGATGGAGATGACCGATGATTGGTAAAACCAACGGCCCAGGAAGGGTTCGAATCGGTGCTCCATCTGATACCGATTTTGTTTTTCTTAGGCCGAGTATTAAAAGAAAAAGTGTAACAACAGTTGCAATGAATGAAATTAACCAAGCATCAAAGGAAATGAGTGCCATGGTTGCTTGAGGACATACTACACTTTACTTTATCTATATATATATAAGTCATTTCAATAAAGCAAGTTTAGGAGTCGACATGGGCGGAACAGGATGATTTTGTTGGTATGAAAAATATGTCGAATATAAGATAAAATAAATAAGGTCTAATACAAAAATAAAGATTTTTTTCTATGTTATGATTTGAACTCATAAACTATCACTACTTTAAAAACAGTTCAGTTATTTTGTTTAATTATGGAGACCATCAATGTATATATGTTAACAAAATCTAAATTAAACATAAAAAAAAAATTGAAAATCGTCGCCGAATGGCCATGGCCACCTCTGGATGCATCCCTGCTAGTGTGAACCCTAAATACGCGTATCACTTTACGCATGACAAGTTTTCTTGATACTTTACGCATGACAAGTTTGCTTTTTCTTTTTCTATTTATGAAAAAGACATCTCAACTTTACTATTCCTTCCATTCTCAATTAACTGTCTTTTACGAAATTACGTGTAATTTTAAACGGTTTATAACATGTATCATAATTGTCGAAATGAAAAATTTCAAAACTAAATCATATAATTTAATGTTTGAACTATATGATTAATTTTTAAAAATTTGCATTCCAATAATTTTAATATAAGTTATTGACCAATCAAAATTACACGTAGTTTCGTAATGAATAATTAATCGGGAACGAATGAGTAAAGTTAAAAGTTGAGTAAGAATATATGGCTGGTAGAAGTAGAAATGAAATAAAACTAAGTTCATTATGAATAGAGAAAGTAATCTTAGAGCAAGTACTCCTGGAACCCATATATACTTTTAATACATATTTTGAGAAATGTTCTTTAACTTTTAACAAAAATATAACGATTCAGCAGCATTCTTTAAAATCCTTCCAAATTTTAAAGTGGATGAATATTCCCTATTTAAAGGAATCAAAAATCTTCCTTATATCATTTTACATTAAAGTATGATATCAAATCTCAACACTATTCAATACTTTTTTCATATTCATTCATTTATATTGGCTTTTGCGTGCCTCATTGGCTCACAATAACTATGAGATTTTGAATTTGTGATACCCAAAACCCAGTTACCTTCGTTCCATCTTGATTTATTGATGTCAAATGGTTTTCTTTTGATATCAATTAATTTGATTTAGGTTCGTATTTTTGTATTAGTATTTTACAAATTAAATTTGTGGTTGCACACCAGGTGTTTGATAGATTGCTTGTTAGGAAATAATGAGAAACTTGAAACATGCCTTCAATTGTGAGCAAATATTTTATTAAGGATTAAGTTTAGGAGATTGAGATTATATTATATTGTTGTTTATAGTATATTAGGTGTAAATCTATAAGTTTCGAAATTCTCATAAGATTTTTTTCCCTGTTTATATTTATTTATCTTATTTTGATTTTTTTTTCCTTGTATTTATTTTATCTTATTCAAGTTTTTGATTTTTTCCCTTATTATATATTTTTCTTATTCAGATTTCCCCCTTATTATTTATTTGTTAAATAAATTTATAGGGTAACTGATATTTTGTGTTGATTTAAAGGTGTTGTGTAAAATAGAAAAAAAATGTAGTTTTTTTGTAAAATATGGGGAAATAAATAAGGAGGCTGCAGGGCTAGCTCCTTTTCTAGTTTTTTTTATTTTATTATTTCCATTGTTGAAAATAATTCTCTAGTAACATACAGTATCTCTAATTTCACTTCTATAATTTTCGGGAAAATGAAAACATTAATTCGATCTAAATTGCATATTTATGACTAAGATGAGGCATGCGCATCTGTAATCGATCTTAACAAAATATATAAAGTCATCCTGACATATACGCATTACAAATGAGAATTTTTGGTGGCTCACAAAAAAACACATCACTATTGTGGTCGTTGTTCTAACACTATTTTTGTTTCACCGTCATTTAAGTGCTTATATCTCTCTTATAAGGGAGGGTTTAGGGTTTAACCTACGTTTTTAGGATTTTTTTAAGAAATTGGTAAAAGAACAATGTTGTGTACAATTCCAATGGTATAAATTAATGTTAATGGACACAATATAAAGAGAAATAAATTTGTGACCTTATTTAAGGGGATGTTGATAAGTGGGGGGTCTCTCTATAGACTTGGTATTCAGTCTATGGTGTGGAGGAGGATCATTTGTCTCGTTGTTTTCTAGGGACATGTTTGTCTCTCGGATAGAATAAATATGTATTATTAGTAACATGGTCTAAATAATACAAAAGGTAGATATAACTAATACCCCTAATCTCATTGGTTGATTGTTAATAAGTCCCATGAGATTACAATGATATTATTTCTAATCCCGAAAACTAATTTCATTAATTGTTTGTTTGAATAAAATTGTAATTGGACTATTTTTTAAATTTTACAATTTTATCTTTTCTCTCAACAAATTTAAACAAAAATATAGTCTTGCATATATCACATGTAAAATAAAAATCACTATTTATATATAAATATTATATATATATATAATTAATATATTGAAATAATAAAAATCATAAGTATTACATATTTATATTTTTGTATTAAATAATATAATATAATATAAATATTTATATATATTATATTATAATATAACTATTTATAATATATATATATATATATATATATATATATTATAAAAATAATATTATATATACATATTATACAAATAATATTATATATATGTAAATAAAAAATATTTATACATAATACATAGATATTTAATATTTATACATAAAAAATTTAATATATAAAATTATATATATAATATATATAATATTTATAATATATATTATTTATTTATATATTTAATATTATTCATATACATATAACACTACAAAAAAATACTCAAATAGCGACGGGATTAGTGACGGTATTTTTTGTTACGAGCTTATTAGCGATGATTTTTGTGACGGCTTTGTGACAGTTTAGTCAATTTGTGACAGATTTATGATAATTTTTTAAATTAGCGACAGACTTGTGACAGTTTTTGACTCTCACTAAATCAAACATTATTTTGTAGTGTAATTAATATTTATATATAATTTATTTATATTTAACATGGCCACACGCTACGTTATCCGGAAAACCACACAGGACCACACTTAAGCTTGTGATGGCGTCCAAATATGGTATGAATTATTTGTTAATCCATGTGTATGGTACTCGGTGAACCAAGACTAATACTACGTTTATTACTCTAACACTTCTATTTACACATATAACATGCCCACACGCTACGTTATCCAGAGGACCACACTGAACCACACTTAAGCTTGTGATGACGTCCAAATATGGTATGAATTATTTGTTAATCCACGTGTATGGTACTTGGTGAACCGAGACTAATACTACGTTTATTACTCTAACACTTCTATTTACACATATAACATGCCCACACGCTACGTTATCCAGAGGACCACACTGGACCACACTTAAACTTGTGATGGTGTCCAAATATGGTATGAATTATTTGTTAATCCACGTGTATGGTACTTGGTGAACCGAGACTAATACTACGTTTACTACTCTAACACTTCTATTTACACTTTTTTCTGTGAGAGCAGTTTGTGTGAGAGTAGTGAAGACAAAAACGTTACTGGACAAAACTGTAAATCTTGTATTCACTCATCTCACAAGTAGTGTAAGGAGGGAGTGATAGAATAGTGAAAATATATTTACTCGTAAAATGATTGTGTCGTAAAATGATTGTGTGGTCCGGAGGACCGTAGGCCACAACAATCCACAAACTTTAGTGTCGACCGCTTAGAGACATTTGGAACTTTTCATTTTTTTTTTAAAACAAAACTTGTATGCCACTTTTTATGTAAGATATAATAATTTCGGTGCATGACTATATAATCTCAAGATCCATTGCCGACCGAAAAATCATGTCGCTTTCTACCTACAAGTCTTGTTTTAGTTCACATTACTCTCCTATTTTTCCTATTTAAAATTAAAATTCAAAGATATATCTGCTAATGACATGCACCGAACTAAGGACCTCTCGACTAAAAGTATTAGCTTAACTGAGTTGTTGACCGTATTGCTTAAGTCAATATGTTTTTTTTTGGCACTTCATATTTTCATTAAAAAAAAAAAAAACTGTATCCAGGAAAAAAATATATATTAGGATTATGTGTCTTAAGTTATAGGGCCGCCCTGTGTGGAGATATTTATTGTAGTAGATCAAAACCAATGAGCTAGATACGTGTCTACATATACTAGATCATCCCCAACTAAAATCATATGTATTGAAACACGCTAGTTTTTGCTAGCTATATAAGTCACCACGTAAACAAATGATTAACCTTTAACTTATATATCGCCTGTTAAAATTAGCGTTTTTTTCATGTCTACTTTGAACTCATTAATTCTAACCGGGGGAGTTTTATTCTACCGGAAATATTGTTATACTACAATAACTATAAATCCCCCACTTTGGTTTAATTTAGAGTGAAGACCTAAAGTTGTACTAGTAGTTAATATCCATTAATGTCATGCTGGCATCTAAAGACTAAGTTTCTCATCGCAGTTAGTTGTGTATTTAGCTTCCAACGTTAAATTGGAAAAAATCCGTAAACCCAACCCGTACTGATTGGGACGGATTGAGTGTCCAAAAAAATCATCCCCCATCCTAATCCGTTAAATATTTTATGGGTTTTGGGTTGGTATTGGAGTTTACAAACTACGGGTTAATACTCCTCAATCCGTTTCAACCCGTAATATATATATATCTATAAATATAAATATTTATATATACATTATGTGTATTTCAATATATCAATCCCACTCTTGTTATATTTTAGTTTTGTTACTTATTCGTGAATGTTCTAAACGTATTTTTATTGGTTTTAATTTATATTTCTATTTAAAATATTTAAAATATTCAATTTCTTTTAAAATTTAGGTTAATTATACAAAATATGAAAGATTTAATTTATATTTTTGTTTGAAAGATTCAATTTATTTTAAAATTAAGTTTAATTATGTAAATTATGAAAAATAAAATATCAAAATAAAAATTTAAAAATAAACCTAAATACAACCCGCCTCAACCCGCAATTTATTTTGCTGGTTGAGTTGTGGTTTTAATTGTAACGGTTTGGTTTGAGTTAGGTTGAGATTTAAAATTTACCAACCCGTCCCAATCTGTCATGCGATTTATTTTGCATGTAAAGTTAGCATTGAGCTCAATCCGCACCAATTCGCTGCGTACGTGCCCACCGCTACTAACACCTAGAGCTGGGTTCGGTCCGGTTCGGGTTGGTTATTGGCAAAACTGAAACCGAAACCGAGCATAAATTTCGGTTTGGTTTTTTTCGGTTTTCGGTCTTTTTATTTTTTGGACCGAACCGAACCGAACCGTTTTGTTTCGGCCTTTCATTTTTTTTAGTTTTTCTTCGGCTTTTTTCGGTCTTTTCGGTTTTTCGGTTTTTTTCAATTTTCGGTATTTTCGGTTTTTTCGATCCGCTTTTACTGTAAACCAAAATCGAACCGAAAAAGTTTTAATTTTTCGGATTTGGTCTTTTTCGGTTTGGTTCGGTTTTTCCGAGTTTTCATCCTGCCTGAATATCACTATTGACTTGCTTTACAGTGGGTAGAGAACATTCCGTTATACATTAAAATCTCATCCCTATGTAACCACCTAATAGTAATGGGTACGCTAAAATCACCCTCTATGTTCCATTGTAGGTCTTCTTAGCAAAGTTAATATACATGATACGACATAAAAAATGTGGAACGATTACTCATTTGGAACTATCCGGCCCACCTAGTAAATAGGCTATCCAACGCATTAAAGATAGGGGTACATTACCACATGAAAGGGTATTAAGGTCATTTTCCTTTTAAATGATAAGTGATCGTGATCGTGATCATTTGGGCTAATCCAGAATAATAAGAGCTCATTAGTTGTAAGCTCATAAGGCATGCATACTTTGTCATATGTTATCATCTTACAGTGTACGCTTTCCTATAAATAAAGTCAACTAGTAGTAAAAAACTCAACTCATTCTCAATGCATCAAACCTGACAAATGCATGTATTTTTAGAGTTTATAGCTTTTCAGAATCCTAATAAAACATCATGTGTTTACGTGTGCACCACGAGGATAAGTATACACTTCAGACGAGAACAACACTTGCCGATCAGATGAATTAGTTAGATTTATATTATCTTCTAACCAAACAATATTATATTTTAATTCATGAGTACTATTCAATGATCAATAAAGAGTTGTTTGTCCATTTATGCTCTATCGGTCTAGATGGGGCTTAGTTCTTCAAAACGATGTATCAAAGAATTCTTTTGTGTTGTAGTCAATAATCAACGAATTTTTTTTTACTTAAAATGATTCAAAATAAATTAAATACAGTTATATTGTGGACTGATGAATTGATGTACGGATATACTAACAAGAACCATCTCCCATGAAGTATTCACGCATTAGGGAAAGCTATTTTTTGCTAGATAATGGCGGGAAACCCATTTTGGATACGGAAGTAATATTCTTTTAAAATTTTGAAAGGAAACATTCCGGAAATGTTTGGGAAACTTAAGAGAAATATTTTAAACATTAAATAATGTTTTTTTACTAACTCTAATAATATAAATGTGAATGGTTTAACTACACCAACTTTTTGGTGGTTACAACGAATTAGAGCATTTTCATCAATCTCTCCATATGCTAAATTCTTCATAAATTTAGAGATGTAGGTTAAAAATTCTTTTTGCATCAATATTTCTATCCATTATTCAAAAAATGAAGAGCATATATATCAATCACCCTATTTACCAATTTTAACTAAATATGTGGAAAATTGCTTAAAAATACCTCCACATCACTGTCACTAACCATCTCCTTAAAATGTGACAAGGTGAAATACTCCTTAAATACATGGAGCACACATCTCTCCTCAGAGCAATTGCATCAGGTCCCTTCAAATTTTTCATAAATATACATTTTTTAAGATTTTAAGGAACCGTTTAACTTTAAACAATTTGTTAGTTTCCCTACCAGTTTCTCTATCATAATAATATTATATTATCTAATATTAATTTAGACTTCATTTAAAAAAAAATCATCTTTATGTGGGTCTTATAAACATTATCTAAATTATATGATGCACTGACACGAGTTCATGTGTCCGACACTACACGACACGAACATGTCAAAATGGCAATTTTTAAATTTTAAGACATGACATGTGAGGAAACGACACTTAATAGAGTATATAATTATAAATATTTTTTTTTTATATGTGACATATATTTCTACTTAAACAAACAACAATAATTTGTTATATAGTTTTTACGTATTTAACTTCATTTGTTTCATGATAAAATATATTGAGTAAATTCTACACTAAACAAGGCTAATTGATAATCTAAACTAATAGATGAACCTAAATTCTTAATTCAAAAAAAAAAAATTATAAAAAAACTCGATCAAAGATGAAATACAAGTTCTATCTAAGGCTCTGTTTATTTTGTAGTAAAATATTTACGGAGGGAAAATATTTTTCGGGTAAAGTTTTACGGTGTAAACTTTTGTTTGCATTTTATTTACGGGTGTTTGATGCGTCAAAGGTTTCCCATGGGAATTCTATTGAAATTCAAAAATCTATTAGTTATTTTAATTAGACAAATTCGATGCATAAATAAATAAACATTGTTCATACTTTAAACAAAATATTTTAAGATGAAAAACATCAAAAATTAACTAAAAGTCACAAAAATGAATAAGTTCGTGAAAGTTTAAAAACATTAGTGATTAAAATCATAATTATTTTGACGGGAAAAAAGCTAAAAGTTCGTCTACTTTTCTGAAAGGAACTTCGTCAACATGTATAGGAAACTTAACCTAAACACTTATTTTATTTCATATACGTCACTTATAATAACTTATAATTTTTCAACATATAAACTCATAAAATTATAAGTATAGAAGATATTATTGACTTATTTTAGCTTTTTCAAATTTTCTTTGGTTTTTTATATTTTTCGGAATTTTTTGTTTTATTTTTTCCATTTTTTTGTTATTTTTTAGATTTTTTCCTATTTATTTATATTTTTATTATTTAATTAGATTTTAGCTTTTTCAAATTTTCTTGGATTTTTTAGATTTTTTGGAATCTTTTGTTTTATTTTTTCCATTTTTTTGTTATTTTTTAGATTTTTTCCTATTTATTTATATTTTTATTGGTTAATTAGATTTTAGCTTTTTCAATTTTTCTTGGGTTTTTTAGATTTTTCGGTTTTTTAGATTTTTCGGTTTTTTTTTTTTCCATTTTTGTTATTTTTTAGAATTTTTCGTGTTTTTTCCTTTTTTTTATTGGTTAGTAGATAGAATTTGACTAATTATTAAATAATTTTAAAAGAATAGACCTATAATTAATAATAGTTATAATACTAGTATTAGAAAGAATATAGAGAGATGCTCCGTAAACCGTTTACAACTTTATTTACGGGGTAATCGTTTCCCCCAATTTTACTGGATATGTGGAAAAAGTTTTCCAAAAAAAAATATTTTACGTTAAACCAATCATTCAAAAAATCTATTTTACCCGTAAATGTTTGTTTACCCCCATTTTACAACAAAACAAACTGATCTTTCATTTTCTCAAAATAAATGCTAACCCCCTGATTTTTTTGCCTGCGAAATTACTATTATACCCCCAGGGTATTTAGTTACTGTTATGAATATTTTTTTATTTTTATACAGTAGTTCTGCTAAACTTCTGTCGTATAAAAAAAACTCTCTTAAGAGAAAACTCCACGTGTCAGTAGAAAATTGAGCACATGACTTGTATACACGAGTTTTAATTTTCGTTTGATTAAGTATATTTTTTTGCTTAAGTGGTCCAACAAGCATATTTAATATAGGTTTTTTACACAAATTAAGTATTATTAATTTCTTACTGGTATTTCACTTGCTTTCTGTTTCCACATTTGTTTAAAAAACAATTCTTTCTTCATGTATATTTGTCCGGAATCAACCGTTTCATATTAATTTTAATAAAAGATTAGAGCATTCCGCCTCTATTTTATTTATTTAATTTTACTTATACACTTGCTACACATTTTCTCCGTCTCTCTAAGTAGAGATTTATTTACTAAAATATAAATTAACGATGGCACCTCCTTTATCGTTCATATGTAACTAAATTGTCTTCTGCATAAAACATAAAGTCAAATTCAATTTTCTGTCAAATATGTGTAACGACCCGCATTTTCGTAGAGAAATATCGTGATAAAGATAAATGGGTTCTACATTCCTTTCAAAAATGGAATATTTATGAAGCCCTAAAGTTTAAGGATTGGAAGGGAACATGGTGCAAGGGACTTTTATCTGATGAATCCCTGAATATAAGGAAAATGAATGATTTGAGGCTTTAGATGCAATTGCCTTTATAACATAAAAAATTAATTTATTTTCTTCTGTCTTCATACATTATCATAATTTCATCCACAAAACCAACTTTTATCTTATCTCTCCCCTTAAAATTATATTTTATTGTTTTAAGGAGAAAGTTTAGAGAAATTGCTACATGATATAATGTAAAATTGTATAAATAAAATTATAAAATATAGCATTTCACCCTAAATTACCAATAATTATAAGGTAATTGGTGTTAGTGGTTAAAAATCTGAATACTCATCTAACAAGTTTAACAATTTACATACTTACCTATTATAGATTCATCAATCAACACATTTCATTTAACTTATGTTAGCTTTTTAAACAATTTTTGGTCATGTGTGATGTCTATTTTACCCTTAAATTGTAACTGCAAGTGGTCACGTGATCATATGTGACCAAAATTCTCTTAAAAAGTTAAAATAAATCAGCTGAGATGTGTTGATTGATGAATCTCTTATAAGTGGGTATATAATTGTTAATCTTTTAAGATGGGTATGCAAATTATTAACCGTCAATAGATTGGTGTAGTAACAATAAATTTTCCATTATTATATTATTAAATTAGTCACTCTCCCACCTCTTTAAAATCACATTTTTATTATTGGCCTTGAAGAGAAGAAATAATATTATAAATTAAAAAATACTTTATAAGTACAAATGAGGAGTATTATAAAGAGTTTGATACATGATTGAAAAAACATATGCCCGAAGTTTCGAGTGTAGTTACGCGTTTTCAGTTGCAACTGACGAATATAATGAAATTAATAAAAAACATTGAACACGAGATATTTTTAAACGAAATTTGACATGATCACCTTATCTACATCTCCGGAGCCCTCACTCAATATTTATTAATATTGAAAGGAACAATGATAAGACTCGAGACTTAAAATAACATGACTCTCTCACGTATATGCCTATCTTACCATCTCTAACTCACAACTATCAATTTCTAATGGCATACCGCCACGATCTTTTTAAGTTTGTTTCTCTCTCATATACAACGGGTGTTGTTGATCTATAATATCAATATATCTACATTGTATTCAACACACAAACTAATAAAGGCTAATAGGCTTTATATATATATATATATATAGCATTTACAAAAAATCCTAACTTGATCATTAAGAAAAATATTTCATTTATCTTTTTTTCTTGCCCGGCTTGGAGATCTTCAAATATATATCTTCTAGTTAATTAGTCTTTGTCTTCTAACAAATAAGATCTTGTTTAATTCGAAATTATACAGATCTTTAATTTAATTGTCTTCAACGTATCTCCAAATAATCTTTCCTTTTTTTTTTTTTTATATTTCCTTACTTTGATAAGGAGTCTTCCTTTTAAATCTTCTATTCTAATAACAAAAGATCTTCAATATATTCTTTTTATCATTCAGAGTTGTCTTCAAATCATCTAAACTTGTTCAATACGTTTTGATTCTTCTAGAATATATTTGACCGAATATTACAGAATCTGTCCAGCATAGTCAGTTACAACTGAGGTGTCAACTGAATGCACAACTTGAACTTAATAGTTACACAATACATGTCTGTATATTGAGAGTTTATTATGAATATATAAAACTATATTTTCTAATATGATGAGAAACAATATGTAAATAGAATCTCGGATCTATGACCTAACAATCTCCCAATTTGTTATTATTTTGATAAAATTTTGAATTGCATAATCGATTATAAGCAAAACTCCCCCTCAATTGAAGCTTATCATTTCTTTAGAATAACTATCTCATATATGTAATTATTGCGCTTTAATAAACACCAATATAATATTTCATAAGTATAATATTCCAGTTTACCTTCAAGTATGAGATTTATAGAAATGTTCTCTTTCGCTTCTTAACTTCATATTCCCAGAACACATGATCCACACCAAGTAAAGTCTGATGTGAAGCTCTGATACCAATTGAAAAAACATATGCCCGAAGTTCCGAGTGCAGTTACGCGTTTTCAGTTGTAACCACAGTTGCAACCGACGAATATAATGAAGTTAATAAAAAAACATTGAACACGAGACGTTTTTAAACGGAGTTCGACATGATCACCTTGTCTACATCTCCGGAGCCCTCACTCAATATTTATTGATATTGAAAAGAACAATGATAAGACTCGAGACTTAAAATAACATGACTCCCTCACGTATATGTATATCTTACCATCTCTAACTCACAACTATCAATTTCTAATGGCATCCCGCCACGATCTTTTTAAGTTTGTTTCTCTTTCATATACAACGGGTGTTGTTGATCTATAATATCAATATATCTAAATTGTATTCAACACACAAAATAGTAAAGGCTAATAGTCTTTATATATAGCTTTTTACAAAAGATCTTAACTTAAACATTAAGGAAAATATTTCATTTATCTTATTTTCTTAACCGACTTGGAGATCTTCAAATATATATTTTCTAGTTAATTAGTCTTTGTCTTCTAATAAATTAGATATTTTTTAATTCGAAATTATACAGATATTTAATTTAATTGTCTTCAACATATCTCCAAAGAATCTTTCCTTTTTTTTTTTTTTTTATGTTTCCTTACTTTGATAAGGAGTCTTCCTTTTAAGTCTTCTATTCTAATAAGAAAAGATCTTAAATATATTTTTTCTATCATTCAGAGATGGCTTCAAATCATCTAAACTTATTCAACACGTTTTGATTCTTCTAGAATATATTTGACCGAATATTACAGAATCTGTCCAGCATAGTCAGTTCCAACTGCGGTTGCAACTGAGGTTCCAACTAAATGCACAACTTGAACTTAACCGTTACACAATACATGTCTGTATATTGAGAGTTTATTATGAATATATAAAAATATATTTTTCAATATGTCACTAGAATCTCGGATTTAGGACCTAACAATGATAAAATTACAAATACTCTCCAAAATTTGATAGACTCTATGTTTTACTTAGAATAGAAAGAAAATTTTAGAGATTGATGTGAATTCTCTTACATACCCTAATTTGAACACTCCTAATTATCAATACACAGTGTTCTAAAGAGCGAGTCGAAGCGTAAATAAGATGGAGCCTATACATCTAGTAAATTAAGGGAAATTAGTAGAATATGTAGGATTAAGCGATTAAGCAAGTTATTTCCACCTATAAACTGCCTATGACTCAACAACTAACATATAAATTGAAAATCATTTAAATTCCATATTTTTGCTTAAATTTCATGTGGAAAATGGGATGAATGACAAAAATACGCCTTCATTTTTTCATTTTATACTAATTAATTATAGGACCATCATAGTGTCTCAACACATTTAGCTTGAATCCAAAAGTTTAAAGCAAATTCTTTTCGACACATATACCTACAAATAAATTTGTTTTACTACTTTAAATTTAAATTTTATCTACCTTCGTCTTTAAATTTTAAATAAATTACAAATTTTAAAAATATAACAAGCTTATATATATGAAAACTTACTAGTACAAAATTGGCAGAAAAAAAAAACAAATGAAATTGTGTATGACTAATATAAGTACCAAGTCATGGTACATTATTTCACCTTATCAGTACGATTAATATGTATGTACAACTTTTGGAGTTAAAAACCTTGAGAAATGCTTTTGCTCACCAATTTTTCTATCTAAAAACTTTACCTGATTAGTTGGCATGCACATGTGACATGTCTAGTACTCACTAAAACACTAAACATATTCTTTGGTTTATAACAAAATGTTTACAGCAATATAATCTTTCTCTAAATATCTTAGAAAGTACTTAGCAAGTGTCAAAAGCAAAAGTTGTCAGGTCAGTACACCCACCTACTGAACCAATGACAATATCTTTAGATAAAGATAAGCTAGAAATAAATTCTTTTCAAAAACAAGTAGATCTTAGAGAAATGAAAGATACTATAGAAGAATTATATAATATAATGAAACAAGTAAATTATACTAATCTTTACATGAGAACAGTTGGTTCCCAATTAATTAGTATTGAAGAAAAGGTTAATCCAAACTTCAAAGGGAAAAATCCAATAAAATGTCCAGTCATTAAACCACCAATTGAGGAAACAGGGTTCAAATTTGAGCAATCACCCTCCACATATATAAAAGCATTAGAAGAAAAATTAGCTAATCTTTATCTAAGAACAATCAATTATGATGAACAGTCTCAAGAATCCTTATCTGATTTTGAACCAGAAAATTCTGGTAACATATAAGATTTAGAAAAATAATTTTTAGATCAAGAATTAAACTTAAATAAAATTCAGCATAGGCTGAGACCAATTGACAGATTCTATTATAAAGGCCTACTCCTCAAGATATATTATATGAAGAAAATGATGCTATAATTCAAAATAATTATAATGCACAAACCATTTATGAGTGGAGCATAGATGGCTTATCTGATAAGCAAATTCATGACCAATTACATAGAATGATGATGTATGCCACAGTATGTAAACAAATATATAATTCACCAAATAGTGATAAAGCCATAGCAAATGTTATTATTTCCGGATTTTTCGGGATTCTAAAAGGTTGGTGGGACCATTGTCTCCAAGCAGAACAAAAAGATGAAATTCTCAATGCGGTCAAAGTTGAACCAAATACTAGTACAGTAAAAGAAGGTGATGTTTATTGTCTTGTACTGACTATATTAGAGCATTTTACAGGAACTGTCACTAATAATAGTGAACAAGCTAGGACTTTATTACAAAATCTTAAATGTCTTACTTTAACCCATTTTAGATGGTATAAATATGTTTTCCTATCAGGAGTAATGCAACTCTCAGATTCAAATCATGAACATTGGAAGTCAAAATTTATTGACGGACTTCCATACCTATTTGCTGAAAATCAAGGAAAGGTCTTGGAGACAAACATGATGGTGTTACAATACCCTATTTTCATTATACCTATGATGCTTTAAAAAATGCATGTATACAAGAAGGATTAACTTTATGTAATGACTTAAAGCTTAGTAATTCTATGAAAAAACATCGATTAACAGAAAAATATCAATTAGGTGAATTTTGTGACCAGTTTGGTTGTGTAGAAAACTCACTCTCTAAAGATAAAAATCCTCATAAAATGACCACATTTTCTAGATATTCTAAAAGACCATTCCAACAAAAACAAACAAAATTCAGTTCTTCGAAGAGGTATCCTTCGAAACTTAAACAATATAATAATAATAGGAAAAATTATAAGACCAAAATTCATAGTACAAAAAGATTAATATCTTGTTATAAATGTGGGAAATCTGGTCATTATGCTAATAAGTGTAGGATTAAGGAAAAATTAAAAAGTTTAGACATTGAAAAAGGTCTAGAAATACAGTTAAGTAAAATTTTACTAAATTCTAGTGATTCCGAAAAAGTGGAATCCGAGGATCAACTTTTAGAAATGACGGATTTAGAATCATCTGAACCAGAAATTAGAGAAAAATCACATCATTGTGAATGTAATGAAGTTTCTCAAAACACCAAAGATGAAAGTTTTTATAAAGCAATAGTAGACATGCATGGCCTAAGCAACATGCTTAGTCAAGATCAAAAATATCTATTAATGATCATCGATTGTGTTTAATATATTTTTATTTGAATTTTTAGTAGATTGAGTTTTTATTATTTTGGATATTTATATTTTGGTTTATTAAACTATAGATTGTGTTTTATATATATTTGGATGGATAAGTATGTATTTTATTAGTTATGTATAGTAAAAAAAAATGAGTAAATAAGAAAAATAATTTGGTCATTAAATGTTCTAAACATAAGTGACTTTGTTACTCTTTGAATAGGACAAACTTACGTCATCCGATTGAGTTTTTGGGTTGATATTTAAGATGGGAATAGCAGTGCTCTAAAACCTTTTACGTTGTTTTTCTTCTGAAAATAAAGGAGAGATCTTTGTTAAATATAAAGAGAGAAAAAAAGCTCCCTTGAAACTTGAAGTATGCTAATCTCAACGAGCTTCTTTAATTGGATGTCAATCGATGGAATTTACTATGGGTGGCTTCAATACCAAGGTTTAACAACTACGATAAATAGACTTTTTAATTATATAAACCTTAAAACGTACTATTAACTAGTCCCTCCGTCTCAAATTGTTCGGGTTATACGAAACTACGTGTAATTTTAACCGACAAATAACTTATATCTAACTTGTCGAAATCGAATTTTTCAAAAGTTAATCATATAGTTCAAATGTTAAACTATATGAACAAATTTTAAAATTTTATATTTTAACAATTTAAACATGAAATATTCTAATCAAAGTTATACGTAATTTCAATATTTTTATACGGAGGTAGTAAATTGATAATACTGATTAATTAACCACACGAATCCCCACCATTATTTATATTTGAAAGTTTGTATAAATTAGAGTGATTCCAGAACTCAAGTACCAAGAATCAAGTAGAAGTATTAGCGACTTCTAAAGAGACCGAAAGTCAACTAATTAAACCAAATGAAAAAAAAAGTCTTATGAAAATAACATTTACCAACGAACATTATCTCTAATAGAGAAGGTGGTGGCCTGACCCGACATTGGAGTTGGGAATAATTATTTATTTATTTATTTATTTTTACTAATAGATCACGCTTCCAGAGTTTTGAGTACTTAATTATCGCAGATCTCAATTCTCCTTTAAAGTAACAAAATCAAATAAAATTTGTTTAGACAAACTAAGTTTTAGTTTGTTAATTAATTGAAATGCATGCATGATTCTCTCCCTCTAAGTTATAATCAAGTTACCTAACCCGGTATAGACACTTGTGATTTGTTAATTACTGTACGTAACATGTTGTCACATTGTCATTTACCACAAAATAAAAATTACTTCCGTTAAATGTGGAGTGCATTTATTCGTTTCCTAATTAACTCTGGTACAAAAGTGTATACAACATATATAACGATCATGACTTGTTATTATGATTAGGTATTCATGTAACTTTACGATATAGACCTAAGTATAAAAATAAGATATAAGAATAAATGCATACTCATTACCTAGAATGTCAATATGTCGATCTAATTTATGTACATTTATAAAATAAGATCCTAGTACATAATCGATTACGTACAGTAGTGGTTTTAATATATTATGTTTAATCAAATTAAAACATGACCATTTTAAAATTGAGTGGTTTTTCACTTGGTGTTGCGTCAAATTCGTAGAGCTGGTTAGTCTTATGGATCTATAATTCTATATAAATCCAAACGGTAAAAGTAAAAAAAGGGAAAATTGGGCTCGTATATGTGCAGAACATTCTTAATGTACAAAAGATCTTAGCCAAATGTTGTAGTTTTTAATATTGTAATTACTTATTTATTCTTCACATGGTCGAATAAGTCAACTTTGATTATCCGGAAACTCAACTTTTAAAAATTGCTTTGTAATATGGAACCTTGCTTATAAGCATAAATATAAGTACCGAGTAGTATGCATGCATATAGACGTTGCCGTAATACACCCAAAATGAAGATAGATAACAAGAGTTTGAACTGCACGGTTGTGAATACGAAGAAGAAATTGAGGTTCGTTTCCATAGTCTCCCTCTTTTTATGGTGTTTTGTGTTACTTAACTTAAGATCTATTTCAACATTTCCACAAGGTGGCTTAAAAGCTATCATTGGGAGCATAAGTGTGAGTAGTATAAATTTCATGAACAAAAAGGATTTGTGTTTGGGCCATTATGCATACGTTCACGATATTCCTAGTCGATTCAACACGGACCTTTTTAATAATTGCAGTTCGTTACTGGAGTGGCCTAAAATTGACATGTGTGAGAGTATATTCAACATGGGTCTCGGCCCTTTGATAGAGAACTCTAGCGGTGTTCTTCAGAACGAGAGTTGGTTTATCACGCACCCGAATCTTTTAGAAGTTATTTTCCATAATAGAATGAAACAATACAAATGCCTAACCAATGATTCATCCCAAGCTTCATTGATATATATACCATATTATGCGGGCCTTGACCTTGGCCGCTACCTTTGGGGTTTCAACTCGTCAATGAGAAACTCAGCCGCTATCGATCTTTTCAAATGGCTAGTGGAGAAACCAGAATGGAGAAAATTGTGGGGGAGAGATCATTTTTTCGTAGCCGGGAGAACTACTTATGATTTTCGTGAAGGTACTAATCATGATAGCGAATGGGGTAACAATCTTATGTACATGCCACAAGTGGAAAACATGACGATTTTAAATATAGAGTCAAATATATGGTTTCATAACGAGTTCTCAATTCCTTACCCTACCCATTTTCACCCTTCAAACGATCATCAAGTTTTCGAGTGGCAAAATAATATGAGGGGGAGAAATAGGCCCCATTTATTCTCTTTCGTCGGAGGACCTCGTCCTGATCAGAAAGATTCAATACGCAATCAAATCGTCGACCAATGTGTATCTTCAAAGGAGGCATGCAAGTGGCTAGAGTGTAGTGCTCAATTTAATTGCGACGATCCAATTTATGTGATGAAGGTTCTAGAGAGCTCGACATTTTGCTTGCAACCTCGTGGCGATACGGCTACTAGGCGATCAGCATTTGATTCCATATTGGCGGGGTGCATCCCCGTATTCTTTAGCATGCATACCGCGTATACACAATATTTATGGCATCTACCAAAGAACTATACCGAATATTCAGTGTATATACCCGAAGAGAGGATAAAAAATGGGACAGAAAATATTGAGACGAGATTGAGAATGATTTCGGAAAAGGAGGTCTTTGAAATGAGGGAAAATGTGATAAGACTCATTCCGAGTATATTGTATTCCAATCCAGTTTCAAGATTGGACATAATTGAAGATGCTTTTGATTTAGCTATTAAAGGTGTTCTTGAAAGGATAAATAGAATGAAAAGATGAATTACTTGAGCATTTCGTATTCATTGGAAACTCTCCCATCAACTTCGATTATATTGGAATCATTTCAAATGAGAGATGAAAACTACTAATCCCTAAATATTTTGGATCCCCTTGCATTTATATGTATGCCGCTTTTATTTGGCGCTTAGGGTGTGCTATCTAAAAGTCTAATGTATTTTCCAATTTTATACAATGAGGTTGTAATATATTTGAAGTAATTTTGGGTAATTATCTCTAGAATAGAAGCTAGAGATTTGAAATTACACAAGTTTGAGAAAGACTTGAAAGATACAGATACGATATACTCTTTCATGCACAATGTATTAAAGTCTCGGACCTTCAAGAATGTAGAGTTATGTTGAAATTTGCATCTGTTGCTTTTATAAAAAAAAATCTCAACACTGAAATAGTTAACTCTTTAATTTATCTAAACGAAGAAAAACTTTCCTTCTAAAATGAAGTTGTAGATCAACTATGGCACAACCGCACAAGTGAAGTGAACTTTTTTTCTATTACTTGTGCTTATTTTCATTTTCCATTGTCATTTCCATAGTGGTTTTTTTATCTTTGGCTTTAGAAAAAGAAATTGAAATATATCTAGAACTACGCCATTCACCCTTTAGTATCTTATACCTTAAACTTGATCTTTGATTTTTATGGATCAAGATGCAATTTTTTTTTATTACTTGTTTCATATTAATGACTGTAAAATTATATATATACATTGTACAGGCAATGAATTTGAAAATGAACCGCTTCAAACTATTGTTTTGTAAAAGAAGATTAAGGAAGAGAAACTGGAAACGTAAAAAATGAGGCCATATATATTTATAATTAGGAAGGGCAATTGAATTGTACATTGAGAGCATATATATTAACGAGCCTTAAATGTGTTCCGGGTTCGACTTTCAACTTGAACATATTTACACAGTGTCACAAGGAAATTACAAACTTATAACTATCAAATCGTATGTTGCCTATGTTCTTCGCAAAATTGTTCTTGATTCGGATACATATGTCCTGTCAACTTCTCATTGGCTTTGTTAAACTTGTCAAGTGTTTGCTTAAATATAATGTGACTGTGAAAGAGTAACTATCTGATTTCTTTATTGTTTTCATTATGTTAAAGTTATTAGACATCATCGTTTTTTTAGACTTAATATCATCGCTGATACCGATAATGATTATGTCAACTACATAAAGACATACTAGTACATAGTCATTTTCACCTCTTTTTATACAGATACGTTTGTCACATTCATTTATACGAAAATCGTTTGAGAGCATAAAGGCCACTATTTTGATGCTTGTTTTGGTCCGTATAAGAAGTTTGTAAACTTTTTTCTCTTTACATGTAACCATAACTCTTTCGGGTTGTTACATGTAGATATATTACTCTATGTCTCCATTTAAGAAAGTTAGATTATCTCCATTTAAGAAAGTTGTATTTACATCCATATCCATTTGATATATTTCAAATCGAACAAATCAGCAAAAGATATGATCAATCTCATAGACGTTTTCCTTGAGATTAAGAAAATATGGGTCGGAATAATTACACGTTGGATTTGCCCAAAACCTTTATCTACAAGTCTTGTTAGTATTTGTCAATCGAGAGCCATCAACCCTCATCGTTTTCTTGAAGATCCAGTTGTGATCAAAAGGCTTACAACTTGACGGAAGGTCGATCAGTTCTCGAGTGGG
The DNA here is from genome assembly GCA_963682055.1 of Primula veris. Lineage (NCBI taxonomy): Eukaryota > Viridiplantae > Streptophyta > Magnoliopsida > Ericales > Primulaceae > Primula > Primula veris. Next base: position 11,592,426 of record OY821745.1, on the reverse strand, counting down.
CTTTTCCATGATAGATTATATCTCATTGTCGATATAAGCTTTCTCTCCGTAAGGAGCTTAAGGCGATGACATCGTTTTCATCGGCTTATTTCCCACCACATAGGTGACAAAATCATAGCCGCGTGAAGTTTCTTTCATTTCCATCTTACTTTTCTGCCTAACTTCTTCACTTTCTTCGAAAGATTCACTTACTTGCCGATTGTCACCACAGCTTGAGTGCGCATGCTCGATATGAGAACGAGTTTTGCAAGGAAAAAACTATTCGAACAAAGAAACGTCTCGGCCCTTCCATTATTGTATCGTCATGCACGTATGAGTTATCCAACTTGTGTACGAGAAACATGTAAGCTATATCTTGTGCATATATGATAAAGACACAATCTACGGTCTTTGGTCCGATTCTAGTTCTTTGGACAGATTTCATAGTTATTAAAACGTTTTGTCTAGCTTCTTACGAGCAAGTTTGTTCGACACATAGTTAACGGAAAATACGGCTTCTCTCACATGTTCTGGGGTAACCCCGAATTTGTTAACATGAGTCATATGGCATTCATCATCTAGTTTAAAGTTCTATTTTTACGTTTGGCTACTACATTTTGCTCGGAAGAATAGCGAGCAATATTTTGATGTATAATGTCACTCGCTATACAAATTTATGCAAACGGTGCCTCATATACACCGTCGTATCACTTCTCAATATTTAGATTTCATATTTAATTGATTTTTACTTTATTCTTATAAAGAATGAACATATCGATTGTTTCGTTCTTAATTCTTATTAAGGAAACACAATATCATCGAGTACATTCATCAATAAAAATAATGAATTGCTATCTACGGCCTCGTATTTGCACAAACATTAAGTTATATAAATCACTATGTATTAACTAAGAGGTTTGACGAGTGTCTCTTTAAAACAATTATCTTATTTGACTTTTTATGATACAATCATCTTAACCACCGTTATATTAGAAAATAAATGGTTAGATGATATTTTTCAATAATTAACTTATTTTTTCTATTTTCAATAAATTAGAATTTAATAAATTAAAAACAAATTGTACAACACACTACAAACTCAAATAAAAATATAGGACCATAGGAGGGCATATTCTAAACTTAAATATTAATCAAAATTTAATTTTTTTATCTATGTAACATATTTTTATACAAACGGGTTGTGAATTAGTCATATTCCCTAGCAATTCCCGGTTTGACACTTATTTCATCACAAAACTTTGCTAAAAAAATCCAACGCAAGTCTATTGCTTTCAAATTTAGCTATAAGGTTTAATGGAATCATTTTGTTTATGGGGACTATAATTCACATGATATAATCTATCTTTACATAAATGAAATGACTTACAAAAATTAAAACAAAAATATTCTTAGGCTGCAATATTATTAAACCAAATTGGACTTTGATTTAAACACGTCTCTCAAAAGGTGAAGGAGGGGCACCAGACTCCCCCATTCGTGATTCGGAATGATTTTTCGAATACGTTTTTGTAGTATAAACGTTTTATTTTATTTCGAAACTGTTTGTTAAAAAAAATCTGTAAAATTTCAACTTTTATATATGTTTTGGTGTTTAATTGTTTATTTAACAATTTATAATTTAGCATGATCAAAAAATACAAAAGTATATATAAAAGTTGAAACTTTACAAAAAAAAATTAACAAACAGTTTCGAAATAAAACAATATTTTGATAAAAAAAACATATTTGAAAAATCATTTTGAATCGCGAAAACGGATGGAAAGTTTGGCCCCTCCTCGCAAAAGGGTAGACTAAAGTCTCTCTTAATTCTCTAACTTTAGTTGTTGTTCTTGGCCACCAAAGGTTTGTCCCTTGTATTGCCCCACTCTTCATGTATTCTCTTTATACATACATATTATATATTTACATACAGAATATTGATTATTCTAGAAATGTTGTACCAGAAATGAACTGCCAGTTAGAACCACCAAACTTTAATTAGGAGTAATCTTTATGCCCTTTTCTCACATGCTCACCAACTGTTTGTACAAATGTCTATCTGAATTTAGATTTGTTTGTATGTATATTGACTTTCTATTACATTTTAATACTATTTTTCTTACTTATTTATATCAATTGCTTTTCTGTGTTTTCTAATGAATTAGATAAAAGTGTTACAATTTAATCTCTTTGTGCTTTTTAGTAGCTTTTAAGTTGAAGTTTTTGCTAATTGGTTAGGCAATTTAAATGCTCAGCTTTTCTGGTTTTTGTAAGCTAGAATGAAAATATTCTCGTAGCCAAGCTTATTAAGTTTAGAGTAACAATAAATTAATAATAATGATAATAAAACTTTAAAAATCTGCCTCCTTTCTTAAGTTGTAGTAATATGTTTGCTTGGTAAGCTCAATCCTTAAGAGCTCATTTATTAAGTTCCATTACTATAAGCTTATTTAGGGTTTATTATGCTGTAATACCATTAAGGCATTAACTATGGACGTTTTACCATTTAGTACCATAAACTACGAGTTCTCCCTTCTAGTACCATCAACTATATACTCTATTAGTATTTGATACAAGGACGTTAATAACTTGATAAATGATGGTACTAAAAGGGTGTATACTTGAAAGTTGATTGTACTGAAAAGGGTGTATAGTTGATAGTATTATCACTTTTAGTTACGTGTTTCTATCGGATGCTAACAAATTTTATAGTTGATGGTACTGAAAGTAAAAAACTTGTAGTCATGATACTAAACGGTAAAACGTTCATAGCTAAGGGTATTAATGCATAATAATCTCTATAACTGTAGGAGTGATGATCCCTTACTTTTTCTTGGTCTCAAATTAGCCCAGCTTATTTGGTTGGCCAAAGAAACCCCAATTCACTCTCTCGCCTCTGTTTATATATCAATTATTCACAAACGTCGCTTTAGTAAGAATACAGAGTACTTGTGAATGTAGGAACCATTCTGTCACCGGTGTGTTTTAAAATGAACTATAAGCACATACCATGTGTATGAAATTTTTTTATATCCCCTCTGATTTCGAAAAATGACATGTATTGTTTGGTTTTATGTTTCCCTCTACCTTTGCTACTCTTGGTTTTGTGTTTCGCTCTGGAAAACTACCATTCTGCAATTTTGGAAATTATAATGGTTTGTTTAAGTTGCACTGTTCTTATGGCCTCGACACTGTTGACAAGCTAGGGGAACAGATTGCTTTTGCTGAGTTGTTATTTTGAGTTTATGATATTTATTCTGTGGAGTATGTGATAATTATTTGTCAATTGCCTTTTATTGCATATCAGCATATATGAAAAACGGGTTCTGTATATAAAGCTTGTGTTGATGGAGAAATTTAGAATCATGAATGAGTCTTTTGAGAGTGAACTGCATTGGATTGCAATGAGGAACTTATAATGGATATTATATTTGACTTACAATTTGTGGGGCTAGTGTGCATGATTAGAGAGATGAGCACACTAAACAACAAATCATTTGTCGAGAAAATGTTGTTTTTTTCGCCTAAACATTATTGTACAAGAACGGAAAGTGAAAATGGGACGTTACGCTCAAGCACTCGAGTGAAATTATTCAGAGCCTTAAGTGATCCCATCAACATTATGAACTTATATGTTATGTCGCTTAAGATCTTGCTCAAGACGCTTAAACAAGCTCCTGAGAACACTTAAAATAAGATAGGGTCATCTGCTAGTCGCCTAGTTCCCTTTTAATAACATTTCTATAAACTTTGTTTGCTTGCAGCTTTTAAGCTCAGACTTTTGTTTTTGATTTTACATTGGACTTCATTGGGTTGGTCAACTTAAAACTTAGATTTCTGGTTTCCTGGCCTAAGAAAGCTACAAGATTTAAACCGAGTGTTCCCAGCTTTTATGTCAACTAAAAAAAGTGACTTAGTTGCGTAATAGCTGCAACCAAACAAACCCGTAATCTAAATATCACCTAAGCTTAGATACGTGCTTAGCATTTTATCCATCTGCGCATGATCTTCAATGTTTAATTATTAATCTAATTTTATATGGTTTTACTATAACAGGTACTCAAAAGCGACAAAACTTTATGCGAAGATAGTCCCTCGCGAAGGTACATTACTGTTCTTGTATCGGTTCACCTTCTCAAGTGCAAATCGATTCTCCCCCTTTTCAGTTCTGTTTCTTGAATTCTTCTAATAAAACTAGTTTACTGTTCCAACTTTGCTAAAACAAACTTGCATTCTCATAAGTATAGAAGATCCATATTCAACTTTCTCCTTCTATAGGTTATCTATTCTCATAGAAATGCCTCAAACACTACCCATCCTCTTGTATCTTCTAGCAATATGTATATCGCTCCCCCTCTATCTAGTTTCCTCCTTCCGCCAACTTTCCGATAACCCATGCGACCCCAAAACCCTACCAAACCCAAGAACCCTTCGATCAGACCAAACAACAGTTCTCATTAACGGATATTCCAAGTCCCGTTTCCCTCTCCTCTCCTCCATTGCCTCCACCTACTCCGCCTCCACCTCAGTCAACGCCGTCCTGGTCCTCTGGGGAAACCCTTCCACCTCATCCGAAACCCTAACCTCTCTTTCTAGAAACCTCTCTCTCTCCTCTAACGGTGCTCCAATCTTTCTCATCTGTCACCTTTCTGATAGCCTCAACGCACGCTTCCTCCCCCGCCCTCAGATTGTCACGCGTTCTGTTATTATTTGCGACGATGATGTTGAAGTAGACGCCAAATCTGTCGATTTTGCTCTCAGGATCTGGTCGCTAAATCCAGATCGTGTGATTGGATTATTCGCCAGGTCGCATGATTACGATATAAACAACCGTACATGGATCTACACAGTTCATCCCGAGAAATACTCGATCATCCTTACCAAGTTTATGATCCTCAAGACTCGGTACCTTTACGAATATAGCTGCGAAAACAACCCCCAAATGAGAAGAGCTAGAGAGCTAGTTGATGAAATGAAGAATTGTGAAGATATCTTGATGAACTTTGTAGTGGCGGAGGAGGCGAAAGTGGGGCCGGTTTTGGTGGGTGCCAAGAGGGCGAGAGATTGGGGAGATGCGAGAAACGAAGTCGGTGAGGAGAGGGAAGGTGATGTTAGAGAAGTGGGTCTGAGTAGTCGGAGAAAAAATCATAGGAAAAGGAGAGGAGAGTGCATTAGGGAGTTTCATAGGATTTTAGGGAAAATGCCATTGAAGTATAGCTATGGGAAGGTTGTTAATTCGGTTGGGGAACAAGGTTTGTGTGAGAAAGGAGGGAAACTGGTATTATGCGACGAGCAATTTGTTAAATGAATCTAAATGGGTTTGTGTTTTGGAAGATTTGAAGCAAATAAGTTGAAGCCACTTAAGTTTAGTAAAACAGTTGGGGCTCATCCGCCTTCTTTTTTTATAAAAAAATCAGGCCAAAACCAGAAAAGCTCCAACTTTTAAACTGGTCAACCAGCGCAGTTTTAAAGAAAAAGATTAAAAGAGTCTCGCCTAGAAGCTGCAATTAGAAACAACGCGAGGGCGCCTACTTTGGAAACTACGCGACCAGTCTATTTGTGATATTGATACTGTGTAAAATGTGTAAAGCTTATACGATCACTCTATATTTTTCTTAAGAGATTCGTTATTTGTATAACTTTTGATTGGCAGTCATGTTGCTTGTATCTTCATGACCCTTGAAGGAATTTGCAGTAGCCTGTTGGGTATGTAACCAAATTTGTTGATTACTTGTTAACCAATGTCAGTTTGATAAATTCAGTACGTTTGTTCTGTAATTTGTGTGAGTAGTTTGTTTGTCTATCATTCCTCTTAAATTTTTAGATTGCGTTGTTCACATTAGGTATACATAGGGACAAAGGAGAAACACAAGCAATACATATTGACGAGTAATAATCTAAACACAGTTTTTTTTTTAAAGTTAAAGCATATACTAAAACCGGAGAACAAACGTCTTGAGGACCACTGTTTTGAAAAAGCATGCTCTGTAGTAAAAAAGCTCGATTCGAAGCCCGATGGCTTATAAAAGGAAAAGCTAAAAGACCAAAATAAAGGTACAGCTTGTGATTCCTCTCAAGAGAGATACTTTGGAAGTTACATATGAGCCTCATATGCTCAAATGTGAGTTGGCTTTTCGGAGCAACAAATATACAGATCAAATTCCGACAAAACTTTTCAATACCATGGTGACCGCTTCTTGAAGTCTTACTTTTAGCCAGTTTGAGTGATAAACTTATTAAAAATCAACCATCATAGATACTCCATAAGCCCTTGTAACAGCATCACTTCCTCAATCCTTTCTCCCAACTGTTTCTTCGCAATTTCTGAATAGCAATAATAACAAAGGAAAGGAAAATATGGCTTCTAAACAACCCTAATTTAACTCTTCCAGTGCCGAATTGCGGAATAGGCAATAAACTACAGCTATATGCTTCAACTTTGGTAGGTTTCTTTTAAGAATAGAAGACGATGATTTAGAGTTTAGAATTCTTGTTTGTTTGTGTTTAAGAATAGAATACAGTGATTTGTACATGTAACTATCAATGATCTGACCATCATTTCACTTCTCCACTTCACACCTTGCAAAACAATCATTATCATTTTTTTCTCTTCATCGTGAATCAGCTCAGATTAAGTGTCATGTCTCATTTATTAATGGCGTTTGGAATGTCAAAAAAAACACTTAACTAAACAGCCTTAAGTAATCCGCCGATGCTGGAACTCGGATGCATTTACCACCATATTCTCTCTCCCATGGCTGCTAAAAGAAACTCATTCATTCTTTTTAGTTTCAATTTTGCAATACATTCCACTATTTTGGCTAAAGGAACGTTTCAGAAACATAGTATAGCCCTCTTTGCGCAATAGAGTTCGTTGGGTGTGTTCTTCTGCACGTCCTATCATTCTCTCTATACACATAGGCGGATCCACACTATGGCATGGAGTGGCACAACCCCCAAAAAGAAATCTAATATCAAATTACTAAAATACCCTTGCAGTGTTATAGAATGGGTTTTATATTTTATTCACATGTACTATCAAACCGCTTTCATTAATTCACGTGTACTTTCATTTTTTTTTCATTAAGTCACATGTACTATCAAACTGTTTTCATTAAATCACATATCCGTCATTTCACTCATAGAAAGTTAAACACGTGACCTGCACGTGAGCTCTATTTTCACCAATTACATATATAACCCTGTTTTCAAAGGCAAAACACTAAACAACCCTTTTCTCACTCAAACTTCATCTTCAAGTTCAGCTTCCCGCCTAATATAGATACAACATATATATACACATTGTTGGCTATTAAAAACACAAACCACACACTGCAAACTGTCTCTCACTCTCACTTAAAAGTTCACTCTTTCTTAAAAAAAAGTTCTCTTTCTCTGTATCTCATGGATAACAGATGTATGTGTGGTGTCAAATTTGTGATGAAAACATCATGGAGCCATAAAAATCCAGGTAGGAGATTTTTGTGTTGTCCTAGTAAGGTGTGTGGCTACTTTGATTGGATTGAATCTCAATTGGAAGTAAAAGAGAGACTAGAAAGTGAAGACCAAAGAAACTGCTATGGAGCAAAAAAATTCAGTTTTAGAGGCTAAAATCACTCAATTGAGAGTGGAAAATAATAAGAAGAATTCAAACCTGAAAATGCAAAGTAAAGTCATAATATTTCTTTGTCTTATAATATTTGTGATGTGCATGGTGGTGAAGAAAAATGACCATAATGAGAATGAAGATCACCTGCAACTTTCCTTGAGTTAAATTGATGTTATTTAGTGATGAAAGAAATGCTAATTGATGTTTAAGAAACAATTATGTTTATGTAATGATAATGCAATTATGTTATGTAATGATGCAACTATAATTATTTAATGATGATTTTAATGAAATTATTTTAATGCATATGTTTAAGTTTTTTCAGCAGCTTTTGCTATGTATGAACTGTGAAATGAATGAACTGAAAATGCAATGTGTGATTCTAATGAACTGAAAATGCAATGTGTGATTTTAATGAACTGAATATTTACCAAGCTAATCGGAATATGATCTGAAAACAGTAAGATTTTCAGCAATTTAACTGGAAAAAAAACTGAATAAAATCAACAACAATTTCACTAAACAACCAACACCAATTTCATTACAAAAACAACACCAAATTCAGTACAACCAACATTAGAACACCATAATCAAATCTTGCTAAAATAACAAAAATTTCACCAATTTCATTACAAAAACAAAACCAAATTCAATAGAACCGACATTAGAACACCATAAACCAAATTCATTGCAAAACAACATCAAATTCAGTACAAAACAACAACAAATTCATCAGAATTTTACTATAAATTCAAACTTACACTAAACAAAATACCAGAATTGGCCAGAAATTAAAACTTGCTAAACACAACTATTTTTTCTTGCTCGTTTTCTTCAAAGTTGCCAAAGAGATAAAAAGATCACTATCCTTCTCATACAGCCCTTTTGATATGTAATTTGTCTCCACTTCCCTCTCCATGATCGCAGCATGGCGTGTGCTATGTGTTGGCTCTTTTTCCACAACTTTTAGGCTATCAACCAGCCTCAATATAACACCATGGTTGTTGACACTCTCCTGCAAATAAAAAAACAATTAGTAGCAGTTAATGTATAAAGTAAAACTGGTTGAATAAACTGTAGTAAGTCATTATGCCACAAGTGTTTGTGGCATAATAGGTGGAGCTTCATCGGAATTTGAGATATTATGAACTGTGGTGTCAACCAACTTTTTTTAGGCCATCTAACAACAAGTCTACTGCTCTTTCTAGCCTACAAATAAATAAAAGTAAGGGGTCTGCAATGACAATTAAATAATTAGGCAAGTATGTATAAATTAAATAATTAATAACTTATTATTAAAACCTGGTTTTCAGGCCTTTTGCCTCTCTCTTTTTGCCTTTTGCTCCCACTCACTTGATTTGATAAATGTTCTTGAGATTTCAAAACCTGTGATGCTTGTTCTTTTTGAGATTTGCTCACATTATTCCAAAATTCATCCTACAATTATTTAATAACATAAAAATAAAATATAGCTTCAAAAATGATAAAACTAGCCTTTCATCCTCATGTGGTATAGCCCATTGATCTATTTGCACATTTTCGCCCATCTCTCTTTCATCATCAGCCTCTCTCTCCACTTCATCTCTTTCATTATCAACTTATATTTCTCCCCTCATAACTCTTTCCCATGGATCATCAACTACTAGTTCATCTCTTTGATCCCCCTCTAAATCTACTGGTGCATACCTAGCACCATAATGATCATCATCCTCACTTTTTCTATTCTCGTCCACTAAATTTATTGTTTGATTTTCAATGTCAGCTAACTTTCTTTTTCTATTTTTTGGTCTAGCTCCTGCCTTTGGTTCCCTACCACAACTTCTCGAGTTATGTCCTTTTTTCTTACATGGTGTACATGTCATAATTTTTCCCTTTCTTGCCAACTTATGTATTTTTTCACTTGTTGCCCTTGGCTCATCATGTGCCCTTCTTCTTGCCTTTGCCCTTCTTCCAACTTTTACCTCAACATTTGGAGCTATAACATTCTCTTTTTCAGTTTTAACCCATAGTTCCTTTCCATTTATAGGCATCAAATAGTTGGCATAAGTTCTTAAATAAGTTGACTTTTTATAACACTCATGAACATATTGTTCTGATTTTTGCCTTAAATAATTGATGGCAACTATAGCATGAGAACATGGTAACCCACTAACCTGCCACCTTCTACACCCACACTCTTTCCTGCCACCTTCTACACCCACACTCTTTTCTCTCTAAATCAACAGAATATTTCTCATCAGTTCTAATACTATCAATCTCAAAACCAGTCATCACATTAAACAAAGGCCTCCAACCATGACTGGTTTTTTTACTTTTCTCCAATTTAACAGTAATCTTAGAACATATTTGAACATTTAGCTTCTTCATTGCTTCATTTTTTCTAGTCATCAAATCCATTAAATATCTTCTAATTTCTTCCAATAAAGCCAATATTGACTCCTCTCTAGCCTCTTTTATGCAAGTATTAAAACACTCACACATATTATTTAACAATAAATCACACTTTGGATGAGTCTCAAAATATGATTTACTCCATTGCTCAGGGGGTTTAGTAGCTAAGCACTCATAAGAATCAGGACTAATTACCTTAATCCCTTCTAAAGCAGTTTCATAATATTGGACTGTAGTTGATCTAGCAGGTTTACATAACAAATTTTTCAATACTTGACCTTTAAATTGACGTTTAAGTTGTTATAAAGGTGTCTTACACAAAAGTTATGTTCTACCCCTGGCAAAACCTTCCCTACTACCTTAATAAGACCTTTTTGCTTGTCACTCATCACTGTGTGTCTAGTAATTTACAAATCAGTTCTCAATAATTTCAAAAACCATTTCCAAGTAGTGTATTTTTCTTGATCAACTATAGCATAAGAAATGTGATACATGCAGTTGTTTGGATCTATTGTTACAGCAGCTAACAAAACCCCTCTATGTGGCCCAGTAAGCTGGCACACATCAATACCAAATGTTGGTCTACTAACCTCTAAGAATCCTCTTTTCATTGCCCCCCAACAGATATATAGCCTACTAAACCTACTATCTTTCCCTTTCTCACATTGCTTAGGAATAACCTTCATTTCATCTATGGTGCCTGAATTTGCTCTTTTTATTTCAACTAAATAATCCCACAAACTTGAATATTATTCAGCAGCGGTACCTTACAATTTTTTTTAGCATGTTCTAAAGCACTAAATGCAATCATAGTTGATATTTCTATCTCTAGGTCATGCCCCACCTGGTCCCTAAAAGCCTTTAATTTCCACTAACGATTAATCTTTATTCTTGGAAAATAAAGATATGCAATTAACTTATGCTTTGCACTCCTATTAACAATAGCACTACCACAAGTATGTATATTATTAAAAGTCTTAACTTGAAATGTTGATTTATTAGGTAACTTACTAGCATACAACCTCCATTCACAATTAGTGTCTACACATATGATTGTCTTTTTATGTCTACTGGTTCTCTTTAAAAAAACATCCCTAACTTGTTCTAAAGCATACATCTTTACAGCTCTGGTAAATTCATTTGTAGTGCTAAACATGATACCAACTTTAAACTCAACTTTGCCCCAATCATTTTTGCTAAACACAATTTTTTGAACTTTTATCATGCCCATGTCCTCATCTGAGTTACAATCTGAGTTCGAAAAATCACTAGAAACATACCATTTATCTAGCACATCACCATGTGGTTCTAAATCAACATTAAGTTTACTTTGTATTTTTAACTCAGGTTGAGTTTCAAGATTATCATCGCCTTTTGTTTCAACTTCAGTTTCAATTACATCAGCTTTTTTACCCTTTTTATATTTTTTCCCTTTTTACCTTTTCTAATAATCTGATTAATTGTTTCAAAACATTCATCTAAACCCAAGGCCCCATCACTATCAGTAAAATCATGTAGGTCACCCAAGTTATCATCAATATTATAATTATCAACATCATTATCCCCTGAACTATTTAATTCCTCATAATTATCAGCTACACGGTCACAAAACACTTCTACTACTCTAAATGGGCTAACATAACCCATAATATCAACAACATCTTGATCGTTTCTAATCTCAAACAAATCAAATGTTAGATCAGAGAGAGGCTTCTTAGAATATAATTTTTTTACACCATACCATTACAACCAACTCTTTCAGCCATTTTAATAATTTACAGATATGACATTTCAATAGGTTTGCAATTGTCTATATAAGTAATATTACCTCCCTTGTATGAGGAATCTTGACCCCAATTATAAGTACACCATGATGTAACTCGATAGAGTATCATTTGCTGTAAATGCAAATAATAAAATAAATATTAGATTTAATGTTTAACTAATTAACAATGGGAATTAGGGTTTTCATATTAAATGGGGTTTTTCTGTGATTTTATATATAATTAACGCAATTACATGATTACAACCCATCTAACATAAAAAAAAACGTAATAAAATTATAAGTTAGAGAATCACTTACAATATGCAGCGGGTCTCATGTACTCTCCAGAACCTTTATGAAGAACCCATCTCATTTTCTGAGCTAATCAAGTTAGAAACCACTAATTCGCACACAAATTGACCCAAAATTGGGCTTGATCATGAAATCTAAGGCTATGTAGATAGATATAGAGAGAGGATGAGAGAGACGATGGTAACTGTTTTTATTTTTATTTTTATTTTTATTCTGAGTCATTTAAGAGAGAAAATGACTAAAGTACTCCTGCTGTTAACAGAAGTTGCTCACGTACAGATCACGTGTTTAATTTTCTGTGAGTGAAATGACTGAGAGGTGACTTAATGAAAATAGTTTGATTTAAAGGTGACTTAAGAAAAAAAAATGAAAATACATGTGACTTAATGAAAACGATTTGATAGTACAGATGACTAAAACATAAAAAAAACTCGCTATAATATTAATTAAATATCTACTATTTAGTTGGTATATCATGCTATTTGAGTATTTTCCTATTATGTTTTTCAAGTCCTAACATTTCTTCTTGTACATAAACCATATAGGTCGCTCGCTTATAGACCAAGATGAGAGACGGAGTATTAAGTTATGCATCTTGGCTGTTAAACTTTTGCATTCGTTATAGATTAGTACCTTTTTTTAGGTTCAATATATTTGTAATCATTGTAAAAAAGTATCTATTTTTTTTAGAAAACCAATATATAAGTTATAGTTGTAGATATATTGGCCCCTCTTTTTGTTGAATTAGATAAAAATCATTATTGTTTTATTGCTGTTTATCAATTGTTCATTGTTCTTTTAATTGGACGGCTAACCAATTGTTTATAGTTGAATTACCCAAAGATGTTAAGAAATCTAATTGCATATAATTTTGTAGAATCCTCTTTGAAGGATGGTTGTGAAGATTTTGAAAACGAGAAGAGAGAACTATCAAATTTAATAGAAAAAGATTACAACTAAGAAAAAAAATGTAACTAAAATTGTGGCCCTCCAAGAAAAAAATTCTGCATCCGCCCGTCTATACATATTATGTTATCATTTGATTCTCACTCGATTTGAAGCGGATTTTTAACATTTTCTTCTAATGGTTACACACAACACTCAAAAGCTTATAATTCCTCGACCATAAAACAGCAGTCTCTTCAACTCCTCCCATTTTGACTGAACTCGACAAAGTAAAGTCTTCATACTTTGCCAAGGAGATTTTTATCATCAATAAATATGGCAAACCATTTACAACTGCAATGAAGAGTCGATCAAGAAAGTTGCTTTAAGAAAATAAATTGTATAATCAACATAAAGAAAGATAAAACATCATTATAACTGTTTTCCAACAAAAAATTAAAAAATAAGGAACTTGGTTTACCAAGGGACAAAAGAAAACTAAAATTAGATTCTATAAATTTGATGCTACAAACAGCCAAACTACCACAAAGTCATACCTTATGTTGCACGGATATGGGTATCGTATCCCTTACAAAATAGATACATCGATTTGAGTTCTTTTTAGAATTTAGAATACGGTACGGCTAGGCTACATTAATTATTTTTGATATTAACTATTTCTTTATAAAAGCTAAGATGTACATAATATATCAAAAATATAAATGCGACGTGTTGAGCTAGAGGTCATGAAATAGAGTCTAGATCGAGTCTTTTGTGTAGTCAAAGCTATAAACAGAGATTCACCCAAAAAAAAACTAGAAACAGAGTACCAAATGTGCACTCCGCCTGGGTTTGCACTTGATTTCAAGTGATGAGGTCGCAAAGAGGGAAGTGGGGTATTCGACCAATTTCTATTTTATTCAACTTTTATATCAAACTTGTCAAAAACTTAACTTTTAAATCACTTATTATATTGTTAAACCATAATTAGACCCATCATACAACTAGATAATGATATGTTCATTTTTCAAAATTATAAATTATATATATAAAAAAGTCAAAATTGACCCAACGTATCGGATACCCATATCGGTGGCATATCCATATCCAAGATGTGAACAATACTGAATACTCTAAATCACATATCGGATACGTTATCCTAGTATCTGTGGCGTATTTGTATCGTATAGGTATCCGATACTCCAATAAAATTATAAAATTATTAGTCAGTCTGTCAAGTGAATAAAAAAGGGAAGAGCAAATGAGAAAGGAAAAGATCTTTAAAGCTCAACTTGTTTGTTTCTTTTTCGGCTTCAAAGCTGCATCCTAATGGCCAAATTAGTTGGTATCGAAAGGACCTAGCAGTTCTCTGACTTAAATAACAAGGAGTATTATTCCTGATGTTAAAAAAAAAAATCAGCTAGATTAACTTAGTTTTAATTTTTTTCAGGTTCAAATAAGCCAGCTTATGGAAAGGAGCATATGTCAAACATCCTATGAGCAGGTCAATATTGGTTCTAATTGCACTTAAAAGTAAATTGAGAAATATGTTAATAGAGAAGAATAGTCTTACACGGACATGGCTTTAGCAAAACTTGCTGATGCGTTACAGTCTTCCCTAGGAAAGACATGATAATTGTTGACATTTTTATAGGCAGATTTGTAATCGTTGTTGCCATCTGTCCATGGCTAGAATTCATGAGAAAAATATCTGCAACTGTAGGTACAAGTAGAATGGTCAGCAGTTATCCAAACAGTCTGAACTAAAATGAGGCTACTGCACAAAGTAAAGAGGGTCTGAACTCCAAAGCAAAAACTCTGCTTGTTCGGTCGCAGCTTTTAATTTTTACGCTCATTTTCTTAAACTTCTTTGCTTAAAAATCACAGGATATGTGGCTTACCATCTCTACAGCTATGTTTTTTTCCAGCCTGAAAAAACTAGAAATCTTGCCCCAAGAGGAAAGCACATTTTTCTAAGTCTTAAAAAAACAGCTTATTGCTTAAATCTTGTATTCAAACAAGGTCTGTGACATTTTAATGGCATTTTAAATATAAAATCTAGAGAACACTGAGAAAATTTGGACCCATTATCTTAAAACTTCTGGCTATCCCAGTTTAGAAAAATAAGAGGCTAGCATTTGCTAGCCGGCCAAATAAAATACATCTAAGCAAAAACATTGAGCTTCAAATGCACAAGCAACAATTCCAACACTGTATATACACTTTTCATAAATGCTTTTATGTGATTCAAGTTTTTTTCCTGATACCAGGCTAGACTACCAGTGAAGTTGCAGGATAAGTAAACCAACGCGTAAATAGCTTGTCCTCAAACCTCTTCAAACGCATAACCCGCGTAATGCCAATCGATATACTCTTTGTTCCCGTCCCAACCCTGTAGATGCTGAGGTGGAATCATCATATCCTCTCTGTGTCGTTTAACATAATAGTACCCTTGGTATCTCACCAAACATGTTCTCCAGACCTTAAGTTGATGGAATGTAACGTTCCCGATATTTTTCGCTAACATTTTTCTTATTTGTGTTATAATCCCTGAATCTGTTTATTTTTTCCTATGGTACACCAAGTTCCATAAGTTGAGTATATGTTGCCATTATGACCTGGAATGAGTCAAAAAGATGAGACATATTAGAAGGTGTGGTTGTAGAAATTAAGCGAAAAGTTTGTTTTTTTCAGGTCAAGATAAAAGTTGCGTACGTCCAGTTTAAAGGTACTACTTTTTTAGGCCAAAAACCAAAAAGCTCAACTTTTTTTCAACCAAAAGCGGGTATAATTAAGCAGAAAAACAAAACAAAGCTGAGCTGAGCTTAATAACTGGAACTAAACAAGGATTTAGAGTTGAAATTGCAGTGAGATGTGATTTTGTACCTTTCTAACAAATATTGAGCTGGTCAACCAAACTAATTATAATATTAAGCAGAAAAACTAAACAAAGCTGAGCTTAATAACTGCAACCAAACAAGAATTTAGAGTTGAAATTGCAGTGAGATGTGATTTTGTACCTTTGCTAGCAAATACTGAGCACCTGCATTACCATCTCTTGCGCAATTGTATACAAGTCCCTTTTTTTATTGATAATGTTGGTGCTGATCCTGGATGTTTGTGTTTCGGGATTTAATATCTGCCAGATCATATTTGCTGCCTCCAGGAAAAGCCTATTCCTAAGTTTCTTTTTTGAATAAGTTATCCAGTAAACTTGACAAAAGGTTAGGAAAAGTAAAGGGCAAGCATCAAAGCAATTTTAAATTCTTTCTGTTTCTCAGTGATCCTTTAGATAAAAGAACATATACACCCCCCTTGGTGATTGTTATTTCTTGAATTCCTAATAGAAATTTCTTAGTTCCTGTTTGCCGTTTTCTGCCCATGGTATCTAGTTTTCCTTTAGACATGACTCTTCCTTTAGGATTACTTTTCTCTGTGTTTTAGGGATATTCTTTTTTGAATAATATACTATATAAACTTCCCCCCCCCCCCCCCCCCCCCCCCCCCCCACACCCCACCCCCAAAAAAAAAAACGAGTCATTTCAAAGAGAGAGAAAAGTCATCAGTTATTGTAATCACGCCATATGGAATTTGGTGCTCATTACCGTGGTAATTGTCATAAGCAAATATGATTTATTTCTGGTTAATGTTTGAGTATCTATGTGTAGTAGAAATGTAGGATTGGAGTCTAAAACAACTCTTGGGAAAAGAGTTTTTCGTAGAAAAACCAATTCACATGATAGCTTGTTTTTCCCCTTCTTTTTTACATTACCAAGTGTAACTTACCAAAAAATTCTTGAAGATTTGAAGGCCTCGATGACAACTTAGGCTTAACCCACTATTCAAAAAAGGAATAAATAAGAAATGATATCAAATATGATACATCAATCTTCTTGGTGCTTGTCAAGGATGGTACTAGAATCATATATATATATATATATATATATATATATATATATATATATTATATTCAGTTGCTAGCTCAACTAACAAGAAGCAGCCCGTCAAGGGAATAACAAAGGGAAGGGCAACTGAAAATGCAAAAGATTTTTAACTCTCAACTTATTTTTTTGGCTTATAAGCTGCATCCCAATGGCCAAAGTAGTTGGTTATTTTAAGAAACTAGGTTTTCAGTTTTCTGACTTGAATAATAAGAAGTATTATTCCTGAGTTTAAGAAAAAAGTTCAACTTGATTAACTTAGCTTTTATTTTTTCAGGTTCAAATAAGCCAGCTTATGCAAAGCTGGACATACTTTTTGATTGGATAATCAAGATTTTGTCGGTGGAAGGGGTTAGTTTCTCACCTCCGCGTAGAAGCACCGATCGTATATCAAACTTGATATGAGTAACTCAATGTAAGTTATTATTATACTTAACAGTACAATGAGAAATCTGTTATGGAGAAGAGTAGAGTCTTACACGAACATGGCTTTTGCAAAACTTGCTGCTCCGTTACAAGTCTTGCCTAGCAAAGACGTGATGTTTATCAACGTTTCTATAGGCAGATTCGTAATCCTTGTCGCCATCTGTCGATGATTAGAATTCATGAGAAAATTATCTGCATTGTAGGTACAAATAGAATGGTCAGCAGTTATCCAAACAGTCTGAACTGAAATGAGGCTAATGCATAAAGTAAGAGGGTGTGAACTTCGAAGCAATAACTCTACTTGTGTGGTCGCAGATTTTAATTTTACCCTCATTATTTTTAACTTCTTTGCTGAAAAAAGTATAGGATATGTGGCTTACATCTCTAAAGCTATGTTTTTTTCCAGCCTGAAAGAGCTAGAAATCTTTCCAAATAAAAAAAAACACTTTCCTTAGTCTAAAAAAGAAGCTTATTAGATTAAACCTTGTAATCAAACAAGGTCTATGACATTTTACTGGCCAACGTGAAGTGTTTCACAAAGTTAATATATACTGTAATATTTATTGCTTCACAATATGATGCAAACAGATGTACATTATTTTAAGGATTATAAGTTCAAAAGCTATCAGTTAGTCTTGAACATGGGCATTCATTTCAAACAATATGCAAACTGTGAAGCATACTGGGTAATAAAGGAGAGTTCAAGGAATCTGTATATCTAACAAAAACACCACAAAGCAAAAGGAGGAATTACTATATATAAAAGTGAACTCTAGGTGGCTAAAATATGTTTACGGAATCTTGATAATGATGTTCTAGAAGTTCCCAAAGTTTATAGTTTCAGTTATTATGCAAAGATACCTAATATTGGTAACTAATCTTAAAAATAAATATTGGTAGATTGATTTGTTCAACGAGGCATGGTTCTGGAAAACTCTCTATAACAAGCATAGGAAATTGACAAACTAAGAAGTTCAGACTCGCCCTTTAAGAAAATTAGAGAAATTAATGAACAAGTAATCAAATCAATTGCAAAGCATTCTTCAATCTCATAATTACAGGAACAGGTTAAGGAATTAGAAAGAGAGTAAAAAGGAATAAAGTGAATATCATATATAAAGAGTATATAGATGTAAATGACTTAGTTAAAAGACGGGACTTGATTATTGAAGTTTCCGAAAATTATACTAAAAAATCATACCAAAGTAACCAAACCAATAAGCATTCTTCAATCCCATAATAATAGTGAGGTGTCGTTTTCGGATGGAGAGGCTGGCTATAGAGAGAGAGGTGGTACATTCGGGAGGACTGTTGCAGCAGGTTTGCCTTCCACGACATCATTTGCTTCTTCGGGAGGTGGCTTTGAGGGTTCTTATGAAGACTTATACCGAGGTGAGTCGGTTTATGGTGATAACACATGGAGGTCCACGTCATCTGAGGTGAATGTTTCCGGTTCTTTTGGTTATGGATTTGGAAATTCGGGAGATGGGACGGTTAAAGGTCCTGAGGATTATGATGCTGGTTATAGTGTTGCAAATAAAGGAATTGCTTCATAGAGGGCGGGCTTCTTTTGAGTCCCTGAGATCGTAGATGTAGAATAAACGGTTAAATGTTAAAGTGAAGAGACTGTGGGTTCATCCAAGTAATCCCTTCATAGGTTAATATATCAGATTATAACAAGTTCGATAGACAAAGCTAACAGGGGTTACCCTTGGCAATTATAAAGGATTTTCTGAAAGTTTGAGTTATGCTTTTCTTTTTCCCTGAATAATTGAGAGGTTAATATCAAGGAATTTGATAATAGATGAATAAGTTGTGCATCTTCGGGGAGGTGGTACAGACTTCTGGTAGTACATCAAAAAAAGTTTTTTTTTCCTTCTATTTTCTGTTTCTGGTTTGTAAGTTGTGTCGAAGTTAAAACTCTTGTCCGTATATCCTTTTCTCCCATCTGGGGAATTTGTTTTTCTTTCAAAATTGTATGCTTGTGTTGGTTTTCTACAGTGGAAGTTTAAGGGGATATCCATGAAGAATCCCCGTTAAATAAACTTTTGATTATCCGGATTTAATATATAAAGGTTATCTGACCAAAAAAAAAAACTGCCTCCCATCTATGATAGAATCTACACAAGATCAGCTTTTCTATTTTTCAATTCCATTAAGTTCTACCACAGATTTCTCTTAAATAGAATTTTACGCTTGGAAGCTACTATCTGTTTACAGACATACCAGCATTTTGCAATACCTAACACATCCATTTGCTAGGTTCTTGATTCCAAGTAACTACATGCAGAGTAATGCAACACAAACAGAATAAACACTGACATGTCAATTTTTATAATCAAATATACGGGATTTTAATAATGACAGGCTACGGAATCAAATCGAAATTGCTGACACCGAGTAGGGAAGAAGTACTGAATGTGAATGGGCTACAGTTATTCAAGATATTAATTATTTATACCCTTCTGTATAATAAGGATATACCATTAGTGTTTACGATTTCTATATTCTAATTAGAAGTACATCACCCGTAAAAATTAGGATAATCCCTCTCGTGAACCATCCCATCCGTGGACAGACTAGACCTGAGCGTAGTAGACCTCACTAGTCTTATATTTCCGCATATTGTTAACACAGACCCAAACAAAGCAAACTTCTTTAATTAAAATCTGTCAGACCAAATGTTTTCCTATTTAGGATACCAACTTAATAAACACAAACCCAAAATCGAAACAATTCACAGAAACATAACACTCTTAATTAAGCACAAAACATAATTATAAA
Source organism: Primula veris (assembly GCA_963682055.1). Classification (NCBI taxonomy): domain Eukaryota; kingdom Viridiplantae; phylum Streptophyta; class Magnoliopsida; order Ericales; family Primulaceae; genus Primula; species Primula veris. The sequence goes on along the minus strand of OY821745.1, from coordinate 11,572,334 downwards.
CTAGGGAAAAGAAAGACTGCATTTATAAGAGGAAAAAAAACACCTACTGAATCTCAGGGCTCCCATTTGCAGACATCAATCTCGCGAATAACGCTAACATCATTGTGTCGACCGATTGATCTTTGAGCGGAGGTAGTGATGGATCAGTCAGATCCCCGTCCGTCGGCCTGAACATGTACCCCACCGGCAGAGACTTCAACGGCAACACTGGCATCACAGCGAAAGAAAAGGAAAGAGAGTTTAGGAATCTTTTAAAATAACGGAAACATTGCATGGATCAAAACGATGAATTAGCATATATATCAGCACTACCTGCTTACATATTATAGTAGCTGCCAATGGATATAAGAGCGAACCCTAGGTCGACAACATAGGTTTTAGAAACCTTGAAAATGAATCTCTTAGAAAGTCATAATTTCAATTGTCATGCAGAGACACATAATGACGGTAACCAATCTTTACAAAAAAAAACTGCTTGGAATATTAAGTCATTTAATGTAGTCATGGTTCTTAAAAAATTCTCTATATCAAGCATGTGCAATTAATTTAACTTAGGAGTTCGGAGTTGCCTAGTAAGAAAACTCGAAAAATAATGATCACGTAATTAAATCAAATCGCAAAGCATCATCATTCCCATTGCATGATAACAAGCATACGCTAAGTAAAATGAAGATAGTACAAAGCAATAAAGTGAAGATCATACATGAAGAGTATTAAATATTTATATTAAGTAATGAGGAAACCAAAGACAACACTTGATGGGGAGTTTTAAAAAAACTATACCAAAATAGCAAGCCCAATTTGAACAGCATGTGCATGCACTGGTAAAAAGTAAGGATTAACTGGAAAAAAACTGACAACTCTGTCTAGTAATTACTCTCTCGACCAAAAAGAAATGTGATGTAAAGGACCCTTTCAAAACTCAGGTGTGATAACTAATAAGAACGGGAAATAGGGTTTTGTTCGTTAGTACGGGAAGATTAACACCTGCCCTACTAGCATTATTAAATAATTCATTTGAGGAAAGAGAAAGTACCGTTTTATCTGGTAAATCACTTATTCGCTTATCAAAAATGAACATCTTCGTGATCATTGGCTTCATCTTCTTCGTCTTTGTCTTCTGCCTCTTCAGCACCAACAACTTTCATCTTTATAGATGAAACTGCCAATGTCACTATCGTCAAATAAAACATCTTAGTAAAAACAATACAACATACATAAACAGCCAACATGTGTTTATAAATTAGGAGTAAGCATACATGTTTTTTCCATAAAACCTTGTTTACCTTGTTAACCAAAAAAGATCAAAACTTCTTTACCCAAAAAGATCAAAGCTGTTTTACCATAAAAGACCAACGTTGTTTTATCATAAAATATCAAACCTTGTTTAACCCAAAAAGATCAAACCTTGTTTACCCAAACATTTTAAACCTTGTTTACCAAAAATGATCAAAACTTGTTTACTAGAAAAAGACCAAAAAGCCTGATTACCAAAAAAAATAAACTTAGTAAAGATCAGCTTGTTTAGACAACGAGTAAATACAGTATAAAACCTAACGGGTGTTTTTCGAAAGTGGTTATTTCCTGTATAAAGCTACCTTCCTAGAACATAGCGGGACCATTAGACAAAATCATTTTCATTTTATTAGGTGGGCAGTAAAAAGATGATCACAAGGAGTAAGAGATGAGTGCTGAGTGCAGCGGGAAAAAGAAAACTAAAACATATTCTTGAAAATGCAAGACAAAAAAAGAAGGTGCCTATTTTCAATAATGGCATACATAGTAATATGGATTTACCGAAAAATGATCAACTTAAGGCAAGAAAAAGCAAGTTTACGATAAAACATTTAAAAAACTATTTTTCTAGGGACAAATTAACTTATATAACAGTATAAAAATCACATAACAAAGTGATTGTACATGTTGAAAACATTAAGCAAAGATCTAAAATAAGTAATTCATCACTGCACCAAAAAGCAAACAAGTCTAGATGTTTAACAAAATCGATCACGTATTTTTTGCATGCGGAGTTACGGTGTACATATGGCATAAAGCTTGTTAATAGTAATTCTTACTCATAGTAAAAAAAGACCTTAAATGGTATTTAAGCAAGAAAAAAAAGTACAAAACTTTGAAATAGCATTAGACTTAGAGAAATTTAATCTAAGTTAATGAACAAAATCAAGATCAGCCTAAAATGGGTAGATATATTAAAAAAAAAAAAACTAAAATGGGTACTTATTAATAAGAACTATCCAAAACAAAACAAAAAAGTACGAAAAGGTAAAATTGATTCTAGCATTTAACAAGTAATCTAAACCAAGAGTTAAACAATCAGCTCATTTCTAGAGAGGTCAGCTTTTTATTTATTTATTTATTAAACTTTCAATTCGGAAAATATTTCGTTAGTTTATTTCAAAAGAAAACATTTTTATGGTCACTAAAAAAAAGAATAGAAATAAAAATAAAAAAAAATAAAAAAAAAGGAATAAAAGGGTTGAAAAAAACCTAGCTTAAGTTCTAACCTGGAGATGGAGGCAAATAGAAACCCTAATTTTACATAAGAAGATATAAAAATAAATAAATGAGGCTAGTGAAGAAAACGAGGAGAATGACACAGTATATATATAAGTTAAAATTAAAAAAAAAAAAACAATTTTCCAAGTCTGATTACAAAAATTACAAATGGTGTGACGTGTGTAATCTTTTTTTTTTTTTTAATTCCGTTACTTATTCATTATTCTAATTCTAACAAAATATAATTGGTCTATATTATTAGGGTCCATCTTAACAATTTTTATCTCGAAAAAGTACCACCATATATTAAGTAGCCTAATCTAAAAATGAATAAATAGAAAATGTTTCAAAAATAAATTATGTTCATTTTATAACCGAAATTGTATTGAAACATATTATAAAAGTTAAACTTAATAAACTTGAGATCTATTTACATTATCATAATGAAACATGTTTAAGAACGTAAAAGCGTTTTCTTCCATGTTGATCGGTTCGATGTGTGTGGGACTAGGAAACGCATTCCATATCGCGATGTCCACCCAACAATTTTATAAACTATCAAATATTTATGAATAGGTCGGTCTCAAGTAGGATCATAAGACAAATGTCTAAGTGCTCCATACACACGAAATAAAAGCAAAATTAGTTGAGGCCTAGCCCACATGTTTAATCTTTTTTTATCGGTTTTCAAAAAAATATTTCTTATAAATGCAACGTTCGTTTTAATCATTCATGGAGTTGTACTAAGTACGTCTAAAAGGTATGGTCATCCACTATTAATCATTAATGAGTTGGCTTGGATTATTTAGTGTAGCTCGCCTAAAAGGGCAACACGCTTTCGCTTTGGAATGCACATAAGCTATAATCGCCAAACTTCCTAACGTAATGCAAGACCGGGTTTGGACTCCATGAGAATAATAACATGGGTTGACGTCTAATCATTTTCCCGTCACAAGGCTGAGTAATCGTCGTAGCATGCTCAAAAATCCCAAATTTTAGAAGGCACGGGTGTTGAACGTGTGACTAACACTAGTTATTTTGTGAAAAATCATGTATAACATAAAGAAGGGAAATCCGTTTAGTAAAAATTGAATTTACAAAACATTAATCAAGCACCTTGAACATGTCAAAAGATCCATATATAAGTAATAAAAACTAAGAGCATATGCATCAACTTGCTCATTAAATATCAACCGTTTACATCTAAAAATTAATTTTCTAACTCTAACTACCCGACGCACAGTTCCCCAACGTATTATGAAAATTAATGTATAACATAAAAGAAAGCAAAATCCACTTACAAAGAACAAGATCATGAGCAAATAATATTAGTAAACATTAAATTTACAAAACATAAATCAAGCACCATGAGCAAAAAATCCATATACAAGTAACAAAAATTAAGAGCACACGGATCAACTTGGTCATCTGATATTTAAATTTTACAATATCATTTCTAACTCGAACCGTGTCAATTGCAAGGGCATATTACATGAAGTCCGAGAGATTCAAACAATTGATAGTATTGTATTATTAAGTGACAACAATATGTTATGACAACAGTATTGTATTATTAATTCCAATTGATTACCGTCTAATCCGTATAATTCTACATAATCCCGCACCGCGTAGGTGTGGCTGTTAGAAAAACAGGGTCTTAATCTCCCTCTTTTATGTAACCAAATAGGGTAGTTTCACAGCAATAACGAAAACAGCAAGGGGGTGTAAATATAACCATAAATCTATCAAAACCTTTATTAAAAAACCACACCATTTCTAGGGCTTAACACACACCATTTCTCAGAGTTTCGCCGCAGACTCTCCGATCCAATGGTACTCTCTCTCTCTCTCTATATATATATATATATACATATATCCCTATTAACTCAGACTCTCTCCATATATATGTGTGTGTTTTTTTCATTGCTTTTTATATTATTATTTGCTATGAAAAAGCATATTGGCTGTTTGGTATGATAGCTTTTTAAAAATAGCTAGATTTTAACTATTAAAGAAGCAAAAGTAAAAATCTATGTTTTTGGTAACCAATATCCGAGTTCAACAAAAAATTTAACATTGTTTACGAAAATACCTTCAACCTTTAGGGGATATTACACGCTAAAACAATTACTATGTATAAAAAAGCTAATTTATCTTTTGAAATACGTATAATTTGGTCATTTTGAATGGATTAGTAAAAAAGCTAAAATCCCAACCAAACACTAATCTTAACGTTGTTTGCGAAAATACCCTCAATCTTTAGGGCAAATTACACGCTAAAACAATTACTATGTATAAAAAAGCTAAATTATCTTTTGAAATACGTATAATTTGGTCATTTTGAATGGATTAGTAAAAAAGCTAAAATCCCAACCAAACACTTATCTTAACGTTGTTTACGAAAATACCCTCAATTTTTAGGAGAAATTACACGCTAAAACAATTACTATGTATAAAAAAGCTAAATTATCTTTTGAAGTACGTATAATTTGGTCATTTTGAATGGATTAGTAAAAAAGCTAAAATCCCAACCAAACACTAATCTTAACGTTGTTTACGAAAATACCCTCAATCTTTAGGGCAAATTACACGCTAAAACAATTACTATGTATAAAAAAGCTAAATTATCTTTTGAAATACGTATAATTTGGTCATTTTGAATGGATTAGTAAAAAAGTTAAAATCCCAACCAAACACTGATCTTAACGTTGTTTACGAAAATACCCTCAATTTTTAGGGGAAATTACACGCTGAAACAATTACTATGTATAAAAAAGCTAATTTATCTTTTGAAATACGTATAATTTGGTCATTTTGAATGGATTAGTAAAAAAAGCTAAAATCCCAACCAAACACTAATCTTAACGTTGTTTACGAAAATACCCTCAATTTTTAGGGGAAATTACACGCTAAAACAATTACTATGTATAAAAAAGCTAAATTATCTTTTGAAATATGGATAATTTGGTCATTTTGAATGGATTAGTAAAAAAGCTAAAATCCCAACCAAACACAAGTCTTAATAAATCTAGCTTTTAAAAATCTCTTACCAAACGCACTAAACGGCTTTTCATAATCAAGCTTTTTTGCAATTGCTTTATAAAAGCAGCTTTTTGAGCTGATGCCAAACGAACCCTAAATATATGTGTGTGTGTGTCTATAGCTTATTTATATAAATAGAGTTTGTAATAGAAATATTATTATATTTGCAGGCTCCGAAGAAGGAAAAGGCCCCAGCACCGTCTTCCAAGCCCGCTAAATCCGGAGGCGGCAAACAGAAGAAAAAGGTCATGTTTTTATTCATTTTTAATCAATTATTAATCTCGGAATTTATTTAATCATCAACTTTGGAAAGTAGAACTATTCCACGTGTTATTACAGTATCCTGTTTAATGAGTGGGTTTAATGTATACTTTCACTATTTAGTTCCAGTTTCTGTCACATTTTAGTAATTTACGGTGAAATTTTGGTTATGGTACAGTTATGTTTATCCTAATTTATTTAGTCATTTACAGTGGATAATACAACTAGTAATTTAAAGGGAATATTTGATTGTCAAGTTGAGTTTTTCTCATTATAATCTTACTAGAAAATTTCACTATTACTATATCCAATTTCTGTCAGTCACATTTCACAAATTTACAGAGAAAATTTGACTAACAGAAGAAAAAGGTCTTATTTTATTCATTTATAGTTCCAGAAATTATGTAATCATTTACATTGAAAAATATAACTAGTTATTTTAAAGGGATTATCTCATTGTAGAGCTGAGTTTATCTCATTATTAATCTTAATAGAAAATTACACCTTCACATCCATATTCTGTTAGGAACAATTTTAGTAGTTTACTGATAAAATTTGACTATATTATCCTAATGTTTAACCTAAAATTTTAAATTGTTACTGTTTGACCTGAATTATTACTATTGCGGCCAATTTTTTTGTCAAATTATGTACACGGAAGCTTTGGATTTTGATTATTGTACTGTATTGTTTAATTTTAGCCTATGTTTGATTTAGTGCATGTTTGGCAACAGTTTTTTTTCTTAGCTTTTTTAACCTTTTGATTAAAAAAATCGATGAGTGTTTAGTATGTCAGCTTTTTTAGTTTTTAAAATGTTAGCTTTTGGTCAAAATTGCCCAAAAGCAGAGAAGATAGGAATTTGCGGATTTTTTAGATTTTTCACATTAAATTCTGATAGAATGTGATTGTATATCTACAACTCACTTATAAGTTAAAATAGGTGACCAATGACTTTCAATAAAAATAAGTTATAAGTCACTTATAATTTAAAAAGTTACATTGTGGTCAAACACTACACTGCACCTTTTTTAAGCAATTTTTTTTCTGATTGCTTTTCAAAAGTAGCTTTTTGACCAAAAAATCTGATGCCAAACGAGCCCCAAGTATTCAACCTTTTGACCATTAGCTGCTGTTTGATCTAAAATTTTACCTATTGCATCCCATTTCTGTCACATTATAGTAATTTCCAGGGAAACCTGATTATTGTATCCTACTATGTTTGATTTTGTATAAAACTTTCCCTCTTGTTACTGTTTTAACCTAAAAGCTCACTACTGCATCTCATTTTAACCTATGTTTGATTTAGTATTCAACCTTTTTACTTGTTACTGATCAACCTGGAATTTTGTTATTGTGTTCCATTTTCTGTCACATTACAGTAATTTATTCGGAATATTTCACTACTGAAATTTGTAACTTTATCATCGTCAGAAAAAAATTCACTTATTCAACGGAAAGTTTGGTTAAGTTCTTAATGGATACCGTAGTGTAGTGGTAACTGTATGATGCATTTATGTATTTATGCTTTTACATCAACCTCTAATAATTTCGATAAGAAGTAAGAATTGCCAGAATACTTTTGAACATTCTCAAGTATTTTTGGCTATAGCTTTCTCCGTTCATTGCCCACAAATACTATTGTTAGGGTTGGGAAGCAAGTTAAAAAGTAAGTTTTTGGCAATTAGTGATAGTAATATATTTCTGCACTTGTTCATCTGTGATTTAATGTTTGTCTTAATATAGCCTTCAGAGTTGAGCTTCAAATTGGTTTATGAACATCCGAGACGGTTTTCAAAAATAGCTCTCTGGAATGATCTCAAAATCATCCTCGATTACGTTTTGCATTTATCTCCTTTTTATGCTTTCATGATGATTCATGCTCCTTATGCTCTATATTTGTCAAAATGCTTTCTTAGTGAGCCACATCAACTACGTAATCTGGGTTTTTCACACACCTAGCGATGGTAAACTTGCTGTGCGATATCAGATATTGAGTTAATGTTATACCCCAGAATGATTGTGTGAATGTTGCTGCTTTAGATTGATAGTTGAGGATACCAAATTGAAATTCTATTTAATTTAGAAGTATTCGAGTTTGTAAGTAAGGTGTAAATTTTGGAATACATTGTTTGTCTTTTTGAATAATTGGAAATTGAGAAAGGGATACACTTTATGGTGTGAATGTTGGCACTATGGATCGAAATAGATGATAGTTAAGGATGCCGAATTGAAAACTTCCCTAATTTTAAAGTACTCAAACTTGTAAATTAGGTGTGAATATTGAGATTTTTTTTTTTTGCAATTTCAGAATAATTGGGAGTGAAGCAAGGGGTTTATACATTTCAGTTGATCTTTTAATTAAATTTTGTCTGAGTTGGAAAAACAGCAGAAGTGAATCAAGTCCAAGAACTCTCAATACTTCATTATTTTTAAGTAGTTATGGCTACGTATTGCATGTAAATTGGGAGATGATTGTGTAATTTTAAATTAGACACAGCTGAAGCAATGGTGATGATTAAAATATTATTTGATCAAATTATAATACAGTGAGTATTGAGGTATTTTGTGTAATTTCTAAATGTGCAGAGGTTTTGCAAGGGGAAGAAATCTTGTTATAAATAATACTCGTATATACTTGGTGAAGTTATAAATCTAGTATAACTGAGATAAAGTTTGTATAATTTTAAATTATCAGAAATATTCCAAAGGGAAGATTTCTATTTACATTTTAATCAATATCTAGCCAAACAAGCTTCTGAGTATACATATTGAAAGATATTTTGTGTTTTAAACATGAGTAGAAGTGGAGCAAGGGAAAGCAAAAGGAGAAGGTGAACAACATGGTGCTGTTTGATAAGGTCACCTATGATAAGCTACTAGCCGAGGCCCCAAAGTACAAGCTCATTACCCCTTCCATTCTCTCTGATCGTATGAGGGTAAGTCCTGATTTTCTAATCCTTTAATTTATTAATGCTGTTTTAGTGATGGAAAACTTTAGCTAAGACGCACTCTCTACACGGAACTATTTGTGAATTTCTATTTAGTTTTTGATTGAGGTCTTAAACGTCAACTTGATCAGCCGAAAGACATCTACTTCCATTTGAGTTACAACTGAAAAATGAGAATAAACATCCAGTGTGCTCACAAATTTTACGACGCACCTAGTTAATCGGACTTCTTCTTACTGGTTAACTACTTGTTCGTTCTCATAATTAGGTGCTTTGACTATAGTCACCATACTTTAAATTTCAGTATTTTCCCCATAAATAATTTTGCCATTGCAGTGGTCTTATTGATATTTGGAATAGGATAAATAGAAGGAAACATGGTATTACTTAACCTTTCTTAGAAAGCGAGCAAAGAAAATGGACATTCTTACAAGGAATAGTGGTCTTCATCCCAGTTTCTCTGTAAAAAATATCTTATTGTTGTCCTATTTTGTTTGTCTGCTTTCTAAAAATTGTCAAAGATTATGTTACTTGCAAGTTTCATCATGTTCTTTAGATAAGTGCTGTAGACGATTCCGTCCATGATATTAATTTTACATCTGTGCAACATGTGGTGTACGGCAATGCTATGGACATTCGTGGTCAGTCAGTTTTGCCAAACATGAGTTGGTTTGACATTCCACAAATCAGACTTAATCCTAAGAAAAGTGATATTCAAATAACTGTGATTGAGTTGCGAAGCAATTTGATTAGCTTCTCCAAAATTTGAAAGAAAGAAAAGCATGAAATAACCTGGAAGTTGCATGATTTAAGCAACTCTAACTTGGTGCTTTCTTAAGTTCATACTACCTGTTTTGCGATTAGACTGGCGATATGACTACCACTTCAATAATAATTGCACAAGCTCCTTAATGCTTTACTTTTTCTCTTTTTTGGAGTTTTGAGAACATTATCGGTTGTCGTGACTTTGTGTCTTGTGATCTCTGCTATTTGTCTAGAATGCAAACTGCACGTGATAGCGTTTACATAGTGCTCTGAGCACATGCATACAAAAATGGTTGTTATCTCGTTAAATGTCTAAGTTATGAATTGAATTTGAGTCTAGTTGTAACTAAACTCTATTGTTGATTGTTAAATAAAGGGTACAAAATGTCATATCATGCTACAATAACAACTAAAGTTAGGTTGGGAGGTGAAATATTAGTTCAAACAACCAGGAAAATTAAAGGTGTGATAAGAGACCAGGAGGCTGTAAAATATGGTGGAGATGACTCAGATACTAGTCTACTACACATGTTCTTACCTCTAAATCTTTAGGTTTTGAGCTTGATTAACTCAAGTTCTCAGAAAGAAAGAAAAAAAGTTGAAGATTAAGCCAACCAAAACCCGAATAAATTGTTTATATTAGACATCTCTCCTTCCCCTGTGGAGAATTGTATTGGAAATAATGTTAGGTTTCATTTGCCACTAAGAAGCACCTAGAGTCAAAGAGTCCTAATGTACCTTCTGTTGATTGATCCAAACATAAGATTTGATCTCCGAACATATCTTTTTCAAAGCACCCCTGTTACTTTCCTTTCAGGTTAGTGACGTGTAGTCTAATTTCTTAAAACCACCTGGTTATCATTTGCCATTAAATTTTTTGAAGCAGCACATGGTGTAGAAGAGCCTTAATGTGCTTTTTGTTGATTAATCCAACCATAAGACTCGCTATTAAGTATTTAATCGCCTAATATTTTTTTTAGTATGATCCCTGCTACTTTCCTTTCAAGTTAGTTGATGCACGATTTAATTTTCATAAAATCAGCTCCCTCTTTATATTGGGAAACTCTCTCTGTTTCTTGCTATTCCTTCTAACCAACCTTTTTTTCCAATTGGGCACTCAGAGTGTCTTTTTTTCTTTTTGCATCTTCGTATACTTGATAGTGTTTTTGGAGAATATGTGATATGAGACGAACTTGTGGGTATATAAATTTATACCTTATAATTAGAGTGTGATGGAAGGACAGGTTCGGCGGCTATGAGAGAATAGCTGGAGTTTCTGTCTATGCTTCGAAATAGTGGATAAGCAATGAAAGAGTTAACTCTACTATGTTGATGTGGATTAAAACTGAGATATTTATAATAAAACCACCACTGCACCATCATGTCAATATGAAAACCGAAATGGACATTTTTATGAATCAGGGGTGAAAAAAAGACTTGCAATAACATAAATCCTTAATCCATGAATTGTAAGGCCTAACTTTACTAAGATGCTTCTGGATTCGATATCCAGTGTCTATTTGGTGACATTTTATCTCGCTAACACGTCACATGGTGAATCGGTGATTGTACCCAGAGCTTCAACATCTTGCTTGAAGTTTTATGTACCATATATTAGGAAGAGGTTTCTACTTGGATTTCTTCATTGATTTCCCTTTACCAGAAAAAATCACCGCTCTCTGTAACAACCTCAAAACTTATATATGATTGGTTATAATTTTTCTTTTACCAAACTTGAAATTTTCAGGTTAATGGTTCGCTTGCGAGGAAAGCCATACAAGAGTTGATGGCAAGAGGTCTGATTAGAATGGTATCTACTCATTCAAGCCAGCAGATCTATACTAGAGCTACCAACACCTAGTTTATCTAATTTATTTGTTTATGTGGTATGACCAAGAATTTTGGTACCTCTTGTACTTTGATTACTTTCATTCTGCACATTTTGCTAGATTGCTAGTCTGGTTATGTTAATGAGAACCGTTTGGCGAACCTTGTGCCTTTTTCATATGCTGAGAAAGTAATTTTGGATTAAGCATTTTTAACTTTACCCATTTGCTGGATTTCTGGGAATTAATGTTTCGTTTGATGATGACTGATTTGTTGAATATAATGTCTGTCTGATTTTCTGTCAATGAGAACCCATTGGATTAAGCTTGGAGTAATAATTTGTAATTTATAACTCATGGGTTTGCTCATTATAATAGATAGGTATGTGGATATTTATGTGTAGACAAATATGTATAACATGCCTTTTTTATTTAGACGTTGAGATTTCCGGGAAAGACTTGGAACTGCTTTAAAGGAAAAATTGGTCGGTTTTTGTCCTCTGTTTCCTCATAGCAAACTAGCAATCACATGACACCGACTTTAATGGATAGTTAAGAGAAAGGCGCAATTAGAGGGTTCTTATTGATTATGTTTCAATGCATTTTGGAAGGCCATTGTTGATTGTATACATAAATGTAACCGAGTCCATCACCAGGTTTAGAAATGGTGTAGCAAGCAGTAGATGGTAGTTTTCAGAAAGAGTGAGTATACAGTAAGTTGTAGTGTAATGAGGAGTTGTAATGGAGTAGGAGTTTGTATTGTTTTCGTAACTGTTTATTTGTAAGCATATTACAACTTTTCGTCTAATACCGGCTTCGCTATTTCACAAAATATATCTAAGAGAACAAAAATGAGAAGTAACAGAATTAACAAAGAGGCAGGACTAAGTTGATCTCAAAAGACATGGCTATTGTCGATTAATAATCACCCCATAAAACAGACCACGTGAAGTTTTATCATTTAGCAACTTATTTTTTTCCACATTAGATTTCCAAAGTCCATTATTGCCTTGGTTATTGTAACTGTTTTTGTTTCGATTCTATAAGCAACTTCTGATAAGATTTTGGGAGACAAGACACAACGTAGCTGGCCACTTTATAAATTAAATTACTCTTTTGATTTTGAATTTTTTAGAATTTAGTAGTTGTTCGAGTGTCAATAAGATTCGTAATTTTCAACGATTGACTTGTGCATTTTATTTAGATCGCTTAAATTGTATTTTATCTTATTCAGAGGTTTTTCTTTCAGCCTAGTTGTTTAACTACTTCGCCGCACATAGTTACATGAAGCGGGAGCAGATTATTATAAAAGAGGGAAGCGTCGTCCGAAACGCTTGCTTAAAATTTATAAAATATATAATATAGTTGGGTATTGTTTTTAAGTTTTCCATAAATTAAATTTATAATTATTAATCTTGGTGAGTTTTTGTGACTATTAAAAGGAAGACAAGGTCAATTTTTTACTGATTAAAACTTCAGTGGACATGCTACAATATTATTGAGGTCATGTGTGCAACTTCTTAGAGATATTATTATAACATTATAGACATTGGATGAATTTTTTGTGATAACTTAAAAATTGAATTTTTTTTTCTTCTGATTTTTCAAACCTGTAGTAACCTACTTAATAGTCTGCTCTTTCTCTATCGGTACGTGTGCTACAGGTTATAATTAGGAGTATTTGTGAATGGATTTGTTGCACTAGAACAACTCCAATCTTACTGTATCATAAGGTACCAAGTAGATGTAGTGTCTGTCACCATCTATTTCTTGAACATCTAGTGCCTAGTGGTATTATTGATTAGGTAACTAAATGTCACTTATCAATAACTTCTCTATCATTTTGTATTGATTGGAAAATTATAACAACATACGAATTTTCAAGTCTAATTGTCAAAAACTATAAACCAAAATTTTTATTATCAAAACATATAACTCTAATAAATATATGTAATTGTATGCTTGTATGTTTTGTGAATAAACTTTTAAATATTATATGTTTTTATAATATATTTTGGTTAATTGTATGTTTTTGACATTGTACTGGTACTCTATTTTATTTTTGGGCTGGCTTTAGCTGAGAGCCTGAGACCGTTGATTTTGAATTTTTTGTCTCTTCTCATACATATAACATATCTTTGAACCAAGATTAGTTGGCTGATTTGGGAGTGAAGAATATGTCTGTTTCAATCGGTTTATAACTTTCAATTTATGTTCAGATGGTACAAAAATAAATCGTCCTTTGTGCTTCAAATTTACTTTGTGATCAATGTGTCCCCAACGATTGTAAATTAAGTTTTGGTATTTTCATGAACAGCATTACATAGTGATTTTAAGTTGATCGTTTTTTTGTTGGCTCAAACTAAATATATTACATCCGTTCCGATTAACTGTCCATTACAAAACTACGTGTAATTTTGATCCCGTTCCGATTAATTGTCAATTACAAAACTACGTGCAATTTTGACCGGCCAATAACTTAAAATTGTCGGAATAAAAAAATTCAAAAGTTAATCAGTTAAAACATTAGATAATATGATTTAGTTTTGAAAATTTTCATTTCGACAATTTTGATACATGTTATAAGTCGGTCGTACGTAATTTCGTAAATAATAATTAATTGGGAACGGATGTAGTATCATCAATGATTATACTCTCTCTGTTCCAAATTGTTGGGGCTATACGAAATTACGTGTAATTTTGACCGACAAATAACTCATATATGTTGTTGAAATTGAGGTTTTCAAAATATAATCATATAATTTAAATGTTAAATTATATGAACAAATTTTAAAAATTTATATTTTAACAATTTAAAAACCAGATATTTAGGTGTCAAAGTTAGTATGTTTTTTTGGAAATAAGAAGTGAAAAATGGAATTTAGAAAGTCCAAAAATATGTACCTCCGGTGGGCCAAAGATATGGGCCTGGTTAATGTGAGCCCTACACAGCATCTTTACTTAGTCAGCTGCCCATTATAAAATACTACTACTGATTTTGGCTTTTATGCATTTGGCTAAGGTAATTACAAATTACACAAAAATAAATTTTAATATACAATTACACCCAAGCCAACCTACATTATTCATTTATTTAAGACGGCTCTTCCCCCAAAATAACAATCATTTTTGCCAGTTTTTTTAGATATTTTGACAACTATTGTTTAATGAAGAGTTTGTGGACCAAATAGATATTTTTGGAACCATGGCAAACTGTATTTAGCTACTTTTTTTTTTTTTTTATTATTATTATTATTAGTAACCCTCACAATGAAAGGCACAAATTTGACGTCTAGTTATGAATAACCTAGAGAAATGGTTGTTATACGGAAATTTTACATTTAATAAATTCACACTATAACAGGTCACATTATGATTGGTTCAAATAAGGATCAAACGACAATTACACTCCTTTCATGATCACAGTGTGAATTTGCATTTTCTATTTACATGTACCGTGTAAGTTGAAGTGTAAATTAGGTGTGCATATATCAATACTCAATAATGTTTTAAAAGACGTGCTTATGCGGAAATTAGATGGAACCTAGGCGTTAGATGGAATTTAAAAGGATAAGATATTAGGTAAAATTAAACAGATTACAAGTTAATTAAGCGGAATTATACGGGATTAGACGTTAGGTTGCCAATTTCATCTAAAATCGGTGTTACGTCTTTTAGAAAATTGATACTCAATAATGTATACTAAGGTTATACTAGTTGAGGTACATTGTCTCTAATTAATGAGATTATGTATGTCTTTATGCTTTTGATGATAATTTAAACTGAACTTTTAAATAGTATTTTTATAAGTTTAATCAGTTTGATTACCAAATGCTGCTCGTACGTAAATAAATTATGTTAAAAAAAGCTTACTCTTCAAGATATTTATGGCCTCTGCAGGCAAATGATTAACATGTTTGAAATTTGGGGAAATGTGTATAAATTAATATGCCACATGTCACTCCGCTTCGGATTGATTTTGACGTGTCTTGCAAAATTAAGTCAGTGTGTCTTCAATTTTAATAGAATTGGATCCATTTAGTATATTTTTGGATTTTTTTTAATACATGACACAACTAAAATAATAGTGTACTAGATTCACGATAATGTTAATTGTTCGGTGGTTATTTCAAAATACACTATTATTTAGGGTGTGCCAACCAATAGTATTTTTTAGTTTTACTTTTAAATTAATTTTAGGATAAATATTTTTGGGTTCATTAACCTGTGTTAAATTTTTATTATTTTTTAGTTTTAATTTTGAATTAATTTTAGTATATATATTTTTGGTTTCATTAATATGTGCTAGATTTTATTATATGACACACCCTAAATAATAATGGACTAGATTCATGATAGTGTTAATCGTTCGATGTTGATTCTAAAACATTAAAACAAAAATGTAACATACAAAAATATATTATTTTAGAAAAAAAATACACATTTTACTGGCTGAAAAATTCAAAATAGACTGACTTGAAATTTTTTTAAGGCATAAAAAATAATCCCCCAAATCTATCAAAAACATTGCTCCAATTATTGAAGAAATACTTCAATAATTGCTCTTCTCAAAATGCGTACATTTTATTAAAGATTTAAAAATATTTACTTCTGTCGGCCAAAAGACAAATTTTAAAAGGCCACGTAAATTTGATTAGTTTGATTTAAGATTGTTTTCTTTTCCTTTGATTTTCATTTTGTACGACGTAAATAGTATCAATATTTTGCATTGTAAAATGCTACTAACGTAAAACTTCTATACAGTTATGCTATTTGAACCAAAAAAAAATATTACTATAATAAATTTATTCTTATATAGAGTTTACATATTAAAAAAATAAAAAATATATGTATTTACGTAATATTAGATACATATACATGGTTCATTATAAATTAAAACAAACAAATAAATCTATCAAAAGTTTAGTTAAACAAATACATGTATTTTGAAAACAAATACATGTATGTAGAAAACAAATACATGTATTTTGAAATTTGTAAATTAAAATACAATTTTTCATATACCTTCTTTACATGTATAAATACTAGGTATATTAAAGTAAACATATCAATCACTTTGAGTTATACTTCTTCTAATTTTTAACAATAATGGCACCAAAGGTTGAGAAAAGAACCCAAATCACTGAAAAGATTCGCGTCGAGTTGTATCCATGTCGACGAGCTAGTATGGACGCGCAAGTTAAAAGACGTGGTAGCAACACAAAAAATTAAGTCATTATCGCAAACAAACTTACATAAGTATTTTACATCATCATAAATTTATTGTATCTAGATATATATATTTTTGTAATGAAATATATTTTATTCTTATAAGGAGGTGAATTTATAACTAACGGGACCATATAAAACTACGAAATATGACAATAGAGAGTTTATTACTATTTTGAACTGGTCCGAATTGAAACCGAATTTTTTTATTATTATAGAGAGGTGATTCCTATACAAGTATTATTAGAAAGAGATTTTAGTGTATCTCGATCATAGTGGACAATTAATATATACGGTAGGAGTACTATTTGTTTTTCTTATGTTTCTTTTTCTTGTAATTGGTACTTTGTAAATATCATTTTTTGAGGGTCTTAATCACTTTTACATATTACACGTCAAATATCGAATGTTAACTAAAATTTCGTAAATTGCTTTGGACGTGTGTCAATCACAAATTCCACATATGTAATGCAGTTTGCGCAATACAAAGTTACACCCAATTCATTATCACTAAAAAAAAAAAAGTTAGAACA
Source organism: Primula veris (assembly GCA_963682055.1). Taxonomy (NCBI): domain Eukaryota; kingdom Viridiplantae; phylum Streptophyta; class Magnoliopsida; order Ericales; family Primulaceae; genus Primula; species Primula veris. The sequence continues at coordinate 11,555,212 of OY821745.1, read as the reverse complement.
CTGCCAAAAAAAAAATGGCTATTTTTATTCTTAGTGCTCTATTTAATGAGAATGGTGACACAATTTTTAATTTAGCGTCTGGTTTTATCAACTCGGGGCACTTTGCGACAAACTCGGCCAGTCGCTTATTCATACATTTTGGTAACACTTGTACGAAGTTTTGACTACATTAGATTTTTAGGCTAAAAAGGTAAAAAAAAATATAATTGTTGTGTGACACATTAGCTCGTTATAGATATGTATAGATATAGAGAGAGGTATGAGAGACAACAATAAGGGAGACTTTATTAATCAGAATGTATCAATACAAGTGGACCATAACCTTCTTTATATATTAGAGGTTAGGGTTATACAAGATAGAAAGCCCAACTTAGACTCACTATGAGTAAAGCCCAATAGTCCAATAATATCTTACAACACTCCCCCTTTGGACGTCTTGAATTCTTCGTCTTCATCCAGTCGAGTTCATTCGCAGTGCTAAACACATAAAAACCTTAGGGCCGGAAAACCCAGTGTGGGACAAAACCGGTACCTAAGAGAAACTGTGTAGCCGAATGATATAGGCTGAAATATCATGTAAGTAACTAACCACAAAACAGTGTGCCTCATCAAAACCTTGACAGAGCAAACCCAATGGGAAAATCTCTGATTGAAGGAAAAAAAGTGCAACAGTGGTAGTAGTAGAGATCAACCACAAAACATGTGTCTCATCAAAACCTTGCTAGAGTAAACCCAGTGGGAAAAAATCTCTAGTCGAATGACAAAAGAGTACACAGTGGTAAGAAGTATACAACAGGATACTCCACCTAATTTCGGCAATCTTAAGTGAGATAAGATGGGAACGTGTTTCACCAAAAAACCTTGCCAAGGAAAACGCAGTGGGAAAAAATCTTGGTCTAAGGACAAAAAGAGTACACGAGCATACGACTGGATGCTCCCCCTCACTTGCACACGACAGGGTGCGAGAATTTCGACGAAGTAGTAATTAGTACAATAAGCATTCACCTGGATGCTCCCCCTCACTTGCACACGACTGGATGCAAGGATTTCATATTTCAAGAAAGAGTACGAGCATTCGACTGGATGCTTCATTTACTTACATACGACTGGATGCAAGAAAATCTAACGTGGAATAGAACGAGCATTCAACTGGATGCTCTTAAACTTCATTTGTGAAGAGTAATTTCGACGAGAAATGCTAAATAACATAATGTAGTCATGTCTCTCTTGATCAATAACAACAAGTTGTCTTCTATGACAAGTGTTTTATCTGGATCGTGATACAGAGCATATGTAATTCAAATATGACTAATACTAGCTCGAAGCCATATACACTATCTAGTCGTCTCATAGAGCACGAATAGATCAGAGTGATTCACTTGGAGTCATTCGAAGACCTCCAAGATATCGCCTTATTCCTAATGGTAAAGGCATACCATGTTAGGAATATCCCTTATGCGGGTCTGATAAGTAACCAGCATCGGTATAACCGAAAAAGGGTTGCATTAATTCGAGTACCGAAGGGGAGTAGGTATACTCGATGACGCAAATGGGATAAGACAAGCCCTCATCCACAGTTACCTTAAATTAATGGGAAAATGTCTTTTATGCCATTTCGATGGCAGCGTGTTAGCGCGATGCTGTGTCGAGCTATACCATTCACAACAGACGAGATGTTCGTCCTAGCACATTAGACCAAGTACAATAATGCGCTAATTGTACTTAGATATGAACATCATGGTTCAATATCTCTTCATCGTCACATCAGGGACGGACTGGGTCTATATCAATGTCTAGTGATCGAACGATCATGGGAGAATCTGACGACTTAGCATCATGATGACTACAACGTCATAACACCTTCTGGGTGTAGTCTGAATCATGGACTTAGATTCAATCTTTACGGGACTTGATCATCAGGCCGAGTCACTACCGTTTCTTCCCAAGATCCTTCATCTCGAAGGCAAATCCAAAAATGGATCGCGTAATAAAACACGCAGGGGCATAATACTTGTTCAAGTATCCCAAGCTAATCAAGTACTCACTTAGGCGGGTATACCACATCCGCTCGGATTATATTAATCCATATAGTGAACGTCTCATTTAATTGAGATCGTGTTCCGTGGTCAGTAACTACTTGATTCAAGCATTATGAAGTCACACAGGGACCTTCATCTATATCTCTTTGTCTAAATCCCCATAGAGATAAAACAGTGACCACAATCACATGCTGCATAATCAGTTTTTGGGAAACTACTAAACTGATAAAGTAGGGGACCGTTATAACATCCATTACGAGGAAATCAACCATCTCGTAATCAATTCCAAGATGTGAGAGAAGCCTTGCGCTACTAGGCGAGCATTCTACAATCTCATTATTCTCATCACTTTTCCTTACGAATAACCAAATAAACGAACTCGTTTAACATTGGTGGTGTTGGAGCTACAGGTCCGAACACACTTTCGCTAAGGAGTCTACTTGGATTGCAAGTTTCCATTAGTCCAGTCTATTCTACGTTGACTTCAGGCAACAGTACATGGTTCTCTGTCATAATTTGCTCATATTATCAGTCGTCACTGAATATATGAACAGATAATCAATGACAGTCTCGTTTCGCTCAATATCGTCTAAGATAACATGATCGACAGATATTTCGAGATTATTAGGATGAGGAGGAAATCACACATCTCCTTGATCTTTTATAATCTCGTGCGACAAACGAATTTCAGTTCACCACCTCTGGGGCTGAACGAATTAAGAACCGGTCAACTTCCTCGTATCTTGGGAAGGACGACAGACTGATGGCCAACGGCATCGTCATTTGCTTGGCGGGTTCGGCCAAAGCAACGTGTTACGACAGGAACACGGCGTCCGACAGGGACGTCTATTCTTGCAAGCATTTTGCAGCAGGTATAAATGATCTCGTGACATCTCATAAAGTCATTAAATGCGTCTGGCATTTAGTTAGACTTGAGGGAGTCTATGCACTTACTTATCACTAAGTGCAGTTTTGGGGATCAAGCTAAGACTGAGTGGGTTATGCCACGTTACTTCACGTCGTTCCTTATCAACGGTAACGTGCAAATCTCCCCCTAACGACGGGGAGAACAGTCTTAGCGATGTCACTTTCGCATATCATGCGGTAAAGAGATCGCTTGCCAAGGTTACTCTATCAAATGATAGGCAGGAGATTCATAATCGACTTATGTCCCCTTCAGAGGTCCATATTTTGAACGCTATAGCGGCTCAATCAAAATATTAATTAAGCACTCCAAACACACGTTAATATGAGACTTCTGGCTCATAACCAGTAACCAGCTGGTACGCATATGGTGTCTGAGTGTCTATGGGCCTCATAACGGACCAATGCAGCAAAATAGCATAACCCCACACGGAAATATAAATCTTGGTACGCAAGACCAAGAAGTGCGTGCAATCATTTGCAGTCGCATCATCAAACTTTCCGTGAGTCCATTTGGGTCTGAACATAATCGACATGATGTTCAATTTCAATTTCCAAACTCAAGTAATTCAAATCGAAATTTCGATTATTACTCTTCGGAATTATCAAGTCGACTAGATTTTTCAGGATAATCCGGATCATGAGCCATCAACTTAATGATAGGGCTAAAAGTTTGGGAAATGCTGCATTTCTGTGGACAACAATAATCATGTGACCTTATTGTCGATGCATCAACCATAACCATTTATATTTATGGTCCGTCTTATGGTTGGATAAGTCCACAATAACTCCTTCAATTCTTTACAAGAATTCTATGAGTTTATTTCGTGATCTTTACACATACTAGTCTTTCAAAGTGAGCATTAGTGACATGAATTTCGGATTAATTACGAAATATATTCTCACAGAGAATCCAAATGCGATGCGGTTATAAATCAAGCATCGTCTTTTGACCCGGAATATCTCATCCGGTCAATCCCACAATATTAAAATGCTCTTATCACTCGACGACAGGCGAATGATAGTATATAGACAATCATGTCTTAGCATCTAAATCCTTTATCAATCGACGACAGGCGAAATGATAAGGTAACTTTAAATGCTTTTTTAAAAATGTGGTAGCAACCACTTGAAAGACATTTCAACTCCTCTAAAATACGTTTTTGAGTGGAGGCGATGTAAAGAAATTTCATTTCTTTCATGAGCTATTACCAGATAACACTGGTTTTCTCGAATATTTTATAACTCAACAAGGTACGGCAGGACCTACATGAGTATAAGACCTCATATTTGACAAATCAATTTGGTTTTACCAAAGATTTTGATTTCGAACGACAGGTCCAGAATCGTTGTCACTGAGTACTCTTTTAGGCAATTAGTTGGTGAAATTATGTGGTACACTGTTACCCACTATTTTCAAAAAAATCAACTACCCCACAAGTATTGCCTAAAATTTCATAATTTAAAGTTTGGTCACATTTGTCAAAGGAATTTTCTCAAAACAGTTTAAATTATTTCGAGAAATTTTGTAAACAGGCAAACCATAATCCAAAAGTATGGTCCAAATGGAAAAATAATGATCCAAATGGAAAACATAATCCAGATGAGCGAAAAAATGGCTCAATGATTTATCAAAATCAATAAAGAAAGGTCTCAAACTCATTTGAGCCACAAAACCGGGGGTCTCAAGAGTTTCCTTTCAGTTAGCTTTAACCACATTAGCATCGGGTTTTTCACCTTTGTAATAGTTTTGAACTATTTAAGGAGTCATGACCTTTGTCTTTATATCATAGAGTTGCCTCCTTGAGCATTATCTCTTGCTTTGTGACAATGAGCTATATTGTTCCTTTCAATTACTGTCGTCTTGAAGCCACAGGTTTTCAATTTTGACGATTGTCTAAAATCTCGCTTGGCTAGGCGATTCATCGGGATCGCGACAGTTCGATACAAATAACACTTGTCTCGGTTCTCGATTCGTGGAAAAAAATGTACACGAAGAGCATTAATATCAGGCAAACAATTCGTCATTGACCCAATAGGATTAAAACTACTCACCGGGGTAATTTTCTTATCCAATAACAGATGGGCGATAAAGGAACATGGTGAATATAAATTCACAATACTGCTTATGGAATACAATCTCCAAGCGAGTATTTTGGTGAAGGATTGCTCCAATATGTCAATTTCAGACATTTGTTCACCATAGACGTCATCACGTCTCAAATGTGGCGGCGGAATATCATCAACGCCTTATCTTTCATCTCGCTAGTATCAACAAACTCGTGTTTTACTCATCAAAGATGGCATCCAAAAAAAAATTGGGCATCACATTTTTCACACATCAGGGTGAGTAACATGTGGTGACGGATTAAAATCAACGTTTAAACAGTCATTTCGCAAGTATGTTTTACGATTTTTCTCATCATAGATGGCATCCAACATGTGTTGGGAGTTCTGGATTATTTATCATATAAAACGACTGGTTTATATGTTTATGGTTTGCACAAGCACAAACTTTTTTTTTTCGAAACGACAGGTTCGAAAACATTAGTTTTGCTTCTCATGTGAATCGGTTCTCATTGATCGAACGACGGGTCAATACTAAAACACCAATTCGGCGAAACATACATCACTATATAAACACACTCGGGGAAATTATTATTTAGTCAACCTCTTTCGGTAGCTCTACTTGAAAAACGACCAGGAAAGACGGTGAGGGTGGAGGGCACGAATGCCACTTAAAACCCGACCTCATTAGGATATCGACTTCCGCCTTTATCTTTCCTAGACATCGTATCCAAATAGTGAGCCTATTTAGTGAAGGTTCATAATTTTTCCAACTTAAATGTGAAAATATATGATTTCGCAAATTACCATATGTAATTAGTACATGATTAACTAATATTTTTGATTGTACCTGTTTGCATGATTAGCATATATATTGCAATATATATTTCCTAATAAGGAAATCAAATTAATCAAGATTATCATCAATCTAGAATTTATTAGTAATTAGCAATTTACACTAGCAAGATTTAGTCAATATTTATTTATTCTATTGCTATATGTGTAAGTTCTATAAATGGTAACTAAATCATTCATGTACGTAATATATTTTATTTACCAATTTACAATATATACGCAAGTTACATACATGGTAATTCACAAGATTCATTATATCATGAAAAGAATCAAATATTAACTCATGATAATTGACTAATTACATCACATCAGGGAAGTAATCAAAAATTAATTCACGGGGAGGTCGTATACATACGGCATATTAGTGCTAATTCAAGTTTCACTGTCTTTAGCTAAGAAGTATTGAACTGCATACAATTTACATGTTTGTCACAAGTCAAAACCACAGTTCTAATTAAGCTGTAACAAGGTGTAACCCATAAGTTTTGTCATCATGTTGTATCAATTCTAATCACAATAAATTAAATTATTTAGGCTAGCATGAAACAGTACACGATCATAGCTATAAATAAATAAATTATGTACCGTACTCCCGGTATGTTTGGGAAAGTCGATATAGCAATAATCCAATTAAACCGGATAAATCTCAAGGTTTATATTGTATATACCAGATTCATAATTTTTAGTCCAATCTCCAAGCGTATACTCTAATCTCCGCGAGCAAAGTGCTGATAACGTGTTGTGTGACATATTAGCTCGTTATAGATATATATAGAGATATGTATAGATATAGAGAGAGGTATGAGAGACAACAATAAGGGAGACTTTATTAATCAGAATGTATCAATACAAGGGGACCCTAACCTTCTTTATATACTAGAGGTTAGGGTTATATAAGATAGAAAACCCAACTTAGACCCACTATGAGTAAAGCCCAATAGTCCAATAATATATTACAACAATAATCAGATTTTTAGACTAAAAAGGTAAAAAAAAATCATATTTTTAAAATCCACAATTTCAGTAGATTTTTAAAACGTATTTTTAAAATTTGACCTAATAATTTGTTACTAGCATAATTTCTTTTCAATTATTCGAATAAAAAGATTCTTGGTACATCACATATTCACAAACTAGTAATAGTTGCTCACGTGTTACGTGTGCGATACGTATTGACATAGATATGATTTCGATAAATAAACTTAATAATTTTTTTTAAAATTTAAATATCAAAGGATTAAATATAATTAATTGACAATCGTATAAAAAGAGTAACATAATGTTTTAATCTTATAAAAAATACATAACGATTTTCTTTGAAATATAAATATGTGTGTAAAATAACATTTTTAAAGTTATTTATGTATTTGAATTGAGTAATGTCATTTAACAGTAATTACAATATTACAATAGTACTGGTAAAATTTATACACGCGTTGTGTGTGAGACGCGTAATGACACAAATCTCATAATATATTTTATTTTGAACATAATATTCAAATTTGATATCATTTATTGTAGTTATATAGGTTAAAACGAATTGTTAATTAATTTAGCCTACATCCGTAATTAGGAAAATATCGTTAAGATAAATTGTTAATGAATTAGATTATGTACATTGATAATTATTAAAGTATAGTGATGATATTTTTAAAAAAATTGAGCAGTTGCAACTTTTATTAAGTCTTTTTATATTAATAGGAGGATGATACCATGTCACATGCTCATACTAATTATATTGAACTGGACGGACCACAATGATCCTCGAATATTTTATTTTAATCTGATTTGAAGATGTACGGATTTAGATTTTTTCGTTTTTGATACGAGTAATGGGGGTTTGTGCTTGACCAGATATGGGAAGACGTATATACTTACCCAAGAACAAAAAACAGGAATACACTTGTGACAAATGTACGTCTCTACAAAATAATTAGTGGGACGGAGTGATATGCTATTTGTAAAATTTAAATATCAATCAAACATAACTCAACCGGTTACAATTTAAATCACAACTCAATCCAATTCAATTCGTAAAGTAAATTACGGGTTGTGACGGATTACGTTCGGATGGATTCTTGAATTTTGATTTTACTCGCATAATCAAACTAAAATTTTAAAAAATTAAATATTTCAAATAAAAATATAAATCAGAAACAATCAAAATACGTTATAAACATTCGCAAACAATTAACAAAACTAAAACATAACAAGATTAAAAAATGGTTATATTAAAATATACACAATATATATAAATAGTGCGGGTTGGACGGACTAACCCGTGGTTTGAAAACTCCAACCATTACCCAACCCGTAAAATATATTACGGATTGGGACGGAACGGATTGAATTTTTTTGAACACTCATCTTGCCCTGACCCACCCCAATCCACACGAATTAGGTTCGGGTTGGCTTTGCGGATTTTTAGTCCAACCCTAATACATGTGCTACATAATCGCGGAACATTATAATAAAGAGTATGTGTCACACTACATTTAGAGTGAATTTTGTATCCGTTATTATTTTAAAATTATAATAATATTTAGGTAATTATTCAAACTATTTAAATTTTATGCCAAGCTAAATAAATAATGTAAACAAATTTAAAATAGTAAAATTAGAAGAAACAAAAAACCAAAAATATTTCAAATTCGGAAAAATCATAAGCCGAAAAAACTTAAAAAGAAAGTCGAAGATCCGAACAATATTAGAGTGAGGGTATTTTTAAAAAAATTAGATAAAATTTGGCAGCCTCAAAATACTTGAGTTGACTTATATTAATAGTACTAGTAAAATTTATACATGCGTAATGACATAAATCTCGTAATATATTTTATTTTGAACATATTATTCAGATTTTGTATCATTTATTGTAGTTATGCAGTTTAAAATGAATTGTTAATTAATTTAGGTTACATCCGTAATTAGAAAAATTTCGTTAAGATAAATTGTTAATGAATTAGATTATGTACACTGATAATTATTAAAATATAGTGATGGTATTTTTGAAAAAATTGAAAAAAATTGAACAGTCTTAATGTTTATTGAGTTATTGAGTTTGGCTATATTAAACGACATCAAATGGTCATATTAATTATATTGAACTGGACGGACCACAATGATCCTCGAATATTTTATTTTAATCTGATTTGAAGATCTACAGTTTTTAGATTTTTTTCGTTTTTGCTACGAGTAATGAAGGTTTGTGCTTGACCAGATATAGGAAGACGTATATACTTACCCAAAAACAAAAAACACGTGACATATGTATGTCCCCACAAAATAATTAGTGGGACGAACTATTTGTAAAATTTAAATGTTAATTAAACATAACTAAGCCGGTTACAATTCAAATACCAACTCAATTTAATCTAACCTGTAAAGTAAATTGCGGGTTGGGACGGGTTGCGTTCAGATGGATTCTTGAATTTTGATTTTACTCCTTATTTTTTTATAAATTGCATAATCAACCTAAAATTTAAAAAAATTGAATATTTCAAATAAAAATATAAATTAGAACCAATCATTAGAAACATTCGCAAACAATTAACAAAACTAAAACATAACAAGATTAAAAAATGGTTATCTTAAAATATACACAATGTATATATAAATAAATAAATATATATATATATATGAGGAAGGATCCATATACACATATATAGTGCGGGTCGAAACGGACTAACTCGTGGTTTGAAAACCCCAACTATTACCCAACACGCAAAATATATTACGGATTGGGACGGAACGGATTGCATTTTTTGGATACTCATATCGCCCTGACCCACCACAATCCACACGAATTAGGTTCGGGTTGGGTTTGCGTATTTTTAGTCCAACCCTAATACATGTGCTACATAATCGCGGAACATTATAATAAACAGTACATGCCACACTACTTTTAGAGTGAATTTTGTGTCCGTTATCATTTTAAAATTATAATAATATTTAGGTAATTATTCAAACTATTTAAATTTTATGCCAAGCTAAATAAATAATGTAAACAAATTTAAAATAGTAAAATTAGAAGAAACAAAAAACCAAAAATATTTCAAATTAGGAAAAATCATAAGAAGCCGAAAAAACTTAAAAACAAAGCTCCTCCCCCCCAACCCCCAAAAAAAAAAAACACACACTCAAAAGGAGTAAAATAAAAATAAAAAAACGGAAAAAAGCAAAAAAAGCAAAAAAAGTCCAAATAACATTCAAAAAACTTTATTAAAAAAAACCTAAACGCTAAAAAATCATTTAGTGCAGGTTTGAATTAGACTACCGAAATGTTTGAAGGTAAATTGTTTGCACTGCAACAAGTAATAATCAATTGTGGTGGCCCCTTTATGCGTTAATTACGAAGTCTTAGTGTTGAAGCACTATTTTGAACAAATATCTTACAAGTTGAGAATTTGATATCAAATCACATTCTCAACTAATTATACCATTAAACGAGTGTACTCCTCGAATGTCTTATTTCAACATTATTGTTGATGATTGTGAGATCTTATCGAAAGAATTTCAAGTTGCTCGTTCGGCTTTGTTGGAAGATCAATGAATCATGTAACCCATGTATTAGTTGTTGGAAAAACATGTGAAAACATGGGTGTTTCCGAATGGTTACTGGACCAACTTCGAGTCATTATTTCGTGTAACAGCGCTGAGTTGTTTATACCGTACTCAACGTGGTTGAGTAGCCCGTGTGACGAGCTTCGTAACGGTATATCACATGACCTATTTGGAGAATGGGTGTGAATACAAAGTGGCTTCAAAGTTGGTGACTCGAAAGCTCAAATCTGGAAAAACCGAAATGGTAAAAGAAAATCATTTGGTATAATCCCATATTGGAAGATTAAGAGTTAATTTTACAATATATATACCATACCAACCCATGTGGTTATTAAACTAACATGTCCACATACACCTAAGAGTATTAGTGTGTACCACACACGCTCGCTCGTGTCTCGGGCACGGGCGCGGGCACGGGTGTGGGCTTGGGCTTGGGCTTGGGCTTGGGCTTGGAGCTTGGGGATTGGGGTTTGGGGTTTGGGGTTTGGGGTTTGGGTCCAAACCCGAATAGGGAGTTTTGTATAAAATACAAAAGTAGTCCATAGAGTTTCCAGCAATGAATGAGATTAAATACTGCGGTTTCAGAATTGATTGAGCGGATTCTGGGGGTGTAACTCTCAGAATTGATGACCAAAATTTATGGCTGCGGTTTCATTCGAGCCTATAAAAGGCAGCCATCCCCCTCTCATTTCTACACACCAGAATACACACAACCTCACAGCATAAGCATCATATAGAGAGAGAGAACCGCACCACCAACAGCTCGACCTGTGGTTCGGTGCCGGTTTCCATACGAGCCACTCTGAGATATAAGTTGTACCTTGGGAATAAAGACCCGAAACCAGAAACCTTTAAAGGTGGTTCGGGAAATATTATTTAAGGGAAACTGCTCAGCAGTTGCCTCTTATTTTATATTTATGTTATTTATTTTTCAGTACTTTACATTCTGTTTCATTTCAGTACCATTTCCTTTCTGTAATTTACTTTTCTGTACTGTTTCTTTTCTGTATTTACTTTCCAGTACTGTTTACTTTCAGTCTTTCAATTCTGTAATTTACTTTTCAGTTCTGTAATTTCCAGCATTTACAAAAAAACAGTCCGGCAGTTTTTTATTTGTTAAAAACCAGTCCGGCAGTTTTTTATTTGTTAAAACCAGTCCGGCAGTTTGTTAAAACCAGTCCGGCAGTTTCTTTTATTACAAAACAGTCCGGCAGTTTGTTAAAACCAGTCCGGCAGTTTCTTTTATTTAAAACCAGTCCGACAGTTTTATTTAAAACCAGTCCGGCAGTTTGTTAAAAACCAGTCCGGCAGTTTATATAAAACCAGTCCGGCAGTTTATGTGTTAAACCAGTCCGGCAGTTTCTTTATAACAGTCCAGCAGTTTTATTTACTTGTTGAGCCAGGAATTGTAATTTATATTCCAATTGTGAGAAATAAAATTGTTTATTTCCTTTGCGTTCTTGTCTCTTTTATTTATTGTCCTTTCAGTTATTGTATTCGAAATAGTACCAAAACCAACAATCTTAAACAATATTATTTTTTGGTTTTTCTATTTTCGAAATAAGAAAGGACTTTCTTTTTATTTTATTTTGACGTCTCGGTTTTTATTCTCGCAAAATCATTGCTAGTTTACTAGAAATTGAAGTTTGCACATAGAATAAATCCGAATTGGTTTTAATCTTTTTATTCTAGAATACTATAAAGAATTCTTAGTGAAATCAAAAGTGATTTGATTTTCACGCTAGAATATCTTTTTATTGTTTTTATTCTTTTGAAGCAAACTAATTAAGTTATAATTAGTATTTGCGATTAAAAATTTTAGTTTTCTTGCGAGAAACTAAACAGTTCAATTTGTCATTTCAGATGACTAATGAGGATCAAACACACACCGTTCCTTCGGGAGACATGCAGGGCGCACTTGTGATTGGCAGTAGCCATAACAATGCGAGCGCTGCGAGTGGGGGGGCTCAGGCTCAGGCTGAGGTCGAAGCTGCTGCGGCAAAGGCTGCGGCCGACGCCGCTGCGGCAGAGGTCGATGCTATGGCTGCAGCTGCTGCCGCAGCACAGGCTGCTGCGAAGGCTGCGGCCAAGGCAGCACTTGTGGCTGCGGCCAGGGCAAAGGGCAAGGCTCCGGCAACGCCGGCGATGCCAATGTTGCCAACCTCTCAACTAGAGAGACCGGAAAAGTTTAGGGGCAACAACTTCAAATGTTGGCAGCAAAAGATGCTGTTTTATTTAACTGCCCTTAATCTGACCCGGTTTCTTAAGGAGTCTGCACCCGTCCTAAGCGAGGACGATGAGGACGTGCAGACGGTTTCGGCGGTGGAAGCGTGGAAACACGGCGACTACCTATGCCGGAACTACATCCTGTGTGCTCTGGATGACACTCTATTCAGTGTATTCGAGCCCAAGGCTTCTGCAAAGGAGCTTTGGGAGTCTCTCGAACGAAAGTACAAAGTGAATAACGCTGACGCAAAGAAATTTGTCGTCACGGACTTTTATGAGTACATGATGACTGATGGGAAGAGTGTCATCGAGCAGGTTGAGGAACTCCAACTCATATACCATAGGCTTGAGGTTGAAGGGTTAGATATCAACGAACCTTTCCAAGTGGCATTAATGATTGAGAAACTGCCACCTTCTTGGAAAGAGTTTCAAAACTACCTGAAACACAAGCGAAAGGCTATGACCTTGGAGGGACTCATTCAGAGGCTCAATGTTGAGCAAAGCAACCGTTGATCCGGAAGGAAAGGCGGTGGCGGAGCAGGCAACGAGGTTGCCAAAGCCCATGTGGTTGAGGACGCTGTGTCTAAGCGGAAACGTTTTGACAGCGGAGTCGGTGCCTCTCTCAAGAAGAAATTCATGGGAGACTTCTTTATGTGCAACAAACCGGGCCATCGTGCCGCGGATTGTAAGATGCGTACCGACAAGCCCAACCCCCCCCCCCCCCCCCCCAAAGAGGAAGTTCCAAGGGAAAGGGAGGAAGAGGGCACCTGCTCAGGCAAATGTGGCTGAGGGAGGAGATGATGCTGGACAAGACTACATGCACCTGAGTGCTGTGGTTTCTGAAGTGAAGCTGGTGGGGAGCAACCCAAAGGAATGGTGGCTGGACACAGGCGCCACTAGTCACATTTGTGCCAGCAAATGGATGTTCAAGACCTATACGGCCGTGGACAATGAGAGCTTCTTCATGGGGAACTCAGCTACTTCCAGGGTGGAAGGAAAAGGAACCGTGCTGCTGAAGATGACATCGGGAAAGGAGCTCACACTGAATGGCGTGCTCCATGTGCCGGAAATTCGCAAGAATCTGGTTTCCGGGTCTGTTATGGTGAACAAAGGATTTAAACTTGTATTTGAATCTGCTAAAATTGTAATCACCCTTAATGGAATGTATGTAGGCCGTGGCTATATGACCAACGACATGTTTAAATTAAATGTTGGTACTCCGGCTCCTAAAGCCGAGTCTGCTATTGTGGGTACTAAGGCTGAGGCCAGTACCAAGAATAATGTAACCGTTAATGTTGCCCAAGAGGCTAATAAAACGTCTTTTGCTTATTCTTGCGATTCATTTAATTTATGGCATGGTAGATTAGGTCATGTGAATTCTAATTCTATGAAGAAATTAATATCACTGAATCTACTACCTAATTTTGTATTTGATAAACAACATAAATGTGAGGTTTGTGTTGAAGCAAAATTAACCAAGTCTTCGTATCAACATATTGAACGAAGTACTGAACCTCTCGGTCTACTACACACGGATGTATGCGACTTAAAGTTTATACAAACGCGAGGAGGGAAAAAGTATTTCATCACGTTTATAGATGACTGTACTAGATACTGATGTGTCTACTTAATGAGAAGTAAAGACGAAGCGGTAGAGAAATTCGCTCTTTATAAGACCGAAGTAGAAAATCAACTCAATAAAAAGATTAAAATGTTGAGGAGTGATAGAGGCGGTGAATACGAGGCACCGTTTGCGCAGATATGCGCAGAAAGTGGCATTGTACATCAAACCACAGCCCCATACTCTCCAGAGCATAATGGGGTTGCTGAGCGTAAGAATAGAACGCTCAAGGAAATGATGAATGCTATGCTAATAAGTTCTGGGTTACCCCAGAACATGTGGGGGGAAGCGCTGCTTTCCGCCAACTATGTGTTGAACAAGCTACCGCATAAGAAGCGTGATAAACCACCTTATGAACTATGGAAAGGCCATCGGCCGAGCTATAAATTCTTAAGGGTTTGGGGTTGTCTTGCGAAGGTCCTTGTCTCGCTTCCTAAAAGAACGAGTATAGGGCCAAAGACGGTAGACTGTGTGTTCATAGGATATGCACAAAACAGTAGTGCTTATCGCTTTCTCATGCACAAGTCGGATAATCCTGATGTGCATGTAGATACTATCATCGAAGCTCGAGAAGCTTCTTTCTTCGAGGAAATCTTTCCCCGCAAGTCTTCCATAACTGTAGAGACTGAGGAGTCAAACAGTGAGGAAAATGTGGGGGCAAGTGAACCGTTGGAGGAAGAAGAAGAAGAGCCTCGACGTAGTAAAAGGGCTAGAAAGGAAACGACTCTCGGTCCAGATTTTGTAACCTTCATGATAGAAGGCGAACCGGCGACATTCAAAGAAGCAATGTCATCCCCGGAAGCCCAATATTGGGAGGAAGCGATCAACAATGAGGTTGAATCGATATTACAAAATCACACTTGGGAACTAGTGGATCTACCACCCGGGTGTAAGCCACTAGGACACAAGTGGATCTTCAAGAGGAAGAGAAAGCTCGATGGAACAATCGAGAAATACAAGGCAAGGCTTGTAGTGAAAGGTTTTAGACAAACCGAAGCTGTCGACTATTTCGACACCTATGCTCCTGTCTCCAGGAAGACGTCAATCCGGATAGTCATTGCTCTCGCAGCATTGTTCGATCTGGAAATACATCAAATTGATGTTAAAACGGCGTTCTTGAATGGTGAGCTGGAAGAGGAAATTTACATGGAACAACCGGAAGGGTTTGTGGTTTCAGGTAAAGCTCACAAGGTGTGTAAACTTGTGAAGTCCTTGTATGGACTTAAACAAGCACCTAAACAATGGCACGAAAAATTTGATAGAGTGATGCTATCAAACGGTTTTCGAATAAATGAATGTGACAAATGCGTCTACGTAAAAGGTAATGAAAAAGACTACGTGGTAGTCTGCATCTACGTAGATGACATGATTATAATAGAGAATATTGATAACATCAACTCCACTAAGAAAATGTTGTCACAAAAATTCGAGATGAAAGACATGGGTGTCGCTGATGTTATACTTGGTATGAAAATTACCAAGACATCAGACGGATATGCACTATCTCAAACCCACTATGTCAGGCAGATGCTTGACAAATTTGATAAAGATAGTAGAGCTACATCCAGAACTCCGATAGAGATCTCAACCACTCTGAAAAAGAATTTTGGGGAGAGTGTGAGACAATTGGAATATTCTCGA
This sequence comes from Primula veris, assembly GCA_963682055.1. Lineage (NCBI taxonomy): Eukaryota > Viridiplantae > Streptophyta > Magnoliopsida > Ericales > Primulaceae > Primula > Primula veris. The sequence goes on along the minus strand of OY821745.1, from coordinate 11,539,279 downwards.
ATAATAGGCAGTCTGATGTACGTCATGAACTGTACTAGACCAAACATAGCCAACTCAGTGAGTAGACTGAGTAGGTACACCAGTAATCCCAATGAGGAACACTAGAAGGCCATCATGAGACTTCTCAGATACATGAGATACACAGCAGACCGAGGGTTGCATTATACCAGATATCCAGCTATACTGGAAGGGTATTCTGATGCAAACTGGATTTCGGATTCCAACAGTACACGATCCACTAGCGGATATGTGTTCATGATGGGAGGAGCAGCTGTCTCATGGAGATCATCCAAGAAGACGTGCATAGCTAGATCAACTATGGAATCCGAGTTCATAGCGTTGGATCTAGCAACAGAAGAGGCTGATTGGCTGAGAAGCTTTCTGGAAGGAATTCCAATGTGGCCGAAACCTGTCCCAGCAATAAGCATGCACTGCGATAGTCAGTCGGCTATTGGACGGGCGCAGGATCATATGTATAATGGAAAGTCCCGACATATTCGTCGGAGACATAAATCCGTACGAGAATTGTTAGCTAACGGTGTAGTGTCATTAGATTTTGTGAGATCTAAAGACAATATAGCGGATCCATTTACAAAAGGCTTAACTCAGGTAGGAGTTGAAGTTTCATCGAGGAGAATGGGGTTGAAGCCCATCAAACTGGAAACCTCCTCAGAGGCAACCCAACCCGAACTGGATTCTCCAGCCTCGGGTTCAACGGGAAAACCGAACTGTGGGGGTGACCGAACAAAGCACTCGGGAACTTAAGTTCCCAGCCCATTTTTAGGATGAAAGAGTGATAGACCTAGACCATCTTAAGGGTGAGCATGAGGCTCTTAATGAAAACAAGTATCTCGAAGGTCGAGAGGGGTGAGTCAGGACACCCTTGACTTGAAATCACCTATGACGAGTGTGTATGGCCGATACTATGTGATGAGCCATGGGCTAAATCGCTAGAACACTCGGTTGAATTTTGCCAAGGCAGTCCACGGCCAAATATGGACAACAACCAAAGTGCTTAGTAAGTGGTGTAGAGAGGACACTGTGTGCGCATTACCCTGGTATGCACAAACGCTAAAGGGTTCAAGGCTTAAAGGCTACCCAATAGTAGCATATCAGATTTTACGTCACTACGGCAGGTTCAAGGCGCGCGCTACCTGTCCTTATGCAGTGAACTCTTGCGGTTTTCTCGTATGCATTTAGGAGCATTTTTATTTTCAGCCAATTGCATTCATGTGGGGGATTGTTGGAAAAACATGTGAAAACATGGGTGTTTCCAAATGGTCACTTCGAGTCATTATTTCGTGTAACAGCGCTGAGTTGTTTATACCGTACTCAACGCGGTTGAGTAGCCCGTGTGACGAGCTTCGTAACGGTATATCACATGACCTATTCGGAGAATGGGTGTGAATACAAAGTGGCTTCAAAGTTGGTGCCTCGAAAGCTCAAATCTGGAAAAACCGAAATGGTAAAGGAAAACCATTTGGTATAATCCCATATTGGAAGATTAAGAATTAATTTTTACAATATATATACCATACCAACCCATGTGGTTATTAAACTAACATGTCCACATACACCTAAGAGTATTAGTGTGTACCACACACGCGCGCTCGCTCGTGTCTCGTGTTTCGTGTCTCGGGTCTCGGGCGCGGGCGCGGGTGTGGGCGTGGGCGTGGGCTTGGGCTTGGGCTTGGGATTTGGGATTTGGGATTTGGGGAATGTCTCGGGTCTTGGGTCTTGGGTCTTGGGTCTTGGGTCCAAACCCGAATAGGGAGTTTTGTATAAAATACAAAAGTAGTCCATAGAGTTTCCAGCAATAGAAACGTCAGCAATGAATGAGATTAAATGCTGCGGTTTCATAATTGATTGAGCGGATTCTGGGGGTGTAACTCCCAGAATTGATGACCAACATTTATGGCTGCGGTTTCATTCGAGCCTATAAAAGGCAGCCATCCCCCTCTCATTTCTACACACCAGAATACACACAACCTCACAGCATAAGCATCATATAGAGAGAGAGAACCGCACCACCAACAGCTCGACCTGTGGTTCGGTGCCGGTTTCCATACGAGCCACTCTGAGATATAAGTTGTACCTTGGGAACAAAGTCCCGAAACCAGAAACCTTTAAAGGTGGTTCGGGAAATATTATTTAAGGGAAACTGCTCAGCAGTTGCCTCTTATTTTATATTTATGTTATTTATTTTTCAGTACTTTACATTCTGTTTCATTTCAGTACCATTTCCTTTCTGTAATTTACTTTTCTGTACTGTTTCTTTTCTGTATTTACTTTCCAGTACTGTTTACTTTCAGTCTTTCAATTATGTAATTTACTTTTCAGTTCTGTAATTTCCAGCATTTACAAAAAAACAATCCGGCAGTTTTTTATTTGTTAAAAACCAGTCCGGCAGTTTTTTATTTGTTAAAACCAGTCCGGCAGTTTGTTAAAACCAGTCCGGCAGTTTCTTTTATTACAAAACAGTCCGGCAGTTTGTTAAAACCAGTCCGGCAGTTTCTTTTATTTAAAACCAGTCCGACAGTTTTATTTAAAACCAGTCCGGCAGTTTGTTAAAAACCAGTCCGGCAGTTTATATAAAACCAGTCCGGCAGTTTATGTGTTAAACCAGTCCGGCAGTTTCTTTATAACAGTCCAGCAGTTTTATTTACTTGTTGAGTCAGGAATTGTAATTTATATTCCAATTGTGAGAAATAAAATTGTTTATTTCTTTTGCGTTCCTGTCTCTTTTATTTATTGTCTTTTCAGTTATTGTATTCGAAATAGTACCAAAACCAGCATTACTCTGGCAATGGCTATTATGTGATTGGTCGAGAAGTTTTTGAAGTACTGTTTCGTGACTTTCGTCACTTTTACACTGCAAAAGAAGGTCAGATTGGAAACGAGAATAGTGACAAATTTTGATTCCTAACGCCTTAAACGGAGACAGCACGACGACATATTTGATGTTCCTGATTGAACCTTGTTGTAATGTTATTTAAGATGTTTTAATGTATAAAAGGGTCCAAATTATCAAAAAAAATCTCAAAGTTTGGTCTAAATTATCATTTCATTAAGTAAAATTTAATTTAAATTTTCAATTAGTAAAAGGGCTATATAAATCAAGTGGATGAATGCGACAAATGTCTTACTCCCTCTATTCCTAATTAATTATTTATTATGAAACTACGTATAATTTTGATCGATGAATAAATTATATCAAAATGGTTAAAATAAAAATTTTCAAAATAAACGTATCAAAATTGCACTACACGTGAATTACGCAAGGAGGGGAAGTGGCAGTCCAACTTTTACCAGTGTCATTTTCCCATAACCGCTGTATGTATAATTCTCGTGAAATACATCACAAAACTTAATAAATGTAAGCTCTCACCACCTCCTTCTTCACCATTACTCTCTCTCTCTCTCTCTCTCTCTATATATATATATATATATATATATATCCATCATCTGCGGCAACTCACCGTCACTTTTTGAAACTTGAAAAACATTATTAAACCTCTATAATTCCGCATTTCAACAATATAAATATATAATAATAATAATAAAATAAAAAAGAACATACAAGCTATAAGCTAATAAGCTTGTGGGTAGATATTAAACATTGTTATTTTGGATAAAATAATATCACATTAGTGTAACTAAGCTTAAGCTTGGAATATGGGTCATAACTAGTCACACGTTTCTTACTAAAACACTCCTCTGTTTTTAAATACTTTACTTTAATTATAAGTTTCACTTTCACATTCTACTTTACTGTGATATTTTTGTAACTGTTTTTTAAAATTCTGTGATCAGCTATCACTTTTTCAAGTTGGTAATTTTCTTGGGTACTTTTTTTTCTTTTTTGTTATAAATTTTGTTGAAATATATTAAAATGGAGAATTGCTCTTCAGTTTTGAGACCTATTAGCTGTTTAAGTAAAGTTCCTAGAGGGGGGGATTTTAATAAAAATAATAATGGATTTTTAGGGGAGAAAATGAGGGGGAGTTTGGATAAATCTGTTTTGTTGAATTCTTTTGGAAATGGTTTCAGAAATGATATTAGAAAGGGGAAAACTGGGATTTGTTGCTCTATTGCTACTTCAGAAAATGGAAAAGAGACTTTGGTGAGTAATATCATTTTTTTTTAACTTTCATTTTGTTGTTTTTTCCTTTGTTTTATCACATAGCAGGACATGAACTGGTATTCTAGCATCCCCATATCGAGAAAAAAAAAAAACTAATCTTTTAGTAATTTTAACATGTATCCTAATTTTACCAATTTTAGCATTACGGCAAAAAAAAGTTCTAGTTCTGCCACTATTACATATTAGTAGCTTTTTAGCTGTCATTTTTGCTTTTTTGATTAACAGCTGGGATGCCTTTGGATGATCAGCTTAAAAGCTGTTTCTGCCTTTTTGACATGAAAAACCTAGAAACTTAGAAGCTGGTTAGTTTTTTTTTTGTTTTCTTTCTATATTCTTAAATTTGGAACAGTGGAACCAAATCCTAAGTTTACTTGGTGTGGGTTAGTGTGAAGTTAATAAAAGAACATTTGGTTAAAGCTTCTAAGTTAATTTGGATCAGCTGTTTGTATTAAGCTAGCTTTCTCAGTTTACAAAACCAAACAGAATTAGCTTTTTGGTGGGTATCTACTGCAGTTTCAAGCAAACAGTTAGTAAGCCGATCTTACAAGCTGCTACCATACGAACTGAAAGGCTGAATAGTTTTTCATATATGTCATTGGTATTTATACAGAGAAGTCATAATCTATAATTTAGGTAACATCAACCTAAAAGAAAATATTGACAACTATCAATTATATCTAATATATACTCCTAGACTAATAAGGAAACATATTTCTAGAATAATAAGGAAACCATAAATAGATAAAATCTTCATAGCTGTACATGCCAACTCTCCCCCTCAAGTTAGTGCATAGATATCACACATGCCCAACTTGGACACTGATGCATAGAAAGGACCACTGCTAACGACATGGGTCATCATATCAGCTAGCTGATCTGTGCTTTTAATGTATGGAACTTTGATAGTTCCAGAATCAAGGTTGTCTTTAATGTAATTTCTGTCAAGTTCAACATGCTTAATTCGATCATGTTGTACTGGATTATTTGCAATCTGAATAGATGCGATATTATCACAAAAGAGCACCATAGGTTTCTTTTGATCAAATCCAATCTCATCCAAAAGAATTTTAAGCCAGGTTAACTCTGTAGTCGCATGATGAAGAGCACGATATTCAGTTTCCGCACTAGATAAAGGCACCACTTTTTGTTTCTTACTCCTCCAAGTCACCAAATTACCTCCGACAAAAATACATACCCTGAAGTAGACTTTCTGTCCAATCTGGACCCAGCAAAGTCAGAATCTATGTACCCCATAATATCAAGGTGTCCATGTTTTGAAAACATAACACCTTTACCTGGAGAGTACTTTAAGTAAGCCAAGATACGGTTTACAGCCTTCATGTGTTGGTCACTAGGATTGTGCATGAATTGACTTGCAATACTAACTGCATATGACAAATCAGGCCTAGTGTGAGTAAGATAAATCAACTTCCCGACTAGGGTCTGGTATCTCTCCTTATTCGTGGGAGTTTGATCAGGATAGATAGTCAGACCATGGTTCACTTCAATGGGAGTATTTATAGGTTCACAAGCAGAGTTACCTGTTTCGTTCAATAGATCTAACGTGTACTTTCTTTGAGAGATGAAGAGTCCTTGCTTAGACCGAGACAATTCAATGCCTAAAAAATATTTAAGAAACCCCAAGTCTTTCATTTCGATCTCATTTGCCAAATGGTTTCGAAACTTATCAATTTCAATGGTGTTGCTGCCTGTTACAATCATGTCATCAACATAGACAATAAGCAAAGTAATATCATCACCCTGTCTTTTATAGAATAAAGTGTGATCAGCTAAAGCTTGCTTAAATCCATATTTTTTCATTGAGTGGCTAAACCTGCCAAACCATGCTTATGGAGATTGTTTCAAGCCGTACAACGCCTTTTTCAGCTTGCATACTTTTCCTTCTTGTGGTGTAAATCCGGGAGGCGGATCCATATAAACCTCCTCTGTTAAGTCACCATGCAAAAAGGCATTTTTTCACATCGAATTGTCGTAACGACCAGTCGAGATTGACTGCAAGTGAAAGTATTACTCGAATTGTATTCATCTTGGCCACGGGAGCAAACGTTTCTTGATAGTCAATTCCATAAGTCTGAGTGTAACCGTTCGCAACCAGTCTAGCCTTGTACCTTTCAACTGTCCCATATGATTTATGTTTTACTGTATATACCCATCTACACCCAACCATCTTCTTTCCTTTAGGTAACTCTGTCATTTTTGCTTTTTTGATTAACACCTGGGATGCCTTTGGATGATCAGCTTAAAAGCTGTTTCTGGCTTTTTGACATGAAAAACCTAGAAACTTAGAAGCTGGTTATTTTTATTTATTTTTCTTTCTATATTCTTAAATTTGGAACAGTGGAACCAAATCCTAAGTTTACTTGGTGTGGGTTAGTGTGAAATTAATAAAATAACATTTGGTTAAAGCTTCTAAGTTAATTTGGATCAGCTGTTTGTATTAAGCTAGCTTTCTCAGTTTACAAAACCAAACAGAATTAGCTTTTTGGTGGGGATCTACTACAGTTTCAAGCAAAAAGTTAATAAGCCAATCTTACAAGCTGCTACCATACGAACTGAAGACATTATTGTTAATTTATTTTCCGTTGTGTTCGGACTTTGATGAGCAAGAATTGAAGTTTCCGATTAGTCTGGATTTAGTTTGTGATTAATGTTTCTTGTTTATTTTATCTGTTTTTGTGTTTGATCTTCTATTCTTTTTTCTGCTTATCTTTTTATTTTATCTTCTCCTAGCTTGGATTTAGTTTTGAAGATGTTTGTACTGTTAAAATGTTCCCATATTTGCTTAATGAAACAAGCAAACATAATATTTCCTCCTCAAACAAAATTTCTATTTTGTCCTCATGTCTCTTATTCACCAGGTCCGGTATTGGAAAAGAACTCATTTGAAAACTCAGTAATAAGTTTCTTGGATTAACGTATATCCTAAACGTATGCAATGATTTGAGCTTTTAAAAATTTACTTTCCAGTAAAATGATTCAAATCCGATCATCAGAACTTGTCAGGACATATAATAGATTTCTGAACCCAGAGCAGATACACCAAAGAAGCTGAAAGCATTACGAAAGTTTTTGTACTACTCTTAATTGGCAGATAAAATTGCCATACACGCATTAAAACCACCTAAACTTGTTATGTTAAAAGATATCTCTTACTTTATTTAGATTTGGTTTTAATATTATGTAAGCGCAACTGTTAATTCAATATTGTTTCTGGTTTTTAGTATATAAGACGATGAAGGTTTTGTTAAACCGAAATTTTCCTTATATGTGTTTCCAAATAGCTCTAAGAATAAATATTCTAAAGTTTAGGATTTGGGTTCAATTTCAGACCATTCAAGCACCTCGATTTGAGAGACGAAAGGCTGATCCTAAAAATGTGGCTTCAATTATATTGGGTGGAGGTGCTGGGACTGAACTGTTTCCTCTTACTAGAAGAACTGCAACACCTGCAGTAAGAAATTACTTCGACTTTTTTCCCCCCTCTTCTTAAATTACTTAATTTGTAATAATGATATGTGTAATTTTATGAAATGTACCACATAAATGATGACCAAGGTCAGTATGGTAGTGTTGACATAGTCCCAAGAAGCTAAATTTGATCTCTTTCAAATAACCCAAAATAATGGGAACTATATGAGGTTTGATAGAATTTTCTATACCGAAAGAGCCTAATTCAGTGGCATTATGTAAAAGGATTCTTAAAAATGGTCGTCCGTTTTTCTTTTGGTATGAATTTCTATTTCAGGTGGAAAAAATTATTTGTTCATTGGCTCATTGCCTTTATTTTACATTTTAGGCTATTTGGGTCTAACATATTAGAGATGGAAAGTCTAAAGTAGTACTAATTAAAACTCCTGATATTCATATGGATGTTTTTAGATCACATTTTTAGTAAGGTTCTTGGAAAAAATAAAAGAAAAAGTTTCTTCAACATAAAACAAAACCCAAATCAATTATACTAGATATGGATGGGAAAACATTTCATCCAGAAATATTATCCTTGGAAGTTTCTGTCATTTCATTCTTTAAGAGACGTAAAACACCCAATTTTTTTTAAGTTTTACATGTTGATAATTTCTTCAGTGTAGAGACTAGTAAAAGTAATAAGGAGAACTAAAAAAAAACAAGATTGAGTACTAAACCTGATAACCCTTGATTCTTTTCTTAGTTTCATGTAAGGGTATCATTTAAAGTTTCATTCTTTAGGTACTTCACTTACATGTTATGATCTAAAAAAATTCTCGAGTTTAGGATCTCTTTTCCGATAATTTGTGTATTTTATAATGTGCAGGTTCCAGTTGGAGGGTGTTATAGGCTAATAGATATACCAATGAGCAACTGTATTAACAGTGGCTTAAACAAGATTGTTGTACTCACCCAATTCAATTCTGCTTCCCTCAACCGCCACATTGCTCGTACATATTCTGGAAATGGTGTAAACTTTGGCAACGGATTTGTTGAGGTGTATACATTTTTCTTTTACCATTATCAAATCCATATTCATTCCCATCACACGATCTAATAGTGCGAAGGAGGTTTGCTTAGGTAAGTAGGTAACTGTACTCAATGCTGAACAAAAAGGAAACTAAACCAAGATATTTGGTAAATTCAAATCAACTTAAAACATGTTGTATCAAATCATGAGATATTTGAAAATACTTGTTGGGCTTGTGTGATTTATGGTAAGAGTATTCATGAATGACTTAAAAGAAAAATTAGCTTGTAATTCCTCTAGTTAGGGAGATCATTTTAAATGAAATATAATCCATGTGTAACTCCAAGTGAGGGGCACGTCTTAGTAAATAAATCCTTTCCGTCTAAAAGATTTAAGCCTCATTTACATAATCAACTAATTTTTGAGAGAAAAAAATCATAACTTTGAGAACTCTATTGATGATTGGTACATTAAAAACCAAACTTATAAACCCTTTAGACTAGGAAACATATACACCCTCGCAGTATTGTGGTGTAATGCATGTGAAGCTGTACATAATTTGGTAGGCAGCTTTATTTACTACTAAGATAGTATGTGTCTTTATATATGAAAGGTTCTCGCAGCAACTCAAACTCAAGGGGAAGCTGGTATGAAGTGGTTCCAAGGGACAGCAGATGCCGTGAGGCAATTTATTTGGGTTTTCGAGGTTGGTAGTTAGTATAAGTATAAAGACATGCCAATAAATTTCACTTTTTTTTGTTTCATACTAACTAATAATTTATTTTAATATAGGATGCCAAAAACAAAGACATCGAGAATATACTTATCTTGTCGGGTGATCATCTTTACCGTATGGATTATATGGACCTTGTGCAGGTACCCTGAGTCAATTACTTGTGTTCCTAGTTTCATTTCTTCTAAGGAATTTTGCTTATATTTTTACATTTTGCAAAACAGAACCACATCGACAGAAATGCCGATATTACAGTTTCATGTGTACCCGTTGGAGACAGGTTGGTAGTATGTCAATTTTATCCTTACATGTCTAATGACCAATTTTATTTGTACAATTCACAATATTCTCTAAACAGATTTTTAAGACCTATCTGACAACTCTTTAATGAGGACTGAAGGACAACTATTATTTTTATTTTTTTAGAAAACTATGTAATTTCCATATGCTTACAAAGAAGAAAAATGAAAGGAAAACAACATTGTTTAGAAATTTTTTTTTATCAAGGAACTAATTTATCTAATGCGTTTCTTGCAGCATTTCCTTTCCAAACCGTAGGACAGTATTTGAAACATAACCAAACACACCTTTTAAACTTTGTAGTTATCTCCACCATCTAATTTTACTAAAAATATGTTTTCCCACCAGCCGTGCTTCAGACTTTGGATTAATGAAAATCGACCACAATGGACGAGTCATTCAATTTGCCGAAAAACCGAAGGGGGCCGATCTAAAAGCTATGGTGAGTGTGTAATTATTATTAAATTTGACCCACCAAACAAGGAAGTTGTACAAATTTTAATGTGGTTTACGATGATTATATTCAACCCAATCTCAAGCATAATCACCGTTACCGGTTAGCACTACGTTCCGTTAAATAGTATTTGTGCCTAGCTCTTGCAAAGTCATCATCTCTGAAGTTGTGCACAAAAGTTTTTTAATGCAAAGAAGAATCCTTGGTTCAGAACGTCGTTAGATACAAAGCTATTTTATGTACCAAGTGTTCAGAGCCTACCGATTATCAATTTTCATGTGCAAAGAGTGCCTTCCAGAATTTTTAAAAAGCACTGATTCACTTAAAAATAAAGGACAACACTAAATCTATGACAATAACTGTACAAACCCATTCAGTATATTTATTACATAATTGTCTCTGTACTTTTAAGTAAAAGAAACTTGCATACATGGATTTGAATACTTGTGTATAATACAGTTTTGTTGGATTATGCAGGAAGTGGATACTACTCTCCTTGGATTATCTAGGCAAGAAGCTATCAGATCTCCTTACATTGCTTCGATGGGAGTATATGTATTCAAAAAGGATATTTTGATGAAATTACTTGAGTGGAGATATCCAACAGCCAATGACTTCGGGTCCGAAATAATCCCAGCTGCTATTATAGAGCAAAATGTTCAAGTAAGAAATTTAAGTTCCATTATGGTTTTTTTCGTTATTTCTTGGAACTTCTTATTCTTCTTTTCCTTTTTTTTTTTTTACTATCTTTATGACTTGGGCTAAGATGAAGAGAACTGGTCTTATTCTTCTTTTCCTTTTTTTTTTTTACTATCTTTATGACTTGGGCTAAGATGAAGAGAACTGGTGGCCTGTTAGTTTCCGATTCTCATAAATTTCTGTAATACGTCACAGATGTAACTTTTGGAAGCTCTAATGTTTATTTATTTATATAATTTTTTATTTTAAAATTTTGTTTGATAAATTATTGAAGAATTGTGAACAACCTCAAGAGACCCTGGAGTTTTCAGGACAATCCTTGAAAAGGCTTTTGTGGCGAATTTTTTTTCCTTATATGTACAGTTTGTCTTTTTCAGGCTTATATGTTTAGAGATTACTGGGAAGATATCGGAACAATTAAATCTTTCTACGATGCAAACTTGGCCCTTGCAAAAGAGGTTTGTCTAGTTCTTTTTATAGTTATCTAAATTCACTTTTGCGCTCAAATAAACTTATCGTGGCATTGCCCTTCAATTTTGTAATAGAATTATCTAAATTCACTTTTGCGCTCCAATGCAGTCTCCAAGCTTTGAATTTTATGATCCCAAAACACCGATCTTCACATCTCCGCGATTTTTGCCACCAACTAAAATCGATAAATGTCAGGTATGCTCCTGTAAAAGGGTCTTGTTTCGTCCTTTCAATTGCATATAATTTTACCTTTCTAATTTATTCTCGCAGATTAAAGATTCAATAATCTCGCATGGTTGTTTTTTACGAGAATGTTACATTGAGCACTCTATAGTGGGTGAACGATCACGTCTAGACTCTGGTGTAGAACTCAAGGTGAGACTCATGTAAAATCTAAAATTGTTATCGAAGATTCTAGTTCAATATTGGCTCTTGGTTTCATGTTTTTGGATTGAAATTGGTACAACATTTGGAAAAGCCACAGATTCTTTTGTTGAAAATTTTGACTTTTAAGTCGTCTTTTGATATGAAAATACATACTACTACATTATAAGGAAAAGGATTTGCTGTTTTGGTTTCCAGCTTTTTTAGGTATAAAGACATGAATAAAGTTTTTTTTGTTGATATCAGTTTTAGCGACACATTACCAAGAATAACACTAAAAGATCAACATAAATAAACAAACCCTTACTTTTCCTGGTAAAATATATTAGTGATTTTACTCGTCTGCTTTGTGATTTAGAAAAATTAAACCCTTTTAATAAGTTATTCTCAACATGAAATTGGAATATTTTTGAGTTCTTTTTTTAATTATTGCAAATTATGTCCTTGCAGGATACTTTGATGCAAGGGGCAGACTATTACCAGACAGATTCAGAGATTGCATCTTTACTAGCACAAGGCCAAGTCCCGATGGGAATTGGGAAGAATACAAAGATTAGGTAACCATTTTAGTTTGCTCTTACTTACATGTTCTAGTGCGAGTTTGTTCTTGCTTACATACTCGTACACCTGAATTTTATTTTCAGTGATGAAAAGAAAGTATGCATTTTGAGACACCTAGATAAACTATAAAGCATCTTAAACATATCTAAAAGTCATCTCGCCCCTGAATTGCTTTTTGAGCTCTTAATAAGTGCTTGCTTTTTACTCTTTACTTGCAGAAACTGTATAATCGATAAGAATGCAAAGATTGGTCAAAATGTCATCATCATGAACAAAGATGTAAGTTCTTATATTTGACTATGGTTTCGTGTGGTAAAAGCCACTTTTTTTATCACAAATTTTCTTGAAGGGGAATTTTCTGGAATTCTTTAGTAAGAGTTGTAAGCATCTATTGAATACCTCAATGTTCTTCCCCTAAAGAATCAGTAGGTCTTTTAGAAAAGCAATTACTTTTCATAACAGCAAAACCTGCTTCTTATGATACTGGATTACAGAAAAGCTCACTGGAATTGAGTGAAGCTTCTATCACGGCTTATTTGGTTCATGAGCTGCAGCCCATGTAGTGGCCACTGCCAAAGCTGCTGTTTTTCTTTTGTCAAAATAATAAATAAATAAAAACCATGAAGCTGAATGTTGGGTACATCAACTTCTTTTTTTCAGCCTCAAAAAGCTTGTTTTGTTGCTCAAAAGCTGCATCCATACAACCCCTATATATGTCTTGTTTAGAGATTGTTAACTGCCCATATCGATTGTCTATATATCTTATCTTTGGTTTATAGTGTGTTCCTCTTCTTACAGTTTTTAGTGGGAATCGTATTTGCTTTAACATATGCGTATGAATAATCAATATCAAACATTACTCATATTTTATGGTACAACCTTCTGATGCAGGGTGTTCAAGAAGCAGATAAACCAGATGAAGGGTTTTACATTCGGTCGGGAATTACTGTTATATTGGAGAAGGCTACAATTAATGATGACACAGTTATATAGATCGACCCCTTGAAAATTTTCTCACATCCAGTCTATAGTTTATAGTCATTGGAGAAGCTCATCAAAGGAAAATAGACACCTATCAATTCTCCCCAGAGAAACAAATTGCACTTGTTATTACCTATCAAAAGTCTAGTTCAATTATGTATAATTATCAATATAAAGCTCCTTATAGAACTATAAACTTGAAGAGAATTGAAAATATTTTTGCAAAATTTATGAATAATACGGGGCTGCATGAGTTAGCCCGGGGGCTTGTTTGCTGCATTCTGCCCAACTTGTATTTCATATAAATCCCTCTTTACTTTACTTTTCACTTGTATTTCTGCTCAACTTTATAATCTGTTTAATTGCAACCAGTTTAAACCCAGGGGCTGTTCGCTCCATTCTTGCTGGATCAGAATTACTAAAGTGGCGGAACTTATATATAACCAGCGGTTGCCATGACAACCTCATAATTTTCAGTAATTTTATTTTTTCTTTAGTGTTTTTCAGAATAATTTGTAAATAAAACATTTCAGCAACCCTTTAAATTTTATTTCCGGCAACCCCTTTTAAAATTATAAATTGTTTACCAAAAAATTGAAAAAGTAGAAGAAAATAAAATTGAAAAGTAATCGTAATGACTTTAATTACAATAACAACTAACTATGAATGCATTATTGACTACTATTCCCACATACACTAATTTAACACAATTCCGTTTGATTATATCATTTTCATTGTAGCATGTTCTGAGCCCCCATATCTACTTAATCAAATTATTATTATAAAAATTACAAAAAAAAACTCTCAAAATTAATATTAAATAATTTTCTATTTATTACAAAACATTTATTATATGTAAAGAAATCATGCAAATCTAAATTGATAGAAAAAAATAAAATTATAAATCTAAAAGTTCTATATTTTAATCTCTATAAATTATGAAATTCCTCAAGAATAAATTCTAAATTTCATAAATATTTCTTCAAAATTTTAAAAAGGAAATAAAAACAATGTCATAAATTTATTTACTCGACATTTCGTTAAATTGAATATTAAAAAGGACATTTTGTTCTCTATTAAATTGCCATTTTAGGTGGTTTTTTATATTTAATTTATGAAAAAAACTTAAGTTAAATGTCTTTATCCAGCCAAAACAGCCAGCTGACCGAGTGACGGTCTGAAAATATTTTATTCAAAAAAATATTATATAAGAGGGTGAATTTTTTTTGTAAAAGTGAAAATTTTCATCCTACACTACAATGAAAAATTTAGTGGCAATACTTATTTTTTGGCAACTCAAAGTTAATGTTCTAACTCAGCCCCTGTTAATTTGGTAACCAACTTATACGTTTTTAATACAATTAAGGGAATCGACCCACCTACGATCACCGGTTTTCAACTCTTACGAAGTCTCTTTTACTATTCATCAACTTATGTAAATGCTCCAACTCTTATATCAAAAATTTAGAATGAAACAACTGCTTAGTATATTTGAGTTAATAAGGCTGAAATGACTGAATGTGAGTTGAGTACCTTAATTACAATAAAAAATGTATAGTTTAAATTACAAATTAGAAAATGTATAAGATTGTGCACAAAATGACTTTTAAACTAATAGGTTGGATACATTTTAATATTTATTCCCTGTTTATATTTGTTAGATCAACTTGATCAAGAGTTAAACAAACATTTAAAACTTTTGTAATGTCATGGACCACTAAGTTTTGGTTATACGAGTAACAACCCTCCAAGTCGTAATTAAAGTTTATCATGGTCTTCATAATAACTCTAAAATGTTTAAACTCAGCTATAGTTAGTAATTACCAGAAAGAGCTATTTTCCTATACATGAAATATTTTCTAATCCGGGAGCTCTAGGATTATATTTTTTTATTTTTAACAATGGGTCAAAAGTTCATTGTTTGAAAAAACTGAAACCAATTTATCAAATTTACGAAAATTAGAACCATTTGTAATGCTTCATTAAACTAAGGGAGTCACATATATTTTTTAAAATCTATTTGGACTAATTGAGTATTAAAAATTAAAATAAACAAACTCTCTCCTCTTCAGCAAACAAGACTCTAAAAATCTCAGTGATAGAAATTGATGTTTTTTTCAAAACTATTATCTAAATTATGCAAAACAAAGTCTCTTAACCCAGGCTTACAACTCCATGCACACATAATCACAACTGGGTCACTTAAAGATTCAATCTTTAACAACCATTTGATCAATCTTTACTCAAAATGTCGTCTTTTTAAATATGCTCGTAAGTTGCTCGATGAAAATCCTGACCCAGATTTGGTCTCTTGGTCCACTTTAATATCTGGGTATGTTCAAAATGGGTTTGGCAAAGAAGCCCTTTCGACGTTTTACAAAATGCACTTGTTGGGTGTGAAATGTAACGACTTTACGTTCTCGAGCGTGATTAAAGCGTGCTCTATCAAGAAAGATTTTGTCTTGGGGAAGCAAATTCATGGAGTTGTTGTGGTCGCAGGTTTCGAATGTGATGTCTATGTTGCGAATACTTTGGTCGTTATGTATGCAAAGTGCGGAGGGTTGGGTGATGCGCGGAGGTTATTTGGGGAGATTCCCGAACGAAACGTTGTGTCTTGGAATGCATTGTTTTCGTGTTACGTGCAAAATGATTTCTTTGAGGACGTTTTGGTTTTATTTCAGGAAATGGTTTTGAGTGGGATTAGCCCAGATGAGTATAGCATATCGAATATATTGAATGCTTGCACGGGGCTCGGAGAAATCAATAAAGGGAGAAAGATTCATGGACATTTGATTAAGCTAGGGTATGATAACGATCAATTCTCGGCTAATGCACTTGTTGATATGTATGCAAAAGGTGGAAGTCTTCAAGAGGCAATTTCGGTGTTTGAACAAATTCGCAGACCTGATATTGTATCGTGGAATGCTATCATAGCAGGTTGTGTTCTTCATGAACACAATGATTGGGGTCTGAAATTGTTGACGCGGATGAAAATATCGGGTGTTTTCCCGAATATGTTCACATTGTCAAGTGCTCTTAAAGCTTGTTCTGGATTGGCACTTAAGAAATTGGGTAAGCAATTGCATTCTATTTTGGTGAAAATGGATATAAAAACTGATGCATTTGTGAGTGTTGGACTTATCGGCATGTATAGCGAGTTTGATCTCTTGGGTGATGCGATAAAGGTTTATAATTCAATGCAAAAACCCAATTTGATTGCTTCAAATGCTATGCTCTCAGGATATTTACAGGGTCTACAATATTTAGACTCTCGTAAACTTTTCACAGAGATATACAACAATGGAGTAGACTTTAATGAGACGACTTTATATATAACCCTTAGCTCCACAGCTAGTTCACAAAATCTTAGCTTTTGCCAACAAATACATGCAGTTTCTCTAAAATATGGATATTTAGCTGATGTTTATGTAATGAACAGCCTCGTAGATGCATATGGAAAATGTAATAGAATTGAAGATGCGACAAAAGCTTTTGAAGAATGTCCATATCGCGATTTGGCAGCTTTTACCTCTATGATTACAGCTTATGCTCAATATGGACATGGCGAAGAAGCGTTAACACTCTACTTGAAAATGTTACATATAGGAATTAAGCCAGATTCATTTACTTGTAGTTCTCTTTTAAATGCTTGTGCTAATTTATCTGCTTATGAACAAGGTAAGCAAGTACATGTTCATATATTGAAATACGGGTTCATTTCCGATGTCTTTGCGGGTAATTCTCTTGTCAATATGTATGCTAAATGTGGAAGCCTAGATGATGCTGATCGTGTGTTTTATGAGATACCAGAGAGAGGTATAATCTCATGGTCTGCTATGATTAGTGGACTTGCCCAACACGGATATGGAAAAAAGGCACTTAATTTATTTAATGAGATGGCAGGGTATGGGATTTCCCCCAATCATGTAACTATGGTTAGCGTACTTTCTGCGTGTAATCACACAGGGTTGGTAAAAGAAGCAAAAAAGTATTTCGAATCGATGAGACAAAGTTTTGGTATTGAGCCAACCCAAGAGCATTACGCGTGTATGATCGATATCCTTGCTCGGGCGGGGAAATTGAACGAAGCAGTGGATCTTTTAGATAAAATGCCTTTTGAAGCAAATTCTTATATGTGGGGGGCTTTACTCGGTGCATCAAAGATTCATAAAAACGTCGAGCTAGGACAACGTGCAGCTCAAATGCTTTTCGCTCTGGAACCAGAAAAAACTGGTAATACTCCCCAGATTTATATGAAGTTTTCTCGTTTTTATATTTTGAGTATAATTTGTTTAAATTAGTGATTGGGAACGGGAAAAATATCACTTATGTACACTATCCTATGTGCACTTTACGATCAGTACACAACAGTATTAAAATTATCTGTTTAAACATTAATCTACACAAAACAAACATTAGTACAAAAGGCAAAAACTTCAACTCAGAAGCATTACTCATGTACTAATTGTTAGACTACGGTATTGTATCACAAAAGCGAGAAATTACTGCACTTCTATTAAACTTAAAAGTTTTAGTTGTCCTGAATTTTCATAGGTTGGTTTACTAATTGTTTGATTTATGTGTAGGCTAGTCTTTAAATCTTGATAGGTTAGTAGACTAATCGTTTGATATTGTGTAAATTGGTGTCGAAGCTGTATACTTCTAGTAGTATAGTATACCAATGTGTAGAAAATGATGTTTTGGTGTAGACAGGTAATTATTCCTTGCTCTGCTGTTGCAGGTACACATGTACTCCTTGCAAATGTATATGCGTCTGCCGGATTATGGGATGATGTGGCAAAGGTGAGGAGAATGATGAAAGAAAATAATCTGAAAAAAGAACCAGGCATGAGTTGGATCGAGGTGAAAGACAAAGTTCACACATTTATAGTCGGAGATAAAAGCCACTTTAGAAGTAATGAGATATATGTGAAACTAAACGAGCTCAGGGAAAAAATAATACAAGAGGGTTATGTTCCGATGGTGGAAAATGATTTACACGACGTCGCTAGAAAAGAAAAAGAGCTTCTCCTTTTTCACCATAGTGAGAAACTTGCAGTGGCTTTTGGTTTAATTGCAACTCCAAAGGGAGCTCCCATAAGGGTGAAAAAGAATCTTCGAATCTGTATAGATTGTCACACGGCGTTTAAGTTCATATGCAAAGTTGTTTCGAGGGAGATTATCGTGAGAGATATTAATCGATTCCATCATTTTCGAGATGGCTCTTGTTCTTGTGGGGACTATTGGTGACACCGGTTTATAGGTAAATCTATAGTTTCTTGATTCCTCTGGCTTGAGCATTCTAGATTCATTTCATTGCATTCTCTATTAGTATATAGCTCAATGAGGGGATGTCGACAATTTCAACCAATTACTTTGTCAGTTAAACATAAAAAATGGAAATTCTTACCCGAAGCAAGTGTTTGTTTTCCATGTTTGTAGTTGTTACATAAAACATATTCGACAAGACGAAAAGGTCTGCTTGATATGCATTAGTCTTTGTTATTATGTTCTTGTTCTAAATTTTATAGATCTTTAGCCACTACTCTATAACTTTGTGATCCTAAAAAACTGTTCTTTCTGGTAATTGACTGGGTTTATAGGACCTGTGTGAGTGTTATTGATGCTGTTTTCATTTGCTAGAATTTCCAAACAAGCAAACATAATGATCGGTTTATTTCTTTCACAATTTTTTTTTTAACTTTTGTCTTCATCTTATTATACTTGAACTCCTGATATATATATATGTATATAACTTGCTAATCAATTGTGTTTCTGTCCCTGAAGGTATAAAATAATTTACATAAGAGAGCTTCTTTGTTCTTGTAGACTTGTAGTGATTTACTGGCCATAATTGCACCTTGTCTTTTCAGGCAATTAATGGAAGATTGCTGTGTAAACTCGGTAGATACTGTGACATTAAATCTATGTAAAAAAACACCAACTTCTTCCTTGGAAAGAGGTTTGCTTAGTCATTATTTATTTATTTAGGTCTATGTTTTATCACAATTAATGCTGTCCTTAAAATTAAAGTACTTCAAAAATATTTCCAATGCAGTTATATTATGATCCAAAACTCTGATTTTCACATCTCCATATTTTTTTATTTTTTCACGAACTAAATTTGAAAGATTTCAGATATGCTGTTGAACCAGGGGTTTAGTTTCTGCCCTTGCAAGTGGATGGATTTAATTTTCCATTTGTTTTTGCAGACTAAGGAAATGATGACCTCTCATGGTTGTTCTCTGGGAGAATGTAACTTTGAAAAATTTGTAAGCGGATCAGCCCTCACGTTTCGACTTTGGTATGAATTCAACATAAGCCTCTGTTTAAGTGTATCATTGTCAATTTATTTCTTGTTGTTTTTCCTAATTCCCGACTCAGTTTTTTTTTAGATTGAAGTGGATACAATTTTTTTGAACCGGTAGTTGTCGGTTCCTCATTTCATACAAAAACGGATTTTAGGTCAACAAAAAAATGTGCAGGCCCTGAAACAATTAGTTTGCCTTTGGCTTGGTCACTGGTAACTTCTTCTGCTCTGAAAATAGAAACTATGTCAATATGATATTAGTGGATCGATTTCCAGTACAGCTCATTAGTTTGAAGTTTTGAACACACCCAAAAATTTGGGTTAGGTTCACAAAAGAATTCATGCAAAAGTAGAAAATATGGGAATGCACGTACATTTAGTAGACCACTTATGTCCCAAATCGAGTGAAACATGAACACTAACAACACTGTAAACTTATCAGAACCAAACAAGTCCCTACGTTTTTAACAGTTGAAGTTTATAAGTTGTTGCCCGGATCTATAAATCTTCCTATAGAGCAAAACATAGTAAATTTGTTTCCTTTTTACAGATCATTTAAAAAATTTATCCTTGCAGGATTCTTCAATGCCAGAGGCATACTTGACAGAATCAGAATTTGCATCTCTATGGCATAAGGCAAATTCCAACAGAAATGGGAATAGTACGAGTATCAGGTTAGTATTTTGATGATTCTTAAAAACTCAGTGTGAGCTTGTTCATGCACAAAATTGTTGTGAACTTTTTAATTGTATTTTTCGAAAATATTTGTGCGATTCCGAAGGCAATAAAGAATATATGCATCTTAATTTACATAAATGTTCTTATAGAAAAAAGCTTGCTAATTTTTGTGAACACCAGATTTTGGTAATAAAGACGAACAACACAACAAAATCATAACCTCGTGATAATAAAGATGTGAACGATACCATGAATTACTAAAGCTTGTCAAGCTTTTAAATGCAATGAAATGCACGTGTAGGAATAAAATTGAAAATGATTGAAGTATTTGCATTATGCATGCCAAACTATTGAATACAATTAATTGCATTTGTATTGAATCTAATAAATGGGAATAACTCATGTCTTTCCTACCCCAAGGTTCTGTTTTTTTTTTTCCGAAAATTAATCTTCTCTCAAATTTCTCCCAATAATAAACTATTGAGGACGACTTGGTGAAACTGTAGTATCTAAATGTCAATCTCAAGTTAGTTGGGTTTATACATTCTCAGCTAATTCAGGTAAAATGATAATGCTGTTTTCGTGATTTTACGTGTCAAAATTTTCATCCTGTTCATGTACTTTTTATAGGTAATCTAAAACTCATTAGTGATATTATTTCAACTGTATTGCACCAATAACAATGTGAGAGTAAATGAGTATGACAATATACTTGTTGCAATGGTTCCATGTATTAAAAAAAATTGTTTTCATGAAAATCATTCCCATACTTCTTCATAGGGCATGCTTAAGACGTTATCTAACATTTTAACCCTCTCCTTGGTCAATACATTTTTCTAAATTGAACTAGCTTAACGTGTTACTATGCGTTTTCATTCAGAGTATCAGAAGTCAGAACAGTGCTGTAGTCCGACAACTTCGTCATTTTATTAGGTTTTGGATAGCACTTGTAAGTTTTTTTTGGGATTTATGCATTGAGTTTGGTTTCAGTCCCGTCACATGATAACCTCCGAAGGGAACGGAAAGTCTTTAATTGTGGTGACCATAGATTTCTGGGGTTGTGTATAAACTGTATTAATGTATACTCCGTATTTGACAAAATTTCACATCAGTTAGATATCTCAATCTGAAATTGATATAATCGCTAGCAGATGATACCAAATTTGAGAAAAAGATGAATTATATTGAAACATAGGAATGAATCAACTTTTATTTTTGCATTATAAAAGATAACCAAATGGTTCAAGTGTTCTTATTTGGTGAGTGTGAAAAAAGTACTGAAAGGTTAAATATGATATTAACTTCTTTTTTTATTTTAAGAATATCTAGTTAGTTACCTTTCCCGAGCAACCGTCTTAAAAGTTATTAACTTATACACTACACCTAGTTTCAGCTATGAAAATGTTTTCTCGAAGATGGTACAAATAAGAAAAATTTATGGGAAAATAACATTGAAGGCTTTGACCTCTTTTTAAAAGATTAAGTAATAGGAGTTGTTACAACCTTAAGAGTAGTCTTATCTTTTTATTTATTTATTTTTTAACAAGTGTTTAAGTTAACCAGTTTGGTTTCAGGGTCTCTCTTTCTGAAAAGTGAAAACTTGACTGAAAGTCTAATATTGATATGAAATTTTGAATGGCCTAATTGTCTCTTAACCTTTCATGTGAAGAGTTACTATTAAATTAGATATTTTGCCCAATTTCGGTTTATCAAAGACTTCTGTTAGATCATTGATGATGCTCTGTTGGAAAAAGTTCTACGGAAAAATGAGTAAGGACTTTGAGTGCTTTATAATTAATAA
This sequence comes from Primula veris, assembly GCA_963682055.1. Lineage (NCBI taxonomy): Eukaryota > Viridiplantae > Streptophyta > Magnoliopsida > Ericales > Primulaceae > Primula > Primula veris. The sequence continues at coordinate 11,517,307 of OY821745.1, read as the reverse complement.
AGCAATGGAAGCTTATAGGTGTAGGCTACATATTTCCTTTTGTTCTGTTTATTTTTGGTTATTATGGGGGTGTAAGTTAATCAGCTGAAGTTGAGAGGTTTCCTTTGTAAGGTGAGAATGATAACCGACAGTCTAAGACTGATATTAGATTCTCTAATCCCTAATTGTTTCTACTGACTTTTTTTTTTCATTTACAAAGCATGTTAATAGTAGTTGTTAACGTGTACAACAGCCAGTTTCGCTTGCTTAAGCCATTACTTGTTTAGAAAGTATTCAAATAAATTGTATTATGAATAAAAAGGGTTTTGAGCTCCATAGTTGTTTAAGTAGTGGAGGAAGTCATAGGTTAGTCAGCTGAAATTGTGGCTTACTTCTTTCTGTGGTGAGTAAACACAATGAGATAATTGTTTCCATTTTCGAATCCCTAATTTTTTAATTGCAGACAGTTTCGGTTTTCAAGCACGTTAAACTTTATTATTCTTTAAAACCATGCGTAATTTGAATTAATTGAAACACTTTGTGTAGTAATAGTGATAAAAACTTCCACAACTAGAGTTAATACTACATAAAAAATGGCACAACCAAAGCATACGAGTGGGAAAAAGGCGTTGATGGTTTTGAGCTTGTTTTAGTTGATTGCTATAATTGATGAAAGGTTTTGCTTTGCAGGGTAAAAAAGATTAACCTATCAGATACTATTACGTTTTGCTAAGCCAAATTTTGTTTTACTAACCATTTCAGTTACCCCAACATGGAAAAAGTACTAGTACTTTAGCCTTTTATTGTTGGAAAATGGGAATATTTAACACTTTCTTCAACTACGGCTAGAAATATATTTCGCTCACTTCCTTTCCCTTCTTTATCTTTAACACCTGTGAGATAAAAGGAGAAACGTATATTCCTTATGTTAGTGAGCTTGAGCGTTGCACTAGCCATCATGTTGAACTTAATTTTCTAATATTAAATTACTTGTACTTGTACCTGAAATTTTGTGCTTATACATTTTTTATTTACAGATTTAGCCATAGAGGACAATATCAAGTGTGAAGGTATGGGAGGTGACAGTTCCTCAGCAAAGGTACCTCTTAACCAGTGGAGACATGATTTGTGGAAGCATTTTCAGTACTATTTATACAAAACTACCCCTCATGCGGTTTATAGATGGGTTGGATTCTTTGTCTTCGCATGCCTTTATTCTCTGCACTTTCATTATCTTCAGGGGTTCTACATTGTCTCTTACTTGTTGGGTATGCATATATTGAATTTGTTGAATGCCTTTTTGTCACCTCTTGTTGATCCCGGGCTTCTGCCTTCTGATGGGCCTTTCATTCGCCTCCTTCCCGAGTTCCGGTTCTAGTAATTTTAAATTTTCTTATCTTCTCAAGTTCTGGTAATTTACTCATGCTAGTTTCTATCTTTCTTTTCTTCTTAAGCAAGTTTATGGAAAGATGAGAGAAAACACTGCAGACGCCTCTAGCATGTGGCAGTTTGTTGATCATCTAAACATTCAATAAAACATAATCTAAGAAAATGTCAAGGATGCTTTCGGTATGCTTTATTCTATTGTAGCTTGCTTGAGTGATGTTTTTGAAATTGTACTGTTTCCCTTGTGAATTCATTTACTTAATGCATGAACATCGAATGTTTTTTCTCTAGAAAGACTTGCAATTCGATTGAAATCCTTTTGGGATTATTGAGATGAACGGAGCATTTGTAGGGTGGTTAGAAAGTACTTTTAAGAACAGTTGTCAGTAATTTGAAGCTGCAAATTTTCTTGTCGAGTTAGTCAAGGGTTTTGAATACAACTAAAAAATTCTCCATAACTTATCCAAAAAGGTCCTTTTGAAGGTTCTTACGATATTTGATTCAACTCCCCTTGCTCGCTGTACTTTTTTTTTTAAAAAGAAATCGCTTTCATAACATACTATTAGTTGCTGTGGAAGTGCTTAAGTTAATATATCTCAAGACATTCTTCCTTGAGAACTTTGGGCTTTTAAACCCAATTCTTTTAATTAGAAGAAATATTGGTAGCATCCAGAGAAAAAAAGAAGAAGAAATAAATAGTGTAAGCATGTGGTCTGTGTATTTTATCTTCTTCGTTGATTCAGGAATGCTATCACGAAGGCCTTTTTCGTGTCCTTTGTTATAACTTTCTTTTCCATGTTCGACGTCCCTATCTTCTGGCCAAAATTGCTGTATTACTTCTGGATCTTCTTTCCTGTTCTCTTAATGAAACGCCATATTGCACACATGATGAAGCACAAAGTATATCCCATTTAATATTTGGAAGCAGGTGAGCTTGAGTTTTTTAGCGAGCCTTTCCCATTCAATATTGACAATATAAGTTTTCATTTTTGGAGTTGTTTTGCTGCAGTAAACCTATTTGAATGAGTTTTCTGAATTTCACTTTTACCAGAAAAAAAAATATAAAATTTTAAATTAATAATTAGTGTTCAACAGCAAAAACTCTTGGGCAAAGCATAAGACAATAAGTCTCAGAAAGGTCTTGAACCAGTCGAGAGAACGTGACTATATTTTGATGAGTCGAACAGATATATTACCAGATTTTCTTCAGCTTAAACTTATTCATGTCATTTAAATCTCATTTTCCTATTCATCCATCAATTATTCACGTGTATGTCCCTGCTTTAATTAGATTTTGTACACCGATCTTTACCCTCCGTGTCTTTTATGATCCCTTGCTTTATAAAATGGAGTCATCAGTTACCCATAAATTTGCTTCACTGTAGCGACACTGCTTTTTAAATATTTAATTAGAATTTTGGTCTTGTGCCATTGTCACTTGTTTGTTAGGTACTTAATATTAGGAGGATCGCCTTGCGAGAAGATTATAGCTTGCTTTCTGAATTAAAAATTGTATGAACTTAATTTCAGTAGAAAAAAGACTTATTAGTCTTTTGTCGACTATCAACAGAAATATGGAGGCAAGGGATCAGCTGCAAGAAGCAGCGGCTCACGTGCGCACTTGAAAGGCGAGATAATTGAAGGAAGCTGATAGATTAGAGAATCTCCACCATGATACATTTTATCTCTATGTAGTTGTTCATTTACATAGCATATGATACTGCAATACTTGAAACGTGTAGTTCAGTAAATGTGGTGTTTGATTATATATAACCTTTAGCTCCACTACTTATTACAGTCTCAGCTTTTGCCTAGCTTATGATTTTGTAAAGATTAAGCTTTTGCCTAGCATGAATTTGGAAAATGCTCTAGAATAGAAGAAGACGCGGCAACAACTTTTGAAGTTTGCTCATATCAGGATTTGGCGTCTTTTACCGCTATGTTTGGCGTTTTCATTCTCTATATTAGCGTAATTCTTCATCCGAGAAGCATACCCCTATGATTATAATTTATAAAGATATACAATAGCATGAATTACATTTTTATTTTTTGATAAGCAATACCATGAAGGCATGAATTACATAAGCATGACCAGTTATCTGATACAGTAAAATGCAGCAAAAGAAAAGGAAAATGGTTGGTTATATGCATAATGCATGGTAAATACAAATAAACGCAATATTAAGAACTTAAATTGGAATTGGTTTAAATTGAGATGTTGAAGATCTGTTTTACCTTCAAACCTTTCCCAAATGGAAGCTATTTAAAAGTGGGTTAACTTTAGTTTGTAAAAGTCAATTTTATGATAGTATGGCTAAAACATTATAGGCTCATAGGTTTCTCAAAAAAAATCATTCTATTTTCTTGACATTTCCCCCTCCAAACGTTTCAATAGTGCATGTATTTTTGAAAACTAACAAATGATAAATTGTTCAATTCTTCTTTAACTATACAGAACCAATAACAATGTAAAAGTAGCACCATGCTGCATGCATGCCTCGTATAATACTACTGGATCCCGCCCACGTGATACCTGGTGTCACGCGTGAGTAAACGCAAAATTATAGTTAGACATAGAATTTGTAAAAACAAAATTACTAAAATTTGGGAAAATAATATTAGCCTTGAGTGATAAATACCTGTTTGCAGCAGCGTAACAAATGGCATAGATAAATTAATTTATTGAATTACTCAGAGATAAATTAATTATTTTCTCCCTGTTTTCCTTTTGAAGGAAAACAGATGGATAAAAAATATGTTGACCGTTGATTAGAATAGCAAGTTATTAACGTGAATATGTATCTGACAATTATTAAAAAACAATTTTATAACATGTATTAGTATTGACTTATTTGTAATTTATGTAATTAGAGAGACTTTTGTTAATTATTTGTTTTAATGCCCGGTAAATAAAAAATCTACATATAAACTGCCGGTATAGATGTCATAACCTTCAACTAATGTCCAATCTGGTATCAAAATGTGAAATGCTATTATGTTACTACTACGATTAATGACGGATGCTTTATTTCTTCCTATAAATAATATATATATTAATATACCTAACCAATTAATACCCAATAGGAACAACATGTTAAAACTATAATGAATGAATCGAATGGTAAAAATAACAAACACAACATATGAGAAATAACCGAGTTACATCGATTCACAATTCTTTGTATTAAATGTAATAATATTATTCACAATATGATGAATGCTTCATTTCTTATATAAATGATACAGAAGCAATTAATATACAGAAGCAATTAAATTAAAGTAAGAGCACGGCTCATAAATTTCATTTCCTAATAACTTTTGGATCAACATGTTAAGACTATAATTAATGCATCTAATGGTAAAAAAAATAGTGAAACACAACGTATGAGAGAGAAATACTAAGATCACTCACATTTTTATCATCAAAATTCAATTTCTCTATATTTAATGAGTTTAATTTAAAAAAACTTATCATATCATCATCATAAGAGATAATTAATGTTAAGCGTATTCAACTTTCAGCTCATTTCGATTTACTATACTCAACTATCAATTTTTTGATTTAGTATACTGTACTAAATGAAAACTTTCGATTTAGTATATTCCGTCCAAATTAACCGTTAAATAGTGACGTCAGCTAACGTTTTCCGTCCAAATTGAAGGGCAAAATGATCTTTTTACCTACTAATAAAAAAAAAAACTAAATTAACTAAAACAAAGAAAATTGCAGCCCATTGGAAGGTTTTTAACCACTTGGCCACCAATACTTCTGTTAAAATAATAGCGTTATATATATATATATATACTCTATCTGTGTATAGATGTGTATATATACACTTTGGGACTGATTTCCTAAATGTTAGAAAATTCAAATTTTATTTTTGTTTCATTTTGGTCCTTACATTTTCAAAAAAATAGTTTAAAATTACAACAAAATAAAAAAAAAACACAAAAAAATTATAAAAATCATAAAAAAAATATAAAAAATAACAAAAATAACAAAAAATTATAAAAAAAATTATAAAAAAATTAAAAAAATAAAAAAATAAAAAATCACAAAAAATCACAAAAAATATAAAAAATCACAAAAAATCACAAAAAATAAAAAAAAAACACAAAAATTATAAAAATCATAAAAAAATATAAAAAATCACAAAAAATCACAAAAAATAAAAAAATCACAAAAAAATTATAAAAATCATAAAAAAATATAAAAAATCACAAAAAATATAAAAAATCACAAAATTTTTTTTGTGATTTTTTATATTTTTTTATGATTTTTATAATTTTTGTGTGTTTTTTTTTTTATTTTTTGTGATTTTTTGTGATTTTTTATATTTTTTGTATTTTTTGTGATTTTTTATATTTTTAAATTTTAAATTTTTTTTATAATTTTTTGTTATTTTTTATATTTTTTTATGATTTTTATAATTTTTTTGTGTTTTTTTTTATTTTGTTGTAATTTTAAACTATTTTTTTGAAAATGTAATGACTAAAATGAAACAAAAATAAAATTTGAATTTTTTAAAATTTACGAAATCAGTCCCAAAGTGTATATATACACATCTATACACAGATAGAGTATATATATATATAACGTTGTTATTATAATAAAAGTATTGGTGACCAAGTGGTTAAAAGCTTTCCACTTTGACTGGGAAGTCTGGGTTCGAATCCCATGGGCTGCTGTTTTCTTTGTTTTAGTTAATTTAGTTTTTTTTTTTTTAGTAGCTAAAAAGACCATTTTACCCTTCAATTTGGACGGAAAATTAATACAATATACTAAATCAAAAAATTGATAGTTGAGTATAGTAAATCGAAATGAGCTGAAAGTTGAATACGCTTAACATTAATTATCTCTCATCATAATTGATTTTTTATTTTTAAAGAGCGTCACTATATATCTTCATAAATAGAGATGAAATTGGTCTCATCAAATATTAAAAATCAATATTGTTTAGACCCCATTTTACCATTTATGCTTATTTTAACTATAAAAATAATTATTATTAAAAAATAATACTAAAAATAATTAAATAATTATAAAATATATGTTTTGGTGAGACTATAAAATCATACTATTAAATATAAAAAATTAATATTTTCACCAAATTTATAATGAATCTGATCCAGAGAGTATAAGCGCGTTACATCTGATTCGCAATTACTTCTACTAAAAAAAGTAAATAATTATATATACAGTATATATATATATATTATTATTATTAAGGAAATGAACATAACACATTAGAATATCCAATAAATTAATACAACTCTCATTCTCTCTCTCTACACACATATAAATACACACACATATATCATATATATATATATATAATATATAGTATATATTATTCCACCGACGATCTCTGTACCTACATTGGTAGAGGTAAAGCTATTTTTCTTCAACCCTAATTCGAAATCTCAATTTAATTTCCTTATTTATTTACTTTATTTATTTAAATCTCCACATTACTTATAACTTCTATCCGCTAAAAATCGTTATATTAGGGTTTCTTATTTCATTTCTCTCTCTCTCTCTCTCTTTCTATATATATATATATATATTAATAATCAAGATCCCCAAATTTATGTGATAGAGAAAAAGGGCCAAAAGCTTAGATAATTTATTAAAGTGGTATTTTTCTTTAAGCACTTTTTTTTAGTTAACTTAGGGTTTGCTTGCTTGCTTGTAGATTTTAATTTTTTTAATTATTTCATCTAAGTTGTAGTACTATATTTGGTTGGCCTATTTTTTGTTTATGGATCCGAAAAATAATATATAATTATAAGCCGAATGAAACCTGTTTTTTTGTGTAATAACTGTATTTTGAAGTAATTAGTTTTAACTTTTAAGTAAATCTGAAGGAGTTAGTTTTCCGGTTTAGGTTTTTCTTGTTTTATCTCTCTTAATGCCTGTTAGGGGAGTATTAATTACCCAGTTTTTCTTTGAGAAAAAGGTCATTAATCATTGGGTATTTAATCGATTTTCTGTGCTTTATTTCCTTTGCCGGTATGTAGGTTTTATTTTTTTCCGTATATGAAAAATCTTTAAGTTTTAAAACTAAGTGTGTGTTTGGTATCAAATATTTGGGGGTGATTTTTGGATTTTGAAAATCCAGATTTTTAGTCCAAATAATCCAAAATTCCAGAATCCATCTTTTTGCTAGATTTTTGAATTTTTGGATTTTGAAAATCAGATTTTTGGTCAAAAAATCTGATACCAAACGGACCCTAAGTGAACCCTTTTTTTTTCCTCAGCTACAATAAGTCGGTTAATTTATTTAAAAGCTACAGCAAAACAACTTAAGTAATAAATAGGGAAATCTGAGTAATGGGTTTGTTTGTTTCTCCTTTAACCTTGTTTTTATTGATGTGTAAGTTAATCAGCTGATTTGAGAGTTTTAAATGTGAGATATGGAGAGATGACCGAAATTTTGCATTTAGTACTTTTATTAAATTTTTGTAATCTAATTGTTACTTTCCAGTTACGAAGTATGTTCTAAGTTATTAACTTGTACAATAGTCGCAGTTTCGACAGTTTATTTACATAAAAGCTACAGCTAAAAAACCTAAGTAATGAATGGGGAAACCTGAGTAATGGGTTTGTTTCTTTCTCCTTTAACCTAGTTTATTGCAATGTTAAGTTAATCAGCTGATTTGAGAGTTTTAAATGTGGGATATAAAGAGATGACCGAAAGTCTGCATTTGGTACTATTATTGAATTTTCAGAATCTAATTGTTACTTTCCAGTTACGAAGCATGTTCGAAGTTAGTAACTTGTACACTAGTCTCAGTTTCGGTAATTAAAGCCTTCTTCTTACAGAGTAGATTGCAAAGATACTTTTTACGAAGGTGGTACTATGGAAAGATATTTAAGAATTAAGAAAAAATACATTATGGATTTTTATGTCTTTGTAGCTTTTGATTTACAGGAGTTGTAATGAGTGAGTATTTTATTTTAGTTTGCGTAGTTTTCTTAAATGGAAGTTAATTAGTTGGCTTTCAGGGTTTTTATCAAGGTTTCAAAAGGCGCTAGGTGGATTCTAGGCGGAAAGGGTCCGCCTAGCACCTAATTGGCCACCTTTTTTCGCCTAGACCGATTTTTTCCCGTCTAGGTCCGCCTAATGCCTAGGCGTAGTCTCTGCCTAGCGCCTAAGCGCCGCCTTGGACGATTTTTAAAACACTGGTTTTTATGGTGTGGTGAAAAAATAACTGGAAGTTTAAATCTGTTATTAGATTCTCCGTAATCATTTCTACTAATCTTTGCCAGTTATCAATTGTGTTATACACTATGCATAGTTTCCATTAATGAAGAATTTTAATTAGATTATGTATTTATTATTTGGAAACGGTACGAAGGCAAGGACGAGGATAAAACATTTGAGGGTTTTGAGCTACGAATTGTTTGTAGTTGATCAATTAATAGTAGCCGTTATACGTGAGTGCTCTTTGTTTTTTTGTTTTTTTGTGATGTGTATGTTAATCAGCTGAAGTTGAGTTTCCTTAATGGGGTTTGAAAACAATAACTAAAAGTCTAATATCTAAATCTGATCTTAGATTTTTAAGCGTGATTATTTCTACTTACTTCCCCAGTTACCAAAAGCATGTTAGAGACTATTTACATACACAGTACACCGAGTTGCGGTTAGTAAAGCCTTTTCATTGGAAAGAAGATACTGAAATGGTACAATGAGAAGGAAGACAATTTGAGGGTTTTGAGATTTCTGTAATTAACAGTGTGTAGTTTAGCTGCGTTTGAGGTTTTATTGTTGTGCAGTGAGAAAAGATAATCTAATCTAATCTAATCAGAGGAGTATATTTTTTGTAAGCCTTAGTTTTTTTTTTTGCTAACCTATTCCAGTTACCAAGGTCAATTGCTGTAAACCTTCCAAGCTATGCACAAGTTGGGTTAATTAAAGTCTTTTGTTTAGTATAGTGGGAAAAACTTGCAAATTGAATGACACTCTGTCAGGAATGATTCAGTAAAAAAAAATGCAAAAAAATGACTTTGAATAAATATTAATTTGAGCTTTTTATAGTCTGATTAAGATAAAGCCTTTATACTAGCGCGGCGATGCTTAGACGCCATTATTTTCTTGATGGGGTCTAAGATAGGTTCAAGTTAGTAAACGTCAGCCGGGCATAAAGCGGTTGTTGTTCCGAAATATTGAAGATGCTCTGTAGAAAATAAAGCTTAAGTATAGTTGTGAGCAGCTGCAAAGCTTCAACGGAAATTTATGGGTGAGTTGACCTTATATTCGAGAAAATTGGGTTAGTGTTTCTCCCATTCCGGCATCCTTTTCCGTGTTTCCTATAATATAGAAAAGTACCTTCAGCTCTGGTCTTTACTCGCTTCAGAAATTATTTATATTTCACTAAGGGGTTTCAATGTGTTTGGGTAAAATGAATTATATAGCTCTATTGCTTTCACCTATTAAGACCAGGAAAATATTTGTACCAACTTTTTACACCCTATTCTTCTTTTACTTTTTGAACTCCTGTGAGATAAAAAGCAACAGGTATCCATTTTGCTATTTTGTCTTTTCTTAATTAATTTCTGATGAAATGCATCTACGTATTGTGATAGCTGACAATTTGTTGTTTTAAATTATTAAGCATTGCATAAGCCACCATGTTGACTTTTTTATTGATATATTACAACAAAAATGGCATCCTCTTGTACCTGAATTTTTTTAAAAAAGCAAGTGTTTCATTTTACAGATTCAGGCGACTGTCAAGACCACTAGCGATGGAGGGTATGGGAGGTGATGATGCCTCTGCTACAGCACCTCTAAATCAGTATAGACATGATGCTTGGAAACTTTTTCAGTATTATTTGGACAAGACTACCCCTCATGCTGTTTATAGATGGGTTGGAACGTTTGTTTTCGCATGCTTTTATGCTCTGCGAGTTTATTATCTCCAAGGTTTCTACATTGTCTCTTATGGTCTGGGTATCTATATATTGAATTTGTTGATCGGCTTTTTGTCACCTCTTGTTGATCCTGAACTTGAGCCGTCGGATGGGCCGATGCTTCCAACAAAAGGTTCTGATGAATTCAAACCCTTCATTCGCCGCCTTCCTGAGTTCAAATTCTGGTGATTTTTTATTTATCTATCTCTTCTTCTGTTCAAGTTGGTTTCTGTCTTTCTTTCCTTTAGAAGCAAGGTTAGTATTAATAAGATCAGTGTTATTGGGGTAATCATCGTGGCAACCTCTAGCAAGTATCATTTTGTAGGCCATCTACAAGTTCCAGTAAATACAAAACATGAAATAGTAAAGTAATCTTTCAGTAGTGAAAAACAAAATTTATGTCCGAGGCATGTTTGTTGTCCTTGTAGTTTCTTGTCATTGATTTTGATACTTTTCTGGTTGGTTATGCTGATTTTCTTTGCGTCATTTATTTGAGGTTGCTTGGATATCAAATCAAACTGTATTTTCCTTGCGAAAATTCGGCATTTTCATTGTCTTTTCCTCCAAAAACTTGACATTTTGATTGAAGATATACGTGTGGGGTTATGTACTGCATATGAAGAATGTAACCTGTTCTTTATTTTGTTTCATGTACTGCATATGAAGAATCACAAAATATTTTTGAAGAGTAGTTATATAGCACTGGAATTGCAAACTCGACCATTTGGATTCGTCGAATTTTTGTAGTATTAACAAAGATATTGTAACCCATTCAAAAAGTTTAATTTGAAAGTGTTTTAACAAATGTATTCAACCCCCTTATATTGGTACACCATGACATAACTTATATTAGTTATTACTTGTTTCCAAAGTCTGCAAGCTAAAATAATAACTAAATGTAGTTCCTTATGATTTCCAGGCTTTTAAGTCATTCTTTAGTTATAAAAAAGAAATAGAGAGTTTAAGCATGGCGGCTGAGTATTCTGAATCTTTTCTTGGTTCAGGTATGCTATCACAAAGGCGTTCGTTGTGTCCTTTGTAATGACTTTCTTCTCCATGTTCGATGTCCCTGTCTTCTGGCCAATATTGCTGTTTTACTGGATTGTCCTTTTTGTCCTCACAATGAAACGTCAAATCGTGCACATGATGAAGTACAAGTATATCCCCTTCAATATTGGAAAGCAGGTGAGGTTCATTTATCTTTTAGTGTGCCTTTCCTGATCAATCCTTTGGACCTTTATTTTCTGAATTCTTTTACTTCGTAACCCAATTTGTAATGAGTTTATTAAGATCCACTCCTACCAGAAAGAATACATTTTAAAAAATTGGAATACTGTACTGATAAGCTCATGGTGATAATAGGAAACGACGAGTTTTAAGAAGGTTTTTAATCAGTTTCTGAAAACTCATGGGAAAGGATCAAACTCTCTAACAAGTCAATCAATTAATACGGCCAGTTTCTCTGATTCTCTGTTTTAAACTTGTTTGTATGTCAGTTTTGAAATTGTGAAACAAAACCCAAAGGGGTTTGGCCTAGTGGATAAAGTTAGCTAGAGCCACATGGGTAGAGCTATCCGTAAACAGTGCCCGGTTCAAAATGGTAACACACTAATTTCACCGGGGAAAAAAGAAAGAAATTGTGAAATAAAACACCGGGGGGTTCTTTTCCTTTTCCTTCATTATTTATTCATTTGAGTTTTAATTACATCTGTTCCTTGTCACACTTTATCTTTGATGACCCTTTATGAAATGGAGTTGTCAATTTATGTTGTTTCCCTATGGTGGTTTTATTAATATTTGGTTAGAATATAAGCCTGTGTGATAGTCGCTTGTATTTTGGTCCCTACTTTTAGAAGGATCGCTTCGTGACAAGATTACTGCTTGCCTTCTGAAAATGTAAGTACATACAGATTATTTTCCATGGACAAAGGACTGATTAATGACCTTTTTTATGTCTCTTGACAGAAATACGGTGGCAAGAGATCAGCTGCAAGTAGCAGTGGTTCACGCGCTGAATAGAAAAAGGAAGAAAGCTGAAGGATCAATTGATATTCATCGTCTTAGATGTCATCTTTTAAGTATTTGTTCATTTACATATACTACAATTGGCACTACCAGATTTGAAACATTTAGTTTAGTAATTGCACTCTTGTTTGATCATATGCTAGAAGATGGTTGGTATCATTTGCAGAACATATAACTTGTTTGTACGCATCGTGCTATGAGATCAGTGATGTTTCTGCAGACTGTTTGTGTAATATGATATCGGATTCTCATTCTGACATATTGTTTCTACAGTTGCATTGTATCTCACAATGGTTGGGCAAAGTGAAACTTGATTACACACAGTTTTTGGATTTATCACTGTTGGAAAATTAAGATTGTTGTTTGTATGCTTTTTTTTTTTGATTTTAAGCATTCCCTAAACTTGAAGAAATTGACACGGTGTATGAAAATAGTGAATTTTTATTGAGCATCAATCTATTAGCCTTGACGTAAGCCCTCCTTAGATATATCCTAAATCTATTCAAGTTTAGTGTCACATTTTGGTTCACATATATTCCCCAATTCGGCTGTGTAGTATCTAGCACTTGCTCATTTGGATCCAACATTTCTTTTGGGTACTTGTTAAATAGGCTACTCTCTTCAACTTCAAGATTATAAACAAAGTACTCCAATCCTAATCGAACAGCGAGTTTTCCGTAACATATATCTCCCAACCAATTATTCTTTATCGGCACGATTTGCATGAACACTGATCCTGGGCGAAGGAACAACTCGTTAGTTAGCCCAGCACCGTGTACCCCTATCATGACGTGGCAACTTTCAACAACCCTAAACATTTCTTGCACCGAGGTCTCATCGTTGGGTTCAATAACCACCACATCAAATCCTACGTCCTTTGCCAATTCCACAACATCATCTTGGTTTGTAATTACGCGACGCTTACTGCGACTCATCAGTACGAGCCGTGGTCGGCCAGAACCATGTTTCTTGCCAGATCGTGTATGTGAGTACGTATTAGCCAATACGGCACGAAAATCATGTACCGTCTTGGGATTCAGTCCTTTTTGCACCGTGGGGTCCACCGTCATTTGCCCGTGCGACAAGAGCCCTACTATCGCATAAGGAAAGCAATGGATGGCTCTTTCCTTGTCGACATTGATGATGGAATGGCGTGTGAAGCTCCTTAGTAAGGCGTCATACTTTTTTAGCCATGTGTCATCGCCATCAACAATCACGAGGATCACATTACGGTCCGGAAATAAAGATTCAACCGTGACAAATAGGGGAATAAACGCTTCGCTAAAAGCATGATAAATGTTTCCGGTGAACCCACCCACACTGAATACGAGGGCCGGGGTAACGTGTGTTACGGTGCACGAAGATTTTGATGTGGATATTGTCAACGAGACTTCTTTCACTTTTTCCATTGCATCAGGTTGCCATTTCCGAGGATAGGGCCGGATCTTCTCTACCACCGCCGGAGTTGATCCTGTAGAGTCTACCGAATGTAAGACCATAGTCGTTAGTTCGAGAACAAGTGGACGGTTGATATAACAAAGATCGTACTCGTAATGAGAACGGTCACATGTGATAGACCATGTCGGTTCCGGGCACTTCCATTTTTGTAAGCTATCTTCTTCATCCTCATATTCTATATACGAGTCTATTTATGCACATGAAATGGTATGAGACTTAACAAAAGACTGCAAAAATTTGTGAAAGACAATACTATAATTTTTCAATGCCATACCTCGGGTTTGTGTTGGATTTGCTCCGAATGATCCATAGATAATTATGAGTATGATATTAAGAGCCAAAAATAATAGAAGAGACAGTAACCTTTTAAATAGTGTTGCTGAATATCTTTTCTTTACCATCTTGTGGAAACTTCTTAAATATTTGTAGATAAAATGATAAAATTTGAATACGGATGAGGAAAACTAACTAAAAATTTAGAATCATAAACTAAAGGTTCCTGATCTTGGCATAGGGTTTCTCTTGGTTGACAACCTTGTGTATATATCACTTTGAACAGATGAAGATTTATCATGAAAAAAATGAAAGAGCACTCGAGAGGAACGTTCATCTTTTCATTCTACAGTTTATTCTTTTAAAACATGACACATTAATTGAAGTAAAACTTGCAAATTAAATACTTTGAGAGGGCGTTACTTTCCTCAATATTCACATGCATGTAAATAGTAAACCCATTTTTATTTTTATTTTTAGCACCAAATCTTCAAATATCTAAAAACCTTAGCCCGTTGATATCGCTGATTAGGTGGACCAAACATTTTTGTTATGATTTTGAAAACCAAATTTTATTTAAAACATGATTGATCCACCTGATCCGCAACATTAGTGGATAAGTTTTTTTTGATAAAATATTTAGGTGGCTATAGGAACTCTTAATTTCAAATACTGAGTAATTTTCTTTAGTCTCTACTTAAATGTAAAATTAACGAATTAAATAGTTAAGGTAGCGTAACATAGAATTTAATAGGCCAATTCCCATTATCAATAACATTATGCAGACTAAACCATACTTGATAAATAAAACAGTCGCGTAAACCTTAAAATTTTACTACAAGTAAAAGTTGATCTTCTCTATAGTCGTACACTAGGAATTTGGAAACATATAATTATATATAGTTTACTCGTACACCAGGAACTTGGAAACATATAATTATATACAGTTTACTGCTAAGTGGAGATTCATAAATAAAATTTTAAAAAAATATATTTTGCATAACGTCTTTACATTGTTTAACTAACTAGCACAAATATTTGTAACATAAATACATATATTTACTTTAACTAAATAAACACATAAATAATTCAAGAAACGTGTAAAATCATGAATTTAATAACACATAATTGAGTATACACGTATTGAGAAAATCGAGTACATGTGTTTAGAAATGTGAAAAATAATTTATTTTTTATTTAATACTTACTTTACATCTATGAATAGTAAATACTATATATATGTATAATGTAGCATAAAAAACCGTCTTAAATTTCATGAAACCACATACATACAATCTTGTAACTTTATGTTATTTATTACCGTATAGTCATATAGAGGTAAATTTCATAAGGCTAGACCATAAAAGTGTTGGAAACAGGTTTTATTTTGCAGCGAAAAACTGGCATTGCATAAAAATAATACAGAAATATCTCACGGGCAGAGGTAGATCACACTTTATCTTCTATCGTATTCCTATAGTATTGCTTACTCTTTAGAGAGAGATGGACTCTCAACTGATAGAAACTCTAGCAAAATATTTTATGAGACTTATATTTTTCTTTTTCACAGCATATGAGTATATTTATATGCTATAATAGGGACCCAGTGCACATGAATAATAAGACTTTTACTTAACCTAAATTTCTAACCCTAATTAGATTATAATTTAATTAATAAATATTATCTAGTTTTAATTAAAAGACTAATATAATATTATCTAATTAATATTTGTATAATTATAGGATAATCTATCAGTAAATTATATTCATTTCAATTAGAGAATATAATTGCACACTTAATTATTTTCAAAATAATATTTGAGAGCACATTATTAAATACTTAAATATCTCATCACGTTAAGATTACAAATATTCACCGAGTAAATAAATTACTGACAATTATTTTACTCGACATATTATTTTCTCGACCTTTCCACTTAACTTATTTAGTGTGTCGGATATAAAATCCACTTGCAAAATTTGACACAAAAAAAACTTATAAGGGACATGAATTCCTTCGATTATAGACACACACCATATAAATAATATTACTGCACAACGTACGGGTTAGTTGACCCCAACAAATCTCACCCATTGTAAATAAAAGCAGTATATATTATAAATATGTGTATCAAAAATAATCTATGAATTAAGAGTATAAGTAATCATAATAATTCCTTATGTATAATTATTTTATTCTGGTCAGTACCATAAAATAATACCACTTTGTCCTGTTCAATATACTCTAAGTATACTAGCACAAAGAGTCAGAACTCAACCGTTTCCTGTAGTCAAGACAGACCTACTAAAACTATGTGCTACAACTATATCGATAGTTGTCCACTCCATCTAAAGTTGTGAACGATAAAATATATTATGTTAGAACCAGTGATTTGATCTTCTGTGTGTAAGCCGTACTCTACGCACCAAATCACTTACTATACAGAATAAAGACACATGTACAACATTGCTCAAAACTATTTTCAAATAAATCATTCATTGTTAATAAATAAATATTAAAAACAATAATAAATCATGTATTTTAGTATATCATTCTAACAAAAAGTTTATGAAACATGACAATGTAGACGCTATTTCTATGAGGTTACATGCAATATATTTTGGTCGGAAAATAACTATTCCGTTATACTAGGATCAACTGGTTTTGATTTATAGTTGAAGACGTCGTGACAATGAGTAATAGAGTAATTTTTTGGGACTGTCTTGGTATGCCTCCCACGAGCGGGTTTTGTATGCTGGCACACCAGTGACGATTGCTATGCCGAATCAAGCCAAGTACTTTAAGGCCTTTATGTGTCTCATCGTCGTTGCGTCTTGTGTACTGTAATCATCGGTTTAACTCCGTTGTTTCGACAAAACATTCGTTGCGGATTGCAATATTTCATATTTCTTTTGATCGTCGGTTAATTATAGTTTTGTTTGTATTTTATTTAAGGCTAGCTTTCTTTTGCTTCACTATTCAAGGTAGAAACATTCAGATTGACAATTATGACTTGAGGGCTCTTGCGCCTATGTATTTTTTAGCCCGCCAGAATTTGTTATAAGCACAACCATATTGTACTAGTGCATGTAATTTATGATTATTATGAGCATGTTACTAAAAAAAACTATTCCACTCAACTTGCTAAAAGTTAATCGTGTTTTTGAAATGTTAAACTATATGGTTATCTTATGATATTTTTTATTCACTAACTTCAATTCGAGTTTTTTACCGGTTAAAATTGCATATAGTTTCGTACTATTTTGATCCCATATTATTGATCACTACGAAACTATGTGCAACTTTGAATAACAAAAATCTTGTACATAAATTGGCCAAATTAATATATTTTTTTAAAATTTAATCAAGCGATACCAGTTGTCAAGGGGCTGTTTTTTGCTCCATAAAACAACCCTCATGATAGCACGGACTGGGGCTTAATCGCTTCCTGACTTGCTCAACCAAGTCAACACTCACGTACACTCGTGTTTCTCTCACAACATCCGTATATATCTCACAAACACGGCCTATTTTAACACCAAAAGAGGGTTCGTTTATTATCTAAAAAAATTAAAACCGTTAATTTTGACATGTGACTTTTAATAAGTCAAAGTTGCACACAATGATACAATATCAAGGGGATGAACTATTTAATGACATATAGAGTATACAACAAAAAAGAAATAAGAATCATATACTTACGCCATCTTTCTGAGCCAAAAGAGGGAATAATATTAATAGTACCATCGACTTACTTATATCATATTTGTTTACACAAAATGTAATTGATACTATATGAGGTGTATGACTAATTATAGTATCTAATAACACCATATGATTGTATTATTTATATCATTCATAGTACTATAATTAATAAAAATATACCCAAACATTTCTAATTAACAAAAACATACCCAAAAGTTCATACCCTAATTTATATATTTCATATCTTTATTTCAAAAGTTCATACCATAATTTGTATATTTTCATATACTTATTTCAAAAGTTCATATACTATTCGTAAAGTTCACTCTTATTTTAAAAGTTCATATCCCAATTTACATAATTCATATCCTTACTTACATAATTTATATCCATAATTTTCAACTTTATACACTTAATTCACGGAATTTATACACTTATTTTTTAAACTTATACACTAGTTAACAAATCCAACTCTTGTCCGTCCTCCGATCTCGAACTATCATGTCGTCGTCGTGGGCCTCTCTTTCGACGACCGCATCTCTGTCGATATCAAACTCGAGTTTTCGATCTCGCCCTACACTCTTGCTGCCCACTCCGACGGATGTATCCGTCTCAATCTCTACCGAAGAGAGAGATCAGAGAGAGAGAGTGAGAAAAAGATCGGAAAGACAGAAGGAAGAGGAGAAAGAGATCGGAAAGAGATGAATGATGGAGATCATAGAGAGTGAGATAGATCGGAGGAAGAGAGAAGGAAGAGAGATAGATTGGACAGAGAATAAGAGAAGGAGAGGGAGGGGGAGGGGAAGGGGGGTGAGAGAAATGAATGAACTTTTTTGTTTTTTATTACTTTTTAATTAAATGAATGTTTTTGATAAAATAAGTTTTGAGAGTATGTTTTTGTTAATATAATAGCTGTACAATATGTTCATGTTAATTAGACCTTTTAAATAATACCCATTAATACTATTATATAAACAAACATAGCCTTAAATTCTTAATTTGCTCACTCGTACGATCCATTTTTGCTGTTTTGAAAAATTCAAGACAGTCTGTCTTGAATTTTCCAGGCAGCAAAATATGTAATTTTGTATATATATATATTTTTAAATAATGTAATTTTGTATGCTACATTTTTGTTTTAATGTTTTGGAATAATATCAAACCATTAACACTACCGTGAATCTAATCCATTATTATTTAGGGTGTGTCACATAATAAAACCTAACACATATTAATAAATCCAAAAATATTTATCCTAAAATTAATTCACTATTAAAACTAAAAAATATTAAAAACCTAACACATGTTAATGAAGCCAAAAATATCTACCATAAAATCAATTTAAAATTAAAAGTAAAAAATATTATTGGTTGGCACACCCTAAATAATAATGCAACGATTAACACTATCGTGAATCTAGTACAATATTATTTTGGTTGTGTCACATACTAAAAACTAACACTTATTAATGAATCCAAAAATATACTAAATGAATCCGTTTGTGATTGGTTTTGTTGCGCTGGAAATATTCAAAGACATCCCGTTAGTACACAACAACGTTATCATTTATGGTGTAATTGAAACTAGGCAGACTAAACTGAAAATAAAGAAATTAATACAAGGACTACATCAGAAAAACCCTAATCCACATTAGTATAAACCTAAACCCAGCCTCCATAGCCAACTATCTCTCTCTATCTCACTAAAACAACAATGGGGAAACAAAAACAAACAGGAAAAGTACGTACCCATGATAAATGGTACAAGCTAGCAAAAGACCAAGGGTACAGATCAAGAGCCTCATGGAAACTAATTCAGATAAACGAGAAGCATGATCTTCTAGACGGTTCTCATGCGGTTCTCGATCTTTGTGCTGCTCCCGGTGGATGGATGCAGGTCGCTGTTCAAAAGGCACCTGTTGGTTGTTTTGTTCTCGGTCTTGATTTGGATCCTATTAAGCCTGTTAGGGGTGCTATTGCTGTTCAGGAGGATATTACCACCTCCAAGTGCAGGTCTTTTTTTCGTTACTTTTTCGACTTGATAGGGTTGGATTGTAATTATATTTAATTTTGAAGACTTATATTGATATCATTTTGATTTTTGGCTTTCTGAATTTCGATAATATTACAATTGTTACTGTTTTTGCTTTAATGGGACTGGATTGTAATTAACTGTTATTTGGGGACCATCTAGGATAGGATTTCTGGTTTTTAGTTTTATAAATTGGATTAGAATTACAGAAATGATGTTTCATCTATGCATACGTATAAGTACGCTATATAGGAGAATTGCAGGTTTGTTTGTTACTGTTTTGTGTTCATGGGGTTGGATTGGGATCAGGGCCGGTCTTGAGGGAATGCAGATAGTCCGAATGGACTAGGCATCCCACCGCAAGGGCAAATAATTTCCCCAAAAAAATAAAATTTATACTATGTTTTTTCGAGGTTTTCTTTAAATAGGCAAAACAAACAAAAAATCAACAAGGCAACCCACAAAAAAATCATTTTTTGGGCCGGCTCTGATAGGGATTATGTGTTTTTTGGGGGCCCTTGTCGGTAATAAGATTTTGATTTTTAGTTTTATAAAATGGTGTTTCAGTTGTTACGGTTTTTGGTAGGATTCTGGTTTTTGGTTTTATGAATTGGATTAAATTACACTTGTTACTGTTTTAGCTTTCATGGGACTGGATTGTAATTAACTGTTATTTGGGGACCATTTAGGATGTGATTTCTGGTTTTTAGTTTTATAAATTTGATTAGAATTACAGACATGGTGTTTTAGTTATACATACATATAAGTACGCTATATAGGATATTACGATGTCTAATTACACGTTTGTTTTGTTACGGTATTGGGTTTGCGGGGTTGGATTCCAATTTATTTTCATCTGGGTGATCATATAGGTAATAAGATGCTGAATTTTAGTTTTTTAAATTGGATTTAGAATTATGGAAACGGTGTTTCAGTTGTAAATTAAACTAGGCTGACTAAACTGAAATCAACAATACAATAAATGGACCACCTCTGTAAATACCTCCCTCTGTACTATAAACCAAGCCCCCACTCTCTCTCAAAATTCTCTCTCACTAAAACAACAATGGGGAAACCGAAGCAAACAGGCAAAGTACGAACACACGACAAATGGTACAAGCTAGCTAAGGACCAAGGCTACAGATCGAGAGCCTCATGGAAACTCATACAGATGAACGAGAAGCACAATCTTCTAGACTCTTCTCGCGTGCTTTTGGACTTATGTGCGGCTCCGGGTGGATGGATGCAGGTCGCTGTTCAGAAGGCTCCTGTTGGGTGTTTTGTGCTCGGGCTTGATTTGGTTCCCATTAAGCCTGTTCTGGGGGGCTGTTGCTGCCCAGGAGGATATTACCACGTCTAAGTGCAGGTCTGTTTCTGTTAGGTTTTGGTGTTGATGGGGTTGGATTGGAATTATTTGTTTTTTAAGGGACTATGTAGGTAATAAAGACTCTGTTTTACTCTGGGGTGCAGTTTTATCAAAGTTTTCTAAGGGAATATTGGAATTAAGTGCATTTTGGGGGACCATATAGGATATTACTCTGATTTTTAGTTTTATAAATTGGATTTGAAATTACAGAATAAATTGGACTATAGCTGCAGAAATGGTATTTCAATTATAAATAAATATAAATATGCTATGCTGTGTGATTGCTCCGTACGAGGATATTACTACCTCCAAGTGATGGCTTGTTTGTTACGGTTTTGAATTTGCAGGGTTGGACTGTAATTAAGTGGTTTTTGGGGGACCATGTAGGATAGGATTCTGGGTTTTAGTTTTACTATAAATTGGATTATAAAATTAGAATTATAGAAATGGTGTTTCAGTTATATATACATAGATACATAGATACATACACATATATATATATATACATATATATTAGTCCGATATTTGGTGTGATTGCGACGTAGGGAGATATTATTACCTCCAAGTGCAGGTTTGTTTTGTTAGGTGTTGGGTTTGCGGGACAGGATTGGAATTAAGTTTTATTTGGGGGACCATATAGGTAATAAGATGCTGATTTTTAGTTTTATAAATTGGATTAGAGTTACAGAATTGGTGTTTCAGATATGCATGCATATACGTACTCTATATAGTGGGTCAGCAGGATATTACTATCTCCAAGTGCAGGTTTGTATGTTATGGTTATGGGTTCATGGGTTTGGATTGGAATTAAGTGTTAATTAGGGGACTATATAGGATAGGATTATGGTTTTCAGCCTTTTGAATTGGATTAGAATTACAGAGATGGTGTTTCAGTTATACATACATAGAAGTACGCTATGCGATGCAAGCTTGTCAGGGTCTGTATATCATAGGGTTGAATCGAAATTAAGTGTTAGTTGTGGGTGGTTGTGTTGAGGGTGTTAGTAGCGGGTTTTATTTTGATTACCAGGTATGTTAGGCTTTGGAATTAGAATTAATTATTATCTGTTGAGTTTTAATTGATTATATAGGGATGGGGTTTTAAGATTTTTTTTTTTTTCCAGTAACCTAATTGACTTCTATTAACGGTTCCAAGTATGCTTATTTAGCTCAAAGTTACATAGCTTCTACTCAAGTATAGAAATTTCACTACCAGGTGATTAATGTTTTTATGCGAGATTCAGTAGGCATGTAATAAGGTTTTTGTATTCAGTTTGTAAATTGGCTTAGACTTGCGAAACTGTTACTCCAACATCATTTCTCTTATGTTTAGATATGACTATTTGAGTATACCAATCTTTTGTATTCAGGTACGGGTCATACATGATCTTTTTCAAAGTACCCGTGCCTCGTAGATATTAACTTGTATGGGAGTTTAGTGGGGTCAGCTGTAAGGTCAATCCGTTGATGTAGAAATTTGGCTAGTATCATTTCCCTTCTTGCCCTTTATTCCTCGTATCCGATCATCTTCAATGTGGCCATTGTAGAGGTTCAGGAAGGTGATGTTATAAGACTGTGCTGGGAATATGGGTATTCTGAAGTGTTTATGTCCGTTTGGCTATGTTTCTTTGTGTTTCTTCGCAACCTTATCACCTTGATGTAAATCCGTTTCTCAGAAAAGCAAGTGTTGAAAAGGATCATTTGGTTTGACATCAGTATGCCTATGTGCAGGTCTACCATAAAGAGGCTTATGGAGGAAAACGGTTGTAGGGCTTTTGATCTGATATTGCACGATGGTTCACCAAATATCGGAGGTGCTTGGTCACAGGAAGCTATGAGTCAAAATGCTCTAGTTATTGATTCACTGAAGCTGGCTACTGAGTTTTTGGCCCCAAAAGGAACATTTGTTACCAAAGTATTTTCTTTCTTCTTTTTTATAAATTTGTGATTTTTTTTGTCTTAAAAGTCACTGGGCAAGTTTTTATTTATAATTATATATATTCCCTTTTTATAAGACAAGGTGATTTGCTTTATTTTAGACTTTACCCTTTTCTATTGATGTTGTTTTAATTCTGTTGGTATCTTTTTTTTTACAGAGACTGTAGTCTTTGCATCTTAGGCTCTGTTTGTTTCGTAGTAAAATATTTACGGAGGGAAAATATTTTTCGGGTAAAGTTTTACGGTGCAAACTTTTGTTTGCATTTTATTTACGGGTGTTTGGTGCGTCAAAGGTTTCCCATGAGAATTCTATTGAAATTCAAAAATCTATTAGTTATTTAAATTAGACAAATTCGATGCATAAATAAATAAACATTGTTCATACTTTAAACAAAATATTTTAAGATGAAAAACATCAAAAATTAACTAAAAGTCACAAAAATGAATAAGTTCGTGAAAGTTTAAAAACATTAGTGATTAAAATCACAATTATTTTGACGGGAAAAAAGCTAAAAGTTCGTCTACTTTTCTGAAAGGAACTTCGTCAACATGTATAGGAAACTTAACCTAAACACATATTTTATTTCATATACGTCACTTATAATAACTTATAATTTTTCAACATATAAACTCATAAAATTATAAGTATAGAAGATATTATTGACTTTCTTTAGCTTTTTCAAATTTTTTTGGGTTTTTTAGATTTTTCGGAATTTTTTGTTTTATATTTTCCATTTTTTTGTTATTTTTTAGATTTTTTCCTATTTATTTATATTTTTATTGGTTAATTAGATTTTAGCTTTTTCAAATTTTCTTGGGTTTTTTAGATTTTTCAGAATTTTTTGTTTTATTTTTTCCATTTTTTTGTTATTTTTTTAGATTTTTTCCTATTTATTTATATTTTTATTGGTTAATTAGATTTTAGCTTTTTCAAATTTTTTTTGAGTTTTTTAGATTTTTTCCTATTTATTTATATTTTTATTGGTTAATTAGATTTTAGCTTTTCCAAATTTTCTTGGGTTTTTTAGATTTTTCGGATTTTTTTTATTTTTTTTCCATTTTTGTTATTTTTTAGAATTTTTCGTGTTTTTTTCTTTTTTTTATTGGTTAGTAGATAGAATTAGACTAATTATTAAATAATTTTGAAAGAATAGACCTATAAGTAATAATAGTTATAATACTAGTATTAGAAAGAATATAGAGAGAGGCTCCGTAAACCGTTTACAACTTTATTTGCGGAGTAATCGTTTCCCCCAATTTTACTGGATATGTGGAAAAAGTTTTTCCAAAAAAAATGTTTTACGTTAAACCAATCACCCGAAAAATCTATTTTACCCGTAAATGTTTGTTTACCCCAATTTTACAACAAAACAAACAGAGCCTTAGTTATTTAAAAGTGGGGATACTTGTTTATTTACAAAGTGTATTTGAAATTATGTGCGCTGTGATAAGTGATAAGTTTGTAGCAATATGTTTCGAGTCTAAGGAC
This sequence comes from Primula veris, assembly GCA_963682055.1. Classification (NCBI taxonomy): domain Eukaryota; kingdom Viridiplantae; phylum Streptophyta; class Magnoliopsida; order Ericales; family Primulaceae; genus Primula; species Primula veris. Next base: position 11,492,739 of record OY821745.1, on the reverse strand, counting down.
CTAGTATCTTCTGTAAAGACCACTACTTTATTAAATACATTCTTGCCAAAATGACCATTCTCGTAGGCACAACTTTTTCATTGTGAATATTTATGGTTATGCCATTTTTAATTCATTTATTTACTGTTTGAGCACACTTCGTGCACATTATATTCACATTTTACGTTATAGGTTTTCAGGTCTCAGGACTATAGTGCTGTCCTCTACTGTCTTAAAAAGGTGACATGACATTCCTTTGGTGTTTATAATTAATTTTAATCTTATACTTCGTCATTTATGTTAATTTATATTGTTGAAGACATACTGATGTTGGATTTAATTTACAGTTATTTGACAAAGTGGAGGTGGATAAACCAGCTGCCAGTCGATCAACATCTGCTGAGATTTATCTTGTAGGTCTCAAGTATAAGGCCCCTGCAAAAATCGATCCTCAACTTTTGGATGTGAAGCATCTGTTTAAAAGTGCCCCTGAACCAGCCAAGGTTGTTTAATAAAATATTATGTATGTGTATATATATGTGTGTGCATAGTTATGTTTTGTAAAAGATTCTTTTTGTTAATTTTTATTTCATTTATTCCCTCTCTTGTGTTCTCTTGAATTACATGTGCTTAAAATTCACCCTTATATTAATGTTTAAACAGACTGTGGATGTGCTCAGGAAAAAACCGGAGGATAATAAAAGACGTTCAGGGTAATTGCTTAAACCATGAAATTTTTAGCTTTGTTTTGTTGAGCCTTCCCCCCCCCCCCCCCTCCCCTCTCCTCCTCTTAAAAGCTGGACTACATTTGGCTTAGTAGCTTAAGAAGGCCTTTTTGGATTTTCTCCCTGAATAAGATAGTAACTTTAAGCTGGACTACCTTGTTTCCTGAAACTCAAATAATCAGTTTTTCTTGCTTAAAATCTGCAACTAAACATGCTCGCTTGTCAACTTAATTTCTAGTCTTTATCCACATGAGCTATTTCTTTCTTCATGACTTTAAACAACATTTGTTCTTTCTATTGCAGACTTGTAGTTAGTTAAATTTTGTTGCTATCAGTGTCAAAGTGTGCATGATGTTTTTTGTCATTAACGAAAGAAAACAGGCTTGGCATTTTGTTTCAGTGTATTGTTACTAATTCCCTTGTACTTTTAGCTAGATGTACTAATTTCCTAACATTTTTATCCACCGCAGGTATGGCGATGATGTGGGGTCACTAGTTAGAAAAGTTTGCCCAGCTACAGATTTTATTTGGTCTGATACTCCTCTGGAGGTCTTAGGTTCTGTTACCTCCATCTCCTTTGAAGATCCTGCTTCTGTTCCTATGAAGGATCATACTTTGACTACAGTAGAGGTAATTTTGTGTCTCTTTTTGTTTTTGCCATTACTCTTTTATAAAATGTCTTTGCTGACATGTTTTGATAATTTTCAGGTCAAATATTTGTGCCAAGATCTAGGTGTCTTGTCGAAGCAAGATTTCAAGCATCTTTTGAAGTAAGGAAAATTTGCTTTTATTTTGAACTTGACGTGGGCCTTATGGGCAAGCGGGTAACACTGTGCCCGCAATCATATATACTCCTTATTCCTTTACTGAATGTTTACATAATGACCTCTGTTTATGATATTGCTTCTTACATGTATGGTAACCCTTACAGATGACTTGCTGTTAAATGTGAATAGATTAATTTAACTGATTTGGTGGCAAAGTCCGAAGCTTGAAATGATATAAATTGTGTAACTCAGAAGGGATTTTGAATCTAGGGCAATTTTCAGTTTATGTGAAAATAATAATTAAATCAATTTTGAATATCAAGCTTATACTATGTTCTATAGTTTCAAATTTCTACATAAGTAAATATATGAGATAAGCCTTGTTTTCGTTTACAAAATCTATACCTGGATCTGGAAAAAAAATCTTGTTATCAGCACTGCCTTTCTGAGGGAGAGTTATACCTTTTGTTTTCTGTAGTTACTGAAATTTGCATTGAAAAGGTGATTGGAAGATGTTTGTTTTTAAAAGGAAATTATGCATTGCTGTATATAGCTATTCTTTTATTTCCCATGATGTTCTTTTGTTGTGGTACACCTACATGACTACTTCTGTGTGCATAAATAATTTATCAGCTGATCACTTTTTTTCCCGACAAGGACGTTAGTATCTGTGGTTTATCAAGATGTCTTAACCAAGCTCCCCTCTTTTCTCTTGCAGGTGGCGTATAGGTTTAAGAAAGGCACTGGCTCCTACGCCAAAAGCTGCTCCTCCAAGCACTGAAGTTGAGCCTGAGATCAAGGAAACTGAAGAGGAGAAACTGCTGACCGAAATGGAGGAGTTATCTCATGCTTTAGATCGTCAGAAAAAACGAGCAAAAAAGACTATTGCAAAACGACTATCTAAGGTTTAAATATTGCGTATTCTTGTTCCTCACCTTTTCCGGAAGAATTGCGTATAGTATTTAATTAGTTTAAAATTCATTTTAGTGTCTCAGTACTTCCTGATTTTTCACAATTTTATTTTTAGTTAAACACAAGGCTGAATTATGAGGAAGTCTTGTTCTTAGACTCAACTTTTAATTTAGTTCATGATATGAAGTTACAGAAACCATGTGAATCGAGTACTAGTACCCTTTGGCATCTGTCTATAACGCTTGTTTCAATGTTATTAATTCCGTCTAGGCTTGATTTGTAAAATCAATTGTTGCGGAAACTTAGACTGTACACATGTAAGATAATGTTATGAAAATGACCAGATATACCGAAATATGTAATGAGATGGTCAAGAGGAGATAGTTTATCTTGTTGAAAATATTCATTTGCACCAAATTGATTGTACAAATGTGAAATCAAATTATCAAATTTATAAATGAACCAAGAATGCAACTTAGGGGACAAGCTTGTTTGTTGCTGATATGTGATTGTGTCCATTTTAAAGGGAGTAGAATAATATTGGTATGATCAAGAACTGTGGACTTATGTTTTGATAGTTGATGAGCATTAGTATTTAACTTGACAGTTTCTTATATGTGCTATCTTTGTTCTGGCTTTTTTCACCTACTTTCCGATTTATAATGTGAAAATTTCTCAGCCAGATGATGATTTTCTTCTGTATTCTATCTGATTACATGATTTTTTTTATAAATCCAGGTAAAAGCTCGAAAGGCACTGGGTATGGGTATGCAAATGGATGCTGTAGTAGATGGTTATGGCGATCAGGAACTTTTTGCTTTATCTTCAATCAAGGTCAGGATCTTATTGAATTTCCATTTAGCTCTTCATTTAGTTATTGTTTTCTTTTAGGATATTATCTCATTCATAAATTGCACGTTCGTGATGTTTTATATTTATTTAAGGCCCGAGTTTATTCTTCCTAACAATCTGTAACTGGTTTATGTTGCTTGTGAAAAATGTTCAAATTGAGCTAACATATAGTGGGGCATCTGGTTGTACTTTGTTCTTATTTAGCATCATCGTTATTACTTGAAAGAGTCGTGATATTTACTGTAAGTGATGAAAAGACTAACTATTGTTTTGGTTTTGGAAGTTGAGACTTGGTCAATATTTTTTTATATACTTTTTACCCCGATTCCATTTCTTTGAACATTTCCAGATGCTGAATTTATTTGTTCTCATCAGGGAAAGAAAGATCTAGTAGCTATTGATGCTGCTGAATCTGATGATGACATTGCTGATGGCGAAGATAGTGAAAATGAAGAAGCCTTAGAAAAGCGACAAGAAAGTTCTAGTGATGGAGACTCTGAAGAAGAACGCAAGAAGTAAGAATTCTCTAATTTTGTGTGGGGGGAAATATGCTGATTGCGCTCTCCATGCTGCTGTAATACTAATAATGCATAATTGCATATGTTTTCAATATTTAGATATCATGAACATCTAGAGGAGCTCCTTGACGAAGCTTACGAAAATTATGTGGAGAGAAAAGATGGAAGCACAAAGCAGAGAAAGCGTTTGAAAGAGAAGCATTCCAAGGATGAACTTTATGAGGTATGCCTTTATAGAAGGGGCATGCGATTTATTTCCAGATTTAAGTAAAGTTAGTTAGGGGTGATATTGGCCTTAGGATGATTGTATGAATACAAGAAAAGATAGATATATTATATTTTGTTAACCTTATGATTTATGAATCAATAGTAGGATGAGTATGAGGTATGTCTACTGTTAAGGAGTACGATATTTATTGTAGGATATAAGTACACTTGGTGGGTTGAGATATAACCCTGAAGGTGAAGGTTAATGTGCAAATACAAGGTAATGAAGATATTCCTGAAACTATATGACCTTATCAGCTTTCTTTATTGAAGAGTCCAAATTCATCTTGCTGAGGTTTGTATTCTAGTCTATTAGCATTTCTATAACCTAAAAGATCCAGCTTAATTAAAAAACTAGGTTTATCCAGCTTACAGTTTTTTTTGGGCCAAAAACCTGATGAGAGAAGATTTTAACTGGTTATCCGAATATAGTTTTAGCTTTTAAGCAAAAAGTTGATCTTAAAAGCTGCTAACAAACAAGGCCTAAATGCAAAGATTCTAAACCACAGTTGCACAAAGCGGGATTAGGATAGTGGATCATTATAATAAGGGAGAAGCGTCGTCCGAAGTGCCTATTAAGATTTGATAAAATATATAATATAGTTAGATATTGTTTCTAAGTTTTTTTTTATAAATTTGATGTAGGGTACCTTGGAGAGTTTTTTGTGACCATTAAAAGAAATAAGGTCATTTTTTTTAATGATTTAAACTTTACTATGGATCCAGTTTATAGTATTGTTAGTGTCATGCATGCAACTTTATAAAGATATAATTGTAACATAAGAAACATTGGATGGGTTTTTTGTGACAACTATATTTTCAGTTTGTAATTTTCCAAACATGTAGTAAGAATCTAATCGTCTCTTGCTCTCTTAGTAAGTGCCCACAGGTTCTTTATTTCTCTCTTGCTCCTCACCACCCATCTTTCTCTCTCTACTGTATCCTCCCTAACGCACCTTCTGTTCCCCGACTCTATTTTCTGTTAATTCAAAGCCCCCTCCCTTTTATTCTCTGTTTTATTCAACGGGAAGAGCTTCCGAAAGTATCCAGTGTCGGAAACGCGGAGTCGCGCTTCCGACAGGGAACGCCTAAGATTCCGGTGATTCCTGCAACTATGTCCTATACGCTTCTGCAAAAGCTATGCTCGGGAATTAACTCATTTTTCAAGATTCAAATAAATTCGTTTTTTCTCCAGATGTTATATACATATATAGCTTGCATTGACCAAACTAAACAATGGTGGAATTTCTTCTTTGATTATGCAGGATGGAGATGATATGGTGCATTCTGACCAAGACTCTGACAATGATCAGAGAGATCATGAAGCAAACCCTCTAATGGTGCCATTTTCCGAGGAACAAACCCAAGAAGAAATTGCAAGTAAATGGTTTGGCCAAGATATCTTTAATGAAGACGAATTTGAGGTGGCTAAGAAGCCTAAATCCAATAACAAAGATGATATGCAAGTGGATGATCAGCCACAAATTCAACTTTCTCTTTCTCCCTCTAAAGAAACCGAGGAAGATGATATGCAAGTTGACGAGGATAAGCCCAACGAAGCAATTATGGTCCCTACTAAGACAAAGAAAGGGAAAGCACAAGTAGTTAAAGCTTCTCAGCTAAAAGATGATTTTGAAATAGTCCCTGCTCCTGTTACAGCTTCTAGCAGCGATGACTCATCCTCAGATGAATCCGAGGATGATGATACTTATTCGAAAGCCGAGATATTAGCTTGTGCAAAGAAAATGTTGAGGAAAAAGACAAGAGAGAATATAGAAGATGATTGTTACAACAAGTACATGTTCCACGACGATAAAGGGTTACCCCCATGGTTCTCGGATGACGAACGAAAGCATATAATACAAAGTAAACCCGTGACGAAACAGGAAGTAAATGCAATAAGAGCACACATGAAAGAAATCGACGCTCGTCCATCTAAGAAGGTGATACAAGCAAAGGCTAGAAAGCAGAGAGTTCGAGCTAGAAATCTCGAAAAAATTAGAAAAAAGGCGAATACTATATCTGATCAAGCTGATATAAACGAGCGATCAAAGGGCAAGATGATTGATTCGCTTTACAAGAAGGCAGCGCCTAAGAGGCCAGAGAAGGAGTATGTGGTGGCGAAGAAAGGGGTGCAGGTGAGGACAGGGAAAGGGAAAGTGCTTGTTGATGCACGAATGAAAAAGGATAGAAGGGCTGTAAAGGTGAGAGAAAAGAGAGGGAAAGGGAAGGGAGGCTCGAAGAGTGGAAAGGGACAGAAAAGAGCAGGGGGAAAAGGTTCCGCGGGTGGGAAAGGCGGATACAAAGGTAGAAAGCCACAGAAGGGGTGATCCGTGGGTTTTCTTTGATTACCTAACGTGATAAATTTTGAATTGAGTTGCATTTTGTGTTTGCTGTCTTATTTTTCTTGGTTAAGAATTTTTTCAATAGTGTTGAGACTCAGATATTTATGACAATTACTTGGGATTTTCATGTGTCTGCCGTTTTTCATGTCTTTTCCTTTCATTGCCTAATCCCATCTGTTAACAATAAATTGCATTTTTTTTCTTCTGGTTAGGTGCTAAAAGCAGTATCTTGTAAAGATGTTGTAAAGTCGATTGTTGTTACAGACTTTGCTGGCATATTTTTTTTTTTAAAAAAAGGGTGCTAAAAGCATTAACTGATTTTTAGAAATTGATTAGGCTTCCAATAGGGTACGGTTCTGCTGATTCGAATACAGAATACCTGTGGTGTTATTTCAGTATACGCAGTGTTGTATAATCCTAAGTCCTAACTACAATTAGGAAACAATAATTTTTTTTTCAAGTGATCTGAAATGGCCGGTAATATTTTTTTAAAAAAATCCTTCTCTCCAAGGAACAGCCATTTTATCAAAAAAAAAATTCCATGAAAAGCCATGAAAAGAGTGAGCGAGAGAGTAAATAATTGATCAGCGGATGAATATGTAAATAAATTTAGTTACATCTGGTTTTAAACATACGATTTATCTGGCTATCAAATCAAGAAATGTTGCAGGATGTGCTTTTTATAACAATAGTCATGGTATCGTTAGAATAAGGGGGGTGTGATGAAACATTTAGCTACGATATGTACTACAATTTTATAGCGCTATTCTGGTGAGTAAATAAATTATTTATCAGCTAATGAATGTGTATGGTATGGGGACGAATACAAGTATGCTATTCTTAGACCAAAAATACGTTTGTTCACACTAAACGTTGGCTAATACTCGATCATTCATATTTCTACAACTTCACACGTCATTTGTCTCTGTAAATTTACCAAACCAACTACTTTTTACTAACGTGATTAACTTAAGAATTGCTCTTCTGATAAACCTTGTGTTCGGACCCCAAATGTCACGAAAAACAGCATATATACAGAAGGAAATTAATCGCATCTATAAGGTGAGGGCCTTATTTAAGAGAAATGATGAAGTAACAAATCACATACAGATGAAGCAATAGATAAGGAAGTGGCAGGACTTATTAATTGTAACACAAAATTAATTTGAAAATTTGGTTACCGCCCAAACACTCATCATAGACTATAAAAAGTAGAGCCAGAAGATCTGTAAGTTGGATTGTTACCGCAAGCCTGGATCTGTCAGTGTAGCTAGGCTGTATAGCATGCCTTAATTTAGCTGAAAATAACCTTTTTCCGTCTAATAGCCACTCGTAAAACGACCAAGTTACCCGGGTCACTGTCCAAAAGAATTATGGAGGATCACCCAAGATAACATGAGATCAATCATGTTTGAATAATGGAATGTAAGGGATTTAGTTTTTCTCTTTTTTAGGTGTGTAGTTTGAGTTTATGAAAAAGATGGTATAGATTGGGCTCCTGCCTAGAATCTTAGCATGGAAGTTCTCTTTCTCGGGAACATGTTAATATTTGTTTGTTACATTGATCTGGCTGTAGCAAATGATCATTACCTGGATATCAAATCAAGAGATGTTGCAGCATATGCAGTTTTCATAACATTAAGAATAAGGGGTTTGTGATAAAAACATTGAGCTTACGATGCAGGTCTATAACATTGTTTTAAAAATCGTGCTATATTGCGTTATATTTCACGAAATAGCGCTTTTCGCCGAAAAACGCTATGATAAACCGCTATTTGTATGGAAAAACGCTAAATTCGCGCTATATGAACACTATTTACGCTATAGCGGGTGCAGTCCAAAAAAATTTTTTTTTTTTTTTTTTTTTTGTCAAAATTTTAATGAAATTATTGGAGTTTAAAAATAATCAAACCCCAAAACTCTTGCAAACAAAGTAAATACTCTGGCATCTCAAGTATAATCATTTTGTGATTATTAGTTACAACTTTTTATATATATTTAGTTAATTTTTATTAGATGTTTTGAATTTAATGCTATATTTATATGTATTTAGGCAAAAAAAAAAAAAAACCACAAAGCGCTATGTAGCAACGCTATTTGCGCTTTTAGCATTTCTCTCGAAAAAACGCTACGGTAGCGATAACGCTATTTAAAACATTGGTCTATAGACAACCCGGCAGTAAAGAAATTATTTGTCATAAGATGAATGTGTTATAGTCTATTGAGACGAATACAAGTATGCTATTCTTGGACAAAGCATAAGCTTGGGTTTACATGCTGGCAAATGCTCAATCATTTATATTTTTACATCTTTATTTGTCAAATGTTTCCGTAGATATACCATTTCTTCCATGCAACACGATTTTGTTGTCGCCATTTATTCGAAAGATTTAAAATAACTAGTTCTAACTTCTAACTAACAAATCCATCTTAAATATTGCACTGCTAATAACCCTTTTGTTTTACACCCTAATATCACAGAAAATAGCGCATACAAAAGGAAAATAATCAGTATTGCTAGCAAAACTAAACAAAATGCTAAAGCTGAGGTGATGGCCTAGTTAGGGAGCTGCTGAAGTTTTATCAATTTAACGGCAGCATTAACCCATCACAGGAGCCATCTGTTAACATCTGATCGAAGACTCAGATAAAATATGGTTTCATTTAGAATGCTTCATATCAACCGTCCATTTATATCTTGCGGCTGAAAAGTATCAGTGTTGCCGCTGAAAAGTGCTAGTTTTGCTGTTGAATTCCAAAAAAACTTTAGCAAATCGCTATGCATGTAAAGATTGTTGCAAGTAACCAATTTTTCAAGGTTGTTCTAGTCAAAATTTATCTTTCTTTTTTGTCTATTTATCACTAAAAATTACATCGCTTGCTGTAAAAAAGAATTATATGTTTTTATTGCAAAACGAGATAAAAAACTGAAAATATTAATTACAACCAACAAATATTACTAATAATTACAAATTACCTTTTCGAATGTTTTGTTAGTGTTTGTAGCTAAACATGTAATTAAAGAAAGAAGTTGAAAGACGTTTTTAGAGTATGTATTGTGTTTCTCGTGTGCTTAAATATCAAGTTCGTCTCAAGAAGTATCCAAGACGTGTATGTGGAAGTGTTCCCGTAGTCTAATTGTTAATAACTCAACGACACAAAAATTTAAATACAAGACTCGTGAAATGGAGTAGTAATCAGTAGAAAGTTACGAATCCTCGTAGTGGAGTAACCCTTCGACCGTGGAACAAGAGGGGAGTTCGCCACACAAACCCTATCTTCTAAATCTCTCTTAGTTTATGTCTTTTTTATATAATGAAATGGTTAATTTATTTATTTATTTTTGAAGTGTTCGTTTTACATTGCCTGATCGAGTCCAGTAATTTGTTTGAATTATTGAATGTATGAGCTTAGCTTTAATTTTGTTTTGTTTTTTCAGTCAAACAGGGACTTTAATTCGAGTTTATAAAAAAAGATGGTATATAGATTGGGCGAGGGCCTAGGATCTTAGCTTCCTATAGGAATTGACCTTTTTGGGAAAAATTTTACCTACGATTTGTTCCTTGTAGACTAGGGTTATTTCAATCAAAAAAGGGTTGGAAACATAAATATGCATGGTCCATTTGCTATTCAAGGCATATGATCCTTTATTTATTCAAAATATTTTAGGCCTTAGTATGACTATTTATAGTCTCTAAAACTGACCATCGATCATTGTTCCAAAATAAACAAGTAAATGTTGAGAAATTAGGTTAAAATGTTTGTTAACTTCCACAAAACAAAAGTTGCAAATTGTTTACTCTTTAGAATTAGGAAAGTGATGTTGCCCGTAAGGCTGCAAATGAGCGGAGCCGAGTTGAGCACTATTTTGTTTAAACTCGCTTATTTACTAAATGAGTCATAAAATCATGTCCATACTTGATTAACTATCAGTCATAACACGTTTTCAGACTTGTTTGCTATCACTTTGCTTGCAAAAAACTCTTTTACTTATAATAGGAGAAATGGAGGCATGTCGATGATGCTCAATTAGACATGATAAGAAGCTATTATTTGAATCTATCATTTCATGTGACACTTGATAAAATCAAGTTAGATTCACAACTCGTCAAGCATGCATTAGTGGATAGTGGTATTATCACCCATCTCAGAGAAGTTGTAAAGAAGACGATACACAATATCAATAACGAAAGCTATAAGGAAACTATGCGGTGCTATTGTAGCTGAATTGTCGACTCTTGTAGAAGTTTTGAAAAATGAAAAAGATCTTAATTCAAGAAAAATAGCATGGATCTTGGGGAGAAGCGATAAACTAACATACATATATATAGTAACATAATAAATAATACAAATAAGTATTATGAGTTTTAATATAAACTCATGTACTTTAAAACTACAAATTTATTATATAAAGTGAAGATTTGCATTATATTTTAAATTCTTACATATAGAAGCATGAATATAAATCTGTTACAAATTATTAAAAGAATGAAACGAGCTCAAGTTCATAATAAGCAACATGAGTTAATTTTTTAATGAGCCGAACACGAGTTTGTTCATAAATGGATATTCATTTAGAGCCTTAGCCGCACATAGGGTTGTTTGTGAACAGTACCAAGACACTGTTTCGAAAGCATTTTAAGACATGTTTCCCGTCAAAGTTGTAGCTCTAAGAATCTGTTTTGTTGTGCTTAAAAATGCATTAAAATGCTTTCGAAATAGATTAAAATAACGAGGTGCATAAAATGCTTTCCTATCATGTACATAACTAAAAAGAACGTAAGAAAGGTGCATTAGAATTCATGCTTAGAATTCTTTACACATTTTTTTACTCTTGAATTCCTACTTTTCACACTGAAGATTTCTATATATGCTTAGATTTTTGAAAACTAATAACTCGTGTGTTTTTGGGTTTGAATTATTTAACATAAATCCTATAAGTTATACAATTCTTTTAGAAAATAGTATATTTTCTTGCTCGTCAGTATTGATCATTTTCATCCAACCGTAACATTTCATGAAGCTCTATCCGGACCGTTTCAATAACAGTTTCACATTCCTAAACATATATTTGTGGTGATACCTATTTTTGATTAGTACCAGTCTTTTGTACTGAAATAGCTGCGTCTTATTTATGAGATGGGACTAAGAACTAGTTTTCGTTAAATCATAGCTGATGAAGAAAAATGTAAAAGAAAAATGCGATCAAGAGGCGTGCTATTGCATTTACTCGTGACTTTTTTCAGATATCTAACCTCTTTTTTACTTTGGTATCATCAAGATATTTAATCTTTAAGTTAACCGATTTATAATAAATTAAAGAAATTCCATGACAAAAGATGTGGTCCTATGAAAGTGAATTGGCTCAAAAACCTCTCCCCATCCACTTTTGAGGCAAAAAAAAATCACCAAGATCTTTGCCTGCAGATTAGGCAAGGCCCATTACATATGGCTCGAAAACGATGTGACCATATTTGTATATTCCTTGCTGGTTTTCACAGAATATTAGTCATTTTATTTTAATTTTTGCGTTTTCATTTTGATTCGAGATAGGCTCCGGATTGAAGAGAAATACTGTGATTTTAAAGCGAGGATCAATATTTCTAAATGATTGGAGAAGTGAAGATAATCATGATTTATATATTACTAAATCAGAAACTAGTAAACCAGGATATAAGATATAATAAAAAAAAAAATGCAAAGATAATATATTCAGAACATTTTTAGCTATCATATTTTTAAAATGATTAAACCTTTCTCATATACTAATTTTCTACTGTAAAGAAAACCGAGTTAGTTTTCTGTACAACTTAGAGAGCTCCCTTTGAATGTGCCCTTTTTAATTGAGGAAGTGGTGCTTATGAGGCTAACATGGTTGCCGGAATTAAAGCAGTTGCGGAAAGTGAAACGAGAAATGTGAAAATATTAAATTAAAATTAAAAAATGAAATAATGAAAACAGATATTGAGAAGTGGTGCTTATGAGGCTAACATGGTGTAACGAAACTTTCTATGATACTAACAGCCAACATTCAGAAAGTAACTTTTAAAATTAAGACATGAATTGAAAGATAGGAACCTATGCTAGCTGGAATACTATTTTCAGTGTTGGAGATATTCATAGTTTTAGTCTCTTTCAATGGAAAATTAATATATTAGTATACATAACAAAATTAAAACACTTTCAATTAGATTCGATCAATCCTAGCTACTAGTACTCCGTTTCAGTACTCTTCGCCTTTTCATTTATCATATTTGTTTTCCATACAAATACAAGTATCCGTTGCGTATCCAAGAAGTACCGGTGTCAAATACATATCCGATACATCTACATTGGTGGCGAGCCATATTTTTCACAATGCTCTCAACTTAAGTTGGTTTAGTCTAAAAGACAGTTAACAATATACATGTAATTACGTAGAAAAAGTAAAGAGAGTGCCTTATTCTATTATTGATATTTGATGTGGAGTAACGATTACAACAATTTATAATACAAGGTAAAGGTGATACTCCACACTATTTTTGTTTATGAGTTTGCACCATGCATCACTATTGCCTATATTGAAGAGCCATTTTAATAAAACACATCAAGTTTAGTTTCTTTGCATTGATTTGAATCAAAATTAAGGTCGACTTTGGGGCCTTTCTTCTTCGTGTTCCCGCGTACTCAACTTGGTTACTCCAAATAAAGCAGCTGAACCTATAAATTAAAATGTTTACTTTTACGAGTTTTTCGAAGAAATTTTCAAGAAGCAATTAAGTTTGGACCATGAATTTCTAATGTAATAGATCTATTTCTATAAAATTTAAGAGAAGTGAGTTTCTCAAGTACAGGAGAGTTTAACCTGGTAACAATTAATATTAAAATCTATTATGTTCATTAATTTCAATAAGCATTTCTAACAGTTGTCTTAAAACCTCTATATATACTAGTTAAACATAAATCATTAAAATCGCTACCCAACAGTATGTTCTAAGTACGTGTACACAATTAAAATATATTTTCATCGGGGACATTTATTATTTTGAAATATTTTATTCCAAAATAATAAATGAGAAACTTTTCCAACCTTCTACCCTATCGCTATTTGCTTCTATATTCTATCGTTAAAATAAGATAGAATGCAACCCTATGCCACTCATCAACCTGACTGGATTTTTTTCTCACCCTTTATCAATTATAATCTGAAACCCTTTTTTTTGTTTTGACTTCGAGGATTTTAATTTAATGATTTTGACCAATATTGATTGGACTACAAGATTTTACGGATAACAATTTGTAAGGTGGGTTCGTTGGCGAGATGGTGGAGCATCGTTGGTGTTGGTGGAGGTGGAGGTTAGAGAAGGTTAGTTTGATGAAGGATTTTATTCCAAGAGAGGGAAGCAAACTTAAAAATACATAAATATATAAAGAAACTACTTACTATTATTTATTTAGTTGTATTACAGTTTGTGTATCAACTGTTGAGCAGCCCCTTAGTTTATATATTTTATACATGTCCAAGTCCTTGTATATGTCCAAACTTATTAGTATAAAAACTTAAACTCAACTGTTAGAAATGCTCTAATAAGTATCGGGATATCAGTCCACTATAAAATAAAAATGTCACTTTAACATCAAAACGTCTATTACTAAATTGATAATAAAGTGCATGTCACTAAATTTAGTAATAATTTAGCGATACTTTTTGTTGTTAAATTGTTGTTAAAATTTAACGACACTTATTTACCAACAGTTTTTAAAAAATAAACGGTTGTTATCATAATTTTTTTTTTCTAGGATAGGCTATGAGGATTATTTTTCAGTTTTATAAAACACTTACGGAGGTCATCGTCGTTCGAATAATTCAATGACCATGGTTAACTGTCTGGTTCAATGACCATGCCTATATATCATTACATAGTGGAATTACTTAATGTGGCCCACCCAAATGACAACTTATACATTAATTTAAAAATTGCATTTATTTTGTAGTACTTTGCAGAAAATAATAATTGGAGTAATTACCTTATATCATTCTTGTACGTTCATGCCATTCTAAAACGCATGTGTATAGTTTTATTTACGTTTAATCTATATAGCGGCAAGCCAAATTTGCACTAAATTTCGACTTACCTACGTGGTTTCAAAATCAACATTAGTCTAGGCTAGGTCTTTTATTATTCTCGATCTCTTTCTTCTTCTTCAACTCAAGATCCTAGGAGCAATCTGAGGCAGATGGCCTAAGAGTAATATGAGACACTGGGCATAGGAGTAATCTGAGACACTAAGTCCATGAGTAATCTCGGTCTTCTCTGTCTTCTTGCACTGGTTTTTACTTTAGGAATAAGAATTCATCGAGACGTTGAAAGCGGCCGAGTATGACCGGTCATGCGTAGGGATGGCAATTTCACGGGTTTCCATTCGACCCGACCCGACACGGGTCGGGTAAAAGTGCAATTCTATTCGGGTCGGGTCAGGTTTAAATGGGTAAAAGTGCAATTTAAGACTCTCTCTCTCTCCTCTCTCTCATATACATTAAACTCTATCTTTTATATTATTTTTATATTATAATTCTAAATCAAATGATTTTTTAATCTAACTAACAAATTTTATTTGAAATATTTAACATTTATGAGATTTATTTTTTAAAAGGAAAAAAAAATATTTTAAAAAAACGGGTCAAATGGGCGGGTCAAATGGGTAAAAATGCAACTTTGTTCTCAGATCGGATCGGGTTGAAACCAGTGAAATTGCTATCCCTAATCATGCGGTGGCGATTCTACGGCCACCCGTCTCGGTAATTCCCCATGTTCTAGTTTGTTTAATATATGACAATAAGTATATCTACGTATTTTGATGATTGGATATTTAGCAGGGTTGGTCGGACGAGTTGGATCAAGTGAATAGTCTGGTTTACTAGTGAAAGAATGTCCTCCCTTCAAGTGTGACTTGAATGGGGTATTTATAGTGTACACGAATGTTCAATCACCGTCATATCAAATTAGGGTAAAAGCTAATCTAATGGCGGACCGCAAGCCTCGGTCTGTCACTGCTATAGGGGACACGTGCCGCTTCTTGATATGCCGCTAATACCTCTCATAAATCTGGTGCCAATTGTTTGATGGATTTGACGCCAAGAATTAGGGAAACCCACACGTGAAAGTCACATGTTGGAGGACACGTGCTCCCAACATGCACATGGCGGGGCGCATGTTGAGGCACACGGCGAGGTACATGGTAAGGCGTATGTCGAGGCCTATGGCGAGGCACATGTCGAGGCCCATAGCGAGGTATTCTCTTCTCTATAATGAGCAGAGACAGTGTAATGCCTATCTAGACGAATACTACAGAGCCTCTTTACAATGAGGTCTTGAAAGTAACAATAACTCAGTAACGAAAACCTTCTATACTTGTTTGATTGGGTGTTGATATATCGGGACCGGACATCAAATGCAGCGGGATCCAAAAACATAATTTGGTTGGATAATATGGGTCGAGACTATAAATCAAGCTGGGAAACCAGATAGATACAAAATGGATGTACCCAAAATTTCGAATTCATAGGGTCGTCGAGGTTGTGTTATTGTTAGTCACATAACTAATAATCCAATTACTTTTTCAAAAGCTACTCATTATACAGACTGAATTGTTAGTATGGCGGTTAATAGTTTCACAACCAACGAGGCATAATATAGAGAATAAATGATCGCGTGTAATTAGGCAATCCGATAATCAGACCATTATTAATTTTTACGCTCGGGAAATTGAAACTTTGATACACGACATTAAGGGTCTTAGTAGCGGGAAATAATGGAGGTTTGAATGGTGCATGAGAGGTGCAAATGGATCCGCTCACTTGTTAGCTAATTTTGCTAGAAATAGTAGTGATTGTAATAGTTTTGTGTGGCCCGACAATCTATTGTCCGCCATTGTTTCTGACTGTGCTATATAAAATTGATCCTTTTATCAACAACAAAAAAAGGTTTAAGGAAGGTACTTCTGATCAAGGGCTTTTTGGGGGGATTGTTTATTTGCAGCTTTTAAGTTTACCATATTTTTATAATAGGTTTCGAAAATTAGAAATCCTTTACTTTGTTAGGATATACACCAAGTAAAATCAGCATTACATAACAATTTCAGAGGTTTCAAGCAAAATAAAAGAAGTAAAGCTACATCTAGCGACGTTATCTTATCAATTAGCCGGTTTATTTACATCCCTTGAACCCAAAACAAAGCACCACACCTTATCAATTCCTCATTGAGTTGCATTATCATTTCTCATTGCATAACTTACGAAACTTAAGTTGTTAGTCTCTAAGATAACTTTATATTCCAATTTCGTTCAAGAGCTCATGATAAACAAGCTAATCGTAAAATCCCAACTATCTCAATCACAACCTCCCCTCACTAGCACTAGAGTTGGCAAACTCAACTCATGTATCATAACTCAACTTATGCATCATACTATGATAACTCCATATGGCCAGTGGTCACACAATGCCGAGTCCTTATATTAGATGGCCTAGGGCTTGAAAATTTGTTGTCGCTCGAGAAATAAAAATAAAAATAAAATTGTATCAAGGGTTTCGGACCCATGACATCCTACTTGTAATAACGACTATCCTAGAATTAAGCTAACATACACGATTAAATACTTCATATATAATTACCAAATATATTAAGAAAGGACACGGGGGTTAGGTCGTATATATTTTTTCGAGGAAATTGTCCAACAGCTAAACCTTACTCAAATTGAGTCTGAGCCAGCCGTGTTAATTGATAAAGTCTCATATTATTGAAGTTAATTGTACAAGCTAGTATAAGTAGAGCTATACATGTTATATGTACTACCAATAGTGGGAAAAAAATGAATAATAATGTGTGGGAAAAGGCATCCGGGGATGAAAATTGTTTCAATAAATCATATGACAACGCTCTCATTCACATCATCTCCATCTTCAGATTACTTGCTTCAATGGGACCTGCAAACAAAAACTAACTAGATTTAATTAAAATTGAAAGAAAATTTATTACATAAGGAGTATGACAAACTTGGTTCTTGTTTTCCAATACATAATAGCTAAAGTGAGCTTAATGCTATTAATGTTTTTAATTTCCCAATAACTTCAAAAATTGTAATGCCCGACAGTAAATTTTACATTTTTCCATGCTAATATTATTGGAGCTATATAATTACTTCAAAAATTGCAATTTTGATCGGCTTATAACTTGTATCAAAATTGTCGAAATTAATTTTTTTTAAATTTAATCATAAAATTTAACATTTGATCTATATGGTCAAATTTTGAAAATTTTTAATTCCGACAATTTTGATACAAGTTCTTGACCGGTCAAAATTGCACGTAGTTTCGTAATATACAATTAAATGAGAACGGACGGAGTATTTAATACTTTTATCCTCATTTTCCTATATTTTGGGTAAAAGTGGTTCAAACTTCGAATTGGTAAAGTTCTTAATAACGTTTCGACCAATCACATTTTGTAAAATAATTTTTTTTTTTTTTTTTTTGGATTGCTACAATTTGTTTTAACTTTTGTTTCACAATTTTTAATCCTCAATCACAATCACAAGCATATGAAGCTCTTCTTTTAGAATGATAATCTAGAGGAAATGGGTAAAGATTCCACCTTTTACTTGACCAATTCTATTGAGAAATTTAAAAAGAACAAAAAAAAAAACATTGAAAGGCAATTTGCTTAGGGTCACTTTAGGTGGAAGACAAGAAAAAGAAAGACACCTACTATAATAGGACCTACATAAATTCTGAGCAAAACCATTAAACTTTTGTGTGAGGGGGTAGATATAGGGTCTCTATCATTTGCATTTAACAATAATATCTACTCTCATCTGCTTCAAATTTATGCCTTTTTTTCCTTTATGCAAATTATCCAAAACAGAAACTGAAAGGTTAACAATTGTACTAGTGACTTGTTGTGTTGGGTCTTGAAAATTGTCACTTTGCAGTTTTTAAGGTCAGATTATTTTTATTTTGCTCCTCAGTTGAAGTGTAATTAGTTGACCAGCTTATAAACTGAACTGTTTTGGTTTCTGACATAAGCAAGAAATTTAAGTTAGATAAACCAATCTTAAATGAATTCTTTACTTGAGAAGTGTAGACAAACAGCCTTATCATCTACTCTATATATACATTATAACAGGTATATCCAATGTATAAATGTACCTTCAAATTGGTTGGGTGGAAATGATGTTGATCTTCCTTGAACAAACTCCATACCATAATTGAGGCTTTGTGAACTAGCATCCCAATTTGATGATGACTGGACTTGCTATAGTGTAAAAAACAATTCTTGTGAGAAAAACAAAGCATACTTGTTTGTGTATGATTGAGTAAGTTCAAATTTATTACTAGTTAATTTCGATTTTTTCGTTGAAACCAATATGCCAAGACAATTGTAGGCCACATAATTTCACTTTAAAGAACATACATTTTGGAAACACTAAAACTGCAAAGATAAGTGCTACAAAGACAAATTGCAATAAATTTTCAAAATAACTTACGTTGAAAATTGACGGATCAATAAATGTTTCTGGGATCGGAACAGGAGCACTGATAGTTCTACAAATACATAAATCAGATGTGTTTAATCCCATGTCTAAGCCGCTACAAGAAGCTAGTTGTTCCAATTGGTTTAATTGTAAGAAGGCTGGGTTCATAATTTCCGAACATACCCCTAATGGAAAATTTGGTGTATATGCGGAAAAAACCTGCATACACCGTGATAAAGATAAGGTACCATAATAGGAGTCAATCAATGATATTGTATTTTAATTTAGTGTCCGTTTTACCTCTTTGGCGAACAAGTTCTCGATGTTGAAGTCGAGTGTGGGATTCACAGTAGCTAGTTTCATTGACAGAAACTGTTTTTTTAACATAATTAAATCAGAATTAGGACATGATTTAAAACTAATGATGAAAATAATTCTGTTTTTAGATGAGTTTGTTTGGCTGCATCTTTGAAGTACTGAGAGAATAAGGGATTTGAATATAATTCAAACTTGTAGATGGAGTATTTCATAACACAAGAAATAAACTTTAAATCAACAGCCAAATGTTCTACAACTTATATGCAAGAAATTTAGAAAAGAAAAAAGAGAGAAATGCTACCTCTACTTGTTTTTGAAGAGATTGAACATAATTAATAATTTCATCAAGCATTCCAGCTTTTCCAGTGATTTTGTTGCAGCCAGGCACTAAATCTTGTAAATATTTCATCCTCTCACTAATCTTCTCCCTCCTTACCTACACATTTTACATACTTTTTTGTCAACACTTTGAACAGTGAATTCAATTTTTTAAAATTTAAAATAAACCAAATTAGAAGGAATTAATTACAAAAATCACGTACTCTCTCGGCTAAGCTGTGGCTGTCTGTCGCTTGGCCTCGACGAGCACGGACATGAATGTAATCTGGTTTTTGAACCTCAGATATTTTGGAATTATCAGCTGAGTTTTCTTTTTTCTTGTTACTATTGGTGTGTTTTTTGCTCTCATTGTTGCTGTTTTGCTCAGTTATTTTGGAATCTTCTTCCTCAGAACATGCTTTCATTTTTTTCTCCTTGTAATCTTCCTCTACCATTGTCTGAAAACGTCAAAAAAAAACATAAAATCTTTTAGTCCTAATTTAAAAAATTATTCTCACAAACGGAACATTGGGAATTTTTTTTTAAGCAAGTGAACCGAAAGCTCAAAAAATCTGAACGAACTTAAAAGAATAGCATTTCACTAACAATTGTACTAAATTTATCTTAATTTCTCATAAATGCATTTAAAACTAATTGCACCAACTTACTTAAGCACCAAATGATGGAAAAATGTTTGCTACACAAATTATAGATGCACGTTATAATATAGTAACAATGGTAGATCTGTATATTCGAATGTCAATTTACGATCGTAAGTAATTTTAGTAGCTGTTTTTCCTAACAATTTTGATATTAGTAATACGATATATTATTACTAACTATCTTCCTGAATGTCCAAAGTTGTAAATTAAGCTGTACTGATTACTTTTACACAACTTTCACACTTCGTACTACCACACTTCCTATCATACATTAGCATTCTAGATCAAGGTCTAAACTTTCCTAATTTACTTGTTATTGCATAATCTCCTTACGAAAATGCGTGCAACTTCCTGTAAAATTTTCATATATAGATTCTCATAAACTTTTTCAAAATTTAACCAGATAGTTAACTATATGATGGAATTATTAAATTTCCATTTTCAGCAATTTAGATACCAATAACTCTATGATGGAATTATTAAATTTCCATTTTCAGCAATTTAGATACCAATAACTCGCAGGTCAAAGTTGCACTTACTTTGACGGGAACACTTGTTTAAGGACGGAGTAAGTATAAAATTATTAAAATGAGCAATGTGGTACAGAGAATTAAACCTCAGAACTAAGCTAACTAATAAAAAACCAACACTAACTAATATTCACATACTAAATTAGAAAAACAAACCTCAAGCTTATGGTTTTTAACAGCCTTTCTCTTCTTAAACCTCTCCCCAAAACCAGAATCCCTATACTGTTTCTCCTCAAATCCCGATCCAATACCAAACCCTTCTGGGCCCAGCCCACTTAAATCAGCCCAACCCGGATCGGGTTTCACCGCTAGCCCATTCTCAAATTGCTGTGACAGTAAAAAGTTAATTTCGTTTATTTCGTCCCCACCGAAATAAGGCTGCTGAATATCGAACCTCGCTCTCTGTCTGTCGAGGACGCTCATGTCCATACAGTTTCCGGTGAGAAAGTTCATTTCTACAAATAATTGTATCAAAATTAGCAGGATAATGTTGAATTTTGTGTGTTGTGTGTGTATGTATGTAATTTTTTTTTTTTTTTTATAAGCTTGTATGTATGTATTTAGTTGTAGTGAAGAGGTATATATAGAGGGAAGAAAGTAGTTTTTGGTGGGAAGGACTTAATCAGTTAATTATAATTGAGTGTTAAATTACATTTCATGGCTTTAAAAGTTCTATCTGATCCTATACTTTTTGTTTAGGTAAACCACAATTTAAAATTGATGTTTCTTCAAGGACGGCTCGGAAGTTTTTGAAGCTCGGTTCAAGAAAAAAAAAAAATGGGACCATTTTTTAAAAGTTTCAAATATCATTATAAGGTTTCATAATAAAACATATTAATAGAATGATTTTTAAAAATAGTAATATTAATATAAACAAAACATTATATTATCCAGTTACATTTTTGTCAAAACAACTTATATAAAATTTATGTTTAAATAAACATTTTTAGTTCACCATGATTATCTTAAGTGCATTCTTTGGGCATTGTTTGAATTAAAATCTCCGATTACTCAATAGATAATGATGGGTATTTGTTTACACTTTTTAGAAAGAGCTAATTAATTGTGCCCATTAATCTTTATGATTTTTTTAAAAATATAATATTATTTAAAAAGAAACTTTTTTTACTTCACCACAATTATCTTAAGTTCATTATTCGTGCATTATTTGTGCATAATGACGGTCATATGACTGAAATTCAAACCGTTGATATCCCATCGCAATGTCGTTGTTAGGAAAAGAAAAGAAAATAAACATAATTATTAAAAAATTCAAATTTCCCCCTTTTCCTAAGTTAAATTTCTTAACATCTTAATTTGTTTCCCCCTTTATTTCCCTCCTAATCTTTCCCAATTTCAATCCCACGCCTATGTATAACACACAAACTTATTATGGCATACCAGATATTGAAGACATAGCTCAATCTTTAATTTCTGATCAATTTCATGTTGGATATGTTTTTCCTATTATAAGTAAATAAAATCATGAAATCTGGTGTTAGAAATTGACGTGTTGTGGGACGATGGTTATGTTTAATTCTGCAATGTCATATTATACTGTTGTTTACTTTCCACGGTATATTTGATTCTATTTTTGCTCGATTCGGTATTTTTTCCCATTAAGTGAGCAAGTTTTTTTTAACACAAACACGTAAACCACTAGACAAAAGTGCATATGCCCATTTCTTAAGTTAAATATATTTCTTTCACTCATACGCATATAGAGTTTACAAACGTAACCCACTTTTTTGCATGGCTAATATATATCTATGTTTGTGTATTAGAGAAAATTGAAGGAAGTCATTACATATACATTCGGAAAACAATGACTCGCGTATGATATCAAACTTGATGGACAATCTGAACAAGGGCCAACGATTAGGTAATTTGTCATCAACAATTTGAGTTTGAGTTAGTAGTTACAAGTTTGTCATTGAAGTTGTGATTCAGTAATATACCAAGTGTATAATTAGTTTTCTAACTTTGTTTTAGTAAAACTAAATTTAATTAAATAATACAATGATTTGTATTAGATCAATAAATTAATTACTTTATATCACGACGGGGGAGTCTCGGTTTGCGAAATTGGCAACGGACTCGTGATGGAATCATGTCAGCCATTCGGCTTTTATGTTTTATAGGCACAATATGTTAGCTACGACCTCCCCGTCATAATTCTGTTACAATTTTCTGCAATGCTCATTTTAGGGACGGTCATGTTGCCTTTGCTAAACCGTCATGAACTCTATATAGTGACGGATTAGTTAAAATTTGATTTGGACAAGTTTAAATTGTTAAAAACTAACAAACGCAAGCAGTGAACTATTCTTTTCATTCTTATTCCGAAGTCATCAAAATTCAATATATAAGTAAATGTAATTTATTTATAATGCAAAAACGTGTGCAGTTTGTATAGCTATACTTTATTTTTTTATGGGGTAAACTCAAAAATTAAACCACCTTATTACTTATTAGATTACATAGTAGAAAAAATACACTTAATAATTTCAGTACCACAATACCACATTGGTTAGACACAAATCTTACAGATTACCAATTTATTTAAATGTTAATCATGTTTAATAATACTTTCTTATTTCCCTTGATACTTATTTTTTTGTTGAAATTCTATTTGGATACATGGGTACAAATTTGTTTTACCAAAAAAGACATATTCTTATTTCCCTTAGAAATTAGAATATGTATTTTTTGGTAAAACAAATTTGTAGCCATGTATCCAAATAGAATTTCAACAAAAAAAATAAGTATCACTCAAGTAGTTTGTAGATTCCAAGTTAATAAAATTTATATTCATATTTTTAATTATTATTTGTTTGGTCAAGTTAATGAGATAGAGAGGGAAATAGTGAGAGAGCCGTCCATAAAATGGGCCCAATCTGACGTGACGGCCACGTGGGAATGTCTATAAACGGTAAAACGGCTTCACAAGTACGGGGTGTTTTAGGATTTTTAAGGCCTCCCCGTTACTGAATTAATCCAGTCCGATACCGGTTTACAATATTTAATCTTTTTTATTACTATAACTTATCGTTTTTAAATATTTTAATTTGATTTTTGTATCACATATCCTAAATATTTTCATCCAAAACAGTTTCTATCTATAAAATACTAATACACATCACAACCACCATAATTTTATCGGAGCTCCGTCGCTGCCAGATTTTCGGCAACAGACTGTGTCGTTCTCTCTTTTCTCTTAGATATATCGTCGTCGATGCCAGATCCACACATGACACATACGATACATATATACAACGATATATACAATACATACATCGATATATACATATATAAATATATATATATATAATGACGACGGAGATTCTGATCGCCATCGTCGACATGCCATTCCCCGATCTAGATCGTCGTCGTCGAGGTGGCTATAGGCGGACTTAAGAGACTAATTAAATATGGTTGATCACTACTATGAGAAAAAATAAAGTGAAAGAGATTCAGATAATCATGTAAAAGAAGGAAAAAAATATCTAATGTAATACAAATCGTTAATAATTTAGGTACTACACTATCAATTTTAACAATTGAGTTACCAAACCATAAAATTTCGTCCAATTAAGGGACAAACAACATAAATCAACGAAATTGCAGCCACTATATCTCATATTCGAGTATCTATTTTTGACAAATGCTGATAGAATTAAACTCAGCATGTAAGAGGCAAGAGAATGTGAGTGCAATTTCATCATTTTGTTTAACGGTAGATATTCAATTGTGACAAATTTTGTAGTTTAATTGGTAGCTCAATTGTTAAAATTAGTAATCTAATACCGAAATCGTTAAGCACCGATAATAGAATAAACTAAACATATTTTTTCCCTCTAAAAAAAATGGTTAATCCAGGGATCTCACTTTGTAAATTAACCTAAAGTAGTTTTTAGGTTTGTTATCTTTTGGTCCCAAAGTTTTCAAATGATTCTGGTTGTTAGAAGATAACAAAATTTTCTCATAACTTTAAAATAATTAGTAATTTTATTCATTAGATTGTCTATTAAAATGCTACTTATTACAATGTCAATAAAACAAATTTTCCATTAATGAATTAGATTGTCTATGAGGACGTCTATCAAGCTGTCATCGTATTGTCATTTTTGTATTAGACTGTCCGTTTTTTTGTTATATTGTCAAAAAAATTGTATTAGATTGTCAAAAATGTTGTATTAGATTGTAAAAAAAATTTTGTATTAAATTGTTAAATTTGTTGTATTAGATGTCGAAAAAGTTGTATTAGATTGTCAAATATTTTGTTTTAAATTGTCAAGAAAATTTATATTACACTGTCAAAAAAATCGTATTAGATTGCCGAAAAATGTGTATTATATTGTCAAAAAAATTATATTAGATTTTCAAAAAATTGTAATAGATTCTAAAAAAAATTATATTAGATTTTCAAAAAAATCATATTAGATTGTCAAAAATTTATATTAAATTGTCTATTAAATCGTCAATAAAATTATATTAGACTGTCAAAAATTTTGCATAAGAAGGTTTATTAGATTGTCAAATAAATTATATTAGATTTTCAAAAAAATTGTATTAGATTGTCAAAAAAAGTTGTATTTGTATATTTTGTTTTTGAAATTTCTAATGATAATAATTTTTTTGATTTTTTAGAATTTTTTATTTCCAAATTTTCTATTTTTTTTAAAAAATTTGTATATTTTTTTTTTCCCAATTTTTTCTTTAATTTCCGATCAACGACAGTCAACACCGGAGTACGGTCAATGGTCTTATTCAAACATTTGTTGGGTATTTGTATTTTTTATGAAAAAAATAATTTTTAGATTTTGTTTTAGAATTTTTTAAATATTTTTCCAAATTTTTCAGGATTTTTTTTTTTCGTTTTTTCCAACTTTTTTATTTTTATTTTTATTTTTTTATCAACGTCCGTAAGCGACAGTCAACGTCTGAGTTTATATGTATCGATAACTAGTGTTAATTTGCAATAAGTTTAAAATATACATACCTCAAATTGCCTGCTTTAGGAATAGTGGTTAATCGTGGGCCCATCTAATATAAGTTCACGTGGTTTTTGTGGGCCTTTGTACACGTGGATGGTCTTAAAGTCTTTAGAATTGACACATCATTGGTGACGTGGTGCGTGACAAACATAGTCTTGATTAGGGATGCACATTTGGTAATGTTTTCTAAGTTCATGTTATCGATTTTTTCATATGTATTCGTAATTTTTTTTTTCTTAATTTAACGTTTTATTTTATTTATAAATTGTTTGTTAAAGAAAAAACGAAAAAATTTGACATTTAATTAAAATTTTTTTGGTGTTTATTAATATTACTAATATCTTATAAATTGTCAAAATAAACAATGAATACAAAAAAAAAAACTCAAATTTCACAGATTTTTTTAAACAAACACTTTATAAATAAAATAAAATGTTTATTTAAGAAAAAAAATTTGATTTATTTTTTACGAATAAATATGAAAAAAAACGATAATATGATCTTGAAAACATGCCCAAATGTCCCCCCTTGATTAGATATGGTGACGGAATCAAGAAGTTAAAATGGTAGCGGTCGATTTTCTATATAATTTTTTTTTCATACCATATTAAGTTTTTTTTCCCATAATATTGGGGGGCCAAAAACTAATTTTTTAAAGATTTTTATCAATATATATGGGAAAAAAAAAGTAGTTTTTATTTTTAAAAAATAAAATAGAGGGATTGCTGACTGTGTTCACCTGGTTCATTTCGTGATTATATTATATGTCGTGGTAACTCCGTTTGTATATATACGGTATACCAATGAAGAAAAAAAAGAAGATAGAATGATTGATAGTTCGTGATTGGTATTTGTACCTTATTAAAGCTATGCTTATAATTGTTGAAAAGAGTTGAAACTTGAAACAGACCACGCGCTATCCACCTTGTGAAAACCCTTTTACGAATTAAGGAAAACTTGATTATTGGGGCAAATATTGATTTCATCATCTCATTGTTGAACAATTATTATGAAGATCTTTATAGACTATATATTCGTAATAGAAAAATACATTTGTTTTCAATCAATATATAATTATCTAAGGTTGTCCGGAAATTTGTCTGAAACTGTACGAAATTATAGAAGAGGTTGGATTTTTATACTACACTTTTTCTGAAAAAACGCACAAACCGTACATTTAATTTACGGTTTATAGAAATTACATACAAACCGTACATTTAATGTACGGTTTGCAAAAATACATGCAAACCGTACATTTAATGTACGGTTTGCATATATTTTTGCAAACCGTACATTAAATGTACGGTTTGTATGTAATTTTTTTTTTTTTTTTTTTTTTTTGTAATTTCAATTTGTAAAATAGGAAAAATATATAAAATATGCAAATCCATAATTCACTTAGCTATATATAATTGTTTGTTGTTTGTTTATATTAATTATAGAAATTATAATAATTGTTGATATTTGTCCCATTTTTTGCAACTGTTCGGAAAGGAAGCAACTGTTCGGAAAGGAAGCAAGCAACTGTTCGGAAAGGAAGCAAGCAACTGTTCGGAAAGGAAGCAAGCAACTGTTTAGGATTTAGGGTTTAGGGTTTGTAATTTAGGGTTTTTAATTTAGTGTTTAGGGTTTAGGGTTTAGGGTTTAGGATTTAGGGTTTAGGGTTTGTATATTATAGATGAAAGATTTGGACCAATATTGCTGAAATTACTAAACCCTAAACCCTAAACACTAAACCCTAAACACTAAATTAAAAACCCTAAATTACAAACCCTAAACCCTAAATCCTAAACACTAAACACTAAAACCTAAATCCTAAACACTAAACCCTAAACCTTAAATCCTAAATCCTAAATTACAAACCCTAAACCCTAAATTACAAACCCTAAACTGTTGGTGATTTTAGTATCATCAATGTATTTTAGTAGTAATGTGATTTATTATAGGCCGATGCAATAATGCGTTAAACTCGCAAACGAGTTAGGGAAGTGCGGAGTGCACGCTCGTCGAGCCAACGTATAATTGAATATGAATAATTGAAACGGGGTTCCAAGGGGCAGAGCCCCTGACGGGGTCCAAGGGGCAGAGCCCCTGGCGGGGTCCTAGGGGCAGAGCCCCTGGCGGGGTCCTAGGGGCAGAGCCCCTGGCGGGGTCCTAGGGGCAGAGCCCCTGGCGGGGTCCAAGGGGCGAGAGCCCCTGGCTGGGGTCCCGCTGAGTTGCTTGCTTCCTTTCCGAACAGTTGCTTGCTTCCTTTCCGAACAGTTGCTTGCTTCGTTTCCGAACAGTTGCTTGCTTCCTTTCCGAACAGTTGCTTGCTTCATTTCCGAACAGTTGCTTCCTTTCCGAACAGTTGCAAAAAATGGGACAAATATCAACAATTATTATAATTTCTATAATTAATATAAACAAACAACAAACAATTATATATAGCTAAATGAATTATAGATTTGCATATTTTATATATTTTTTCCTATTTTACAAATTGAAATTACAAAAAAAAAAAAATAAAAAAAAAAATACATGCAAACCGTACATTTAATGTACGGTTTGTATGTAATTTCTGTAAACCGTAAATTAAATGTACGGTTTATGCGTTTTTTCAGAAAAAATGTAGTATAAAAATCCAACCTCATTATAGAAAGTTCATCTGAAAAATGTTGCAAGTCGTCGAAGAAGTTGACTGAACAAGAGCATGGTGTTGTAGCTTGACGAATGTTCATAGAGATATTCAAATGTTGTTTGGACGAGCAACAAAAAAATATTAAATACATCTTAAAGTTATAACTTGTAAGTTTTAAGTTAAATTTTATTTATTACAGAAAAAAGTTAAATTTGTAGTTAAATAGTTTTCGGATGATAATAATCCGCTCATTTACAACTGTACAATGAAAAGGGAGATGATGACCCAACAAACAAAAATACGGCTTTAATATCAGTTTTTGTCAACATTTATCTATTATGTTTAAAATGACGAACCAATGAACAAAAATGCGGCTTTAATATCAGTTTTTGTCAACAATTTTCTATTATGTTTAAACTTGATACCTAATTTTTCCTCTAAAAAAAGATAATTTACAGTGCACATTTATGAATAAATGGTGTAAAAGTCAACTTTTATGTAGAAATAGAGACACACATTAATTATTTACAAAATAAAGATTCCTATCAATTTGTTACTATTGATCCTTAAGTGCACATCGAAAAAACGCGTTCGGTTATTATTTGTATGATCTCAAATGAACAATTTTATTCATTTTCAATTGGCATTTTTATAGTAATTTTTCAGGATTTTATTTTCGTGGCATGTGAAAATACTAAACTATCACTTAGTAGTTTTTTATAATGTATACTCGCTCGTTCCAAAATATAGGCCCATATTTTCATTTTTAGTTGTTCCATTTTAATTGTCCACCTTTTTTGGATATAAACAATTTTTCATTTAATTTTACATATTTGTCATTCACACATTAAGTTTACTAAAATATGTATGAAAAAAAAATGATTAAATCCAGAAATTAGATGCAAAAGTAAAAATATCATAATGTCTATTTAAATTGCAATATTCCTTACTTATAAATTAAAATGGTGTGAACATATAGCTTTAGTTAAGAATCTAACAAAAATGGGTTTATACCTTTAAATATGGTAACTTTTATGTTTAGGTACACAAACTATGTCTTTTTTTCATTCAGTAACCTAAACTATTAAAATGTTAGTCTTTTTGTACCATTTCTACATTTAGTACCCTAAAATCAAATTAATGATTGTAATGAAATGATCAAAATACCATTTATTTAACGAATTCCATCCAAAAAGTAGTTAGAGTTGACGGAATTGTATTAAACTAAAAAAATAAAATCAAAGTTCACGGCATTTTTTTCTCTCAAGAATTTGAGGTATTATACGAAAAGTATCCATAATTAAAATAAATTAAAATATAATTGACAAAGCCATAACTTTGGTCGGTAGCGTTAGGCTTTTCAACAATAATATATAATGAATTGACAATAAACGATGAACACTTATTGATCTTTATTATTATTCGGCAATTGCCCTTGTTCGGACTACAACTTCCATCACTATATTTATGCTCGGATTCGGCGTTTGATCCTGAATGTAATCTTTCTCTTCTCTTCGGTGCTCGATTTTCTACCTTGCTCGGTTAGGCTTTTGATGTGATACGTTCTGACAAGTTTTTATCTTTTCTCTCCCTCTCTCTATATTTTTGAGATATGTTTTCTGGTCCCTTTCTTAGGGTGGATACTTGGCTATTTATAGGCAATTATGCCTCCTAGGATGTTGACAAATGTCTCCATCTCATGGGATTCTTCAGACATGGGTCCCTTGTTAAGTGGGCTTGGGCTTTTAGTGACATCCACTCTTATTCTCAAATAAAGGCATGTGATAACCCATTCAAGCATTGGATACCCCTCTATGATGGGTGGGTCGATTCGTACCCGAATAGATATATTCAGGTCCAATTTTTATGTTCTATCAAGTGCTCCCTGACTTCCTCGGTGTGGTCTCCACGTCGAGGGAGTCATGATCGGTATGTCGAGGATATTGCTTCGGTTTTGTTGTTCCCAAGGCTTCATCGAGAAACGCGATAGATTTATGAATGTTTCCTGGGGCCCATTTGAGGTCATTAAGAAGTCCTATCTTGGTATCTTTTTTCGAGGAAAACCCTTGATCTTTCCAACAGTTATCTACTATAAAAGGAAGTGCCCCATCCTTCATTATCCCATTTATTATTACTTCGACTGCGGCTCAATGGCTTCTCCCAATGGTTCTACTGGATACTATTCTTCAGATTACGTCGCTTACTTGGAGAATGAGGTCAAGAAGGCTCGCGTCATGAAAAAGAAACTGGCGGATGTGACAAAAAGGTTGTCTGATATGGACGCGGCTCATCACTTGACGATGGTTGACCTGGATTGGGCCTTTGAGCGCATAAAGAGGCTCGAGGCTTACCTGGCTAAGCAAAAGGCAGCCAAAAGGGCTTATAAACTTGCTTTTAAGGAGCTGCATGATCGGTCCAAACCAGGGTCGGATGGCGTTGAAGCAAGCTCTTCCTCGGAATAATTAGTTTTTGTAATTTCTTTTGTAATTTTTTTGTATGGGGCATCATTCCCCAGTTGTAATCGAATTATTTGAAATTAATAAAATATTTCCTATTTTCATTCCTGTCTGTTTATTTCTTTAATACCTCATTGGATGACTCAATTGGACTTGAACAGTAGTTGGTTGGGCATTAAATGTTTCTGAGAAGCTCAAGGGTTTGTCTTTCTTCGAGATGACCTCTGATCTTCCCCGTTACTTCTTCCTATAAAAGGGGGCTGTATCTATCTTTTTGTATAATTCTCCTAATGAATCAAATGGCTTCTCCTCGTGAAAATAGTGGTGACAAACTTCCCGAATATGTTGCCCATCTAGAGGAGGAGGTTAGGAAGGCTCGTATACTCGAAAGGAGGGTGGCCTCTTTAACCAAGGAGGCTCGCCGAGCTGCTGAGATGGACGAGCGCTTGGAGGCCATGGAGAGTGAATATCAGAGGTCTCTGATCGACAATATTTGGGCTCGTGCTCGGATCAAAGAGCTTGAGGCTTTTAGAGAGAGGCATATCGCTTCCAAGAGGGCTTATAAATTGGCCCTCAAGGAAGTGTATGCTCGGTCTAAGAAGAGGCCCGAGGATGAAGCTGGTCCTACAAAATAATTCTCTTTTCCTTCCTTTTTTGTAATGTCTTTTTGTCGAGTAGCATCTTGTAATAAATTTACCGATGATTAATGAAAACTCTTCTTTCTCTTGTTCTTATATGATTTATTTTCCCAATGCAATTTTCCCTTTACTGCGCACGCGTGTGTCTTCATTAATGGGTTTTCTTGGCCCTTGTGTTTGATCTTATCCACTAAATCTTCTTAGTCTCTGCATTTAGAAAGTAATGGGATTTCTTGAGCCCTGTGCACAAATCTTATCTTTTAAATCTTGACACTGTTGCACTTCCCTATTTGAATGCTGGCGTAACTGACACGTGTAGAAGCTTTTTAGAGATTTACCCTCTTTAAATACTGGCCTGAACCCAAACGTTTCTTCTCAACAGACGCACCTTTTCAATTTCCCATGTTTTCCAGCGTCTTTTGACGAACGGTTGCAATTCCCCACATTAATCCTTCCTTAATTTATCTATAAATACCTTCTTAAGATATGGATTTCTTCACAATCTTCCCCTTATCCCTCTTCGTTATATACAGAATTTTATCTTACAACTTCCTAAAAATGGAAGGTTCTTCAACCAAATCTGCATTGGTTTTGCAAGTGGAGGCTTTTGAAGCCTCGTATGGCTATGCACTAAAGCTGTTGAAGGATGCTGAAGAGGAGTTAAAGGTGATGCGTTATCACCATACCGAGATGGTTCGGGAATTAACTTGGCTAAGGTCCGAGCTGGATTATTGCCGACGTGCTCGTCAGGCTCTAGTCAAAGAGAATGAGCTGCTGAGGGGAAACCCGATGCTTCGAGACAGGGATGTCTCTGCCGGGCCCTCTCATCGATACCGATCGACTTCCCCCTAGCCTCACCTTTTCTCTTTTCTTTTTATTTCTTTCTTCAATTTTATTCATTTCTTCATCTTTTCTTATCTCTTTTTTTTTTCTTCTGCGCTTCCTCCTTCTTTTTCTTCATCTTCTATCCCATCACTCTTTTCTTCTTCATTTTCTGTTTAATACTTTGTTCTCTTTTTTATGTTTCTTTTCATCTTTTCTTCTTTCTCACCACTATGATGTAACAATCAACCCTGAGTTCCTCGGGTTTTTTGTTATTTTCATTTTCCTCTTCTTTCTTTATTTTTCACTTCTTTTTTATGTTCCTCTTCCTCTTTTTCTTCCTCTTCCCCATCGTCGCCTGTTCGCTCCTCCTGTCAGCTGGATTTGCTGATATAGTCGATCTTCTTTGGCTATGTTGCCTCCTGATATAATAGTTTTTTTTTTGTTTTTGTTGCCTTCTGATGTAACAGATCTCAATGTAATATATTTTCTTTCGATGTAGTCCCCTGATGTAATGAACAGCGATGTGTCCCACCTTTATTAATGAAAATTTTCTTTGCTCCTGTATATTACACTTCTTTTTATGTTGCATTTGTGGTTTGTCTTTTTCTGGAATGTAGGCTATTCGAATGCCTTCTCTCTTTTATTTCTTACTGTACCGGTGCCATGTGATATCTGAGGTATGGCAGGTTGGTCAAACATGCATGTTCTTAAGCATTGTCAGACAATACCATATTATCTTTGCTCTATAAATACTCTTCAACCTTTCTTCAGAATATATCTTTTTTCATACTGTGTTTGCTTCTCTTTCATCTCTCATCTCCTTCTGTACAAAAATAACTTTTCCTAATGTCTGAGCCTGTGGCGAGATATCATGCTCAGATGAAAGACTTGGATGCTGAGGTATCTCGGGTCCGTCATAGAATGGCTAAGCTTGAGAAGGAGTATGGTGTCCTGGCTTTGAGTTTGTATAACTCACACCCCGAGGAGACAATTAAATGGACCAAGATTTCGGCCTTGGGTCGTGAACTTGACCACCTATTGGTGCGTAGGAACACTCTGGCCAACTCCTGGTATGAAGCCGATGAGATTTGGGATCATGCTCAGAATGAGTTTGATAACTCCCCTCAAGGCCTCGCTCTTATGACTGTTAAAAATGCTCGGCTTAAAGAACAAGTTACTGCCCTTATTGGTAAGAATGCATACCTTGCCCGGGAGAATGAATGCTTGGTCGTCATGAACGACTCATATAAAGCTCGGTTAGCTAGCTCTGCTCGGGAGACTGCCTCTCGGTCTGGCAGTTCTGTTGTCCCACCCACTGATCCTTGATTAGATTAGTCTATTTTTCTGATGTATTTTCCGTTTTGGAACTTGTATTTGAACAGTTGTATTTTTTCGTATTTCGTGCCTTTGTCTTGTGAACCGTTGCAACGCCTCGTACTTTGTGCCTTTTCGTTTTTTGTACCCTTGAATTTCTTTATAAATGCTCCCTATTGCCTGTATTTCATTATCCAATCTCCTTTTCTCTCTCTTGTTTCTTCTAACTTGCGAGATGGCTCCCATTACTAGATCTGCCTCCAAAAAGAAAGCCCTTCTGGAAGAGGAGCCTACCTTCTTGCTACCCCGTCCCCCTGGTTTCGGGGAAGAGGATTTAACTCCTCTTCAGTTAAAAGAAATTGAGATGTCGTGGCTGAAGCATGATCTTAAGTGTGCTCAGACCGAAATGAGGCGGTTTAAACAGTATTGGCAGGAGGAGAGCGTTGCTCGTTCTGAAGCCGAGCGTCTCAATCTTATTCTCTTAAACAAATGGAGATTGGCATTTCTCATTTGATTAGGGAAAAAGAGCGTCTGGAGGAGCTCTTGGCGAAGAAGGATGTCGACATGGGGGGTAGTTCGAAGAAGTAGGATGGGTGTATTTCTTGTAAACTTTTCTTTTCCTGTTGTACTGTTTGTTTGTATCCCCTCTGTGGATGAATAAAACTTCTGCTTTTGCAATCTGATCCTGTCTATTTTATTTGCTTTCCATGTTGATATCATTCGATGTCTCTCAGTATCGGACACCGAGCAAGGTGTACCGTGGTTATCCTATTTTATTTGCTTTCCCTTTATGTTGATATCATTCGATGTCTCTCAGTATCGGACACCGAGCAAGGTGTACCGTGGTTATCCTATTTTATTTGCTTTCCCTTTATGTTGATATCATTCGATGTCTCTCAGTATCGGACACCGAGCAAGGTGTACCGTGGTTATCCTATTTTATTTGCTTTCCCTTTATGTTGATATCATTCGATGTCTCTCAGTATCGGACACCGAGCAAGGTGTACCGTGGTTATCCTATTTTATTTGCTTTCCCTTTATGTTGATATCATTCGATGTCTCTCAGTATCGGACACCGAGCAAGGTGTACCGTGGTTATCCTATTTTATTTGCTTTCCCTTTATGTTGATATCATTCGATGTCTCTCAGTATCGGACACCGAGCAAGGTGTACCGTGGTTATCCCCCCGGAGAGCGTTGTTAGACTTGATGCTTAAATGCCGTCGAGCTAGGAACGGTCTCCGTCCACCTTGTTCGGTGTGCTATTCGGGTAAGACACGGTTTGGCGTCGAGGAACTTAATAGGAGGACATCCTCAGTTTGGTAATATTGGTAGCGTATGCTGGAAGCTTTTCGTGGTAGGGTCCACTAGCCGTTTATATAGGTGTAATGATGTGAACTGCATTGGTTAGTGGGATACATTATCTGACGTGGCCAGATCTGGAGCGTTGATTTGTTGAAAATAGCAGCAGTTGGGGATTTTTCTATGGGTGGAAAAAAGGTAAACCTCTATCACACGAAAAGACGGTTATTATTTTATTCTTTCTGTGGCTTCACTCCTTTTAACTGTGCTAAGTAATCCCTCTTGTTCTTATCTCATAATTTGCTGGAACAAAATATCTTTTATTTTCTCTCTCTAGGGTTTGTTCTTCCCGCCAAATTTTTTTTTGCCTTTCTATCTAGGGTTTCGTCTGGTTGTTGATAGATTTGCTACTGTTCTCTCCTGCTTGCTCTTTGAATATGACTGTAAGTGTTTTCGTATTTGGTGGGGTTTTTTGTATACCTCTGTGCTTAGGGTCTATATTTGAGTTTTTATTGTGGTCATGTATGTGGTGGTGAGATAGAGTCTTGTTTGCCTACATATGTCTATCTAGGTTGTTGGTTTTGCCTTACGTACAGGATTGTCGTTTTATTGGGTGGGTGATAAAACCTAAGGTTTCTGGTAATATGTGGTTAGTATACTGATTGAAATTTTGGATGATGTTTGGATAGGAGATTCTAACCCAATGCTTGGCCCAAGTTGGCCCATTTGTGGAGGAAGATTTTAAGAAGTCGGCCGGGATACCCGCCGACATACGTATTCGGTTACCCATCTCGGATGAGGAGGTAATGGGTGTTGTTCCTGCCGGCGAGGTAGCTGTGCGCTCATCGGCATTCTTTACCGGGGGTCTTCGACTTCCTTTCACCGAGTGGATGGCTTCGTTCTTTGAGGCCGTCCAGATTGCTCCGGCCCAATTGGCCCTGATCGGCTACCGTACCCTGAACGGTATTCAAAGGTTGTCGGAATTGTCTGGGATACATGTCGAAATGAAAGATGTGTTCGGAGTCTACAGTTTGAGCTTTGAGCGTCGTAGCTCGTACTTGAAGACATTGCGCTCTTTCTCTCGGCTTGTCATCGGTCTTCCCGATACGAACAAAGAGCATAACCTCGGCATCGTTATTGCTTCCGAAGAATGGGGTTGTGCTGGGCACCAGATTCTGGGACCTGCTACCGCGGCTCCCGATTCCAGACCTCGGTGCTCCTAATGTGGAAGCTCACTTGGCTCTTTGGAATTGGTGGGGGACTGGTCCGACGAAGGATCCGGCAAGCCGTACTACCCCCAAGCTGCTAGGTTATCCTGCGGGGCCTGTGACGAAAGGTAATCCTGAGCCCGAGATTCCCACAGAGACTGAGGAGGACTTTCTCAAAATTGTCAAGGCTAGAAGTGCCTCTCGGGGAGGGAAAAAGCCTGTTCGTTCTAAGCGCCGGGCATCAGACCCAGTTGTTGGGACCCCAAAGAGGGCTAGAGGGGCAGAGACATCGGTGAGTGAGGAAGGTGCCGATGTTGGTACTGGAGTGGCGTTGGTTGCTTCTTCCCAGGGTGATACCACCGAGGGGGCTTCTACTCATGCCAATGCACGTGTATATTTTTTGTGTGAATCGTTTCTTTTAATTCTCTTGTTCGTCGCTTTATTTGTCATCCTGTTTCAGCTACTGACTTCTTCATTGGTTACCCTTGCTCTGGCCCGGTCTGTGGGTATTATTGTGTTTCAGGGGTCGTTCGACAACATATTCGGACATACTAACCTCCTGGTAAACATAGGCGAGGATACGATGACCCTGCCGGTCATCTCGCCTAGCCGTACCGAGGACACGATAGACCTGCCTGTTTGCTCGCCCATCCGTACTGAGGAGGTGATCGAGCGTAGGGCCCCTAAGACCGGTCCTTCGGAGAAGGAGGTGAGGGAGGAAGTGGAGGTGGAAGCCGACAAAGAGACTGCCATGGAGTTTGTGGTGGGTGGCGAGGATGAGGTTCTCGAGGAACCTGAAAAGGTGTTGGTGGACAGGGTTGCAATGACCCGTTACATTGATCGGTGTGGGGGTGAACTGTTGGAGCAACCCCGAGTCTTGAGGATGGGGTATACTGCTCTTAAGCCCCTCGTCGTCAAGGATGCAGAGAAAATAGCTGCTCGGCATGTAATGTCGGTTATAGAGCAGACCAGCACTGATGCGCTTCGGGTATGTTGCGCACGTATTTTGTTACATAGGTCGTGATGCTCTTATTTTGGCTGGTGTCAGATGTTTCTAAATACAGGTTTTCATGGATATCGTGGTGTTAAGGGATCAGCTGTCAGCACTAGAGGCTGAGAAAGAGAAGCTGATGGCCGAAAGTAAAACAACGGCCGAGGAGAAAGCTCGGATGGCCAAGTTGGTCAGCGAGCTAGAGGCAGAGAAAGAGAAGCTTATGGCCGAAAATAAAACAACGGCTGAGGAGAAAGTCCAGATGGCTAAGTTGGCCTCTGATTATGATAAATTGGTGGGAGACAACTTACGTCTGACCGAGGAAGTCGAGAAGTTGGGGGCCGAGAAAGAGCATTTGGTCGAAAAATATGACCTACTGGAGGCCGATAACTTGCTCATGGCGGAGGATGTGGAGGCCGGAACATCGGAGGTTGCTGCTATGAAAGTAGAGCAAGCAGATAACGAAAAAAGTTTGCAATGATTGCTAACTTTTCCGTCTTTTGCGCTCATGTCCGAGCTCTAAACTTCGCTAAGGTACCACTGTCGGACCGGGCATGGTCGGAATTGGTGTATCCATGTCCGCAAGGTGCCCCTCCTAAGCCTCTAGATTGGGCCAATCTTCGGGATGAGGAGCTCCCACGGCTACCGGGGCATACTACATCAATGGCGCTCCGTCCCCATTCCGGGTCGGTTCCATCGACTCCTCGGTCTGCTGCTGTTGCTGTTACTCCCCCACCCGCATCCCCTCAGGTGGAGCCTTGACCATTTACTCGCAGTATTTTCTATGTAGCTTAGCGTAAAATCTTTTGGTACCCGAATTGTGGGTCTCTTTTGTAACTAGAAAGATAATTCTTTTGGGAAGTGATAATATAGGTACTTCGTTTTCTTTCTGTTTGGCTTTCCTGGTTAATTTCCTTGTTTGTGGGTCGTCGTCTTTTGAAGGATATAAAAACAAAATCTTGTCAGGTACCTGTTAACCCCCTTGCCATGGTGGTATGGACTTCGCCTAGTCGTAGTGTAGGCGATGTTATAGATGGTCTTGAAAGATCTAAGGCGTCGCTAACTTCTGAACTGAATTCTGCTCGTCGTGAAATCGGGGGTCTGAATATTCATATTTCAAACTTGTCGATTCGATTACGTGACTTGGGAGAGAAGTTCAGCAAGAAGACCGCCCATTATACGGCAAACAAGGGAAAGACTAAAGAGCTTCTTGGTGCGCTTCGGCGCTCTCGTGATGAAGCCCGAGGCCGGGTGACGAGCTTGAACTTGGTTCTAGGGGCTGTTTTCAAGGACGCGGACCTGTTGCTATCCTTCGCCAAAGCGTATTGGGCCCGAAGTTGCGCATTAGAGGTGCTTGAGCATGTAAAAGGGATGCGTGGTGTTGCCCGGGCAGAGCGCATGGGTGATGCTATGGCCGGGGTAACTGAGACCACGGCTGCCTTGAACCGAGTGGATGTGGTCGTGCAGGAACGTTTGGGAACGCAAATTGTCTCGTTGCG
Organism: Primula veris; assembly: GCA_963682055.1. Taxonomy (NCBI): domain Eukaryota; kingdom Viridiplantae; phylum Streptophyta; class Magnoliopsida; order Ericales; family Primulaceae; genus Primula; species Primula veris. The sequence goes on along the minus strand of OY821745.1, from coordinate 11,454,186 downwards.
AGATTTTCATTTCGCTGATGGGTTATCAGATTAATGATTGAGTAGCTTGTTTTGTCATTTTACTTGTAGCTTATATAAAAAATCTTCGTTCTTCTACTTCCCTGTCTTTTCTTTATTTGCGGATGAATATTCATTTCTTCCCTTCTTCCCCATTTTTTTTATAGGCACATGCTACTATGTCGCACCAGGCTGGTTCTCCATGCCTAGTTAGTCTGGGGCTAGGACCTACTGGTGCTACCCGGGACGAGGTCTCATCTGGTGCCGCTAGTGAAGGGCATGTCCATTGGCCTTACATCGTTTTAGTGGGTAAAAACGTCCAGTTGCTCGATCAGTGCGCCCGACTTAAGGCCAAGTTAAAAACCTAGGCGTCCTCTTTCCGTGAATATGTTCGTCGTGCCGAGCATGTGGGTGAGGTTCAGGAGCGTCGTCTAGATCGGTATTGGCGTGTAAAGGAAAAATACCTCGGTAAACTAAAATCGTTGGTAACCCAAGCCAATATGTTGGTGAAGTATTTCCGTTTGTCCCGATCCAGATACGATGCTTCTGCGGCTATGATCGAAGCTCGTAAGCTTCCCTTCGATGTTGCTCATCGTAAAGCGGCATCGGATGCTCACGAGATCGCTAAAGAAGCCGAGTTCTCCGCGCGGCTTAAGACGCTATCATGTGTTGGTGCTCATACGACCAACTTTGATGCCCTCATTTCTGAGGAGCGTTTTGATGGCGAGGAGACCGATGGGGATACGGCGATGGATGACGAAGAGGTAGAGCTCGGTCAATTGCCGTCGTGCTCCTCATGTAGTAGTAGTTCTTAAATCAATTTCGTTATGGTTGGTTGTACCTTGTTGCCTCCGTAATGCGGGCGAGGACTATTTGTTTTATTTCTTTCTTCTTGTTTTCGGATCTTCTCATTGTCGTACTGATATTTCATTGATTGGATTGATTTTTCTTTTACAGATTTCTTCGTTCGATGTTTCATTGCCTCCGTAATGTGGGCCAGGACTATTTGTTTTATTTCTTTCTTCTTGTTTTCGGATCTTCTCATTGTCGTACTGATATTTCATTGATTGGATTGATTTTTCTTTGCTGATTTCTTCATTCGATGTTTCATTGCCTCCGTAATGTGGGCTAGGACTATTTGTTTTATTTCTTTCTTCTTGTTTTCGGATCTTCTCATTGTCGTACTGATATTTCATTGATTGGATTGATTTTTCTTTGCTGATTTCTTCGTTCGATAGGACTATTTGTTTTATTTCTTTCTTCTTGTTTTCCCCTTTTTCCTTGATGGAGTTGGTACCTGCATAAATGGGACTGAGCTATTATTTCATATGCCTCCGGTTACGTTGGAGGACTTCAGTGTTCCCAGGCAGTCACTGAAACATGCCTTTTGGGAATTTCTTATGCCTCCGGTTACGTTGGAGGACTTTTAGTATTCCTAGGCAATAAGTCATACATGCCGTTTAGGAATTTCTTATGCCCCCGGTTACGTTGGAGGACTTTTAGTATTCCTAGGCAATAAGTCATACATGCCGTTTAGGAATTTCTTATGCCCCCGGTTACGTTGGAGGACTTTTAGTATTCCTAGGCAATAAGTCCTATATGCCGTTTAGGAATTTCTTATGCCCCCGGTTACGTTGGAGGACTTTTAGTATTCCTAGGCAATAAGTCCTACATGCTGTTTAGGAATTTCTTATGCCCCCGGTTACGTTGGAGGACTTTTAGTATCTTATGCCCCCGGTTACGTTGGAGGACTTTTAGTATTCCTAGGCAATAAGTGATACATGCCGTTTAGGAATTTCTTATGCCCCCGGTTACGTTGGGGGACTTTTAATGTTCCTCAACCCTGGTAAATAGCAAAATATCTTATGAATTCAAAAATAATGTTATGACAAAGTAGAGGTACGCTGTGACCTGTACTGGAAGACAGTTCATACGTAGTACTTCTTGAGATTCGTCACGTTCCAAGAATTCTTTTCTCCTCGGCTATTCTCGAACAGAACGCTTTTGATCTTGTAGGTGGTCGGGCTTGTTCTTTTGACGATTTCGTATGGGCCTTCCTAGGTAGGGCTCAGTTTGCCGTGTATCTTGTTCCTGGTACAGACAGTTACTCGCCGTAACACCAGCTCTCCCACCATAAATTCCTTGGTCCCTCTCACCCTTTTGTCATAGGTTTGCTTGACGCTTTGCTGGTACTTTGCTAGTGTAAGGGCTGCTATCTCTCGTTTCTCGTCCAGCATGTCGAGTTCTTCTCTCATCCTTTGTTCATTGTTTCCCTACTCGACTAGAATTGTTCGGAGTGTGGGTGGCCCGATTTCCGTTGGTATGACGGCCTCGACGCCGTACGCTATACTAAATGGGGTTTCCTTGGTGCCCGTCTTTGGCGTAGTTCGGCAAGACCATAAAACGTTGAGTAGTCGCTCGGGCCATCTTCCCTTCGCCTGTTCGAGGGTCGTCTTGATACCATCCATGACAGTTCGGTTCGTAACCTCGGCTTGTCCATTACCCTGTGGGTATGTTGGGGTCGGATAGAATTTCCGGATACCGAGTTCTTCGTACCAAAGCTGCAGCTTGGCGTCCTTGAACTGGGTGCCGTTGTCTGCAATAATGGCATATGGTATGCCGAACCTAGTGATGATATATTCCCAGATGAATTGTTTAACGTTGCTGGCTTTAATCTCTCGGAGATGCTTAGCCTCGACCCATTTGGTAAAGTAGTCCGTCGCTACGATCAGATATTCCACGCTGCTGGGTGCTCTGGGAAGTTTCCCGACAATATCAATTGCCCACTGCGCAAATGACCAGGGTGCCGATACTGGGGTCATCATCGATGATGGGAGACGAGGTATTTTGGCGAATCTTTGGCACTTGTCGCATCTTTGGACATAAATGTCTGCATCTCGTTTGATATAAGGCCACCAATATCCTTGAGTGACCGCCTTGTTGGGGAGGGATCGTCCTTTGATGTGTGCTCCGCAGGACCCTTCGTGGACCTCTTCCAAGACCGGCTGTTGCAGTTCGGGCCGGACGCACAGAAGGTGAGGTCCTCGGTAACTGGATTTGTACAATTTGTCGTCCTCAGATAGCCAGAACCGAGGGGCTTTTCTTGTGACTTTCAACACTTTTATCTTGTCTGACGGGAGCGTCCTGTTTCGCAGATAGCGAATCATGTCGTCCATCCATCCTAGCTCGTATTGTACTGATGTCACTCGGTCTATTCTTTTAGTTATGCTCGGGGTTTCCAAAAGCTCCACTGTGATCGTCCGAGTGTTGGTCAACGTTAAAGTCGAGGCTAGGGTGGCCAAGGCGTCGGCATGTGCGTTTTCGGTGCGATTGATTCTTATTAGCTCGCATTATGCGAACATGACCATTATTCTCTGGAGTTTCTCTTGGTAAAGGACCATTCGGTCGTCCTTGGCTTGGTATTCACCAGTAGCCTGGTTGACGATTAGCATGGAGTCGGAACTAGCAATCAAGTGGGTGCATCCAAGGGATCGGGCGATGAGCATGCCATTGATCATGGCTTCGTATTCCGCCTCGTTGTTAGTAGCTCGGAAGCCCAAATTGATGCTTTTCTCGATGATCGCCCCTTCTCTGGAGTTGAGAACAATGCCTGCTCCCGATCCGTCCTTGGTGGACGATCCGTCGACATGTATCTTCCAGTGCGACCGTGGTAAAATGGTCAGGGGCTCGTCATAACCTTCGGTGAACTCAGCGACGAAATCAGCCAACACCTGTCCCTTTATGGCGTGTCGGGGTGCAAATTCGATATGAAATTGGGATAGCTCGACCCCCTATGCCGCCACCCGACCGCTGATATCCGTCCGTCGAAGGGACTCCTTGACGTGGAACTTCGTGTAGACTTGGACCTTGTGAGCTATGAAGTAGTGTGGTAGTTTTCGGGTAGCAACGACCAACGCCAAACACAACTTTTCCAACGGTAGTTAGCGTGTTTCGGCCTCGACCAAAGTCTTGCTGACGAAGTAGATAGGAAATTGTTCGCGTCCTTCTTCTCTTAGGAGGACTGCGCTCACGGCTGTAGTGGAAACTGCTAGGTAGCAGGCCAGAATATCCCCTTTATTCGGCCTCACTAGCAATGACAGCGTCCTTAAATACTCTTTGAGGTGGTTGAATGACGCCTCACACGCCAGGTCCCATACGAACTTTTTATCCTTCTTGAGGGTCTCAAAAAATGGTCGTCCTTTATCTGCGGATCGACTGATGAACCTGCTTAGTGCGGCCATCATCCCCGTGAGCTCTTGCACCTGCTTCTTATTCCTCGGTGCTACCAGGTTTTCCAGAGCCGTTATCTGGTCGGGGTTAGCCTCTATTCCTCTTCGACTGACCATATGCCCCAAAAACTTCCCTTTGCTGATGCCGAATGCACATTTGCTAGCATTAAGCTTTAGTTTGTGCCCGTCCAGCGTTTGGAAAACGTCTTTAATGTCTTGGAGGTGGGAAGTGGCCTTTTCGCTCTTGACGACCATGTCGTCTATGTACACCTCCATTGTCTTCCCTATATGCTTTTGGCATACCTTTGTTATCATCCTTTGGTATGTCGCTCCTGCGTTTCGTAGGCCGAACGACATAACCGTATAGCAGTAGTTTCCTAAAGGCGATATGAACGAAGTCTTTTCTTGATCTTCGGGGGCGAGGGGGATTTGATGATATCCCGAGTATGCGTCGAGGAAGGTCATCCTTTCTGCTCCTGCCGTGGTGTCCAACAATTGATCAATCCTTGGTAGGGGGAATGGATCCCTCGGGCAGGCTTTATTCAGATTGGTGAAGTCTATACAGACTCTTTCCTTCCCGTTCTTCTTTGGGACGACGACCGGATTGGACAGCCACTTCAGGTAGAACTCTTCCCGTATTGCTCCTGCTTCCAACAACTTTCGGACTTCAGCAATTATAGCCGCTCTATGCTGGACGGACACCTTCCGGCTCCTTTGAGTTATGGGCTTGTATTCGGCATTTACGCTGAGGTGGTGGCATGCTGTTTTCGGATCTAGACCGGGCATGTCTTTAGGGCTCCAAGAGAACTTATCGATGTTGCTGAAGAGGAACGCTTCTAGCTCCTCGGATTCCTCTTTAGGAAGGCTATCTCCGATGAGGAAGTAATGCTCCTCATCCGTATCCGGGATATACATCTTCCGGAGTGTTTCTCCGACTTGTTCTTCAACAACCCTCTCAGCTCGTGCTATTTGGTCGATCAGCTTCCCTACGCTTGTGGGCTGTTCGACAACTACAAGTTGTCTCTTCAACGTAGTGGTGATTTCTTCACAGCGTCTTGAATCCTCCTGACATCCTCGGGCTATCTCGATCTCCCCCTTGGCATTAGGGTATTTCACCTTCTGGTGGTACGTGGATGGTATCGCCCGCATAGCATGAAGCCACGGTCGGCCCAAGATCGCATTGTGGCCGGAATTATCATTGACCACCAAGAATTCCACGGGGACAGATACAGATCCCGTGGTAACATTTAGGACGATCTTTCCCAACGGCTTAGTCGTCTCAGAGATGAACCCGATCAGGGTGACGTCAGTGGGCTGTAGGTCTTACAACTTGAGCTCCATCTTGTCAAAGAGCTCTTTGTACATGATATCACAAGAGGCTCCTTGGTCGACAAGCACTCTGCTGACGGTGTCTATGCCGATCTGGACGCGTAGGTTAATGGCGTCCCCATGAGGATATATTTCATCAAGATCTGAGAAAGAAATAGGCGGGTGTCGTTGCGGCATGCATTGCCGCTTTGAGGTCGACGCCTGCGAAGCTTTAGCTACTTGCCCAAAGTGGGCCAACTGCCGTTGTTGGGATCGATCCCCCCCGGTGCTCTTGGGCCTTGAGAAGTGGACAACGTTGATCGTTTTGCCTTGTCGGTTGTCCGTTCCCTCGATGACTAGCTGCTTGCCTTTGTCCCTAGTGCCTTTGATGAATTTGTTGAGCAATCCTGCGTCTCCCCACGCGTTCATCTTCCACCGCAGGTTTCGGCAATGCTCGGTGAGATGGCCGTGATCCTCATGATAGGCACAGAAGAGCTTGGTGTCTCTGGAATCAGGGGGTGAATGGATTAGTTCGGGTCGGGAATACCAGCTTTCTCTGCATATATCCTTTAGGATATCATCGGCTGACAGGTTGAAAGTGTACCTCAACTCGACCGGTTCATAATGCCTCTGGCGTTCCCTTTCTGGCCCGCGACCTTGCTGAGGTGGTTTAAGCGGCATTGGATAGGCGATTCGGAGCGGCTTGGGCTCAGGCTCTATGGGTCTGTATTCCATTCGCTGAACCTCGGGATCCTTGTCCCGTTTGGATTGGGGGACTGGTTCCCCATGATTGTTCTTGGCTCTCTTGCGATCCACCTGTGCTTCCCGGACCGTCTCTCTTCTTGGTGGAGCCCGGTTGAGGACTCGCATCTCTTTATTCTTATCGGTAAGGTGGGTGCAATAGGCCAGAATGGCGTCAGTGGTCGGAAAATTCTTACCGATGAACTTCCTTCTCGCCCAATATCCGCTGGGGATAGAGTTGATGAAGTTCTGGATAGCTAGGCTATTGGCGTACTGCGGGATTTGGTTCGCCACATCGATGAAGCGTATGCAGTAGTCCTGGAGACTCTCATTGGGCAACATAGCCATTTTTAGAAGGGTTTCAATGTTAACCTTCTTCTTCCTATGAGCGGCGTATCGGGTGGAATATGCACGGAGGAGCTCATCCCAGCTTCGTATGGATCCCCGTGGTAGATTATGATACCACGACGACGCCTCCTGACCCAAGCTGTTCTTAAAAAATTTACACATCAGTGCACTGTCGTCGCTCCACAACTCCATCCTTGTTTTGTAATGTCGGAGGTGATCGATGGGGCAGCTCCTTCCATCATATAGTCTGAATTCGGGGATGACAAACCCCGCAGGATTGCGGTACCGAGTTATCTGATCGGTACATAGAGTCTCTTGGCATACGTCCCAAGCCTGTTGGAACGCTTCATCCGGTGCCGGGTAGTGAGGGGCGTATCCCCCATATGGGTGTTGTGGATAGTAACTGACTATGACCCTGTGGTCGCCGTTCCTCCCGTTGTTCGGATTTCTGTCGAGGTCAGGTAGAGGAGGTGTGCCTTGGTAACCGTAGAGCGTCGGGGTTATCCTCGGGACGGGACTTCCTTGTCTTGGTATCCTCGTATCATGAGGTCGGCCCGTCGCTGCCATTGCTGCTCGGTAAGCAGAATCTTCCGCTTCGCGTCGAGAGTCGGTTTGCGTGTTGGTCGGTTGGATGGGTGGTATCATGATGCCGGCCGCTGCCATGGCCGACATGCATGCCCCTAGCTGGACTTGTAGCAGGGCATTACGTTTTTCTGTGGCCCGTGCCAGTGCGGCCGTAGTCCTATCTTGTCGAACATGGGTTTGTAGTTCCACAATGTACGGTGTAATTATCCGCGGTGGGAGGGTTGGATATGGGACTACCTGTTCTAGTATGGGGTCGTCGGGCATGCCATACCGGTGGGCTTCGTTCGTTTGAAAACGAACCCGTTGGGGACTGGAGTTGACCGAGGCTACTGGCTGAGGGGTCTTTGAGCTTGGCCCTGCATTATTGGGATGGCGGTTGTCTGGCAAGAGTGTCCCCACCTGTCTAGTCACGGATGGCAGTAGTCCGTAGGGTTTTCTTCGACAAGACCGTCGACCTGAGGGGGATGGTCGGTTTGTTGTTCTGTTTGAACGTTAGAGACGGTAAGTCGAGATCCAACCTGAAGCGCTTCGTAGCGGTCTCTGATGTTGAGGAGATGCGCTAACACGTCTTTGTGGACTGGGATTTCCTGGTTTGTCGATGTGCCTACTTCCTCTGGGCGAGTTTCTTCGTTGGTGTTTGCCATTTGTTGCTCGTCTGGTAGAACGTTGGTGTTCGATTTCGAAGCTAGTTGGCAACTAGATGATTCCCGGAGATGGCGCCATTTGACAAAGCCATAACTTTGGTCGGTAGCGTTAGACTTTTCAACAATAATATATAATGAATTGACAATAAACGATGAACACTTCTTGATCTTTATTATTATTCGGCAATTGCCTTTGTTCGGACTACAACTTCTATCACAATATTTATGCTCGGATTCGCTGTTTGATCCTGAATGTGATCTTTCTCTTCTCTTCGGTGCTCGATTTTCTACCTTGCTCGGTTAGGCTCTTGATGTGATACGTTCTGACAAGTTTTTATCTTTTCTCTCATTCTCTCTATATTTTTGAGATATGTTTTCTGGTCCCTTTCTTAGGGGGGATACTTGGCTATTTATAGGCAATTATGCATCCTAGGATGTTGACAAATGTCTCCATCTCATGAGATTTTTCAGACATGGGTCACTTGTTAAGTGGGCTTGGGCTTTTAGTGACATCCACTTTTATTCTCAAAGAAAGGCATGTGATAACCCATTCAAGCATTGGATACCCCTCTATGATGGGTGGGTCGATTCGTACCCGAATAGATATATTCGGGTCCAATTTTTATGTTCTATCAATAATAGACCCAACAAAAATGGGTGGACGTATATATGTTCTCTAGAGCACGCTATACAGTTAGCCGTTAGGAAGGAGATAGTCCCTATCACGTGCTTACATAACTTTCAAGTTTCAACACATCTTCGATTTAACATCTCTAATAAGTTCATAAATTTAACTACACTGATCGTTTCCATAATTTGAAAAAGAGTTCTCTTTTGAAATTATAATCCCACGGAGATAGTTTAGGAACCTAAGAGATGAAAATGTAATTGTAACATCACTATATTTGAAATAAGGCAAAAATAAAAAACAGTTAGTTTTTTTAAGAGTAACATGACTACAATGCCATCTAAATGACATTTCATGGTCATTAACATGATAAGATTCTTTTTGAAATCCATAATAAAAAATATCAGATAATTTACTGTCTGCTATGACTGTGAATCTGAATCAATTCGATGGTTTGATTTGGATTAATTCAGCATTCACTTTAATTTCTTGTGTTACTAGTATATGGCATGAGTTTATGTTGAATGTCATCATCTAGTTTGTGGGTGTTTTTATGTTGTGGTTTTGTTGCTTTTGCATTTATTTGGATCATTTTTTTTTTGCTGCAATTTTCTCACGAGTTGTTTTGTAAATTTTAAATACTGCAAAACCAAACCAAACCAAACCACTGATCCGTTGTGTTGAACCTTGGGTTCAATAATTGATTTTGATTATACGTTTGATTATGTATTAATGATTTTACGATTTCTCTATTCGATAATATAATGCTTTGTCTTTTCCAAAAATAGAAAATGTATATTTCAGGACTTTAAAATGATAGAGCATTCGATAACGAAGCCAACGGTTCAAACGGAAGTAAATTTGAAGTCCGAACGAGCAAGTTACGAGCATTTCAAAGTCGACAGTTCAACATATAAATCTCCAGGTGCACCCACCAGTGGGTATACAGAACCCACCAGTGGGTCAATGTTCCAGAACCAAACAAGATTTCACCCACCAGTGGGTCAGAAGACACCCACCAGTGGGTCAATGTTCCAGAACCAAGCAAGATTTCACCCACCAATGGGTCAGAAGACACCCACCGGTGGGTCAAAGTGCAGATACAAAAAAAACAGCTTTTTTGCTTTTTCGAAAAGTGAAGTTTTTATTGGATAAAACCCAAAACCAGTCCCAACGGTCAAAAAAGATCCAAGAGAATTTTTGGGTTACAAATACACATTAATCTCTCTCCCAAACCACCAATTACATCCATACATATCCATAATCAATATTTCAACCTCTCTCATATACATAAACCCAAAATCACCATTTTGGTGAAATATTTCGAAAAGAGAGAAATTGAAGATAAATCGATACAAGCTCCAACAAGGATCAAACATCATCGAAACCACAAATTAGCTTATTTAAGAAGCAATCAATTGTGGGTGTTGTTTTAATTTTCGACAAAATTGTAAAGAGCGTTTTATAAGCTCATTGTGAGTGAGTGTTTGGGTAGAAGCTTTTAAGCCAAAGTGTTGGTTAAAAGTTCTAGGTTAAACACTTGGGTACTCATAGATTGAGGGGGAGTCGTTGACTCATTAGACGTGTATGCTTGCACTTGAATCAAGAGTAGGAACCTCGGGTAGAGGGTGAGCCAATCGGTCGATTGAGCTCGATAAGGATTTGTAAAATCGGGAAGAAGAATTATAGTGAAATACTCGGTAGTACCGAGAAGAGGACGTAGGCCGTTTGCCGAACCTCTATAAATCTTGGTGTCATTTTCTTTCCATATACTTTTACTTTCCGCAACTTTTAATAGCTTATTTTCTTGCTTGCGTTTATGAATTATTGCTTTTCATTAACATTATTAAACGCTTAAGCTTAGAATAGCAAAGTTGGGTTGTTAGTTGCCACTTAGATTTTAATTAGGCGAAAAGCGCCAAAAAACCTTATTCACCCCCCCCTCTAAGGTTTAGCCGCACCGGGCCAACACGTTGTTTTGGTTTAGTTTAAGTTGAAATTTAGAACGGATTTTAATCTTCTCAATACGTCACATTTTGGATTGGTTTAGAATTGAGACTAATCTGTCAAAATCTGAACCATTTACTTCTTTACTGTCCAGCGTTGAATACATAGTAATAATAATAATTTAAATTTTCTAAAAAGTAAAAAGTGATATATATTGGTGTGTTTTAATATGTAGGCGTAAAATCGATCTATGATGTAAATTCCATTATTTTACTCATTATGTATTTGTCGATTATGTGCCGAACTATCTAAATCGATTCATTGTTAATCGCTTGGTTGTCTAGAATCGTATCACAGAATTTGTAAACACCAACTACTAGTAGTAAATATCATAATGAATGGTAATGGCAAAATCAACAATTTGTAAACACCAAACGTACTAAATGAAACCAAAAAACGATGTACCCGATATGATTTTCACCAATATGTATGACTTTTCAGCCTATGATTGGAGTCATTTGTTTCACTTTATAGACAGTTATCTTTTACTGTATTTCTCATAGTTAGATGGCCAATTTAAAATCTTACTTTAAACTACAATAACTATTGGTGTAATAAATCTCTTTTCTACAAGCAGCATGCATTCCCCCCCCTATGGTTCTAGTCTTGAATTTTTAATTATGTTTACAGTTTAACTAGCTGATTTTAACTCATTAGGAATAGGCTAGTTGGTTAAAACCCGCTAACAATATGTTAGGTATTAGGCTTCGAGTCTATGATAGCTGTGAAATCACTTTATAATATTTAATAAGATTTTAAATAAATAAATAAAACTAGCTGATTTTGTAGTTTAGTCATTGATTGCAACACAGAGTATAACTTACTCTCGATTTCAAGCGCAAATTCTATTTTTTCTAATCAAAACTGCATTGATTTTCTGGACCACAGTCCACACTGCCCCGTCAAAATTTTGTACGTACATAGTAGATCAAAAGGAAAAACTAAAAGGGTAACAGTTCCAATCAGGGCAGTATATTTATACACAAAAAAAAGATTTAATTTCGTTTTCATGTGATCTTTAGTCATATCTCCCAAATAGCTCTGTGTTGCAACTTGTCCCTTCAAAGTGATAGAAAGCCTCCACTTCTATTTCTTTTTTAAAATTAGACTTTTTATTATCAGGCTTCTAAAATTCAATATTTAGGTTTAGTCAATTTAATTAAAAATAAAAATAATGTAAACTCAGTGTTGTCCATTTTTGTACAAGTGGGATTCTATTCAGACTTTCTGACAAGGAAAGAAAGAGTATCTTTAACTATTTTTATTTTAAAACCGAAAGCCCACATTTTTATTTAAAAAATATAAAAAATATAAATATAGGGGGAGACCCCACAAAAACAAACGAGTCATTGGCACAAGGCCAAAGTTGTCGGAAAACAAAACAAATAAAATATAAGCATGTTATCATAATCCATACTAATAATATCGACGTTGTCAGGTATATAACAGTACGTTTTTCAAAATGCTGACTTATTTTTAATGCAATGTTGTCAGGAAAAAAATATCGACGATGAAATGCCCGGAAGCTCTACTTATAGACTTAAAATTAAAGGAAGCCCTAAAGGTCTATTACTACAAAAAAAAAAAAAAGAGTTTTAAATGAAATTAACGACGAATTTTAATTTCTAACGTTCTAATCGGAGACGGCATGATGACGAATTTCAATTTTACTGATAGAAATAGTCATTCAACGACAAATTTCTAACATATTTGGTTATCCTGGATTGAATTTTTTTTTTTAGCGTGTATTACATAAGTAACCCATAATATAATATATACATATATGTCTTTTGTCAATTGTCAATATGTTTATCCTATGGCTGTAAACGAGTCGATCTGAACCGAGTCGAGCTTAGTTGTGCTCAAGCTCGGTTCGTTTACTAAACGAGGCCTAAAATCTTGTTCAGACTCGGCTCGTTTATAAACGAGCTTGAACGGAGCTTGTTCATGAGTCGTGTCCGAATAGTTTTCGGACAAGTTTAGCATTGTTCGGTTAAAAAAATGTTATTTACTTAGCTAAAAATCAATGTTAAACATAGTAATAATACATTTGTTTATTGTGAATTTTAATTTTAATAAGATTTAGTTTTAAAAAATGATTTATTACATAAATTAAAGAGTATTTATAGTTGATCAGCATTATATTTGATAAATTTTACATATATAAGCTGAAATATATATAAAAAAATACTAAAATAATTGTAAGAGCTTTTAAACGAGCTCGAGTCTGCTCACTAGTCTTCAACAAACTATTATTTTTGCTCAGACTCGCCTCGTTAGTAAATAAATGAACACGAATCGAGCCTTTAACGAGCCGAATACGAGTTTGTTCATGAACGGCTCGATTCATTAGCCGCCCTAGTTTATCCTTGAGAAGCTCAAATGATGAGTTTGAGTTTGATTGTTATACAAGTATGAACGTGCATATATAAGGTGTCATTGAATTCGAACAAACAACTATTTTCACCATTGCTACATTATACATTCAGGTATATTTCATCCACAAACTCTTAGTTTTATTATTTTTATGAAAAAAATTCGTGTCTAGTATCAATTATATTTTATTATTTTACATTACTTTTGCTAGGTGTCAGAGTAGGAAAATTAAAGACCATTATTGTCACCCGCGGTGCTAATAGCCTAATTGTCATTATTTTGCATCGTCCTTCAAATTTGGCTAAAAGTATTCACATATGTATCTCTATATCTCACATTCTTCGTAAATACAGAGACGAAAACCGAAAATCATCATTGCATCGTCTCTTCATCACCTCATCATATAATGAGGAGTCTTCAATACTCCTTGTGAATATAGAGACTTTCCTACCTCATAAGATCACTTTATATTATTATTAAATCATCCACTTGCTTTCTTTTCTCTTTCTATTTCAAATATAAACTAGGAAAAAATATTTTTTAATTACAAACATGAAGGACGATGATGAGTCTAATATATGATGAAACTTGAAAAAACTCACTAAACCTTATAAAGACTCTTTATTTCTCCAAATATGTATATAATTTAAGTGAGGGTGACGTAATTGCTCTAATGGTATTGGGTTTAGGCAACATCAATAGATACCACTTGTAGCATTTTTAATGGCATTTTATACGGCTACTTGAATTTGGTAGAATTTGAAATGAGATCGACTATCATGACTGTGAATTTTTTGTCTGGTAAGTTAATATATGATTTGAGTTTTAAGTGTATGGTCTACTTCTAAGAAAATAAACAAATATTTTTAACAGTATACCAAAAGACGTGTTCATATTTTTTTTGTTACAATTGAATGGACTTTTTGGTGGCCGGTCACTTAAAAAGAATTTTGTTCATGAGTCACTAATCTTATAAATTTTTAAGTATATGTCATTTTACAAGTGATAAAAAAAGATATTATTTTCGTAAATTTTTTATATATTTTTTTTTACTTAATAATTCAAACACTAAAAAAAAGCTAAAAAACGGTTTTTAAGATATTTTTTTTAAAATTTTAATATATTTCTCGTGTAGATTATAGTATATTTTTTAAAGCTTAAAAACATCTTTTAAGTTTTTTTTTTTTTTACATTTTAATATTTTTTTCTGTATAGATTATAAGTTATTTTTTAAGTTTAAAAATAACTTTTAACTTCTTTTTTATTTGACCGAATGACTAGAACTTAAATTAGTGTCGTTCCAGTACTTGAACTTAAAAAATCTTATAAAATGTAACTTTTATCTAGTATTCTCCAATTGAATTAATTAATATTTACATAAGTCACATAAAAAAATTGTTTAACCATTTTTCGAGATAGAGGGACTTTAGTCACAAAATATCGGTTTAAGATAAAAGCATGAATTCTTTTCATGAAATTATATTGCTATTGAAGGAGTTCTTTAAGCATTTTGTGCACCGAACAAATGAAAATAATAAACACATAACTCAAAAGTATTCGTGAAACTACTATATGAGACTACTTGATTTCACTTTTTGTCTGCCGTGGATTGATCGGCCTTTTTATCATATTTTTTTTCCGCACATGCGGGTAAAGAGGACGGCGATAAGCTTTTAAAATATAGAGATAATAATTTTTAGGAACAAAAATCATAAACAATTTATAAAATTAGTTGTTCTTATATAAATATTAACAGTTCCCAGTATGCATGATAACAGGTAACAACTAGTAATGATATACATTCAAACAATTAGTGATTTTTGTATTATAGTAGTAAGACATTTTATTTATGTAACACATATTAATATTTTAAAATAAGAACAGTAGAAAGCTTGGATGAGATATAATTTGGATGGTGTGGGTTCAGATCCAGAGTGGATGAAGGGTATTTCCATTATCAATAATAATGGGGCCTTCATTCTCACATCCCTCTCCTACTTTATTAGTAGTAAGTCTCTCTCACCAATAGTTATACACATATATACTCTCTCTATTTATATACCTAAGTAATCTAAGAATGATTTATTATTAAAGGCAAATGGGACCTGCTTATCTATATCTAATTTCCCCCTGTCCCTTTCAATATCTGCCACTGGTTTCCCTGTGTTTTTCCTTTATTACAAATATTTATTTTATTTCATTTTTTTTTTTGATTGACTATATAGTTAAGTACAATGTATTTCTAAGTAATGCTTTTATGGGTCGGCTGGCCCATAGAGTGCATTGATTATTAAGTAAATGAATGATTCAATATTAGGATAGGATCAAGGGAACACATTCTTTTAACTTTCATATTGCAAAACACCCATGTATGAGGTGTGATATATTTACAGATACTATTCTTTTCCCTCTATTCCAATCTGACTTTTACTAATGGTTTGTAAATGGAAAATTATATACTTGTCCCTCTTCAATTGAGTACAGCCCTTAATGTCATATTCTGTTCTTTCCAATTTGAATGTCCATTACTACATAACTATGAACAACTTTAATTAAATTACTAAGTATATATCTTATCAAAATTGATTAATAATTAAAAAATTCCAAAAGATGTGTTGAAATAATAATTTAGATACTAGATTATTTTAAAAGTCAAAGTTGAAATCTTGTTCTTTAGGAATTTTAACTAATTAAATTCATATTTTTGTATGATAGGCATTAGTGGCCAGGATATCACTTAACTAAGACTTGATTCTTCCCTCTGAAATGTGATTAAGAGTTGTTTGAGAGCTTTTACCAGTTTTAAATACTAAAACAGATAAGTTACGAATGTTGTTAAGTAAATATGCAACCTATTCGTTTTAGAGAGATATTTTAAAATTAAAAACGTACTACTTAGTTGGTAACAACTAACAATAACATACTCATTATTATGAAAAATGACTTACAATGGTATTAGGTTCTATCGCCATATCTTGTTCTAAAGGTGCCCTACACAAAAATAAAATGCACAGCCAGAAATGCTTTATGATGTAAAAATATGAATCAAAATTGTTTATCCAAATCCTTTCACCCTCTTGGTAAAGCTGAAAGAAATCCAGAAAAGTAACACATAAATTAAATTCCTCTCTAAAAGAAAAGGAAAATAATGGTATATTATGCGAGCTTTGTCTTTACGGCAAAGCAGATGAGTTAAACCTGGCCGTTTTCAAAGTTTTGGAGGTCTTAAGCCATCTTAAAAATGTGTATTTTTTTTCTCCATAAAAAAAAGTATTTAAATAAAACTTATAAGATACGATTAATAAATTAATTGTAAAATATTAAAATAGAAAATATTAGATGCAATAAGTTGATCACATTTAACAAAAAATCAATGATACCAAGCAAATTTTTTACAAAATTCGTATTCGAATTAAAATTATACTATGATTTTTTAAAAACGAAATCAGGAACCAAATATGTTATTTATTCAACAAATCAGGTCCTTACCTATTTTTTTAATATAGGAGACCACATAAAAACTTACATAAAATTAAAAGTTCATTAATGTACTAAATTTTATAATGAAATAAAAAAATAAAATCTTATCTCCGAAAAAACTCGAAGACGGGTTGACTAGATTTTTTAGTAAGCAAACCAACCACTCGGCCACAGATAACTACTGATTACATAAATGAAATTATATATATATATATATATATATATATATATATTAATATTTTGTCAAACAAAGTCCTATAAATATACGTTTTTGGGAGCTGAAAGCCCGTGGCTCTTGGGCATAACCCAAAATCCGGCCCTGAGTTAACCTGATGGTAAATTCATCTTGTTAGAGATGCTTTCTTCTCTCTTCTTGGGATTGTTTCATATATCTTGCAAAAGAAACAAATCTCTAGGGTCTATTAAGAACTTGCACCTAGTTACTAATCGTAAAAGTCTACAAGACAAGCATGTTTAACCAATGTTCATATGGCTATAGCCTTTACGGGTGATAATTCATTGTTGAACCATGAGTTCAATAATTGATTTTCATTATAAGTTTGATTATGTTTTTAATGATTTTACGATTTCTCTATTTCGATAATATAATGCTTGTCTTTTCCAAAAAGAGAATTTGTAAATTTCAGAACACCAGAAAGATAGAGTAATCAAATACGAAGCCAACGGTTCAAGCGGAACCAAAATCGGAGCCAAAACGAAGAAGTTATGGGCGTTCGAAGTTTAACGAGAAAACCAGGAATACTGAAGAAATGACCGATCGTCTGGACAAAAACGACCGATCATTTTTGGTCCAAATTCTTCCAGTGAGGTCGTCTGAAAAACGACCGATCGTTTCTCAGAAAACGACTGATCGTTTTCTGGAAATGACCGATCGTTTGTAGAAAAACGACCGATCGTTTTCTGTAGTTTTCAAAAACAGCTTTTCAGCTTATTCTGAGAAATTGCTTAAAACCAATGGATAAAGCTCTCAACCACTACCAACGGTCAGAAAACACAAAACAGACATTTTGGTCTATAAAACCAGCCCAATCCCTCTCCCAAATATACATATTTATCATCCATTGATAACCAATTATCATCCTTCAACCTCTCTCAATCAAAACCCTAAATATCACCATTTTGGTGAAAATATTCGAAAAAGAGGAAAATTAAGGAGAAAGCGATTCAAGCTCAAACAACATCAAAAACTCACAAATTAGCTTATTTAGAAGCAACAAAATAGTGTTGTAACAAATTTTGTAAAGAGTGATTTATAAACTCATTTGTGAGCGAGTGATCGGGTAGAGGCTTTGTAAGCGAGTGTTGCTTAAAAGTTCTAGGTCTTTTCATTCGGGATACTCATAGAGTGAGGGGGAGCTTAATCTGTTGATTAGCTCGATAGGATTTGTAATATCCGAAAGAAGATTTTTAGTGAAATACTCGGTAGTACCGAGGAGAGCACGTAAGCCGTTTGCCGAACCTCTATAAATCGTGGTGTCAATTTCTTTTCATAAACTTTTACTTTCCGCAACTTATATTATTGCTTATTTTCTTGTTTGCGTTTAGGACTTCTAGCATTTCATTAACGTTATTAAACTCTTAAGCTTAGAATTGCAAAAAGTTGGGTTGTTAGTTGCCATTAAGTTTAATTAGGCGAAAAGCGCCAAAAACCTTATTCACCCCCCTCTAAAGTTTAGCCGCACGGGCCAACACATCTTACCTAGCTAACATTAAAAAAAATATGATTTTGAATCAATTGTTCCATTACACGATTCTAATATTTTTGATATAACCGACTTGTTCATGCTTTTGCAAGATTTATGTTGGAAAACCATGTTAAAACATGACAGATTCCGAATGGTCCCAGAACCATCTTTGGGTCAAGATTTCAAGCGACAGCCGTTGTGTTTTGACACCATACTCAAGACGCTTGAATAGATGGTATGACAAGTTTCGTAATGGTATGTCGCATGATCTATTCGGAGTATGAGAGTGAATAGAAATTGGCGTCAAATATTGGGATTGAAAAAGAGGAAAACTCTTAATGCTGAAAAATGAGTTAAATGAGGATAACTCATTAGGAATTGTCACACATTGAAAAATAAAGAGTCATTTTTACAATATATATACAAAACTATCCCATGTGGATATTAAGTTGTGTGTCCACATACACATGTGTGTGTTGCCTGCTTGACAGAAGCTTCCAGCAAAACTGTAACTGTTACAATGAATATGAATTCATTACAGAGTTAATACTGCAGTATTAAAGTGTGTCTTTAATAACCGAGATACTCAGCCAACCTATAAATAGGCAGACCCCCCACATGTCAAAATGGAATAACATTCTGAAATCAAACAAAGCAGCATATATCAAGCAGTACATTTTAGCAAGAGAGAGCCACCCATCAACAGCTCGACCTTGACTCGTCGCCAGTTTCCGGCGAGTCATCCGAGACGTTGTACATTGGGATCTAAGCGCTAAGCATAACCAGAAACCTCCAAAGTGGTTAGACGAATATCGGTTAAGGACATACTGTTAAACAATAGTCTCGTCTATTTCTTTTATCTCCTTTTATATTTCATTTTATTTCTGTAATTTAATTTCAGTATTTCAATTTTCTGTCGTTACCTGTAACTTTTAAATTCTGTTTTACCTTTCTGTAATTTATTTAAAGTACTGTTTCAATTCTGAAATTTTATTCTGTAATTAGATTAGTTTCATTTCAGTCCTGTAATTTATTTACAGAAACAGTCAAACAGTTTAGTAATTATACTATTCTGTCTGGTAGTTTCTTTTAATTAACAAACAGTCCAGCAGTTTAGTTTTATACTATTCTGTTTGACAGTTTTGTTTAATTACAAACCAGTCCAACAATTTAATAACTTATATTATTCTGTCTGTAAGTTTAATTAATTGCATTTACATTCTGCAAGTGTCGAAATATTGTAATAGAGTCACATTCCGTTTAATAGAAATAAAATTGTTTATTTCTTTTCAGTTCTTGGACTTTAAATTGTTGCTTTTACGTACACCAAAACCCAACAAATTTATTGGTGCTTCATACGATCACTTTCTTTTAGAAAACACACTTCTATAACTACTCTTTTTGTGATGAACCTTAAAATGAAATTCGGTGTTTTGTTTCTTAATTTACTATCGTCTTGTTAGACATACTTTACTCTGATCTAGATCTGAGAGCATTGCTCGATATAACTCAAAAATTAAAGAAAATTACTCTAGTTACGAGATGACATATGTTTTCCAACCGATCACTCTCCGAAACCCAAGTAAGAAGCCTTTCGAGGAGGACCATAATACAAAATTGTACTAAGTATGAGTTTATGGTTTAGAATACAAGACGTGTATTTGATCATGTTACTTCATGACAAATGCTTATATTTATAGGAAAATATTTATTCCAATCTCCTTAATAAAATACATAAATCATATCTAGAATATATGATAGAAGATATATCGTATAACAATAATAACATACATTACATAATCACGCTAGACTATATAAAAAAGATCTTGTACTAATCTATATATGCACGCACATATATAGTTCATGGCATCCGCATGGCAGTAGGCAGACGCAGAGTTCCCATGTAGCGTCCTCGCAAGAGGTGAAGGCTCCCATGCTCATGTTCTCCGGAGCCGGTTGTGACATGTCTAAGAGATCTACTTTCCATTACCCTTTTGTGTTGGCGGTCCTTGATAAGATACTCTTCCCTTTACAATATATGTGATATGTCATGTATGATTATTATTAATCATACCTTTATAATAGTGCATTCGGTATAATTTTGGTGTTATATTTCTATTTTGAGTAGATATTCTCCATTAATCGTGTCCTTTTATTGTGTATCTCGTATATGAGCTGATCTTAAAAGCAACCGCATCAGTTACTCTAAATATTTCCTTAAATTTAAAGTGACAAATACATTTTTAGAGTTTTTAGAGAATCACTTGACTTTATATAAAATTTCAGCATACTTATAAATTTCCCTATTATAATTATACACTATTATTTTTTGTTTTTATATTAATCTTTTCTCTTTTCATAATAACTTTTCATTTTTCAAGGGCCCACCTAACACACATTTACTTTGAAATAAATATTATAGTATTGATAAGGGAAACTTTGAGATTAACTGTAATTAGGGTGAGATTTTGTAAATTTAAATTTTAAGTAATGTTAAGGGTTCTTGATGCAAGCATTTTTTTTTCCTTTGAACCCAAACTTATAAGGAACATAGTGCATTTAGAAGTAAATATATTTTCACTAATCTATCACTCCTGTTTACACTACCTTGGCTCTATAAATATACTCATCTTTTCTTTTGTAATTATCACATCTTACAAACTTTTATTGTTTTCTTCTCTCATCCCCCATTTCCGCCTGTACTATTAACAACTTTCCAGAATGTCTGTGCCCGTGGTGAGATATCATGCTCAGTTGAAGGGCTTGGATGCTGAGGTATCTTGGGTCCGTCACCGCATGGCCAGTCTTGAGAAGGAGTATGGTGTTTTGGCTTTGAGTTTGTTCGACTCTCATCCCGAGGAGACAATGAAGTGGACCGAGATTTCGGCCTTGAGTCGTCAGCTTGATAATTTGTTGTTGCACAGAAATCACCTGGCCAACTCTTGGTACGAGGCCGATGAGATTTAGGATCATGCTCAGGATGAGTTCGATAACTCCCCTCAAGGCCTAGCTAGTATGACGGTTAGGAATGCTCGGCTTGAGAAGCGCATCAGGGTCCTTACTAGGACGAACACCGACCTTTCCAGGGAAAATGAGTGCTTGGTTGTCATGAATGACTCCTACCAAGCTCGGTTAGATTGCTCTGCTCGTGTAGCTTTCTCCCGGTCTGGCAGTTCGGTTTTCCCGCCCATTGATTCTTAATTTGATTGGGCCAGTGTTCTGATGTATTTTCCATTTTGTAATTTGTATTTCGTTTTTCTTTTTCTGTATCTGGG
Source organism: Primula veris (assembly GCA_963682055.1). Classification (NCBI taxonomy): domain Eukaryota; kingdom Viridiplantae; phylum Streptophyta; class Magnoliopsida; order Ericales; family Primulaceae; genus Primula; species Primula veris. The sequence goes on along the minus strand of OY821745.1, from coordinate 11,432,862 downwards.
AAGTTGTACCTTTTCGTATCTCGTGCCTTCGTCCTGTGAACTGTTGCAACGCGTCGTACTTTGTGCTTCTTCGTTTCTTGTGCCCTTTGATTCCTTATAAATGCTCCTTATTGTTTGTATTTTATTACCAATTCTTCCTTTCTCTCTCTTGTTCGATAATTTTGTTTCTTCTAATTCGCTTTTATCCAAGATGGCTCCCATCACAAGATCTGCTGCAAAAAAAAAAGCCCTTCTTGAAGAGGAGCCTATTTTTATGCTACCCCGTCCCCCTGGTTTCGGGGAAGAGGAATTGACTCCTCTTCAGTTGAAAGAAATTGAGATGTCATGGCTGAAAGCCGACCTTAAATGTGCTCGGACCGAAGAAAGGCGGTTTAAACAGTATTGGAAGGAGGAGAGTGCTGCTCGTTTTGAAGCCGAGCAGAAGTGCAAGTCTCAATCTCATGCTTTAAAACAAGTGGAGATTGGTATTTCCCATTTGATTAGGGAAAAAGAGCGTCTGGAGGAGCTCTTGGCGAAAAAGGATGCCGACGTGGGGGGTAGTTCCAAGAAGTTGGATGGGTGCTTTTTCTTGTAAACTTTTCTTTTCCCGTTGTACGTGTTTGTTTGTATCCCCTTTCGTGGATGAATAAAACTTCTGCTTTTGCAATTTGATTCTGTCTATTTTTATTTATTTTTTTTGCTTTGCCTTCATGTTGAACCTTCATGTTGAAACCATACGATGGCCCTCAGTATTGGACACCGAGCAAAGTGCACGGTTATCCCCCCGGAGAGCGTTGCTAGAACGGATGCTGAAAAACCGTCGAGCTAGGAACGGTCTTCGTCGACCGTGATCGGTGGTCTTATGATAATAAACTGCTTGGCGTCGAGGAACGTAACCGGGATGCCTCCTCGGTGTAGTAATATGGGGAGCGTATGCTGTAAGCTTTTCGTGGTGGGGTCCACTGGCCGTTTATATAGGTGTAATGATGTGAACTGCATTGGTTAGTGGGATATATTGTGAGGTGGCAGGATCTGGAGCGTTGATTTGTTGAAAATAGCGGTTGTGGACTTTTATGTGGCTGAAAAAAGGTAAACCTCTGTCACACGAAAGGACGGTTATTATTTTATTCTTTTTGTGGCTCCACTCCTTTTAACTACGCTGAGTAACTCTTTTTGGTTTTATCTCATAATTTACTGAAAAAGATCTCTTATTTTCTCTCTCTAGGGTTTGTGCTTCTCGCCAAAAGATATTCTGACTCTCTCTCCAGGGTTTCTTCTTATTGCTGACATATTTGCTGCGGCTATCTCCTGTTTGCTGCGGCTAAATAGTTACTCTCTCCGTTCCTATTTAATTATCCATTACGAAATTACGTGCAATTTTGACCGGCCAAGAACTTGTATCAAAATTGTCGGAATGAAAATTTTCAAAAGTTGATTATATAGTTCAAATGCTAAATTTTATGATTAGATTTTAAAAAAATTTATTTCGACAATTTTGATACAAGTTATAAGACGGTTAAAATTACACGTAGTTTTGTAATATACAATTAAATAGAAACGGAAAGAGTACGCGACTATCTTCGAATTTCTTTATTTGAGTTATCATTTTTTATTTTTTTTATGTTGAAGTGGTCAGTGGGATATGGTCAAACTTTCAGTGGTTGGACGCACAATATACGATGTTATCTGGTGATTATTGGGTTGTCAGAAAATTACATAGGCAAGTTCATGTCACCATATTATTGCAACAACTATCTATCTATATATATTAAAAGCTTTAATTATAACCTAGTCATGAATCATGATATTGCTAGTTTATTGTGGTAGTACTATTTTAAGTCTACTTATCTTATCTTTACGAATGCATAGGAAGAAATTGAAATGTGGCATCGGACCTGAGGTACTGAGCATTTGTTTGATGTATATATTTGCCGCATTGTGCCAAAATAGATTGTTGTACATAAATAAGACCAATGAACTAATCCTTTTTTTTTTTTTAAAGTTAAGCAGTAACCATACCATTAAACTGAGAAATAAGCACTAGTTGCTAACTCAAAAGAACTAAACTATGAATTTTCAAGGCAGGCAAGCGATAAATAAACTTATTTTCATATGTAACCATTCATAAAATGATTATACATATGTACATGCACATTTTGCATTTGCTCGGCCTTAGACAGATCGTCTAAATCGCATCATCATAGTGTGAAAGTTAATCCGGACAATTAACTATGTATAGTACAAGTAAGAAGCAATTAAGATACTAACTTGGTTTTGATTGAACCATTCTAATTTTTGCTTTCCTTAGATCGACATGTTTTCATTCTTGGTAGATTTTAAAGTTCTTTTTATAAATTCTATATCACTGTTTGGTCACATAGAAGGAACTGACATACATAACGAGTGATCATAATATTATTATCTAACTTTTGTTAGAATATTCAAATCGTACCCAATAATATTTCTATAATAAAAGGTATCTAAGGTAGGTTTATAATACCCATATACATTAGGGTAAAATGCACATTTGTCTATATTAGTATAACTAAACAATTAAAGACCAAATTTTTAATTCCATATTAACTTTAGCTCTAAATTCAATTGAATCATCAATCTTAGGTAAACTTCAATCATTAAAAACCATCAAATTATACTCAATTTACTAAGTTGGTTAATTAACTAAACATGATGAGATTTAACTGGGATTGTCATAGAGTACGTTGTTGGCTATAGGCTAGAAAGGATCTACAATGAAAGGTGATGTTAAGGGACGGAGAAGGGGATGTGGGTGGTAGATAGACAGTGAGGGTTGTAGTTAGGTAGGGTGCGATTACGGAGCGATAGAGAAGAAATGAAGATGATCATGAGATTGTGGTGTGGTGGTCGTGGGCAGATGTGGCCTTTAGGGCCTCCTCCACTCCGATACAAATGATTATTTATGGTTTGGTGTAGGTGGGTGCGAGTCTATTAGCAGTAAATGTATTCATATCATTTGAGTTGTTATTTATTTTTCACTTTTTTTTTTTTTGTTTTGACTAATTTATAATATTTCACAAGTGGGTATTTCCATCAATTATCTATATTAAATTACTGATGGAGATTAAAAATTAGGGTTAGCACCTTGTAACGATTGTAATACACGCGTCCTGAAAGCTAGCAATAAAGATAGAGTTAATGAACATTTAATGGCCATATCGAGAGGAGCAAATAGGGTTCTGAACCCAATTTTCTCGCCGAGTAGCTTATCAGCGAGATAACCTCTGAAAATACTCATATATTTAAGATAATAAATCAGATATTTCACGAAGAAAACAAGACACCAAATCTATACAGATAATGATAGAGTCAAACCTTTAAAGATAAGTTACTTGAGCATAAACGAAATATACGATAGCAAAACTAAAAGATAGGCGAGGAGCCCACGTCAGGGCCTCCTCGCCGATGGATATTCAACTATCCGAATGGATGAATCTATAAGATCAACGCCTTCGAATGCTAACGAAATAGACATGTTCTCTCGGAAGAGCTCCACTCGCCAGCAAGGAGAAGCGACGTGACCGATTCGAGCTAGGAAAATCGGTGGAAAGATATATGAGATTGTTGATTTCCGTGTACGAAATAACAATTAAACAATAATAAAGGACTAAACTAGAATTAAACAAAACCAGTGTAATCTTTATTAATTTCCAATTGGAATAGAAATTACTGATTACAACATGTAGGTACTGAAAAGTAATTAAAGCAAACGTTATCAGATTATTATTAATTAATAATCTGATGTATTGAATTGCAATCAATAGAAACTGCCGGACTGGAAAGTATAAACTTAACAGCCGGACTGTTCTGGTTGAAATTGAAATTACAGGACTGAATTGAAACTATTCTAATTACTGAATTAAATTACAGAATAGTAATTACAGCAAAATACAGAAGTTTAAAGAAATTACAGAAAGGTACAAACAGAATTAAAAGCTACAACTAAGTACAGCAAATTAAAATACTGAAATAAAAAATACAGAAATGTAAATTGCTGAATTTTAAATAACAGAATTGAAATTGACAGAATTAAAAGAAATTAAATTGGATAGAATTAAAAGACGAGGCTACTGTTTAACAGTATGTCCTTAACCGATATTCGCCCAACCACCTTGATGTTTCTGGTTGCGTTGGTGCTTCGATCCCAAGGTACAACATCTCGGATGACTCACCGAAAACTGACGACGAGTCAAGGTCGAGCTGTTGGTGGGTGGTTCTCTCTGGTTCTAAAATGTAATGCTGATTTTTGAAAGATGATATATGTTGCTGTATTTTATTTTAGAATTTTTTTTTGACATGTGGAGGGTCTGCCTATTTATAGGCTTGCTGAGTATCTCAGCCATTAAAGTCACTTTACTACTGTCAGTTTTCGAAATTCAAAACTGCAGTATTAATTTTGCAATGAATTCATATTTATTGCAACAGTTACAGATTTGCTGGAAGCTTTTCCCGAACATGCGCACTTTTCGGGAACAGACACGCTTTTCCCGAACAGGTGAAACCCGAACATGCGCACTTTTCCCGAACATGCGCACTTTTCCCGTTGAGCTAAAAATCCAACGAGAAAGCCCGCCCGACGAGCAAGCCCATGTGTGGTACACAATACACATATGTGTATGTGGACACACTACTTAATATCCACATGGGATACCTTAGTATATATATTGTGAAAATCACTCATGATTTCCCAATGTGGGATAACCCTCATGGGTTAAATCCCATTTCTTTTCTCATTTTCCAGCATTGACTTTATTTTCTCTTTCGAGTACCAACTTTCAAGTCCAATTATCATTCACACCCTTCCTCCGAATAGGTAATGCGATATACCGTTGCGAAGCTCGTTGTACGAGCTACTCAAACGCTTTGAGTATGGCCTCAGAAAAACTGAGTAGTCGCATCGAAAATTGACTCAAAGATGGTCCCTGACCACTTAAAACAACCATGTTTAAAACCATGTTTTCCTACAATTTTTCCAATAATCCCCCACATGAATGCAATTGGCTCGAAAGCCCATGTCCTAAATGCAAATCAAGAGAACAGCAAAAGTTCACTGCCTAAGGTCAAGTAGCGTGCGCCTTGAACCTGCCGTAACGGAGTACCACCCAGAATACTGCTATTAGGTAGCTGTAAAGCTTTGAACCATCAAGCTTTGTGTATCCCAGAATGGCACCCGCACAGTGCCCTCTCTACCCACGTACTAGGCCCTTTAGTTGTTGTCCATATTTGGCCTGGACTGCCTTGGCAACTTTAACTGAGTGCTCTAGTGAATTAGCCCAAGCTCATCACATGGTACCGGCCGTACACACTCGTTATAGTCGAAAGTGTCCTGACTCACTTTACTCGACCGTCGAGTTACTTGGATCATTAAGAGCGTCAAGCTCACCCTTACAATGGTACAGGTCTATCATTCTGTCATCGCGGAAATGGGCTGGGAACTCCAGGTTCTCGAGTGCTTTGTTCGGTTGCCCTCACAGTTCAGTTTCCCTTTGAACCTATCAGGAAATATTCCGTTTAGGTTGGATTGCCTATGTGGGGGGGGGGGGGGGGCACCAATTTAATGCGCTTTAATCCCATTCCGTTCGATGACGTCTCGATTCCCACTTGAGTCAAGCCTTTTGTTAATGGATCCGCTATGTTTTCCTTTGATCTCACAAAATCTAAGGATACCACACCGTTGGATAACAATTCCGTTACGGATTTATGTCTCCGACGTATATGTCGAGACTTTTCATTATACATATGATCCTGAGCCCTCGCAATAGCTGATTGACTATCACAATGCATGCTTATTGCGGGAACAGGTTTTGGCCACATTGGAATTCCTTTCAATAGACTTCTCAGCCAGTCTGCCTCTTCGGTTGCTAAGTCTAACGCTATGAATTCAGATTCCATAGTTGACCTTGCAATACATGTCTGTTTGGAGGATCTCCAAGACACGACAGCTCCTCCCATTATAAACACATATCCACTCGTGGACCTTGTGCTATTGGAGTCTGATATCCAGTTGGCATCTGAATACCCTTCCAGTACCGCTGGATATCTGGTATAGTGCAGCCCGTAATCGGCTGAAAACCTCATATATTTGAAAAGTTTCATTATGGCCTTCCAGTGTTCCTCATTCGGATTGCTGGTGTACCTGCTCAATCTACTAACTGAGTTTGCTATGTCTGGTCTAGTGCAATTCATTATATACATGAGACTGCCTATGACTCGAGAGAACTCCAATTGATTCACACTCTTACCGAAATTCTTTTTCAGGTTACAGTTGAACTCAATTGGGGTTCTTGACATCACTTTACTGCCCTTGTCAAACTTGTCTAGTACTTGTTTAACATAGTGACTTTGTGACAAGGAATATCCTTCTGATGTTTTGGTAATCTTCATACCAAGTATTACATCAGCTATACCCAGATCTTTCATATCGAAGTGTTGTGACAACATTTTCTTTGTGGAGTTGATTCTATCATTACTCCCAATTATAATCATGTCATCCACATAGAGACAGACTACGACACAGTCTCTTCCACTTCCTTTAGAGTAGACACATTTATCATACTCATTGATGTGAAAACCGTTTGATAGCATAATTCTATCAAACTTCTCGTGCCATTGCTTTGGCGCTTGTTTGAGTCCATATAAAGACTTTACAAGTTTGCACACTTGGTGCTCTTTACCAGGAACTACAAACCTTTCCGGTTGTTCCATGTAAATCTCTTCTTCCAGTTCTCCATTTAGAAACACCGTCTTTACATCCATTTGATGTATTTCCATATCAAACAAAGCTGCGAGAGCAATGATGATTCGGATTGACGTTTTCCTGGAGACAAGAGCATACGTGTCAAAATAATCGACACCTTCCGTTTGCCTAAAGCCTTTTACTACAAGTCTTGCCTTGTATTTCTCAATCGTACCGTCAACCCTTAACTTCCTCTTGAAGTTCCACTTGTGACCTAGGGGCTTACATCCTTTCGGAAGATCCACTAGTTCCCAAGTGTGGTTTTGCATGATTGATTCAATCTCATTTTGAATAGCTTCTTCCCAATATTGGGAATCCGGTATTGACATAGCTTGTTTATATGTCACCGGTTCGCCTTCTACCATGAAGGTTAGGAAATCAGGTCCAAAGGAAGTTTCCTTCCTTGCCCTTTTGTTGCATCGAGACTCTTCCTCTTCCTCTGTCGGTTCACTTGCCCCCACATTTCCTTCACTGTTCAACTCTTGAGTTGGTACAGATGTAGGTAATTTACGGGGAAAGATATCCTCAAATAAAGAGGTCTCTCGGCTTTCCATATACGTATCTACGTGCATATCGGGATTGTCCGACTTGTGCACGGGAAACCGATATGCACTACTATTATGTGCATATCCGATGAACACACAGTCCACCGTTTTAGGACCAATTCTCATTCTCTTAGGAGTGGGAACTAGGACCTTCGCGAGACAATCCCAAACCCGCAGGTTCTTATAACTGGGTTGATGACTTTTCCATAATTCATATGGAGTCTTTTCTCGCTTCTTATGTGGTAACTTGTTTAAAACATAGTTTGCAGAAAGTATCGCTTCCCCCCATATGTTCTGGGGTAACCCAGAACTGATTAGCATAGCATTCATCATTTCCTTTAGCATTCTATTTTTACGCTCAGCAACCCCATTTTGCTCGGAAGTGTATGGGGTTGTGGTTTGATGTATAATGCCGCTTACAGCGCATATTTGCTCAAACGGTGATTCATATTCACCGCCTCTATCACTTCTCAATGTTTTAATTTCCCTATTGAGTTGATTTTCAACTTCGGTTTATAAAGAGCGAATTTCTCAACTGCTTCGTCTTTACTTCTCATTAAGTAAACGTAACAGTATCTAGTACAATCATCTATAAAGGTGATACAGTACTTTTTCACTCCTCGTGTTTGTATAAAATTTAAGTCGCATACATCCGTGTGTATTAGACCGAGAGATTCACTTTCTCGTTCAACATGTTGAAACGATGATTTCGTTAATTTTGCCTCTACACAAATCTCACATTTGTGTTGCTTATCAAAAACGAAATTTGGTATTAGTTTTAGTGATATTAATTTCTTTAAAGAATTATAATTCACGTGACCTAATCTACCATGCCACAAATGAAATGGCTCAAATAAATAATCAAAGTTAGAAATTTTATTCGCCTCTTGGGCAACAGTCATTACATTGCTAGTGCTAGCCTCAGCTTTAGCACCTTTATTGGGAGCAGGTGTTCCTACGTTTAACTTAAACATGCCGTTGGTCATATAGCCACGGCCTACATAGACACCATTTTTGGTGATTACAATTTTATCGGATTCTAAGACTAGTTTGAACCCGTTCTTCACCATCACTGATCCGGAACATGAAGCACATTTGTCAACCTCAGCTCTTTTCCCGAAGTCATCTTCATCACCACCATTCCTTTTCCTTCCATCTTGGAAGTAGCAGAATTTCCCATGAAGCAGCTTTCTCCCTCTACTGCCTCGTAGGTCTTAAACATCCACCTGGTTGAGCATATGTGGCTCGTGACGCCGGTATCCAGCCACCACTCTTTGGGATTGCTCCCCACGAGATTCACCTCAGAGACCACAGCAGTAAAGTGGTCATCATTTCGTTCTCCCTCGGCCAGATGTGCCTGAGCTGGAGCTTTCCACTTTCCCTTGCCCTTGAAGTTCCTCGGGGGGGGGGGGGGGGGGACTTAACAGCGCATTTATTGTCAGTCCGCGGCACGATGGCCGGTCCTGTTACACACAAAGCAGGTTCCCGCAAATTTCTTTGAGACAACAGCACTGTCTCCGTTGTCAAAAGGTTTTCGTTTGACGTTGGAGCTTTCGACCACATTGGCCTTTGCCATCGAGATGTTAGCACCACCGACTCTCCTCACGGAGCGACGGTTGCTCACCTCGATATTGAGCTTCTCAATGAGCCCCTCAAGCTTTATTTCCTTTCGCTTGTGCTTCAGGTAGTTTTGAAAGTCTTTTCATGATGGTGGCAATTTCTCAATCATGAGTGCCACCTGGAAAGGCTCATTAATCACTAGACCCTCAGCCTCCAGGCGATGGTAAATGAGTTGGAGCTCCTCAACTTGCTCCATGACACCCCTGCTGTTAGTCATACGGTACTCATGAAAGTCCGTGACAACAAATCTCTTTGTGCCAGCGTTATTCACTTTGTACTTATTTTCGAGAGTTTCCCACAGCTCCTTTGCAGTAGCTTTGGGCTCGAAAACACTGAACAACGTGTCATCTAGAGCACACAGGATATAGTTCTTGCATTGGTAGTCGGCATGTCTCCATGCCTCAACCGTAGAGAACGACTGCTCGTTCAGATCGTCCTCGCTTAGAACGGGAGCAGTCTCCTTTAGAAACCTTGTCAGATTCAGGGTCGTGAGATAAAACAGCATCTTTTGCTGCCAACGTTTAAAGTTGTCTCTCCTAAATTTTTCCGGTTTCTCCAGATGAGAAGTCGGCAAAGTAGACATAGCCGAATACATCGGTGCCTTGCCCTTGGCCGCAGCCTTGGCTCTAGCTGCAGCCTTAGCTGCGGCCTTGGCCGTGGCCGCTGCTTCGGCCGCAGCCTCAGCTTTGGCCGCAGTATCCGCCATGGCCGCAGCCGCTGCAGCTACGTCATCGGCGTTAGCCATCATATTCGCATCGCCCCCAGTGTTATGGACAGGCCCACCAACCACTGGGTCATGCTCACCCCCGATAGCCAACTGAATAGGCGACGTGTTTGTCATCTGAAACGACAACACAAAAACGTATGAGATACGTGTACAAAACAAATTCTATAAACAAAACACCAAAACTGATATTTGGGTTTGTAAAAGAATTATTAAACAAACAATAAAATTAAAAATTTTATCCTTTTGAATATCAATACGGTTGATATTAAAAGTATTAAACGATTCTTATTGAATACCAATACGGTTGGTATCAACAAGATTCAAAAAATAAAAATTAAAACTGTTTGGAATTTTTCTTTGTAATTCAATATCTAATATAATTTAGAATTGAAAACAAAAAAGCATTATTCCTTATAAAATAAATAATTGTATTAATACACGAAAGAAAACAACAGTATATCGGCTAAGATTGTTGGTTTCCGTGTACGAAATAACAATTAAACAATAATAAATGACTAAACTAGAATTAAACAAAACCAGTGTAATCTTTATTAATTTCCAATTGGAATAGAAATTACTGATTACAACATGTAGGTACTGAAAAGTAATTAAAGCAAACGTTATCAGATTATTATTAATTAATAATCTGATGTATTGAATTGCAATCAATAGAAACTGCCGGACTGGAAAGTATAAACTTAACAGCCGGACTGTTCTGGTTGAAATTGAAATTACAGGACTGAATTGAAACTATTCTAATTACTGAATTAAATTACAGAATAGTAATTACAGCAAAATACAGAACTTTAAAGAAATTACAGAAAGGTACAAACAGAATTAAAAGCTATAGCTAAGTACAGCAAATTAAAATACTGAAATAAAAAATACAGAAATGTAAATTGCTGAATTTTAAATAACAGAATTGAAATTGACAGAATTAAAAGAAATTAAATTGGACATAATTAAAAGACGAGGCTACTGTTTAACAGTATGCCCTTAACCGATATTCGCCCAACCACCTTGATGTTTCTGGTTGCGTTGGCGCTTCGATCCCAAGGTACAACGTCTCGGATGACTCGCCGGAAACTGGCGACGAGTCAAGGTCGAGTTGTTGGTGGGTGGTTCTCTCTGGTTCTAAAATGTAATGCTGATTTTTGAGAGTATCTCAGCCATTAAAGTCACTTTACTACTGTTAGTTTTCGAAATTCGAAACTGCAGTATTAACTTTGCAATGAATTTATATTTATTGCAACAGTTACAGATTTGCTGGAAGCTTTTCCCGAACAGACGCACTTTTCGGGAACAGACACGCTTTTCCCGAACAAGTGAAATCCGAACAGGCGCACTTTTCCCGAACAGGCGCACTTTTCCTGTTGAGCTAAAAAACCAACGAGAAAGCCCGCCCGACGAGTAAGACCGCCCGACGAGCAAGACCGCCCGACGAGCAAGACCGCCCGACGAGCAAGACCATGTGTGGTACACAATACACACATGTGTATGTGGACACACTACTTAATATGCAAATGGGATATCTTAGTATATATATTGTGAAAATCACTCATGATTTTCCAATGTGGGATAACCCTCATGGGTTAAATCCCATTTCTTTTCTCATTTTCCAGCATTGACTTTATTTTCTCTTTCGAGTACTAACCTTCGAGTCCAATTATCATTCACAGCTTTCATCCGAATAGGTAATGCGATATACCGTTGCGAAGCTCGTTGTACGAGCTACTCAAACGCTTTGAGTATGGCCTCAGCAAAACTGAGTAGTCGTATCGAAAATTGACTCAAAAATGGTCCCTGACCACTTGGAACAACCATGTTTAAGACCATATTTTTTTACAATTTTTCCAACAGAGATATGGTAGAAAATATTTCAGGATGGCATTAGCGAAACGAAAGATATAATGAACATATGATTAGTAAGATCATACAAATCATAAAATATACTTCATAGATAGTCTGCACCACCTATATAATGTGCTCATAATTCAATAAGGACATCATCTGAACTCATACGAATTCAGACATACACTTAAGTATCGACTATTACTAACCATATTTACATTCAATAGATATTTAAATTCACTATCAAAAGCTTAAAAAAATTAACATTTTCACTGTTCCGTTAGACGGAGAAGGTTAAACGGTGGCCAAACCACCAAGTAGCACTTGATCTTAGCTATTTATACGCAGGTTATAAAAAACTAACAAGAACTCCGGGACAAGACCTAGAAAAGAGATTTCTCAATAGCTCACAACCTGTGAGTGAAGTTCACGCATTAAAACTAAAATTAAAGGTTTATCAATTATAATAATAATGATTTTACTATGTCTATACGCTCTTACACTGGGCTAAGAATATGACGTAGTAAACTTGTTTAACAAATTTGATTTAATTTCGTTCTGACTTTGTGACATAAGTAAAGTATGGTCTATAAAATATACTATACAAGAAAGTAATTAAACATACCGACATTACTGGTAAATATAAGTGATAGAACATAAAAATCAGACGAATCGACCCACACGTTATTGATGGGTATTCAACGCAGTTATCATAAGACTCGGGGTATAACAGTATTTTTCCCATTTAAGGATAAGAGCAATTATCCAATAAGTATCTTAACCCAATTAATAAAGGTCCACAATGGAAATCTCATGACGCATGAGATGGAGACACTTGTTAACATCCTATGAAGCATAAATGCCTATAAATAGCCAAGTATCTTCACTGGGAAAGGGACCTGAAAAATCACAGGAAAAAGAATATACAAAAAATATATTTGTTAGAGCTTATCTCACTAGAAAGATTACCGAGAGAAGTTAAATAAAAGACCGAGAATCAATGACTAAGTTCAAGATGAATATTAAGATTAAGTTATCAGACCGAGCATAAGTGTAATAATAAATTGTAATCCGAGAAAGAATAATTACCGATCAATAAGAAAGAACAACAGCGTGTTCAATATTTACTTTCTTTAATTTATATTAATATTATTGAAAATAATAACGCGATCCGATCAAAATTATTGTTTTATCAATAAGTAACGTACAGGTGAAAAGGCTCATCCAATAATACTGTTAATATCTTTTTTGTCATGTATCATACGTGGTTGTAGTATATACTATATATATAGTACTATAATAGAGTAACAGTTTTTAAGAATTTAGATCGACATATTTTCAATTACTTAGATAAGCATGGGTGTACCGAAATGAATGAAGTTGAAGCCTTTCTTGGGACTAGATTTTTGTTAATCTTCCGTTATCGATTAATTCTCTTTTACGAAATTACGTGTAATTTTGACCGGTTTATAAAATGTATTAAAATTGTCGAAATGAAAATTTTAAAACCTAAATCAGATAATTTAATGTTTGCACTATATGATCAACTTTTAAAAAATATCATTCCGATAATTTTGATACAAGTTATTGACCGATTAAAATTGCACTTAGTTTTCTAATAAACAATTAATTAATGAAGTACTGGGTAATAATTTCTGAACTCGTAATGAAACTATGGGCTCCCTTATCGCCTATACAGATGCTCAATGGGCACACATTTTCATTCCCAACATATGATTATAGAAGTATTTATTCTTGCATATTTAAATTTTTGAATATGTCATGCCCTATTTTTAATTTTTTTTGAAATTCTCAAGTTCCAAACACCTGACGTTTGATGTAACTGCTGCATAAACCACTTGCTTTTTTGAGGTTCATCATCCATGATACAATGCTATTTTTTTTTAGGTATTTTTAGGCTTTATGTCCTGATAGAATCTATTTTGATATCATAAATACTTCTCTAGTGTAATAGTTCATCCGTCTCAATTTATAAGTCTGCTATTTTATTTTAGATTGTTAATTCGTTTCATTTGTCGAGTTTCGCAAAATAGAAAAGAATTTTGCGAAACATTAAGAATCTTGCGAAACATTACAAAATTGACCATACTTTATTGTTTATGGATAAATGATCATTAAAACAAAAAATAAAAAAAAATGGAAGAGAGTGTACGTAAATAAAGTGTCATATTTGTATTCTTTTAATAAGTTCGGTTCCTCGCAATGGATTTGGATTTTGGAAGGAGGGAGTATAAAATTAAAAAGCTCCCAATCCACTAATTATCCAGTAATTGTTCATGTAAGATGAAATTAAATACCTTTGAATGCTTTTGGTAGAATGGGTCCTAAAAACTTAACTACAACTCTTAACGTGATAAAACACATTGTATTTACAGTATTTACATTCAAAGGTAAAAGACCGTCTGCTAAATTAGGAAAGTGCCTTCTATCATTTTCGGTCTATTGTGTATGGAGATAAAGGAACACGAGAGTGAAAGACGGAAAAGTTTTAACGCCCGAAAATATGATGAAAAGAGTAGAATTTTATGTTGTAAATAGAATGATCTTTTATGTAATGTAAAAAATAATGCTAGGAATAGATTTATTGCTAAATATCGGAGACTGAGTCCCGAGTTTGTCGGTGACTAGTCTTGCGTAAAGTAGAGTTAATATTAAGTAGCTTGTAGTTCGTTTAATTTTGCAAGACTTTGCTTCCTTAATATATTTATCGGTCCGTTTGCCTAAAAAAAAAAAAAACATATCATATTTATGGGGTAAAAGTAAGCAATACATCATACATTTATTTATATGATAAACTATAGCCTAAAATAATTAAAATAACTACAACTATATTAGTTTCCACTTAAATAATTTAGAAAAAACTATTGCTTAAATTATTTGTACTTAGAACTGATCAGCAGTTTAATGTATAAAATATTTGTAGTTAGAAGAGCCATATATAGAGGCACGGTTTCACCAATATCTACTCGGAGTTTCCTTATGCATAATTGTGATTAACGAATAAACACATTTTTTTAAGCAGATTGATATAGATTGCTAAGCTTGTTGGTGTGTTTACGCGTGTGATTTTTCCCTTTAAATTTAAATAAACAACACATGTAGGTCAAATCATTTTAAAATTTGGTATTCGTAGTTGTTTAATTAATTTGTTCTTATCTTTAATTCTTTTTGTTTCAGATTCAAATCTAGCAACGTAGTTGCTTTTAAGATAATTAAATTATAATTAATATAGTGTCAAGTAGGAAGAGTTGTCAACAAAACATCAAAACAAATGGCATAGTATATAAAAAAATCATGTCAAAATGTTGTATGGTAAAGAACATGATAACAAATTGGGGCAAATTATATATTCTAACAACAGACCAGATGTATCGAATAGGCAAATACACCCTATCAGCTAATATCATGTTGCAGTTTTTTCCCCTTACTACATCTTTTTGTTTATAATGGAAATCCATAATTTCCAAAATGCTTCTAAAACAATCTGACGAATTTTTATTTTTATTTTTGTTTTAACGGATCCTCAATCAAAAGGCTGTCGGATATCAAGCATTAGTGTAGCGTGAGCCTGAACGACTCGGGGTAACCCGATTGCTCAACCAAACTTCAATTATGTCAATAAATAAGGATCTTAAATAGAAGTGTGTAAGATAACAAGGCTGGATTGTCGTGTACATGCCACGATTCGTCAACAGTTGAAATAATCAAAAAAGGGGCGAAATTTGTTAAAGATGAGTACTACTTTGTTGTTCCAAGTACAAAGTTAATTGTCTAAGTCCGTTTGTTTAAATTGACAAAGATGATACTCCATCTGTTGCAACCCGTTCTTCATGACACTGTTATCATATACGAAAAATTATGTATCTAAATGGCAAAACCATCTAGTTAAAAAATTATTCAGGTGCTTATAAAAACTAAAACGTGTATAACTTTTTAACGGACGATCTTTGCAAGTTAGGTACAAAAATTCGACATCCAACAGAAGTGCAAGTAACCTCAAACACCAACTCGGCATATTACACTACGTACGTACGATTCACACCAAAGCTCTCTACTCCTATCTCACATGTAATAGTGAAACAACCCGACTTATTAATTACAGCTTTACACTACTACAGTTTACTAGTCAAAAGATCGATCAAGATTCAAAAAGCACTAGTTTAGTTTCGGGTTGTTTACATTCAGCAAAGGAACCCAAATTTCTCTTCTACTGCTTTTCAAACACTTAGCCGTCGTACATCACATATCCCTGTTTTTAATTGTTAATTAACCATCACGGCGGCTCAGAAAATGAGTGGTGTATATATACGTGCTCGGATGATCATTTCATTAACGTATAAGCATGTCAGATGCCCAAACAACGTAAAACTAAACTTTTAAGTTGATCAGTTAAATGAAATCAAACTTTTGCGTAAGGAAAAGATAAGCTTAAGAGCCAAGGCTAGAAAAATTAGTGAAATCATTTCCCAGTCAAGGAACCATGTAAATTTATCAGACCCTACTTAACTCAATTCGTACCAAAACTACAGTACAATTGAGAAAATCTTTTGATCAATACATGAATGAAATTATTATGGACATTTTGGTAAGACTCACAATGGTTATTTATTATTAGCTCGTTGAAGAAATCTAAGAAACTTGTACTTATCTATTTATTAGTCCAATCAAAAATTATATTCTAATATTATAATGTGGGATCATATATACAACTGTAAATTGCGAATGACTTCAATCACGCAATTATTTTGTTGGTCTTACTGAAAGTTTGAGGTAGACGGGTCATGTGAATATATTGGACGTTATCTGAGTACATAATTAAGAAGTAAAGAAAATGAAAAGAATCCGAGGGAAATGGATTAAAATAGAATGATAGGACCAATCAATAGTTTTGCAGTTCCCAAACAATTTTATACTTCAAAGGGGCGAGACAGCGAGAGCGATATTGTCACGTCCGGGATCTCGAAAAAATCTGAGTTGTGAAAATACATGAAACATTTTGAAGAAAAAATGCAATAAAAAAGTTTTGACATTTAAATAATAATGGAAAGAAATAGTAAATGAAATCATGCTGATATCATATTAGTAACATAAGAGTAGTCATTGATGACCTAATATGATATCATGGAGCATATATAAGTCAAAAGAGTTAAAACATAATTAGCTATAAATTTCGGTATGACATTTAGGTTTATATTTGTTTCCACAATTTTTTTTGACATAAATGGTGGAAAAACCCACATTTTTATTTTAATGAAAAAATAAAATTATGGGGAAAATTGTTTCCATAAAAAGTAAACATGTTCATTACAACTTTAATATAAATAAATAAAAGGTTACCATCTCAATCATAAAAAAAATTCCAAGAGGATAAAATCAAGTGCTACCTAGTTACAATTGAACACGAGTCACTTAGTTTAAACGAATAAGTAGTAGTGAGGAGAGTTTGTGGTAAAATCGTTATAAGTAGACAAGGTGGACAGTATTGAAGTTAAGATATTTAAAGTATTATCAATAGATTTTATGCACCTACATATATTAACTCATTGGAGAATTTTTTTTCTACTAAAACCTTTTTTTATTTTACAAGTTATACTTTACATGGTGTTCGGAAATCGATTACAATGTGTATGGAGCATTTTTAGCTGCAAGAGAGAGTTTTTATCCTCGTTGGATACAAAGTATAATAGTAAAAAGGTAAAAGTTCGGATATGGATATCAGATGAAATTTAGATGATATGGACGAATCACCAAGCTGAAACTGATTCAAAAGCTTTACCAACCATGATCTACGATCTTTCAGAGGCGAAGCCATTACACATGAGTACTAGGACGAATAATAATGACACCAAATCTCAATCTAGTCTTGTAATCATGCTCACAGATACAACGATCGAGTTTATTTGGAATTTGTATAGAATGATGCAAGAATTTTCTTGAGTTCACTGTTGTAAGTAAAAGGGCGTTCCAATTGAACAAGGTGACCGGCATTCTTAATCCATTTCAAGTTGGCCTTGTCTCCTATTTTCCTGTGAAAAAACATATATTCTTATTTTAGTAAAAAAGGATCAAGTATAGCAACTATAATGCTTTAGATTCTAAATTCAAAATATAGTAGAAACAACATCAAGGGTTGATTAATTATAATATGATCACGCTAGCTAGGTACCCGTACCTAGCTAAGCTATTTTTAGTATCGGAATCATTATGTTCTAACTGAAGTACCATATGAGGAAGAAAAAAACATTTCATTAAACTATGGGGACCCGTCATTTTGCAGTTTCAGAATATGGCAAACTTGAAAGTTTTTGCTGGTTTATTTCAAAGCTTAGAAATACTCGATTTTCTAAAAAAACTATAAATATTATGAAGAAGTTTATGGTTTTTCCTGTAAAATGTAATAGTATATTGCTTCTTTTTGTTTATACAAATAATAAAAAAGAAGTTCATAGCATGTCTCATCGTACATTCAAAATTTCAAATTATACACATAATTAAAACGAATAGAGATGTACATACTCTTTCATCGTTTGGGCCAATTCCAAGTTAAAAATCTTGTCATCATCTCCCCAAAGAAAATGTATGCTCTGCAACACACGTACATATGGAGTTCTATATAAATAGTAAAATTAACCAAAAGAAAGTGGGGTTGAATTCAGTTTAATTAACAACCTGAGGGTAATTTGGTATAGTATCTTTATCATCAACGACCAAAGCCTTCAAAAGTTCAGCCTTCTCTTTTCTGTTAACATAAATGGTCTGCGATTTGAAATCATTATGTGATTGTTTCTAATCAGAAAATATACTAAATCAACTTACAACTAGTACTAAAAGATCATCAATCTTGGCATTATATGACTCACACTATTGTTTTAAATAATTTCAAATTTGTTCGTAGAAATCCTTACAAAACCTGGGGCACAAGAAAACAGCTGTGACTCAATAAGCAGGTCTGCAGAGAAGAAACGATCATCCAACATTATGTATGCACTTAATACTAAGCTAATTAGGGAATTAGTAAGTAATGGTAGTTCCGCGTAATGTCGATGATAACTTTTAAAATTTAATATTTTTCATGGGTGTTATTTCAAATAAAAAGATGGATCGTTTCAAGACTTTCACGTCGAACTATCTTCACACATAAGTTTGTTTTATTTAATCAAATTAACTAATGAATGATACATATCAAGCATACGACCAGCTTCACTAGTACCTTCGTAGTAACCTTATTCAAGGGTCCAGGGGAGACAAATAGTAAACAGACAACATATTATCTAATTTAGAAGATTTTGAGTTGAGACTTGAGAGTCGAGACCACATCCGATGTCATTTCATCAGGACTAACAAAAAATGAAAAAGCTATGGACCATGGTTAGCAACGTGATCTGGAACCAACATATTGTTGTTAGACTTTCTGCTGCAGAATAGCAATTTTGTGTATCTTTAAGATGTAGTAACATCAAACACTTGTGACAAGAGCATCGACTTATTTCAAAAAGAAGAAGAAGGTATCGCCATTTATTACAGAGAGAAGAAGCTATCGCGATTGGTTTCTATACATTTCATAATTACTACTAGAAATTATAAAATGACAACAACGTCAACCTATTAATGTACTTAAAAGATAAAAAATTTAACACAAGAAACAAATTGAAGTAACTAAGATTCAAAAGAATCAGTTCAATTTTCTCAAGCAAACTTCCAACAGCTCTTTCTTCAAATTAAAGAGTTACAAAAGTTGTGTGAGGAACATTATCTTTTTCTTAATTTACAATATATATATATATATATATGAAAAAGCAAACATAGAAATTTAAGAAAGCATGGAGAGAGAGCTATGATGAGATTAGTTCCATTCTTTTTCACATAGATTTTCTAATCAAAACCAAGATGAATTTACTTAAGAACATTCCTAATGATAAAAGCAATGCTCATATAGTAAGATTTTGGGACATAAACAAAAACCTTATTAATGATTAGTTTTTTGAGTTGTAATGTAGCGAAGTTCAATTTAAAGATGGATCAATGCTGGTCTCATGTTATACATTTCACACTAGGTAATCTGTTGTCCTCTTTTTGGATTATTACTATTATAAATTTTGAATGTGCAAACTACTCTGGTGCCAAGTATTTTTTTCTGGTACAAAAAGTAGCTTTTAAGCCACTTGAAGAGATGGAGAGGGAAACTTGGAAAGAGCAGCATTATTCAGTTCAACATAGCTGTGGAAATTGAAATTTTGATGAGCTATGAAGGTCTCAAAAGCCGGAAATACTACCAATTACAGAATTTGTTTTCCTGGTGTTTCAATTCTGAATTTATGGGTGTTGATGCCACCTAGCTTTGTTAATGATAGGCAAAGACATTATAAAGTGATGTCGTCTTTAGTTCTGCTGCTATATGATGTATTTGTAAATTTTATCCAAAACAATGAATCTGTTAACGAGTTTCAAGCTTCTTATCATATTAGGATGATTCTAGACCTATTCCGGCTTGTGGAATAGGTTGGTTACTGTTTCAGTGTTTAATATTAAGCTTACCATTCAAAAAAATAAAATTAACATGGAATGTCATGTTGTTCGAACTTGGGGACATACTCTATTCAAGTCTCATATTCTAATCGCTACAAAATTAGGAAATAGAATAGTAACAAATTCTGTATGAATTAGCATAATCTTGGCATATGATATTAATATAGGCATGTTATATCATTTATGTGGTCATTTTATTATTAACGAAAAAATGAATTCTACCACCAATTATATAAAAGCATTATTCCAATCTTTATGTTAGACTAAATTATCTGACCGGCTTCCCTAATCCATACATACAAACTAGTAAAATTACCAAAATATAACATGCAAAGCAACGTGAAAAGTCGAATTCCAGCAGGAAAAGAAAAGGGGTAAATAAGATAATCAAACTAGGCTTTACTTCCCTTATGCTTATTTTCTTTGATGCATGGTTTCTTGAATGTTTCATTAAAGCAGAAAACTTTCCTTACAATGGTCAAAATCAAGATAAATCCAGAAGGAAATACAGTATACCTCAAGAAAGTCTTTGTAAATGAAGTCCGGCAACCGTGGAAACTGAGTACCGGTAGCAAACATCCTCTTGACTCCTTCAAGGGTTACCGGTAATATCAAATCCTCCCAGCATCCTGCCCCTAGCTCCCTAAGAGCTTTCTCACTCACTGACCGGGTCATCTCGATCACCGTACTCGAGACCACAAGGTTCTCAACCAAATCTGGGTACAACTCGGCCATTTTAAACGCCACCATCCCACCGTAACTCACCCCTACGATCGTACACCTGTTGATAAGAATAATAATCTTGAAATTGTAAAGTTGCTTTTAATAATGTTAGAGTGAGCAGTATGGGACGTGATTTTAGGCTTGTCACTCCTCTGCAACCAAAATTTCAGTGTCGTCCTAATCAAAGCTATTTACTTGTGACTCTTGTCTACTAAAGAGTATTATTGGGTTATCGTTTCGGAAGCGTTGTCATAGACAGTTGTTCGTCGTGTCTCGTCTAGGCTCGGCTTTGTGTTTTTTCAATAAGGAAAAATTAACGTTTAATACATACTTTCGGACTTAATCATCAAAAGCCTCAATTTGCGATTTTGGTTTAAGAATTGATACATATCAGTATAGCATCAATGGGCATCAAAATTAAAAAAAAAAAAAAAGAAGAAGAAGCACCAATGACATGTAGATAATCTTAAACACGATTTCAAACATGGGTTCTTCGTAATTAAGTTTCAAAATATGTACTGAATGGTTATTTTTCCTTTCTTTATATTACGAGGTTGTAGTTTATGCTCTAGATTTTGTCGTAGAGTCTGTAGTTCTTTGGTGTTACTTTTAAGTCTCGCAGCCTATTTATAGACTTCAAGATCTGAACTTCAAAACAAAAACTAGAAGTGCATCACTAATTATTTATATGTACGTACCTGTCCACTCCCAAAAGCCCCAGGCACTCGGCAAGACACACCACCTGGAATTCGACGGAGCGCTCTGTGGCATTCGTGGTGGAGCGGCCGAAGAAGAGGAAATCTGGCACGTAGACAGCGTAAGTTGACGATAGCGCCAAAACCTGGCATATAGTTTCAATTTTAAGACTAAGACGTATAGGAGGTATAAAATAGAAATGTTATCGTATATTTATCCAAACGATAAACGATAATAGGATAAACCAGATATTAACAAGTGAAAGATGCATTTGCTTGAAACCAGTAATTATAATTAGAAATCTTTGTAGTTAACCTGTTGTGTGTGTGTGTGTGTGTATTCAAAACAGCAACTTTGTTAATTTAGAAACAGAAGGAGTACTATAAAGATTAAAGTGGTCATATAATTGTTTTTCAAAAAGAAACTCATACACTCTTATAAAGATTAGTTATGTATGATTTGTGTGTCTATAACATCAATACTATTTATTACAGGGGAAATTATATACCTGAGGGAACCACATGTAGATCCCGTCGGTGCAAAACGGGTGAGCGAGAACGATTGTGGGTTTATCGGGCTTGGCCCGTTGGGCCTCTTTTGGGGCCCATATGTTTATTACCGTATCGTCGCCAAGCTTTATTTGCTGCGGTGACAAACCGGCTAGTTTCATTAGGACATGAAGCAATGGTTTCATAGCTAAAATAAAGTTCAGCATCTCACTCTCTCGATGATTTGAAAAAAGATTATATGTTTTTTGTAAAGCCTTCAAATTTTAAATATACTAATTGTCCCATAACTTTCTAATGGGATTTGCTATTTCAGTGCATCAGTCAAATATTTCGTATATCATATGCAAGCTGGAAAGATATATGGGGAATTTTGACTGTTTAATACTTCTTTACATCACACAGTATAATGGATAATCAAGCAATCAGGGCGGCACTGCACTTATGTACGACGATCGGGTTACACGGCAACCCTACAATTTACTTTTTTTTTTTAGTAAAGCTTTTCAAAGTAAGTTATAAATTGGTTATTTTGGTAACCTCTCAATATTTTTTATTGTATCCATTTTAAAAATTATATATTGTTTTTTTAATTTTATACTAACAATTTTCATACTACTGGTTAGTAAATAATAAATATAACAATTTGCAAGAGATGCTAGATACTCACATGGTGTGTAGGGACACGTGTTAAAACAAAGTTGGAAAAGAATAATATACTATTGTAATATTAAATACATGCAATTATAAATACACTATATAAGAATATATGCAAAATTAGTAGTAGTTCAAATCTTTTAAACATATTTAGCATGTATAAAATTAGTCTGATTAGATCACAAAATATTTGCAAATTTTGATGAACTTTCAACTTTGAATAAACTTTTTATTTTACTAATTACTCCAAAACCATTCTTGCGTACTCTAGAGTCCGGATATACATACGAATAATTTACATTCATGAAAAGGTATCTTAACTGTTTTAATTTTTTTTAATTTCAATTGCTTAATATATTTTGACATTTATGCTTAATTGGTTTGAGTAGGGTTGTATTAATATTTATACAAAAAGTTTGATGATTGATTTTGATAGATTTCTCTTGTTTAATTATGAGGAAAAATGGTAAAACGAAATGGAAACACGATTGGTAGTGTTTTCCCAAAAAAGAGTACTCAGAATGTTCAAACCGCAAATTTGAGTACAAATTTGATGTCAATCCTACTCCTGAAATTAGTTTAGAACAAGTTCAGAAGACCTAAGATGAAACAATGATATCAATTCATTAGAGGTTGATCCTGGTAAACGATAACAAATATGGGGATATCCAATTAATCAACAAGATGAAATCCGAATGGCTTATATAAGACATAAGCCGTATCGTCCTGAAATAAAAGAATATCCGTCAACTCTAATAGGAAAAAATTATCGAAAATTTCAGGATTCGTGGTATGATTTATACCCTTGGTTAGAGTATTCTCCTATAAAATATAAACTTTTTGTCTTCCGTGTTTTCTTTTTAGTAAGCCATCTGGGGAATCGAAGAATAAAACATTTAGAAAGGCCCAACAAGCCGTCGTTGACTTAATGAACCAGCCACAACATATAGCAAAGGTATTAAACATATTTAGCTCCGCTGAAATTGCCAATAATTGACATAGAATTATGGGTTCAATCAAAGTTGTTCGATATCTAGCACTTCAAGCTTGTCCTTTCAGAGGTCACGATGAAAGCCCGAATTCACTAAATCAAGGAAACTTTTTAGAGTTTCTTAAAGTGTTTGAAATCAGAAAACGAAAATCTTTCTAATGCAATAGATAATGATCCTAAAAATGCAAAATACATCTATGGAAAAATTCAAAAGGAAAGTTTAAATGTGTTTTCCGCGCAAGTAAAAAATATCATTCGAGAAGATTTTGGAAATATAAAAGAACGCATGGTGTCATTTAAATAATGGAAAAAAATACATTTACTACACCAAACTATAGTGCTATTAACGATTTGGATACCCACTTTTTAAATTTTTCAATTTAGCTACCACACTATAATAATTTTTCAATTTAGGTACCACCGTCTAAATAAATCACGGAATCATGTCACGTGATATTTGACAAACATTAATTTGAGAGACTAATTTGACAATTTTGCACAAAAATATGTCATCATAGAAAAACTTTCCCCCCAATTTCACATATAAAAAAAATTAGCATATAATCCAAATTTTTGTTATGTGTGAAATTGGGGAAAACGTTTTTATAGGATGACATATTTTTATGTAAAATTATCAAATTAACCTCTCAAATTAATGTTTGTCAAATGTCACTTGACATGATTCCGTAATTTATTTAGACGGTGGTACATAAATTGAAAAATTATTATAGTGTGATACCTAAATTGGAAAATTTGAAAGTTGGGTACCCAAATCGTTAAAAGCAGATAGTTTGGTGTACCAAACCTATAAAACCCCTTTAAATAATTGTTTAAATTCGTAGCACATAATTTTTTTATGCACTAATCGTATTTTAATTTTTGAACTTTTATTCCATATATGGAAAATTGAGTATTTTTTTTAATGTAATTTTAGATTTTCCGTTCTTTATACTTTGAATTATGTGTTTTTATTTTGATAATCTCAAACATTTGGCTCTGTTTCCGTCACTGCAAGCAATTAGCATGGCTCCTCACAAACTACTTGACAGAGATAAGGTGAGGTGATAAGGTTGGTTGAGAGATTGTTTTCAATTGTAGTAAAAGCCTAAGTGACTTATAGTTGCTTTAAAATTCAGATTTTGGTAGCTTTTTTTCCCTATTTGGGTGGCCATGTAGGCTCATTATAATTGTTGTTTTTTATTCCATATGTCCTGTAATGAGTAGGTTCCGAACTTTACTGGATTCTGAACGGAAATAGTTACCATGAAGGCTTGTTTCATGGCCAAACTTTGCTGCACTTTGATTGGAATAAATAAGTAAAGCCTTTAGTTTTTATTAAAAAAAAGAAGAGTAGTAAAGAACTATGAGTATCTTTTAATCGGGTTTTCCTAAGTTTTGAACTCTACATAGTTGAGGTTCTCTTATTGGTCCTATAATGGACGGTAAGGCAGTTTTGGATACAAAAACTCATAATAAATGACTATCTCATATGTACCTTTTGTAATTTCTGTTACGAACCTTGAATATTAGAAATAAAGGAGTACCAATTTACCACATACTTATGATACTTTTCTAAACGGGTGAAACCAAATATGTCGCCTTTTAAAAGCTTGACAGGTGATACTGTCTTAACTCTAAAACTATAGTACCATTAAGAATTTTGATGAAGCTATGGATAATCAAACAATTTACCTGTAATGTAATGAGATCACATGAGATTAATTTAATTTGGTGTTGAGCTCATTTCAGGTGCTACCAGTCAACCATTTGACCTTATTGTTATGTAAAACATGCAAGTGAAGGTAGGCAGCGACAACTAATTAATAGTATTATGAATTTAATACGCTGTAACTCATACTTGACAAGAAATTTCGTGTTAAAATTTCTTTTATGGTATTAATTAGGGGTGTAAGAAAAATCCGTTAATTCGTAAGTTCGATACGAACCGTTGTTTTGGTTAGATTTGGTTTATGTTTTGAATTTAAAAGTTTTGGTTTTGAATTCAAAATTTTCAAATCCGTTCTAAATGAATTGGTTTAGTTTTCAGTTATCTTAATGCAAACCAAACAAATACGATCCAAACCGTTGAAACCAATTTGAAATATTATATTCGATCCGTTATGCCTGTTAAGAACAAATACAATTAACACTACTTAAAAAAATCTAAAACTCATTCCATTTATACATCCTACCAAATAAGTATATATATAGAAGTTGACATAACTCGATTCTGAGTTAATTTAGTTGTCACGAAAAGAACAATTTCATTATGCATTATAAAAGAAGTTTCTATTAGTTTTTGGTTTGAAAATTGGAGAAATACTAAACCCTTTTGTGAAGAATTCAGTGTTAATAATCCTTACATTCTTTTTTCCTTACATTCTTTTTAATCAGGTGCATAATGGTATTAATTGGAATGACGAACTTAAATTAGAAATTAGTAATATTTCATTATTAAAGGATATTCATAAGTATAATATTACTTTTAGAACAGGGGAGGACATTAGATAATGGCCAAACACTACCGATGACAATTTTACTTGTAAGAATGCTTTTCATCATTTTAGACAGATTTACCCCACCAATAATATTTATATACACCTGTGGAATAAAATTTTTCCTATGAAAATCTCCACCTTTAATTGAAAATTATGGAATAATACTGTTAAATTAGATGGAGATGTGCAGAAATTTGGTATTGCTCTAGCAAGCAAATGTATTTATTGTACTATTCATTGTCTTGATACTGCTAATCATCTTTTTACTAAGAGTGATGTTAGTTTGAAGGTGTGGGGTTATTTTAGTAATCTTTTTGGTTTTCATCTCCCGGCTTCTTTTGGTTTTCATTCTATTATTTCTTTATGGTGTAATCATTTTAAGGGTAATACTCAGGTAGATAAAATAGGTAAGTTAATTCGTTTTCTTATTAACTGGGAAATTTGGATTAATACAAATAATTTTGTGTATAATAATGATATTTTTAATGAATATGTGATTATTAAGAAAGTTCATGTGTGGCTTAAAGATCTTAATTTTTTGTTTACTAATTGTACTCCTACTACTTGTTTTAACCTTCTTACTTTGCAAGCTTGTGACATTTCTATTAATAAAACAATTATTAAAAAATCTATTGCTATGCCTTGGTCGCTTTCTCCTATTGGTAGGCTGAAATTAAATATAGATGGTTTTTCTTTTGGTAACCCTGGTCAAGCTGGGAGTGGATGTGCTTTGCGTGATTATAAAGGTAATATTATTTTTGCCTTTTTGTTAGGATCAGATTTATGGTCTAAATTCTATTTGTTGTCTAATGGTTTTCACTAAATAATCCTATCTGTTAATTATGAACTAAGACAGGTGTTGTTAGGTTTCAAGCAATGTTGCAACCTCAGTTACAACCTGTGTTGATAGGTTTCTAGTAATATTGCAACCTCAGTTGCAACCACAGTTACAACCTGCTTAGACAGCGTTGGAGGTTTCAAGTAATGTTACAACCTCAGTTCCAACCTGCTGTTCAGCAGAATTCTGTTTAGTTATGTTAATCTGCATAACTATTCTTTAATAATAATTACTTGTTTTAAAGTATGCAGGATATATTCTCATATGATCTTAACAGGTTTAGTATGCGTTTATATTGAGAATATCAAAGTGGTAAGGCAAGATTTCCTAAAAGATATAAAGAGATTAGTTATGTTTCCTTTACATAGATAATTCTATATCTCTATTCTTATGCAAATCTTTATCACTTGTGTCAATCTTTGTTCCTTATCAATTCAGTATGATATGTTTAAGATTGAATATAATATGGAGTTAAGTGTTTCATATGTATATGAAAAGATATTATCTCTAAAAGAGATTATCTTTATATGTTTCCTAGTTAAAGGAAAAGACTAACTCCTATTATCAAGCTTATTATTAAACAGGAATTACCAATGATGATTGGAGTCAATCCACGCTGAAGAATCACGTAATGCTTGGAAAGATTGAAGCCAATCAATAAAAGTTAAAAGCAATCAAAAGATATTGAAGAATAGAAAATTGTTTTTACTTACTTATATACTTGATAACTTAGCTTGTAAAAGTTGTGTGTTCTAAATTATAAAGAACCCATTCTTGAGAGAATTCACATGAGCTTTCAAAAGAAAAACAATGGTGGGATGCCATTGATTTATTAAGTGATAGTTATAAGGTAGGAGCAATATAGAGATAGGCAGAAAAACCTAGAGGAAGCCTGAGAGTTTTTCATTAAGACTTGAATCCTATATTGTAAGTTTTTATAATATCATAATCTGGGTAAGTGCCCCGGAGACGTAGCCTAGTTAGGTGAACTCCGTTGTTAAATGTGCGTGTGATTTATTTCAAGTACATTTAACCTTTTACAGTTCTGTCAATTAATACAGTGGGTTCCAACTGTGCTTGCAACCTCACTTAGAACCTAACTGCAAAACTGCAACTAGAACAGCGGATAGGAATTTCAATTGGTATCAGAGCTTCACACTAGATCTTACTTAGTGTGGATCCTGTGTTCTAGTAAAGATGGACTTAATGAGGGAAGGAAACGCTTTCAACAAACCTCCATTGCTTGAAGGAGGAGTAAACTATGGAGTATGGAAAATCAGAATGAGGTCCTTCATTAAACAGCAAAATGAACATGCATGGAAAACTGTGATGTATGGATGGGAGGCTCCAACTGCCATTGATAGTGAAGGAGAACTGGTTTATATACCTGAAGACAGATGGTCTGCTGATGAAGACAGAAAATCAAGTGCCAACTCAACAGCCATAAACTTGATCTTTGCTGGTGTAACTCTCAGTGTGTTCAGGTATATCTCTCATTGTGAAACTGCCAAAGAGGCATGGGATATTTTGCAAGTAACTTTTGAAGGAACTTTTAAAATAAAAGCTTTCAAACTCCAACAGTTAACTACTCAATTTGAAAATTTAAGAATGGAGGAAGATGAAACCATTGAACAATTTAATGGTAGAATCTGCCATATTGCTCATCAAGCTGGAACCTTAGGTGAAAAATACAGTGATGCTAAACTTGTTAAGAAAACTCTTAGGTCACTCCCAGAAAGGTTTGAAATTAAGGTTACAGCTATTGAAGAATCAGCAGACTTAGATAATCTTAAACTTGAAGAACTTATAGGAAATCTAAGCACAAATGAGTGATGAAGAACAGCTAGCCTTCTTTGCTAAAAAGGTTTACAAAAAGTTTTACAAGAAAAAACAGGATGATACTGGAACATCCAAAAACTTTCAGAAAAAGGATAATCAGTTTAAGTCAGAATCTAGGTTTAATAATAACTTTACAGGAAAGTGGAATCCAAAAAACAAGGATAATAAAGATTACAAGCCTAGATAGATTCAATGTACAGAATGCAGAGGTTTTGGTCACATTCAGGCTGAGTGTGCAAATACTCTAAAAAGAAACAAAAATGCTTATATAACCACTCATAGTGATAGTGATTCTGAGAGCAACAGTGATGAAGAGGATGATTCTAACTTTGTTAATTTTATGGGAATAATCACTGGAAAAGAACTTACTTATGAAAGTGACTGTGAGTTTGTTTCAACCATAGTTACAACTGCTCTTAAAACCTATAACAGTGATGAGGAAGAACCTTCTGATGAAAACATTACTCAGCAATATCTTGTCCTTTATGAAAAATATCAATGTATGAGTAAGGAATCCTTGATCATAAACAAACTAAATGATAATATTAAGGATGAGGTTAAAAGTCTTACTGAGCAGATTAAAATACAACTGGCTGAACTTACTGAAACTAAAAGGAAAATAAAAATGCTGAATGTTTCTGCTTCAGAAAAATTAGATAACATGCTGTCCTATTCTAGAGGCTCTAAAGATAACAGTGGTTTGGGTTACTATGGTTGTGAAAGTACAGGAAAAACTACCTTTATTAAAGCTGTTGCTAAAGCTGAAACTCATGATTTTGACAATAAGGTTAGAAGCTCAGTTGCAACCAAAGTTGCAACCAGGAATAAAACTCATGATGTTGATAATAAGGTTAGAAGCTCAGTTGCAACCAAAGTTGCAACCAGGAATAAAACTCATATTTTTGACCATAAGGTTAGAAGCTCAGTTACAACCAACGTTGCAACCAGGAATAAACTGAATAGCTTTGAGGATAAAACTAACTTTAGGTTGAAGCTGTGTAATTTCTGTAAAAAACCTGGTCATTCAGAAATCAAGTGTTACTTCAAGAGGAACAGAAAGTACATTTCTCAGAAAAACTGGTTGGCTTCTGTCAATAAAAAATTGAACTGGGTCTGGAAAGTTAAGGAAAAATCTACCTTAATTGCTAATAACAAAGCTGTCATTACTTCTTTGAATGCTGTTACTTCTAATGATTGGTATTTTGACAGTGGTTGCTCTAAGCACATGACAGGTACTGCAAGTCTCTTAAAAAATGTCACCAGTCGTAAAGGAAACACTATTGTGTTTGGAGGTGGAGATACAGGTAAAATTGTTGGTAAAGGTACCTTAAACAAACCTGGAATGCCTGATATTGATGATGTTTTTCTTGTAGATGGTCTAAAAGCTAATCTTATTAGTATCAGTCAACTATGTGACAACAAGATGATTGTCAAGTTTAACAAAGATAAGTGTCTAATCACTGATCTTAACAATAATTTAGTCATGACTGGAGTTAGATCAACCAACAGCTGCTATGTGTTTGAAAAAGCTGAAAAAGAATTGCCTCAGAATAGGTGTAATCAAGCCATTACTAATAATGTTGATATTTGGCATAAAAGGCTTGGTCATGTGAATTACAAAACCCTAGATAAGCTTGTTAAAAAGGAATTAATAAGAGGTATTCCTAAACTCAGTGCTACAACTCAAAATGTCTGTGGTGATTGTGCTATAGGCAAACAAACAAAGAGTACTCACAAAAGTACAAGTCAAATCTACACTAAGAGAGTCCTAGAACTTCTTCATATTGACCTTATGGGTCCTATGCAAACTGCTAGTATAGGTGGCAAGAAGTACATTTTGGTAGTTGTAGATGACTTCTCTAGATACTCTTGGGTAGTTTTCTTAAAAGATAAGTCTGAAACTTTTGATCTGTTTAAAACTCTGTGCTTAAAACTTCAACTTGAAAAAGGTTCAACCAGTGGTAATATTGCTAGGGTCAGAAGTGATCATGAAACAGAATTTGAAAACAGTAAGTTTAGAGAATTTTGCAACTCCTTAGGTATTAGGCATGAGTTCTCTGCTCCTAAGACTCCACAGCAAAATGGCATAGTTGAAAGAAAAAATAGAACCATTCAGGAAATGGCTAGAGTAATGCTTAATTCTAAGAAACTTGCCAACATATTTTGGGCTGAAGCTGTTAATACTGCCTGTCATATAGTTAATAGAGTTTACATTACTAAAGGCACTTCCACGACAGCTTATGAAATATGGAAAGGTAGAAAACCCAATGTTAAGTATTTTCAAGTCTTTGGGTGTGTTTGTTACATTCTCAGAGATAGAGAGCATCTTGGTAAATTTGACTCCAAAAGTGACAAAGGGATCTTTCTTGGTTATGCTCAGAATAGTAGAGCTTTTAGAGTTTTTAATCAAAGAACAAACTGTGTTATGGAGTCTTATAATGTGTTATTTGATGACTTAAAAGATGTGAATGAGACTACAGGTGATAATGAAGAGTCAGATATGACAGAAAAAGAAACTGAAGAAAGTCAGCAAATAAGTAGTCCAACAGTGGTTGGAAGTCCAGTTGCAACTGAGGTTGAAACCGAGGTTGAAACCCAGAATACTGCTGAGTCTGAAGAAGAAGAAGAAAGTTCTCATGTTCAGTCAACTAGCAAGCCTCGCTATGTAAGGACTCAGAAAAATCATTCTTTTGACAATGTCATAGGAGAAGTAGCTTCAGGTATGAAAAACAGAGGTAAAAGAAATAATGTTGTTCACTTTACTTGTTATATTTCTCAGTTAGAACCTAAGAATATAAAAGAAGCTTTAGAAGATAGTGAATGGATTTTAGCTATGCAGGATGAATTGTCTCAATTTGAGAGAAATGATGTATGGACTTTAGTACCCAGACCTTCTAATAAAAATGTTATAGGGACTAAATGGATTTTTAGAAATAAAAGTGATGAGGATGGAGTGATTATCAGGAATAAAGCTAGGTTGGTAGCTCAGGGTTATACACAAATTGAGGGAATTGACTTTGATGAAACCTTTGCTCCTGTAGCTAGAATTGAATCCATTAGAATGCTACTATCTCTTGCATGTCTATATGATTTTAAGACTGTTTCAACTTGACATTAAGAGTGCTTTTCTGAATGGTGTGATTAATGAAGAAGTTTATGTTTGTCAATCTAAGGGATTTGAAGATCCTAAATTTCCTGAACATGTCTATTTGCTGAAAAAGGCCTTGTATGGTCTAAAGCAAGCTCCTAGAGCTTGGTATGATAGATTAACCAAGTTTTTGCTTGAAAAAGGTTTTAACAGAGGGGGAGTTGATAAAACTCTGTTTACTAAGAAAACTACAAAAGATATAATCATTGCTCAAATCTATGTTGATGACATTGTGTTTGGCTCAACTTCTAATAAAAGGATAGATGAATTCATTTCTGATATGAAGAATGAATTTGAAATGAGTGGTGGAGGTGAATTAACTTACTTTCTAGGATTGCAAGTTAAACAGAATGAAAAAGGCATTTTTCTATGTCAGAGTAAGTATGCAGACAATCTTGTTAAGAAGTTTGGTCTGAGTGAGAGTAAAGAGAAGAGAACCCCTATGAATACCACCCTTAAGCTGTCTAAAAATGATAAAGGTAAAAGTGTCTGTCCCAATCTTTACAGGTCCATGATTGGAAGTTTGCTTTATTTAACTGCTAGTAGACCAGACCTTTGCTTAAGTGTAGGAGTGTGTGCTAGGTATCAGGCAAATCCTTTAGAACCTCATCTTCTAGCTGTTAAAAGGATTTTAAGGTATGTAAAAGGCACAATTCACCTAGACCTATGGTATTATAAAGATACAAACCATTTTCTTAGTGGCTACTGTGATGCAGATTGGGCAGAAAACATAGATGATAGAAAGAGTACTTCTGGTGGTTGTTTTTATTTTGGAACAACCTTGTTTCATGGTTTAGTAAAAAGCAAAATTGCATTTCTTTATCTACTGCCGAGACAGAATATTTTGCAGCTGGAAGTGGATGTACTCAACTTATTTGAATGAAACAGATGCTAAATGATTATAATGTTAAGCAAGAAATATTAACTTTATTTTGTGATAACAAAAGTGCTATAGATTTAGCAAAGAATCCAGTTCAACATTCCAGAACTAAACACATTGATCTAAGGCATCATTTTATCAGAGAACTAGTTGAAGGAAAAAGCTTAATTTTAGAACATGTGTCAACTGAAAAACAATTAGCTGATATTTTCACAAAACCCCTTGATACTAATAAATTTGAATCTTTAAGAAGTGATATAGGGGTATGTCACTATGGATCTAATTGAATACTCTTGCTATGTATGTATGTTTTGAGTACCTTAAATACTTTTTATTTCTAGAGGTAAGTCTTTATTGAGCTTTGAAGTTTTCTTTCTTGAAAAAGCCGCTATTTGGTGCCTCAAAAAATAGATGTGAGGTAACTTGTCCTAAAACTTCTCTGGTAATAGAGTTGCAAGCACAAAGTGCAATTTTTACACAATGGTTGCAAGTTCAGTTACAACCCCAGTTGAAACCACATGCTCATAATACTGGTTGCAAGCTCAGTTGCAACATCAGTTGAAACCTCATACTCAGAATACTGAAAAATTCAGTGATTGTCCATACACTCCTAAATAAGAAAGCCAAGACAAAGTCTTGTTATTTTTGACATCACTTATACTCTTTCCTTGATGAGATCATCAAACTAGTTTTTGTGTAGAGATGAAAATGAATTTGCTCAATTTAAGCTCTTAAAATTAAGCTATTCTATGATAAACATATCTTCTTCAGTTTTTCAAAAGTGCAAATATCTTCCTGATTTGCTATCTTCTCTTGAATCAAGTCTAAATTTTCTTAAAATCTTCAACTTCTTAAAATTCAAAATTTTGATAAATCTGTTTACGAGGAATGTGTATCTTTATTTATTGCTGGATTTATCCTTCTGACAAACTGTTTCCTACGAGATTTCAGTGTGTTTGTATTTTTAAATCTCTATTGATAAGAAATTTCCTTATTTCTAGCTAAATTTGGTTTCAAAAATTGATTTGAGTATATCTTTTTCTAATTGTAAAAAGATTTGGACTTTATTGCTATTTATACTAAACTCTTTTTATATCCCAAATCAATCACAACAATCACAATTACTCTCTCTCTCTTTCTATTAACCAAAAACCCTAAGTTCTCTGAAAAACCCACACAACAAAGTTCTAAGTCCAGTTGCAACCTTAGTTACAAACATGTCTTCCAACTCTCCTAAAAACCCCAATTTTAACGTTGATGATGACTGCACTCTTAGGGACTTCTTGAATAAGTCAACAACCAGTCCAGGCTCAAAAGTAAAGGTAAGTGAGTCTTCCTCATCTAAGAAACAAAGAACTAAGAAACGTGCTAGGAGAAACTTAGAGGATGAACCTATTTCTGCTGTTTTTACTTACAATCCTAAGTTTAATGAGGTTGATCCTAGGTTCTGGAGTAGGAAAACGTATAGGAGGTTTAGGGCCTTTGCTGGTAGGGAAATTCACTGTGAAAGGAAGCTTAATTTGGTCAGTTATCCACATATACAAGTGCATGTTGAAAAATTGCTGTCTACTGTTGGCTTAAATAGAACAATTTGCTATCCTAACTCCTTTTATCCTGCTGTGGTTAAAGAATTCTATGCTAATCTAAGTAGCAATGTGTTTGAAGAGGGTAATCCTGCTTATGGAAGAATCTTTTTGAGGGGTGTAACTTTAGATTTTACCCCTAAGTTAATCAATGAATTCCTGAATGCACCCAATCCTTCTGTTGAAAATGTTGATTATGACATAGAAGTCATAGCTCTGGTTCTCACTGGAAAGAACAACAGATTTGATGGCACTTCTATCAAAACATCCTCTCTCACATTGTGTGCTGTTGTGTTGCACAAAATAGCTAGGTTTAACTGGACTCCTACCAAACAACCCTCCAAAGTAAACAAAGAAATGGCCATCTTTCTGTATAAAATCATATCTTCACTACCCATTAACTTTGGCCATCATGTCTTCAATCTTATAAGAGATTTCAGTGATACAAATTCTCCCTCCATTCTGCTGCCTTTCCCCTGCTTAATCACTGCATTGATTCTAGGCCAAGTCTCATCTATGACTAGTGATTCTCCTATAAGTATCTCTAATGAACCAATCACAGATTGTCCCTCTGCCATATGTATTTCTGCAAAACTGCTAAAAGAAGGGCATGTCAATGATATTTCTGGAGACAAAGGAAAGGAAAAGGAGACCTCTAGTGCAAAGGAGACCTCTAGTGCTCCTTCAGAAAAGAAGAAAGGTGTAAGGTGGTACTTGACACAGAAGCTGGCTTACAATCAGGAAAGGAGAGCTGAACTGGATGCTGATGATTATCAAATCAAGAAGCTGCTAGTGAATCTAATAGAGAGTGAGGATGATGATGGGGATAGCTAGTGAATCTAATAGAGAGTGAGGATGATGATGGGGATAGTGATGCTACTCACGGTGATGATGGTTTCTCCATAAGCAGTGAAGAAGATCAGGAAGAGGTTGTCAGAGATGCACCTTTAAGGGAGAAAGTACCATATTCAGACATACCTCATGACTAGTTTGTCTGGCTTCTGACAAATAGGGGGAGATGAGTTTATGGTTCATTTTAATGTTTACAGTTTCAAGCTTTAATTTCAATGTCAAACTTTATGATTGCTGTTTTAAAGTTCAGTTACAATTGCTGTATTAAGACTACTCTGTGCCAGTATTGTTTGGCCTTACAATTTCTGCAATTTGTTTCTTGAAGTATGACTGTTTTTGAAATTGAATCTATTCTGAAACTCTGTGAATGGATATATTCTGTGCTTATATGATACCTGCTATTCTAACTTGCAGGGGGAGCTAAATAGGTGTTACAAAAGCACTGATAAATGAAATACAGTAAAAAACTGTATTGCTAACTATTTGCAGGTGGATTAGTGTTTATATAAACTTAGATGATTTGTCAAAACCAATGACCAAGGGGGAGATTGTTAGGACCAGATTTCTGGTCTAAATTCTATTTGTTGTCTAATGGTTTTCACTAAATAATCATATCTGTTAATTATGAACTAAGACAGGTGTTGTTAGGTTTCAAGCAATGTTGCAACCTCAGTTACAACCTATGTTGATAGGTTTCTAGTAATGTTGCAACCTCAGTTGCAACCACAGTTACAACCTGCTTAGACAGCGTTGGAGGTTTCAAGTAATGTTGCAACCTCAGTTGCAACCTCAGTTCCAACCTGCTGTTCAGCAGAATTATGTTTAGTTCTGTTAATCTGCATAACTATTCTTTAATAATAATGACTTGTTTTAAATTATGCAGGATATATTCTCATATGATCTTAACAAGTTTAGTATGCGTTTATATTGAGAATATCAAAGTGGTAAGGAAAGATTTCCTAAAAGATATAAAGATATTAGTTATGTTTCCTTTACATAGATAATTCTATATCTCTATTCTTATGCAAATCTTTATCACTTGTGTCAATATTTGTTCCTTATCAATTCAGTATGATATGTTTAAGATTGAATATAATATGGAGTTAAGTGTTTCATATGTATATGAAAAGATATTATCTCTAAAAGAGATTATCTTTATATGTTTCCTAGTTAAAGGAAAAGACTAACTCCTATTATCAAGTTTGTTATTAAACAGGAATTACCAATGATGATTGGAGTCATTCCACGCTGAAGAATCACGTAATGCTTGGAAAGATTGAAGCCAATCAATAAAAGTCAAAAGCAATCAAAAGATATTGAAGAATAGAAGATTGTTTTTACTTACTTATATACTTGATAACTTAGTTTGTAAAAGGTGTGTGTTCTAAATTATAAAGAACCCATTCTTGAGAGAATACACGTGAGCTTTCAAAAGAAAAAAAATGGTGAGATGCCATTGATTTATTAAGTGATAGTTATAAGTTAGGAGCAATATAGAGATAGGCAGAAAAATCTAGAGGGAGTCTGAGAGTTTTTCATTAAGACTTGAATTCTATATTGTAAACTTTTATAATATCATAATCTGGGTAAGTGCCCCGGAGACGTAGCCTAGTTAGGTGAACTCCATTGTTAAATGTGCGTGTGATTTATTTCAAGTACATTTAACCTTTTACAGTTCTGTCCATTAATACACTGGGTTCCAACTGTGGTTGCAACCTCACTTAGAACCTAACTGCAAAACTGCAACTAGAACAGCGGATAGGAATTTCACTTTTGTTCTCATTTAGGATTTAAAAGTAATACTTATACTGAGTTAAGTGCACTATACTTTGGGCTCCAAATTTGTTATTCTTTAGATATATATAATGTTGACATTGAAACTGACTCTTTATTAGTGAATAATTGGTGGAATGGTAAAACAAAACCTCATATATCTTATACCAATATATGGGATAACACTTGTATTCTAATGAATCTACTTTGCAATATTTTGACTCACTATAGGGAAAAGAACAGTGTGGCGGACAGATTAGCAAAAATGGGTTCTAATAAGCATACAAATACTTATCTTAACTTGATGGAGTTACCGTGGGAGGTTTATGGTGCTCATGTCATTGATTTGACTGGCCTACCAAGCTTTAAGATGGTAAAATAAGTGGAAAAAAAACACTTATTAAGTAAAGACTTGCAGCTCACAATTTAGATCTTTATTTCTTTTTACTTTGAAACCGGAGTGCTATTTTATTATTTATCTCACGTTTTTCTTGTTTTAAAAAAAAAAAACTATAAATTTGCTAGTTGTACTAACAAAGATAGGATCTCAGATTCATTGCAGGCATTTGGTGTCATGGTACAAGTGTAACAAGATTTGATTTAGAGCTTTAAAGAAGACTGAGGTCGGAGAAGATTCAAAATCTTAAAAAACAGAAACCTGATCGATGTTCATTTTATTTCATGTAACGCAAGACGTGGTCATCATCTTATCATGTTTGGTCTCCTCCTCTTAACACATCTTATTCCGGAACCTCGTGCCACTTGCTGACAAGCACATCTCATGAGTGTCTTAGGTTGATCAAGTGGTTTTGGCTCAGCTGTGGAACCAGGGCCATATAATATGGGGAGAGTCAACATTATGCAGCATAGATTTCATTCTTGTTTCCGTCCTTGCCATATCGCTATCCTCTTTGTTGTATTGTAACTGTCCCAATTTCCAAGAGATGGCTGATTGGCTTCCTGAAGGTTGGGAAATTGTAAAAGTAACAGCAGAAAATGGCTCACAAACTGAGCATTACATCAACAAGGCCATTGGTGAGGTTTTAGAAATAAAGGAATTAATGTTACGTTATGCCAACTATGTGATGAATTTAATGCGTGTTTCATGGATACTGCCAACTGTCACTTATATGCTGATCGACCTTGGGAACATGGTAATCTTCACAAGCTACACGATTATCTCCTGGGAATTGGCGAGGAGACGGATCTGAGAGTTTCTGGTACAAGCAGCTCTAGTCCAAGAACTAGGAAATGCCAGCTCAGCAACCGGTGGAAGACTCGATAGAGAAGGCACTTGAGGGAAGTGCTGGCCAAGCAAGTGGTTTGAAGCTTCAAAAGAAGAAGCGTCCACAGAAGAAGAAATGGAATAGATGGAAACTACGTATCTTTAGTTCTTTTGTTTTGGTTTTTGCACTGTTTGTTTTTTCTTAAATCTTTGAGAACGTATAGTTTCTTGTTCTAAAACAAATAATATATATATATATACATGGTTAAATGTGAGTAGAAAGATAGCAACAATACTCGATAAAAAAAAAAGAAAAAAGAAAAGACAATAGGATTTCCCTTGTTACTTACTTTTCAATAGTGCATGACTTAATATTTTGTTTATTTTGGGGGGTGTGGCCATGTTTGTGATGGAACATATTCTTTTAAACTTTTAAATGATGTTTACAATTGGTATGTTTAATGTTGATTATCTTTTGTTTGAAATTATTTGTCACATTATGTTTTGTTTGTAAGTAATTGTAACGAATGACAAATATTATTAAAACCGAAATCCAATTCGAATTCGTTGCGAACCGTTGAATCTGCAAAATCAAACCAAACCGATCTGTTAGATTTGGTTTGGTTTAGATTGAAAAAATAAATGGTTTGATTTGGATACAAAATTTACAATCCGTTTAATACGATTTACGATTCATATAATCCGTTTCAATACAAACCATTTACACCCCTGGAAGGCTGGAACTAATAAGCTTTAAAGTATTATCTCCCATATGTAAAAATTCTGCTTGCAAAGAATATTATATTAGAGACTGAAACGTCTCTCTGTTTCCAAATTCTCCTATGATAAAACATATCTTGAAAATTTGTTCCCTTAACTATGAAACTCCAAAAATAAGTTTCAATCATTTATTTACGTCAGTTCTTATTTTCTTTAGTATACTAATATAACGTTATTTTACTTTTCCGAAAAAATGGGTAATGTTGTGTTGAACGTACAATACAGTATTTGTAACTCTGGATACTTTTCCACGAACCGTGGTTACTATTTTTACCTATATCGTACTGGTTCTAATATTTTATACGTATTAACGGTTCTTTTTTTCGTAATCATAATATGGTTCACTAATGGTTGAGCAAATATTTATTCATCAATCCATTAAAAAAGTATACTTTTTTTAAATTGCAGATTAGCATTTGAAACCTTAAATTTCTATTGTCAAACTGTTAAATTCATGGGGTAATACCCAAAAGTTCCAAGTAGCAAACTATATTTCCATCAATAACTATAAAATTGGAAAATTCTTTCCAGTTTGTTTGATCATTTCTTCTATCTTTTAATTGTATCAAATTCTCTATTTTAAAAAAACATTTTCTTTAGCTCCAAACGCTTGTTTTCACTCAATAGATTCAATTATTTTGTTCCAAACCTAGATTTCAAGATTTATAATTCCTGTTTTTTTCTTTTTATATGATTATTCCTGTTTTTTTCTTTTTATATGATTATTCCTGTTTTCACTCAATAGTATTATCTAAAGCATCGCCCTTATAGTTAGGTCAAGAAAGAATACCAATGGTAATTCTCAATTTCAGGATTGCTTTCCTTTTTTCTTGTAGGACTTGCTTCATATAACTCGCAAAATAAACAACTCTAGGTCATTGTTTCAATTGTTTCCCAACCGTTCAGGCTCTCGTGACATACTAAGTAGCTAAGTAGTTTATCGAGTAGGGAGAAAACATGAATGTCTATATAGATACAATATCAAGTAAGTTATGGTTTAGAAGATCACTTGTGTATTTGATTATTTGCTTCATCGATAAGTGTTTATATTTATAAGGAAGGATAGATCTATTATCAGTCTGTAATATAGAAATCATATTTAATCGAAATCATATAAGATATTTACCATAATCACATTATATCATATCAAAAAAGATTATACTGCAGATCTATACAAGTTGTATATTCACACTAATTGCCCATGGAATCCGCAGGGCAATGCTCATGCTAATCGTGAACGGAGGTGTCTGTGCGTGCGCGCACGTGTAGGTGTATGGGTGTGTGGGTATGTGCATGTGTGTGTGCATGTGCATACGTGTGTGTGCGCGCATGTGAGGTTGTGTTCATATTAAGATGATACCTTCCACAAGTTTGAGGTTAAAATTTATATATATTTAAAAGTATAGCATAAAAAAATGAAACTTGAAACTACATACCATATAATTCAATTAACGGTGTAAATTTTTTAAGCATTGATAAAAATGTATACGCAAAGTGTATTTCTTTGAAAAAACGCTTGTAACATGTAGAGGTAATGTCGGAGCGGGCCTTAGGGTGTGCCAATAATACAAATGAAATGAACAACGCACCCTTAGGGACTTAACAATCACGATAGCTAGAAGGACCAATCTCAATTTTGAGTGAATTATATATAGATATTATAGCGATACGTACATAGGCTTTCAATCACAAAAATGGAGAAATTAACTACTACTCCTAGACGAGTTCTCCTCATGGTCGACTCTTAGCGATACATCTGTCGGACATCGCATACAAGGAAAATAAACAACTATGTTTGGGTTATGTTCATGAGGAGGACTCTGAAAAAGGATTAAATAATTTCTCCACAAAAATGACGTATGTGAGCAAAAATCCGTTATTGTTACATTCATATTTTACATGAACTATAGAGAAAAGCACCCCTACTGTTTCAAGACATTTGCTTTTTGTTCCTAGTTTCTCAATCTTGACATGAAAAATGACCTGACGAAAATATTTAAGTCTATTTATTGGCAAATTAAAGTTCGAGTTGATATAAGAAAAGAAATTGCCTGAGTCCTTGTCTAATGGGTAAGGAAGTGATAAATTTTGGAGTATTAGTACATGCGTACACTATGTAGTAGATCGATATATAGGCATGCGTTAATCCTAACGATTTATTTCCACAATGACTTGAGCAACTTGTATTCACATCAAATCTTAGCCCGATCTTGTAAACATTCTCGCAAAATACAAACGAGTTTATTTGGAATTTGTATAGAATGATGCAAGAATTTTCTTGAGTTCACTGTTGTAAGTAAAAGGGCGTTCCAATTGAACAAGGTGACCGGCATTCTTAATCCATTTCAAGTTGGCCTTGTCTCCTATTTTCCTGTGAAAATCACATATTCTTATTTTAGTATAAGAGGATCATCTATAGTAACTACAATGCCTTAGAAAATAAATTCAAAATATAGTAAGAACAAAGGATCAATTACAATATGATCACGCTTAGTTTGATAAACAAAAAAATATGCACCTAGGTAGTTTAATTGTAACACTTTTAGTTCCTTAGGTCTGACTAATAACTAACATCTTTTAACAAGTTATTTTTTTGGTGTGAAATGATTATAAGTATATCATAGTATTTTTGGTTAAACACAAATGTTCCTTAACGTCTCATCGTACATTCAAAATTCCAATTATGGGTCCGTTTGGTAACAGATTTTTTAGTCCAAAATCATATTTTAAAAATATGTTTTAAAATCTACTGAAATGTAGATTTTTAAAATCTGGATTTTTTAACTTTTTCATCCAAAAAATCATATTTTTAGAAACTAAATAATCTGACTATCCAAACACCATTTTTAAAATGAAAAATCAAAAAATCTACCAAAAAAAATATGTTGACAAATGAATCCTATATACATAATTAAATCGAATAGATGTACATACTCTTTCATTGTTTGGGCCAATTCCAAGTTAAAAATCTTGTCATCGTCTCCCCACAGAAAACATATCCTCTGCAATGAAGTACACAAGTATATACGGAGTTCTATATAAATAGGAAAATCAACCAAAATAAAGTGGGCTGAAATTTAGTTTAGTTAACAACCTGAGGGTAATTTGGTATAGTATCTTTATCATCAACGACCAAAGCCTCCAAAAGTTCAGCCTTTTCTTTTCTGTTACCAAAAATGGCCTGCAATTTGAAACCACTATATAATTATGTTTGTTGTAACTCATGAATTATGTT
Source organism: Primula veris (assembly GCA_963682055.1). Taxonomy (NCBI): domain Eukaryota; kingdom Viridiplantae; phylum Streptophyta; class Magnoliopsida; order Ericales; family Primulaceae; genus Primula; species Primula veris. The sequence goes on along the minus strand of OY821745.1, from coordinate 11,390,597 downwards.
TGTTGTAACTCATGAATCATGTATGGATTGTCCATACAACGCTTACATTTCATTTAGTATGAGCAAACCATTTGTAAGTTACAATTTTTTAAATTCTTTTATTTAATATTGGTTTTTTGCCTTCCAACCACTCACCTATATAAAAATATTGTAGTTATGGAGTTTGCTACACATATATGCAATACACTTGAATACATATATTTTGGCCCTCATTATCTCTCTCTCTTACATATATTATTGGGCTAAATTTGGTTTAAAACACGTTATCGGCACTTTTCTCTAAAAAAACACTAAAAAAATTTAGTTTATTTGGAGCATTCAAATTAAAGCTAGAAGAAATTTTGGGCATAAAACTTAGAGATTTATACTTTTGAAAATTTGGGTATAAATTTGTTCTATCAACCTTGATCAACATAAATGTGAAAGGTGCACAAATTTCTATATTTTATTTTTATTTTTTGTAACACTGTAACTGTTGCATGAAATATAGATACATCCATAACAATTATCTGTCTTGGTAGGATATTTTATGCACGTGTAAGTCTAAATTGTGTTACCACATGTTTTTTTAATTCAATTGAAGCTCTGTTATGCATGTTTAGAAAATCACCCATGTTATTATTCATGCAATGAAATATATAATAAAAAAACATATTACTAAACTTCCGTATATGTTTAGTGGCATATTAATTGTTAGCAACTATGATATTCATATATATATGTTACTGTTATTTGTTTGTAACAATGAAATCGTATAGTATATCATGTTAAAATTGTATTAGAAATTGCATATAAATTAAGATATAACTGAAAAAAAACATGCTTTGTATGGATACAAACCGTTAAAGCCTTTTTTTTTTTGGGATGAAAAATGGTTTTTGTTACCCATGTATGTAACTAAAAAACGAGTTAAAACTTGTATGAATAAGATATACAATTATGTCGGACTGAATATGTCACTTACAGAAAATGTGGGAACAAATAGTACTACTCCGGAACATGTAGGACTACTATGTAATTAATCTAAAACTATTGGACTGCCTTTGTAATAGGGCTGTAACTGAAAATATATAATCACATCCGTAGTCCCTATTATACACCAATCTATACAAAACAGTATATATGTATTAATTGGCTCATGTTTGGTCCAGTTATACATAGTTATGTATTTAGAAACGGAAATTGCATGTTATAATGGTAAATCCAAAACTGATTAGTTTCTAAAATATGTAACTGGAATAATTATTGCCTGGATATGACCGTTACTATTTGTGTGTTATGAATTTGTAACATTAAATTATTAATAACTTAATGACTAATAAATGCTTAAGAGTTATAAAATGACTTAGATTACTAGTATATAGTAATTAATGTTTAAATGTATTAACAAACGTAAGTTACAAGTGTAAACCAGTTAATTTTTGTAATTTCAAATCACGTATTAATATAGGCTAATTAAATGTCTATTATCATATAATTGATCTACACCGCATGTTAACTTTGCTAATATATGATATTGTTAATATACAAACATGTATGATGAATTATACTTAATATTCGATAGGATTGTATCTTATAATTTAATTAAATTTAGATCACCTATAAGAACACTCTTATATTAGCTACGGTTAAAATAAATTTTAGCATGCATGAAATAAGATTTTGGTAATACATGCGTGAATCTGCATATGATTGTTGCACATGGCTTATTAAATTGTAAATGTGATTGAATATAGCATGTGCCCTTGTGATTTAATTACTCATGATATGCTTATTAGTACACGGTTGAAAACTTAGTTAATTATAACTTAGTGTTATAAATTAGTTAATTTATCATTAATTAGCCCAAATACATGCATGTAGTGTTGGACATGCCTCATGACTATTATAATTGTGTTGGTTATTAATTTTTAAGTCAATGTCTATTTAACGAATTGCGTATGTGAGATTAAATTTTTTCACAAAAAATTTACGAAATCGGTATATATTCACATTTAAGTTAGAATAATAACGAATCTTCTCCAAATAAACTCACCTATTTGGATACGATGTCTAGGAAAGATATAGGCGGACGTCAGAATCCTAATGAAGTTGGTTTTTAAGTGGCATTCGTGTCTTCCACCATCACCGTCTTTCCTGGTCGTGTTCAAGTAGAGCTACCGAAAGGAGTTGAGTAAATAATAAGTTCCCCGAATGTGCCTATATAGGTGTATTTTTACCGAATTGATGTCTCAGTATCGGCCCGTTGTTCGATCAATGAGAATTTCTTCACTTGAAAGCAAAACTAGTATTTTTGGAACATGTCAATTCGAAACAAGTTTGTGCTTATGAAAACATAAACATATAAACCTATTGATT